>CM038682.1:573299212-574786058 GCA_021605205.1 Aegilops longissima
ACATATATCAATTCCGGTAAGTCCTCATATGCAAATTTCGAAATTGTTCCAGATCTGATTAAACCTTATGTTCAAGTTGTTAAACAGCAAGTCAAGATGCACCACGATGATCTACACGAAATTCTAGTCAAGTTACATATAAAGTTCATTAGATTCGGAGCTACGGCCTAGCAGATATGAGCAAAACAAGATAAGCTTGGCATTGATGCAAAATACATACAAACATCAAGCAAACACCTCAAAACAAGGATGCAACATGATAATATGAAACTACATGCAAAATCAAGCAAGTTTCATATAGAGCACACTCAAAACGGAGCAACGGTTCAACACATACACTCTATACAAGTTTAAAGGACAAACTGTCCAAAACAGCAACTAGGCATATTGCAAGCACCGGAACAACAAGCTACAGCATCTCAATGTAATAACAAAAGGCATGGACATGATGTACAGGTAAAGCATTACAAAACATGAACACTGAGCTATCTCCGTAAATCACTAGAACATGCTCAAAATGACATGGCAAGATTGCAAATAATAACATTTCAGACTTTAGCGTAAATAACATCAAAGTTGCAATGTTTAGAGCTATGAAACAACATATTACAGGAACTTATCATGGAAAACAAAGGCATGACATGAATCTACTGAATGCATAGAACAAAAGTCCCTTACTGACCATGAGCCAAAAAGGATCAGAAAATATGATGGCACCCATGTAAACATGGCAAGTTATATTACAGATTCATACATGGCAGGAACAACGACAAGTAGGCATGTTGGTGAGCTTGAACCACTCACCACAGAGCAACACATGGCATGGCAAGGCAACTCACAGTAAGAATACATGGCATAGAAGCTATACATGGCAAGAACAACATCATAGCATACACGGATCAACTACAACAACCTTGGCAAAATTGAATAACATGTAAACAATCTGCCAGGAAACATTTTATAGCAAAAGTAGAGCTCGATTGACTCAAGCTATGGCACTCCATAATTGCAAACAAGGGCATGGATGGATAGAGAATAACCATATGCTCAAAACATCCTTATGAAGTATCTCAAAATAAGCATGGATCTCTCAGTAGCATCAAGTTTACATGGCATAAAAATATCGCATAACATGGGCTGAAATCAGCAACATCATGAAGCCTAGTTTGCATGCTTGTGCTAGTCACCACAGAGATCACAAAAATACATGGCATACACCCCTGTAAAGATGGCATGGCATATTACAAAACACATGTAGGACTCAAGATCATAGGATGCACACATCAATCATGGCAAAAATGACAAAAGTGCATGTTCTGATAAGAATCTGAAACTAACATCACATAGCCCTCTTCTAACAGCATTTCGGGCATCGAGATGAGCTCAAATGAAAATGACGCAATGGAGTGAAATGATGTACTCATCGAGTCGAATAATTTGACATATTACACGCCCAAAACGGAGCTACGGATGCAGAGTTATGACATGATGAATATGGCATGATAATATCACATATCTGGGACTTAGTGGGAAACGGGTCAACCTTCGTGCATGGAAATCGATGCAGGACGGATCTCGCCGGAGGAACTCGCCGAGGCGAGGATGAGGCCGAGGAGGACGGGAGAGGGCCGGGAGGCGGATCCGTCGCCGCCACCGGATCCGCCGGAAAGGGACCGGACGGCGGCGAGGGCGCTACGGCGGCGGCGAAGCTCGCTCGGGCTCGGCGCCCATAACTGCGCGGCGGCGCAGGCAGCCCGGCGGGTCAAGGCGAGGCGCGTGGGGGGGCGGCAGGGACGGCGGGCGCCGGAGACGCTGGGTCGGGGCGCGGAAGCGAGGCGACGGGCGGCGAGCGGAGGTCGCCGGCGGATGGTCGGCGGCGGCGACGCGAGGGGATTTGCGAGGCGGCGACGCGACGGGCGGCGGCGCGCATGGCGGTCGGGCAGGGCGGGCGGGCTGCTTCGGGGGCCAGCTGGTGGCGGCGGCGGGGCGCGCCCGACACGTGGGTAACGGCGGGTTGGTCCGGCGGTTGGCGGACACGCCCGCTGCCCGGATTTTTGTCCGGCGGCGGCGGGTGGAGTTTTTCTAGGGTTAGGGGAGAAGAAGACCCGAGAATTTCGGGGGGAGGCACATATTTATAGATAGAGGGAGCTAGGAGAGTCCAAATGAGGTGCGGTTTTCGCCCACGCGATCGTGATCGAACGGCCGAGAGCATGGAGGGGAGTTAGATAGGTTTTGTGCCACTTTGAAAGGGGTGTTGGGCTGCAAAGAGAAGGACGCTTTTGCGGTTAACCGGTTAACCGTTGGAGTACCAAACGACCTCCAAATGGCACGAAACTTGACAGGCGGTCTACCGGTGCTATACCAAGGCCGCTTGACAAACCTCGGGCCATTCCGAGAAAGTTTAACACCCGCACACGAAAAGAGGTAAAGGGGGGCGCCGGGAGACATAGGAGTGCCGGATTGCAAAACGGACAACGGGGAAAATGCTCGGATGCAAGAGTCGAACACGTATGCAAAATGAAATGCACATGATGACATGATATAAAATGCAGATGATGACATGGCAAAGTGCAACACGCAAGCACATGACATGACAACGACGGCGAATAACTGGCGCATCGGATCCGGGGCGTTACAGCCCCCCATCCCACGCCCAAGTGGAAGCACCATGCTCCCCGTTGGTTGTCGACACTGCCGAGGAGCGGCTATGCCCGTGCCCAAGCGGAAGCACTATGCTCCGCGCTGGTGATAAACAACTGAGGGCGACCCCATGGTCATGCAAACCTTAGGGAGCCCAGAGCTCAACGCCCAGCCTTACCGCAACGCCTCCCCTCGAGAAAGCCGCAGATGGGGGCTGGGCACGGGCCGTGCATGGGTCACGCCAAGCACATCGCCACTAACCAGTCCCCCGGACTGGTGTTGCGTGCCCTCCCGAGGCCTCGGCGAGGCAGGTATGGAAATTGTTTGCACGTCAAGGGGACTCGAGCATCGCGACTCAGAGCCTAATCTGGTCACGTAGCCTCACTCCTTGGTCCGCCCTGGTCTCCGGCCGGTCCAATGGCGGTTGAGGTATGCGCGGGCCGGCTCGCCGACGAGAACATTAATCTATCCTCACGAACTCTCCCTATATGATGTTTTGCGGCGTCAAGGGGACTCTCGAGCATCGCGACTCAGAGCCTAATCGGTCACGTAGCCCCTCACTCGCTGGTCCGCCCTGGTCTCCGGTCGGCCCAATGGCGGTTGAGGTATGGGCCAGCTCGCCGACAGAGAACAAAGCAAATAGGAAGGAAATCGCGAAATCTCAAGCAAATATTACAAGCATATTGTCCTCACAATACCAAATAAAGTATAAACGCTCCACGAGGCCTGTTGCATGTCGCAGGAACGGAACGGGAAGAATGGCCGCGGGTCACCTCTAGGCGTCGCCATCGCCCGCGGAAGGTGCTCCCTCGTGAGAAATCTTGTCTTCACCTTCACCACCAGCTGCAAGGTCGACGACCCCGGACAGAGGGGCGGATACGAAGCCACGGAACCTCCTCAGCAAGGCCCCCACCTGATCCTGCGGCCGCGGCAGCCACCTCGTATTGATCTTCAGCTACAGGCTCCAGCAGCTCGTCAAGGCAAGCGTTGGGGTCGCGAAGGTGCAGGTGGCTAAAGACGCGGGTCAGCGCGGCTGAAGACATGACGCGAGCTTCTGCCTCCACCATGGGACCGAGACCATCAACGACCTCCTCAAGCGCCTTCACCACGAGAGGAAGCAGCTGGGTGTAAGTGCATCTAGTGCCCCTTAGTGATTTTGGTGTATTGAAGACTTATAGGTTAAGTAACTAATGCGTTTGTGAGTGTACACAGGTCTATAAGTCTATGAGGAGTTTGATAATTACAGTGAAAGTCGACCCCTAAAAATGAAGTTCTTCAACTGAAGACTTTGATATTCTGAAGACTTTCTAAAGACTTTGAAAGTGAAGAAATTGGTGTGACCTTGAAGATTTTGTATTCATTTGAGGAACATGAAGCGTGAAGACTTGTTTTCGTAGTTTCATTTTCTCTTTCTTGAGTCATAGGAAACACTGTACTGTTAAAGGGGGTCGAGGAAAAACTAAGGAAAAATTTCCATGTGATTCTCAACTCAAAATCCTACACCTACCAATCCCTTCGAGTGAAGCTTTTGGAAATCTCATACAGTTCAGTCAATTTCTTCAGAGACAGAGACGAAGATCTTCCGTCAGCCGAGGAATTTGTTCGACCGAGGAGTTAGGAATTTGCCAGTCATGGATTGCCTACACAAATGAGGAACATGATAGCCCCGAGGAATTTGATATTCAAATTTCCGACCGCTGTGTCTTGGCGCCACCTGTCCCAAATACCTTATCCACCTAACGGTCATATCATTGAAGGGCATTTATGTCTTATCATGTCGGGCTGCTCCTAGGCTATAAATAGCCGCCTCTACAACCACTAGTTGGTTGGCTGCTCCGAGAGAACTTGACACTTGTCATTTGAGAGCAACCCATCCTCCGAGGACTTTGAGCGAAAATCATCAAGTGAGGAAAACCCAAAACAAACCAAACCCTACAAACCCAAAGTGATTGAGCATCATCAAGAAATTGATCCTGCGTGGATCCGACGCTTGTTACCTTTGAAGATTGTGCTTCTTCCAGACGGTTAGGCGCCATGGTCTAGAGCATCCAAGAGGAATTGTGGATCGCCGAGTGACCAAGTCTGTGAAGGTTTGGAAGTCGCTCAAGACTTACCACGAGTGATTGGACGAGGTCTGTGTGACCTTAGTTCAAGGAGAATACGGTGAGGACTTGGTGTCCCGAGCTGCGTGCTCGGATCGGGTGTCCGGACTGTGTGTCCTCGAGTTTAAATACTCAGCCGCTCCAACCAGACGCATAACCGAGACAGCAGTTGAACTGGTCTACCAAATCATTGTCTTCACCAACCTAACTGGTTCTAATTCCTCAACCCTTCCATTTCCTCATTACTATGTTGAGTGTTTGTTCATATCTGTGTTTGAAGACTTTGATCAAGACTTTCTCAATTTCCTCGTTCAATTTCTTCACCGCTTTGTCTTCATCTTGAGTTATCCTGTGATTACGCTTTCAGACTCGTGATTGTCTTCACTTCATCATGATGACTATGCGTATTCTGTTATGCATTTCGAGTACTTATTCCATTGCAAGTAGTTCTTCGCTAAGGAATTTCCTCACCGCAAATTCCTCAATGAAGAATTCATAAAATCGCCTATTCACCCCCTCTAGTCGATATAACGACTTTCAATTGGTATCGAGCAAGGTACTCCCTTGTTCTGTGTGATTTTGGTTTAACCACCGGAGTTTTAGTTATGTCGACCGCAGTATGATCAAGGTCTCAGCAGGTGTCCTACCTTGATGGGACGGACTACCCTCATCGAAGAACAAAATGCTAATGCATCTTGAAGCAATTGACAACGATCTCCGGTATGTTGTGACAAAAGGTGTTTCTCACCACACCTTCTCCGAATGATGTGATGTGAAGAGATTCAAGCAACTCGATTCTCAAGCGAAGAATATCATATGTGGCCATCCGAGCAAAGGTCAATATGGAAGAGTGAGTGCTTTGGAATCGCCAAATTCATCCGGGACAGCTGTCCAAAGTAATGAAGGTGTTTCAACTCAGCGTGACTCTCGAGTTGATGTTCTTCGGAATCTCTTCAACCACTTCAAAAGACTCGACAACGAAAATGTTCAACAAACCTTCGATCGCCTCACTGACATCTCAAATGAGCTTCAAGCACTGGGTGCCACTGACATCACCGATCATGAGGTGGTGAAGAAATTGCTAAGATCGCTTGATTCCTCATTTGATACTCTGGCACTGATGATACAAGAACGAGCTGACTACAAGTCTCTTGATCCCGCCGATATCCTCGAAGGCTAAATACTCACGAAGTTCCGACTTGTCAAAAGAGAGATCTCTATGGTTCGGCTATGGAAAACACGCGCCTCAAGGCCAAGGCTGTGTCCGAATCGAGAGTGAAGACTCGTAGTAGCCTAGGAGATCTCAAGAATTTGGCCAGAGCTACCACCGCTCGTGAAGAAATTCCAGAAATTCTCAAGACGTGGTCGGTTTGGAAAATCCTCAAGAAGCAAAGTGATTCCTCATCTAGTGACTATAAGAGAAGACTTTGTCACAAATGCAAGAAACCTGGTCACTATATCCAAGATTGTCCTCAGTGGGAAAAGGAATTAAGGAAGAAGAAACACAAGGATTACAGTTCTGATGACGTGAAGAAGAAGAAGAAATCATCGAAATCTTCATCATCAAAATCCTCAAAACCTTCTTCTCACAAGAAGAGCAGCTCCAAAAAGGCTCTGCATTCATTGGCAAGGAAATGGACTCAAGCTGAATCGAGGAAAATGAGGAAGAGGAGGAGTCTTAAGAACTGAATCTGGTGTGGCTAGTCGGCTCTTGCTCATCGCTTTCGTTAGCAAGTCCATCTTCAACATCAAGAAACTGACTACCGACAAGCCCGATGAGGAAAATGATGACTACGCCCCACCTATTGCTTCATGGCAAAAGTGCCAAGGTACTCAATTTCACCTCCTCCGAATCTAGTGAAAATGAATCGATGAGGATCTCAAGCCCAGCTACTCTAAACTCGCTAAGATTGCTATAAACAACAAAGGGCTTTTGAAAAGGTTCAAAACATGCTAGATAAGAGTGGTGATATGTTAGGTGAAGAAATGGATCGCACTCAAGCCACGATCGAAAATCTTGAAACTTCAGCCTAGGCTTGACAGCCTTTTCAAGATCATCATAACACTCTCTTATCTCGATCATGAGAAACTTTCTTATGAATTTCTTCAAAGAAAGCAAGATCTTGAGAAGCTAAGAGCGAGTTATGAAGATCTTCGAAGGAGCGCGATTCATTACTTGCTCAACAAATCAGCGCTTCTCAAGAAGAATTTGTTCCTCCATGCTTAACGTGCATTGAACGTGAATCGCTAATTCTTCACCGAATGTTCAAATGCTTCAACTGTTATAAATTCTTCACCGCCTCGCTATAACTAATTCTCATCCGAGGACATTGCTAGTATCACCGACGATGCAGATCGAAGGAATTGTACATGACAGCATGTACAAAAGCCTCAAAGGGCATCGACTTTGTGATGTGCTTAAAAGCAGATCCTCAACAGAACCCTAGGAAAGAGGGTATTGCCTTTGAGAGGAAACTCAATGCTGATGGAACATACCGAAGCCCGAGCAAGATCCCAAAACCTCATGGGTTGCTGCAAAGGGACCTCCAGTTGATCCATCTAACTTATCTGGCTTTACATGCTAATTTCTCATTCTGCCGATGAGTCATTTGACTCAAACTATAAACTGTTCAAAAATCAGAATGGTGAAGTATTTGCTAGATATGTTGGCACTAATCGCAGAACGGTTCTCCTATGAAGAAAATCTGGGTTCCCAAGAAGTACCTTGAAAATCTTCAGGTGAATGTCCTCATGACACCACCAGTGAAGAATAGGAACCTCAGATCAAATTCTTCATATGGATCCAAGTCCTCATACGGACCAAATTCTCACGTGGATCAAATTCTCAAAAGGATCAAAGTCCTCAAATGATTATCATCGTATAACAACTCTGCTTCGCAGGTAGAGCTAAGGGCTATGAATATGTGCATTATTCTTCAAACCAATATGTTCATAAGTCCTCAAGAATTTCTCCGCTTATTCATATGCTTACCCTAACCCCTCTTATGTGAAACGAAATGGATTGGCTTCTATGCCACCATTCTCGTATGGTGCTCGCAGAGTGATGAACTCTTTGCCACCCCTTCGATGTGGGTGGTGAAGAAAAGGACTAATCTCTTCAGCAGGGTCAGTCTCCGACGCGTGCCTTAACGTCTCAAGAATTTGTTGGGGCCCGACAAAATGCTCGAAAGGACGCAGTTAATCATGATGAAATGAACTTTCATTTCACACGCCCTCATACCGCTTATCCGATTGATCTCGATCGATGAAATTCATCGATGAACTTGATATCATATTCTTCACCGATGAAGTATATGAGATCGTAAGTTGTACTAATTCATCTACGGATGATCAACCCAAAGCCACCGAGTGGGTTCTCGATAGTGGATGTACAAATCACATGACCGGTGACAAGAATCTATTGATGGATGCTCCCTTATCACCGCCTCATCTCAAGCATATCATCTTTGCCGACAAAGGCAAAAGTCGTATTGGGACTTGGTAAGGTTGCTATCTCTAAGGACATGCACATGGACAAAGTCATGCTTGTTGAGTCTTTAGGATATAACCTCATGTCGGCCTCAATGCTTTGTGATCTTGATATGGTAGTTATCTTTGGCAAGTATCGTTGTGTTGTGATTATGGAAGTCGACAATTCCAAAGTCTTCAAGGCTTTAGGAGAGGAGACTTGTATATTGTTGACTTCTCCACAGTGTTCACAACCAGCCATGTGCCTACTTGCAAAAGCTTCGTAGGCTGGCTATGGCATCGACGACTTGGTCACGCAGGCATGAGGAATTTGCACACGCATGGAAGAAGAAGCATGTCATTGGCATTGAGAATGTCAAATTCCTCAAGGATCACTTATGCGGAGCCCTGTGAAGCTGGAAAATGACCAAGGCCAAGCATTCAAATAAGACTATCATGACCACTACTCGTCCTTCGAATTGCTTCACATGGACCTCTTTGGTCCCAATCATTATTCAGCCGTCACTAATGATGCATCTCTATATGGATTTGTTATTGTTGATGATTACTCTCGCTACACATGGGTACACATTGTTACTTACAAAAATCAAGTGCAGGAAATCTTCAAACGATTTTCCTCGAGGGCTTCAACTAACTTTGGTGTGAAGATCAAGCACATCAGAAGTGACAATGGAACTGAGTTCAAGAATTCCGGTCTTGATGACTATCTTGATGAACTTGGTATTACTCATGAGTTATCTGCCCTTATACTCCTCAAAGAAACGGCGTCGTGGAGCGCAAGAACAGAACTCTTGTTGAGATGGCTCGACTATGCTTGATGAATACAAAACGCCTAGTCGCTTCTGGATTGAAGCAATTGACACCGCGTGCCACATCATCACAGAGTATATCTTCACAAATTCTTCAAAAAGACTGGCTATGAACTCCTCACGGACAAGAAACCTAATGTGTTATTTCAAAGTCTTCGCGCTAAATGTTGGATTAGAGATCCTCACCACAACTCTAAATTTGCACCAAAGCACATGAAGGTTTTATGCTTGGTTACGGAAAGGACTCGCACACCTACTGTAGTCTTCAACATCGCTCTTCACAAGATTGTTGACATGTAGATGTGCGGTTCAATGAAACTAATGGCTCGCAAAGAGAGCACCTACCTTCGTGTTAGACTTAACCAGCACCGAGGATTCCATCAGGTTCAAGGCAACCGAGGATGTCATTCCTATCAAGAAACCGTGAAGAATTCATCCTCAGACGCTGAAGAACGCCGAGCTGATGCACTCAAGATAATGTCAAGAAAATGGTGCCGAGGAAAATGATCAAATTCCTCGACGACAACCAGCTCATCCTCGAGTTGCAAAAGAAGTACAAGTGGAGAAGATCATCGATGACATTAAAGCGCCAGGTCCTCTCACTCGCTCAAAAGCTTCACATTTATCTAACTTTTGTGGGCACTATGCTTTTGTCTCTATCACAGAGCCCACTAAGGTAGATGAAGCATTTCTGGAGCCGGAGTGGATTCAGGCCATGCAAGAAGAATTACATCAGTTCGAGCTCAACCACGTCTGGGAACTGGTCAAACGTCCAGATCCTCTCAAGCATAATATCATTGGCACAAAGTGGATCTACCGCAACAAGCAAGATGAAAATGGTCTTGTGGTGAGGAATAAGGCACGACTAGTAGCTCAAGGCTACACGCAGGTTGAAGGAATTGACTTCGATGAAACTTTTGCACTGCTGCTAGACTTGAGTCTATTCGATATTACTCGCCTATGCTAACCATCACAATATCACATTATATCAAATGGATGTGAAAAGTGCATTCCTCAATGGTAAGCTTGAGGAAGAAGTATATGTTGCTCAACCCCTGTGTTTTGAAGATCCAAAGAATCGACAAAGTCTTCAGACTAAATAAGGCCCTCTATGGCCTCAAGCAAGCCCCTCGGGCATGGTATGATACATTGAAGGAATTCTTCGTGAAGAATGGCTTCACACCGGTTCACTCGACCCTACTCTCTTTACTAAATCTTATGATGGTGAACTGTTTGTGTGCCAAATATATGTTGATGATATTATCTTTGGCTATACTGACCAACGTTATAGTGATGAATTTGCCTATATGATGAGTGAAGAATATCAAATGTCTATGATGGGAGAGTTGAAATTCTTTTTAGGTCTTCAAATTCGTCAACAACACAATGGCATATTCATATCTCAGGAGAAATACCTCAAAGATGTCCTAAAGAAATTCGGCATGCAAGAACTGCAAAGGTGTCAAAATTCCTATGCCCACAAATGGCCATCTATGCACTGATGAAAATGGTATTGACTTCGATCACAAGGTATACCGCTCCATGATTGGTTTGTTATTGTACTTATGTGCATCTAGGCCAGATATAATGCTTAGTGTTTGCATGTGTGCCCGATTTCAAGCTACGCCGAAGGAATCACACCATAAGGCTGTGAAACATATTCTTCGATATCTAGCTCACACACCAACACTAGGATTATGGTACCCCAAGGGCTCTACTTTTGATCTCATTGGATATTCTCGACTGACTATGCTGGTGATCGTGGACCGCAAGTCAACATCTGGTACTTGTCATTTCTGACGATCTTTGGTCCGTTGGTCCTCAAGAAACAGAACTGTATCACCGTCCATCGCGGAAGCTGAATACATTGCTGCTGGCTCGTGTTGTGCTCAATTACTATGGATGAAGCAAACCTCAAGGACTACGGCATCAATGTGAAGAATGTGCCTCTCTATTGTGACAATGAGAGTGCCATCAAGATTGCTCACAACCCAGTTCAGCACTCAAGACTAAGCACATTCAAATTCGCCATCATTTTCTTCGTGATCATGTGTTAAAGGGCGACATCTCCATCGAGCACGTGAAGATCAAGAACAGCTAGCTGATATCTTCACTAAGCCCTTGGATGAGAAGAGATTTAGCAAGTTGCGGTGTGAGCTAAATATCTTAGAATCTTCGAACGTTCTTTGAAAAGGCACACATCCTAACACTTATGCAAAATTGATGACTTAAATGTGCAACACATGAAGAAACGTTCTTCTTCAATCAATGAAGAATAACACTCTTAGTGTGAAGAAATTAATGAAGAATTTGATTCTCGTAACCCACGACAATTGTACGCTGTGTCTGAAATCATCATTCTTATACGGTGGGTCACGCCACCACCAAAGTTGAAAATCATCAAATTTGAGTTTTTCCTCGCTTTTGAAATTCTTCATTTTTCAAATTCTTCAACTTTGCAAAATCTTCACTGTTTCCGCTCGCCTTTCTTCATTGACTATATATATATATATATATATATATATATATATATATATATATATATATATATATATATATATATATATATATATATGGGTTTATGTCCTCTACAAAGATTCACTTATGGCTATTTCTTCAAGTCGCTTTTTTGCTAAGTGAATGTGATCGGACCTTCCCTCTATGCTATACTCAACCCAATCTATTCACAAATTCCTCATGTGCGTTCTACTTTGAAACTCGCTCAAAATCTTCTTTGTGTCCTTGACAACTGAAGAAATTGCAACGAACGTTAAAACGAATCTTATCCAAACCTTCATTTTTACCGCTCAAACCGTTCCGCATCCCACGATGCATTACTTTATTCACCCACGATCGTACACGATCTCCACTACACAGTACGTGGGTGACACATATCGTGAGAAGGGAAGCGGTCAGGGGCATGTTCGTCCTAAATCTTCGGGCGATCCGTTTTTCACCGTCTCTATAAATACCCCTCTCCCCTTTCCTCACTCTTTTACCCCGCTCGACCTCTCTCTCCCGTTCGAGCTCCTCAAACCCTAGCGCCGCCGCTACCCCATCGTCGCCGGTGAGGAAAAGCTCACTGCCTTGACCTCGTCGCCGACGTACTCGCGCCGACCGCGGAAATCCTCACTCCGCCGCCGCCGTAGCTGTCTTCCTCCGCCAAGTTAGGGTGTGGAAGATCTGAACGAACGAACTTCCAACTGTTCTTCTCAGTTCGTCGTGTTCTTCACTTCGGGTAAATTAAAAGTTACTTTTATTACTCGCTTTGATTCTCAAATCTTCTTCAGATTCTTCAAAGGTGTTTATTCTTCAAATCCTCACACATATGAACACCTCAAATCTCTTGATTCATTTCTCTAAGCAATGATTTTCTTCAAGATTCCTCAATTGTGTGGATCCTCGATCTATACAACTCGAACCTAAGACAAAGAACGCTTAGTGAAATTCTTCAAGGCTCATCTCGTCAAAATCCTCAAAACTTGTTCTTTTGAAAACCTTCCGAGAACGATATGACCTCTCCAAATTCCTCGCACCTATACTGCTCACAGGTACAAATGTCCGCCGCTGAATCCCTAGGTTCTCATCAACTTAACTCATTTGCAGCGTTCCTCGAAGAAAAACTGCATACTTCTTCGTAAAACTCAATTGTTCAATTTCTCAATCAAGAAAATGGCGACGGTAAAAAGCCACGAAGGGAGGAAAGAAACCCGAGGTTATGACAGCGCTTGAAATCCCCGAGGAAATATATGCTGACTCATGCACACCGGATGAAGAAAGCAAAAATCAACGCAAGGTGCGATTCGTAAGATTGAACGGAGATGGGCACGGAATGGAAGGAATACAGATATGTAACTCCTAAGTACATGAAGAAATTCGCCTTAATCCTCCATGCCCAAGAGCTCCTTTGGCACCTGCCAAGTAGCTGATCCCACAAGCATCAAACGAGGTGAGAACTTTCCGATGAATGGGCTAAACGTCAAGCAAAATTGGCAAAGCAAGCAAAGGAGGCAAGAAGAAATTCAATGAGGATTACGCCAAGCATCGCCATGAGGTCTCGGTCAAACCGAGGAAATCAATGCAAAAGAAGTCGCTCATAAGCCAAGTGCTTCACCATCCGCCCTCACGGCCAAGTTCCTCAAGAAGCACCTTCCAAGCAAATTCCTCACACTGCTGCTCCACCAAAGTCCTCAACAGCTCCATCAAAACCTTCAGTTCCTGTGCACCTAGCTACATGTCAAAGGACTGCTGGTTTCTCAATTGCCTCAGGCATTTCTGTAAGTTCCTCGGCTGCTCCCATATCTTCATCTGGCCCGACTCAGCTGAAAACCAAAGCAACAGCTGGACGTGGTCCTCGGCCTAGCCCAAGGAAGAAACAAGTTGTATTCCATGTACCATCTGATGATGAGGCATCTGATGAAGAACTCGCGGAAATCATCAGAGATCGTCAAGTAAAGGCCGCTAGAGCCAAAGGTACATCTGTGCCACTGCTGTTGGACCCGAAGAAAGTCCTCGACTTTATCGATCTCTGACACAATGATCCCAATACCCCTCTGCCTGACCTTCATCTGACACCTGGACAAAGTCATGCGCTGACTCACTTCATCGCTGAAGAAAAATGGAAGTTTGAGAAGGCGAGGGAAATCAAAAGGCTCAATACAGAAGGAGAAGTTCTCAAGAAAACGTTGTCAAGATGACACCGAGGAACTTCTCCAGTCCAAACTGAAATTCAAGACCTCAAAGAAAACTTCGATTCCTACTATGCTGATTGGCAAGGAGCCAAGACCAGATTAAATCAACCCGACGAAGAAATTCACAAATGTTGCTGCCCCAATGCAACATGAATTCCTCAGTGAAGCCTCTCGCCAGCCCATCGAAGAAAATGCCAAGATCACGATGACGTTCAGCCTGCTTTGAAGAAAATGCTGATTCTGTGGCTGATGATCCCATTCCACCACCGAAGAAACTGCCAGGCACCCACTAGTGGTGCGCTCAAGAAATTGCTCAAGACAGGGAACTGCACGCATTGTTCTCAAGAAACTGAACCACATTCCTCAGCTCCTCCGCGCCTAACTCCAACTCCAATTCTTCCATCCGCTTCGATGTGAAGAAAACCAAGGCTACTGAATCGAGCTGCTGTGAAGAAAAGGAAAGCATCTGCTGCGCCGATTCTTCGCCTGCAAGAAAATGAAGCCAATGACCAGCTCATTCGAAAATCCAATTGATGTTGTTCCAATTTCTCCATACCATCAAAGGAAGTTGTTCCTTTTGAGAAGACTATGAGATCCCAATCGGATCGGATGAAGAACATAAGTCCGCTTTGCTTCACAAAGAAATTGATGAAGAAATTGAAGTGGAAGCAATCCTTCAACCCCGCTTATTTCCTCATCGACTATGAAATTCCTCAAGCTGGTGCCGAGGAAACTGAAAATGAAGATGTGGATATTGGATGCACCACTCCAGTGATAAATGATGACTTTTGGGAAAGTCAGCATCCCAATACTCCTCTCTTCACCCCGCTCCAACAAGTTCCTCACTCCTCGCACAAACAGTCCAAATGGACTCAAGAAAATCAACCCATCGGTTCTCGGCATGAAGAAATTCCAGCCACTAGTGTCGATGAAAGCTGCTGCCGCTAACCTCGACTACACCTATTGAGGAACAAGAAATTCTCAGTCAAGAACCTAAACTTACGATTCCCGAGGTGGTGATGCAACTCATCGACACCCTCTCGCCCAAGCAAAAGAATCCGTTCTCAACCAAGCAAAAGTTCAAGGTGAAGATTTCTTTGCCGAGCATGTGTTCTTCATCGAATATAATCCTTATGATTCGCTCGCGTTAGGAAGAGGCGCTTCGACTGCCACCAAGCCAACTTCTATTCCTCGGTGCTTTTCAACAAGGACAAAATCTTCGATCATGCTCATATTCCTCATGTGGATATGGAGTCGCTGCCAAGCTTTGAGCCAGTCCTCGTTGTTCTTCACGACGCAGACTTCTAAACTTCTGACCGATATTTGTGGATGGAACGAAGAGCTAATTCTTGCTTTTATGCAACACCGCACATCACCGGAGACGCTCAAGATGTGAATTCATGGGTCTTAGATTGATGACCGAAAATACTCACTACAAGGCACTAGCAATGAATTGCTTCGTGCCTTACCACTCAGTCCTCCGCTTGATGGTGCACGTCGATTCACGACGAAAAGAACTTTCAAATCACTATATGCAAGTGCCGATGAAGCCTTTGAAGCCAAGGCAGGCCCCAAGAACCAAATTCTCGTCAAAGAATTATTATATGTGCCTCTGACAGTCTATCGAATTCGACGAAGACTATGAGTCCTATCAAAGGCCACGACTCGAACGATGAAGAAGTCGTTGGCATCATGAAGAATATGCTTTTCAACATCATCCATGGCGTTCCCATCAACTTCCATGATTTCTTCATGAGAACTCTGGCCAACATTGCTATGTCACCTTTTGAGTCAAGCCTTATGCGCCTTTGGATTATGAGACTCATCAGTCAAGGTCTTCACTAAATTACAAAGTCGATACTTTGAACCACCGCAGCTACCGCCCCGATTGAAGTCCTCAAACAGACATCTACCTCACTGATGACAAAGGCAAGGCTATCTGCTGTGATAGATGAAGGCATTCGCCCATTGATGGACAGTTAGCAGCAGCATCCTACTCCACCAATGATGACTCGCCACACATGACTCAAAGACAAATACCTCACCAAGCAAAGTCCTCAAGCTACTACACCCAGGGTGATGACTGATCGTGAGTTAATCCTCAGTATTCATCAGAAGGTTGATCGCAATCATAAGTGGGTCAAACGTCAGTTTGGTACTCTTCTTTACAACATGACCTCCACACACAATGTTGTGAAGAAAAACCACTACTACCTTCATGAAACCTTCAAGCGCACCTGGGCTGTTCTTTCACATGTATACAGTGAAGAAGAACTGATTCCATGGGACTCAAGGAAGAATTTGACTGGTCTGCACCTCCTCCGAAGAAATTCAAGAAGGTCAAAGTTCCTTCCTTAGTGGCCAGCTCCTATTCTTCATCTCGCGACATCGATGAAAATGAAGATTTGGAAGACATCGCTGCTGGTCCTACTTCAACAACCGACCCCAACAATGTTTGGCGCCCGCCTTCAACTTGACATTCTTCACGAGCGTTAGTCCTCGCCGATCCTTTTGGTCATTTGATGACAAAGGGGAGAAATTTGAGTTAGTCTTCAAGTGGGTCTAGTTTTTGTCTATATACAGTATTTTATTAAGTTACAACTCTCGTTCTTCCGAAACCTTTTATTGGATCGAGTTGTAATCTTAAACCCGATGGTGCTTTGATACTTTTGATGCATTATGTTCTTGCTCTATGCTCTGATTACAGTAGTTATGCTCTGATTCTCGTGATGACATCAAGCACCATATTTCATCATGCATTTCAAATTCTTCATATTATATGTTAAATGTGTGTATGAATTACAAGATATGGGGGGAGATCTCCATGATTCAATTCTTCAAATGTGCATTGCCTCAAAAGCAAATTCCTCACTATGCACATCTTCAGGGGGAGTTCCTCTATATCTTGCAATCAAATTCCTCATTATCAGTATTTATAATTCATAAGTTTATCCCCGTTGAAAACTTAACCTATATTGTCATCAATCACCAAAAAGGGGGAGATTGTAAGTGCATCTAGTGCCCCTTAGTGATTTTGGTGTATTGAAGACTTATAGGTTAAGTAACTAATGCGTTTGTGAGTGTACACAGGTCTATAAGTCTATGAGGAGTTTGATAATTACAGTGAAAGTCGACCCCTAAAAATGAAGTTCTTCAACTCAAGACTTTAATATTCTGAAGACTTTCTGAAGACTTTGAAAGTGAAGAAATTGGTGTGACCTTGAAGATTTGGTATTCATTTGAGGAACATGAAGCGTGAAGACTTGTTTTCGTAGTTTCATTTTCTCTTTCTTGAGTCATAGGAAACACCGATCGTTAAAGGGGTCGAGGAAAAACTAAGGAAAAATTTCCATGTGATGCTCAACTCAAAATCCTACACCTACCAATCCCTTCGAGTGAAGCTTTTGGAAATCTCATACAGTTCAGTCAATTTCTTCAGAGACAGAGACGAAGATCTTCCGTCACGAGGAATTTGTTCGACCGAGGAGTTAGGAATTCGCCAAGGCGGATTGCCTACACAAAGGAGGAACATGATAGCCCCGAGGAATTTGATATTCAAATTTCCGACCGCTGTCTTGTCTGCGCGCCAACCGTCCCAAATACCTTATCCACCTAACGGTCATATCATTGAAGGGCATTTATGTCTTATCATGTCGGGCTGCTCCTAGGCTATAAATAGCCGCCCCTACAACCACTAGTTGGTTGGCTGCCCGAGAGAACTTGACACTTGTCATTTGAGAGCAACCCATCCTCCGAGGACTTTGAGCGAAAATCATCAAGTGAGGAAAACCCAAAACAAACCAAACCCCTACAAACCCAAAGTGATTGAGCATCATCAAGAAATTGATCCTGCGTGGATCCGACGCTTGTTACCTTTGAAGACTGTGCTTCTTCCAGACGGTTAGGCGCCATGGTCTAGAGCATCCAAGAGGAATTGTGGATCGCCGAGTGACCAAGTCTGTGAAGGTTTGGAAGTCGCTCAAGACTTACCACGAGTGATTGGACGAGGTCTCAGTGACCTTAGTTCAAGGAGAATACGGTGAGGACTTGGTGTCCCGAGCTGCGTGCTCAAGGATCGGGTGTCCGGACTGTGTGTCCTCGAGTTTAAATACTCACCGCCCAACCAGACGCATAACCGAGACAGCAGTTGGAACTGGTCTACCAAATCATTGTCTTCACCAACCTAACTGGTTCTAATTCCTCAACCCTTCCATTTCCTCATTATTGTGTTGAGTGTTTGTTCATATCTGTGTTTGAAGACTTTGATCAAGACTTCCTCAATTTCCTCGTTCAATTTCTTCACCTGTTTGTCTTCATCTTGAGTTATCCTGTGATTACGCTTTTCGTCAGACTGTGATTGTCTTCACTTCATCATGATGACTATGCGCGTATTCTGTTATGCGATTTCGAGTACTTATTCCGCTGCAAGTAGTTCTTCGCTAAGGAATTTCCTCACCGGCAAATTCCTCAGTGAAGAATTCATAAAAATCGCCTATTCACCCCCCCCCCTCTAGTCGATATAACGCACTTTCACTGGGCGGGGCCACCCTCGTCAGTGTCCAGAGGCTTCTCCAGGCCGTGCTCGTAGAGCGTCTTCAGCACCTTGCGAGACCTCTTCCCGAGACCGGCAAAGGCCACACGGTCTTCTGCCAGGACTCGCGCCTTGGCATCGAGATCGACCTCCCTCGTCCCCATCTTCTGCTCCAACTCTTCCAACCGGTTGCGCTCGGCGGCCTGCTTCTTCCCCAGCTCCGCCAGCTCGGCATCGCGGTTCTTGACGGCTTCCTCCCGGGCCTTCATCTCCACCTCTTTCTCTTGGCGGCATCGTACCTCTTCGGTGTGCTTGTCGTGCAGGCTCTGCAACTCACCCTCCAGCTCTTGGCAGCGGTCACGGGCGGCCTTGGCGTCTTTCAGCGTCGCCTCGCGATCGGCTGCATCGCTGGAAGCTCCTTGCTTCTCCTTCTCGGAAGCCGCGGCAGCCTGGCCCAGCGCCGCGACAGCCTGGCCCAGCGCCGCGCAAACCGCCAGGTCGGAGTGAAGCCGGCCAGGGGCCAGCTCCAGACGCCCGGCCACCAGGCGTGGGTCCGCGCTCAGGACATCCGCCTGCAGCTGGGTCATCTCCGCAAGGGCACGCTCCAAGATGACAGCAGGAGCAGAGGGACCAGGGAGTGGAGATGCAGCAATGGGAGGAAGCGACATCATCACGAGGGCTTGGGAGATCGCAGGTTCCGGAGCAGCTGGGACCTCGTCAGCCGCACCAAGTACCGGCACCTCCGGAGCCAGCGTGGCCATGGGGGCTGATTCCACGCGGCGGTGCCCCTCTTAGCCTCGCGAGGACGATCAGGCCGGGGAGATGCGGGCGCTGTTGCCTCCTTTCTCCGCGGGAGGCACGGCCGCTGCGTCTTCTTTCCTCTTCTTCGCCGAAGATGTCGGCCTGATCAACCAAGGGCGAGTATCAGGAAACGACGAGTACAAGCAAGGGCAAGGCGAAGCTTGAGACACCTACCGATCCACTGTGACGTATTCCACTGACCGCTTGAGAAGCTTGAAGCCTGACAGCTTCGGGACCTGAGGAGCAGACGTTCGGTTTCCGGCGGCACCAGGCGGAGCAGAAGCAGAGCCGAAGCCAGCCCCAGGAGGTGCGAGGGCGGAGGCGGCACCACGGGCTACCAGCGACGACCTTCCCTTCATCGGGATGAGGGGTTGCTCTCTCTCCCCTTGGAAGGCGTCGGCCTCGGCATCATCAAGAAGGGCGCGGAGAATCTCGGCCTTGCTCAGGGGGTATGTCTCCCCCACCTCTTCCAGGGTCTTATCCGAGTCCTCCTCTTCTCCCTCTCCGTGGGACTCACCAGAAGACACCTCCACCGGTTTCTGTGCCGTAGAAAATCCCGGAGGCGTTGGCGGCACCAGCCCGCGCGCATCAAAGGTCGCCCTGGAGGCGAAAAATTCCTCCCGGTCCCTGCGCTGGAACAGGGGAACAAAGTGGAGACGCCCACGTCCAATCAACCGCCACGCGTCGACCGAGGCCGCAAGCTTTTGGGGCCTGCGGTGCTCCGAACTTGACCCTTGGCTTCGCTGCAAAGCCAAGCCCGAGCGCACCTTGGGCCCGGGGGCTACTGTCGGCGTTCTGGGAACGGGGCTCCCCAGACTTGCCTGCCTGCGGCCCACAGCGTGGCCAAGCAGCAGGCCGTACACCCCATCTTCGTCAACAAGGCACCCAAGACCCTCGCGAGGGTCCAAGCCTCGCGAGGCGGACGACGCAAGACCTCCTCTGGAGTGGCCTAGCCAGGAAGGCTCACGAGGAGCGGAGATATCAAGGCGAGGCAAACCTCACGAGACTCTCGTGTGAGCCATGACGGCCGGTACCAGGCGGGTGCCAGACGGGCGCCAGTGCGTGCAGCGTCCCTATTTCCTCTTTGGTGCTAGGGAGGCCAGCGCAGGCGAAGAGTACCGAGGCATCAGGAAAAGGTTGCCATATTGGTGCAACGAGACCAAGACCAGGAGGACGGCAAGGCGGAGGTCATCATAGAGCCCAAGATGGCGTCACCCCAGAGCTTTTCGCACGCGAAGACCGCTTTTGTCAGGATAGCTTGTACTGGCTGCCCCCCTTCAAATTTGCCCGCCGTTGTTGCCTCCCTTCCCGCTCGATATTTGGGAAGAGGACCAGGGCCTATATAAGTAGGACTAGCCACGACAGTAGGAGGGGACGAATCCCAAAGTAGCTCAGATCGAATCCTCACGCCACAAGTTCATACGCACAAGAACACCTCAACCTCAGGAGGATGTTCTCCCCTTGTACTGTTCATCATCAGCCCAAGAGGCAATCCACCACCACCACCACACCGGAGTAGGGTATTACACCACAACGGTGTCCCGAATGAGTATAAACCTCGTGTCTTTCTGTGTTGCGAGTTCATCGAGTTCGTCCACGAGATTTTAGCGAGCTAGAGCGTAGATCTGTAGGAGGGAAAGACTTCATGCGCACCCCAGTGTTCGAACCTTAAGGGTTTGCCGGAACTCCACATCCGACACTATGGAACCATCAAAGAGATTTGGGAGCTTGACTATGTGAAAGTTAAGGTGGCATTATTCAGGTGCTCAGGGATCCCTCTTGGTCAAGTAAAGGTTGATGATTACAGGAAGACCTATGTTAACAGGACAACAATGGCATATCACGCGGACCCGTTCATTCTTGCCAGCGATGCTACCCAGATTTTCTTTGCGGAAGACCCTTTGCGTAAGAACTGCCATGTAGTGATGCATGGGAAGAGGAGGGTACTGGGTGTCGACGATGTTGCCGGTGAGGACGAGTACGATGAATTTGATGAGTTGCCAGCCAAGGGATCACACACCCGTGTAACAGAGAAGCGTAAAATCATCATAAAACCCAAGTTCATTCGGGGCCAACGTAATGATCCCAGTTCCCCCATGTACATGGGAATTAAGCCGTAAGACTAGTCTTTATGCCCACCCTGCAACTTAATTCGTTTAATTTAGAACTATCGCGTGTACTGAATTTGTGAGTTATGCCTAATACGTCCATTTTGCATCATGCTTTTATATTGATATTTATTGCATTATGGGCTGTTATTACACATTATGTCACAATACTTATGCCTACTCTCTCTTATTTTGTAAGGTTTACATGAAGAGGGAGAATGCCGACAGCTGGAATTCTGGGCTGGAAAAGGAGCAAATATTAGAGACCTATTCTGCACAACTCCAAAAGTCCTGAAACTCCACGGAAGTTATTTTTGGAAATAAAAAAAATAATGAGCGAAGAAAATACCAGAGGGAACCCACACCCTGGGCAAAAGGGTGGGGGGGCGCGCCCTACCCCCTGGGCCCCATGTTGGCCCTCCGGTTCCCATCTTCTGCTATATGAAGTCTTTCGTCCGAGAAAAAATCATAAGCAAGCTTTCGGGACGAGACTCTGCCGCCACGAGGCGGAACCTTGGCGGAACCCATCTAGGGCTCTCGCGGAGCTGTTCTGCCGGGGACACTTCCCTCCGGGAGGGGGAAATCATCACCATCGTCATCGCCAACGCTCCTCTCATCGGGAGGGGCCCGATCTCCATCAACATCTTCACCAGCACCATCTCCTCTAAAACCCTAGTTCATCTCTTGTATCCAATTCTTGTCTCTAAGTCTGAGATTGGTACTTGTAGGTTACTAGTAGTGTTGATTACTCCTTGTAGTTGATGCTAGTTGATTTAATTGGTGGAAGATCATATGTTCAGATCCATTATGCATATTAATACCCCTCTGATTATGAACATGAATATGCTTTGTGAGTAGTTACATTTGTTCCTGAGGACATGGGAGAAGTCTTGCTATTAGTAGTCATGTGAATTTGGTATTCGTTCGATATTTTGATGAGATGTATGTTGTCTTTCATCTAGTGGTGTTATGTGAACGTCGACTACATGACACTTCAGCATTATTTGGGCCTAGAGGAAGGCATTGGGAAGTAATAAGTAGATGATGGGTTGCTAGAGTGACAGAAGCTTAAACCCTAGTTTATGCGTTGCTTCGTAAGGGGCTGATTTGGATCCATATGTTTCATGCTATGGTTAGGTTTACCTTAATACTTCTTTTGTAGTTGCGGATGCTTCCAATAGGAGTTAATCATAAGTGGGATGCTTGTCCAAGTAAGGACATCACCCAAGCACCGGTCCACCACATATCAAATTATCAAAGTACCGAACGCGAATCATATGAACGTGATGAAAACTAGCTTGACGATAATTCCCATGTGTCCTCGGGAGCATTTTCCTTCATATAAGAAATTGTACAGGCTTGTCCTTTGCTACAAAAAGGATTGGGCCATCTTGTTGCACTTTATTTACTTTTGTTACTTGTTGCTCGTTACAAATTACCTTATCACAAAACTATCTGTTGCCGATAATTTCAGTGCTTGCAGAGAATACCTTGCTGAAAACCGCTTATCATTTTCTTCTGCTCCTCGTTTGGTTCGACACTCTTACTTATCGAAAGGACTACGATAGATCCCCTATACTTTTGGGTCATCAAGACTCTTTTCTGGCGCCGTTTCCTGGGAGTGAAGCGCCTTTGGTAGGTGGAATTTGGTAAGGAAAAATTTATATAGTGTGCTGAAATTTACTGTCACTTGTTACTATGGAAAGTAATCCTTTGAGGGGCTTGTTCGGGGTATCTTCACCTCGACCAGTAGAGCAAAGAGTTGCTCCTCAACCTACTGAACCTACTGAAAATGTCTATGATACGTCTCCAACGTATCTATAGTTTTTGATTGTTCCATGCTATTATATTACCCCTTTTGGATGTTTATGGGCTTTATTTTACACATTTATATCATTTTTTGGGACTAACCTATTAACCGGAGGCCCAGCCCATATTGTTGTTTTATTGCCTGGTTTAGTATTTCGAAGAAAAGGAATATCAAACGGAGTCCAAACGGAATGAAACCTTCGGCAGCATGATTTTTGGGAAGATTATGACCTAGGAGACTTGGAATTGAAGTAAAGGGAGCATCGAGGAAGCCACGAGACAGGGGGAGCGCCCACCCCCCTGAGCGCGCCCTACCCTCTCGTGGGCCCCTCGAGGCTCCCCCGACCGTCTTCTTTCGCCTATATAAGCCTACTTACCATAAAAACATCGAAACAGAAGATAGATTGGGAGTTCCGCCGCCGCAAGCCTCTATAGCCACCAAAACCTCTGGGAGCCTGCTCAAGCACCCTCGCCGGAGGGGGATCCTCACCGATGGCCATCTTCATCATCTCGGCGCTCTCCATGACGAGGAGGGAGTAGTTCACCCCGGGCTGAGGGTATGTACCAGTAGCTATGTGTTTGATCTCTCTCTCTCTCTCTCTCTCTCTCTGTTCTCTATGGCACGATCTTTATGTATCGCGAGCTTTGCTATTATATTTGGATCTTATGATGTTTCTCCCCCCTCTACTCTCTTGTGATGAATTGAGTTTTCCTCTTGAAGTTATCTTATCGGATTGAGTCTTTAAGGATTTGAGAACACTTGATGTATGTCTTGCCGTGCTTATCTGTGGTGACAATGGGATATTCACGTGATCCACTTGATGTATGTTTTGGTGATCAACTTGCGGGTTCCGCCCATGAACCTATACATAGGGGTTGGCACACGTTTTCGTCTTGACTCTTTGGTAGAAACTTTGGGACACTTTTTGAAGTACTTTGTGTTGGTTGAATAGATGAATCTGAGATTGTGTGATGCATATCGTATAATCATGCCCACGGATACTTGAGGTGACAATGGAGTATCTAGGTGACATTAGGGTTTTGGTTGATTTGTGTCTTAAGGTGTTATTCTAGTATGAACTCTTGAATAGATTGATCCGAAAGAATAACTTTGAGGTGGTTTCGTACCCTAGCATAATCTCTTTGTTTGTTCTCTTCTATTAGTGGCTTTGGAGTGACTCTTTGTTGCATGCTGAGGGATTGTTATATGATCTATCTATGTTATTATTGTTGAGAGAACTTGCACTAGTGAAAGTATGAACCCTATGCCTTGTTTCCTATCATTGCAATACCGTTTACGCTCACTTTTATCATTAGTTACCTTGCTGTTTTTATATTTTCTGATTACAAATACCTTCATTTACCATCCATATTGCACTCATATCACCATCTCTTCGCCGAACTAGTGCACCTATACAATTTACCATTGTATTGGGTGTGTTGGGGACACAAGAGACTCTTTGTTATTTGTTTGCAGGGTTGTTCGAGAGAGACCTTCTTCATCCTACGCCTCCTACGGATTGATAAACCTTAGGTCATCCACTTGAGGGAAATTTGCTACTGTCCTACAAACCTGTGCACTTGCAGGCCCAACAACGTCTACAAGAAGAAGGTTGTGTAGTAGACATCAAGCTCTTTTCTGGCGTCGTTGCCGGGGAGGTGAGTGCTTGAAGGTATATCTTTAGATCTTGCAATCGAATCTTTTTGTTTCTTGTTTTATCACTAGTTTAGTTTATAAAAGAAAACCACAAAAAAACTGGAGTTAAGCTTGTCTCATACGCTTCGTCCTTTTAATATCTTTCGTGAGTATGATGAAAAGGAAAATTGTGTGCTCAAGTCCTAGAAGAAGAAATCTATAGAATGTTTGACACTAAATCTTTGAATGATGAGCATGATTGCAATGTTGTCAGTATGAACTCTTTGAATATCCATAGTACTAATGATGATTGCACTAGTTATGATGAAAATGTCTCTTATAAGCATGTTGATTTTTGTGGAGTAGATCGGGATTGCAAGTACACACCAAATAGGGAAGATAGATATTGCAAGAAGAATAAGTATTTAGAAACTAAATTATTACAAGAAAGGCTAGATAAGAGTGCTGAAAATTTAAGATATATTTACCGTTGTGAACTTTGCAATGAACGTGATCATTTACATCTCCAATGCAAATTGTTTCATGATCGAATCGTGTCCAAAAATTGTGATGATTTGATCTCCCTTGCTCATTACAATGAACTTAGTTTGCTTTTGGGTTATGAAGAATTGAAACGTGCAACTAAGCTTATTCCAAAATTTAATCTTGAGCATTTCCTTGATATTGATTTAGAGGAGATTTATTTGTTTTGTGCGATGAATTGCATTGAAAATCCTTATATTGCCAATCACCTAAAGAAAAGAAAGCAATTAGAAGATGAAGAGAATACTAATGAAAGGGAAGAGACTTCCCAATCTCCTCCTATTATTTCTTATCATGAGTCAGGTAACGAGGAGGAGCTTTCTATTCAACCAATCTCGTCAATAAGGAGCTCAAAGAGGAAGGTTGAACCCACACATAATGTGAAGAAGAAAAAGAAAAGAAGGAGCAACAAAGGTAGAAAGGTATCCCTCCCAAATGATGTTGCTCCCACTACTCATTGTGATGATAATAATTGCTTTACTATTGGTGCTATCCATATTTTTAATGATGAGAGTGATTATGCTTATGATATGAAAGGGCCCAAGCTTGGGGAAGCTATGTTTGATGAGGATGAAATATTTGAGAATATATTTGCTGAAATTAATGTTTGTCCCAAGCTTGGGGATGCTACGTTTAATGAAGATGAAATTTTTAGCATCCCAAGTTTTGATATGCAAAGTTGTTATGATGATAGCATGCCCTTTACCTATGATGATTATATTGATGAAAGTGGGTTTGGAAGAGTGTCAACTTTAGGAAGTAGTTATCCCACTATTTTGGAGGATGTTGAATCTTATTGTGATGAATATGAAAGTGGATTTGGAAGAGTGTCAACTTTATTTAGTGATGATTCCACTATCTTGGAAGAGGTTTCAATCGATTATGATGAGAACGAAGTTGCTACTTATGATGATTATTGTGATGAAACTTATGCTATAAAAAGTAGTGATGATTATATTTATAAAACTTGTCATGATTATGATTACCCTTTTTCTGAACATTACTCTTTTAATGTGGAAACAATTTTTAGTGTTCAAGTCTCTTATGATACTCCCACTATTCTGAATGAGAAGAATTTTGCTTATGTGGAGAGTAGTAAAATTTCTATGCTTTTAGATCATGAAAAGAATGCTTTAGGTGCTGGTTATATTGTTGAATTCATTCATGATGCCACTTAAAATTATTATGAGGGACGAACATATGCTTGTAGGAGTTGCAATAATATCAAGTTTCCTCTCTATGTGCTTAAAGTTTTGAAGTTATGCTTGTTTTGCCTTCCTATGCAAGTTGATTCTTGTTCCCATAAGTTGTTTGCTCACAAAATACCTTTGCATAGAAAGTGGGTTAGGATTAAATGTGCTAGTCATATTCTTCATGATTCTCTCTTTATGTTTCAATTCTTATATTTTATGTGAGCATCATTGAAATCATCATGCCTAGCTAGGGGCGTTAAACGTAAGCGCTTGTTGGGAGGCAACCCAATTTTATTTTTGTTTCTTGCTTTTTGGTTCTGTTTAGTAATAATTAAATCATATATCCTCTGGTTAGATGTGGTTTTATTTTTTAATTAGTGTTTGTGCCAAGTAAGACCTATAGGATCTTCTTGGATGATAGTTATTTGATCTTGCTGAAAATTCCAGAAACTTTCTGTTCACGAAAACAATTGTTTAAAATCACCAGAACGTGATAAAATACTGATTCCAATTGCAGCAGATCAATAATCAAATTAACTAGGTCTTCTTAGTTTGTTAGAAGTTTTGGAGTTCCAGAAGTTTGCGTTAGTTACAGATTAGTACAGACTGTTCTGTTTTTGACAGATTCTGTTTTTCGTGTGTTGTTTGCTTATTTTGATGCATCTATGGCTAGTAAAATAGTTTATAAACCATAGAGAAGTTGGAATACAGTAGGTATAACACCAATATAAATAAATAATGATTTCATTACAGTACCTTGAAGTGGTGTTTTGTTTTCTTTCGCTAACGGAGCTCACGAGATTTCTGTTGAGTTTTCTGTTGTGAAGTTTTCAAGTTTTGGGTAAAGATTTGATGTACTATGGAATAAGAAGTGGCAAGAGCCTAAGCTTGGGGATGCCCAAGGCACCCCAAGGTAATATTCAAGGACAACTAAGAGCCTAAGCTTGGGGATGCCCCGGAAGGCATCCCCTCTTTCGTCTTCGTTAATCGGTAACTTTACTTGGAGCTATATTTTTATTCACCACATGATATGTGTTTTGCTTGGAGCGTCATTTTATTTTGTTAGTATTTGATTTCTGTTATTTAGAATAATGTTTTGCATCTTCTATTTCAATAAAAATGTCAAGGATAGCTTCTACCATGCTTATTTTGCAAGTATACATGTTGCTGTTTGAAAACAAAAAGGTTACCGCTGTTGCAAAAATTCCCTAGAAAATTCAGAGAATGATATAATGTTGAAACTTTTTTCATAATGAGCTCTGATAAATCTTATACAGCGTAGTATTTTTCTTATAATTTTTGGACTTAGGGAAGTATGATGAATCTTGCATTCTTTACAGACTATATTGTTTTGGCAGATTGATGTTATGTTTGCATTGTTTACATATGTTTGCTTGTTTAATGATTCTATTTGAGGATAGGAGTATTAAATATGCAGAAGCATTTAGTATGCAATGTTGAATAATAATTTTAGTAATTTGTTACAGTAGAAAATGATAAGGTTTTGCATTGTTTTATACTAACCTATCTCACGAGTTCTTGTTGAGTTTGGTGTGGATGAAGCTTTTGATAAAAAGAGAAACCATGATATGAGAGGAATTAAGGAGATACAAAAGTTCAAGCTTGGGGATGCCCAAGGCACCCCAAGATAATATTTCAAGAAGTCTCAAGCATCTAAGCTTGGGGATGCCCCGTCAGGCATCCCACCTTTCTTCTTCAACAACTATCGGTTAGTATCGGTTGAACCTAAGTTTTTGCTTCTTCACATGAGTTGTGCTATCATTGCAATGACATTTTTTTTGTTTTGCTTGCTGTTTGAATAAAATACCAAGATCTGAAATTCTTAAATGAGAGAGAGTCTTCACATATCTACATAATTATTTAACTACTCAGTGATCTTCACTTATATCTTTTTGGAGTAGTTTGCTAGAATACTCTACGTGCTTCACTTATATCTTTTAGAGCACGACGGTGACTTATTTTTGTAGAAATTGCTAGTCTCTCATGCTTCAATTATATTATTTTGTGAGTCTTTTAGAACAGCATGGTATTTGCTATGGTTATAAATTGGTCCTAGAATGGTAGGCATCCAAGTTGGGTATAATAAAAACTATCATAGGAAGTGAATTGGATGTTATGATCAATTTGATACTTGATAATTGTTTTGAGATATGGAGGTAGTGATATTAAAGTCATGCTAGTTGGGTGATTATGAATTTAAAGAATGCTTGTGTTGAAGTTAGCAAGTCCCGTAGCATGCACGTATGGTTAAAGTTGTGTAACAAATTTGAAACATGAAGTGTACCTGGATTGTGCATCCTTATGAGTGGCGGTCGGGGACGAGCGATGGTCTTTTCCTACCAATCTATCCCCCTAGGAGCATGCACGTAGTACTTGATTTTTGATGACTTCTAAATTTTTGCAATAAGTATATGAGTTCCTTTGACTAATGTTGAGTCCATGGATTATACGCACTTTTGCCTTTCCACCATTGCTAGCCTCTTGATACGTGCATTGCCCTTTCTCACCTTGAGAGTTGGTGCAAACTTGGCGGTGCATCCAAACCCGTGATACGATACGCCTATCACACATAAACCTCCTTATATCTTCCTCAAAACAGCCACCATACCTACCTATTATGGCATTTCCATAGCCATTCCGAGATATATTGCCATGCAACTTTCCACCGTTCCGTTCATCATCATCATGACATACTTTACTTTTGTCATATTGCCATTGCATGATCATGTAGTTGACATCGTATTTGTGGCAAAGCCAGCATGCATAATTTTCATACATGTCACTCTTGATTCATTGCACCATCCCGGTACACCGCCGGAGGCATTCATATAGAGTCATATCTTGTTCTAGTTTCGAGTTGTAATTCATATGTTGTAATCAATGAAAGTGTGATGATCATCATTATTAGAGCATTGCCCAAAAATAAAAATAAAAAAAAAAGAAAAAAAAGTAGAAAGGCCAAAAAAAAGAAAGGTCCAAAAAGGAAAAAAAAGAAGAAAAGAAAATAAATAAAGAGGGCAATGTAACTATCTCATTTTCCACACTTGTGCTTCAAAGTAGCACCTTGTTCTTCATGTAGTGAGTCTCATATATTGTGCTTCAAAGTAGCACCATGTTTTTCATATAGTGAGTCTCATAGGTTGTCTTTTTCGTACTAGTGGGAATTTCTCATTATAGAACTTCGCTTGTATATTCCTACGATGGGCTTCCTCAAATGCCCTAGGTCTTCGTAAGCAAGCAAGTTGGATGCACACCCACTAGTTTTCTTTTGTTGAGCATTCATTTATAGCTCTAGTGCACCCGTTGCATGGCAATCCCTACTCCTCATGTTGACATCAATTGATGGGCATCTCCATAGCCCGTTGATTATCCTTGTCAATGTGAGACTTTCTCCTTTTTTGTCTTCTCCACACAATCCCCATCATCATATTCTATTCCACCAGTGCTATATCCATGGCTCACGCTCATGTATTGCGTGAAGGTTGAAGAAGTTTGAGATTATTTAAGTATGAAACAATTGCTTGGCTTGTCATCGGGGGTATAGAAGTTGGGAACATCTTTGTGTGACGAAAATGAAGCATAGCCTAACTATATGATTTTGTAGGGATGGACTTTCTTTTGCCATGTTATTTTGAGAAGACATGATTACTTTGATTAGTATGCTTGAAGTGTTACTATTTCTTTTATCAATATGAACTTTTATTTTGAATCATTTGGATCTAAGCATTCATGCCACAATAAATAAAATTACGTTGAGAATTATGCTAGGTAGCATTCCACATCAAAAATTCTGTTTTTATCATTTACCTACTCGAGGACGAGCAGGAATTAAGCTTGGGGATGCTTGATACGTCTCCAACATATCTATAATTTTTTATTGTTCCATGCTATTATATTACCCCTTTTGGATGTTTATGGGCTTTATTTTACACATTTATATCATTTTTTGGGACTAACCTATTAGCCGGAGGCCCATCCATATTGTTGTTTTATTGCCTGTTTCAGTATTTCGAAGAAAAGGAATATCAAACGGAGTCCAAATAGAATGAAACCTTCGGCAGCCACGAGACTTGGAGTTGAAGTAAAGGGAGCCTCGAGGAAGCCACGAGACAGGGGGGCGCGCCCACCCCCTGGGCGTGCCCTACCCTCTCGTGGGCCCCTCGAGGCTCCCCCGACCGTCTTCTTTCGCCTATATAAGCCTACTTACCCTAAAAACATCGAAACAGAAGATAGATCGGGAGTTCCGCTGCCGCAAGCCTCTGTAGCCACCAAAAACCTTGCCGGAGGGGGAATCCCTCATCGGTGGCCATCTTCATCATCCCGGCGCTCTCCATGACGAGGAGGGAGTAGTTCACCCTCGGGGCTGAGGGTATGTACCAGTAGCTATGTGTTTGATCTCTCTCCCTCTCTCTCTCTCTCTCTCTCGTGTTCTCTCTATGGCACGATCTTGATGTATCGCGAGCTTTGCTATTATATTTGGATCTTATGATATTTCTCCCCCCCCCCTACTCTCTTGTGATGAATTGAGTTTTCCTCTTGAAGTTATCTTATCGGATTGAGTCTTTAAGGATTTGAGAACACTTGATGTATGTCTTGCCGTGCTTATCTGTGGTGACAATGGGATATTCACGTGATCCACTTGATGTATGTTTTGGTGATCAACTTGCGGGTTCCGCCCATGAACCTATGCATAGGGATTGGCACACGTTTTCGTCTTGACTCTCCGGTAGAAACTTTGGGACACTCTTTGAAGTACTTTGTGTTGGTTGAATAGATGAGTCTGAGATTGTGTGATGCATATCGTATAATCATGCCCACGGATACTTGAGGTGACAATGGAGTATCTAGGTGACATTAGGGTTTTGGTTGATTTGTTTCTTAAGGTGTTATTCTAGTATGGACTCTTGAATAGATTGATCCGAAAGAATAACTTTGAGGTGGTTTCGTACCCTACCATCATCTCTTCATTTGTTCTCTGCTATTAGTGGCTTTGGAGTGACTCTTTGTTGCATGTTGAGGGATTGTTATATGATCTATCTATGTTATTATTGTTGAAGAACTTGCACTAGTGAAAGTATGAACCCTATGCCTTGTTTCCTATCATTGCAATACCGTTTACGCTCACTTTTATCATTAGTTACCTTGCTGTTTTTATATTTTCAGATTACAAATACCTTCATTTACCATCCGTATTGCACTTGTATCACCATCTCTTCGCCGAACTAGTGCGCCTATACAATTTACCATTGTATTGGGTGTGTTGGGGACACAAGAGACTCTTTGTTATTTGGTTGCAGGGTTGTTCGAAAGAGACCATCTTCATCCTACGCCTCCTACGGATTGATAAACCTTAGGTCATCCACTTGAGGGAAATTTGCTACTGTCCTACAAACCTGTGCACTTGCAGACCCAACAACGTCTACAAGAAGAAGGTTGTGTAGTAGACATCAGTCTACTTTGAAATTCCTTCGGGTATCATAGAAAAACTGCTAGCTAATCCTTTTGCAGGAGACGGAACATTACATCCTGATGAGCACCTAATCTATGTGGATGAAGTTTGTGGATTATTTAAGCTTGCAGGTATGCCCGATGATGTTATCAAGAAGAAGGTCTTCCCTTTATCTTTGAAGGGAGATGCATTGACATGGTATAGGCTATGTGATGATATGGGATCATGGGACTACAAACGGTTGAAATTGGAATTCCATCAGAAGTTTTATCCTATGCATCTTGTTCATCGTGATCGTAATTATATATATAATTTTTGGCCTCATGAAGGAGAAAGCATCGCTCAAGCTTGGGGGAGGCTTAAGTCAATGTTATATTCATGCCCCAATCATGAGCTCTCAAGAGAGATGATTATTCAAACAATTTATGCTCGGCTTTCTGACAACAATCGCTCCATGCTAAATACTTCTTGTACTGGTTCCTTTATGATGAAGACTATTGAATTCAAATGGAATTTATTGGAAAGAATTAAACGCAACTCTGAAGATTGGGATCTCGACGAGGGTAAGGGGTCAGGTATAACACCTAAGTTTGATTGTGTTAAATCTTTTATGGATACCAATGTGTTTTGTAAATTTAGCTTCTTTTTGTAAACGCAACTCTGAGATAGTAGCTTCTTTTTGTGAATCCTTTACTACTCATGTTGATCTCCCTAAGGAGAAGTGATTTAAATATAATCCCCGTTGAAGTAAAAGTAGTTGCACCTATTAAAGTTGAAGAAAAGACTATCCCTTATAATGATCCTATTGTTCCTACTGCTTATGTTGAGAAACCACCCTTCCCTATTAGAATAAAGGATCATACTAAAGCTTCAACCGTAGTCAACAAAAGTAATATTTGGACGCATAAACCCCCTGAGAAAGTTAAAGTTTAACCTAATATTGCCATGGTTAAAGATCTCTTGGCTGATAATATCGATGGGCATGTTATTTACTTCTGTGATGAAACTCCTAGAATTGCTAAACCCGGTGCTAAAGATAAACATAGACCTGTGGTAGGTATGCCTGCTATTTCTGTTAAAATAGGAGATCATTGTTATCATGGCTTATGTGATATGGGTGCTAGTGCTAGTGCAATGCCTATTTCCTTATACAAAGAAATTATGCATGATATTGCACCTGCTGGGATAGAAGATATTGATGTCACCATTAAACTTTCCAATAGAGATACTATTTCACCAATTGGGATTGTTAGAGATGTTGAAGTCTTGTGTGGGAAAGCTAAATATCCTGCTGATTTTCTTGTTCTTGGTTCCCCACAAGATAGCTTTTGTCCCATTATATTTGGGAGACCCTTCTTGAACACTGTTAATGCTAAGATAGATTGCAAGAAGGATGTTGTTACTATTGGCTTGGATGATATGTCTCATGAGTTTAATTTCTCTAAATTTCGTAGACAACCTTGTGATGAGGAATTGCCTAGTAAAGATGAATTAATTGGTCTTTCTTCTATTGCCGTACCTCCTAGTGATCCTTTAGAACAATATTTGCTAGACCATGAAAATGATATGTTTATGAATGAAAGAAGGGAAATAGATGAAGTATTCTTTAAATAGGGACCTATTCTGAAACACAATTTGCCTGTTGAAATCCTAGGGGATCCTCCTCCACCCAAGGGTGATCCCGTGTTTGAGCTTAAACCATTACCTGATACCCTTAAATATGCTTATCTTGATGAAAAGAAGATATATCCTGTTATTATTAGTGCTAAACTTTCAGAGAAGGAAGAAGAAAAATTATTGAAAACTCTGAAGAAGCACCGAGCTGCTATTGGATATACTCTTGATGATCTTAAGGGCATTAGTCCCACTCTATGCCAACACAAAATAAATTTGGAGAAAGATGCAAACCAGTTATTGATCATCAATGATGGTTGAATCCTAAGATGAAAGAAGTGGTAAGAAAGGAAATACTAAAGCTCCTTGAGGCAGGTATAATCTATCCCGTTGCTGATAGTCAGTGGGTAAGCCCTGTCCATTGTGTCCCTAAGAAGGGAGGTATTACTGTCGTTCCTAATGATAAAGATGAATTGATTCCGCAAAGAATTATTACAGGTTATAGGATGGTTATTGATTTCCGCAAATTAAATAAGTCTACTAAAAAGATCATTACCCCTTACCTTTTATTGACCAAATGCTAGAAAGATTATCCAAACATACACATTTTTGCTTTCTAGATGGTTATTCTGGTTTCTCTCAAATACCGGTGTCAGCTGATGATCAAGAAAAGACCACTTTTACTTGCCCTTTCGGTACTTTTGCTTATAGACGTATGCCTTTTGGTTTATGTAATGCACCTTCTACCTTTCAAAGATGCATGATGGCTATATTCTCTGATTTTTGTGAAAAGATATGTGAGGTTTTCATGGACGATTTCTCCGTTTATGGATCCTCTTTTGATGATTTCTTGAGCAACCTTGATCGAGTTTTGCAGAGATGTGAAGAAACTAATGTTGTCTTGAACTGGGAGAAGTGCCACTTTATGGTTAATGAAGGCATTGTTTTGGGGTATAAAATTTCTGAAAGAGGTATTGAAGTTGATAAAGCTAAAGTTGATGTTATTGAAAAGATGCCGTGTCCTAAGGACATCAAAGGTATAAGAAGTTTCCTTGGTCATGCCGGTTTTTTATAGGAGGTTCATTAAGGACTTCTCAAAAATTTCTCGTCCTCTAACTAATCTCTTGCAAAAAGATATACCTTTCGTTTTTTATGATGATTGTGTAGAAGCATTTGAAATACTTAAGAAAGCATTAATCTCTGCACCTATCGTTCAGCCACCTGATTGGAATTTACCTTTCGAAATTATGTGTGATGCTAGCGATTATGCTATAGGTGTTGTTCTAGGGCAAAGAGTTGATAAGAAATTAAATGCTATTCAATATGCTAGTAAAACTCTAGACAATGCCCAGAGAAATTATGCCACTACTGAAAAGGAATTTTTAGCAGTTGTATTTGCTTGTGATAAATTCAGACCTTATATTGTTGATTCTAAAGTAACTATTCACACTGATCATGCTGCTATCAAATATCTTATGGAAAAGAAAGATGCTAAACCTAGACTTATTAGATGGGTTCTCTTGCTACAAGAATTTGATTTACATATTATTGATAGAAAGGGAGCTGAGAACCCCGTTGCAGACAACTTGTCTAGGTTAGAAAATGTTCTTGATGACCCACTACCTATTGATGATAGCTTTCCTGATGAACAACTAAATGTCATAAATGCTTCTCCTACTGCTCCATGGTATGCTGATTATGCTAATTACATTGTTGCTAAATTTATACCACCTAGTTTCACATACCAGCAAAAGAAAAAGTTTTTGAATGATTTAAGACATTACTTCTGGGATGACCCACATCTTTATAAAGAAGGAGTAGATGGTGTTATTAGACGTTGTGTACCTGAGTATGAACAGGAACAAATCCTACGCAAGTGTCACTCCGAGTCTTATGGAGGACACCACGCTGGAGATAGAACTGCACATAAGGTATTGCAATCCGATTTTTATTTGCCTACTCTCTTCAAGGATGCACGTAAGTTTGTCTTATCTTGTGATGAATGTCAAATAATTGGTAATATTAGTAGACGTCAAGAAATGCCTATGAATTATTCACTCGTTATTGAACCATTTGATGTTTGGGGCTTTGATTATATGGGACCTTTTCCTTCCTCGAATGGGTATACACATATTTTAGTTGTTGTTGATTACGTTACTAAGTGGGTAGAAGCTATTCCAACTACTAGTGCTGATCATAACACTTCTATTAAGATGCTTAAAGAAGTTATTTTTCCAAGGTTTGGAGTCCCTAGATATTTAATGACTGATGGTGGTTCACATTTTATTCATGGTGCTTTTCGTAAAATGCTTGCTAAGTATGATGTTAATCATAGAATCGCATCTCCTTACCACCCACAGTCCAGCGGTCAAGTAGAATTGAGTAATAGAGAGCTCAAGTTAATTTTGCAAAAGACTGTTAATAGATCTAGAAAGAATTGGTCCAAGAAACTTGATGATGCATTATGGGCCTATAGAACTGCATATAAAAATCCTATGGGTATGTCTCCGTATAAAACGGTTTATGGAAAAGCATGTCATTTACCTCTCGAACTAGAACATAAGACATACTGGGCTATTAAAGAAGTCAATTATGATTTCAAACTTGCCGGTGAGAAGAGGTTATTTGACATTAGCTTACTTGATGAATGGAGAACCCAAGCCTATGAGAATGCCAAGTTGTTTAAAGAAAAAGTTAAAAGATGGCATGACAAAAGGATACAAAAGCATGAGTTTAATGTAGGTGATTATGTATTGCTATAAAACTCTCGTTTAAGATTTTTTGCAGGAAAACTTCTCTCTAAATGGGAAGGTCCTTACGTTATCGAGGAGGTCTATCGTTCCCGTGCCATAAAAATCAACAACTTTGAAGGCACAAATCCAAAGGTGGTAAACGGTCAAAGAATCAAACATTATATCTCAGGTAACCCTATAAATGTTAAAACTAATATTATTGAAACCGTAACCCCGGAGGAATACATAAGAGACACTTTCCAGAATGTTTCAGACTTCGAAAAGGAATAGGTACGTACGGTAAGTAAACCGACTCCAAAACAGTTCTAATGGCACATTTTCTCCGTTTTGGAGTATTTAAAAAATAGGAAAATAAGAAGTAGTCCGGAAAGGACACGAGGCCTCCACGAGGGTGGAGGGCGTGCCCTACCCCCCTGGGCGCGCCCCCTGCCTTGTGGGCACCTCGTGTGCTCTCCGGACTCCGTTTTCTTGCATGATACGTATTTTGGTCGGTAAAAATTCATTATATAATCTCCCGAAGGTTTTGACTCCTGTATCACGCAAATATCCTCTATTTTCGTTTTGAGCCGTTTTTCTGACAGATCTAGATCATCATGACGTCTCCAAGCGTCCCCAAGGACAAGTTCTTCGAGAAGGTCATCAACCCCTACCTCGCGGAGGTGCTGCAACACCCTCAAACCATTGAGATGCGTGATGGGTTGCTGCGCATCTGCGATGTTGAGGGACCAAGGAGGAACGGAAGCATGGACATGAGGCTCGAAGCAATGGAGCAACAAGTTTTCAAGTGCCAAGGGATGGTGGAACGTGGACTCAACGTCAACCACATGATGATCGCGGATTTCACCAACAACCACAAGCTGGATGCCAAGAACATTGGGGAGACCATCTTCAAGCTTCACGAGAAGATCGAGCACCTTCAAGCCCAAATCTATGACCTGCAAAACCAAAACTGTGAGTATGAATATAGATTCAAGAGGATGAGTTTGGCTGCAGATTTGAGGATCCCCGAGACTCGATCATCCTTCTATGATGGTGAGCCTATGCCTTGGAAGATGGATGACAAGCCCACATCATCAACAACTCCACCATATTCTTCACCAGCAAAGGAGATATAATCATATGGGTATGGGCACTCCCCTTGGCAACTGCCAAGCTTGGCGGAGGTGCCCCGGTATCGTATCATCATCACACTCCTATCTTTACCGTTTTTCTTAGTTCGATCCTTTTAGTAATATCTTGATCTAGTAGAATAAAGTTTTTGGTATGATCTAGTTTTGAGTTTAGCTTTATGATCCCTCTATGTAATCGAGTCTGTGAGCTATATATTATAAAGATTAGTGTTGAGTCAAGGGCTTGATTATCTTGCTATGATCTTGAGTGAATAAAAGAAAAAGAAAGAATAAATAGAAACAAAGAGATCATATTGATCTTATGGAGAGCAATGACTTCACATATAAAGAGTATGATGATTAAAAGTTGTTGAGAGTTGACAAACATAGTTTTGGTCATCGTTGATTCATAGGATGTAATAAAGAAAGAGATGTTTCACATATAGATATACTATCTTGGACATGTTTTATGATTGCGAGCACTCATTAAAATATGACATGCTAAAGAGTTGATGTTGGACAAGGAAGACAATGTAATGGGTTATGTTTTCTTATATCTAAAATAAAGTATATTGTCATGGATCATCCAACATGTTTAGCTTGCCTTTCTCTCTCATGCTAGCCAAATTCTTTGCACCAAGTAGAGATACTACTTGTGCTTCCAAATACCCTTAAACCCAGTTTTGCCATGAGAGTCCACCATATCTACCTATAGATTGAGTAAGATCCTTCAAGTAAGTTGTCATCAGTGCAAGCAATAAAAATTGCTCTCTAAATATGTATGATTGATTAGTGTGGAGGAAATAAGCTTTATACGATCTTGTGATGTGGAAGAAATAAAATCGACGGACTGCATAATAAAGGTCCATATCACAAGTGGCGATATAAAGTGACGTCCTTTCGCATTAAGATTTTGTGCATCCAACCCTGAAAGCGCATGACAATCTCTGCTTCCCTTTGCGAAGGGCCTATCTTTTACTTTTATCTTCTACCTTATGCAAGAGTCATGGTGGTCTTCACCTTTCCTTTTTACATTTTATCCTTTGGCAAGCACGTTGTGTTGGAAAGATCCTGATATATATATATCTAATTGGATGCAAGTTAGCATGAGCTATTATTGTTGACATTACCCTTGAGGTAAGAGGTTGGGAGGCGAAACTATAAGCCCCTATCTTTCTCTGTGTCTAATTAAAACTCCGTAACCACAAGTATTGCATGAGTGTTAGCAATTGTGAAAGACTAAATGATAGTTGAGTATGTGGACTTGCTGAAAAGCTCTTATATTGACTCTTTCTGATGTTATGATAAATTGCAATTTCTTCAATGACTGAGATTATAGTTTGTTAGTTCTCAATGAAGTTTCTGATTCATACTTGACGTTGTGAATAGATTATTACTTGAGCATAAGAAATCATATGACAATATCTATATATGTTGCTGTTCTAAGAATGATCATGATGCCCTCATGTCCGTATTTTATTTTATCGACACCTCTATCTCTAAACATGTGGACATATTTATCGTTATCGGCTTCCGCTTGAGGACAAGCAAGGTCTAAGCTTGGGGGAGTTGATACGTCTATTTTGCATCATGCTTTTATATTGATATTTATTGCATTATGGGCTGTTATTACACATTATGTCACAACACTTATGCCTATTCTCTCTTATTTTACAAGGTTTACATGAAGAGGAGAATGCCGCATTTGGAATTTCAATGGAAAAGGAGCAAATATTAGAGACCTATTCTGCACAACTCCAAAAGTCCCGAAACTCCACGGAAGTTAATTTTGGAAATAATAAAAAATACTGATCAAAGAAAATACCAGAGGGGACCCACACCCTGGGCACGAGGGTGGGGGCGCGCCCTACCCCCCTAGGCGCGCCCCCTGCCTCGTGGGCCACCTGTTGGCCCTCCGGTGCCCATATTCTGCTATATGAAGTCTTTTGTCCGATAAAAAATCATAAGCAAGCTTTCGGGACGAGACTCCGCCGCCACGAGGCGAACCTTGGCGGAACCAATCTAGGGCTCTGGCGGAGCTGTTCTGCCGGGGACACTTCCCTCCGGGAGGGGAAATCATCGCCATCATCATCACCAACGCTCCTCTCATCGGGAGGGGGCCAATCTCCATCAACATCTTCACCAGCATCATCTCCTCTAAAACCCTAGTTCATCTCTTGTATCCAATTCTTGTCTCTTAAGTCTGAGATTGGTACTTGTAGGTTGCTAGTAGTGTTGATTACTCCTTGTAGTTGATGCCAGTTGGTTTATTTGGTGGAAGATCATATGTTCAGATCCATTATGCATATTAATACCCCTATGATTATGAACATGATTATGCTTTGTGAGTAGTTACGTTTGTTCCTAAGGACATGGGAGAAGTCTTGCTATTAGTTGTCATGTGAATTTGGTATTCGTTTGATATTTTGATGAGATGTATGGTGTCTTTCCTCTAGTGGTGTTATGTGAACGTCGACTACATGACACTTCACCATTGTTTGGGCCTAGAGGAAGGCATTGGGAAGTAATGTGTAGATGATGGGTTGCTAGAGTGACAGAAGCTTAAACCCTAGTTTATGCGTTGCTTCATAAGGGGCTGATATGGATCCATATGTTTCATGCTATGGTTAGGTTTACCTTAATACTTATTTTGTAGTTGCGGATGCTTGCAATAGGAGTTAATCATAAGTGGCATGCTTGTCCAAGTGAGGACAGCACCCAAGCACCGGTCCACCCACATATCAAACTATCAAAGTACCGAACGCGAATCATATGAACGTGATGAAAACTAGCTTGACGTTAATTCCCATGTGTCCTCGGGAGTGTTTTCCTTCATATAAGAAATTGTACAGGCTTGTCCTTTGCTACAAAAAGGATTGGGCCATCTTGCTGAACTTTGTTTACTTTTGTTACTTGTTGCTCGTTACAAATTACCTTATCACAAAACTATCTGTTATCGATAATTTCAGTGCTTTCAGAGAATACCTTGGTGAAAACCGCTTATCATTTCCTTCTGCTCCTCGTTGGGTTCGACACTCTTACTTATCGAAAGGACTATGATGGATCCCCTATACTTGTGGGTCATCAATGCCCGGTTTTCTATTGATGTAAGAACCGTTAATCTGTTGACCTTGATATGCTGTCAGCTCAGGCAATGAATATGAATTGTTATTTGTTATTATTATTATATCATAGAGGTAGCACACTCAATTGATCTCACTACTGTATGTGTGAAAAAAATATGCAATCTGGTTTGCGAATAGCACACAGTTCTTTGATGAAAGCCGTGTGCCGACCAAACCCCGCCCACGATCTGAGTCATGCTTTCTGATTGGCCAGAACCCAAACCCCACGGATCGTACGTCTGCACCGTTGGATGCTGCCAGATCGAACGACGATCCTCATCCCTTTCGATAGCACATGCGGTTCCGGTTGTAATTTTATTTTTATGCACAAAATGCACGTTAAACTCAAAAAATGTCTTAAATATAGCTAACGATACCCGAAATGTGCCATAAAATAAAACCCGTGGTATAATGGTGATTGCGTACTGTGGAAATTTTTATGAGGCCAAACGAATAAGTCACCGGCCATAGGAGTTTGAATTGACACGTCTCCTTTTGTAAACCATGATGCTTCATGTGAGATGCTTCGGTTTGGAAGGAGCGTTCATAAAAACTTGTGCCAAACTTTACCAATTTTTTTCCACAGGGTCGTGAGAGCACGCCACGGGCACACATCGATTTTGATGATGTACCGACTCCATCTGAATTTCCTGTAATTAAAATAACAACTAGGCCTACGCCAGTGGCCGCACCTCGCGGCCAAAATGTTTGAAACTTCTCCCCGCTTCTCGAACAAACGGATGAAAACTCGCAAAGTGATGCACAAATGATTTGTACACCTTCTTTGCTAGGCTGGTCGTAATGGGATATCATAGCAAGTATCATGCATGTCAACTAGGAAATTTTGATGAGCTGTCATAGAATTAAATGAAGAAAGAGAGGGTTAAGTATCATATCATGAAACCGTATCATAATAAATGCTATGCTACTATGTGTCATGCATGACAATAAATAAAGTACTACATGATACTACTCTATGATACTATGCATTAGTGAGGTAGCTAGTATATCATAGACTAGCTAGTATCATATATATATGCATGATACTAGTATATGATCGATACTACCTCTGTAATGCCCGCATAGTATCATAAGTTAGTATCTTAGGTTTCCTTATTAATTGCCATGCATGACACAAAGTAGTACAACATTTAATATGATATGGTATCATGATATGATACCACACCCTCTCTTTCCTCATTAACTGTGTGCCACACCATCCAAAAAGTCTAGTTGGCATGCACGATACCGCTTGATACTCCCATTACGACCAGCCTTAGGGTGGCCATAGTGGGGGTATCATAGCCGGTATCATGCACTCGGGAAGAGCAAATATGATGATGTGGCAAAGAAGCAGTAACATAGATACCGTAACATATATAATATAAATGCTATACTACTTTGTGTCATGCATGGCCATAAATACGGTCATCTATGACACACACACACACACACTACTCTATGATACTATATATGCACTATGAAGGTACGCACGTAGTATTATACACTAATATCATATGCATGATACTATAGTATATGATACTTCCCCACTATACAAGGTTGGCCATAGTGGTGGTATCATAGCTGACGATATCATGCACTCGGAAAATAGCAAGTATGCTGATGTGGCAAAGAATTAAATATAGAGAGGGTTAGAGTAACATATAGGTAGATATTGTATCACGTTAAATGCGATGCTAATTTGTGTCATGCATGGCAATAAATATGATCTATGATACTATAGTCTATGTATTATACTATGCGCTGTAATTAAAGATAGTATCATACACTAGTATCATATATATATGCATGATACTAGTATATGACACTCTCCACCATGAGTAGCCTAAGTATGGCCTAACTAAAACACCCACATGTAGTTGTAGTAGGGTTTTTGACTTTATATGCACTAAAATGCAATGTAAGTGCAAAGAATGACTTAAACATAGTAGACGACCTGAAATGGGCCGGAAAATCAAACCAAGGGTATATCCGCGACTGTTTACCATGATTTTTTCGAGGCGGAATGATCTAGCTAGTAACTGACGATTTGTAGTCTGAAGTGCCGCGTCTTCTTTTGGAAACTATGATCCTTCTTGTGAGATGCTCCGGTATGGAAGGTGCGAGCACCAAAACTTGTGCCAAACTTTACCAAAAAAAATCATGCGATCGTGAGAGCATGCCACAGTGGCACAATGATTTTCGTTATTTTCCAGACTCTATATGCATTTCCTGAAATTAAAATACCAACAAGTCCTATGCCTCTGGCTGCACCCTGCGGCCGAACTATTTGAAGTTTTTTCTTGTTTCTCACACAACGAATGAAAACTCGCAAAGCGGCACACAAATGATCTTGCAAACACACACGTGCAGCTGCGACTATATATATACAAATTAAACAATATCTCTTTTCTTTTTGCATATTCAAAGTTCGAGATTGCTAGCGAGGCCTGCCGCCTGGTAAAATGTACCAGAAAATCGAACCATAGGGTACAATCGTGATTTCTTACCGTGGAAAAAAATTGGAGGCGAAACGATGAACTCATGTTTTCATTCAATAAAAATTTGCTGTTAGTTAATGTAAATGTTTTCAAATAGCACATGGTTCACTCACGAAAGCCGTGTGTCCACTAAACCGTGGCCGATGCCCCCCCTCTGCCACGCGCGCGATCAATCGTGTGTTCTAATTGGCTAGAACCCAAACCCCACGGATCATACGTTTGCACCATTGGATTCTCCTTGATCGAACGGCGACCCTCATCCCTTTCGACAGCACATGCAGTTCCGGTTGTGATTTTATTTATATCCACAAATTGCACGTTAAATTCAAAAAACGTCTTAACTATAGAAAACGATACCTGAAATGCGTTAGAAAATCAAACCCATGGTATAGTGGTGAATGCGTACCGTAGAAATTTTTATGAGGCCAAACAATGAAGTCACCGACCACTGGAGTTTGAATTGACACATCTACTTTTGGAAACCATGGTCCTTCATGTGAGATGCTCCGGTTTGGAAGGAGCGATCATCAAAACCTATGCCAAACTTTACCAGAAAATTTCCCTGGGGTCGTGAGAGCATGCCACGGGAACACACTGATTTTGATGAAGTCTGGACTCCATCCGAATTCCTAGTAATTAAAATACCAACTAGGCCTATGCTAGTGGCCGCAGCTCGCGGCCGAAATGTTTGAAACTTCTCCCCGTTTCTCAGACAATGGATGAAACTTGCAAAGCCACACACAAATGATTTGTACACCTTCTTTGCTAACTAACACCTAGATGTGTAGTTGTAGAATGGTTTTGAATTTAATTATATGCACTAAATGCAAGTGCAAAAAAATGACTTGAATATAGCAATGAGACCTGATATGGACCAGAAAATCAAACCTAGGGTATATACGTGATTGTTTACCGTGAAAATAATTCAAAGCAGAACGATGTAGTCAGTGACGATTGGAGTCCGAAGTGACGTGTCTCCTTTTGGAAACTATGATCCTTCTTGTGAGATGCTCCGATTTGGAAGGTGAGAGCATCAAAACTCATGCCATCTTTACCAAAAAAATCCATGTGATCTTGAGAACATGACACAGTGACACACCGATTTTCGTTATTTCTGGACTCTATATGCATTTCCTGTAATTAGAATACCAACATGGCATACGCCTCTGGCCGCACCCTACGGCCGAACTGTTTGAATTTTTCCCGTTTCTCGAACAACGAATGAAAACTCCCAAAGCGACGCACAAATGATCTTGCTAGCTAGCTAGCACCCATGTGTAGTTGCGACTATAGCAAACGATACCTCAAATGCACGAGAAAATCAAACCATAGGGTACAATGGTGATTTCTTACCGTGGAAAACAATTTGGAGCCAAAACAATGAACTCTTGTTTTCATTCAAACGAAAATATGTTGTTACTTCATGTAAATGTTTTCAAATAGCACACGGTTCACTCACGAAAGCCGTCTGCCTACCAAACAGTGGCCGATGCCCCCCTTTGCTGCGTGCGTGATCTGAGTCGTGCGTTCTGATTGGTTAGAACCCAAACCCCACGGATCGTACGTCTGCACCATTGGATGCTCCCAGATCGAATGGCAATCCTCATCCCTTTCGACAGGAAATGCAGTCCGGCTTGGAATTGATTTATATGCCAAAATGTGTGGTAAATGCCAAAAAACTGTCTTACATATAGCACACGAGATCTGAAACGCGCCAGCAAATCAAACTCGTGGTATAATGGTGATTGCTTAACATGGGAAAAATTTAGAGGCAAAACGATGAACTCACGTCTTCATTTCAAAATTAGTATGTCTTCATTTCAAATGAAATTATTCTCTTGGTGCACACGAGCACTTAGAGGCAACCATTTGCATAGGCCTTTCCGCACGGCAACCTGGGATATTTTCCACCCTTTTTACCTAGGCCGCCAACACCCCCCAATGGCCCGCCCGCGTTTCACTCAACTAGTCCACCCAATATCCATCGCCAGCTCCCCTCCCCCAGATCCACAGCAGAACCCTCTCCGGCGCCGGCGTGCTCACCCTGGTCGTGTGCCCGCTCTTCGGCGTCAAGCCTACCTCCACTGCCGTTCCCAACACGCAGCTGCCCGCGCCTCGCCGTCTTCATTTGTTCGCTAGCCACCCTCGAGCATATCGATGTTGTAACCCTCGCCTCTCCTGTGGTCCGGCCGGGTTTGCATTAAGAAGCCTGTTAGTTACTACTCTCCATCACGGTGAGGCATATTTCCTCGCAATCCCTCTTCCTATTTCGTTCCATATGTTCCCAAATTGGCAATAAAATAACGGGGAGTGTATATATGTTCATTATCTACCTTCCTAACTAGTACATATAAGTAGTACTTGTTCCAATAAGTTACTACCGATTTACAGATCGTGGGCGCTCGAGTCACACAAACTTAACAAATTAGCCGTACATTTTCTAAATTATTGCATGACATGTTTAGAAAGCTTGATACCAAGTTGTTAGTTTTATGCTTATCCTCCTTTCCTGAGTTTCGCATGTGTTCTCTGTAGATGCCGAATAGCAGCGACATCACTCATGCTTCAGGTGATGTATCCTCATCTGATTCTGACAACCCTAGGTCTTCAGCAGATGATGAGGGATCAAGTAATCTTGAACGGGATAGAGCTGCAGCAATTACCCTTCCGGTCAGGACACGGAGGAACGCTCCAAGGAAGCCTACACACCAGCCTAAAGGTGTATATGAAGTAACCGAGATTGATTTAAAGTCTTGGGCTCCAACTAAACCAGATAAAGCATGGACGACATTTAGGAGTGTGTGTGGATTTGTTGGCAGGGCAAGGCTCAACATTAATCTGCCGGGGTTTCGGAAGGCTGACACAGAAACACGGCGACGAATAGTCCGGGAGATCATGGATCACTTCAATGTTCCAAAGCAGTGGAGAATGCAGGTGGAACACGATGCACTGAAGAAGGATAGGGATGCTTGGAGAAATTGGAAGCACGTGATGTACAAGAAGTACTTGAGTGAAGGCAAGGACCCAATCCCCGCATACCCCCAAATTACAAAGGCAGACTGGGCAGAATTCAAAAGGGTCAGGCCAACTAAAGAGTTTGTTGGGAAGAGTTTCAAGCAATCAGAACTTCAGAAGAAGAACACACACCCCCACTGTATGGGTGTGGCAGGATACTACGGCATGAAACCGATATGGGACCAGGAGGACAAAGAAGCAGCAGCGGCGGGTGGGAAACCGACCTTTAGTGAAATCAGGGGTGGACGCGCCAGAGACTACTCGCAGGCACGTGCAAGGAGGCGTGATGACGAAACTTATTACTTTAAAAACTCACATGACGAAGAACTATATCAAGTGATGTTAGAGGCTTCCAAGATCCCTTGAAGGTTCTGCAGGAACTCACGGCCATGTGACATTCTGTTCGTTGCTCTGGAAACAAGAGAGCCCCCTGGCCGTGCAAGGGGTATAGGTGTTAATGTCCCGCACAAGAGGGCTTTCACACTCAGAAAAGAAGAGAGGCTCAGCATGAAAAAAGCGAGGAGTGAAATGAAGCAGAATGCATTGTATGAAAGGTTGAGGAAGGACATGTCTTCGCCTGTTCGAAAGGATATTGAGGAGTCAATGATGATGCAGAAGACTCTAACACTGACAGATAGCCAGCAGATGGGAAGGGAGGCGGGCATGGAGGGTGCTTCTTATTGCGCGACAACACCGCACAAGAGTAGTTGTGCATCAGCTGACCCCAGCGACACTAAGACTGCAACTGCTCATGATGATGCTATATCTGATCTATCTGGAATGAAAGACAGACTGAAGGGTGTGCTTATACATTATGAAGGTACATTAAAATGTGCAACAGCCTAGGTTTGCCCACCCTTCTTGGAAGATGGCCTCTTGTTTGAGAATGTGCCATTGAAGCCGGGCTATGTGAAGTGCTACGTGACTGAAGTAAAGCCTGGATTCAATAAATTTGCCCTGAAGAATGTCCTAGGAGACTTCGATGAGCAAAGGACCTTGGGAGAAACACTGTTACATCACATCCAGTGGTCGCGAAAGGAAATAGAGTTCATCGATGAGATCCCTGAAGCCCTGCCAAGAGCAACCAATGTCACCCCTCAACCACTGACGCTCTCCTTGCCACAGCAGCTCTCGCGTGCTTCCCCCAAAGAACCTAATACTCGTAATCCGACGGCTAATGCATCAACCTGTGATCAGCCGGCCCGACCTTGTGGCGTACATGCCATGTCATCCTCCGCCCCAAAGCAGCCAGTGGCAAGGCCTACAACTGCTGAAGACACACTGAGGGAGTTCTGGACTAAGGGGTCCTCGGGCGTTCAGTCTATTCAATATGGGCTAGACTAATGGGCTGTCAAGATACAAGGAAGAAGACCACTTCTCGTGTCCGGTTGGGACTCCCGTATACGTGAACGGCAAGTTTAGGTGTTCGAGTATATTATTTCCTTTCTGCTTAACCGACTTTGTACAACCCTAGGCCCCTCCGGTATCTATATAAACCAGAGGGTTTAGACCAAAGGCAGGATCATCACATTGACGGGATAGCCAAGTTAGGGTTTAGCCACCACAATCTCGAGGTAGATCAACTCTTGTAACCCCTATACTCATCAAATATAATCAAGCAGGAGTAGGGTTTTACCTCCATTAAGAGGGCCCGAACCTGGGTAAACACTGTGTCCCTTTGATTATTGTTACCATCAATCCGCAGACATACAGCTTGGGCCCACCTACCCGAGATCTGTCGGTTTTGACACCAATGTTGGTGCTTTCATTGAGAACTCCGTTGTGTTGTCAACAGAAGGATCGATGGCTCGCCTCTTCATCAATGACGATGCTGCGTCTAGGGAAACTTTTCTCCCAGGACAGGTCTTTGTGTTCGGCGGCTTCCCGCTTCGTGCCAACTCGACCGGCCACCTTGAGCAGGTCGACAGTTACGCCCCCGGCCACCAGATCAAGTTCGGAAATCTGAACTACGTCGCCAATATATGAGGAGGTATGATCTTCGAGGGGTTCGCGGCCTCGAGTGCCGCCCCCTACCCTCTCGAAGTAAGCGCTTCGGATCCGCTCTTAGATCCCCTCAAGGGGTCGACACACGCGCCCGCCTCGGCCTTAGATCTGGAGCAGGTCGCATCGTTTGAAGACGGGAGGATCAGCCCCGCCAGACTCTTTCCTATCATGGAACTTCCGACCGGAGACCCAGATGCGATCCAGGACTCGCCTCTGGGCGACGACTCCGAACTGTCGATGTCTGCGTTGATCGGGCCCGACCAAGTGTCTATCACCGAACTCAGCCCTGCAGATCCGTAGACTCCTACCCAAATTTTACCCTTAGACGAAGCATTGGGCTTAATGCGGTCTCTCGCCATCACGGAAGCTTTACCTCCGAACTGCGCCCAGCATGGAATGGGGGCTGAGAGCGGGGAATTTTATGACCCGCCCACCACCCACTTAATAGCCACCGTCGAGGATTTAACCAACATGTTAGACTATGCGTCCGAAGACGTCGACTGTATGGACGACGATGCCGACGCCGAATCAAGCCAAGTCCCACCTATCACAGGGCGTTGGACGGCCACTTCTACCTATGACGTATACATGGTGGACACTCCTGATAAAAAGGACGATGAGGATAATCAGAACCCCAATAAGGACAAGCCCGTCGACAAACCACCAAAGCACCAGCGCTAGCGGCACCGCTCACGATCACGTCGGGCAAGGGACAGCAACACCGGCACCGGAGACAATGAGACTCCGGATAATGCCGAAGACCCCGAACACCCCGTTGAGCCCACGTCCGAACAGGATGAGAGGAGGGTCAGTATAACCCTGAATACGCTGATCATGAAAATTCGGAAGACAGCAACTATATGCCAGTCTCCGAAGAGGATGTTAGCCTTGGTGACGAAGATTTTATCGTCCCAGAGGAACCTCTCGAACAAGAACACTTCAAGCGGACAGCTAATCGCCACTACGCGGAGCCTGAAATAGAAGCAGCAGCAGCTCAAAGCTGAACAGGATACGCTCGATGAAAGGTGGACCAAGGTCCTGGCCACCGAGGAGTACGGCCCCGAGCGACCCGTAAAAAGCTACCCCAAGCGCAAGCTACTGCCACAATTAGACGATGAAGCTCTTGAGCCAATACCGTCAAAATACAATCAGGTAGATCAACCAGACCGACCACCACGTGGGTGGAACAAAGCGACACATCAATCCGAACACCAGCCCGCACCCCCTCGCCGAAGAGGCAGGAAGACATCAGCTATGGGCTATACATATGACTTGCATCAGGACCTGGCCAATAAAGCCGGTCAGACCAGATCGATCTATGGATCAAGAGGCCATGCCCCGGTACGAGATAACATCTATGAAGCCTGGCGTGATGAACATTACAATATTCGAGATCAGCACCAAACTCATATGTCATCCGATCTCCGCCGTGATGTCACACGGTATAGGGGTGCCGCACACCCCATGTGCTTTACCGATGAGGTAATGCAGCACCAGTTTCCGGAAGGGTTCAAACCCGTAAACATCAAGCAGTACGATGGAACAACAGATCCGGCCATCTGGATCGAGGATTTTCTCCTCCACATTCATATGGCTCATGGAGATGACCTTCACGCCATTAAATATCTTCCTCTAAAGTTGAAAGGACCAGCACGGCACTGGCTGAACAGCCTCCCAAAGAAATCCATTGGAAGCTGGGAAGATTTAGAGGACGCTTTTCAGGCCAACTTACAGGGCACTTATGTCCAGCCAACGGATGCTGATGACCTTAGTCACATAATCCAGCAACCTGGCGAATCGGCTCGCAAGATTGAATCGGTTCCTAACTAAAAAGAACCAAATCGTAGACTGTCCAGACGCCGAAGCCTTAGCGGCCTTCAAACACAGCATCCGTGACGAATGGCTCGCCCGACACCTCGGGCAGGAAAAGCCGAAGACCATGGCAGCCTTAACTGCACTCATGACCCGTTTCTGTATGGGTGAAGATAGCTGGTTGGCTCGTAGAAGCAACAGCTCTGGCGACCTCGGCACTTCTGAGGCCAGGGACGGCAATGGTAAACCACGCCGCAATAGAAACAAACGTCGAAGCAATAACGATGACGCAGATGACACGGCAGTCAATGCCGAATTCAGTGGTTCTAAACCCGGTCAATGGAAGAAACCTTTTAAAGGCAACAGGATGTTCCATCCAACTTGGACAAAATCCTTGAGAGGCCCTGCCAGATTCATGGCACACCCGACAAGCCTGCAAATCACACCAGCAGAAACTGTTGGGTTTTCAAACAGGCCGGTAAGATAAACAACAAACACAAGGGAAAGGAACCTCCAAATGAGGAAGATGATGAGCCCCGACAACCGAACACTAGGGGCCAAAAGTAGTTCCCCCCAAAGTGAAAACAGTGAACATGATCTATGTCACTCACATTCCCAAAACGGAGCGCAAGCGCGCACTAAGGGACGTCTACCCCGTAGAGCCTGTCGCCCCAAAATTCAATCCATGGGCAGCCTGTCTGATCACCTTTGATCGCAGGGACCACCCAACCAGTATCCGTCATGGGGGTTCGGTCGCCCTGGTGCTCGATCCAATCATCGATGGATACCATCTCAGTAGAGTCCTTATGGACGGCGGCAATAGTCTCAACTTGATTTATCAAGACACTATCTGCAAGATGGGCATCGACCCATCAAGAATCAAGCCTAGTAACACCACCTTTGAAGGTGTGATACCCGGCGTGGAGGCCCGTTGTACGGGCTCATTAACACTGGAGGTAGTATTCAGCTCCCCAAACAATTTTCGAAGTGAAGAACTGATCTTCGACATCGTCCCCTTTCGCAGTGGTTATCACGCACTGCTCGGACGAACTTCTTTCACTCGCTTTAATGTAGTCCCGCACTATGCTTATTTAAAGCTTAAAGTGCCCGGACCTCGTGGCGTTATCACAGTCAATGGAAATATGGAGCTCCCTCCGTACTGAAGAGCACACCGCGACCCTTGCGGCCGAGGTGTACGGTGGCCTTATCAAGCCGAATAATTCGTCAGACATTAAAACCAATGACATCTCTAAATGAGTCCGGTCCACACCGCACCACGATGACTCGACGGATCTGGACCTTGATTAGCAGTTTGGCCTCCGCCGACTGCCCTATAAGGTTGCGGCTTACGTACCGCGCGTACATAAGTACGCACTCAAAATACCTTGGGCAACACCGGAGGCACACTGCGGAAACAGTCCATAGTATGGCTTGACCCTATTTTGGACATTATACATTTTTTACTACAGGTTCATTAAGATCTCTATCCGCTGTATGGTTGCATCAGGGACTCTTTCAAGGCTGGTTTTCCCCTCCTTTAGGACAACCCTCAAATACCCCTGTCAAAGGATTCGTTACTAAGGAGAAACAGCACAGACGTGCGGCAGAGCATCACTGGAGTCCTCGAACCACTACTTTTAGGCCCTGTGTTAGACTTTCCATTATGTAAATTGTTAGGCATGTAACATGACCTTTATATTTATGGCATTATCTGTCGAAATACGCCTTGACGTGCTGATAAGGATATAAAGGAAGCAGATGATCCCACATTTTTTGGGTTTTTTATATTGTCTTATCATCCATATTCCCACCTTGCTTTCGACTGACGTTCACGCTTCAGCATGGCCTTTATACCAGGGGTTGTATTCGGCCCCGCAAACTATTAAGTCCGAACACCTATAGGGAACTCTTCGGCATCCCGGATATTGCACTATATGCATCATTTCCGAATCATGTATTTGGTCTATAGTTGGGTTTCCCGGCTCCTGTGTTTACCACCTTACGTTCCGCAAGTTCGGCTAAGGTAGTAAAGGGAGAACTACTGCGATTGTATTTCCGGTTCGTCCGGTCAAGTACCTCAATAGAGAAAGCCAAAAACTGACTGTCATGATATGCGAGAGCTGGTTAGGATCCGATGACTTAGTGTCATACTACGAATCGTTCGCGATTTATGCCGTGTTATACAAGGGGCTGGGATTCGACCAAGCCGTGTTGCAAAGGCACCGTACTCCGGATTGTCGTTCACACAACAGGGGCTAGTACTTAGCCCCACCAATGCACTCCTATGGCTAAGTGAGGATAATAAAGCCGCATAGTCCGATTACCTAGTTCATCTAGCGGATGCCTCCTCCACGGACCAAGACGCTGGACACACGTTTGTGAACACCCCGGAAATACTTTCACGGGGGCGGAAGCCGACGACTGGCAATCCTCACATATAAAACGGCCGAACATGAGGATAAACTGGCCAAATCATAAGGCGCAAGCATACATATTTAACATCATGAGTTCATTACATGGTCTTTGCAAACCAAACTCCACTACTCAAATATGATATCCTTCGAACATTGGCCCTCTACAATTCGGGCTCCCTCCAGGACCTCGCCGAAGTACCTCTCCGGCCTTCGATGATCCTTGCCTTCGGGCGGCCCTGTGGTGGCAATTTCGGTGGCCTTCATCTTCGCCCATTGCACCTTGACGCGGGCGAAGGCCATCCGGGCACCTTCTTTGCAGGCCGACCGATTTATGGCGTCGATCCGGGGACATGCATTGACTAGTCGCCTCACGAGTCCGAGTAGCTGCTGGGTATGGGCTCGGGCGGCAAAAGACGGACTATTACATCCTTCATGGCCAACCCGGCCACCCTATGCAGCTCGGTCAACTGCTTTAGCTGATCACTGAGGGGCACCGGATGCTCTGGCGCAAGGTACTGCGACTAGAACAGCTTCTCCGTCGAGCTCCCCTCTTCGGCTCAGAAGAACTCCGCAGCATCAGTGACACTCCTGGGCAGATCCGTAAACGCGCCTGGAGAATTCCAAACTCGGGTTAGCAAGATGTATCTCCTACTTACAAATTTGCTCTGCAGAAGAAAGGCCTTACCATCCACTATCTGCCTCACCTCCTGGATCTCCTGGCAAGCGCCCTGGGCTTCAACCCAGGCCTCCTTCGCGCTCCAGAGAGCTTTGGCGAGTTCGGAGGCTTGATATGAAGTCTTCTGCTCCAAGGACTCGCACTTAGTTATAGCGTCCTTGAGATCTTGTTCGACCTCGCCCAACCGTGCCTCAAGTTTTCGGCGGGCAGTTCGCTCCGCCTCCAACTACTTCGCCGCTTTGTGAGCGGCCGCCCTACTCACCTCCGCCTCCTTTTCGGCTTGGGCAAGCGCGCTCTTAAGGGACTCGACCTCGGCTGCGCCAACTATGAGTATACTCATAAAACTCAGCAAGTTAAAAGAATTAGCACACATATCACTTCGGGTATGTAAAAGTGTCGCATACCTTGCGTTTCGTCAAACCGCTTGCTGACGCGGACGAGCTCCTCATCGGCTAGTCGAAGCTTCTGATTGAGCTCGGAAACTTCTGCAGCTTGGACAATAGCCGCCAACATAGATGCCTGTCTCACACATTAACACAGTATGCTAGTAATTTGACTGGGGATCCTCTGTCTGGTTTGTTCTAATCCGAACAGAGTCTCAGGGGCTACTGTCTATACATGGGTTTAACCTTTCATATGAAAAACTTGTGAGAGAATTACATCGCATACCTCAAAGCCCGTCAGTAGGCTATTGAAGGCTTTGTTCAGTCCGCTTTTCGCAGACTGAACCTTCTTCATAACCACACCCATCAGGGTGCGGTGCTCTTCCACAATTGAAGCGTGTTGCAGCGCTTCCTCCAGAGCAGGAGCGGCCTCCAGATTAACAGAGGCCGCCGATGGAGCTTCTGCTCCGCCCCCCTCCGTCGAAGGGGGATGCTGATCCGAAGCCTGAACCACAGTTCGGCGGGGGCCCGAACTGTTGAGACCCTCCACCCTCGGTGGTCGTGGGGTTCACCGTCCCCTGGTCTGCGGCATCCGAGGTATTAGCCTCGGGCGCCTTCTGGACGAACTCATCCGCCCCTCCTCGGCCAGGAGAGGTCCTTTGGGACGACACCTCGGTGTCCTCGATGGCAGTGGGGGATGGGGCTTGCGATGGTCCATCGCTCTTCGCCTCTTCAGGCGCCAGAGAGTTTCCCGACGAGGTCGAGGTCTTCGGGATATCGCGCGGAGGGCTGAAATGCAAGCAAAGATACAACTTATATAACGGAGGCGGGTAAGCGGAAACTGAACAAGTAAGATTTTTGGTACTTATGATTTGGCCAGGGGCTTCACCCTGGAAGCTCTCCTCGGGTTGTGTTCGAACTCCGAGTCCGAACAGGCCGAGAGGGTAATCTTCTTCCTTTTCGGCGTCGCCCCCTCCGTGTTCTCAGAGGTCGTCCTCTTCTTCCTCCTCGTCTTGCGAGGAGAGTCGCTGTCCACCACCTCCTCCTCCTCTTCGTCCTCGTCTTCCTCGTGAGAGGAGATGACCTCGGTCCCTTCGGACATAGCATCTGAAGGTCCTTTGCGGCGGAAACCGCCCTTGGGCTCCTTGCCCTTCTTCTCCGGCGCCTGGTAGGGCGCTGGGACCAGCATCTCCATCAGCCGGGGAGTGAGTTGGTCTTATGGGTAATGGAGCCGGACTCTTGATCCGCTCCGCCTTCTTGGTCCAGCCCCGTAAAGAGGTGCGCTGATAAGATTCATATCGATCGAAAATATAGACCGGACATATCTTAGAAAAGCTAATACTTACCTGCGTGGCCGTATTCTCAACGTCGAGTCCGACGTCTTCGGTCTCCATAGGCCAGCTCTTCTGGGCCTTGAAGAGCAGCTTCCATATTCCTTTGTGCGTCGTGCCGAAGAAGTGCTCCAGGGTCTGCGGCTCCTCCAATTGAACTCCTACATGGTGGAGGCCCGGTGTTGGCAGGGGAGGATGCGGCGGAAGAGCATGATCTGCACCACATTGGTGAGACCAACATTCTTGCCCAGCACGTTGGTGATGCACGTCTGCAGTGTCTACAGCTCCATCTGGGACCCCCAGTCGAGGCCCTTAGCGGTACACGATGTTAGCCTCGTGGGGGGTCCGGATCTGAACTCCAGAATTGCCGCCCATTTGGTGTGGCACGGCTCGGTGATATAGAACCACTCTTGCTACCAGACCTTGACGGTCTCGATGAAAGCCCCCTTGGGCCATGTGGTGTTGGACAGCTTGCTAATCATGGCCCCGACGCAGTCCGCATGCTTCCCGTCGACCACCTTCGGCTTCACATTGAAGATTTTTAGCCATAGGCCAAAGTGTGGAGGGATGCGGAGTAAAGCCTCGCACACGAAGATGAACGCCGAGATGTGGATGAAAGAGTTCGGGGCTAGATCATGGAAATCTAGCCCATAATAGAACATGAGTCCCCGGACGAAGGGGTGGAGCGGAAAACCTAACCCTCTAAGGAAATGGGGAAGGAAAACGACCCTTTTGCCGGCTGCCAGAGTGGGGATGATTTGGCCCTTATCGGGGAGCCTGTGCGCAATGTTTGCGGCCAGGTACCCCACGCTCCAGAGATCCTTTATCTCCTTCTTCGTGATGGAGGAGGCCTCCCACTTGCCCTTGGAACCAGATCCGGCCATGGTCGGAGGAGGTGGTGGTGGTGAGGAAGACGAAAGCTTTCTTTCGGGCGCTAGAGCTTGGGAGATTGGAAGGCTGAGGCTGGAAGAAGGCGTGGGGAAGAAAGGAGGAATCTATTGCCCTCTTATAGGCGGTAAAAATGCCAACCGTCCCCCCACTTATGCCTTGAAACTCGCCTGTTCCCAACATGATCGTGCGCCGTAAACGGTTGGGTTACCCAAATCTTATTGATGAGCAATCCCATAATAAGTGGGCACGATCTCTGTTTTGACAAGACGGGCCAAGGGGGCTCGACCTCGAAACACGAAGCATGGAGTGTGAAAACGGTTCAAAGAACTGAAGGGTCAAGTCTGATGCTTCGCCGAAAAAGTTGTCAGTAAAGACACTATTCTTATTTTTTATATATCCTGCCCTCGCGGCTAAGGGTTGTGTTAATTATACAAAGCCGAATATAGTACTTTTGAGAAGGAAAGCTGATATATGTTATTCAAGGAGAGGAACCCGCCTCGCAATGCCGAAGACAATCTGCGCGCCGAACACGTCATCATTGAAGACTGGTTCAGGGGCTACTGAGGGAGTCCTGGACTAAGGGGTCCTCAGGCGTTCGGTCTATTTGATATGGGATGGACTAATGGGCTGTCAAGATACAAGGAAGAAGACCACTTCTCGTGTCCGGCTGGGGCTCCCGTATACGTGAATGGCAAGTTTAGGTGTCAGGGTATATTATTTCCTTCATGTTTAACCGACTTTATACAACCCTAGGCCCCTCTGGTATCTATATAAACCGGAGGGTTTAGACCGAAGGCAGGATCATCACATTGACGGGCTAGCCAAGTTAGGGTTTAGCCACCATGATCTCGAGGTAGATCAACTCTTGTAACCCCTATACTCATCAAATATAATCAAGCAGGAGTAGGGTTTTACCTCCATTAAGAGGGCCCGAACCTGGGTAAACACTGTGTCCCTTTGATTATTGTTACCATCAATCCGCAGACATACAGCTTGGGCCCTTTACCTAAGATCTGTCAGTTTTGACAATAACACGCACACCGGTTCAGATGCCGGCCGCTGAAGCAGCGGGGGGAGACCCAGCTGCAGCACATGCTCAGCAGACCAACCTGGTGGAACGGACTGCTAAGCAGTCTGATGCTTCGGAACCGCCTGCTAAGCAGTATGTAGGTCCAAAACCAACTGCTCATTAGTCCGTCGGTCCGCAGTCGCGTGATCAGCACACCAATGCGTCAGCACTTCTTGCTCAGCAAACCAATGCGTTGGCATGGCCTCCTCAGCACACTGACAAGTTGGCACCACCTTCGCAGAAACCCGACATAACTTCAACGCATGGTCAGTAGTCTGATGCCTCTGCTCCTACAACCCAGCAGTCCGTCACAGCAGCATCGCCAGCTCAGCGGTCCGGCATAGATAAACCGTCTACTAAGCAGTCCGTCGAAGCTTCACCATTTGCTCGGCAGTCTACCTTGCAGCCAACCAGACATTCTGCCAGAAATGCTTCAGGTACCAAGAAGGAAGTGGCCAAAAAGGCTACATCCGTGAGGAAGCGCGGCGGGAGAGTGAAGAGGACAAAGAACGATTGCCTCTTACTCAAAGCAATCATCGCCTAGAACCAAATTAACAGCAGGTTGTTCGAATCGGGGAGTAATATTATTTCTGACGGCATGGATGATGAAGAAGTAGATTTGTTGCTTGCTAAAAATAAAGCAGGCGTACTTGAAGCACGCAATTACGTCCATGGCCAGCCATTTCTTGTTGGCGAATACTTTGATGAGTGCAGCTCTAGTTTCCGCGAGTTACATGAATATTGCATGGATCTAATGTCAGCAGGTCATCATGAGTTGCTAGTCCACTACAACAGAGATAATTTCTGACACGATGCTGGTTCCATCAATGTGAGTTTCGAGGACTTACATCTCTTCTTCAACTTCAACGAGCTCGATGCCACTCTTGTTAGATGCCTGATTTTGTAAGTACTTAACGAACTCTGATCAACTTCTCCATACAAGGCTGTAAATGATAAACAACTAACTGCATTTTATTCCTCTCAGGGGATTGAACGCGCAGAGAAGAAAAAGAGAGAGTGTATATTTCATAGATCCTGAATTACCAAATGGCACAACATTACATGGTACGGACATACAGGACTGGGCCATTAACACGGTCGTCCATTTCTTAGAAAACATGTCCCATGAAGAATCATTTCTCTGGCCATATCATGAATGGTAAGTCAAGTAAAAAACCACGCATACACTGATTGTCTTTCAGATTTCGACATAATTCGTAAGTTCATGGCTTTCTTAATATGTAGCCATCACTGGATATTGGTATTCATTGTTCCAAACAAGAACACAGTTTACTACATCGATTCTCTCAGAGAGTCAACAAGCGCTCAGGATCTGACGCATCTTCAACAATTCATGGATAGGTATTGAATTCTATGATGTTGAAATTACTTTGCATTCATACCTAGTTCAATAATTGATGTTGTCAAAATTCATCTTAATTTGCAGTGTGCTCGCATTGTGGAAAACTAAAGCAGGGAACCTGTTCAAGAGGGAACTACCTCTGCAGCACGAGATCGTTTCTCCGGTAACACACCGAAATTCGTTATTTTCGGAAAATTTATCAAACAGTCTGCAAATACCTTTTCTTACGCTAGTCAAATGTTCAAGCTTCTAAATAAACCTCTTTCTATTTTGTCCAAAGGAAAAATAATACATCTAACACCGGTTAGGTTGTTCCTAACAGGACAAATACATTTCACTGTCCTCAGCAAGAAGCAGGGACCAACCTTTGTGTATACTATGTTTGCAGACACATGATCTCCATCTGCAAATCTTCTGATAGTTGTGATGATCCTCACGAATTAGTACCAGTAAGTCTATCTTAATTAATATCTTCTACTCCACACATATGGCACATTATGATCTTAAAAATACTGCAGCTCATCTTAGAACCGAGGACCCCTGAACCGCTCCCGTCTGGTGAATTGTTGATGGTCCGAAGATTTATTAGCGACTTCTTCCTGAATCACTACATCAATCCCACTGGTGATAATGAAGATTTCAGCATGCGTTCTCCTGAAACATCGAGTAAGAGTTAGCCGCTAAACATATACGCATGGATACATTGTTTTCCATCTGATGAGGTCTTCGTATTTCGCACACTATGATTAATTATGTAATGCATATATGTGTGGACAAATCATTGGAATTCATCTATCATATGTTCAATTGCAATTGTTGCGAAAACTGATGAATGTTCTTCCTATGGACACGATTTGTTCAATTGAATATTGTGGCGAATTTGCTTTTTCGTGCCGATTCAAAATGGGATATTTTTGTTTATTTGTTCAATTGAATATTGTGGCGAGTTTGCTTTTTGCATGCCGATTCAAAATGGGATTTTTTTTTATTTGTTCAATTGAATATTGTGGCGAATTTGCTTTTTGCATGCTGATTCAAAATGGGATATTTCTGTTTTAACCTGGCAATTGCTCCGCTAAGGTTCAACTAAATGAGTGTGTGATCCACATCGGAACGCATACGTTAATCATAGCGGAACCATCGGTGATACACATCAGATCGCAAACGATTTGCAGCACTACTACATGTGCGTAGGGTCTCCTGAACCATTTGTGATATCGAGTTATCGCACACGAGAACTTGGAGTAAACCGTGCCCAATATAAAATACAATCCCAGTCGTAATTTTTTCAGGAAACGTGTGGGATCCCAAACGAAAAGCACACGTCACTCTTGCCGCAACCGTCGGTGATACACAACAAATCACAAACGGTCTGCAGCACTTGTATGTGTGCGAAGGGGCTCCTAAACCATTTCTGATAGAACATTATCGCAGACGGTAAATGTTGGGAAACGTGTGTGACGGAGTCTTGCATGGCAGACGGGTTCCGCAGAAAACTCATGTGCGATGGGGCACATATCACACACAGTTCATATGTTGGCCCGTCTGCCTTACATATTGTTTCCCAAACGGTTCATTACGACACACCAGTTGGTTTCACTGCGTCATTAGAAACGTTTAATCACCGCTCCGACACGTGCGAAAGAATTTAGTGTGTGCTACATCGCATACGATTACATTTTGCAAGGCCTCTGGATCATTGCTCCATATCCCCGATGGTTTCTGGGTCGTGTGGGAAGGACCCCCTATCGCCCACACTCACTTGGCGACGGTTGCAAATGCCGTCGCGGAAAGGGGTTAAAAACCATGTATATAGCACCGACGCGTACCAATGATGGGTATCAAGACTAGAAAAGCTTAATGGGTATGGAAAGGATAAGTGGTGAGGTTGCAGCAAGCACTAAGCATTGTATGGTGGCTAACTTACGAGTACAAGAATAAGAAGAGTAACTACGCATAACGGTCGCAAACTAGTAATGATCAATAAGTGATCCTAAACTACTTATGAGTCAAACATAATCCCACCGCGTTCTCTTCTCGAACTCACTCGGAAAGAGACGGTCACGGTTACGCACACGGTTGGCGTATTTTAATTCGGATCTGGTGTCAAGTTCTCTACAACCGGATATTATAAATTTCCCATCTGCCACATAACCGCGGGCACAACTCTTGAAAAGATTTAACTCTGCAGGGGTGTCCCAACTTAGTCCATCACAAACTCTCACAATCCGCGGAGGTACATCTCCATCTCGAGACAACCCGGTCAAACTCGGAATCCCGGTGCACAAGACATTTCAACAATGGTAAAACAAGTCCAGCAAGACCTCCCGACGTGTTGACAATCCCGATAGGAGCCACGTATCTCGTTTTTAGGACACGGCGGATGAGTGAAGCGTGCAGTAACTGATGTCCCGAGTTGCCCCAGGTAGCCCGCACGGTGCTCTAGTTTGGACCAGCACCATCAGCACTGGCCCCCTGTATTATGTTGAATAACGAACCTCTGGTAGCGCTAACTCCCTATGCGTCAAATTTATTATCATGTTTATTATGTTGGGCAAATGTTAAAACCAATGTTGGGCCTTGCTGGAAGAGTTCTATTCAAAGCGAACTATCAAGGGGGCTCATAAACCCCGACCGTGTTAGGAACACAAATCAAGGAACATAACACCAATATGACGGAAACTAGGGCGGAAAGAGTGGAACAAAACACCAGGCAAAAGGCCGAGCCTTCCACCCTTTACCAAGTACATAGATGCATTAATTAAATAAGAGATATTGATATCCCATGATATCCATGTCCCAACAAGTGGTAGGTAGAGTGCAATAGCGATATCATCGAGACAATTAGCAAAGCAAAGATAGTAGTGATATCCAAGGTAATGGTCATCTTGCCTGAAATCCCGCTCGAAATAAGATCGAGTCCATGCAGAAGACGAACCAACGTAGTCGAACAAATCCTCACAATCGCAATGTAACCGGAACTATCGAGAAGAAGCACAATCGGAAAGAAGCATACAACTCGGTAAACAAACAACACAACAACAACGCATGATGCACAACCAAGTATATGCATGACAAGATTAAATGTTGTTACTCATGGCAAGAGATGATGCATGAAAGAACCCCACATCAAGCAAGTTTAAATGAGGCCGGAAACAACACATAACAATTCCGGAAAATCCCCATATGCATATTTCGAATTTGGTACTGTTCCGTCCTAAACCATATTTTAAAGTTGTTCAACAGCAAAATAAACTGCACCATGTTAATCTATACATTTTTCTAGACAATTTACATATAAATTTCATTTAATTCGGAGCTACGGTTATTTAGTTGTAAAATAAACCCTACGCGACAAGTGGAACCTACCGCGACAGGCTCGAGATAGAAAGAGGTCGGACTCCTCGCCGGTGACGAGGTCCGACGAAGTCGAGCTCGGGAATCACATGGAACACGCATAACAGGATGCAATTGAGGGGGAAGAAAGATTGGGAAGGTGCACATGCTCACCACGAACACGCTCGGGTGCTCGGCTCGGCGAGAGATGGACGGAGGGATGACGGGGCTCGCTGAACTTGGCACTACTTTGAACCGTGAAGAAGACGAAGCAGAGGAAGAGGACGTCATGGAGGGAGTCAATCACGTCGGCCTTGGGTCCTTCCGGCTCCTGGCCTTGATAGAAGACGAAGAATAAGACGTAGGCGAGTCGACCAGGAGCGAAGACAACGACGGAGGAGGGCTATGGCCGCGGTGGAGCCATGGAACTGCCCTGGGATCTCTTTGGTGAAAGAGGTGACAGCTATGTTGGGTGACTCACCTGCGGCGGCGGCGGAGGGAGGAGAGGGAAAGAAGGGAAACCCTAGGGGCGAGGCACTGGCTTTATAGGAGGGGGCACGAAAAGACCTCTGGCACGGTGGCCATGTGCCCCTGGCTCGGCATTTTTATTGTGAGAGGGTAACGAGAGAGGGAGGAGGAAGAATGATGTCGCTTGAAGCTACGTCAGTATTTCCCCAAAGAGGAAGGCAGGATGCAGCACAACAGCGGTAGGTATTTCCCTCAGATATGAAACCAAGCTAATCAAACCAGTAGGAGAACCTAGAAACAAAACGTAAACAACCCTGCACACAGATAACAAATCCTCGTAACCCGACGTGTTAAAGGGGTTGTCAATCCCTTCCGGGGTACGGCACCTCAAGATAGGCAAACAGACGTGAGATAAATTGTAGTAGATTGATAGATTGAAGCCAAATAAAATAAATAGAAATAAAACGCTGCAAGGTATTTTTGTATTTTTGGTTTAATAGATCTGAAAATAAATGCAAGGAAAAAGTAGATCGCAAAGGCACTACTATTACTCCACACATCGACCGCTATCCAGTATGCATCTAGTGTATTAAGTTCATGGAGAAACGGAGTAATGCAATAAGAATGATGACATGATGTAGACAAGATCTATCTACATAGAGATAGAACCCATCGTTTTATCCTTAGTAACAACGATACATACGTGTCGGTTCCCCTTCTGTCACTGGGATCAAGCACCGTAAGATCGAACCCACTACAAAGCACCTCTTCCCATTGCAAGATAAATAGATCAAGTTGGCCAAACAGAACCCAAATATCGGAGAAGAAATATGAGGCTATAAGCAATCATGCATATAAGAGATCAAAGAAACTCAAATAACTTTCATGGATATAAAAAGATAGATCTGATCATAAACTCAAAGTTCATCGATCTCAACAAAGACACCACAAAAGAGTTACACCATATGGATCTCCAAGAGACCATTGTACTGAGAATTCAGAGAGAGAGAGGAATCCATCTAGCTACTAACTACGGACTCGGAGGTCTACAAAGAACTACTCACGCATCATCGGAGAGGCACCAATGGAGGTGGTGAATCCCATCCGAGATGGTGGAATATTTCGTCGACTCCCCTAGGGTTTCTGGAATATTAGGGTATTTATAGAGCAAAGAGGCGGTCCGGGGGGCACCCGAGGTGGGCACAACCCAACAGGGCGCGCCTGGGCCTCCTGGTGCGCCCTGGTGGGTTGTGCCCTCCTCGAGGCAACCCCAGGTGCAGTCAGGGCTCATTACATTCCTTCTGGTCCAAAAAAAACTCTGTGGAGTTTTGTTGTGTTTGGACTCCGTCTGGTATTGATTTCCTGCGATGTAAAAAACATGCAGAAAACAACAACTGGCACTTGGCACTATGTCAATAGGTTAGTACCAAAAAATGATATAAAATTACTATAAAATGATTATAAAACATCCAAGATTTATAATATAACAGCATGGAACAATCAAAATTATAGATACATTGGAGATGTATCAGTATCCCCAAGCTTAACTCCTACTCGTCCTCGAGTAGGTAAGTGATAAAAACAGAATTTTTGATGTGGAATGCTGCCTAACATGTCATATCATATTCTTTTCTTTATAGCATGGACATTTGGACTTTTATGTGATTCAAAGCAATAGTGTAGTTTTGACATAATAATTTAGATACTCAAGCATATCAACAAGCAACAAAGTCTTTCAAAATATCAATGCTAAAATAAGTTATCCCTAGCCCATCATGCTCAACCATTGATCCATTCATGAAACAGACTCGCATATTAGCTACACCCAATACTCAAGTACGATCATATTGCCTCCTAGTTGATGCTTTTTATAAGACAAGATGGAGACTCAAATTCAAAATAAAAATTGCATAAAGTAAAAGAAAGGCCCTTCGCAGAGGGAAGTAGGGATTTGTAGAGCTGCCATAGCTCAAAGCGAAAAAAAATTAAAGATAAAAACATTTTGGGAGATGTATCCATCCCACCAACGAAAACGACTTAGAGTTCCCAACACTTTCCATGCTAGATATATCATAGGCAGTTCCCAAACAGAAAATAAAGTTTATTCCTTTTTCCACCATACTTTCACTTTCCATGGCTAGCCGTATCCACGGTTGACCTCCATACCAACACTTTCCAAGGAATTTATTATTTGACAACATAAAGTACATTCATTTTTTCATTTCGGGACTGGGCATCCCTAAAACCTTTGCCTTACTCTCGTGCAATGACAGGTGAATAAACACTCATCGTGAGAATAACACATCCAGCATGGAAAATATTAGCCACCCCTCACCGCTCTACGAGCGAAACAAACACACAAAAGAGAAGATTATTTTGAAAATTAGAGATGGCACATGCAAATTTTCTTAGAATGGCAAAAGAATACAACATATAGCTAGATATAGTGGACTCATGTGGCAAAACTGGTTTAAAGGATTTTGGATGCACAAGTAGAGATCATACTTGGTGCAAAATGAAGGCTAGCAAAAGATTGAGAAGCGACCAACCAAGAAACAAATAATCTCATAAGCGAGAATTAAGCATAATTAACACCGAATAATTCACCACAAGTAGGATATAATTTCATTACATGACTATTGACTTTCGTGCTTGCATAGGGAATCACAAACCTTAACACCAATATTCTTACTAAAGCATAATTACTCATCAACATAACTCACATATCACATCATCATATATCAAAACTATTACTAAGAATCAAGTTTATTTTTTCCAATGATCTTCACGAAAGTTTTTATTATATCCTTCTTTTATACCTATCACTTTGGGACTAATTTTCATGTGTTGCTTTTTATAAGCTCAAACAAATATAAGTGAAGATCATGAGCATAATTTTTCTTTCTCTCAAAATAATTTAAGTGAAGCAAGAAAGACTTTCTTCAAAATTTTACTAACTCTCAAATAAATCTAAGTGAAGCAAGAGAGCATTTCTTCAAAACTAATAAGCACACCGTGCTCAAAAAGATATAAGTGAAGCACTAGAGCAAGTCCATAACTCATAAAAATTGAAGTGAAGCATAGAGAGCAATTCTAACAAGTCATGACACAATTTTGGCTCTCCCAAATAGGTGTGTCAAGCAAGGGATCAAGACTTAAAACACAAAATAAAACAAGCAAAGACTCATATCATACAAGACGCTTCAAGCAAACCACATATTATGTGACGAATAAAAATATAGCTTCGAGTAAAATACCGATGGTCGTTAGAAGAAAGAGGGGATGCCACTCGGGGGCATCCCCAAGCTTAGTTGGTTGCTCATTTTTGGATAATAGTTTGGGATACCGAGGCATCCCCAAGCTTAGGCTCTTCTATCCTTCCTTCATCCATCGTAAGATAACCCAAAACTTGAAAACTTCAATCACACAAAACTCAACAAAACCTTTGTGACATCTGTTAGTATAAGAAAGCAAACCACTACTATAAGTATTGTATCATATTTTGTTTTTGCATTATATCTAATGTATTCCAACTTTTCTATGGCAAAAAGTCATTAAAGAAAACCATATAGCCATCAAAATAAGCACACAACGCAAAGTATGTAACTCCAAAAATTCTGAAAAACTAGGACGACCTGGGTGATTTGTATATTAATCTTCTGCAAAAAGAATTGGCATTTTATCATGCTCTGGTGATTTTTAACAATTATTTTCATGAGTGCAAAAGTTTCTGTTTTTCAGCAAGATAAAAAAACTATCACCCAAGAAGATCCTATCGGTTCTACTTGGCACAAACAATAATCAAAACACAAGAAACACACTCATAACAGTAGCATAATTGTGCTAACACTCAAGAATAGAAAGCAAAAAGCAAAAATAAAATTTACTCATTGGGTTGCCTCCCAACAAGCGCTATAGTTTTACGCCCTTAGCTAGGCATAAAGCAAGGATCTAAGTTTTGTCATCCTTGTCCAACTCTTCAATCAAACACTTAGAATCCTCCAAAGTTTTAGCATAAATATCTTCAATAACAATACTCCTATGAATAAATTTAAAGATTTCATTCTTGCAAAAAGGATCCCTTATCACTTCAACAAAATCTGGGTGAATACTAATCATCTTAAGATCTTCTTTATTACTATTACTAGAAGTTGCACCCTTGTTCTTGGTTACTTGAGTAACTTTGCCACTCTTTACGGGAGTTTTTTCGATAGTTTTAGCGGAAGCAAAAGTCGTGCTTAGATTACTAAAGATTTCTTCTAGTTTATCAATCCGAGACGGGCTTTCTTCTATTCTGTCATGGATTACGGTACCCTTTTCTTTTAACAACTTAAAAATATCTCCCGCTTTTGACCCCATCTTAGTGGCAAAATTATGCATCTTTTTATCTATAATTTCCGTATGATCTTCGGTGAGCATTTTCTTTTCAATAGCATCTAATCTTTCCATAACATGCTCAAGAGTCGAAGTTGTTTCATTAATCATGAGAGGTGGTGAGCCCACTAGATTTCCCATATCATTAAAAGCATCAAGAGAAGGACACATCAATAAATTTTCACCGGTAATCGTATCAAGGACGAATCTATACCAAGTGGTGATGCCAACATAAGAACAACGAAGAAGAACAACGGTAGATTGCTTACGGATAGATCTATTATGAGCATTGCAAATCCTATACCAAGCATCCTTTAAATTTTCTCCTACCCTTTGTTTAAAGTTGAGAACCTCGTTCTTGGGAGTGCAAGAAATAGAGGAAGAACTATCCATGATAATAACGGCAAACACAATTGCACGCAAAAACAGATCCAGCAAGAAAACGACGAACGAAAAAAGAGAGGCGAATAAAATGGCAATTTTTGTGAAGTGGGGGAGAGGAAAACGAGAGGCAAATGGCAAATAGTGTAAATTGCGAGGAGATGAGATTTGTGATTAGGAACCTGGTATATGTTGAAGATCCTCCCCAGCAACGGCGCCAGAAATTCCTTTTGATGTCGCTTGAAGCTACGTCGGTATTTCCCCAAAGAGGAAGGGAGGATGCAGCACAACAGCGGTAGGTATTTCCCTCAGATATGAAACCAAGATAATCAAACCAGTAGGAGAACCAAGCAACAAAACGTAAACAACCCCTGCACACAGATAACAAATCCTCGTAACCCGACGTGTTAAAGGGGTTGTCAATCCCTTCCGGGGTACGGCGCCTCAAGATAGGCAAACCGACGTGAGATAAATTGTAGTAGATTGATAGATTGAAGCCAAATAAAATAAATAGAAATAAAATGCAGCAAGGTTGTCGTGGAATTGTCACGGCAGATGTCCTAGTGTGAGGACTTGGTCGTGAGGCCAGCGCATCTATGTGGTAGCTTGAGAGGGGTTGATCGGAGTCGAGAGACGCAACATAAGACAAGGGTTTAGACAGCTTGGGGGCCCTGGAAACATCACCCAGTAACAACCCTACATGCTGTTTGTGGCTAGGTCTCATTATCATCACGAGGGAGTCGCCGTAAACCGGCTCCCCTAGTTGTGCCCAACCTTAGATTACTTCTCTCTCCCCTCTTGGGGTGCCCTGCCCCTCCTTATATATGTTGAAGGGGCGGGTTACATGTAGATTCCAACTCGGATTAAGACTTAAAATATTCTGACTTCTCTTCATGGGCTTCTTAACATCTTGGGCTTCTTAACATCTCGGGCTTCTTAACCCCAGGCGACTCTGTCTGCCGGGTTATGATCTGACTTAACATCTGCCAGGTTATGACTGTCTGCCAGGTTATGACTGTCTGCCGGGTTATGATTGTTTGCTGGGTTATGATTTTCTGCCGGTTTACCACCTGCCGGATTATCATCTGTCTTAACCATCTGTCTTAACTGTCTGTCTTAACTCTCTGCCGGTTTACCAAGTCCCAGCCGGGTTATAACTCCGGTCGGGTCATACCGCGGGGTATATCCCCGATAAAGCTATTTTTGTATTTTTGGTTTAATAGATCTAAAAATAAATGCAAGGAAAAAGTAGATCGCAAAGGCAAATATATGAGAAAGAGATCCGGGGGCCGTAGGTTTCACTAGTGGCTTCGCTCAAGAAAAATAGCAAACGATGGGTGAACAAATTACTGTTGGGCAATTGATAGAACTTCAAATACTCATGACGATATCTAGGCAATGATCATTATATAGGCATCACGTCCAAGATTAGTAGACCGACTCTGCATGCATCTACTACTATTACTCCACACGTCCGACCGCTATCCAGCATGCATCTAGTGTATTAAGTTCATGGAGAAACAGAGTAATGCAATAAGAACGATGACATGATGTAGACAAGATCTATCTATGTAGAGATAGACCCCATCATTTTATCCTTAGTAGCAACAATACATACGTGTTGGTTCCCCTACATCCTTTGGGATCAAGCACCGTAAGATCGAACCCACTACAAAGCACCTCTTCCCATTGCAAGATAAATAGATCAAGTTGGCCAAACAAAACCCAAATATCAGAGAAGAAATACGAGGCTATAAGCAATCATGCATATAAGAGATCAAAGAAACTCAAATAACTTTCATGGATATAAAAAGATAGATCTGATCATAAACTCAAAGTTCATCGATCCCAACAAACACACCACAAAAGAGTTACATCATATGGATCTCCAAGAGATCATTGTATTGAGAATTCAGAGAGAAGAGAGGAAGCCATCTAGCCACTAACTACGGACCCGAAGGTCTACAAAGAACTACTCACGCATCATCGGAGAGGCACCAATGGAGGTGGTGAACCCCATCCGAGATGGTGTCTAGATTGGATCTAGTGGTTCTGGACTCTGCGGCGTCTGGATGAATATTTCATCGACTCCCCTAGGGTTTCTGGAATATTAGGGTATTTATAGAGCAAAGAGGCGGTCCGGGGGGCACCCGAGGTGGGCACAACCCACCAGGGCGCGCCTGGGCCTCCTGGCCCGCCCTGGTGGGTTGTGCCCTCCTCGAGGCACCCCCAGACACAGCCAGGGCCCATTACGTTCCTTCTAGTCCAAAAACAATCTCTGTGAAGTTTCGTTGCGTTTGGACTCCGTCTGGTATTGATTTCCTGCAATGTAAAAAACATGCAGAAAACAACAACTGGCACTTGGCACTATGTCAATAGGTTAGTACCAAAAATGACTATAAAATGATTATAAAACATCCAAGATTGATAATATAACAGCATGGAGCAATCAAAAATTATAGATTCGTCGGAGACGTATCAAAGAACATTAGCGAAGGGAGACTGGCATGCGGGCCCGGCGTGGTTGTCCATGTGGAAAGGGCTATCCACGGGAGCAAGGAGGCGCAGGAGAGAGGCCTTGTTGGCGGCTGGGCTGCGTTGGAGCTGCGCTGGGCTGCTGCCCTCCTCACCTTCTTCCCTATTTTTTCAAACAGAAAAGAAGAGAGAAAAGTGCAGGGAGTTTGGATAGGGTAGTGGCCAAGATGAAAATATTTCTGGATTGCTGGTATAATGGAAAATTACGTAAAATTGGTTTGGACACATTTAGAGGTAGAAAAATAATTCAAGTTTGAATTAAATTCAAACTTGGGCCATTTTTAAATCCAACCAAAACAACTCCAAATGGGATCAGATTTGGCATAGAGGTTGAGGACATGGTCTAAAATAGATAGGAAAAGATTGAACATTTATGGAGGAAGAAAAATGTCCCTAGCAAAAATGAAAGAAAGAAGAAGGAAGGATGAGGTGATGGTGCATTGATAGGTTGAGAGAGGAAACAAGGGGCTGAACATCAACACACGCATAGAGCAAGTAAAACAACAAGATGAATCTCACAATGCACATGATGAGCATAATGAAATGCAAAATGACAAGGGCACAATGCAACATAACGAGTGAGATGAGCATGGTGCAAGAAGCAAAGATATGACAAGGCACTCAACATGATCATGGCATCAACATAGAGGAACGAAATATGCAAAATACTTATGATAATGCAACAAACAAAATAAACACACGGCAATAGCGAAAAATAAATGGAAGGCATCTAGAGCGTCAGTATCGGGGTGTCACAATTTGTTAGTGATTCATCGATCGTGGAGGCATGTGCGCTCCAAGATGGACTAATATTGGCAGGTAGCATTGGATGCAACAAGTTAATTGTTTAATTTGACTGCCTGGAGATTATTGAATTCATGCAAGTGGTGGAAACACAATAGGCCCTACTACGGCGATTTACGAAGAATGTTGTTTTCTTTGTCTTAACTCTGGTCATGTCGTTTTTTCGCACTGTCATAGAGAAGCCAACATGGCTACTGATCTGTTAGCTAGCAAAGTGGAGGACAACACTATTCTTTTGCATGATGAGCCTCCTGATTTTCTAGTCGATGTAATCACAATTGATGCATCTCTTTTTGTCCAGATAATATAAATCACCATAAAGGATTCTCCTTAAATAAATTGGTTCATTCTGGGTCCAAATCCCTCATATGCAAAACATTCACCAACGCTACACAAACTTAGCTTGTCGGGGAATGTTCCTACCAGCCAAGTTCTTTACCTGGGGTGCAATTGCTAACCCAGAGCAGGTTTTGTCTTTCTCTCTCTACCTTATTTGATCAAAATTAAAGATGGTTACATTTTTCATTAGCAATGCTTATGTTTTCTTAATTATCTATTTTTCTTTAAGAAAAATCAAGTACAACTTATACGTACACAATTGCTAGAAAAGAAACTTAGACATACACACATCTATTAAATATTGAAGTCATTGAGCTTCAAACTTGTTGATGTAATCGCATAAGAGCAACTCCAGTATTTTCCCAATCCATTAATTAACCGTTGTTTACAGAAAGTTGAGGCCAAAAAACATCTCCAATGGATCCTGAAAATCTCCTTTATCTTTAGAGGTTCCAGCAAAAGGGCCTCAATCTCACCTCAGGTTTACGGGAAGATGTCCTTCCCGTAAATATTTGGCGTCAGTTCCATCACTACAAACTTTGCTCTATTTTGTGACACTTCACTTGTGTCATGTATAACCCTTTTTCGTCGCGGAAAATACACTGGCAACGTTTTCCAACCGTCACCCCCACCGTCATCGAAGCACCGTCATAGAAAATAAAATCTCGACGGTACCACTTTCTTCCTCGCGCAAGAGCGTGGCCCAGTTCTTTTGGCCAATTCTCCCACAATCTTAAGAATCCACCCTCCACCCAGCTTCTCCCAGAATCTTATACCTTTTTTTACAATCCTAGCTGTTCATATCCTAACTAGCTAGGATTGTAAAAAAAATGGGCTCAAGATTCCGGGAAAAGCTGGATGGAGGGTTGATTCTCAAGATTATGGGAGAATCGGCCAAAAGAACTGGGCCCGTATCTTAGGTGACAGACGCAAAGTCGTCGACTAAACTATCTTCTGCAATGGCTAAAATATGTCATTAGAACTGTCACCGTATATACTAACAACGACCCAACATGTTTGACCAGTCAATGAATTTGACGTATGGGCCAATAATATGCTGACATGGCACCTTACAGCTGGGCCCGGCCGAGGTTTTATCACCTAGGGTGCCCGTGAGTGATAATCAGGTTTGATCGATCAAAGATCCTGACATGTGGGCCCATGGGATGTTGACGTGGCTGCTTACATGTGGGTCCAGAAGCTGGTGACGACACGCATTTCCGTCACTATTATAACAGAACCCTAGCTTATGCGTTATTCCGTAAGGGGCTTATTTGGATCCATATGTTTCATGCTATGGTTAGATTTATCTTAATTCTTCTTTCATAGTTGCGGATGCTTGTGAGAGGGGTAATCATTCCCACATATCAAACTATCAAAGTAGTGAATGTGAATCAACTAAGCATAGTGAACGTGACTCGACGAGAATTCGCTTGTGTCCTCGAGAACGCTTTGCTTATTATAAGGCCCATCTTGCTGCACCTTTGCTACTATTGCTACTTGCTACTTGTTACGAATTACCTTGCTACACAACTATCTATTATCATTACCTACAACACTTGCAGAGAATACCTTGCTGAAAATTGCTTTTCATTTCCTTCTGCTCCTTGTTGGGTTTGACACTCTTACTTATCGAAAGGACTACGATTGATCCCCTATACTTGTGGTAAGCTCCTCCCCATGAAGCCAGAGTCGGCATCCCCTCTGTGCTCTCTGCCGCCCAACCATAGCGTCCGAGCGTGAAGGAGGAGCAAATCTCGCCGTTGCCCTGACGCGTCAAGGAGGAGCGCTGCTCGCCGCCACTGCCCAATGCGATCGCCACGAACGCGCGTGGCCGCATTCTCCACTACCTCGGCGGCGGCGGCAGTTGTTCTTCGTCCCAGAGCGCCATGACAACAAGGTCTGCTGTACACCGATAGGGAGCAGCCCCGGTGGGACAGGCGCAACGCGGCACGCCGGTCCAAGTTCGCGGCGGGCCCGAACTTGGTGTACGCCTGGGCCCTGGACCACTCCGCGATGACGTCAGAGACGGCCAAGCGTCGTCTCCGCTGCCTCGACGAGGAGATGGCTAAGTACAGTGAGGAGTGGTCTCTCAGCGAGATCGCCGCCGCTGGCTCCTCCAAGGACCGCCGCCCTCTCCCCCAGCCCAGGTTCTCGGTAGCCGCGGCCGCACTGCGCACGCACCCTTCCACCGCCCAAAGCCCGACTCCGATGACGGATCCAGCGACCAAGGTTGTCAGAATCGCGATTTTGAATCGGATCGGAGCCCTAATAGTAGGATCGCAAATCATAGAATCTTCACTATCAGGATCGTAGAAACGTAGATTTTATGAAGTAAAATCGTAGAATCAGAGGGGTTAGTTTGGGTCGTAAAGTCGTAAAATCATATAACAGAATCGCGATTCTGGCAACCTTGCCAGCGACGATGACGGAGGAGGAACCGCCGGCCAGCCCGGCATGGCCTATCCGTCAAGTATAGTGTAGTTTAGGGTTTTTATTTTAAGGTTTTTAGTTCACCGGACAAAATATCTTCCAGTTTAATGTAAAATTATCCTAGTTTACATGAACTTCTTCTGGTTTATATCAAAATCTGCCCGGGTTGCAGGAATTTTGTCTTGTTCAAATAGTTGTTGAAATGTATGTGGCAGCGTTGGATGGTGGCCTCCAGCATTAGTGTCCCCGGACAGATGCGGGAGGAAATTTACGGATCGGCGTTGGAGATGTCCTTAAAGAACTTTTTGTTGGTTTGTAGAATTGGAAACCATATGATTTTGTCATATGATTTACTCCCTCCGTTCCTAAATATAAGTCTTTTTGGAGATTTCAAATGGATTATCACATACGGATGTATATAGATATATTTTAGAGTGTAGATTCACTTATTTTGCTTCGTATGTAGTCACTTGTTGAAATCTCTAGAAAGACCTATATTTAGGAACGGAGTGAGTACTTTGCATGGAATTCCATATGAAAATTTCAATCAACGAATAATACAAAATCTTCTTTCTTTGTTTCAATTATAACCATATATGTCATCCACATAATCTTTTGGAACATTCTGGCGCCTTTTCTCTAGCACGACCAAACAACACATATTGTACATTCACTCGGTTCCTGTAGAATTCGGCATGTCATGAAATCCAATCCAACAGATATTGCACTGGCTCTGGCTTATTGCTTTGTGTACGGTTCAACAACATATTGTCAAATAAAGAAAGAATTTACAGCAAACAACATTGTGTACACTATTTACGCTGTGAGCCCCTGTTGGGCCATATCAGCTTATTCAGTTTTATTTGCGTAATTTAGAGAAGACAATACATGAACTGATGCATACATCAAATTCCCTATTTTCTGCGCAGATCAGCATCTTCGACTGTACACTTCAACAACTATTATTGTAAACTGTGTAAACAACATGAAGCAGCAAATGCATTATGCACCTGTCTTTGTTTACTAATCTGTATTTGGCTGCCCCATCTGTAATAGTTTCACATTTACGGGGCTACGTCTTCATTGGTGTCTGAAGGTGTATAGTCATTTGCTCCCGGAAGAGAGCATTTGCTTCGATCCAGTCGAAAGCAAGTGGACTGAGGAAGGCATCAGGAATTCCGAAAGAACCGACAATAGCGAGCGCATGGGGCCTGAGTTCACTGCACAGTATCATGACTTCTTTCCTCACGGTGGCTACATTGTCCCGCGACAAATAACCATATCTCAGAAAAGATGCAGATTCATCTATGCACACCATAACATACATAGACCTCAGTAACCCCAATACATCCTGCGAATGACAAATTCAAGGTATGATGAGGATTACTTTTACAAGAAAAAAAGTCACAAATCATTCTGATGATTCCAGTCACCGGTGGGAAGCGAATATACCTTTAAAGAACCAGCAGGAGCATTCATCTCGTCCTCCAAAAATATTTGCAAAATTGTGCGCTCAGTAAATGCTCTAGCTAAGTCTTCAGCAATTTGGTAGCTCTGGGCGAATGTCATTCGCGTTAATCTTAGTGGAAATTTAGATCAGCAAGAAAATGTGCAGTAGAAAGTAAAATTTACCAGCATCAGAGCCCTTTCTCTGCTTTCCCCTTGTGCCAGATAGCGAGCTACCTCCTCTGCGAATTGTTTCAGTAAATCCCGCTCCCTCAAGCAGAACAAATCCATCTAGCCAAATGCACATAGCCAACATAAAGCCATGATTTATCCCATGACAATAATAATAATAATAAAAGGGCAGCCCGGTGCACGTAACTCCCGCTTGCGCAGGGTCCGGGGAAGGGTCCGACCACTTTGGGTCTTTTGCACGTAACCTTTCCCTACATTTCTGCAAGAGGCTGTTTCCAGGACTCCAGACAGAGAAATCTTATCACTAACGAACTGCAATAAATTCTTTACCTGGAACTTGGAGCTCCTTAATATATCACTTGTCAGACTATGGGGAATAACAGGGCAAGGATCATTCAGATGTTCCAATCCCAATCCCTTGAATGGCTTCTTCTTCCTTTGCGTCATTAAAAATTCAGCGTATAGGGCTTTGCTTACCTGCATCAACAAGATTAAATTAGGTACAATGAAGACAAGTTTGAAGTATCTTCCAGAGACATGCATGGACAATGAACAATAATAAATGAAATAACCTGCTGGAGTAGAACATTATTGTCACCCTCAAATGTAGACTGAACATCAAATTCGGCTTTGAAAATTCCAACACGATTCTCGGTCTTTAAGCCTTGGCCACCACAGGCCTCACGACACTCCTAATGGAAGAGAAGGAAAATCCAGTGAAAACCACTGATCCAAATATAGAAAAAAAAAATGCTGATAACCCTTTTAACAATACCTGAAGCGTGGTCATATTCTGCCAGGTTAATGTAGCTTTCAGAGCACTAGAGTAAACATGTATCGCTTTACTAATTTCAGGTGTTCTTTTCACATACATATTTTTCATAAAATTACTAGCACTGCTCATCATACATCTGCATAATAAAAAAAAAGTATTTAGCATTACAGAGTCCAATTAGGGGTGCAAATCTCTGAGGACTAGGGTACCCTCCAACCCTCTTTAGTTCAACCAAATGAACTAAAAGTTCCAAAAACTGATGTGATTTTGGAAATTTAGTTCATTTGGTTGAACTAAAGAGGATTGGAAGGTACCCTACAGGTTATGCATTTGCATCTCTAAGTCCAATTACATGGTGTGGAATATTTTTGCATCAAAATGCTAATAGATCCTATAGTTTCGTAACTATGATTACAGATTTGGCATTTCATAACTAGAACACTAAAATATAATCCATTGCCACATAGATTAGAGCAGTAACATTAAACGATTAGCAAGACATAAAAATAGGAGAGCTGGCGCAACAAATTCGATATGCAAGAACTACCCTTTTATGAGAAATGATCATATTGATTTGACTGAAAGTACTATAAACCAAGACGAGCTAGTAGCATACACTTTTGCGAGCAAAGGTAGGAGGCGCCTCTGGTGACTGGGATAATCAAGTAACAACATTTCAGGACCATCTGGTGTAATTGAAAAGGCCCTCCTTGACAAAGCATATCTCACAGCAATTGCTAGGCCTACCTGTAAGCATGGGAAAGAAAGAGTGCATAACCACAGTTAAAATAATATGTAGGCATGGAAAATTGATCAAAAGCTAATTCCTCTGGGTGACTAGTACTGACGACTTGCTTATTGCTGGCACCATCTGGTCTGTACTAGGCCAAATGTATTCCTCAAAACAAAAATGTCATGATGTTCCATTGTTGGCTGGTAAAAAGCTGAAAACAGCTGGTTCCATCAACACACGGTCAATGTTCACATTTCAACCAAACTTATCTGGGTGATCAAAAGTTCAGACTCATAACCAGTCCCTGTCCATATAGATGATACTCCCCTTCGTTTGAGCCAGACAGACCACCAGACTACCTTTACAAACTTCCACTGGTTTAACCTAACGAGTCCAATTTCAATCATCCTATTTCTGCAAGCTTATGGAGTTAAATACATCTTTATTCTATACCTATGGAACTCATGAAGAAAAGTATGGAATAACTTCCATGTATTTACCGAAAAGGAAAGGCCACCCAACATACCTTTGAAATATAAACCGCGTTAACTGCAATATTTACCCGGCCAAGAGTAAGAGGGGACAAAAATGCTGCAAACCTCTGCAAATAAGAAACTTTGTTAATTTGGAGGTAAGAATAAAACGAACGTAGCAAACTGTGAAGCTCTGTTGACAGCTCTCCCCTCTTCTAACTGTATGTGTGTGAGAGAGAAATGGTGGATAGGTGGGGTCCGGTACCTGATCTGGGTTATCTATCATGCTAACATATTTCCCATCTGGCAAAACATCAGCAACCAGATTCAGCAAATTCTCTCGAGGAACACGTATATTGTTAAACCTGAAAGGACAGTCAAACATGGTTGTCATACAATGAATGCCATAAAGATACAGTAGACCAAAAGATCTACAAATACAATGACTCACCAAATCCGACCATTATCAACACCATTTAGTCCAATCTTATGGCCACAGTCAGCTATATGGATATTAGGCAACACATTTTCATCTTGATCCCTGATCTGAGCTATGAAAGCGTGGACTCCTTCATTTCTTCCATTTATATGGAGCTGAGCAAAGACGATTGTATGTGTAGCATGCTGTAAAAGGACATGAACGCTTATAGTAGCTTATAAAGAAATGTGAAGCCTATATGTACACAAGAAGGTAAGTGAGATTTCATCTCACATTAGCAGCTCCACCAATCCAGTACTTCTGAGCTGACTCGCAGGGAGTATTTATCACAAACTCTCCTGTTTTGGAATCATAAGTTGCTACTGTCTCAATTCCTCGTACCTTCAAGTTTGTCAATAGAAGAAAAGGAAAGCTTCATCAGTACAACTAACATAGGTTACACAATCAAGAAAAGACATTGTCACCACTTACATTGCTCCCATGACCCAATTCTGTCATTGCAAAACAACCTTTGATGACATAGTTTTCTGTGTCCAACAACCATTTGTCATGATGGCGCTTCGTTCCAAGAAACTTGACAGCGCCTCCCCTTCAATGCACACATAAAAAAAAGGTAAACATCAGAAGATTCTCAATGAAAGGTGGAACCTGTTTCTTCCAGAACATCCCAGAAATCACAAAAAAAAAACTTAGAAATTCCATAATCGCCTCCCTACCCCGGTGAAAGTTGCCAAGCACAATGGACCTTCCGAGGGCCAATGTCCTGTGTGTTCGGTACAGGAGGATGCCAACCACACATTCTTTTGCCGTCATTTAGCTAAATTTGCTTGGATTGCTATTAGGGAGGCCGTGGGGGTTAGCTGGAACCCTGCTTCTAGTGCTGATTTGCTTACTTGCTTATCTTCTGTGCATGGTTCTTCTAAACGTGTGACGTGGAGCTGTGTTGGGGCATTGCTTTGGTCACTTTGGCATATCCACAACAAGATAACGATCGAAGGGGTGTTTCCATCGTACCCAGCTGACTGAATCTTTAAATGCATCCTGTTTTTGCAGGAATGGGCTCCGCTGGGGAGGCGTCAAGATGCTGATGCCTGCAGGCGGCGATGGCTAAGCTCCGTTGTACCGGCACCGGCGCGTTGTGCCTTTTGGTGTCCCGAGCCTGCGTGCTCTGTTCGGGCTGATAGCCCTGTAAGCTGACTATTTCTACCTGGTTGTGTGAACCTTTTCGAGTTTTCGTATGACTATTTCTACCTGGTTGTGTGAACCTTTTCGTATGACTATTTCTACCTGGTTGTGTGAACCTTTTCGTATGACTATTTCTATCTGGTTGTGTGAACCTTTTCGTACCGTTTGTTCTATGTACTCTGCTTGTTGTATGGGCTTCGTTCTACAAAATGTATTTTGAAAATCAATCCTATTGTGTCTTAAATGTGTTGATTTGAAATATTCTGCATGAAAAAATACATGAAGTTTAATGGCGAGGGGAAGTGGCAATGAAGCAGGTACCAGAGGAAGAAGTGGACGCCGACCTTGATGGCGAGGGAGTGGTCGTAGACGCCGAGGCACTCGAGCAGCGCGAGCTTGCGAAGCTCGGCGTCGGGCCCTGGCTCCGTGAGCCAGCCACGGAACACGCCCCGGCGCGTGAGGTACCCGATCCGGCGCATAGTGGCCTCCCTCTGCCCCTCCTTCCCCTCGTTGTAGTCCGGCGACACGAACACCTTGCCGCCGGCGCGGCGGGGGCAGAAGAGCGGGCTCTCCTCCATCGCGCCGTACGCCCAGTCGCGCTCCCTCAGGTGGTGCCCGTCGAGGAGCGCGCGGAGCTCCATCGGCGCGAACGCCGGCGGGGCCTCGGACGATTCCGGGGGCGCGTAGCTCAGGCACGGGGAGAACTGCAGCCCCGCCACGGCGGCGGCGGCACCGGAGGGGATGCCAGCGAGGTGGCGGGCGATCGCCGCCGCGCGGCGGGCAGCGGCGGTGGGAGAAGCGTCCATCAGCGGCACGCGTCTGGAATTGGTTGGCAAGTCAAACGTGGATTGGTGGGTTGGGAGGGAGGGAGGGAGGGGAGGGGAGAGGGGCAGATGAGAACAGAGGGAGAAGCTTGCGAGATGTTCCAAGCTCCAGGCCAAACGGGTTTTTCAACAGAAAAATGCCACCCACGGCACGGCAGCAACGGAATTTTTCTGACGTACGGCCGCAACGATTATTTTTCTTGACATACGGACGCAACGAATTTAAGTATTCTTTTGAGACGGCCGTAACAGGATTTACCCCTTCGATCCATATTACTTTCGCTCAAATATATAGCATCGAAATACAGCTAGATACACCCATTTTCGTGATAAGTAATATGAATTGGAGGGACTGTATATTGTCAAATTCAAAAAAGTCTGATACTACTACCTTCATTCCAAAATATAGAACCTATTGGTAGGCTACAAGACTGTCGGAGTCTGGGATCTGCGTCCATAAAAACTCTCTAAATACTAGGGTTCGAACTCTGGGGGTCTTTGCTTGGCAACCTACAACCCGAGAGGACTGGAGAGAAATCACGATGAGCACGCTCACTCACAAGGGGCACACCAGCTCCCCAGGTTCAGGTTACCGTGCGGTGTAATACCCTACTCCCGCTTGTTTTGGAATTGTTGTGCAATGGAGCACTTGGTGCCCGAGGTACACGAAACGTTGGGGGTGAATGGCTTGATCCCCTTACATGGAGGCGGTCATGCCCCTTTTATCTTGCCTTGGTTCTCTTCCCTGAAAATATGAGTGGGAAAGGGTGGCCACGGGGCAGCAATTCAAAGGGAACATGCGCCTAGGCCTATCGTGACTAAAGGCGGTCTCCGCCTGCTAAAGTCGCTATCCTGACACGCTGGTGGGCTCGGTGATGACCTCCGTGTTGGGAAACGTAGCATGCAATTTCAAAAAAAAATTACGCTCACACAAGATCTATCTAGGAGATGCATAACAACGAGAAGGGAGAGTGTGTCCACGTACCCTTGTAGACCGAAAGCGAAAGCGTTTGCTTAACGCGGTTGATGTAGTCGTACGTCTTCTCGTTTCGACCGATCAAGTACCGAACGTACGGCACCTCCGAGTTCTGCACACGTTCAGCGCAATGACGTCCCTCGAGCTCTTGATCCAGCAAAGTGTCGAGGAAGTAGACGAGTTCCGTCAGCACGACGGCGTGGTGACGATGATGGTGATGTGATCCGCGCAGGGCTTCACCTAAGTACTGCGACAATATGACTGGAGGCGTAAACTATGGAGGGGGGGCGCCACACACGGCTTGGAACAATTGATGTGTGTTGTAGGCGCCCCCCTCCCACGTATATAAAGGAGGGATGGGGAGGAGGCCGGCCCTAGGCGCGCCCAAGTAGGAGGAATCCTACTTGGGTTCCTAGTTGGATTATGCCCCCCCCCCCTTTCCTTTTACCGGAGGGGGAAAGGGGGAAAGAGAGAGAGGGGGAGAAGGAAAGGGGGGGCGCAGCCCCCTCCCCTAGTCCAATTCGGCCTCCTTCCCTATGGGGGACGCGCCACCCCTTTGTGGGCTGATGTGCCTCCGTCCTATGGCCCATATGGCCCATATCTTCCCCCGGGGGTTCAGGTAACCCCCCCCCCCCCGCCCGTACTTCGATATGTACCTGATACATTCCGGAACACTTCCGGTGTCCGGATACTATCATCCAATATATCAATCTTTACCTCTCGACCATTTCGAGACTCCTCGTCATGTCTGTGATCTCATCCGGGACTCCGAACAACATTCGGTCACCAATTTACATAACTCATATAATAACAAATCGTCATCGAATGTTAAGCGTGCGGACCCTACGGGTTCGAGAACTATGTAGACATGACCGAGACACCTCTCCGGTCAATAACCAATAGCAGAACCTGGATGCTCATATTGGCTCTTACATATTCTACGAAGATCTTTATCGGTCGTACCGTAATGACAACATACGTTATTCCCTTTGTCATCGGTATGTTACTTGCCCGAGATTTGATCGTCGGTATCTTCATACCTAGTTCAATCTCGTTAGTGGCAAGTCTCTTTACTCGTTCCATAATACACCATCCCGCAACTAACTCATTAATCACATTGCTTGCAAGGCTTCTTATGATGTGTATTACTGAGAGGGCCCAGAGATACCTCCCCAATACTCGGAGTGACAAATCCTAATCTCGATCTATGACAACCCAACAAACACCTTCGGAGATACCTGTAGAGCATCTTTATAATCACCCAGTTACATTGTGACGTTTGATAGCACACAAGGTATTCCTCCGATATCCGCGAGTTGCATAATCTCATAGTCCAAGGAATATGTATAAGTCATGAAGAATGCAATAGCAATAAAACTTAATGATCATTATGCTAAGCTAACGGATGGGTCTTGTCCATCACATCATTCTCCTAATGATGTGATCCCGTTCATCAAATGACAACACATGTCTATGATTAGGAAACTTAACCATCTTTGATTAACGAGCTAGTCTAGTAGAGGCTTACTAGGGACACTGTGTTTTGTCTATGTATCCACACATGTATCAAGTTTCCAGTTAATACAATTCTAGCATGAATAATAGATATTTATCTGTTGGGAAACGTAGCATGCAATTTCAAAAAATATCCTACGTCCACGCAAGATCTAGAGGGGGAGAGTGTGTCCACATACCCTCGTAGACCGAAAGCGGAAGCGTTTGACAACGCGGTTGATGTAGTCGAACTTCTTCTCGTTCCGACAGATCAAGCACCGAACGTACGTGAAAGCACAAGTGCTCCCTGGGTGATTTTGGTAATTAATGTCAACATATCTCTTGTTGGACTAACATTTCTACCTAGTATGTTTCAGACAAGTTCAACAATAGAGTGGCATGGACTAAAGGATGTGGAACCCCTTCAAGATGCTAACGACAAAGGATTGGCTCAAGCTCCAAGAACAAGACTCTACATTTTCTATTTTAGTGATCCAAGATCACATTGAGTCTATAGGAAAAGCCAATACTATCAAGAGGGGATGAGGTGTTGCTTAATGGCTTGCTTGCTCAAAATGCTTAGTGATATGCTCCAAAGCCCTCAACTACTTTCTCACATCCACATATGTCCTAAACCAAAAGTCTAACTCGGCCCTACCGATTCTTTCTATCCGGCGCCACCGAGTTCAGATGTCATAGCCACTGCCACAAACCATAGGCAAATCGGTCTCACCAATAGGGATCTCGGTCTCACCGAGATGGGATTGTAATCTCTCTGTGTATGTCCATTACCAAAATCGGTCTCACCGAGTTTGAGTAATCGGTACTACCGAGATTACAATGCAAACTCTCTGGTTAGCTTATTACCAAAATCGGCCCCACCGAGTTTGTGTAATCGGTCTCACCGAGTTTGCCTGACCAACTCTCTGGTTAACTTATTACCAAAATCGGTCCCACGGAGTTTGTGTAATCGGTCTCACCGAGATTACGTTATGCCCTAACACTAACCATATTGGTCCTACCGAGTTGCATGTCGGTCCCACCGAAAATCCTAACGGTCACTAGATTTGCTGAATCGGTTTGACCGAGTTTATCAATTTAGTCCCACCGAGGTTGGCAAGTTGTGTGTAACGGTTAGATTTTGTGTGGAGGCTATATATACCCCTCCACCTCCTCTTCATTCATGGAGAGAGCCATCAGAACGAACCTACACTTCCAACTTACATTTTCTGAGAGAGAACCACCTACTCATGTGTTGAGACCAAGATATTCCATTCCTACCATATGAATCTTGATCTCTAGCCTTCCCCAAGTTGCTTTCCACTCAAATCTTCGTTCCACCAAATCCAAATCCTGTGAGAGAGAGTTGAGTGTTGGGGAGACTATCATTTGAAGCACAAGAGCAAGGAGTTCATCATCAACACACCATTTGTTACTTCTTGGAGAGTGGTGTCTCCTAGATTGGCTAGGTGTCACTTGGGAGCCTCCAACAAGATTGTGGAGTTGAACCAAGGAGTTTGTAAAGGCAAGGGGATCGCCTACTTCGTGAAGATCTACCGCTAGTGAGGCAAGTCCTTCGTGGGCGACGACCATGGTGGGATAGACAAGGTTGCTTCTTCGTGGACCCTTCGTGGGTGGAGCCCTCCGTGGACTCGCGCAACCGTTACCCTTCGTGGGTTGAAGTCTCCATCAACGTGGATGTACGATAGCACCACCTATCGGAACCACGACAAAAACATCCGTGTCTCCAATTGCGTTTGAATCCTCCAAACCCTTCCCTTTACATACTTGCAAGTTGCATGCTTAACTTTCCGCTGCTCATATACTCTTTGCATGCTTGCTTGTTATGTATTGTGAGTGTTAAACTTGTGCCTAAACTCCACTTGAACTTAAATAAGTTAAAAACTGCAACTTTTGGTACTTAGTGTCTAATCACCCCCCCTCTAAACACCTCTTCTCGATCCTTTCAATTGGTATCAGAGCATTGATCTCCATTGCTTTGGTTTAAACACCATTGGAGGAAGATGGATGAGTCTACAATTGGGAGTCTTAGACATAGAGTGCCTATACTTGATGGAGAGTACTTTCATGAGTGGAAAAATGAGATGCTTGCGATTTTCAGTCAATATCATTTGAACAAGTACATTGCTAGTCCTTGTGCACCCCATGTTGACCCTATGCATCCTACCCTTGATGAGTCAATTGACATGATTCACAATCTTAGAAATATTGAACTTATCACTAGAGGCTTGCCTAGAAACTTGATTGGATGTTTGCCTACTCTTAAGTGTGCCTACATCATATGGAAATTTCTTGAGGAACACTTTCCAAACTATTCCTTGAAAAATCTAGATGAAATTCTCCATAAGTCTATTGCCTTGAGTAAGATGAATTCCAGTGATCCTATGTTTGGTGATTGTCTATTTGAGCTTACAAACCTTATGCGTGCCAAAGGAGATGTTGGAATTATTAGTGATATTATTTCCGAAGCTATAAAAATTCATAAACAAGATCATTGTCAAACTCACTCTAACAAATCACCCTCTCTAGGATTTGATCCACCACATGACGATGTTGAACATGGATACTATGATGAGGATGATGATAGTGACTTTGATCTTGATGATGCAATGAGACATTTTAGTCTTATGGCAAATCTTCGGGGATATATGGCAGGAGGAAAGGAATGGGTTCTTGATAGTGGATGTACCGATCACATGACCGGAGATAAAGATATGTTTCGTGAGCTTGCTGAAAACGATGGTCCTCGAAAGTATGTCACTTTCGGTGATAACTTGAAGGGTAAGGTGGTTGGCCTCGGTAAGGTGGCCATATCACATGATAGCTCCATACAAAATGTCATGCTCGTTGAATCTCTTGGATACAACTTACTTTCAGTATCTAGACTTGCTGATTTCGGTTTCAATGTCCTATTTACTGAAGTAGATTGCCAAGTGTTTCATAGAGATAATCATAAAATGGTCTTTACCGGTGTATGTAGAGGTGATCTATACATTGTTGATTTCACTAAAAAGGCTCAACCTAGAACTTTCTTTATTGCTAAATCTTCTAAAGGATGGTTATGGCATAGACGATTAGGTCATGTTGGCATGCGAAACCTTGACAAGCTTATTAAAGGAAATCATATCCTTGGTGTTAACGATGTCATATTTGATAAGGATAGACTTTGCAGCGCTTGTCAGGCAGGTAAACAGGTCGGAGGGAGGCATCCCGTGAAGAACATCATGACTACAAGGAGGCCACTCGAGCTACTTCACATGGATCTTTTTGGTCCCAACGCCTACAAAAGTCTCGATGGAAATTCTTTTGGTCTAGTTATAGTTGATGATTTTTCAAGATTTACGTGGGTGTTCTTTCTCGATGATAAATCGCAGGTTCAAAAGATCTTCAAAAACTTCGCTAGGAAGGCCCAAAATCAATTTGAAGTGAAAATCAAGAAGGTTCGCAGCGACAATGGAACGGAGTTCAAGAACGCAAATGTGGACACCTTTCTTGACGAAGAAGGGATTTCACATGAGTTCTCGGCTACGTACACACCTCAACAAAATGGAGTTGTTGAGAGGAAGAACCGGACGCTCATCAAAATGGCGAGAACGATGCTTGATGAGTACAAGACGTCAAGCACTTTTGGGCGGAAGCGGTTGAGACAGCCTGTCATGCAACAAATCGCTTGTATCTTCACAAGCTACTCGGCAAGACGGCATACGAGCTTCTCACGGTAACAAACCCCAAGTTGGATACTTTCGAGTATTCGGCTCAAAGTGCTACATTCTTGATAAGCATCGTCATTCTAAATTTGCTCCTAAGTCTCATGAAGGTTTCCTACTTGGTTATGGCTCAAACTCTCACACATACCGTGTCTAGAACAATTTCACCCGAAAGGTTGAAGAAATGGTAGATGTGAAGTTTTATGAATCTAACGGCTCGCAAGTAGAGCAATTGCCAATTGATGTAGGAGACAAAGACCCCTCGGAAGCAATTCAAGACTTGTCTATTGGCAAGATTCATCCAACGGAGGTGAAGGAGAGTACCTCGTCCATCCAAGTGGAAGCTTCTACCTCACGACAAGGTGAACCAAGAGTTGACATGGAAGCATCCACAAGTGGGACACATCAAGATGAAGAAAACGAGGAAGTGCACCAAGACGAACGTCAACAACCTCCTTCTTCACCACGACAAGAGAACGACAACGCCAAAAATGAAGAAGAACAAGATGAAGAAGATGTTCAACCAAGACCCAAGCAAAAGCTTTCATGAGTTCGAGCAAGAATTGCTAAAGATCACCCCGTCGAGCAAATGTACAAAGATATCCAAACAGGGAGAATCACTCGCTCTAAAACTCGTTTAGCTAACTTTTGTGAACACTATTCATTCATCTCTAGCATTGAACCTATGAAGGTTGAAGAAGCATTGGAAGATCCGGATTGGATAAACGCCATGCATGAAGAGCTACACAACTTTGAGAGAAATCAAGTTTGGACATTGGTTGAGAAGCCCGATAACAACCATAACATCATCGGTACCAAATGGGTGTTTCGCAACAAGCAAGATGAAGATGGACAAGTAGTTTGCAACAAAGCACGTCTCGTCGCCCAAGGCTACACACAAGTCGAAGGCATGGACTATGGTGAGACTCATGCTCCCGTTGCTAGACTTGAGTCCATTCGCATCTTACTTGCCTATGCCAATCACCATGGTATCACCTTGTACCAAATGGACATTAAAAGTGCATTTCTAAATGGTGAAATAGAGGGGAAGTTTATGTTAAGCAACCTCCTGGCTTTGTTAATCCTAAGAAACCTGATCATGGTTACAAACTTCACAAAGCGCTTTATGGTCTTAAACAAGCTCCTAGAGCGTGGTATAAATGCTTGACCAAGTTCCTTATTGAAAAAGGCTTTGAAATTGGAAAAATAGATTCTACTCTTTTTACTAAAAGGGTAAATGGAGAACTATTTGTATGCCAAATCTATGTTGATGATATTATATTTGGTTCTACTAACCCTCATTTTAGTGAAAAGTTTGGGAAGCTAATGTCGGAGAAGTTTGAGATGTCTATGATGAGTGAACTCAAATTCTTTCTTGGTTTGCAAATCAAGCAAACTAAGGAAGGTACCTTTGTCTCTCAAACGAAGTACACCAAGGGCTTATTCAAGAAGTTCAATATGCAAGAATGCAAATGTATGACTACACCCATGCCTACTAGTGGACATCTTGATTTGACCAAAGATGGTGAACCGGTTGATCAAAAGGTTTATCGCTCTATGATTGGTTCATTGTTATATCTATGTGCTTCACGTCCCGATATCATGCTAAGTGTGTGCAATGTCATCTTAAGGCCGTGAAAAGGATAGTGAGATACTTAATCCACACACCAAATTTTTGCATTTGGTATCCTAAGAGGGCCTCTTTCAATCTTGTTGGCTACTCCGACTCGGACTATGCCGGTGACAAGGTTGATAGAAAGTCCACTTCGGGTACTTGTCAATTTCTTTGTAGATCTCTTGTGTCTTGGTCTTCCAAGAAACAAAACTCGGTATCCTTATCCACCGCCGAAGCGGAATACATTGCCGCTGGTTCATGTTGTGCGCAATTACTTTGGATGACCCAAACTCTTAAAGATTATGGGATATATGTGAAACATGTTCCATTACTTTGTGACAATGAGAGTGCTATCAAGATTGCTCACAATCCCGTGCAACACTCTCGAACTAAGCATATTGAAGTTCGTCATCATTTCATTCGAGATCACGTTGCTAAGGGTGACATTAATCTTAAGCATGTTCGCACCGAAAAGCAATTAGCGGATATATTCACTAAACCACTTGATGAGAAAGTGTTTTGCAGGTTAAGAGGTGAATTTAACATCATTGATGCTTCAAACTTGGAGTAGGAACTCCATTGGATACATGCAAGACATGAGCTTATGACTTATCCTTGATATTTCTCTTATGATGACTATCTTATGTCTTGGATATATTTGCACCTTGCATGTTATATAACCCTTGTAGGTACTTGGATGAATCCAAATCTATGAGATTGCAACTCACTCACATCTTGAGCAATCTCTACATCACCAAGTCTCTACACAATGGTGGTTGAAGACAAGGAAGCACGAAACCATTCAAACATATCCTTTGACAAAATTATTGTTGAACTTCATAATTGTCATTTTGGATACACAAGTGCTCTTCCTTGCAAGAACTAACCCATGTAGGTAGATGAACTCAAATTCCAAGTGGTGCTCCCAACTCTTGATGAGCTACATCAACCTTGAGCAACTCACACAAGTTCACCTACATGATCACGATCAACACCACCACCCAAGGTATGTTATTCCATCTTAGAGAAGCTTTACTCCAAGTCATGAGTCAAAGCAACTCGACAAGATGTGAATACATCAAGATGCTTAAACAAAAAATGGTAACCCCATTTTGAGCTTAAACGATGAGTATGACCTATGATCAAGTGATCTCACTTGACTCCTAAGTCAATATACTCTAACATAGGTGACTTTGTCGCCGACCATTTCTAGATGAAGTTTTATTGTGTTCCTTTTTGTGATGTTGCATTTGTCTCATGCATATTTGTTTCCCCTCTAAAAAAACTTCATCTAGATTTCTTTTCTTTTCTATTTTTTCAGCATTCCCTGCATCCAATTCTTTGCAAATCTTTCAGTTAATTCCTTGCAAATCCTTGTGAGATCTTACTTGTCTAGTGAGCTGAGGTGACAAGTGCTTTTTCTGTGATGAACTCAGTCACACTGGTCTCTTGTTTTCAGTCTAACCGAATTCTTTCGGTGCAACCGAAGCATACCACTCGGTGCCACCGATTTCACTACAGGAAAGATATTTTGCCACTTGTTCCTGCATTATCTTTAATCCTACTCCACTCAATGAATCTTGTCCTCTACAAGCATCATATTTACCTTAGTGCTTTGTGCTATGACTCAAGGACCAAACCCATTCACGACACATTCCAGAAGGCCCTTCTTGGAAATTGATGTCAAAGGGGGAGAGAGAGATCACATCAAAGCTTAATCATATATCTAGGGGGAGAGAATACCCAAGGAGGGAGTAATCCTCCAGGATCCCAGATGCTTGGTGTTCAAGAGGAGAGATGCCACATGTCTTCTTGAGGGGAAAGACATGTTCATATGTGCTTATTTGCATTAGCTCTGCTCATTTGTTTCTTTGAGCTCTGATTTTCTGTTCCCTATCTTCTCCCAGTATCCCATGCTAGATTCAGGGGGAGCAAGACATCTAAGGGAAAGCAATTCTTTAAATTCATTGCACATCTTTACCTTTGGGGACATGTCTATAATCCAATGTGGTACTCAGTACTCACTCTCTACATGTCATCCCAGTCTTGGTACTCTTATGGTTTCTTTCTGTTTGCTCTGGCTAGTAGGTGCATCTGTGTTATCCAACCTTATTTTCACAGGTTCATTCCATCCTAAGCCAACTCAAGACCACAAGGTAAGTATATGCATCACAATCATACGTATGAGGAATTCTTGCTGATGTACATACTATTTGCAAGAAGGACTCATGAGCATGAAGGTACATTTCCCATATTCACATATGTTGCTCTGATGCATATAGCCAAGATACATGTAACACATTGCCTACTCTGTCATGGTTATGCTCTCACATGCTTCTAATTTCCATATTCACATGATTGCATACATGTAGGGGGAGCCTATGCTTGTTACATGTCTTTCCAAAGCTTTACTTGCTATTATTTATATCTTTATCTAAAGCTTTGATGTATGTTGTCATCAATTACCAAAAAGGGGGAGATTGAAAGCACAAGTGCTCCCTGGGTGATTTTGGTAATTACTGTCAACATATCTCTTGTTGGACTAACACTTCTACCTAGTATGTTTCAGACAAGTTCAACAATGGAGTGGCATGGGCTAAAGGATGTGGAACCCCTTCAAGATGCTAACGACAAAGGATTGGCTCAAGCTCCAAGAACAAGACTCTACATTTTCTATTTTAGTGATCCAAGATCACATTGAGTCTATAGGAAAAGCCAATACTATCAAGAGGGGATGAGGTGTTGCTTAATGTCTTGCTTGTTCAAAATGCTTAGTGATATGCTCCAAAGCCCTCAACTACTTTCTCACATCCACATATGTCCTAAATCAAAAGTCTAACTCTGCCCTATTGATTCTTTCTATCCGGCGCCACCGAGTTCAGATGTCATAGCCACTGCCACAAACCCTAGGCAAATTGGTCTCACCGATAGGTATCTTAGTCTCACCGAGATGGGATTGTAATCTCTCTGTGTATGTCCATTACCAAAATCGGTGTCACCGAGTTTGAGTAATCGGTACTACCGAGATTACAATGCAAACTCTTTGGTTAGCTTATTACCAAAATCGGTCCCACCGAGTTTGTGTAATCGGTCTCACCGAGTTTTCCTGACCAACTCTCTGGTTAACTTATTACCAAAATCGGTCCCACCGAGTTTGTGTAATCGGTCTCATCGAGATTACGTTATGCCCTAACCCTAACCATATCGGTCCTACCGAGTTGCATGTCGGTCCCACCGTAAATCCTAACGGTCACTAGATTTGCTGAATCGGTCTGACCGAGTTTATCAATTCGGTCCCACCGAGGTTGGCAAGTTGTGTGTAACGGTTAGATTTTGTGTGGAGGCTATATATACCCCTCCACCTCCTCTTCATTTGTGGAGAGAGCCATCAGAACGAACCTACACTTCCAACTTACATTTTCTGAGAGAGAACCACCTACTCATGTGTTGCGACCAAGATATTCCATTCCTACCATATGAATCTTGATCTCTAGCCTTCCCCAAGTTGCTTTCCACTCAAATCTTCTTTCCAGAAAATCCAAATCCTGTGAGAGAGAGAGTTGAGTGTTGGGGAGACTATCATTTGAAGCACAAGAGCAAGGAGTTCATCATGAACACACCATTTGTTACTTCTTGGAGAGTGGTGTCTCCTAGATTGGCTAGGTATCACTTTGGAGCCCCCAACAAGATTGTGGAGTTGAACCAAGGAGTTTGTAAGGGCAAGGAGATCGCCTACTTCGTGAAGATCTACCGCTAGTGAGGCAAGTCCTTCGTGGGCGACGGCCATGGTGGGATAGACAAGGTTGCTTCTTCGTGGACCCTTCATGGGTGGAGCCCTCCGTGGACTCGCGCAACCGTTACCCTTCGTGGATTGAAGTCTCCATCAACGTGGATGTACGATAGCACCACCTATCGGAACCATGACAAAAATATTCGTGTCTCCAATTGCGTTAGAATCCTCCAAACCCTTTCCTTTACATACTTGCAAGTTGCATGTTTTACTTTCCGGTGATCATATACTCTTGGCATGCTTGCTTGTTATGTATTGTGAGTGTTAAACTTGTGCCTAAACTCCACTTGAACTTAAAGAAGTTAAAAACTACAACTTTTGGTACTTAGTGTCTAATCACCCCCCCTCTAGACACCTCTTCTCGATCCTTTCAGTACGACACCTTCGAGTTCTGCACACGTTCAGCTCGATGATGTCCCTCGAACTCTAGATCCAGCAAAGTGTCGAGGGAGAGTCCCATCAGCATGACGGCGTGGTGACGGTGATGGTGAAGTGATTCGCGCAGGGCTTCTCCTAAGCACTACGAAGATATGACCGGAGGCGTAAACTGTGGAGGGACGCGCCGCACACGGCTAACAATTGTTGGTGTGTCTTCTAGCGGTCCCCTCCCTCATATATATAGGTTGGAGGGGGGAAGAGGCAGCCAGGGGGCGCCCAAGTAGGCCGACTCCTACTTGGGCTTCCAACGCAATTCGTCCCCCTTCCTTGTTTTGGCACTAGGAGAAGGAAGGAGGAGGTGCCCCCCCTTCCTTTCTCCCTTGAGGAGGGGAAGGAAAGAGGGGCTAGCCCTCCTCCCTTTCCTTCCCTAGGGCTGGCCGGCCTGGTGGAGGGGCGCACCAGCCCCCTGTGGGCTGGTCTATCCCTTCCTAGGCCCATTAAGCCCATATAGCTTGCCGGGGGTTGTCCGGAACACCTTCCGGTGACCCGATACATACCCAGTACCCCCAGAACACTTCCGGTGTCCAAATACTATTGTACTATATATGAATCTTTACCTCTCAACCATTTCGAGACTCCTCGTCATGTCCATGAACTCATCTGGGACTCGGAAGAACATTCGGTCACCAAATCACATAACTCATATAATACAAAATCATCATCAAACGTTAAGCGTGCGGACCCTACGGGTTTGAGAACTATGTAGACATGACTGAGACACCTCTCCGGTCAATAACCAACAACGGAACCTGGATGCTCATATTGGTTCCTACATATTCTACGAAGATCTTTATCAGTCAAACCGTAATGACAACATACGTTATTCCCTTTGTCATCGGTATGTTACTTGCCCGAGATTCGATCGTCGGTATCTTCATACCTAGTTCAATCTCGTTACCGGCAAGTCTCTTTACTCGTTCCTTAATGCATCATCCTGCAACAAACTCATTAGTCACATTGCTTGCAAGGCTTATTATGATGTGCATTACCGATATGGCCCAGAGATACCTCTCCGATACTCGGAGTGACAAATCCTAATCTCGATCTATGCCAACCCAACAAACACCTTTGGAGATACCTGTAGAGCATCTTTTTAATCACCCAGTTACGTTGTGTCGTTTGATAGCACACAAGGTGTTCCTCCGGTATCCGGGAGTTGCATAATCTCATAGTCGAAGGAATATGTATTTCACATGAAGAAAGCAATAGCAATAAAAATGAACGATCAACATGCTAAGCTAACGGATGGGTCTTGTCCATCACATCATTCTCCTAATAATGTGGTCCCGTTCATCAAATGACAACACATTGATAATCCCCAAGTGCAGGGAATCATCGTAGCAATTCCCAATGGTGGAAGTGATAAGTAGGGAGTGTTGAACCCACAAGGAGCTAAAGGTAAGATCAATATTCTCTCAAGTCCTATCTGCCACTGATACGACTCTACGTACACCGAATGTTTGCTTCCAACTAGAAACGAGAAATAAAACTATGTTGTGGGTATGAAGCGGATAAATTTGCATGGTATCGGAGAGCTAAAACATAAAAGTAGGTGTTGTTATCATAAAGTTAGAATATATTACTAAATATTATAAATAGCGAGTGTGGAATAATGATGGGTCGGTGTGCGGAATTATCCTAGGCAATCGTTAACAAAACCGGTAGTCGTCATTGCAATTTCATATTAAAGAGAGGCATAAGCTAACATACTTTCTCTTCTTGGATCATATGCACTTATGATTGGAACTCTAGCAAGCATCCGCAACTACTAAAGATCACTACTAGAAAAAAGGTTGTTAGTGGCGCATCAGTTTTTGCTATTAATGGCGCACTATAGGTGCGCCACTATTAACACGCCACTAGTAACAAATAGTAATGGCGCACCTCTGGTGCGCCATCAGTATCCCAGATAATAGTGGCGCACCACATAGTGCGCCATTACTATGTCCAACAGTGCGCCATTACTATGCCTCCTAGGGGGCCATATTTACCTTCACGTATGCCCCCAAGTGCGCCATTACTATGCCCCATAATGCGCCACTGGTATTTAGCCTTGGTGCGCCACTAATGCTCAATATGGTGCGCCACTACTGGGGGCCATATTTGCCTTCACCTATGCCCCAAGTGCGCCATTACTATGCCCGATAATGCGCCACTGGTATTTATCTTGGTGCGCCACTAATTCTCAATATGGTGCACCACTACTATGAATATTAGGAATTATTATTTTTTGCTTTTCTGGTATTTGCACACGTTACAAAATACGTTACATCACAGATATAAACATCACACAATAGAATTCATCATATTAGTCTCCAGATTCGAAATAGCGAACAAAGTTCAAACATTAGCCAAGTTTAGGTCTCGAGACATTAGCAAAGTTTATCATATTAGCCGAGTTTGTCATCACATTACAAAGTCGATATCGATCATCTAAACTACCATCACATAAAAGAGAGCTGCGACCACGATGAGCATCATCACGATGAAACTGGTCTTCATCCGGTTCCTCCTCCACTCCTTCCTCTCTCCCGCTAGATAGCGCGCGTATCTAGCTTCCGCCTCTGCCCTAGTGGTGTACCCTTTGTAACTATTACCACTAAAACAGTGAACCTGTCTCCGACACTCTTCCCAGTCATCGTAGACTCCGGGAACCTTACCCTTGTACACGACATACGGCGGCATCTCTATGCACTAGACAAACAAAGCGTTAGTAGCAATTCACAGATAATATATAAGCAATATATAAGTATGCAACAAAAGGATCGGAAGAGAAAAGCAACACATTAATAGCACAATTCATGGTCCTACTAATAAATAGCATCGGTTACATATAAGTTGAACGACTGTCCAAACTAAAGAGACATACAAGTTCATTAAAGTTTAATTACAACATGAGCTAATCGATATTTCAGAACTACATAGCATCAATACTTTCGACTCGACTCAAGGACCCAGAGCGTGGATGAAGCCGCCGTCTTTCGTGATGGTCATGAATGTGCGGTCGTTGTCAGCCTGCATTTGTAGCGTTGTTTCTTCACTGTTGGACGGTTAATATTTTAGGTAGAACTGCCCCGAGGTACGAAGGACATCTTGATAGATGATTTCCGCAAACTCCGACTGGATGCGAAAGAATTCTTGTCTGATGTCCTCGTCCTAGGTTGCCAACAAGCGTGCGGCCCAATCTTTGAGATTATTTGGTAGCGTAAGGTGATTATGGTCCCCTACGATTGCCCGCATGTGATGGAGGGCGTAGTAGGCATCCTTCTGACTGCCAGGCGGCTGCTTGATGCAGGGGAACGTCGTTACGTGGGTGAACACGTGCTTGCCGTACCTACAAATTGGCCTCCTGAAGGTGCCTCCAGATTTGGCATAGCCGGGGAGAGCATCACCAAGAACTTTCTTCATATTTGTGTAGTCTTTCTTCGACTGATGGTCCGAGTCGAAATACGTGGCCATGGAATATTTCGGGCTTAAGAGGATGAGTGTGCAATGTGTGTCACTGCACAAAACACGGAATGTTAGAAAAAAAAGAACGATCAAAATCTAAGAAATCATATGTTACGGGGTGGTGAGGGGATGACTTACTCGGAAAAGTAAGGCACGGGGAAGTTATCCTTATCTGGGTTCGCCAGAATGACGCCTTAGAGGTATGAACTCGCGACTTGCCGGTCCCCAGCGCTGCCCAAGATCTTGGCACGCATGTAGAAGGGGTCGACTATCACGATGTCCGAGGTCTTGTCTCTAATGATCCGCATCTCCATACTGAGCGAAAATAGCCGAATGAAGGTGTAGTGCACCGGATGAAGGTTAAACATAGCGAAGATGTCATCAAACCGCAGGACGATCATACGCCCGATGGTGCTATCGACAAAGCCCTTGCCCTCTGGCACCTTGGCCATGAAAACCAGGTATGCCACATCATTCTCGGAGAGACGCCAATTCTCCATAGAAAGAACACTGTCATGCAGACTCCGCATAGCACCGGTTGCAGCATTGAGCAGATTAGTCAGTAGCATCGGCCTACCCACCACATGCACCCTCCTCAAGATATCCTTAGGTATTGGTGGCCCATCCTAAGCACGGATCATACTCGGTGCCGGCTGGCTTGCACCCTTGTTATTTTTTCTTTTTCGTCCCTTTTGCTTCTTCTGCTGTAATGGGATCGAGTTCTGCTCAGAGACCACCTTCTTGAGTGTGTTGGGGCTGATAATATTTCGCACCTCGGCTATTTGAGTCTCAGTGAAGGCGGCAGCTGGAGGCGTCTCCTGAGAATTGAATGTCAGACGACGCCTGTTGCAATTGGGTTTCTCCGCGATACCAGCTAGATCACGATCGTCTTTTGCAGGGTTGGGTTCTTTAGAAGGAGGCCCCAAGAATTCGTCGTCGTACCCATGTTCTTTGAAGTACTTATCGACGTTGAAAAATGTACCGTTGTCCGTCCGGATCCTGTGCCATATGCTGTCGGATCGGCGACGCGGTAGCGTTCTTGGCGGTCTTGCCATGGCTTGGCGCGAACGATCCGGCGGTGTTATGCGTGGGGTGGTGTCCCCGCCCCAAACGAATCGCTCTTCGCCAAAGCAGGGCCAGTTTAAGCGGCGCCGAGGGTCATCACATCATCTTCGCGGCCCCGGGGTCGAAACGGAGGTAACAAGTCGTCGCAGCCCCGCAGCATCCGAACCAGTTGAACCCTATACACGGTGGGTGGCATCGGATTACCGTGGAACACGCGGTTACCCGGTTCAACGATTTTGGCCTTGGAGACATCGATCAACTCGCCGTCCACGAAGTGCAGGAGAGTGCATGGAACGTTGGCAGCGCCCTGCGAAAACATGTAGGGCGTCAGGGATGCCCTGTCAAAGGCAAGGAGATGAAAGTCATCGGCCGAGGCTTAGTTACCGTGATGGCGTCGAGCTCGGCTAATGTCGAGGCACCGCCAACGGCGGGCATGCAAGTGACGGAGGGGCCGCTTGCTGCCGAGGTGCTGGCCGGCGTATTCTTCCCACACCCGGGTGCATTAAGCTCCAATGCCGGCGCCGACGCCGGAGACACCAATGCCGCCTCCACCGGAGACACTGATGCCGGTGCATTGTGTGAGTTGCTGCCTGTGAAGCTGGGAATCGGGGGCGGCCCCTGTTAGCCGCCCGCAATCCACCCCCGCAGCCCCTCAAGCAAGGTAGGCATAATGGCGGTGATCGTCGCTCCCACTTGGTCTCGCACTTGCTCTTGGACTATCTCCGGAATCCGTGCCACTTGTGCCTTGAGTTCTTTAACCTTGCGCTCATGGCTTTCTGAGCTGGTCTTTCTCTCCTTTCGCCCAGCCTTATCGTATTCCGACCATTTCGTGGACAAGCCTTTGCCGGCCACACGACCAGCTGACGACGGCTTACTGAACTTATCCTTGTGTTTCATTACGTTCAACGCCCTATTTAAAGTGGTGTCCAAAGGCGGGACGGGAGCTCACGAGACCCGTGCTCTCGCTTTCAGTTTCTGTGGAAGGGCGTGAACCATTTAGAAATTTGGCTTCATTAATTAGAATGCAACCATATGGAGCTAATTACGCGGGGTGTATTCCTTACGAACAAGCTCAAGCTCCTTCACCTTTGGATCCATGGTAAGCTCCTTTATTCTTTGGGTCCACCTTGTACCGGGCCCGACATAGTTCTGGTGCGCTTTTCATGGTATTTATCAAAGAGGCGGTAGGCCTTGCTCGCACGCTCCGTGTCCTCCTTGTCCCATATAGGTTCCGCCACTCAGAACCGCCGGGACCGAAGTTTGTGGACCCCTAAGTTCAAGTCCGCATACCTTTCCCCATCGACTTGATTCCACGGATCGTTGCTCTCGCACTTGATCTTGAACTCCGGGTAGTCACTCACGATCGAAGGATTTGTCTCCTTGATCTTCTCATAACTATCACCACTTAGAATCCTTCTCTTCACCGGCTCTCCAAGTAGCCAGGGCCATGCTCATCTTCGTGAGGGCGGCACTGTTCACTTTATTCCCCGAGAGGCGTGTGGTTGCAAAGTCACCGGGGAACTTGTATCGTTCGTGCAGCTTCGTGAAGAGGAGGTTGCGCAAATTCCCTCGGTCACGATGCCTTAGGTTCTCGGTGTTAATCGAGACGGTGCTCCGGAGAATGCACCCGAGTTGTCCCGCGTACCCACTAACTAATTCTTTGGGCGTCGATAGATGCCCACTGGAGGACACTTCAGTAAATTCCTCCTTGACGGTGTCGAGCACGTTCGGGCACCGGTCCTTCCGTTGCCTCTTCGGTTGGCTGCCATCTGTGAATTCGCTGCCATTATCAGTGGTGGCATCCCCGGCGGCACCATCGGTGGTGTCATCCCCGACGCCACTAGGGGTTGTGTAGTCGGGATCGGTGTCTTCCGCGGAGTCCTCATAGTGGTGAGGTTCTTCCTCCATCTCCTGGGACAGCTCCCAGAATGCCTTGCCTGAACCGCCGGCCTCATCGTTGTCGGCCATGTTCACTCTGAATAGGAAAAAAGGCTAGAATGATTAATTGTAAGATGGTGGCGAAAGCATTTTGCCACGTACACAAGTGAGGACGCCTAGGTGTTCGTCACATTGCTGAGCCAATAGCGGTTGGGTAATAACAAGGTCAAAACCAGGGGCCATGTACTAGTTAAACTAACACTACAAAAAAAACACACATCCGTGACATTTTGGGCCGAACGAATTTTTTTTCTATCATACATATGACACTTCTATGACGATAATTGTGACAAAACCCGGTATCATCATAGATGTGGTGGGCTCCTACTTTTATGACAAAAAATCATGACAGAAAATGGGCTTTTTGTCCTGGGCGGGCCGGAGACGCAGCTGCATGACATTCTTTGGGCCGTCCATGACGGAAAAAACTGTGGTAGAAGCGAGGGGGAGGAAATTTTGGGAGTTGCGGTTACGGTGGGAGGTCGGGCGGATCGATCTGCGTTTTCTCGTGACGTGCTGCTGCGTGTGTGTGAGGCATTGGCTCTAGCGAAGCCGAAGCGAGGTGTTGGGCCCTAATCGAACCCGGCGATTGCACTCCGAAGCTACGCTTTCTTGAACCCGGCGATCGATCGATGGCTGTTAATCGAACCCGATGGGCGATTCGCCGCTCTGCGCTAGCTGAAGCCGATCGATCTGCCTCTGGGATGAGCAGTGAGTGTTGCGGGGGGTTGGATGAGCGATGGCGGTGGCGTTGCCTCTGGATGAACAAGAACCCGTGGTGTGGAGGGCTGGATGAATAGTAGGCGGTGGAGGGTGGTTGAACAGGACCTGTGGTGTGGAGGGCTGGATGAACAGAGAGCGGTGGAGGGTGCCCGTGGAGGGTGGTTGAGCAGATGGCGGTGGAGTAAGCGGTGGAGGCTGGATGAACAGGAGCCCGTGGAGGCTGGAGGAGGTCAACGGTAGCCCGTGGAGGCTGGAGGAGGTCGACGGTGGAGTGAACAGTATCCCGTGGAATCCCGTTTTGCGGTATGCCACACCCCTCGCCCCCCCCCACGTTTCGACCGTAGCGCTCCAACTCAAGTCCGTTTCGTCCGTTTTGCGGTACGCCACACCCCTCCCGATCAACAGGACCCCCGTTTCGACCATAGGAGGTCCGTTTCCTCCGTTTTGCGGTACGCAAGGCCCCTCCCGATCAACAGGACCCCGTTTCGATAGTGGCCGGTCGAACAAAAGGCCGTTTCCTCCGTTGTGCGGTACGCCAGGCCTCGTTTCCATCGCCTGTTCCGTCCAAGCCCTCCCGATGAACATGACCATGCATTCCGTTCCAACCCAGCCGGTTGGCTCCCCATGAACACGACGACGACACTGTTTCTCCGTTTCGACCCAGCCATGTACGTATGCGCGATAGGCGTTAGAGACCCTGCCCGTATGTACGTACGTGTCCGTATTTTCTTTCTTGCACCCTCGCCGCTGTACGTACGTGTACATGCTACGTGCGCACCTCTACTACGACACGTGCGCGCCTCTAGATCCACCAGTATATATGTACATACACGTTCGCGACCAGAATGACAACGCTACGTACGCTTCGACCAGGTGGGTCCCGACTGTCAGGCACTTCCTTGCGTGCGAAGATGTAGCTGGTGGGTCCCAGCAGTCAGGGGGGCGAATCGTTTTGTTTTTTGCCCGGACGCACTTCCTTGCGTGCGAAGATGTAGCTGGTGGGTCCCAGCAGTCAGGGGGAAACTTTTTTTCATGAAATACGGTGGCCCGTCTGGTGGGTCCCCGCTGTCAGGTGGAGGAATCATTATTTTCCGCGTAATAAGGAGGCATTTCCTTGCTGCGGCCATGGACCCAGCTGTCAGCCTCTCCACGTACAGTCCACGTCCGTTGGAAGTCGTTCCTTGACCATGTTGACCACGCCGCGCCGAGAGCACCACGGCGGTGGACGACGGCGAGGCCTAGGAAGGGGACGACTCGGAGCTGGGAAGACGCAGCAGCGATGGATGCCCCGCGAAGAGGAGTACGAGGGTTCTTTGGTTCGGCTGCGGTGTGAGGCTCTTTGTCGCCAGAGATTAATAGGGGGTGTGGGTGAGTAGAGGTATGGCCTGGCCAGCGGTGGGAGTAGTAGGGGGCGGTGAGGCCTCCGCGGCATCACAGCCGGCCATGGGAGGCAGGAGCACGCGACACGACCGACGCTAGTTTGGGCGGCTCGAGCAAGAAGACCAGAGGTTGAAGAAGCACTACAACCGTTGGATGAACATCGTACGGTAATAGGAGCTAGAATCGTCCATATTGACTAAGTTGACAAAGCCCTCCGTCCCCGTCAACTTGGTAGGCCCACAAGTCAGCCTCCCATTATCTTTGGGTTCCACCGCGTGGGGAGTATTCATTTTTGTGCGTAATAAGGAGGCACTTCCTTGCGTGCGAAGATAGCTGGTGGGTCCGACAAGTCAGCGGGGCACGCGTTTTTTGAAATACAGAGGCCCTTCCTGTGGGTCCCAGATGTCAGGTGGAGGAATCATTATTTTGCGCGTAATAAGGAGGCATTTCCTTGTGTGCGGCTGTGGACCCAGCTGTCAACCTCTCCACGCACAGCCTACTTCCGATGGTGTCGTTCGTTGACCATGTTGACCATGCCGCGCCGAGCGCATCCAAGGTGGTGGACGACGGCGAGGCCCCGGACAGCAACGAGCCGGAGATGGGAAGACGCGGGAGTAGAGTCGCAGACGGAGAGGTGTACGAGGGTTAACTGGTTCTAGTGCGGTGTGGTTCGGCAGTCGGTGGATAAGAACAGGAGGTGTGGAGGGTTGGAGGGATGGCCTGGCCAACGATGGAGTAGCGCTTCATAGCGAAGCGTGCTAAGCAGAGCTGCTAGCAGCAGGAGGCGGGAGGTGGTCCCGGCGGCGCTGGAGGAAGAAGACGAGAGATTGAAGATGGGTGCCGACCGTTGGATGTAAATCCAACGACTAACATGTCAGAATCATTTGTTGACTAAATTTACAACGACTTGCGTTGGCTTCGACCTATTGGCCCACATTCCAGCCTCAAAAAATGTGGCACGTATTCAACCCATTTTTTCAGAATTTACTGATCTTTTTTATGCGGTAGAATTTACAGATCAATTTGATCTTTTTTGAATTACAGCCATTAGCTGGGCTGGGTGAACAATTAATGTAGCTTTCACATGCCCATTAATTTTATTTCCTAAAAATTACAGGCCATTTGCACTTTATCTAGATACACGATTTTGCTGGGCTGATTCTAATTATAATGTTGGGTTGGGCCAGCAATGTTATCAAAAAATTAAAAGGGCTGAGCATTTTGTTATAAATATATTTAAATAATAAGTGATATTATTACATTAGTCCTTAAATCTTACCAAGCTTTTGTACACAATCACTAGGATTTTCGTGCCAAAACAATCCAGGATTTTATTTGTTAAGAAATTATTTTTATAATTAATAAGATGTGGGATATTGTTTTCTTACATATGTAAGTATCTGTTAAATATATAATGACAATAAAAATAATATATAATAACATATAAAATAATTTAAATATATATAATATAGTTAAAAGGGAAACATAAGTTGTACCTGGCGTTCCTATTCTTATATAGAAAAATAGAACAGACCGCTGCATTTTCTTCAAAAAAATACATAAATTGGGCTGCCAAAAATAAAACCTCGGATGGGAGGTCCATAGGCTAGTCGATACATGACGGCCCTAAGAAAATACAAACAGGCCCTCCCATCCGAGTTCGTGGGCTGCGCATGTTAAAAATGAAAGCCTAGACGGGGCAGCCCAAAACCATGTCCAACACTTGCCAAAACTCCGTCCCTCGTTTTCTCCGTGTGTCGCACACTCAACATTGTGTGGGCATTTTGATTGTGCATCATATGAAGATGTGTTATGCATGAATGTTGATCAGCATGATGTTAACTGGCTGGTAGTTCCATTTTCGACCACGAATAAAACTTCCAACATGATGTTAACCCTGTTTGAAAAGGCCGTGTTAATATAAATGCTCTGCCTCTGAAAGTTGTAGTTTCTTATCTGAAACTGAACTTGCAGTTTCTTATCTGAAACTGAAACTTGCAGTTTCTTCTAAATCTGCACTTTTATACTCCTATGAAACTACATTTTTAAGTGCTAAAATAGATCTCTAGAATTCATAAAATTCTTCATATGCTCAATCTGCAAATCTGAAATTCAAAAGACATTCATATTTGAAAGTACTCTCAAAATACACAACACAAAACACAATTCACAACCTGCAAATCCGACAACCCTAAGCTCCTCCTTACAATTCACAACCTGCCCGACTATTGGGCTGGGGGCAGTCCCCTCCTATTCCTCGGCGTGACAGCCGCCCGTGAGATGATGTGAGCGGCGAGGGAGGCGATGGCGGGAAGCTTCGTCAGGCCAACTGCTTTCTCCTCTTGCAGTTGGGTTCGATCGACGAAGACTCCACCGCTCGCTCCGCAGGACACCCTCACAAACGGCACCTCAGATGCTCGATCCTTCAATCTCGGTGGATGCTCCATCGGGATCGATACTCACCACCGCTCCCTCACGATCGGATTCGGTGAATCTGTTTGCTCCATGGCCCGGAGGAGCAGCTCTATGTACTCGGCGACTCCTCCGGGAGTATTGCCACCTTTTCGCTCTGTTGTAGATATTTGGCCATGGATGTCGCCGTCGCGCTAGTTGGTCCTTGTTGTCAAACCAAGACCGTATCTCCAACATCCTAGCTAGATTCACGTGGTCGCCGCCTCTGATCCTCACGTATCGGTTGTACTCCTCCATCGATCTACTTCTCCACAGTACCTTGATGCATGGCGGTGGTTTTTGAATGGAAGAGGAGAGGCGGCGCTGGTTTTGGATTAGAACGGGAGAGGAGCGACGCTGGTTTTGGACTGGAACAAGAGAGGAGGGCGGTGGTTTTGAAATGGAAGAGGAGAGGAGTGGCGATGGATTTAGATTGGAACAGGAGAGGAGCGGCGGTGGATTTAGATTGGAACATGAGAAGAGCGGAAGAGCGGCGCTGGTCTTGGAAGTATTTTTTTTGTTGTTTTGCGTATTTTGGGTCAAAGTTTGACCACGTACTGTATGTGAAAAGCAAAATGTGAATGCATGTCACCAAAAATTGTATCGTTTGGTTCGTATCTGAATGTACTTTCAAATTGTATTATTTTTGCAACGTATAAAATATATTTTATGTGTGAAAATCATGGTCAATTATGACCCAGAATAAAAGGGAGACTAGTTAATGTGGGGTCGCTTTCTTAATTGAAGGGTAAATTGATTTTGATTTTGATCCATCCTGTGCCTTGACCCTCTCGCCCAATCCTAAATCGCTGCCGCACGCTCCTCTCCCTCTTCTCCATTGCAAAACCACCTCCTCTCCTCTCCATCATCTCCATTCCAAAACCACCGTATCGCCTCTCCCTCTTCTGATCTTCTCCATTGCAAAACCACCTCCTCTCCTCTCCATCATCTCCATTCCAAAACCACCGTCTCGCCTCTCCCTCTTCTGATCTTCTCCATTGCAAAACCACCTCCTCTCCTCTCCATCATCTCCATTCCAAAACCACCTCCTCTCCTCTCCATCATCTCCATTCCAAAACCACCATCTCGCTTCTCCATCTTCTGATCTTCTCTCCATTGCAAAACCACCTCCTCTCCTCTCCATCATCTCCATTCCAAAACCACCTCCTCTCCTCTCCCTTTTCTCTATTGCAAGATCACCGTCTCTCCTCCCATCTTCCAAAGCTAGCACTGGATCACTCAGAACGACATCTATGGAGAGGATGCAGCAGCGAATCAGACAGATCCTTTGTGGCACTGAGCAAAGTTAGCTTGAGTTAAAGGAGATCCTTAGTTGGTTTGACAATGAGTGGGAGATTTGGAGGACAGTGCGGGCCATGTGGCAATGTATGCGAAAGAGCGAGGCGGCGGCGATGAGGCGGCGATGTACATGTACTCCTCGGCGGCGATCACGCCGCAGATCCTCGAGTTCATCGAGTATCTCCTACAGGCGATGGAGTAGACAGATTCGCCCGAGGCGATAGTCAGCGGAGGTGGTGGGTGTCAGGTCGAAGGTCGAGCACCAGAGGATAACGAATCGATCGAGTATGGTGTGCCGTTCGTGAGGTGCAGAGCCAGCCGAACCCAGGAGTATTTGTTCTCCCACCGCAAGAGGAGGCCGGATGGCGCGACATTGCTTCCCCGACGTTCTCCACGGTTCCCTCGACGCTCGCCTCGTTTCAACGGCGGTGGTAGGGTTTAAGGTAAGCTTCGCACTAACCTAATCTTCCACATGCTCATGCTTACGATCAGTGTGACAGCTAATGAAAATCATGCTTACAATCAGTCTCCGAGTACTACGACAATCACCCTAAAATAGCTCTGGACCTTTGGGTCAAAGTTGTGACACAGTGTACAAATAAAGAAAAATAGATTGGTGCTTCTTTCAGAAAAGAGTACTCCCTAGAAAACTGCCAATATAAGCTACTAGTATTTGATTAGAGGATTTGCTGCCGAGAAAGATCCGTCCACAGAGAGCGCCACACATCCCACTGGTTGTGGTGGATGCCAATGCGTGCATGCAACATGGTTGGTATCGGTAATTTTTACTTGGCACACCTCGCACTCTGCATATTTGCCGGTTCCCTACGTACATTTGTGCAGTTCCACCAAAATGCAGCTGAATAACCCTGTTTGCACAGATAATGAAAAAGCATGATTACATTATAGTGGCACTAGTTGATGAAACACACAAAATAAATAGAAGAAAATATTGCGATAGTATCATATAGTATGCCATGCTGCGAGGGCGAGATGGGCCTGCGACGCCTCATCTGATGCGCCTCATATGGACATCGTCCCAAGTCTCCCAGATACACCTTCGCCGATGATGAACATCGGTGCACAGTGAAGAGTACAAGGAGGCGCCTTGAGACATTCAAATCTCTATTTTGTACATATCAACTAAAATTAAGCACCCCAGGTTTGCGTAAACGCTTAAACATTAACAATGGGACTAGTTGATGAAACATACTTTAACAAAGAGAAGCACTTTCTTTATCTACATTGGAAATGAAATGATAGAGATGACACTCGCTCTATTTTAACTGTATTATTACTTCATTTTATCGGTGACACTAGGGTCGAGCGGTGGCAAACGAGGTGTACCAAATGCCGCAAGGATGGAGGCCGGGGTGCTTAGGCGGGATCTTTCAAGTGGCTCTTTCAGGTCACCAACATGGATGATTCAATTCATGGGACATTTTGGTGCAGTTCACCTAAAATGAAGCTGTCCCGTGAGCTAGCAGCTTCTTCTTCAATTTTTTTAAGAAAAGGGCTCCAGCCCCGGTTCCATTTCCATCAGAAAACGAAACCGACAGAGCTTCTTCTTCATTAGTTGCAATAAAATTGAGCAACATCAAGGTTGGTTGTGAAGCTCCTGGAATGCTCAACTATAATTTGGATATCATTTATGCAGTTCAACTAAGATCGAGCGTGAAATGTATATCTCTGTTTGCACAAAAAAGGTGGAAAGGAGGGTGACTAACAAGTAACAAGTGATGAAACATGCATCAAATGAAAATAAGCATGTTCCTTATCTGAATGGCAATCCTACAAGGACAGTAGCAATTTCTGAAGCAGTGGCATTGCTAGATATTAGTGTGGGCATCAGGATTAACTATGACAACCGTTAAATACGACATTACTTTGGGCACGGGAGAGTAGGCGGACCGGGATGAGTTGCATTTCTAACTAAAAGAACCAACTTATCTTAATGGGAAATTTTAGCGGGACATGTAAAGAAGTGCCATTGATTCATATTCTGGAGGCATTACATTGGAAACAACATTGGTTTAACGTGTCCTTACTTTTAACAAAGTCGATTGCTACATTTTACCGGTGGCATTACATAAGAGTTGCTCGGGGCAACAAACATCGTAACAGGATATCCGGGTTGGTCCCATTTTTGTTCGGTATAGCCACCTTATACTGTGTGAGGCTAGCAAATCTAGTGCTGGATTTACTCTGTTGACTTGTCCCCCAGTCCCCACTTTCTTTCCTCTTTCAACCAATAGATCGGGTTTATATTGAGTTTGTACCGCATTTCCCTTTATTTCCCTATTAGACCTAGAGACCAGTTGGATAGCCAGTCTCTGCTACTTTTCGCCCCCATTATTTCCTCTTTCGACCAAGTCCTAGATTTAGGTAACAAATCCTCCCCCACCCCCACCCCCTTAACCCCTTTCTTCCTTGTTTGAACCAAGTAGTACTAGATTCGAGTGCATGAACTAGTTTTACCTCTTAAACATAAAAAAATTAGGTGGTTTTCGAACAGCCGATCGATCCTATCTACGAGGGGGCCTGAGAAATAGTAAAACTTACAAATGCAGCAACGTCAGGAGATCGGGAAGTAGAGCAAGGCCGGTCTTGAAGGAAGTTATACCTGATGGTCGCCGGGATGTCGCTAGGTGGGCGGCGGGAGGCCGGATCTGCCCACACTACGGCAGCAAGGAAGAAGAGGTCGGAGGCCCTCCCTCGCCAGCGGTGCTTGGGAGAGAACGACAAGGCAGGCTGATCGGGACATGCCCAGCAGTGGGTAAGAGCCGTCGCCGAGGACGACCGCGTGAATGTTGCACCTTCTCACCTTCCCCGGCAGAGAGGATCCGGCTGGATCTATGACCAGCGGTGAGCAGAGAGAGAGAGAGAGTGTGGCCACCGCTGTCGTGTTCAGATCTGGAGAGGCTGAGACGGTGTGAAGAGAGCAACACTAGTATTTCTTACATTTCATCTTTTAGTTGGTATAGTACTACCACTCGTTTATTCACATTATATATGTACAATATATATGGCCAACATCACATAGCCAGCAGTTTAGTTGTCAAAGAATTTCAGGGTGCTTAGTTTTGTCAAAGAATTCGAGGGTGCTTAGTTTTATTTGAGGGTGGGTTGTTTGGACACCATTATTGTGACTAGCCTTTCTAATAGTACTATATGCATAATTTGGCATTTGACAGCGCTCTCTATATGTACCACCTTTTTTAATTTCAAGTTTTGCTCCATGGCGCAATCCATCGATACTCTTCTGTACAAAAGTATACATTTTTAAAAGGCTAGAGGGCGGGCAGTCTAGCTTGGTCGGTTTCACGAGGCGAGGCCTTTGTGATTTGTGACTCATTACTTGCTGGAAGGCGGGGCCTTGTGATTTGACTGCTCGTATAAATGCACCGACGACCCGATCAAGGAGGAGCAAAGAACCGTGTGGTATACTCAAGTTTTCCACTGGAGTAGTACTGCGATGGAGGAGCACGAAACACGGCAGCCCAGTGCCATATGGTGATAAAAAATGATCTAATTGCTAGTCATCTCATTGTTAGCATTGTTCTACTCATTCCCTCAAAAAACAAAAACAATTGTTCTATTCATGCCTCGCAGAGAACGTGACACGTGCGGCGAAACACCCGAAGCAAAAGATGAAACACAGCAGCAAAAGAAGAAGGAAGATTATCACCCCAAATGATCTAATTCGCTGCGGAGTCGTAACTGCTTCTTCATTGACTCCACGACCTCCATCTCCTTGCGCGTCTCCTCCGCCATCTTCTTCACTCTGTCCATGACGCGGGATTTCTCGACGCGAGCCTTCATCATCTGTTCCACGGCCGCATTACGTACCTTGAAAGCAGCCGGGTGCTCGATGTGGAGCTTCGCCAACTCCTCCTTCTGTTCCATGACGAGGGCCTGCATCATCTTCATCGAGGAACTACTATTCTCATGCAGCTTCTTCCAGCCGGCGTTCTTCTCCTTCAACAGGTCGATCTCATGGCAGAGCTTCGCCTTGTCCTCCTGAAGTCGCAGGATTTCGCCGGTCGCCTTCTTCTCCGAGGCAATGCTCTTCTTCAGCAGCATCACCAAGCAGCGGTCAACTCGCCCTGCTGATTGAGCTCAGCGGGCATGTCGTCGAGGCTCTCCTTCAGCAACCCCGTCAAGCCTTGGATGAACTCCTTCTGCTTATTGAGGTGATCGGGCATGCCATCGAGGGATAACGACTCCAGCTCCGCCCGGCTCGGCATGTTCGCCCTCATGGCTAGGGCGCTCCGGGAGCCATCGCTTTGCCCGTGAGAGATCTTTCGAGGTCTCTGCGTGGCGGCGAGCCCTCTTTTTTTCCGCAGCCTTGGTTGCCGCTCCTTATTACGAGTAGTTCTCGACCTAGAGCTCTGCTCACCGCCATGGCAACGACAGACGAAGAAGAAGCACTTATGAGGAGGAAAGGTAGAGTAATTTTCGGTTAGGTAGTTCCCCTTTTTATAACCTAAGTACTAGCACTAGTAGTACTAATACCTGCATAGTGGGAACACGTTCAGGTTTGGTATGTAGTACTAGTAGGTGTGAGTAGGCTTTCGAATGTGATGGGAACAAGGTAAAGATTAATTGATGGTTTTGGTTTCGAGGCCCGAAACGGCTCCCGATGAGTTTAGTGGAACATAAATTTCAAGTAGACTACACCACTCAAATGCGTAAATATTATGTTCTTGTCAAAATTGGCACAAAATCTGAAGGAGACCAATGGAAGTACTACTAGCAACCCACGATTTCACTACTCGCATGCGCGCAGTGGAGTAATAATGTCTTTCTTCCGCCCTCACGTCCACTCAATGAAGTGAACGACTTTACACGCGTCAAATTATCACATGGGGTGGATCTTGGTACAAAATTGCGTCCGTCCGTGTACCCGTGTGTGTGTGCGAGGGAATGAGTGCGTGCGTGGCGTGCGTGCACATCTTCGCTTCATGCATGTACCGCTAGTATGGCTCAGGGAGGACGAGTACATTCTTCTGGAACCAGCAGCACGTCACTGTGATCAATCCACGCAAGGAGGTCGCGACAACGCCTCCGCATGTGCCACGTGGCTTCATGAACTATAAGAGAGACACTGTGTAGCGTGCCATTGGTATTCTAATTTACGTGTTTTGCACATACCCGAAGTACTAGTAATTTACACATGCATTGCACGCATCAGATTTTGCAACCAAATTATGAATAAATACCACACTATAGCATGTAAGCTCTTAGTCATATATGCATTATGTAGCCCTTCGTTTAATTCTTATAGTTCATATCATTCAAGATCAAATTAGTTTTTATAAAAAAGCTAAGAACGCGTGAAAAGGAAAAACATGGGATTATAGTGGAATGTCGTATTGAATCCTACAGGATTGTACGAGTGTTTGATTGTGCATAGAAAAAATGCAGAATTCTTTCAAAGAGGTTTGAGTGGATGTGATGTTTCCTATGAAATCTAGTGCAAATGAATCATATGGAAAAATTCCTATGGTTTACAATCCTACGAATCAAACAACCAAGATAGGAAAAATTCCTAATGATTAGAATCCTCCAAAATTCCTTTGAGAATCCTTTGAATCAAAGAAGCCCTTAATCTATTTTATGATTCATGGAATTGTGCGTTGTAAAGCATAAAGTAAAAACAAATAATGGCAATTCAACTAGAAAAAAGTTTGGGCAGTTATGATACGGAAGATTCTAGAACAAAGAGAACCACTTTGTTGTTTTGAGGTTTGTGCATTATGCTTAAGTTCAACCATGGAGTCGCTAGATTGTACATGTGGCAAAATCCGGTGGGGGCTAGAAGATGGTGCGAGGGGCGAGTGGAGGAGACTATGAAGGAATGCACAAGTGCGAGATCGATATTTAGAGAGAGGGCGAACACGTGCTGTTGTTGCCTTGTGATGGCGGAGCCATGAAAATAAATGAGCTAGGGGCCAAGCATTGCTAATCCTTTACGAGGAGGGTCAATTCATGAAATTAAACCTTTTTAGCAGCAATTGTCTAATGATCACATTCATATTAGCCTCGATATATAGTGATGTTAGGGGGGCAGGCCGCCTTATCGCCCTTGTCTTCGCCATTGTGCACGATCTGAGAGATGAAGCGGAAGGCATGGATGATGAGAGGGGGACGTTGGATATATAATTAATGTGGGTGTATTAGCTATTTATGTTAATCCTATATAGAGAGGTACAGATTGATCGATGTGGACGTGGGAGAGGTATAGATTGATCGATGTGGACGTGGGAAAGAGGGTGAGACCTCACTGGATATATCGATTGATCGGTTTGTGTGGAAAACTATGAAAGACCTAGCTATATACACACATACATAGAGGAACATCGATCGTTGCGCATGCACGTGTGAGAGATAAAGAATGCCCGGTATGAGGGAGAGGGGGATGTGTGTGGGTGTGTGCCTTCATGGGAGACCGACCTGAAGAAAAAGATTGCATGCGTGCGATAGATAATGCCAACTGGTAGTGTGTGTGCATGCATGCACGAGAGAAAGTTAGTGGTACAATTATAAAGAGAAGACTACTGTGTGGGTGTAAAAGAATAGGTGAGGTCATAATCAATGTAAAGTTGAATTCAAATATTTGAATAAGAGATCCTGATGTTTGAAACCCATGCATGCATGAATATAACGGAGATCTACGTGGTGTGCTTTGGAAACGAGCATGTTGTAATGTATACACATTGAACAAGGTCAGACTGATTTGAATTTGAGATACCGATGGCAGACATCATTTGCCCATGTCGCATCCGTGCATGTAAGTGGAGATGATGGGCGGCTTTTGCATCACATATCTATATCTATACCCCTATATATATATTATATTTTTTTATATTGTGAGCGGGTAACTTTAACTTTGAAATATGGTCATTGGATGAGGCGAATCCGAAGGTCCAAAGATGGCAAATTTGAGCACTATTGGCCGTTGGATATCATCTAGATTCCACCAGATTTCTCCACATGTATAATCTAGAAGACTCCATGGTTGAACTGAAGCATAATGCACAAACATCAAAACACAAGCACTTCTTATTTGTTCTAGAATCTTCCGTATCATAATTTCCCAAATGTTTTTTACATGATTTCCCATTATTTGTTTTTACTTTATGTCTTACAGCGCACAATACCATGAATCTTAAAATAGATTAGCTTTCTTATAAAAACTAGATGATTTTGAATGAAATGAACTATAAGAATTAAACGAACATCTACATCATGCATATATGACTCAAAGCTTGCATGCTATAATGTGGTATTTATTCATAATTTGGTTGCCAAATCTCATGCGTGCAATGCACGTGTACCTTACTCTAGTCTAAATGGTGTTTGTGTGTGTTGAGGTGCAAATTGTCTTTTTTTGGGTACACGTTAAGCTTGTTCTTCCAAAATTTCAAGCCGCGCCTTGTTATGCCGAAAATTGAAGCTAGCGTCTCTGTCTATCGTGCTGCGAAACTCCCGCCTCTTCAACCCGCGCCTTGTTAGCCCGAAATATTTAAGATATATCTTTGTCTCGTTGTGCTCCGACAACTCCCTCCATCTCAACCCGCGCCTTGCTATTCCGAAATTACAACGGCGAAAACTCCCACCTCTGTGAAATCCCGACACGCGAAATGCCCGTGGTACCCTGAACCGAAAGAACCGCCTCAAATCGGTGGGGGTACTTTGTAACTTACCCACATTTCGGACAAGCGTGTCTCTAAGCCATGGTTCCCCACTGCCATCCCATCCGCCCACCCATTCGTACACCGAGGCGCGAAACCCGCGATGAAACCCCACACCTGCTCCGTCCGCCACCCAGCCGGAGCTTCTTCCCGACGGCGTCGTCCACAGCAACACCTCGGCGTCCCTCATCCACCGTCGGATGAGGATCCGTCGTCGATCTCATCGTCCCGCCGGTTCAGCCACCCGTCCTCCACCTCCAAGGAGCTGCCCGACGTTCCCCTCGTCTTCGCGCCACCTCCATTCCCACACCGCCGTCTTCACTGCACCACGGAAGAGCATCATCATCACCGTTTCCTCGGATGAAGCTGCGGCCTAATCGGCGCCACCAAAGAGGTTGTACACTAATCGCCGCATTTTCTTCTTGATTCGATCTCACGGTGCTGCGGCGCTCGGTCCCGAGCCGACACGGCGCTGCTCCATCCACGGCGGCGTCCGCCACTTCCTCCGGCGTCGCTCCCTCGGCGGCGGCGTCCACATCGATAGGAGCTGCTGCTGCTTTAGCTCTCGCTTCGCGCTGCTGCTCTGCTCTTGCTCTCGGTCCCTGCTGGTCTGCTCTTGCTATTGCTCTTTCGCGCTTCTGCTGCTCTCACTCTTGCTCTTGCTTGCGCTTGCTGCTCGATTTGGCTACACTTCAATCGGTGAATCGACTTTTGGGTCGATCGATTTGAAGCGGAGGGGCGGCCTTGAGGGGGGGGCTAGAGGATGGCGGCGGCGGCAGCCGGCGGTGGGGAGTGTTTTGGAGCGGGAGGGCGGCGCATCACCGATCATGGGCGGCGGGGGCTGTTTGTTTGGTCGGTGGTGGTGGCGGCTCGGGGGTGGAGGTTGAAGATGAACCGCAGCCCTTGATTTCGTATCCAACGGCTGCAAAATCGAATGACCAGAGATGAAAAAGTCAGTCGACCGACGTGTAGCCTCACCTTGCTAGTGCGTTTAGTTCCGACAGCAAAATTCAGTTTCAACAGCAAAATTCAGTTTGGACAGTTAGGTTCAGTTTCGACAGTTAAGTTCAGTTTCGACAGTTAAGTTCAGAGATGAGCGGCTGATGTATTTTACATCTAGCACTTTGTGGTTATGTATTTTCGTCATGTATTGGAGATGCTATTAGAATTCCACTCAGGTTAACGTTGTTCGTTGTCTCTCTTGTCTGCTTCACCTCGGCGTCGTACAACTCACGGAGCTGCTCCAACGACGAAACCCTCCATCACAGCGGAGCAGTACCTCGGGCTCCATCTCCAGGCGCCTAAGATCTTCTTCCTCCTCCGACAGCAAAGTCAGCGGAGCATCCTCACCGCCAACCCAATCACGCTGAGATCGACATGGCTTCGCCAAAGAGGTTGTACACTTGTTGCATCTCTTTTTACTCTACATGTTATATATATTGTCCATTGAGCACTCATAGTAACGGAAATCGATTATTTTATCCTACTATATGACAAGCGGTGAGGTACCGGGCAACTTAGCTATCCGTGATGGACTCTCTTGAGCGCCATCATTATTTATCTCTGCGCGTTTGAGCTGTGCATTTGTCGATGGGCACAGGAGTTGAGCTAGTATGGCGGTGGCACTGGGTCCAAAGTAATAGAAGTAGCACAAAAACATTTTTTAGTGTAGGATTTTCCTTGCTCAAGCCTGCCTACTAGAATCGCCCGGTGCTTGAAAGGAAAAGTGAATGAAAAACATAGGAATTGGAAAGTTTCCTATGGTACTACTTTTCATGAATTTGGTGCAAAGGAATGGAGCAAAGGAAAACTATAGGATTTGTTCCTTTAGTGTCTCCTTGAAAGAAAAACCATAGGAATTTTAATTTCCACTTCTCCTCCTTTTCATATTCCTATTCATCAAGCACAAGACTAAGAGATAGTAGCATAATAGCATTATAACCGTACATTTTCTTGTGGTTTGACTTAATCTCACCATACTTTTTTGCATCCTGTGATCTTCCAATTGTTGTGAATCGAACACCCAGATTGGCAGAAATCCTGTGTTTTTAAATTCTCTATTTTACATGTGCATTCCTATCCTATTCCTGTCTATTTCCTATCCCTGCATTGTTAGAATCCTCAAATTCAAACAAGCCCTTACTCAATTACTTCTATTACAGATATGTGTGAAATAAAACCTTGTGTGGTTTGTCCTGCTCTTGCGGCGCTGTGTTCCACCCCATCTCAGCTGCACCAACGATGGAAGGGTTCACCACAGCAGGGATCCGCTCTCCAGAATGTCTTTCGCCGCCTCAGATCTTCTTCCCCGCCGCCGGCAGCCACGACAACTGCATTACCATCATCAACTCAGCAGATGACCTTGAGGACTACACGGGTCCGCAAGAGAGGCCGCACTCTTCCGTGTCTGCTTATGTTATGTGTCGCTTAATATGATGACATGCTACATTATCGTCGTGTTCACCTATTAGACTCCGAGTGAGGTCCAAACTAATCTGAAACTTGAGTTTTAAATGGTTGTGGGGTACATATTGGGGCAACAATCGGTACTATCATCTACTATCTGGTTAATCTCCGGTGTCTACTATGAGTTTCATGTTGGGTGCAAACAAACATTAAAGGAGCCATTATCTGTATTTTTAACTAAAGCTATTATCACTTTGCTATCATTGGTTTTGGGTCTATCCACGGTTTGCTACCATCACTCTGGATTTGTGCATGCACTCCTTACATAATCTCACTATGTTTTATTCCTATGCATGCCGGTTATTGTACACAATGGAACTGATCATGTAGAGCAAAAGAGACGAGCCTTGCGTGGCAATAAAATTTCATGCAGACGTCGTTCCATGGTGGGCGCAAAGGCAGCCCCCTCCACCCATTTGGATCGTAATCAAGAGGAAGATAACTGTTCGAGGGGATTAGGAAGGAGAAGACCACTCCTATTTACCCCATGAGGTCTTCGCTCTAACTTGGCATCTTGATGTTGGTAATATCATGCATATGGTGCCTTGCATTGCTTATTGTATACATTAAAGATGTCATCTGCTTAGTTTAGACATGCTTTGTGTCAATGCCATCTGTTTTGTTTCTTTATCGTATATGTGAATCATGCAATGCCATCTTGTCTAGCCGGGCATCATATATGTGAATTTTGCAATGCCACCCTGGTTAGCAGTCATCTTATATGTGAATTATATCATGCCATCATTTTTTATTATGTGTTAAATTTGTCAACAATTTTAGTACATTCAATTACTCTTCTGTGCATCACCATTCGCACGGTCATGGAAAAATCTGGAGTGGAAACAAGGTCTTGAGCGAGACAATGCTATCGATGAAGCGCATGTCTTGTTGGTTACCGATAGCTCCTCGGAGGAGGATTGAGAGCAGATGACCAGTCATATTTCCCCCCTGAGGTGCATGCCCTAACTTGGCAGGGTTATGTTACTCATATCGTGGGTATGGTATCTTGCATTGCTATGTCATTTGCTTAGTTTAGACATGCTTTGTGTGAATGCCACCTGTTTAGTGTCTAATTACCATATATGTGAATTATGCAATGCCATCTTGTTGCAAGACATTATATATGTGAATTATGCAATGTTATCTTGTTGCAAGGCATTATGTATGTGAATTATGCAATGCCATGTTGTTTAGGCAAGCGTCATATATGTGAATTATATCATGCCGTCCTTTTTTGTATTTCTCATTGCTTTTGTCGACAATGTTTGTATATTCAACTGCTCTTCTGTGCATCAGCCATTTGAATTGGTGATGGAGAAATGGAGTGAAAACAAGGTCTTGAGCGAGACAATGCTACTGCTGAAGCAGATATCTTGCTTGATTCTGAGATAGCTCTTGAGAGGAGGATTCAGAGGCGATGACCAGTCCTATTATCCCCCGAGGTGTATGCTCAAACTTGGCAGGGTTATATTACTCATATAATGCATATGTTGTATTGCAATGCTTATTTTTACATCATATACACAATATTGAATGCCATCTCCTTAGTTGACACATCATATATGCGATTGCCCTCTGCTCACTTCCTTAGTATATAAATCATATATTTGAATTATGTCATGCCATGATGTTTACATAGACAGCATGTATCTGAATTATGGCATGCCAACCCATTTTCTAAAGACATAATATAGTTATATCATCTCATCCTGTTTACATAGTCATCATATTTTAAATTATGTCATTCTATCCGTGAATTATATCATGCCATCATGTTTCCATCGACGGCATGTTTGTGATTTATGGCATGCCAACCACTTTAATAGACACATCATATAGTTATATCATGTCATCCTGTTTACATAGTCATCATATTTTGAAGTATGTCATTCTATCCTGTTTAGTTAGCCATCATACATGTGAAATTGTGTCATGCTATCCTGTTTAATTAGCCATCATATATGTGAAATTATGTCCTGTTTGCTTAGACAACATAAATGTGAATTATTTCATGCCCTGTTTTCTTCCCTACTATCCATTGCACCTGTCTATCTTACAATGTCGTACATTCAATTACTTTTCTTGTTTATCAGCCATTTCAATTGGAGGAGTGATGGCGATATCGTGGGAGTAAAACACGGTCTTGAAAAGATCGTGCTACTGTCGATGTAGATAGAACCACGGTTGTACTTGCCCAAGAATCAGCCCCACCACATAACCCACACTCATGCAGATTGTACCCCTACCCAGTTGGACGAGAGAACCAGCTACACCCTTCTAACCCCAACCCCAGCAGATAGACACCCGGTTCCGTTGACACAGCACCGTCTCCACCACAGAGACCCAAACACGAGCAGTTAGTAAGGCAACTGCAGTGCCCAAATCACGAGGACCACCACTCCGAACCCGAAGTCAACGCTTAAAGCAGAAGAAGAATTGTTCTCAGGTCAGGTTCCGTAGCTATGGTTCATACTACTTTGCTCTTGCATCCTTGTATTCTTGATACCAACCAATTTCAAATTTGAAGGATGCAATTGAAACTCCAATGGCGCAACAGGTATGTTTTAAACCTGTTTCTTCAACGTGTTTGGCTGTTTGCTGTTGTAACTTGCTCTATGTTGATTTCAGTTTCAATTGAATAAACAGTTATGTTCTCATGCCATGCACATTACAAGTGTTGTTATTCTTGTGTAGTTTCCCACACTTATATTCTGTCTATGCTGCTTTGTCTTAAATAGATATGATTCGAACTGTATCTATCTTGATTTGGCAACATAAACTAGAATGATATAGACCATACGGTGACCATACTACATAGATATATGTTTGTTTCATGTTGTTATCCTGTCCACCTTACTCTTGAACTGGTTTACCAAAATGAGTTTCATATACTACATTGTAAACCTGAGATGTGTTTGTTTGTTTCCTTTTAGAACACGGATAAAATATTGGAGAAGAGTACCTGTTATGCAATGGTAAAGGAAGTAATGCAGATAAGGTTCAAGATAGTGAGACATCCTGTTGGTCTCCAAGAAAGCTGATAAAAACTATATTGAGGACACCGAGACAACCCCAAAGTCCTGTCTTGATGTAGTGTTCGAGTTCTTGGCTACCACTCTTGGCACCAGCTCTTGAACTCGTTGCTGAATCAGTTCGACTTCTTGAGTCTCAACTTCAAGTTGAAAGACATCGATCGGATGTTATCGACGAGAAGCGAAGGACCGAGGAAGTCCTGCAGAATTCAGATGCATACTTTCGGTGCAACAAAGTATTTGGAGGACTTAAGCGCCAAACAAGAGAAAGTTAATAAGCTTGCTAAGCATCTTGCCGACATTATGGGTACCAGGATATTGTTTCTTGAGCTCTTCTAAAGTGGTTTCAGTTCTGGACTTGTTTTTTCTTTGGCGTTTATATCTGCTATGTTCCCTATATTTGCACTAGTGGTGAACTTTGATGCCCAGTGGATGTAATATGTGTAATAGCCGTGATAGCCTAGTGTAAGTTGCTTGCTTATTTATTTCCTTGTTGTCTTGTTTATTTGTTTGCTTGTAGTCAGTGCAGTTCTTTTTCTGCGGTTTGCTAGTGGCTGCAACAACCTATTTTTTAAAATTAGGCCACAATAACCATGGGTTAATATTTACTGTAGTGACACTGCACCTACGGGCCGTAGAAACAGTGTGCCTTCTACGGGCCGTATAAACAGTGGGCCTTACATGGGCCGTAGAAACAATGGGCCTTCTACGGGCCGCAGAAACAATGGGCCTTCTACGGGCCGTATCATCAACGGGCCTTATACGGGCAATATGATCGATTGGCCAAACATGGGCCAATAACAGGCCGCATTATGGCCGTAAACGGGCTAGAGTTGGAATTGTCCGTTCATGGGCCGACCATAACGGTCCATCGTTAATAGGCCGTATTTCATGACGCTATGAAAACGGCCCAACGTGTTAACGGACCACAAACGGGCCGACTGTAACCACGGGCTGAATTTGGCCCATAAGCGAAAATAGCGATAATGGGCGTAAGTAAGCGAATCTTTGAAATGAGCCCAAGAATAAATGGGCTCGAGAAGGCGAAAGATAACATGGGCTGAAGCGGCCCAATGGAATAACGGGCCCTTAATGGGTATAAAGTGATATATTGTTCATTACGGGCCAGCTTCACCATGGGCCGTTAATGGGTGTAAAGTAATACACTGTTCATTACGGGCCGATTTCACCACGGGCCGTTAATGGGTGTAAAGTAATACCTTTATTCATTACGGGCCGTTTCACCACGGGCCGTTAATAGGCCAAGAGTTACATAGGGCCTCATATGGGCGAAAAGGCGTCATGGGACATACATGGGCGAAGTGAAAGCAATTTGGAATCATATTGGGTGGCCGGATAGCGCTCTGGGCCTAATTGAGATAGGGGTAACGGGCCTTGGGTTAGCGGGCTGTAAATGGGCTATATGCGAACAGGCCGTTAACGGGCTTTACATGGGCGGCCCGCCACCTTTTGACCAAGTCAAATGGGCGGCCTTTTCACGAGAATGGGCCTCTGTTGGGCGTGCCACGTGTCGACGTATCATAGGCGCCTTCATCCAATGAGTGGATGACATCTGTCCCAGCGGTGAGCCGACACCGTGTTTCCTCCGCCAATGATGATTTTACGTGGAAAATCCCCATTGGTCGGGCTGTTAACGGTTATCGGATCCAAAACCCGACTCGATAGCTTAACGGCGTTCGTTACGGTGGATGCCACGTGTCGGTCACCCTTGACGAAAGCACTTACGTGACGCGATTTATCGTCATGGAAGTGGACACTTCCGTGATGATAATTTTGGTAATGTCATGGAACACTTCTACGACAACACAGGTATGACTATCTTGATTCTGTCATAAATTTGTCATGGATGTACATGCATGACAAAAAAATGCGACCTACTGTGACAAACACGTATCATCACGGAAGTGTATTTTTTTTGTAGTGTAAGCAAAAACTGTGTTTGTATTCACCCAGAAAGAGACATTTGTGCCTCTCATCTATGCCAGCACAACCTAGCTGATCTTTCACTATGTATGCATAGCTAACAGTCTTAACATCCTCAAGGGCAGTCCTAAAGCATCGTGTCGCGGTGAGCCTGGGCAGCAATGTGTTGCAACAAGCCTGGGCAGCGAGGTGCACCGCCAATTGCGACGGTCTAAGAATGATACCAATGCCTAATGCATACCCCTACTCACTAGAATGAGACCAATGCCAAGTTTAACTCAGGCTGACAACAACAAACTTCACACCATGAATGAAACTGCAGTTGGAAAAAACAGAAATGCCCCATTCAGTCAACTTCACTCACTTGCTGATTTAACTTAACTCACTTGCTGATTTGCTGATTTGCTTCGGTTGAGAATCGGGCACCTTCTAGGTCAAGAAAATTGGGCATGACCTTTGCTAATTTTCTTGACCTAGGAGTGCCCCATTCTCAACCGAAATGGAAATTAATCAACATTTCGGGAGAAAGGGGTACTTCATATCTCATGAAAGCAAATAGTGGTAACAAGATCAGTTATGTACTGTTGCAGCAAAGATGCAGGTAATAGATTGAATTCTCTAAACAAAACTGATATTTTTGTAAGTAAATAGCTTTCACCCTAACAAACTTAAAACATGGACATTAAGCTCCTAAAACCGGCCTGGAGGCGCTTAATCATTCTGTAGCAACACTATAGCAGCAGTTTGGGATTTTTCGGATGCCTATAACACTGTAACACTATAGCAGCACTACAAACACTATAGAAGCAGATTTGGATGGAACAATTATGGTTGCAAATCAGCGGCTCACCGAGCGGATGAGAAAATGGGAAAATCGATCGGAGATGTGACCGCCTTTGGAAAATGCCTACGCTGCGCTTGTTTGGAGATGTGGCAGCGCAATGAAACCCTTCCATGGTGCTCCCCAAAGCAGCTCGCAAGGACGGCTCACAGCAGCTCACGGTGGTCAGATCCGGAGAGCAGCATCGTCGATGAGGTCGAGCGAGAGCTTCTGCAACTCGGTTGCACAAGGCCGTGACCTATGGAAAGAGAGAAGTGAGGCGGCGACCTACAGTGGATAACAGGGGAAATGAGATGAAGGAAAGGAGAGCCGGCTGGAGCGTGCGGCGGTGGTGTACCTCGAGGCAGCGGAGACTGCAGATGCTGCTTGCCGGCGATGAAGATGAGGCGGCACGCGGGATTTGATGCACGAGAGGAGCACAGGTGCCTCCGCTGTGCTCACGCGAGTGGGATAAACCCTCCAATGGCAGTGGAAAAGAAGGGGGGGTTGGTGGAGAAGAAGGCGCTGGAGATGCGACGACGCAGTGGGTCGGGGCGGCGGCGCAGGTAGGGGCGGCGGCACAGTGGGTCGGGGCGGCGGCGTAGGTCGGGGGTAGCAGGTCGAGGGCTGAGAGAGGTGTGAGATTGGGGATTGGGGATTTTAGTGGGGGGAGGGTTAGCAATGGCGCACCTTTTAGGGGTGCGCCATAAACATTGGTATATCAATGGCGCACCTTTTAGGGGTGCGCCATAAACACCGTGATAGCAATGGCGCACCTTCTCCTGGTGCGCCATTACTAACTTTTTTAGTTTTTTTTTTTTTTGGATTTTTAGTTGCATGTAATAATTTAAGATTTGATATAAAAGAAAAGGAAAATGCAAATGGAGTGATAAAACCATTGTGCAAAGATTTAGAATTAGATGACATGGTTGAAATCAAGTGATACATGCAATAGTTTAGTTGCATGTAATAATTGAGCTTGCCACTAACGCACACACGCGGCCAACACGTCGTGATTCAATCTTAGCTATCTTTTCACAATCTTCTTGCCCTTCTTTCTCGCGGTTGAATAATTTAGCCCTGGAACCCCTTGAATTGATCTTCTCTTGAACGAACGTCCTTTAGGTAGGGTGGTCCTTCTTCTTCTTGTGGTGTATGCTACTTCATCGTCGTCATCATCTTCCATCTTCGGGTCGCCGTACTTGTCGAAGTCTTGCTCATTGGCGACTCCATCCATTCTGATGATGTTCCTTTTGCCTCTCCTCACGACAACACGACTGGGCTTTGACGGGTCGGTAATGAAGAAGCATTGGTCCACTTGGGAAGCCAGTACCCATGGCTCATTTTTCGCGGTGACGTTTGCGCTCGCGGTCTTGGATTTGGCTTCGGGTATAACCATGGTGGTGAAATACCAGTCTTCTTTTAGGACGCTCTTGGCCCATCTGACACGGAACATCGGGACCTTCTCTCCAGTGTAGCTCAGCTCCCAGATCTCCTCGATCCTTCCGTAGTATCTGTCCTTGTCGTTACCGGTGTAGGATACCATCGTTACCCCGGAGTTCTGATAATTTCTTTTCATGCCCTTTTCCTCAGTGTAGAATGTGTAGCCGTTGATATCATACGCCTCATAGGTCATCAGGTTGTGCTCGGCGCCCTGTGACAAGGCGGATATGAGTTTTTCTTCCGCGGAAGAATCCTCATGTAAAGGGTACGGCAGAAGCTTGTCCTTGAACCAGCGCATGAAACATGAGTTGTGATCTTTGATTATATCTCCATCCATCCTCTGTTGGCCTCGGTCATTGTACGTCTTCTCAATAAAGGTTTTGTGCTCTACCACCCAAGGGTCGACCACGTCTATGTGTTTTAGCGCGACTAGGTTTGCTCTTTCAAAGTCGGCGAGTCGACCCTTGAAGTTGACATGCATTTCGCGACGACCCTCGCGGTGACCCCATCCAGCGAGCCTGCCGAGGTGCCTGTTGACGGGCAGACTAACAGAGTTCTCGATGCCTAGATAATTCGTGCAATAGGAGATGCACTCTTCGGTCAGAAAGCCCTTGGCTATGCTTCCATCTGGACGTGCCATGTTGCGAACGTATCCTTTGATGACACCATTCATCCTTTTGAATGACATCATGATGTGCAGGAACGTCGGCCTGAGTTGGATGATACCCTCCACGATATGGACTAGCAGATGCACCATAACATCGAAGAAAGCGGGCGGGAAGTAGATCTCAAGCTCGCATAGTATCACCATGATCTTTTCCTGTAGCCTTCTGAGTTGCGCCAAACGACTTCCAAGAGATGACGTCGAAAAAGTTGCATAGGCCAAATAGCGTTTCACGGACATGCGCGTCCATGATCCCATGGATTGCAACTGGAAGTATTTGCGTCATCAGCACGTGACAGTCGTGAGACTTCATCCTGCTGAACGTCTGCTTCGCTGAGTATAGGTATCTGCTTATCTTCCCCGTGTAACCGTAAGGAAGTTTTACTCCTATGAGACAGGTGAAAAACTTCTCGATCTCCTTCTGACTTAGAGTGAAGCACGCAGGAGGGCAGTCATATTCGATATTCTTGGCCTTTTTGCCTTTGCGACGACTTTCCGTGTCCTTCGCCTCATCATAATCATCATCATTATGGCATTTTGCGTGAAACTCCTCCCAGATGCCCATTGATTACAAGTCTGCCCTTGCTTTCGGCCCATCTTTGGTCCTCTCTGGCATGTTGAGCAGGGTACCAAGCAGACTCTCGCACACGTTCTTCGTGATATGCATGACATCAAGGCTGTGAGGCACATGGAGGATCTTCCAGTACGACAAGTTCCAGAAAACAGACCTTGTTTTCCATACCTTCAGCAGCGGCTCTGGCGCCTTTCGCTTCTTTCCTGGCGGTGGGCACTCTTTCCAATTTTTCAACAACTCGTCTATTTCCTCGCCGCTCCTCGTACGTGGGGGTCTTCGGGGTTCGGTTTCACCATCGAACAGATCCTTGCGTTTCCTCCATGAGTCATTGTCGCGAAGCCACCTTCGATGTCCCATGAACACGGTTTTTGAAGACCCGGGATCTCTATCTAGCTGGCGATGCGTTGTGTCATCCATGCACCAGACGCATGCACAAAATCCGTGGACCACCTGCCCCGCGACATATCCGTAACCGAGATAGTCGTGCACCGTCGTGAGCAGTGCGGCTCTCATAGGGAAATATTCTTTCGCTGCGGCGTCCCACGTATTGTCTAGCGTTTTCCATAGCGTGTCTAGCTCCTCTTTCAGCAGCTCCAGATACAGATTGATGTCGTTCCCTGGTTGTTTCGGCCCTTCAATTAGCATACTCATGTGAATGTACTTCCTCTTCATGCACAACCAGGGGAAGGTTGTACATCCACACAAACACAGGACAGGTGCTATGTGTGCTTCTCGGCTGCCAAGCGGATTGACTCCATCGGTGCTCGCGCAAAGCATGATGTTTCTTGGATCGTCCCCAAATTCGGGTGTTGAAGATCAACGCTTACAGCGGCTCGCATCCTTAGGGTGACTCAGCATCTTGTCTTTTTTATTTATCTCCGGATCATTTCCGTCATCTTCTCGCTTCTTCTCCTCCCTATCCGCGTGCCAACGCAGGAGCTTTGCTAGCTTAGGGTCCGCGATATACCGCTGCAGACGAGGAGTGATCAGAAAGTACCACACCACTTTTTGAGGAGCTTTCTTCCTCTTCTTGTATAGAGTGACGCCGCACACCGAACATATGGTAGACTCCGTGTGCTCGTCCTGATAAATGATGCAATCGTTCATGCACACAAGGTATTTCACGTGCGGTAAATCCAGAGGACACACGATTTTATTTGCCTCCTCGAAACTGGTAGGGCACTTGTTCCCCTTGGGAAGACGTTCGTGCCAGAATGACATGTTCTCGTCGAAGCATGCGTTGGTCATTTTGTGTTTTACCTTCATCTCCAGAGCCATGAGCGTTACTTTCAGGAGGGTATCCTCGGGCCTGCATCCTTCATACAATGGAGTAACCACGTCTATCTCCAGTTGATCCAGCTTGGCTTTCTCTCGGGAGGTAGCTCTTGCGTTACCCGTCTGCTTGAGAAGCAGCTCTTGAATATGAGGGTCCTGCACGCAGCCCATCGATGGTCCATCGTCATCTGCTCCGGCATCTTCATCTTCATGATGTAACACACCGAGAATCTTGCTACAGTAATCTCCCCCTAATGGTGTCCATGTCATCATGGTTACTATGCAGCTTGCCACCTGTCCAAAATCCAAAGCCATTTTCAAATTTGAAATAGAGTCAAATAAATTGTTTCTTTGAGCAGTAAAACTAAAATGTTCATCATCTAGCAAATATTCCAAAACAAATGCTGTTAAGGAAAACAACATCATCTTCAACACATATGGGTGCGAGCATTTAAAAGCATTGCCAAAGCGACACTTTAAATGCCCTATTCTTTTCAAAATAAAATCAAATGAATTCCAAACTTGCCCAAACTTTTTGTGGAAGTGTCTAAAATTACCAGAATTTAATGGCACCCTTCCCAAGTTTTTCCCGAGTCAATAGACTGCCCAAATAATTCATTTCCTCTCTTTGTTATTAAATAAAAAGAGAATCAAGGCAGCCCACTACGCACATGGGCCATGAGTGCCTGATGTGCTGGCCCGATCCACCTCCATCTCCATCTTCCTCTGTTCACGAAGCCCCGTGGGCCTTGGGCACACGTCCATGGCGCCGATGGCCACGGGGCAACCATCTGCCGATGCCCCGAGAGGATAAGAGACCCCTCCTCGCCCTGGAACAAACCCTAGACGCCCCCTCCATTTTCCCCTCTTCGCGCCGTCTCCTTCCCCACCACGTGCGGCCGACACCATCGTCGCCGCGCCTGCGTCGATCCCGCGGCCACCGGCGTCCCCGAGCCCGGCAACCGAGCCTGGGAGTTGCGCCGTACCCCGCTTCACCGTCCTCGTCCATCAATTGGAGTCGGGGAGGTCGGCGACGTCGGCATCGCCCTCTTCCCCTTCTCGGTGGTCACCAGCGATCACCGGAGCCTCATGCCTCCCTCTGCGCTCCCGAACCCCGAGAGGCCTCCGTGTGCCTGCCCCGTGAGCTCCGCCTTCCTCTCCCTCTCTCCTCGTGCTCTTCCCCACGCCGTAGCTAGCTCACCCGCAAGCCGAGCTCCGCCGTCCGCCATTGTCGTCGTAGGGCTCGCCACCGAGCTCCTCCGCTCGAGCTAGTAGCTCTGAGGAGCTCCTGGAGCGCCATAGACCTCGCCTAGCCCTTTACCTCGCTCACACGCGCTCTGTAGCGCCGATCCCGAACTCCGCTGAGCGCGCGCCGCCGCCCGTCGATGTAGCGCCCACTCCGGCCGAGTTAGCCCACAGGACCGCCAGATCGATCTGGCGTCGGACGCCCGATCGAGCGCACTAGGCCACACCCTCTCGCGCCTGCTGCGCAATTCGCCAACTCCGGTAGCGGATCCGCCGCGGATAGCCTCGCCCGGCGTTGCTCGGTCTTTGGCCGACACAGCACCGGCAGGCCCGCCTCTGGTCATTGCTGTGGCCCAGCTGACCCGTTGACTGCTTTGACTAGTCAGCGGTGCTGACTGAGCAACCCGATCGCCCGACTGTGTGGCCCCCATGATTAATTAAACTAATTTAATTTTAAACTAATCGCTAATTACTTTGGTGGCTTACGAGATGGGGCCCATCGCTAATTGACCTAATTAGTTGAATTTAACTCCTGGTTAACCCACTCTCTATGACATGTGGGACCCGGCTATCGAGTTTGACCTGAGTTAGCTGGGTTGACTCACGACGTCATGATGGCGTCATCTTGATGCAATAACCCCATTTTAGATTTAATATTAATTTCAGAATATTGTTTAAACTTGAAATTCGTAGGAAATAATCCGTAACTTCGGATGAAAATGTTTTCTATATGAAAGTTGCTCGGAAAAATCCGGCGAATCCGGATCGCGATCCGTTCGTCCGCCACACACCCCTAACCTATCGAACCTGCAAACTTTCCTCTCGGTTCAAGCTGTGTGACAGACGTCCGGGCGGAAAACTTTCCGGATGTTTCCCCTTCGCGATGTCGCCTAAGCGCTGCGTTAGAACACGTCTAGCTCATGTCTGTTGTCTGTTATGCACTTGCTGCTATGTATTTACTGTTTCTTCCCCCTTCTCTCCGGTAGACCCCGAGACCGACGCAGCTGCTGCTGGCGAGTTCGACTACGGTGTTGGCGACCCTCTCTCTTGCCCGAGCAACCAGGCAAGCTCCCCTTGATCACCAGATATCGCCTACTCTTATGTACACTACTTGCATTAGAGTAGTATAGCATATTCTTGTTTTGAGATACTCCTATCTTCTTTGCATAGCTTTGTCCTTGTAACCATTGTTACCTTACGCAATCCTATATGCTTAGTATAGGATGCTAGTACTTTCATCTGTGGCCCTACTTTCTTGTCCGTCTGCGCGTGCTATACTATCGGGCCGTGATCACTCGAGGAGTTGATCACGGTATATACTATATACTTATACATGATACATGTGAGACTAAAGTCGGGTCGGTGATGGAGCACCCGCGAGTGGATCTTGAGGCGGGGCGGCAGCAGGCAGGTTGAGACCTCCTAGGAGAGAGGTGGGCCTGGCCTGTTCGGCGTTCGCGATTACTTAACACGATTAACGAGGTCTTGGTATTTGATCTGGGTTGGCTCTGAGCTTATACGCACTAACCATCTCGCGGGAGTAGTTATGGGTATCCGGCGTCGTGGTATCGGCGAAATACTTCAGACGTCGCGACGGCGGCGCGCCGGATTGGACTGGAGCGCTTCTTTGGGCTAGGTGCGCTTCGGCGCACAGACATAGCGTGCTTGGTGTGCTTTCGAGGCGATGGGCCCAGACCCTCTGGCGCTTAGGTTTAGACCGGCGTGTTGGCCTCTGTTGTGCCTAGGTGGGGCTGCGGCGTGTTGATCTTCAGCGGCGGGCATGACCCAGAAAGTGTGTCCGGCCAAATGGGATCAAGCGTCTTTGGGTAAGATGGTGCACCCTGCAGGAAGTTAATCTATTCGGATAGCCGTGATCTTGATAACAGGGCGACTTGGAGTTGTACCTTGATCTTATGACAACTAGAACCGGATACTTGATAAAACACACCCTTTCAAGTGCGGATACAACGGTGGTCGCTCTCTCGGGGATCCGAGGAGGGATTGCCGGGTAGGATTATTGCTATGTGGTGTTACTTGGAGGACTTCAGATTGCCCTCCTCTACTGTTGCAAGACGGTGACGAGCGTAGTCTTCGTTAAGACTAACTATCCCCTCTTATTACGGCTTTCTGCAGTTCGGTCCATCGATATGGCCTTTACACATATATCCATGCATATGTAGTGTAGCTCCTTGCTTGCAGTACTTTGGATGAGTACTCACGGTTGCCTTGTTCCCCTTTTCCCTATCTCTACTCGATTGCTGCAATCAGACGATGGAGCCCAGAGCGACGCCGCCGCCTATGGCGACTACTACTCTGGAGGCGCCTACTACTACGTGCAGCCGGCGGCGGCGACCGGGAGTGACCTAGGAGGATCCCGAGCGGGAGGCCTGCTCCTCTTCGATCTGTATCCCGGTTTGTGCTAGCCATCTTATGGCACCTTGTTTAACTTATATGCGTACTCAGATATTGTTGCTTCCGCTGACTTCGTCTATGATCGAGCACTTGTATTCGAGCCCTCGAGGCCCCTAGCTTGTATTATGATGCTTGTATGACTTATTTTATTTGTAGAGTTGTGTTGTGCTATCTTCCGTGAGTCCACGATCTTGATCATACACATTTGCGTGCATGATTAGTGTACGATTAAATCGGGGCGTCTGAGTTGGTATCGAGCCATTGCTGTAGGAATCCCCTTCCAACTCCTTGGCGAAGTCGAGTCTAGACATTGCAAAACTTTTACTAACATGGCTGTGTGTCTTATGGGCTGCGTCGCCATTGGGTGGTATTAGGATCTTTTACTCCTTGATCTTTACTCGGGATTCTGAACTCTCTTCTATTCGGGTTAAGCGATTTTGCTAAAAACAAAACTAACTTTAGGATCTCGCGAGTACTTCTCCGGAGAGCCCCTCACTTGAGATGATCGATACGCTAATCGGAAGATTCGAAGATACTCTCGATGTTCTCTCGAGACTTTGTGCCCATCACTTTTGCTATTCGACCACCGATAAATCCGTGGATAACTACTTACACTTGCCATTCTTACGATCATCCCCCATTGATCTTATTATTACAAGACACCCCGAAGTTTTCTCTATTGTTCCGAGAATACTTTGTGCCTACTGCCTAGCAGTTCCTTACTACATGAATACCCCCTCAAATAAATACTCGCACTTGTCGAGTATCCGCTCATCCCCTGTTGTTCATGTGTTACACAAAATTCTTCAAAATACTATTCGATCTTCCGAGAATCCTCTAGAGCCTTTGGCTCTTGAAATTCTTGCTTGCTTGCATTATGGTTAATCCCATAAGTCTCGTAGTCATATTGACATCCCTTGTCATTATCATTTTGAGTCTGTTGACTCAATATGTTTCTGAATACCATAATCATCATTGATTCTTATAAATTACCTTTACGGCTGAGCTGCCATTCTTGTAGCTGGAATTGGTTCTCGACCAATCCAATTGCCGTTGATTGTACCCTAAGGCTATTCAACTTATCCACCCCTAAATCGAGCATTGCTTGATCCCTTGATTTAAATCATAATTCCTTTGCATTTGACAATTGAGTTAGTCAGTTGTTTCTATAATCTGATCTCCTTGCATTCTTCTTCCTCTAGTTAAATCTTGATGCTCACGTCGGACCCCTTGTGGGCCATCGGGTCCATTGTTGGATTTTATCCGTCGGCATCCTTCATATTCAATAACTTTGTGAGACCTTCCCGATACATAATGCCTTTGGTAAATTGTATCCTCTGCTTTATCAACCATGCTCTACCTCCGAGCTTGAGTTATTTACCCCAGAGTTGATGGTATCGTTCCTAAGATGCCTTGGTGGGTTGAACCTATGCCCTCCTTAATATGTGTGAACTCGAAAGTTTTCACGAGTCATACTCTTACGGTATTTGCGGATAAAATTTCAACGCTATAACTTCATCGAAAACGAGAAGTGAATGAAAGGGTATGCATTGGAAAAGTGGGAGTCGACCTTGAACCTTGCGTTCATGCCCATGGACACGATGTAGATCTTATCATTAAAGCTTCTCTTAAATAATTATTCCTTTGGTATAAGTTCATCTTATATCAGGGATCTGGCCTTTTGAAATCGTGGTTCCGACCATGTTCTCTTTTAAATACCATTTCTCGTGCAAGTTTTAGCACTTGTCTTCTGTAGAGCAATACCCCGGTCCAACCTCTACTTTGATCTGTCATCGAGTATTACCCCCCTGGTATCTCGAGATTATCATGGAACTGCATAACTTCTTATGAGTTCTTCATCTAGTGCTACCTTCCCACTGATTCAAATTTTCACGGGCTCTGAGTTATTAAACACTCAAGGACACCGATAACTGAACCAAGTCCGCACTACAGTTCAACAACTCTTGATAGCTTCTATAAGTGCGAGTTTGAATCCGATCACGCCATTCCTAGCCTGTTTGGCTATATCATTGTCGTGATGATTCTAAGCGTGCTACCGGTCCTTATTCTCGAGCACCAATTTGCGACGATAGCTAAGCTTACGTCGATTTTCCTCGTCATACCCTTTCACCTTAAACAACAAGCTTGAGTTCGAGTTTGTGTCGTAACTGTGGTTCCAATAACCTCCTGCTTCATCATTCCTTTGACTTGATGTCGTCGCTGATTGACTACATCTGCATGAAATCTCTCGACAATTGTGTCGTGATCGTCAGCATTCTGAGCTCATCCAGGATATCAATTGAATTCATGATGAGAAATACCATCCTTTCCCTCGATGAATTGTATTATCTTCGACCACTTTATTGCCTTCCCACCAACACAAGCTTGTTCATGTTTGGTGTTATACCTTGAGTTCCTTGCTACCCAGCAATTGTTCTTCTTTACCTTGGAGTATTACCATCCTTTATGTCAAGAATGATCTGAGATTTGTTCCACCTCTTGAGGATTCTTGACATAGAAATACTTCTCACCATCACCCTCTTTCTTGGTCCCGTGTTAATACCATCAAGTGAGCGATGTTGTTTGAGTTTCGGACTTCTAGCAACCCTATTGCTTTGAAGTTAACGATCGAAAGTTCATTCTTAGGTTCTTGATTATTGAATCACCCTTCGACATTGGTCGTGCAACCCAACCCATATTTGGTAGCACATTTCAACCAATGTTTAATTGTGTATGTTTTCCTCGAGCATACTTCCTTATATCATTTGAGTGACAAATGTTATCTCCTTGTTCATAATTGTGGAAATCCATCTTTTGGGAATCTCGGTGAATTGCCGTTGAGTTCACGAAACCTCCTTGTCCTCTCCTTGGGTTAATGATGGACTCTTGTTAACGGAAATCACTCCATAGTTCATTTCCCCGAGAAACTTACAATGGCATCTCGTCAATTTGCGTTGCACCTTTTCTTCTCAGGTATCCTAAGTCTGAGGTATCCTGACACCAATCGGATCTGAAACTCGGTCAGCTATGATGGTTGGGACAACTTTCCAAGAGTTATGATGTTGATCCTTTGATGACCCGGTAGTATGATGTCATGCCTAGCACCCCCCCTCCCCGCTGGAGGACCTATCATTATAGTTTCCTTTTCAGCAAGGTTATCCGTTCATCCATGAGGAAATTGTAAGACTTATTCTACAAGTTATTCCTGATGAATCCTTGAGATTCAAAGTCTGATCTTCACCGATGACCATGTCAATGCTATCTCGAAACATGTACGTGATACTCGATTTTCAACAAGAACATTCGAAGCCCAATGCTAAATGTTTCTTGCTCAATTATCCGAACACCGTTGTATGGGTAATGCCATGAAATTTCTCTCCCCTTACCTAAAGGGTTTTCTACATTATATCGTGTCATGGATATCATGCTCGGCTTATCCTTGGGAAGGATATACCCCTAAAATATGTGTTTAAACACATTTTTCCTTTCCATTGTTCTGTTTAACCTAATGATCACATTTTCCTTTCCATGGGTCTGTTTGACCCTTCTTGGGATCTATATAATCTAAGCAGTGATAATCCCCTGCTTAGGTAAGCACCTCGTTGTACCACTCTGTAAGTAAGACCCTATTACTATTTGTTGATGACATTCCGGTAACCACCGATGGACGAGAACCTTGCCTATTGGTCCGCCTCGTTCAACGAGCAGGAAAATGGTTCTCTTCGTCCCTCGCCCTTGGTACCTATGTTGTTGCCGACATGACCCTCAGACTCTCCTCTGACATGCCTTGCTTACATGATCGTGCAGGATGTCAACAACCTTCTACTTTTAACCACATGGTGGGCCCATAACCCACAGGTCACAGGATCGAAACCTGACTGTCCTGTACACCCCCGATTTCCAAAGTTATTCCTCGCACGTGGCCTCGTATGTAATTCATGGGCCACCGTCATAGTGATCTATTCTGGTATCAGACGCGATACTTACTCTCGCTACTCTGAACCCCTTTCTCACTCTGGTTCAGGCTTCGAGCCGCTACCTACCCGCTTGGAGCCTATTATGGTACCTTCGTACCTTACTCTCGAGGTATTTCATATGTTCAACTCGAGAGATAATTTTATACTAATTCATGGGTTAACCCAGATTGTTTCCCTTGAAAGCATTATGTTGTAGTGAGCTGCCCTTACCTTTCGTAAATACGATAGAGTTCGAAGAAATGATGACCAGTTTATCATGATGCATCGGAATAAAGGATTGAAGACATCAGCGAATGGGATTAACTTCTTGAGAAGATCCGTTAGATTATCTTAACCAGACCTTTCCCCCTTGCTCCCCTCTTAAATCTCGGGACGAGATTTCTTGTAGTGGAGGAGATTTGTAACACCCCGAGAATCTTGCTACAGTAATCTCCCCCTAATGGTGTCCATGTCATCATGGTTACTATGCAGCTTGCCACCTGTCCAAAATCCAAAGCCATTTTCAAATTTGAAATAGAGTCAAATAAATTGTTTCTTTGAGCAGTAAAACTAAAATGTTCATCATCTAGCAAATATTCCAAAACAAATCTGTTAAGGAAAACAACATCATCTTCAACACATATGGGTGCGAGCATTTAAAGCAGTGCCAAAACGACACTTTAAATGCCCTATTCTTTTCAAAATAAAATCAAATGAATTCCAAACTTGCCCAAACTTTTGTGGAAGTGTCTAAAATTACCAGAATTTAATGGCACCCTTCCCAAGTTTTTCCCGAGTCAATAGACTGCCCAAATAATTCATTTCCTCTCTTTGTTATTGAATAAAAAGAGAATCAAGGCAGCCCACTACACAAATGGGCCATGAGTGCCTGATGTGCTGGCCAGTCCACCTCCCATCTCCATCTTCCTCTGTTCACAGAAGCCCCCGTGGACGCCGGGCACACGTCCATGGCGCCGATGGCCACGGGGCAACCATCTGCCGATGCCCCGAGAGGATAAGAGACCCCTCCTCGCCCTGGAACAAACCCTAGGCGCCCCCTCCATTTTCCCCTCTTCGCGCCGTCTCCTTCCCCACCACGTGCGGCCGACACCATCGTCGCCGCGCCTGCGTCGATCCATGCCACCGGCGGCGCCCCGAGCCAAACAAGCGAGCACGGGAGTTGCGCCGTACCCCGCTTCACCGTCCTCGTCCATCAATTGGAGTCGGGGAGGTCGGCGACGTCGGCATCGCCCTCTTCCCCTTCTCGGTGGTCACCGGCGATCACCGGAGCCTCATGCCTCCCTCTGCGCTCCCGAACCCCGAGAGGCCTCCGTGTGCCTGCCCCGTGAGCTCCGCCTTCCTCTCCCTCTCTCCTCGTGCTCTTCCCCGCGCCGTAGCTAGCTCGCCCGCAAGCCGAGCTCCGCCGTCCGCCATTGCCGTCGTAGGGCTCGCCACCGAGCTCCTCCGCTCGAGCTAGTAGCTCTGAGGAGCTCCTGGAGCGCCATAGACCTCGCCTAGCCCTTTACCTCGCTCACACGCGCTCTGTAGCGCCGATCACGAACTCCGCCTGAACGCGCCGCCCGCCGCCGTCGATGTAGCGCTCCACTCCGGCCGAGTTAGCCCACGGGACCGCCGTAGATCGATGCGGCGTCGGACGCCCGATCGAACGCACTAGGCCACACCCCCTCTCGCGCCCTGCGCGCGAATTCCGGCCAACTCCGGCGCGGATCCGCCGCGGATGGCCTCGCCGGCGTTGCTCGGTCTTGGCCGACACAGCACCGGCGAGGCCCGCCTCTGGTCATTGCTGTGGCCCCGTGACCCGTTGGCTGCTTTGACTAGTCAGCGGTGCTGACTGGCAACCCGATCGCCGACTGTGTGGCCCCCATGATTAATTAAACTAATTTAATTTTAAACTAATCGCTAATTACTTTGGTGGCTTACGGATGGGGCCCATCGCTAATTGTCCTAATTAGTTGAATTTAACTCCTGGTTAACCCACTCTCTATGACATGTGGGACCCAGCTATCGGTTTGACCTGAGTTAGCTGGGTTATCACGACGTCATGATGACGTCATGCTGATGCAATAACCCCATTTTAGATTTAATATTAATTTCAGAATATTGTTTAAACTTGAAATTGTAGGAAATAATCCGTAACTTCGGATGAAAATGTTTTCTATATGAAAGTTGCTCGGAAAAATCCGACGAATCCGGATCGCGCATCCGTTAAATCCGCCACACACCCCTAACCTATCGAACCTGCAAACTTTCCTCTCGGTTCAAGCTATCGACAGACGTCCGAACAGGAAAACTTTCGAATGTTTCCCCTTCGCCGATGTCGCCTAGCGCTGCGTTAGAACACGTCTAGCTCATCATTGTCTGTTATGCACTTGCGCTATGTATTTACTGTTTCTTCCCCCTTCTCTCCGGTAGACCCCGAGACCCCGCAGCTGCTGGCTGGCGGTTCGACTACGGTGTTGTGACCCTCTCTCTTGCGAGCAACAGGCAAGCCCCCCTTGATCACCAGATATCGCCTACTCTTATCTACCTTGCTTGCATTAGAGTAGTATAGCATATTCTTGTTTTCGAGATACTCCTATCGCTGCATAGCTTTGTCCTTGTAACCATTGTTACCTTACGCAATCCTATATGCTTAGTATAGGATGCTAGTACTTTCATCTGTGGCCCTACTTTCTTGTCCGTCTGCCGTGCTATACTATCGGGCCGTGATCACTCGGGAGTTGATCACGGTATATACTATATACTTATACATGATACATGTGAGACTAAAAGTCGGGTCGGTGATGGAGCACCATGAGTGGATCTTGAGGCGGAGCGGCAGGCAGGTTGAGACCGCCTAGGAGAGAGGTGGGTCTGCAGCCTGTTCGGCGTTAGCGGTTACTTAACACGCTTAACGCGGTCTTGGTATTTGATCTGGGTTGGCTCGAGCTTATCGCACTAACCATCTCGCGGGAGTAGTTATGGGTATCCGGCGTCGTGGTATCGGCGAAATACTTCAGACGTCGGACGGAGCGCGCGCGCCGGATTGGACTGGAGCGCTGCTGGGCTAGGTCTGCTTCCGGCGCGTCACATACGCGTCTTGAGGTGTGCTTTCGAGGCGATGGGCCCGGATCCTGCGGCGCTTAGGTTTAGACCGCGTGTTGGCCTCTCTGTTGTGCCTAGGTGGGGCTGCGGCGTGTTGATCTTCAGCGGCGGGCATGACCCAGAAAGTGTGTCCGGCCAAATGGGATCAAGCGTGCTGGGTAAGATGGTGCACCCTGCAGTGAAGTTAATCTATTCGGATAGCCGTGATCTTGATAACAGGGCGACTTGGAGTTGTACCTTGAGCTTATGACAACTAGAACCGGATACTTGATAAAACACACCCTTTCAAGTGCGGATACAACCGGTGGTCGCTCTCTCGGGGATCCGAGGAGGGATTGCGGGTAGGATTATTGCTATGTGGTGTTACTTGGAGGACTTGATTGCCCTCCTCTACTGTTGCAAGACGGTGACGAAGCGTAGTCTTCGTTAAGACTAGCTATCCCCTCTTATTCGGCTTTCTGCAGATTCGGTCCTTGATATGGCCTTTACACATATATCCATGCATATGTAGTGTAGCTCCTTGCTTGCAGTACTTTGGATGAGTACTCACGGTTGCCTTGTTCCCCTTTTCCCCTATCTCTACTCGATTGCTGCAATCGACGATGGAGCCAGAGGCGCGCGCCGCCTATGGCGACTACTACTGGAGGCGCCTACTACTACGTGCAGCCAGCGGCGGCGACCGGGAGTGACCTAGGAGGATCCCGAGGCGGGAGGCCTGCTCCTCTTCGATCTGTATCCCGGTTTGTGCTAGCCATCTTATGGCACCTTGTTTAACTTATATGCGTACTCGAGATATTGTTGCTTCCGCTGACTTCGTCTATGATCGAGCACTTGTATTCGAGCCCTCGAGGCCCCTGGCTTGTATTATGATGCTTGTATGACTTATTTTATTTGTAGAGTTGTGTTGTGCTATCTTCCCGTGAGTCCCTGATCTTGATCGTACACATTTGCGTGCATGATTAGTGTACGATTAAATCGGGGGCGTCACACATGATCATGTCCTTCATCTTGATCTTCCTCATCATCATGTCCGGCATCTTCTACATGATGACTGTGTCCTGCATCTACTTCGTGACCATGTCCTGCAGATTATTCATCTTCTCGCCCGCCCTCGCCGCTATTGTCTTGCTGCCCTTCCTTATTTCTTGCCCGCCCCCATGGACGACTTCATAATCATCTTCATCACCTTGCCACCAATATCCATCCATGAAACCACGCACGAGCAGGTGGTCCCACACCTGTCTGGAATCCGGGTCCGTAAGGCTCTTCAGCTTGCATCTTCGACACAGACATCTTATCTCCGTCTTGTTCTTTTGAAGCATCTCGGCCTTCGCGGAGCTCGAAAACCTATTCATGATGCCTTCGGTCATCGTGCGGACCATGGTCGCCTGCGGGGTAGAGCAAAATGATATTTTAGAACCAAATTTTTTGGCATGACTTTGCCTAAAAATAGGACAAAAAAGAATGCATAGTGCCAAATTCTGCTTGAAAAGAAATGAATCAACATTCCGGCAAAATATTGGCAACTATCGCATTTCAAATACCGTACTGCAAACACAAACATATGCAACACCACAAACATACGTAGATCTAGGCCATAAAAAGTGTGTACGTTGTTGGAGGGAGAAAAAAGTAGATCTAGAACATAAAGAAAGCTTTCCCCTTACTTACCTATCAAAAAAAGGAAATTTAACCATTTAATTTGGGTGAATCTATGGTGCAAATGAGGTGAGGAGGAGGAGGCAGCCGAGACCAAGCTTGGTAGAGGTGGAGAGAATGAAGTGGGGAAAGTGAGTGTGGTAGGTGGCTGTCAAAAATATCTAGCTGCTCTCAGGTTACCAATGGCGCACCTCCTAAGAATGCGCCATTGGTAACCAGGGTTACTAATGGCGCACCTGGTGCGTGGTGTGCCATTACTAGTTTTGAAAAAAAATAAAAAGAAATTGTTAGTAGTGGAGCACCGTGGGTGTGGTGCGCCATTACTAGTTAAAACTAGTAATGGCGCACTATCCCCTGGTGCGCCACTGCTAAGTCTGGGAAGGGGTGTGGGGCCAGGACAAAACTAGCAATGGCGCACCACACACCAGGTGTGCCATTAGTAATATGGCCATTAATGGCGCACCTATATCTGGTGCGCCACTGCTATATAGGAGTGGCGCACCACATTAATGTCCATATTAGCTATAGCCATTTTTCTAGTAGTGGATCATTAAGGTAAAACCCAACCATAGCATTAACATATCAAGTCCCCTTTATCCCATATGCAACAACCCCCTTACTCGGTTTTATGCTTCTGTCACTCAAGCAACCCACTATAAGCGAATCATTAACGTATTGCAAAACCCTACAGCGGGAATCCCTCACTCTTGCACGACACGGAGGGCACAATAGGACAGCACAAAAATAAAACATACAACTCATACCAATCTAGATCATCAATCAACCCATAGACAAAGGAAATCTACTCAAAACATCCTAGGATGGGAACACATCATTGGATCATAATATGTGGCATAAAGCACCATGTTCAAGTAGGGATTACAGCGGGGTGCGGGAGAGTGGACCGCGTAGAAGAGATGAGGATGGGGATGTTGATGAAGACGATCACCGCAGCGATGATTCCCCTCCCGATGGCACTCCGGCGCCACCGAGAGATAGGAGGAGAGGTTCTCCCCCTTGTGCTTCCTCCTCCATGGCCTTCCCCCTAGATGGGGAGAAGTTCTCCCTCTGGATCTTGGCCTTCATGGCGATGATGGATCCTCCGGGATCCTTCCCCATGGCCTTCGGTGATGATGGCCCCCTCCGGCAAGGTGCCAGTGAGGGCCTAGATTGATTTCTCATGGCTATAGAGGCTTGCGGCGGCGGAACTTCCGATCTAGGTTATTTTCTGGAGGTTTGGGTATTTATAGGAGAGGATGGCGTCGAGAACAAGTCAGGGAGCCCCACGGGAAGTCCACGAGGCACAGGGGCGCGCCCTAGGGGGGTGGGCGCCCCTCCACCCTCGTGGGGCCCACGGGCCTCCCCTTCGGTAACTCTTTGTTCCAGTATTTTTTATATTTTCCAGAAAAATTCTCCGTTGATTTTCATTGCATTCCGAGAACTTTTATTTCTGCACAAAAACAACACCACGGTAGTTCTGCTGAAAACAACGTCAGTCCGGGTTAGTTCTAATCAAATCATACCAAAATCATATAAAACTATTGTAAACATGGCATGAATACTTCATAAATTATACATACATTGGAGACGTATCAGCATCTCCAAGCTTAATTCCTGCTCGTCCTCGAGTAGGTAAATGATAAAAGAAACAATTTATGAAGTGTGAATGCTAGCAAGTGCATAAGTTTGATCAATGGTAGTTCCAATCACTTTTCTAGCATCATTATATATCATAACAGTAGCTCAACTCATGAAACTTATGATGATCAAGTAACAAGCTATTCACATGTTAAAGTATAGATCATAAACTTTCTTGAAAACTAACAAACTGTGCTCTTAGTCATCAAACAATTGCAATTCATCTTATTTTTGGGAAGGGTCTATGTAAGAGCTTCGATTCAGCAAACTCCACATACTCAACTATCATTTAATCTTTCACAATTGCTAACACTCATGTGATATTTATGTGTTCAAAGTTTTAATCGGACACAAAGAAAGATAGGGGCTTATAGTTTCGCCTCCCAACCTTTTACCTCAAGGGTAACGTCAACAACAATAATTTATGAAAACCTACATCCAAGTGGATATATATATCCGGATCGCTCCAAAACAAAGTGCTTGCCAAAGGAAAAAGTGTAAAAAGGAAAGGTGATGATCACCATGACTCTTGTATAAGGGTAGAAGATAAAAGTAAAAGATAGGCCCTTCGTAGAGGGAAGCAGAGGTTGTCATGCGCTTTTATGGTTGGATGCACAAAATCTTAATGCAAAATAACGTCACTTTATATTGCCGCTTGTGATAAAGACCTTTATTATGCAGTCTGTCGCTTTAATTTCTTCCCTATCACAAGTTCGTATAAAGCTTATTTTCTTCGCACTGATAGATCATACATATTTAGAGAGCAATTTTTATTGCATGCACCGATGACAACTTACTTGAAGGATCTTACTCAATCCATAGGTAGGTATGGTGGACTCTCATGGCAAAACTGGTTTAAGGGATGTTTGGAAGCACAAGTAGTATTTCTACTTGGTGCAAATAATTTGGCTAGCATGAGAGGGAAAGTCAAGCTTAACATGTTGGATGATCCAAGACAATACAACATTTTGGATATAGGAAAACATAACCAATTAAGTTGTCTTCCTTGTCCAACATCAACCTTTTAGCATGTCATATTTTAATGAGTGCTCACAATTACAAAATATGTCCAAGATAGTATATTTATATGTGAAATCTCTCTTCCTTCAATATTCTTTCATGAATTGTTCAAGTGACCAATTCTGGGTTTGCTAACTTTCAATAAGTTTACTACCTATACTTATTATGTGTGAAGTCATTACTCCCCATGTTATAAGCATATGACACGTATATAAATTCAGATTTATGATATTCAATTCATTCAACCATTTACCCATAGGATATACGTGAAGCACGTGAGTAAATGACAAACTACTCCAAAAAGATATAAGTGAAGAACACTGAGTAGTCAAATAATTAACTAGCTATGGGAGGATTCTTTTTAATTCAAGATTTAAGATCCAATGATTTTATTCAAACTTAAAGTAAAATTTAAAAGATGCTCCAAGCAAAACACATATAATGTGACGAATAAAAATATAGCTCCGAGTAAGGTATACCGATAATTTTGAAGACGAAAGAGGGGATGCCTTCCGGGGCATCCCCAAGCTTAGGCGCTCGAGTCTTCCTTGAATATTACCTTGGGGTGCCTTGGGAATCCCCAAGCTTAGGGTCTTTCCACTTCTTATTCTCCTCATATCGATATCTCACCCAAAGCTTGAAAACTTCAATCACACAAAACTTAACGGAACTTCGTGAGATAGGTTAGTATGATAAAGAGTAAACCATTCACTTTGGTACTGTCAAAGACAAGGTTCATAATTGTTCTCACACAATTCCTACTTTACCATATCATTTCTACAATTTATATTGAGAAATATAAGCCATAGAAACTAGAAAACAAGCAAACTATGCAATGAAAACAGAATCTGTCAGAAACAGAACAGTCTGTAATGATTTGAACAGAAACCATACTTCTGCTACTCCAAAAATTATGAAATAAATTGATGGACGTGAAGAATTTGTATATTAATCTTATGAAAAAAGAATCAACTCAAAATCACTCTTCTGTAAAAAAATACAGCTAATCCCGTGAGTGCAAAGTTTCTGTTTTTTACAGCAAGATCACATTAACTTTCATCCAAGTCTTCCCAAAGGTCTTACTTGGCACTTTATTGAAACAAAAGCTATAAAACATGATTAATAAAGTAGCTTAATCATGTAAACACACAAAAACATTAAGGGTAAATATTGGGTTGTCTCCCAACAAGCGTTTTCTTTAATGCCTTTTAGCTAGGCATGATGATTTCAATGATGCTCACATAAAAGACAAGAATTGAAACATAAAGAGAGCATCATGAAGAATATGACTAGCACATTTAGATATAACCCACTTCCTATTCCTAGGGATTTTGTGAGCACATAATTTATAGGAACAAGAATCAACTGGCATAGGAAGGCAAAACAAGTATAACTTCAAAACTTTAAGCACATAGAGAGGAAACTTGATATTATCGCAACTCCTACAAGCATGTATTCCTCCCTCATAATAATTTTCAGTAACATCATGAATGAGTTCAACAATATAACCATCACATAAAGCATTCTTTTCATGATCTACACGCATAGAAATTTTACTACTCTCCACATAAGCAAAATTCTTGTCATTCAGAATAATGGGAGCAAACTCAACAAAATAACTGTCATGTGAGGCATAATCCAATTGAAAATTAAAATCGTGATGACAAGTTTCATGGTTAACATTATTATTAATAGCATACATGTCATCACAATAATCATCATAGATAGCAACTTTGTTCTCATAATCAATTGGAACCTCTTCTGAAATAGTGGAATCATTACTAACTAAAGTCGACACTCTTCCAAATCCACTTTCATAAATATCACACTAAGATTCAACACCCTCCAAAATAGTGGGATCATTAATTCCTAAAGTTGACACTCTTCCAAACCCGCTTTAGATGATAGTATTATTCATGCTCCAAAAGATATAAGTGAAGTTCATGGAGAATTCTACTATTAATATAGACTAACCAATATCCAAGCTCAAAAAATATAAGTGAAGCACACGAAGCATTCTATAAAACCATACTCAAAAGATTTAAGTGAAGCACAAAGAGCATTCTATAAGGTCATACTCAAAAGATATAAGTGAAGCACACGAATAATTATATAAATCGATGAAGGGATATCTCATACTAGCATGGTTCTTAAAGGAAAAACAAAAACATAAAGGACAGAAATCATGTGAACAAAACAAAAACTGAGGTACAACGATAATTATTGAAGAAGAAAGATGGGATGCCAACCGGGGCATCCCCAAGCTTAGATTCTTGAGTATCCTTGAAATATTTACTTGGGGTGCCTTGAGCATGCCAAGCTTGAACTCTTGCCTCTCTTTATTCTTCTCACATCGGTAACTCCTCGTTCTTCGAACACTTCATCCACAAAAACTTAACAAAAACTTTCTGAGATCCGTTAGTATACTAAAGCAAATCACTACCTTTAGGTACTGTTGCAAACTCATTCCAATTTCATATTAGCACTTTATCTACTTTATTCCAACTTCACCATGGTTCATAACCCCTGATACTACCCACAGATTCATCAAAATAAGCAATCAACACATAGAAAACAGGATCTGTCAAAAATAGGACAGTCTGTAGTAATCTGGAAGTTTAGTAAACTTCTGTAACTCCAAAAAATTCTAAAAAAATATGAAAATTTAAAAGAATTGTACAGAAGTAATTTTCAAAAAGTTTCAGATCCATTTGACTTTCCAGTAAAATAATGTAAATTCACGCGCTATAGCCAAAGTTTCTGTTTTTGTACTGCACATAGTAACAAGCAATCTAATCATCCTAAAACCAAAACTTGGCACATTATTTTATAATATAATGGATATATACAAGGGGATAATTATTTTCAGAGAAGCTTCCATGAATTTTTTTACATTGTTTCCATGAGCATGAACACAAGTGTTCAAGGTCGACCCTCACTTCTTCAATGCATAACCTTCCTATCACTTCTCTTATTGAAAAACTTTTTAAGCATGAGAGGCAAGTAAATTTTTTTGTATCTTCATTCTTTTAATTTTTTTGTATGTTTCACCCACAACTAAACAGAAACAAAAATGAAAAACAAAATCTACTTAGTAAAGAAAGCAAACAAGCACACATGAGAATATCAACCCCACGCTATTGCTCCCCGGCAATGGCGCCAGAAAAGAGCTTGATAATCCCCAAGTGCAGGGAATCATCATAGCAATTCCAATGGTGGAAGTGATAAGTATGGATTGTCGAACCCACAAGGAGCTAAAGGTAAGATCAATATTCTCTCAAGTCCTATCTGCCACTGATACGACTCTATGTACACCGAACGTTTGCTTCCAACTAGAAATGAGAAATAAAACTACATTGTGGGTATGAAGAGGATAACTCTGCAAGGTATCCGAGAGCTAAAACATAAAAAAGTAGGTGTTGTTATCATAAAGTTAGAATATATTACTAAATATTATAAATTGCTAGTGTGGAATAATGATGGGTCGGTGTGCGGAATTATCCTAGGCAATTGTTAACAAAACCGATAGTCGGCATTGCAATTTCATATGAGGGAGAGGCATAAGCTAACATACTTTCTATTCTTGCATCATATGTACTTATGATTGGAACTCTAGCAAGCTGTTGGATCACGGGTTCCGACAAAACCCTCATGGTTCGAACACTGGCGTGCGCACGAAGATCTCCCCCTACCGATCCACGTCCTAGCTTCGATCAGATCTCAAGGGCTAGCTCGACGAACTCGCAACACGAAAGACACAAGATTTATACTGGTTCGGGGCACCGTTGTGGTGTAATATCCTACTCCAGTGTGGTGGTGGTGGATTGCCTCTTGGGCTGAGGATGAACAATTACAAGGGGAAGAACAACCTCCTGAGGTTGAGGTGTTCTTGTGCTTGTGTGGTTGAGGATGATCTGAATTAGTTCAGCGTCAGTCCCCTACTATGGTGGCTAGTCCTATTTATATAGGCCCTGGTCCTCTCCCCAAATATTGAGCGGGAAGGGAGCCGAGAACGGCCAATTCGAATGGGGACAACTAGTACAGCTTATCCTGACAAAAGCGGTCTTCGCCTGCAAAAGGCTCTGGTGGTGACGCCACCTTGGGCTCCATGGTGACCTCCGTCTTGCCATCCTACTGGTCTTGGTCTTGTTGCATCGATATGGAAACCTTTGCTTGACGCCTCGGTACTCCGCGCCTGCGCTTGCTTCCTTAGCACCAAAGAGGAAACAAGTACACTATGCGCGCTGGCGCCCGCCTGGTGCCCGCCTGGTCTCGATCGTCATGGCTTACGTCACGAGAACCTCGCGAGGTTTGCCTTGCCTTGATCTCTCTGCCCCTCGCAAGCCAGCCTGGTGAGGCCACTCCTGACACTACAAAAAAGACACATCCGTGACGTTTTGGGCCGAACGAATTTTTTTTCTGTCATACATATGACACTTCTATGACGATAATTGTGACAAAACCCGATATCATCATAGATGTGGTGGGCTCCTCCTTCTATGCCAAAAAATCATGACAGAAAATGGGCTTTTCGTCCTGGGCGGGCCGGAGACACAGCTGCAAGACATTCTTTGGGCAGTCCATGACGGAAAATACTGTGGTAGAAGCGAGGAGGAGGAAAATTTCGGGGAGTTGCCGGTTACGGTGGGAGATCGGGGGCCGAGCGATGCGAGTTTCTCTTGTACATGTACACGCGTGTGTGCGAGGCATTGGCTCTAACTGAACCCGAGCAAGGCTTTGGGCTCTGACTGAACCCGAGCGATTGTACTGCAGGCTACGCGTTACTGAACCCGAGCGATCGATTGATGCTCGTTGGCGAACCCGATGGGCGATTCGCCGCTCTGCTGCTAATCAAGCCGATCGATTGGATGAGCGATGGCGGTGGCATTGCCTCTGGATGAACAGGACCCCGTGGTGTGGAGGGCTGGATGAATAGCAGACGGTGGAGGGGTGGCCGTGGAGGGGTGGTTGAATAGGACTCCGTGGTGTGGAGGGTTGGATGAACAGTAGACGGTGGAGGGGTGCCCGTGGAGGAGTGGTTGAACAGTAGCCGGTAGAGTAGCGTGCGGTGGAGGCTGGATGAACAGGAGCCCGTGGAGGCTGGAGGAGGTCGACGGTAGCCCGTGGAGGCTGGAGGAGGTCGACGGTGGAGATGAACAATATCACGTGGAGTCCCGTTTTGCGGTACGCCACACCCCTCCCGATGAACAGGACCCCCGTTTCGACCGTAGCGCTCCAACACAAGTCCGTTTCGTCCGTTTTGCGGTACGCCACACCCCTCCCGATCAACAGGACCCCCGTTTCGACCGTAGGAGGTCCGTTTCCTCCGTTTTGCGGTACGCCACACCCTCCCGATCAACAGGACCCCGTTCCGAACGTAGGAGGTCCGTTTCCTCCGTTTTGCGATCGCCACACCCTCCCGATCAACAGGACCTGTTCCGAACGAGGAGGCCCGTTTCCTCCGTTGTGCGATACGCCGAGCCTCGTTTCCATCGCTGTTCCGTCCAAGCGGTTGGCTCCCACGCGTTCGTTGCTGGCGATGAACACGACGCATTCCGTTGCCTCCCCATGAACACGACGCATTTAGTTGCCTCCCCATGAACACGACGACGACGCTGTTTCTCCGTTCCGACCCAGCCATGTACACGAGCCCTGGCCATACGTATGCGCGAGTAGGCATACGAGACCCTGCCCGTATGTACGTACGTGGCCGTATTTTCTTTCTTGCACCCTCGCTGGTGTACGTACGTATACATGCTACGTGCGCGCCTCTACTACGACACGTGCGCGCCTCTACAACGATCAGTATGTACGTACACGTTCGCGACCAGAATGACAACGCTACGTACGCGTCGACCAGGTGGGTCTCGACTGTCAGGCACTTCCTTGCCTGCGAAGATGTAGCTGGTGGGTCCCAGCAGTCATGGGGGCGAATCGTTTTTTTTGCCCGGACGCACTTCCTTGCGTGCGAAGATGTAGCTGGTGGGTCCTAGCAGTCAAGGGGAAATGATTTTTTCACGAAATACGGTGGCCCGTCCGGTGGGTCCCCGCTGTCAGGTGGAGGAATAATTATTTTGCACGTAATAAGGAGGCACTTCCTTGCTGCGGCCGTGGACCCAGCTGTCAGCCTCTCCATGTACAGTCCACGTCCGATGGAAGCCATTCCTTGACCACGTTGACCACGCCGCACCGAGAGCACCAGGGCGGTGGACGACGGCGAGGCCTAGGAAGGGGACGACGCAGAGCCGGGGAAGACGCGGCAGTGAATGCCCACGCGTAGAGGAGTACGAGGGTTCACTGGTTAGCTGCGGTGTGAGGCTGCCGTCACTGCAGAATAACAGGGGGTGTGGGTGAGTAGAGGGATGGTCTGGCCAGCGGTAGGAGTAGTAGGGGGCGGTGAGGCCTCCGTCGCATCGCAGCCGTCCACGGGAGGCAGGAGCACGAAGCACGACCGACGCTGGTTTGGGCGGCTGGAGCAAGAAGACCAGAGGTTGAAGAAGCACTACGGCCGTTGGATGGACATCGTACGGCCACTGGAGCTAGAATCGTGCATATTGACTAAGTTGACAACGCCCTCCGTCCCGTCAACTTAGTAGGCCCACAAGTCAGCCTGCCACTATTGGGTCCCAGCTAACAAGGGAGTATTCATTTTTTGTGCGTAATAAGGAGGCACTTCCTTGCGTGCGAAGATATAGCTGGTGGGTCCGAGCTGTCGCCGAAGTAACGCGTTTTTTAAGTGAAATCTGAGGCCCTTCGGTGGGTCCACGATGTCGGTGGAGGAATCATTATTTTGCGTGTAATAAGGAGGCATTTCCTTGCGTGCGGCCGTGGACCCAGTATCGGCCTCTCCACGTCTGATCCACTTCAGATGCATGTCGGTCGTTGACCATGTTGACCAGGCAGCGCCGAGAGCACCGAGGCGATGGGCGGCAGCGAGGCCTAGGAAGGAGCGACACGGAGGCGAGGAAGACTCGGCAGTTGTTTCCCACACGGAGGAGTATGGTATACAAGGGTTTTCGCTTGCCGTCTGCCGTCGCCGGAGAATAACAGCAGGTGTGGGTGAGTAGAGGGATTGCTAGGCCAGTGATGGGAGTACGATGGGGCGGAGAGGCCTGCGCGGCAGCACAACCGACCGTGGGGAGGAGGAGCGAGCAGTCCGCTAAGCGCTTGTTTGAATTTGGAGCAGGAAGAGCAGAGATTGAAGAAGCACGACGGCCGATGGATGGACATCCAACAGTCACTACTTGTGCGTCAACCTTTTTTTTAGGAAAGCCTCAAATATGTGGAAAACAACATACAACCCATCTGCCATTATTTCTAATAATTTACGGTCCATTTGCTAATTCTTAAGGTTTTTTTTGGAGCCCATATTCTTTTTGTTAGCATTACAGCCCATATTGTGGCCACGGTTAAAAAATTATACAAAAATTTGCATATTTCGGTGCGGTCCAAACTGTTTTTAATCCCGAAATTTCGACTCACATTCAAACTGATTTTAAAAATAAATGTATATCAATATAAAATCCAACAAATTCTCCACGCATAAAAATTAATGTAATTTAAAATCTCGAAATGAAAAAAAGATATTTGAAACTAATTGTCGGTTTGATGTGTTTTAAAAATGTACAACCCATTTCTCATTACTGATAGACCATTTTCTCGGCCAGCCGAATGAAGCTCTCCTTGTCATGAAAGATTTGCAGCCCAACAGGCCTAACAAAGCACCTTACTTGGCAAATCACAAAAAAACTGGGCTGTGGCCGTGGACCCAGCTGTCAGCCTCTCCACGTACAGTACTCTTCCGATGGAAGTCGGTCGTTGACCACATTAACCACGCCGCGCCGAGAGCACCAAGGCGGTGGACGACGGCGAGGCCTAGGAAGGGGACGACGTGGAGCCGAGGAAGACGCGACAGTGGATGCCCACGCGGAGAGGAGTACGAGGGTTCACTGGTTCGGCTGCGGCGTGAGGCTGCCGTCACCGCAGAATAACAGGGGGTGTGGGTGAGTAGAGGGATACCCTGGGCCCGCGGTGGGAGTAGTAGGGGGCGGTGAGCCCTCTGCGGCATCACAGCCGGCCACGAGAGGCAGGAGCATGCGGCACGACCAGCGCTGCTTTGGGTGGCTGGAGCAAGAAGACCAAAGGTTGAAGAAGCACTATGGCCGTTGGATGGACATCGTACGGTCACTGGAGCTAGAATCGTTCATATTGACTAAGTTGACAAAGCCCTCCATCCCCGTCAACTTAGTTGGCCCACAAGTCATCCTCCCACTATGGTGGGTCCCAGCTAGCAGGGTGGGTATTCATTTTTTTGTGCGTAATAAGGAGGCACTTCCTTGCGTGCGAAGATATAGCTGGTGGGTCCGACATGTCAGCGGGGGGAATGTTTTTTTCGCGAAATATAGAGGCCCTTCCGGTGGGTCCCAGCTGTCGGTGGATGAATCATTCTTTTTTGCGTCTGATCCATGGCGATGGATGTCGTTCGTTGACCACGTTGACCAGGCGGCAGAAGCACCATGGCGGTGGACGACGGCGAGGCCTAGGAAGGGAATGACACGGCGGGAAGACTTCGGTAATGGTTGCCCAGCGGTGGGAGTCTGAGGTTTACTAGTTTGGCTACCATCGTCGGGAAATAACGGGAGGTGTGGGTGAGTAGAGGAATGGCACTGGCCAGCAATGAAGTAGGGTGGGCGGTGCGGCTGTGTGGCGGCCAACCCGCCACGGAGGCGGAGGCGAGCAGTCCACCGGAGCTGGTTTGGTAATTTGGAGCAAGAGATCGAGATATTGAAGAAGCGGCCACGGCCGTTGGATTAACATCCAACGGTCATTGCTGCTAGAATCGTTTGTGGACTAAGTTGACAAAGCCAAAGTACATGTCAACCTAGTAGACCCACAAGTGAGCCTCCAAATCTGTCCCAAACAGCATACATCTCGAAATTTCTAGCCATATTCAAATTAATTTTAAATATAAATATACCTTAATTTAAATTAAATGAAATTTTACCCGCACAAAAACAATGAAATTTAAAATATCAAAATCCGAAAGAAAACAGTATTTGGGAACTAATTGCCTGTTTGCTGTATTTTTTCATTTTACAGCCCATTTATTATTACTTATAGCCCATTTCTTATTACTTATAGCCCATTTTCTGGGCAAAATGCATCCCTCCTCGTCTTGAAAGATTTTCGGCCCAGCAGGGCGTAGAAAAGCAAGTAGGCTTATGTTGGTTATTCTGCAAAAAACAAAATAGATGGGTAGCCATTTTTCAGAAAGGAAAAAACAAACTGGGCTGGTCATGTGCTAAACATATGAAATAAAAGCCTGGGCTAGATGGGCCACGGGTCCCGCACAATCCAGTTGATACCCTTCTCCATCCCAAAAAAACAAAATAGCTGCGCGCGCTGCTGGGTCCCTACTGTCATCCTCACCATGTACAGTCATCTCCTTATTCCTCTCGGTTGTTGACCATGTTGACAACACCGGAGGGCGGCGCCGCAGCGAGCGAACCAAGGCGGAGGTCGATGGTGAGGCCTCGGACGAGGAATGAGCAGGGCAGGGAAGATCACAGCCAGCCGTGGGAGGCGGAGCAGCGGTCCTGCCGGCGGTGGTTTGGCTTTGGTGGCTCGAGGAAGAAGAGCTGAAGAAAGCGACAGGCGTTGAATGTCGATCCAACGGTCAAGTTGGCACAATCATTTTTTGACTAAGCGGACACCAAGTAGCATACTTTTTTATATATAGGAAGAAAACTGCGAGGAAAATGCGTTCGTCTGCCGTCCTCCTCATAGGGAATGTTCGCCACATAAGTGACTAGCACCCTTGATTTTTATATATAGTCCGAGGAACTCTCAATTTTGTCCTCCTTCCTTCCTCTCAAAAAAAAGGGAAAGAAAATCAAAGACTTGGGAAGGCGTCTGAGAACAAGCTAGTGTACCCGATAAAGAGGCGTTGCGAGTTTTAGAAAAAGAAAGGCGTGCTCACGTAGCTAGTTCGAATCCAAACCTAGACTATGACTATATATGGTGCTATGCTACTCTGCAACTAATGGGCCGACATATCCAACGTTCGCTTCTCCTCTTCTCTACTTACTCGCCTAGCATCGAAGCTCGGCGCAGCAACAATGTCCGCTGGCTGCTCGTCCACTGCTCTTGAGCAGCAACAACGAATATCGCCAAGTCGCCACCCGTACCATCGCTGTGGGTCTCATCACACCCCGTCGGCACAGCGCACCGCAGCCGATTGCTCATCACAACCCGCAGCCGTTGGTGTGGTGCCCTTGCTACAAATCACGCAGAGTCATCCGTCGCGTCTCAACCACAATCCGCAACCTGGCGAGTCTTCTACAAATGCCGAATCATGGGGTAATAATATGTTTAAGTGTTGTTCTCTGCTTTCGGTTGCTGATTTTTTAATAGTTTGGTTGATGATCTTCCAATTTGATTAGATGCGTAAAAGGGAAGATTCATGTGATTTGTATTTCTTGGAAGTTCTGATGTGGGGGAATGCAACTCGCTGATTATTTGGTTAGCGAGGAATCCCAATACAACAGGTTGGGGTGTTGGACAAATGGCGAAGGAGCGTCGGAAGAAGAAGATCAGAGCGAAGGTTAAAGATGCAGTTCCTCGATCATGGCCAAGCAACAGCTGCTGAGCGGCCTTGACAACAATGAGGAGATGAAAGAGCTTGTGAAGATAATGGGCAAAATCGATGTGCTCTGAGGATGATTGTCTCTTTATTTTCGGTGTATGTAGCTTTTCGTGATGTATTCAGTGGCTACGACATGAGCACTTTGTTGAAACTAGTAATGAATGAAACCTATGTAGCAGGCTGGGCGTAGTGTTGTGAACATCTAATGATTTCTATTAACGGAAATCAGGGGTATCCCCTTTTGCTCATATAAATAAATAAATAGCAGAGGCCCTGTCAGGTCAGCTTTGTTCTCATTCGAAGACGTCGAGCAAATTGAAGTCCAACAACGAACTATGTCATCAAATTCAAGTTTCATAGCCAAATATGAGTACAACTAAACAACAATGTCATCATGTTTTAGTTGTCATACAATCACCAAACACAAATCAACATACATAACAAGTGATGTTCTCACAGCAAAATACTAAACAACATGTTCATCAGGTTTCAGTTGTCATAGCAAACACAATTTCACATAGTAGATAAAAAGCGTCTTCGACGAGCAAATCGACAAAAGCAATGTAATCATCATCCGCAGCAGCAGCATCAACATCTTCGCCATGTGTATCAGTATGAATCGTAATTCCCCACGGTGTCATCTTCTTCTTCGTCCTCAATGTCCTCGAACATTGGCTTCTTCTTGATCAACTCTTGTATGTCCACAGCCACGACGAGGCAATCTTTTAGCGGCGTCATTGGCGTGATGGTTCTCAAAGATATTAGGAACATCTGTGTTATCTTGTACATCGGGAGCGATGTAAGCATCATCTTGTTGTGCAACTTCATTAAGCGAATTCCTCTAATTAAACCTTTGCAATACTCTCCGATCATCGCTACGTGCAAATGTGTCTTCCAAGAAAAATATCTGTGTTGCTTGATTTGCCAAAATAAAAGGCTCGTTGGTGCAGTACGCCGCCTTGACATTGATGGATTTGAAATAATCATCAGCTCTGGGTTTTGCGATCACGGAAAACAGGTTATACCAACGACAACACAATAGAACCACACACGGATGATCCTCGGCGGAGATATCTGCAAGCTGAACAATGTCATTATGTTAGCATACATTTCAGTTGTCTCTTTGTCATCACGTATCCGTGCATGATGGCTTTGTTTTGTGTCTTCCTGCCTTCGTCTCGTGCAAAGGGTGTTGTAGTGCACATCTCCAACAACGCAAGATTCATAATGTCTTACCCGAGTATCGGGACCAATTGCTAGTGAGTAAAGGGCATCATCAACTGCCTGCCCATCCTCCCGCATCTTCTTAACCTATGGTTAGAAAATAGACAAGCTGATCATCTTATGTACTCAATATATTAAAAAACGGACAGTGCACTTCAAAAGCTTAGATGTTTCTTGAACCATTTCGCAAATCCTGCCATAACCAGTTTGTCAATGTTTCTTGGATTTCGCGGCAGTAACTCCTCTTTGTAGATGCTGCACAACATAGTGATCGCGTCAAACATCTAAATATATAAGAATGTGCTGCAAGTTTAGTAGATTACGATGTATAAGCTGCAGTACTACACTTACTTGATATAAGGTAGTATCTCAGGACAGTTATTCAACACATACCAAACCATTTTGTCCAAATCTTCAGGTTTGTCCTCTTGTCGACTCTTCCCTATAACTCGAATAGAATAATCGAAAACATTGAGCCCGGGATTGTCTTCACCCACCTCTTTGCTAAGCTGATCAGCTGTTTCAATGTATATTGAGCAGAATGTCAACGCTTGTGTAGCAATGTAGGCCTCTGCAATGGAACCCTCGGGTCTAGCTCTGTTCCTAACATAGCCCTTGAAAGTGCCTAGCCGCCTTCCAATAGGGTACATCCAGCCATACTGTACTGGACCTCTAAGTAGTGCCTCATCAGGTAGATGAACAGCCAAATGCACCATCACATCAAAGAAGGTTGGAGGATATATCTTCTCAAGGTCGCATAGGATAGTTGGTATCTTGTCTCTAAGACGCTCCAAAGCATCTATCCGATATTTCTCTGCAGAGTTCCACGAAGAATTGTCCCAACTCTGCAACTGCTCTGTATAAGTCTAGGCGGCCCAATCCTCTAAGGATAATAGGAAAAACCCTTTGAAGTAGGACGTGGCAGTCATGAGTTTTCAACCCTTGTACCTTGTTTCCATCTGCACTAACTCTCCTTTTAGGGTTGGAAGCAAATCCATGTGGGAATCTCACACGTGACTGGGCCTTGCAGAATTCTTTTCTTTTACCTTGTCCAAGGCGTACACTGGTGCCATATCCGTGGTTTACCTTCATCTTGCACCGCAAATCCTTTACGATACCAGTGTGTCAAATCAATCCTAGATTTTAAGGTATCTTTCGTCTTGCCTTCAACGTTAAGAAGTGTGCCGATAATGCTGTCATATATATTTTTCTCGATGTGCATCACATCAAGATTATGCCGCACATCCAAATCTTTCCAATACTCCAAGTCCCAGAAAGTGGACCTGCGGCTAAACAATAATCTCTCTTCTACCGTGCCACGCTTCCTTTTCCCGCTACCATTACCAGGATGGTTTCCTGGTGTAATATGCCTGACCTTCTCTAATTCCACTTGCAACTTATCGGTGGTGAGCCTCTTTGGCGCATCACAGTTTTCATGCTTTGCATCGAACACATGTCTTCAGTATTTTCTAGGATGCGGCTTGTCCTTGGGAAGGAGCGGCGGTGTCCAATGTAACTGATCTTGCTAAGTATTGCGTATGACAATGATTCTGTCACGGCGAACACATGCATTGTAACCATGTGTCGTTCACCCTGACAAAGTGCCCAAAGCCGGATAATCATGGATGCACCAAATTACAATAGCACGCAGAAAGAAATCAGCTGGTGGGCTGCTATATAGGTCTCGAGTGAGAACACCGTTCCATAACTATTGAAGTTCCTCCACAAGAGGCTCCATGAACAAATCAAAATCCTTTCCAGGACTTTTTGGACCTGGGATGAGCAAGGCCATCATGTAGTTTGATTCTTTGGTGCAGACATTTGGAGGCATGTTGTAAGGGATAACAAGCACTGGCCACATGCTATATGTGGTGCTCTGGTTGCCAAATGGGTTAAATCCATCGAAGCTAAGCCAAGTCTAATGTTTCTCGGGTCAGTGACAAACTCTTTGTGTTTATCATTGAAGCTTTTCCACTCACTACCATGAGATGGATGGCTCATTACATTCGATCTCTGTACTCCTGGTTCCTAGAATGCCACAGTACATCCTCTCTTGTTTGACATCATGAAACAACCTCTGCAATCTTGGTGTAATTGGAAAATGTCTCAGAACATTATGAGGAACCCTCTTCACAGCATCGCCATCTTTCCATCTTGATGATTTGCATTTCGTGCATTCACTTAAGTTGGCATAATCCTTCCGGAACAGAACACAATTATTCTTACAAACATGGATCATATCATATCCAATTCCAATTGCACGAAGGAAATTCTTCATTTTACTGTAGGTGTGTGGCAGCTCAGACGCATCTGGGAAAGATTTGCGAAAAGCAGCCAACATCGCATCGAATGATTTGTTGGTCATCCGCTCAGATGTCTTCACCTGAAGCAAGGTGACCATAGCTGAGAATACTGACAACTTATTTCCTGGGGTGACAGCAACGTTGCATTGTTCCAACATGCGGGCCCACTGTTTTTCTTCTGCAGGTGAAAGTTCACGGAATGCATGAGCATTTCGTAGCATTGTTTCAATGTTGGTCAAACTCACTGGCTCCGCCACCACCACCTCCTCCTCCTCTTCCACCTGAGCATCAGGCAGATCAAGATGGTGATCTGCTGCTTCCACGTAGTCAATAACATTGACGTTCACAGCTTCACCATGATGAACCCACCTAGTATATGTGACCGACATCCCATACAAGTATAGATGATTTTGCACAGTTGAGTGGGGTCTTGTAACTGAATTCATACAACTGCTACATGGGTAGAGCACATCTGATTTGGACCACCGTACTCAGCTCGATAAAGTTCATGAAGTTTTCAACCCCTTGACATATGCAGCGGAGAATCTTGAGCAGAAGTTATCAAGTCTGTCCATCATTAGACATACAAATTAGTTCTTCTACTAGATATTAGATGAAAAACATATATGCTTTTTATGAAGTCGAGAAAAAAATACCTAGGTCGATGTCTAAAGCTATGGCAAGATATTTGGATGAGAAGATCTAAGTAACGAAATATATGTAAAGCTAATTCAGCAAACAGATTTGAGTGCTAAATTATGGAAGGCTGTTTCAGCAGTCAATGAGGCCGAGCACACAGCCATCGAACTATCGAAGGCCATCACAGCAACAAAGATCGAGTATAAAACGGTGTAGAGCTATTTCACCTAACAGATTGGCTACTAGACCATGGCAATCTCGTCACAATAAATATATGGCAGGATATTTTAGCAACTAATCGGCCTTGGCATGCCATCTCAGCTAAGCAGATTGAGTGCGAGCAGGGCAAGGAAGCTTCTTAAGCGAGCATATTGACGATAAACTACTTGACAAGCGGTGAGATTAACATCGTCTATCGGCTAACATTCAGCGCTACACCGACATGAATGGGGCCTCGATCTAGAATGCGCGCACCGTGGGAGAAGCTGACCGCCATGCGTCTCCACACGAACGTCACCGGTGGTGGCGGGCGACCGCCGTCGCCGCCTCCAAAAAACGTAGCGGAGGTGGCGGCGCGGCTGAAGGACGGCAGTCTCACGAGAGCGTCTTGTGGGAGCGAGAGGATCGCCGTCGTCCTCTCGACGAACATGGCGCCGATGTATCGGCGATGGGGAGGGCGGCTTTGGCAAAGCGAATGGAGTGGAGGGGGGGACGGGGAGGGGGTTTGGGGAATATTTGGCGAAGGGCGGTTGAATCGGATTTGGGGGAATTTTGTGTGGGGGTGGAGGATTTTCGTGGGGTGGGCGGGGGGAGTTTGGCGGATGGTCGGTTTCTCCAAGTGCAGTCCCACGTGTTAGTGAAGAGGCAAGCCGAAGCACGTTCCATTTGTGTGAGCCCTGTGGAGGACCGAACGTGTGTGGGGTGCAATGCGACCGCGACAGGAGTGCTGTGAGTGTACCGCCATTTTTCCTTTAAAACTAGTAGGTGCTTCACCCCCTAAAAAATTGTTGCTTCATGCGATCCATCGATACTACTACTAGTAATCCGGTAATCCCGACTAAAACAGCGCGGCCGGGTCTTTTCCCGCGCGATATGCTGGGAGGTTGGCTTAGTTGGGTTTTTTAGATTTGTCTCGGTTCAATAAAAAGCAGAGTTGGTGATGATGGTGTGCCTGTCATCCTGCAATATAGGCCGTCCGATCTATATCTAACGTATAGGAAGGAAATATGACAATTTACCTGCACTCCTCTCCACATTTGCAGATAAGGCTTTCCCTCGTACATCCTTTTCCCCCACAAGATCTTGATCTTCCATGCAACGCACGGGCATCTTGCTAGTACTCCCACAATATGTATATTATTGTAAAAGTTCATATACACCGGCCGAGATTAATGCAAACACGATAGATTTTCATTACATTTACAACTTTTATAGGACAAAAAAAATAAAAGAAACCCGACCCTAAACCTATTCTATGGTGGCGACCGACGTCCTCCATCTGCGATCTCTATGTACGGTGGCGGGGTTCAAGACCCGTGAAGTGAAGGTGCGGTCTCCGGCGAGGAAGAGTAGAACACGGGATACAGACCAGCCAGTTGGCACACCTTGCCCTGCCGCCTCCCATGCCCTACTCATCCTCGGAGGAGCCCCCGACCTTGGCGGTGCCGGACGTTTGACGGCGGCAAGTAGGGCAGCGTGGTCGGCGGTGCTCCGTCGCCGCCGCCAGCGTGGCCACCGCTTGCCAGCGGTCGCGTCGCGTCGGCTACGCCGCTATTGCGTCGCGAGGCGACTTGAGCGAGGGCGGCGACCTCGAGCTTCATCCCGAAGACAAGCTCTCCTGCAGGCGTTGCACTTGCGGTCATGGCGGATGTGGTGCGGTAGGAGGATGATGCGCTATGGTGTGGAGGTTAGCTGGGCGTTGCCGCTTTAAGTAGCGCATTCGGTGAGGCCAAGCGTCCGGGTGCGTCATTAAGTCGCGGAGTTGGTTCCTCGGCGCCGAGCCTCTTAACGGACGACATATGAGCGGACGGCATGAATGCGGGCAGCTGGCGCCGGTTGGGAACGCGCACCGCGACGGTGCAAGGGCGAGGGCTTTGGTGTGCTGGGGTAGTCAGCTGCGGTCGTGGCAATGTTGGAGATGCCCTTTGCTCAAATCGATCCCGCATGTCATTGAAAAAGCAAGACGACCGGCATGGTCTCAGGTCCAGAGGATGCAGTTGGCGCGCTACACCACTCCAGCGGACGCGTCGCGGCGCCCCGTGCATCCTCGACGAGCCGGGTGTTGGGATGTGTTTGGATTGTGGCCAAAGTGCACCTTACCAAAATTTTGGTCATACCCAAAGATTGGTCTTTGTTTGGATGGTTGCCATTTTTTGGCATGCCAATGAACTCTAGCCAACTCTAGTTCATTTTTCTTGCCAATGTCGGCCAAATCATGGGCAACCAATACCTCAACCAAAATTTTGGTCATGACCCAAAGATTGGTCTTTGTTTGGATGGTTGCCATTTATTTGGCATGCCAATGAACTCTATCCAACTCTAGTTCATTTTTCTTGCCCATGTCGGCCAAATCATGGGCAACCAATACCTCAACCAAAATTTTGGTCATGACCCAAAGATTGGTCTTTGTTTGGATGGTTGCCATTTCTTTGGCATGCCAATGAACTCTAGCCAAATCTAGTTCATTTTTCTTGCAAATGTCGGCCAAATCATGGGCAACCAATACCTCAACCAAAATTTTGGCTACCCAATGCTTTGATGGGGCAACCTTGGGCACAAACCAAACATACCGTTGGTCGTGCCACAGCACTAACGCCACCCTCGGCACACTGAAACCGACCGTGTCTAGCGACGATATGAGTGTGTCGCTCACCGCGGTCGCCGTGTCCAGAGGCGGTGCTGGAGCTGCGCCCCGTTGTTGGCCCCAAGGACCCACATGAACAGTTGTCGGTGGTGAGGAGGTCGTGGGCCAGCCCCTCCATTGGACTAGTCTGCGCTACGTCGTCCCGACGGGTGTGCCCCACATGTCGGTTTCCCTGTTTTCCCGGCCATATTCGAGCGTCAGTGCTCCGCGTTGCGCATTAGGCCTTTCACTATGTAGGCCAAGCGAGACAAATTATTGTTTATTTGAGCCGTTCAAGTGTATTCATGTGGCGTTTGCTTATTTATCATTCCTCTCCAACCATCTTCTCCATCGATCATGTCGCCCTCTAGTCGAGTCCATCCTCCTGCATGCCTCATTTGAACATTCCGCCGAGTATCATTCGCATGTACCCACCCTAGTCCTCTTTGAATAGATCTCCGGACCCCGAGATGAAATTGAGAGGGAACGAGTGGGGGCACGTGATACCTAAGGCATATTCAAAATTTTGAACCGGTGATCATAGCATCCGCAAATCATATATAAAGGGTATTCAATGTTCATTTCATTTTTGAACGTACAATATACTCCCTCCTATCCTTTCTACTTTACATATAAGTTTTATGTGTAGTCAAAGTATCTCTACCATGATAAAAAAGGTATGAACATTCAACAAGGCCCAATCAATATTGTTAGATTCGTACGTATTCCTAGATTTGTACTCGAGATGGTTTCCAATTTGACTATTGACAAGATTAATAGTACATGAGATGTATAATGTGAAAATTATATCATTGGAAACTCCTTTCACATACAAAATTGACCGTATGCTTTGTGTAAGTTGAATGTCATATATTATTACTCTAACATTTGGTCAAAGTTAGCCTCGAAAAACGCATTAGACCCTGTATGCTTTGTGTAAGTTGCATGTCATATATAACTACTCTAACATTTGTGTAAGTTGCATGTCATATATTATTACTCTAACATTTGGTCAAAGTAGTATAGTGGAAGTGGATCATCTGACATAGGTATCCCTGCCTTACCCTCCCTTTTTGTCACTTACTGGCGGACCCCATGCTTGCTAGGCCCCGTATGTCAGTTACTCAATGGGTTCGCCACGTCGAGGATCCTCATCCGTAGTATACTCCCTCTGTTTTTATTTACTCCGCATAAAGCGGAGGGAGTGGTGGTATAATAAATGACGCGGCGGGGGGGAGGGGCGTCGGTTTGCTCTCAAGCTCGCGGTCCCTAGCGAGAAAAACACAAGATGAAGCGCGTTCCATTCGGTGGCGGCGTGAGGGTCCAGCGTGCGGGCTACAACGCTAACGCGACAAGAGCGATCTGATCAAAACCGATTGACCGGTCGTCACGGAACCACTATTCACACGGAACCTTAGCTGCTCGGCCTCGCCAGCCACGCCCTAAAACCACACCAAATCTCAGTCCATTCCCCACATTTCGATCCCCTAGCCCGCATCAAGCGTCCCCTAGTTCGCCGGAAAGCCATGGTGCGCCGCAAGTTCACTTACTACAAGATGCAGACGCCGGAGTGCCGCGCAGAAATCGCGGCGGCGGTCGGCGCCACGGACCTCCGTTCCCAAGCTCGCTTTGCGGCGGGCCGATCCCCGAGTTCTCTGGAGCCAAGCTATGAGGAGGAAGCCGATCCAATGTTCACTGTGGAGGTCGCGGCGCAGAAGGCCCCCGATGGGTATGAGACGATGGACGTCGACTTCGTGCCGGCGTCCGAGTCCCCCATGGTGCAGGCGGACCACCAGTTCAACATGGCGATACTAAAGGAGGACCGGGAGGCAGAGGCTCAACTCGACACGGAGAGCGCGCATGCCGCTGCCATCGAGGCTCTCCTGGAGGCGGAACCGGATGTCGTGGATGTGAACCGGGCGGCGGAGGCTCAACTTGAGGCAGAGCGCGCGGATGCCGCTGCCATCGAGGCCCTCCTGCAGGCGGAACCGGACGTCCTGGACATGAACCGGGCAGCAGAGGCTCGACTCGACGCAGAGCACGTGGATGCCGCTCTCGCCAGCGCCCTCCGGCGAAGCGGAACGGACGTCCGGACTTGAACCGGGCGGCGGAGGCTCGACTTCGGCGCGAGCGCGCGGATGCCGCTGCCATCGAGGCCCCTCTGCAGCGGAACCGGACGTCCTCGACTTGAACGGGCTGTGCTCTCGTCCGTGCAGAGCGCCCGCACGCTCCGCTTGAACGAGTAGCTGGAGGCCGAGGACAACCACGGTGCGGAGACATACGTCGGCAGCGACGGCTGGTTCGCGCCGGCAGCCAAAGACGACGAGGCCGTATTTTTCCGTGAGTAGTGATAGTTTTTCTTTATGTTGTTGTTTTTATGGATGTTTTGTTGTGTAAAAACATACTGTACAATATTTGTTATGCAAGTCGCCTGACTTGGGTCAGTCTACCATTTCAGGCGGTTGGATGAATATCCTACGTTTCCTAACCCTTCTTTCCTTCTTCCTCACCTCTTCTTCTTCCCCAACAGACCACCGCACGGGCCTTACGGATACTCCCCAACATGCGGTTGGATAAACATACTCTATGAACGAAAATTATGTGTCAGTGATAGGATGGCTGAGTTTGGTTTGTTCACATGCGACAACACGTGTCAGTGAGGGTGTGTTCCCTTGGTTTGGTTTGTGGCGTGCAGGAGCGACTGTGTGAGGGTGCGGTGCGACATGGCGTGCAGGAAGCGACCATGACAACCCGTCTGTAAGTGTACCTCCTTCTCATTTTGAAAACTTTAGGCAAGCTTGGCAAAATGTGTGGCGAAGTTTGGCAATGCAAGGTCTAGACCCAAACAGGATAAGTACGTACGTACTAGGAGTACTAGTGTTAAAAAAGAAAGGCGGGGTTTTCCTTCGCGGGATTTAATCGATACAAATCCTCGTTTCACGTGTCAATTAATGCGTATTTTTTTTTGAAATACCAAGGAGCTAACCATCTCACTCCTCATCGCTTGATTAATGCAGCGCCATGAAAACCAACCTTCACACTTCCGCATGCATGCAGGGGATATTAATGTCCTTGGTTGCTAACCCCATCAATTTTGCCTCGATTAGTGTTAGTGGCCCTTTGCAAATTGTAATTTTGATAATACTGGCCTTGTGTACAAAAAATGGAGGTAGTAACTATATTTGACTTCCTTCCCCATTGTGGTGACGTCGACGATTTTTTTATTTTTTTGTGGTTTGGCGAAGTGCGTTCGACGGAGAACACCATTGAGGGAGACCACGGTAAGTCGTTTGCAAGTGCCGCCTGCAAGCCGAGACAACCGCCTTATTTGCATCCAGGAAGTCCTTTACTAGTACTACTACTAGGAGTACTAGTGCGGCGAGATGGTTTCTCGAAGAAGACGATGGAGAAGCGGAGTCTGCGAAGAGTGAAATGATGGTTGCTTCGTCCGTGCTTTGTGATTTGATGCCTCTTTGCTTTGTGATTTGTGATAAAAGGGACAGGGAGTAGACTCATGCTCTATCTTTGTAGTACATGCGTCCAAGCATGGGAGAAAGAGGAGAGCGTTGCATTTTCTATTCCTTCAATCAATCAATCAGGGAGCTTGGTTCCATCTTTTGGCTTTGGCAACACCGCCCACAATGGTTCCCACGATGCCAAAAGCTATTTTCACATTTGGCTACACATTGTGGATGCCCTTAACTGTACCACTTGGTTTTGCTCCTGTGTGCTATCTATACAAATCTCAATTATATTGATCTAAAAAATTATAGAATCAAGATTAGTAAAAAGGAGGTGATTTTGCCGTGCGGATGGCGGTTTGCTAACATGCGGTCCCACGTGTCAGTGCTTTACCAAGCCGATCCGCGTCCCACATGAGGCAGAACAATGGCAGAAGCAACACGTGGTTAAGTTGAAGAAGATGAGGGAGAAGCGGATTGAACAACGAGTGAAATGATGGTTGCTTCGTCCCTCCAACTTCTTTTTTAGCATTATTACTTCGTCCCTCCAACTTAACTGCGGGAAAGGTGCAGCTTTGTGATTTGACGCCTCATTGCTCATTACTATCTTGGCGCCATGGTAGGGTGCTTCACCCCGCTGCTGCCTTGTATTCGGTATGCACGTGGACCCGGTAGCTTGATGTCCCACATGTCGAAAGGGACTAGAAGATTTATGAAAGCGAGTGCTCCACTCTTCTGACGGAGGACTAGGCGACACGACGGCCCGATGAACTATCACTTGTCTTGTATAGTACTATAGTTTTGCTGTTTTGCACGATCCATCGATACAAACCCGATTAAGCAGGAAAGGCGGGATTTTTCTCGCGGTAGATGATAATTGGCCATACATTTCAAAGGCAATTTTAATGTATGCAAACTGAATAATTATAAGTAACAATATGATATCTAGTAAAACTAAAAACATATATGATTTATTGTGTTAGAGTGTAGTAGTAGTGTTGTATTGCATAGTTGTTAGATGTAACATGCGAGAATGTGTAGAGATGTAGTTTTGGAGGGCCTCAGAGAGAAAAGCGTAATACGGTCACGAACTTCAGAATAAGCTGATTACGGTCACTATATCGTTTTGCGGTGATTATCCGGTCACTTGCTCACGATTCAGCATCGGATTGCACTCTGTTGACCGGCCAAATAGTCTGCGTGGCGCCATGTTGACTAGTTAAATTGACCATGTTCCTTGTGGGTCCCACTGTCGATTCGCATAGGGAAAAGGTCGAGATAAACACAAATTTACGCAGGCAACAAGGCTCCAACCCGTGCTTGTGGAATCACCTAGTTGTGTATGTATGCATCGGGGCCTTATGTGTGCGCATGCACGTGTAGGTTGAGCACTTGAGCGTGAGAGTGTGTTTTGGTCGTGTGGTGTACTGGTGTGTTCATGCATGCGTGCGTGTGTGCGTGTGAGTGTTGCATGCGTGCGTGGCTGTGTGTGTACGTGTGAGTGTTGCGTGCGTGCGTGGGTGCATGTGTTTGTGTGAGTGTTGCGTGGATGCAGTTCGTGTGCATGCGTGCGTGTGTGTATAATCACCACGCCAGCTCCTGTGTGTTAAAACAGACGACTCAACATACCAATACAAGGCCACCTTGTCCGCTGTGCCCGCGGTCATGACTTCGAACCACCATCAAAATATTTTTTTGTCGTTTGTTTTCATTCTTACTAGCAAGATGCCCATGTATTGCATGTAACATCAAGATGCATTTGTATGACTTGTTTATCTTGTGAGATAAAAGGATGAACGAGGGAAGGCCTTATTTGCAAATGTGGAGAGGTGTGTGGGTACCTTTTTGCTAAATTGCCATAGTTTCTTTCCTATCTGTCAGATATAAATCGGACGACCTATATTGCAGGATGGCAGGCACACCATCATCACCAAGTCTGTTTTTTATAAGAGTGTATTTTATGTATTTTATAAGAGTGTAGATGTAGAGTAGATACAAGTCGACGGTGGGCACGATGGTAGTGAGATAATGTGATGCAACACTAGAGGTGCCACATGGAGCGTTTAAGCTGGTCAACTAGTCATGTCATGAGCAAATCTGAGTTGTACGGTGAGCCCGTGGATGTATAATAACCACTAAACATAAGCGGTGACCGTAATGAGTGGATTATGAAGTCCAATGTATGTATCGTGCTTTCGCTTCAAATACAATGATTGTCATTGCATATATCGCGAGAGAAAGATGAAACACGCGTGAATTTTCTGGGGGCTTACTTTTAGAGGACGCGGAGATAGTTTTGTGTGCATACGTGAAAGGGGCGTACAGGGGGGTGGGGTGTATGCGATGGAGAGAGAGAGATGCTCTTTGTTTATCTTTATTATGACTAACTTTGTATATAATATAAAAATATACAAATTCACAGTGCGGAATAAATATCATGGTGGGCACCATGCAATGCAAATTAGCGTTCGTACTCCTCCATATAACTTTGTAATGTTGTATATATGTAGAAACTCTAAAATAATTTTTGGCCACACTTTATTCAAAAGGAATGTTGTATCGAAATAAGCGTGAAGAGAGGGCTCTTTAGATCAATGGGGTGCGTGATGTAACATGTGTGAATGTGTAGTTGATGCATTTGGCGGGGCCTAGAGAGGTATGTGTGTGTATTATGTATTCGAGAGAGGCATGGATAGAGGGGCCGACGGGGCGTGGGAGAGATAGCACGAGAAATGAGAGTGGTCTAGAGAGAGAGAGAGCGAATATGGCGTCACGACAAGAGATTCCATTCCCTTGAGTGTGTATATGCAAGGGGAGGAATAGAGGCACCAGGAGAAATTTTACGTGTGTGTGGTGTTTGTGTTGGTATGTGTGGGTGTGAAAAGATAATGAGACATGGGGGCAGAGGGTGTGTCACCGTGTGAGGTCCGGTGGGTCGAGGTGAGGCCCTTCATTCGGTTCCGTCCTGCGCCACATTGGTCGGCCCATGACATATTTAGGAAGACCCATGGATGACTAGTCGTACAAGACAAAGATAGCAGAATTGTGAAGGACTCTGTGTCCACTGACAAAGCCATCTAGGATTTGTAACCCTAGGTTCTCAGACTAAGGTAACCCCTTTATCTCTGATATTACTATTCATCCAACCTAACTTTAAGGGGCATCCTACAGAATGCTCTGCTAGAATCATACTCGTCGATTAGGAAGAGAGGCGTGAGACAATGCGTGAGAGACAGGCATAAAGATAATGTGCGTACATGAGACACGTAGGCAGGTCCATGTATATAGAAAGGGTCGATGAGGATTGTGCGTGTGTATGTTTGCGAGAGGAAGAGTGCTTGTGATAAAGGTTAGTGAAAACAGTTGTAAATGGTTACGAGAGGGAGGGAGGGTTATATCTAGAGAATGTGTGCGAGAAAGACACCTCGGGAGAGAGTGTGTGAGCATGTGTGATAGACCACCGATGGAGAGTGAAACTACACGTAAAAGACTGCTCTACACATTGATTAAAGATATAAATTGTATCCAAATATTAGGATGGGATCATGATATTTGCAATTAGCGTAAGGGCGGTCATTGATCCATCGGACATCTAGATTCTATCAATTTGAGCATGTCTATGTTATTATTCGACACAATTGATCCACATAGTTAGTATTTTGAACTCCGGACAATGCATCGCTTTAGCAATCGAATATAAGCGTGAGTATAGTTCATGTTGTGTGTGTAAAGCACATTATACATTGAAAGTTACACAATGGACATTATAAATAGCTACATATGAACTAGCATACATTTGAATTCAACTTAAGGTGGTTTAAAAAATCGAATTCAACATGAAGTCCATTCAATTATTTGAATTTGATATCATGGCATTTGTAAACCATACCTAAATTTTGGGGCACCAATCTTTGCTCTCGATTTTGTACATAATAGCATATGTAGTCGTGTACAAAATAGATTCAAATTAGCTCCTCCATTCCAAAATAATCGTAGTTATAGGATTTTCAAGTGCCAAAATTTCAAAAGAAGCGGATAATTTAATGAGGTTTTCAAACATACAAGGTCAAATATAACGTTGTCTATTTAGGTCAATCCTCATAGTTCAAGAGTACTCTAAATGTGAATGCTTGTGTTTCAAAATTTGAACGAAGCGCTAAAAGAGCCTCTACTACTTGAAACCGCGTGAGACCAATGTTTGGTAGTACAAGGAAATTACTTTTCTAATAACTCGACCCGTGAAACCCACCGCCCGACGTCCAAAGGTCTAAAGCGGGTAGGTTTGTAGCTTCATCTAGGCACGCAACCGCCTCCAAAAACATTCATACACAATGGCCGCCTAGCACACATGCGCAGCCAAAATCGCTCCCGCCCACTATTTGGGACACACAGGATTACCATCCTACCCCGACCCATGATGAGGTCCGAAATTTAAGAGGGGGTAAAGTTTGTACTTTCCTAAATTTCAAACAAGCGCGCCCCATCTTACATTCAAAAAGCCAAAAACAAGCGCGTCCCTGGATCAAACATGGTTCCCCCACCCGTCCGATTCCCCATTCGTACTCCGTGGGTGCCAAAACTGCCTCTCCACCAGCCGCGAAACCCCGACGTCCTCCGTCCGCCACCCCATCCCACCCATCAACCGCAACGCCCTCCACGGCTAGTAGTTGAAGCCGAGGTCGAGCCGTCCGTACCCGAGCCAGTTCAACCACGCCGTTCTGCGCCTCACCGGTGCCGCTCCAACTTCGCCACCCTCCACCGCACCGGAGTTGTTCCTGCTATGCCGTCCTTCGCCACCTCGGATCTGCTTCCCCTCCGCCGACATATGGCCACGGCAACACAGTCAACAATTTGGCCATGGGTTCGTCCAAGCCTACACCCTCCAGAACATGGGTTTCCCCGGTAAAAAGAAGAAGATCGGCGCGACATGTGGAGGTGACCACACCGGCAACCGAAGAAGGTACTCCTCTTCCTTTATTCGTGCAAATCTTACGTCTCTGCTTGCACGGCATTCATCCCACAGAAGACACTAGTTGACTGCTTCTTCTTGATACTAGATGTTCCTAGTAACTCGCGATGCACAAGGTTTCTCCTCATATACTATTTCACCTTAGCTAGAGGTCCGTCGCCCCCAATTTCAATTTTGGCAGTTGATTCCCAATTAAGCGGAAGCATTCCCGGCATAAGCAGGCGCTAGTACGACTATTACGCCGGGAAGCAACGCCTTGGTGTTTATCTTAGGGGCGTGTGCGGCCTAGAGCTACTGGCGCTCGATCTGGAGGTCGGCCGGGATTACAGGGATGGCCTGGGGGTGCTGCCAAGCACGGCGGTGGTGTGAGGTCGATGGGAGGGCGGGGCGGCGGAGGCAGGGGTCTGACCCGGTGGGCGCTGGCGGTTCGAGAAAGATCGTCAACTTTGACTGGCGGGAGGTAGATGAAGGCCATCTGCCCGTTCCTTATAGATCGGACGGTTCATAAAAAAAATCGACTAACCTATTTATTTTTGGGAAAACTTTGTTTTTTGCTACTCTATAATTTGACATTTCACTTTTGCCACTCTTAGCTTTTGACAATATATCACTTTTGCCATTCAGTGGCAAAAGCAAAAAATTTAGAGTGGCAATTGTGATACATTGTCAAAAGCTAAGAGTGGCAAAAGTGAAATGAAAAATTATCGTTTTTGCCACAGAATGGCATTTGTGATGTATTGTCGAAAGTACAGAGTGGCAAAAGTGAGATGTCAAATTTTAGAGTGGCATAAGCAAAATTGGCAAAAGGTAGAGTGGCAAAAACAAAGTTTTCCCTTTATTTTTAGTCGACTTTATCTTGATAGGACCACATGTGGTGGTGTGCTGGAGGAGTACCTGCATTTCCTGTGCTCATATATTACAAAATCATACGGAGTAGAATCTAATTTTGTTTGCCATGCAATATTGTAAAGCTATCATATGTCTCCTGTCATTTATTTTTCAGCCACCTGCTATCTTCTACTTTTACAGTGCACTACTTCTGCACACACTTCACCCATACTCTCGCTATTGTGTTTTTATGCAAGGGTATTTCAGACCCTGCCTTCATAGAAGCAGGAAAGAGAATAGAGAAGTCGCTCCAGTGTGGTACGCGGCTAGGCTAGACACGTTTCAAGACTTTTAAGGGTGTAGTGTCAGCAGATGGAGACGGGGAACGTAGCTCTGGAGTTGATGATCTCGCTCACCGTGAACCACCACCCCAGGTGCTTGCTTTAGCTTCACGGTGTCATATGTGGTTGCATGTTGCATATGGTGTCTAGCTTGTATTTGAAAGGCCGAAGTCAGCCGTTATCAAGATAAGGAAAGCTATTTTTTACATGAACCACCATCCCGGGAGCACCAGAAGACAAATAGCTAGTCAGGGCACTGGCCGAGCCAGTGACAAGCCCAACAAAGATAGGCATCACCTGGAAGCCAACTAAAAAGCTGCGATGGTGGCGAAGCAGTCCGCCTCCCACCAGGCTCTCAGGTCCTAGATGATCATGCTCACCACTCCAGCCGGATGTCTAGTTTGTATTGCTTCCAATTTGGTTAAATTGCATCTGCTTAGCTTACACATTATACCTTTGAATATGACATGCCTTTCTGTTTTTGGTACATACTAGTACATCGTGTATTAACCATGTTCTTACATCAAACTAATGTTCTTGTGTATCCCTCATCAATCACTTATGACGAGGCAGGTAGGCAAGGGGACTACTCATTTAAAGAATGCAGCGTCGGCCTCCGACATGATTCTCAAGAAATGAAATGCTAGATGAAGATAGTGAGCGTAGCTCGTAGTTGATTACAGCATTTCCCTACACTAGCATCGCAGTGCTTGCTCTAACTTGGCAGCGTGATATGTGGTGCATGTTGCATATGGTGTCTAGATTGTAATTCTTCCAATCTGGTTAAACTGCATGTGCTAGTCTGCTTAGCTTATAGTACATTATACCTGTTAATGTGACATGCCTTCCTGTATTTAGTACATAGTACATCTGTCTATTAAGCATGTCCTTACATAAAGCTATTGTTTTTTTGTATCCCGCATCAATCAATATGACGAGACACCTTTAGTATATGCAGTGCGATATTAGTTGTATCTTTCATATGATTTATAGCATGCACTACTTCTAATTTGTTGAAATTCCATTTATGATGGGACGCTTTTAACTTGGTAGAGTCATATTGGTTGCATCTTTCATGTGGCATCTAGCTTGCATTGCTTCTTATTTGCTGGAATGGTTTGTGCTTAGTTTACACAAACAGTTGTGAAAATGCCATGCCGTCCTGTTTTTCGTACATATTCCATCTTGGTATCATGTGTTTGCCTTACATCAAAGTAGTGATTGTCAGTATCATGCATGAATGAGTTCTGAAGAGAGAATTTTATTGCCTTTTCTTGTCGGTTTTACTTGACAATTCAAAATCAATAAAGCGGAAGGAAGTTAGCAAGGCAGCAGATAAAGGTGCTGCTTCCGAACGGAGGGCCTCTACAGTTTCTACTCCTCCACACCCCCAAGATGATTTCCAAGACAACACATGCATAGACACTCAACAAAGATGTGTTTATGATGAGCACGTCTCCCCTAGTGCAGCATCATTGGTGCTCCCTCTAACTTGGCACTGTTATATGTGGTTGCATGTTATGTGTGATGTCTAGCTTGTATTGCTTCTAATTTTGTTGAATTCCATCTGCTTACTTTACACATTATACTTGAATAAGACACGTGTTATTGTTTCTAGAACATACAATATCTGTCTATCACACCATGTTCTTACATCAATTTACTACTTTTGTGTAACCTGCAACAATCACTTATCATAAGACATGTTTGACTTCAGAGTGTGATATAGGTTACATCTCACATTCTTTTCTAGCTTGTACTACTAATTTGTTGAAATGGAACTTATGACGAGACCGTTTTAACTTGGTAGAGTGATATTCATTGCATCTTTCATATGGTGTCTAGCTTTCATTGCTTCTAATTTGTTGAGATGCCTTCTCCTTAGTTTACACATCATAAGCTGTGAATATGCAATGGCACTAATGACGAGAGACCTCTAACATGGTAGTGTGATGTTGTTTGCATCTTGCATATGATTTATTTCTTGTCTTGCTTCACATTTGTTTAAACGCCATTTATGATGAGACAACATTAACTTGGCAGAGCGATATTTGTAGCATCTTTCATATGGTGTCTACCTTCCATTGCATTGCTTCTAATTTGGTGAAATGTCTTCTTCTTAGTTTACACATCATAGTTCTGGTTATCTCTTCCATCCTGTTTTTCATACATATTACATCCTCCTATCATGTGGTTGTCTAACATCAAAGTTCAGTTCGTCTGCATCACGCATCAATTTGTTTTGAAGAACTAAATTGTTATTCGTTTTTCTTGTCGGCTTGACTTAACATGGCACAGAGAAAGAGGAAGAAACACAGAATGGCAGGGAATGAGAAGCGGATGAATCCTGCAGATTCTGCTGGTACTGATGGTGCAATAGAAGGTCAAAGTCGAGTGGAAAATTCTACAAACACGGCATCCCATGCTACATGAGCTGCAAAAAGCCAAGCGAAACAAATAGCTGCCACCAAACAAGCGAGACAGCCCTAGTTCTTGCAACACCTACCACAGTACTACCGGTGCACGACATACTCGTCGTCAATCGAAACTAGCGACACGTTCCTCAAGCTCCCTTGCCACGACACTACTTCCCAAGCACTCTTGACAAAAGACGAGTTGGCAATATCAGATGAACCTTGTGAGCTTCAACAGCAAGAAGGTAGTTCTTTGGAGTCAAGTTCTGATTCCATGCTTCTTTATATGTAGTCTCACGGTTTGATGTACACTAACACTTCCTATGTTCGTTGTTGGACTAGCACCTAGGTGCAAGAGGAAACAAACATCAGGGATAATGCTCGATAGGTTAACTAAGTCTAGAGGAGGAAGAACGGAGATCCGTTTTGAGGCAGGTTTAAAAAGGCCACGTGATGCTCTGAGTCAGCCAAGTTAGTATCGAAGCGATGGTTGCCGTTAGGTGTCATGTACGTATACTCCCAACATGGATTCAAGACAGGAATGACAAAGACGAAACCAGTTCAACACCTCCCTCGACCATTTATCTGTAAGTATGGTTATGTATGGAAAGTAGTAATATCGTCTTGCTCATCCCATACTTTCTAGGTTCTTGATAATGAGACTCCCATAATTTTCAATAGATGAGGTTCAAGTTGGATAGCCAAGATGATGCAACCGGACAAGCTTGCACCCATGTTTTCAAGTCTGCTCTCGACGATGTCGGTATAACTTGAGGATAACTCACTTTGAAGGCAAGGCTAACAGTGAACTTTCCCAAACATCTCCAGTGGAAAATATATCGGATGAAGACTGGAGGGCCTTGTTAAACACTGGTCTGATCCGAAGTATCAGGTACATTATATATATGTGATCAGACCACATGTTGAAGTCCTATTTACGCATGTGTTACACAAATATATCTTCTTGTAGGTGAACTGTTCAAAGAACAAGGCCAACCGTACGAAAGTGAAATTCCAACAGATGACAAGATCTCGTAGCTATATTGCACACTGTGAGGCTCTTGTAATTAGCTGCTGTTTCACTCTTTTCGCTGTACCATATTATCAAATCTATATTGACTTGTTCGAATCAGAGGAAAGCCCGCAAGGACCAAAAGTACCGAACCAAATGCTGCGGAAATCTTCAAGGACTGTCACACCAAAGAAGAAGAAGGGCATGACTACACCGTCAAAGCCGCTGTTGTAAGTCCTTAATCCTCATGCCTTTTAACTACTACTTACTCTGACTTGTGCCTTGAACTGCATGGTTTGCAGCCAATGTCTATTAATCTTTCCAATTTTATACACAATTGTCTTAGCGTATCATTGCACCTTACAAGGTTTAAAAGGAGGAGTGATGTTCCTTTGATCTTGACCCGTAATCTAGTTCCGTCTTTGGACTTTCCCACACAATGTTACAATTACTGTTTATGCATTCTCGGTTGTTTTGTGATATGAATGATGCCATACTATGCTTACCGTATTATAAACTTCGTCTCTTTATCCTTAGCCCTCAATACAATGTGAAGAAATAGACAATACATTAGCGATGGTACATGGTCATATGTTTGGAACCTGGTTTTATTATGTACTTTGCAATAAAATACAACTAATATTTTACATGGGTTCACCGGAATAAGTTATGTATATAGACCAAAGCTATTTTGTTTTTTTGACTATATACTGCAAGGCAACAGCCTCACAGTGCTTTATTAAACTCAGCATAAAAGTCTAATGTACAAGACAAGAATAAACAAGAATTAACTATCTAAGGTAAAGAGGCTAACCATTCTAGAAGTTTATCTCTATATTTACATTTGATCCTATGAGTTAACAGAGTTAAATCATGTACAAAATTCCTTCTCCAGGCTCTGAAGCTTGGTGTCTCATTCCTAAAGATTTTGCCATTCCTCTGAGTCCAAATATTCCAAGCTGCAGTAAAAACCACTTCTGTGAAGAAAGGCAAGCCAAACTCTTCTCTAGCCGAACAAGCCATGGAGTAGGTTGACTGGTGAGGCTGAACCTGCCAAGAAATCCCAAGATAATTCTCTGGCTGAAGTTGCATGTTAAGAAGAGATGAATTCTGTCCTCATGAGATTGAAGCTGGCAAAGCACACAGGAATCATCCTGTATAATCCAGTGCCTGCGTTGCATCATATCCCTTGTGTTAAGGCGGTCCATAAGAAGAAGCCACCCAAAGACTCTGATCTTGAGAGTGCAAGAGCATTTCCATATCCATTTGAAAATAGGATCAACCACAATGCTAGAGAAAGCATAGTCATAATATATCTTTGTCCGGAATTGTCCAGACTTAGAAGGCCATCTACAAATGTCCTTACTGTTAGGATCAAGCTCAATAGGAAGGAGCATGGACTAAAGTTGATCAAACTCCTAGAAAGCCTCTAGAGACAGAGGTAGATGGAAACTCTCAGTCAAATTAGGTAGCTCGAGGACATCTTTAACAGTGGCCAGGTCATCAATCACAAAGGAATGGAGCCTTGGAAACTGATCCTTAAGAGTAACAAGGTTGCCACTAATTTCCCACTTATCCAGCCAGAACACCACAGAGTCGCCAACATGAACCTGCGGCATCACCAGACTACAAAACTTATCATAAAGCTTGAGCACATCACACCACCAGAAGGAACCACACATCTGGGTAGCTTGTGGAGCCGAGGAATGATAGTATGAATCCCAGATTAAATTCACCCAAGGAATATCCATTTTATTAAAGAACTTGAAAAGATGTTTAATCTGAAGAGCATCATTCTGCACACTCAGATCAAGGACTCCCAAACCACCATATTTCTTTGGTCTGCTAACCAGATCCCAAGCTGCCAAAGACTGCCGAGGCATGTCAGAATTACCTCTCCAAAGACATTGACATTCAATTCTCTCAATCTTCTTAAGAATACCTTGCGGGATCGACAAAGTGCAGAGGAAATATATTGGCATTGATGTGAGGACCGATTGGAGCAACTGGAGTCTACTGCCCTGATTGAGGAGACAAGATGAAGCGGACAACCTTCTCTCAATACGATCAACCAAAGGCATCAGATCAGATATTGTAGGTCTCATTGTTCCCATAGGCAAACCAAGGTAGGTAAAGGGAAGAGAGCCAACAGAACAACCAAGCAAGCTGGCAAGTCTAGAGCCCTCTTCATCAGACATATTTATCGGGATCATCGAAGACTTACTTAAGTTAACTTTCAAACCAGTGGAGACAGCGAAAACTTCAAGCATCTTCTTAAGGGCAATTAGTTGAGAGTCAATAGCAGGTAGAACAATAAGGGTGTCATTGGCTTACTGCACAATTGGAAAGTCGTTGGTCTTGGTGGAAATTGGCAAAGTGAGTACATTGCGTCGACACATATCATTAACTACTGACTGTAACAAGTCCACTGCAATGACAAATAAAAGTGGCGACAAAGGATCACCCTGACGAACTCCAGATTGACACTTGAAATGTTGGCCAGGAACCCCATTCAACAGAACTGAAGATGACCTAGAAGATAGCAAACTATCAACCCATCCCCTCCAACGATCATCAAAACCCTTGCATTTCAAAATTCTAAGGATGGCTGCATGCTCAAGGGTATCAAAGGCCTTTGTAAAATCAAGTCTTAACAGAACTATAGGTCTTCTTGAAGCTTTACATTGGTGAATATATTCAAAACACCAGGCAAGACAATCCTGAATGGAACGGCATTTGAGGAAACCATACTGATTTTGATGAATGCAGCTAAGGATAACCTTCTGTAGACGATTGGCCAGAAGCTATTTTGTTTGGTTTTGTTGCCTCCTTAATATCTTATGTTCTGGTACTACTAATGTAAAACCTCAAATTTTCAGCGAGCTATGGAAAAAATGGTGGAACCGCCACCTTACGAAGGTGGCGAGGCAACTATAACCGCAATGTCAACTCTTCTTTGTAGTGGGTCAAGACTGTCCACTAACGAAGGCTAAAAGCACGTTCTGCGTATCTTGGGTTGGTTGTTAAGGCAATATCATCCAAACTGCCTCATGATCAAGATATGCAAGCTCAAAGCAATGTTGTATCTGCGCTCGAGACAAGTCCATTCCCTAACAGAGGCCCTTTGTGAAACAAGGAGAAACATTGCTCAATGTCGCCAAGATATGCATGGTTTTGAAACCGACTATCGGACATTTGCTATGTTGTTCAAGAGCCTAGGGAAATGAAGGCAACAGATTATGGTGCTCCATCGGACAATCTGAGATGAAAACGTAATGACCGGTCAAATGAACTGAGTTTCTGAACTTCTGGTGGTGCATTTATCTGCTAGACTGTTAAGTTTTATGCCAACCTTCCATTTGTTATATAGTTGTAATTTGTTTTGGTGTGATACAAAATTTATTTTTAGCGTGCAGCCACCGGTTGAAGAAAACAGCAAGCCATTTTTGTATAGTGTAGGGTGTTCCCTATATTTGCACTGGTGGCGATCTTGGATGCCGAGTGGATGTAATCTGTGCAATCGCCTTAATAGCCTAGCGTTAGTTTCGGCCTTATTTATTTCCTAGTCTTCTTTTTCCCTGGTTTGCTAGTGGCCACAACTACCATGGGCCATACACGGGCCGTAGGATCCATGGGTCTCCTACCGGCCGTCGATAAATGGCCTATAATCGGTGGGCCTCGGGCCGTCGATAAATGGGCCTGTAATCGGTGGGCCTCGGGCCGTCGGATAAATGGGTCTACATGGGCCGTAATCGGGCGTAGTTGGTATCGGCCCAGCACGGTAACAAGCCGTTAATGTGCCATAGGACTGCAAAGGCTTAATTACATCACGAGCATAACGAATATCGTTAATGGGCCGAATATAGGGACGGCCGAAACGGCGCAATGGGTTAACGAGGCGAAGCAGGCGGACTCTTGCCATGGGCGAATTTGGCCCATTAGGGTAACAGCGATGTGGGCCGACTCTTGCCATGGGCGAATTTGGCGCATTTGGGGAACATGCGAAGTGAGCCGACTCTCTCCATGGGCGAATTTGGCCCATTGGGGAACATGCCGATGTGGGCGGAAGTAATCGAGGGCCAAAAAGGAGCCCATGAATGTATGGGCCGTCAATAGGCCGAAAGCTAACACGGGCTGGAAACGGCCCATGTAAATCACGGGCCGTTAACGGGTACAAAGAAAATTACTGTTCATTATGGGCTAGAGTCACCGTGGGCACGTAAAGGGCGAAGATCTGAAAGGCCTCATATGGGCGAAGACGTCATGGGCCATACATGGGCCGAAAGTGAAATGGGCTGGTGTTATATTCAACGGCCCACATGACGTTGTTGGGCCGATTTCCTTTAGGGCCTAATGGGCCATGAGTTAACGGGCCGTAAAATGGGCTATTTGCGAAGATACCGTTAACAGGCTTTTCATGGGCCACCCGTTAACTTTTGACCAAGTCAAACGGGCCGGCTTTGTAAGCTAAATGGGCCAGTGGTGGGCCATGGCACGTGTCGACATATCATAGGCACCTATCTGACCCACTGACGAGCTGACACGTGTTTCGTCGGGCCAATAAGAATTTTACATGTGGAAATTTCCCATTGGTCGGGGCTGTTAATGGGTTATCGGATCCAAAACCCGACCCGATAGCTTAACGGCGTTCCGTTACGGTGGATGCCACGTGTCGGTCACCCTTGACGAAAGCACTTCTGTGAAGCGCGATTTATCGTCATGGAAGTGGACACTTCCGTGATGATAATTTTTGTAATGTCATGGAACACTTCTACGACAACACATGTATGACTATCTTGATTCTGTCATAAATTTGTCATGGATGTACATGCATGACAAAAAACGCGACCTACTGTGACAAACACGTATCATCATAGAAGTGTATTTTTTTGTAGTGTGAGGAGGTCTTGCATCGTCCGCCTCGCCAGGCTTGGCCCCTCGCGAGGGCCTTGAATGCTCGTTGGTGAAGATGGGTTGTGCGGGCTCACTCACTGCGCCACGCCGTGGGCCGCAGGCAGGCAAGTCTGGGGACCGTCGTTCCCAGAACGCCGACAGTAGCCCCCGGGCCCAAGGCGCGCTCGGGCTTGGCTTCAAGGCGAAGCCAAAGGGAAAGTGCAGAGCACCGCGGGCCCCAATAGCCTGCGGCCTTGGTCGACGCGTGGCGGTTGATTGGACGTGGGCGTCTCTGCTTCCCCACGGTGCCTCAGAAACTGCTCGACTTGACAAGTCCCTGCGACATGCAAGGAAAAACCATCATTACTTGTGATCGTGGGGGGCGCTGGTTGGCCTTCTCCTGTTATAAATGGGGAGGGGGGCAGAGCCCCCGTCGCCCATCTCTTCCAATCCGCTTGCTTCTTCTCCTTTGCTCTATTGCTAGCAGCGTCACCCATGGCGCCGTCGAGGAGGTTCTCTGCCGCGGAGAAGGGGAAGGCCCCTCACGAGGGGCCCGGTTCCTCGGCGCCCAAGCGTGGACGCGGCCGACCACAAGCACACCGCGACCCCCACTGCGGCCCCCCGTTCCCGCGGTGGCCCCGTTGCACATGGCAGGGTTCGTTCCAGTCGTGGCAGCCCTGTTGATGAAGGGAGGCATGGAGGCCGCGCTTCCACTCGGCGGAGGTGGCGCCGGAGTTCGTCGTATGGTCGGAGAACCCGGCCGGAAACTGGCTTCAGCTCCCGCGCTTCTTCGCCGACAAGCTCCCGGCCTCCAGTCCAGGTGGGCTCTTGCTACAGGCGGACGATTGCTGCAGCAGGGCTTCTTGGGTTGTAGTCGAGGTCTCCATCATGGGCAACATAGCTCTGGCCCGTGGTTGTCAGAAGTTCGCTCGCGCGCACGGCCTGGGCAGGCGGTGCACCCTCCACTTCAAGTATGACGGTGATGCGACCCTCTACGTGAGGGTGTTTGGGGAAGATTGTCGCCGTGCCGGGTGCTGCCCCGAGGTGAACGACGGCGAGGAGGTGCTCGGCCTTTGGCGACGGTCGAGACGAGGATGAGGGCGAACCCGCCCTTGGTGCCGACCGCGTCTCGTCCAGCTACGGTGGCTCTTCCCCTGGCGACAGCTCCAGCAGTGGGGGCTACAACCAGCTGCCACGTCCACTTCAAAGGTGGCAGTGGGTCATCTCATCGTCATGCCTCCGTGAAGCGCGAGGAGGGGTCCGGCTGAGCTTAGGACGTCGCCAAGAGCCCGCCCCCTTGAACCACTGTGGGGGCAAGCGCCACTTTTATTTTGTTCTTCCTTTTCTTCCTGTATCAAAAAGAAACCAGTATGGGCCCCGGAGGGGCGTGTATCGAACCGTGATTCCTCAATCACTATGTTATGCTTATCGTTTTTGTGTTGTGCCGTTGCTTTCTATGGAAACAACTAAGCTTGGCACATTCGGGGTAGCCTCCTCTTCAGGAGGCACTTGTTTCCTGGTGCCTGTCTTGACTCAGTGGGTGCTCAGGAACTACAAAGAATTCGTTAGGAAGCTCGCTAGGAGGCTTATCGTTCACCCAAGCCTTGACCCAGCGCTTCATATCGCGGTACCCGAGAGGCACGGATTAGGAGAGATGCACCAGCTTGTGGGCCCGAGCGAGGGTGCCTCGCAAAAAAGCAGACGGAAGGCAGAGAGAAGGAAAAACGCTCGCGAGGGCACCTGCCTAGCCCCCTCGCGAGGTATGCGAGAGAGATAAAACAGGTTAATTAGAGTCAGGAATAGCGGCAAAAGGCGACAGAACAAAATCAGCAAGGAACACCAGAAGCAAACTTGAATTAAAAGAAGGTGAGCCAAGTACGGAAAGCAAATGAAAAGCCGTGTTCGACACCTAGTCTAGTCTTCAAGTCTTCTCACCAGCGTAGAGCTAAGTGCTGCGACTAAGACGTGGGAGGGAGCCACCGAGGCCCGAGGGCGGCACTCCTGTGACTCCGGGGCGTGTACAACCCCACTCATTATTACGTGAGAGTGCCACGGGCGGCGATCTTCACAGGCACTGGGCCTTCTTCATAGGCACTGGGCCTTTCTTCACAGGCACTGGGCCTTGCTTCATGGGTAGAACTTCCGGAGGTACTGGATGTTCTAGGCGTTCAGACAGCACCCGCCCCTGTGTCTCCAGCGCGGGCGCCAGTTCGAGACATGGACGACCCTGAACGGGCCCTCCCACATGGGTGAGAGCTTATGCAGCCCCTCCCTCCGCTCACTTGGTGAACTTGTCAATGGCGACGTAGAGGTAGCGGTAGCCTCCAGGCATCTGAGGGAACAGACCCAAGATATCCAGCCCCCAGACCGTGAACGACCATGTGAGTGGGATGGTCTGGAGGCCCTGAGCCGGCTGATGGATCTACTTGGCGTGGAACTGGCAGGCTTCACAGGACTTCACCAGCTCGGCTGCGTCGTTGAGCGCCGTGGGCCAGTAGAATCCGTTGCAGAATGCCTTGCCGACGAGGGTCCGTGATGACGAATGGTGCCCGCAGTCCCCTCCGTGTATGTCAGATAGCAACTCCTTCCCCTGGTCTCTGGAGATGCAACACAGTGAAACGTCATTTGGTCGCTTCCTGTACTACTCACCGTCCCGGATGCAGTATGCCATGGCTTGCCGGGCCACGCGCTCTGCCTGCTCCTCCTTCTCCGGCAGCACCCCTTGCATCAGGTATTCCTTGAATTCCTTGGTCCAGCATCCCTCTTGGGGCTCGAGCGCCAAGAGCAGGCGCGCTCCTGAAGTCGGGCCACATGCTGGGGCTCCTGTGGCAGGCGCCTGCGGGAGCTCCTCCCGAGGTTGAGCTGTCCTTGAAAGTGGTGTTGTCGCTGATGGCTTGAAGAGCCGCTCCTTGAAGACGCCAGGCTCCTGGGGCTGCCGCTTGGATGCCCTTCTGGCGATGTCGTCAGCTTCCTTGTTGGTGCCACGAGGCACGTGCTGCAACTCCAGGCCCAGGAACTACTTCTCCATCTTGCGCACCTCCGCGAGCTATGCCTCCATGTGCTCGTCCTTCGGCTCGTACACCTTGTTGGAGAAGTTGACAAGGAGCTGCGAGTCACCCCTAACGGTGAGGTGCTTCACCCCCAGAGCTACCGCAGCTTTCAGGCCAGCTATGAGGCCTTCGTATTTTGCGATGTTGTTGCAGACCTTCTCGCCCCGCTGAAAGCAGAGCTGCACGGTGTAGTAGATCTTGTCTTGAGTGGGCGAAATGAGTACCGCTCCAGCCCCCGCGCCCTGGTGCGCGAAGGCGCCATCGAAATACATGACCCAGCCGTCTGGAGCCTCACTTCCTGGTGAGGTGGACCGGTCCTCGCCTACTTCAAGCGTCGGGGCATCCGTCCATTCCGCCATGAAATCAGCGAGTGCGGCTCCCTTGACGACCCTGGTAGTGCTGAACTCCAATTGGAATACCTGCAGCTCGATGTTCCACTCAGCAACCCTTCTAGCAGAGTTGGGGCTCCTGAGCACTCTCTCCAATGGGTAGGCTAAAACGACCTTGATGGGGTGGCCCTGGAAGTAGTGCCGCAACTTGCGCGAGGCCACCAAGAGCGCGAGCAGGAGCTTCTGAGGAATGGGATATCGTGCTCTCGCGTCCCGCAACACCGTGCTGAAGAAATACACCGGGTGCTCGACAAGGGCTAGCGCGTTGGTGAGGCCCGTGTGCTGCGGAAGTTGGGGCGTCTCCTGAGGTAGTGGAACTCCCGACGCCTGATCGCTTGCCGGAATCTCGGCGGCGTCGTCCTGCCGAGCTTGGTCCTCTGTTGATGCCGCTACGGCTCTTGCGGCGCCTTCCTGATATTGCGTCATCTCGGCTGGCAGCATAGCTTGGCGCGACGCGCCTTTGGCTTGGTGCTCTTCCCGAACCGCCACCAGCGCCGCGTTGGAAGAGTACGGGGTGGCGGCAAGATAAAGTACTAGGGGCTCGAGAGGTCGTGGCGCCACCATCACCGGAGGGCTGGTCAGGTACCTCTTGAGGTATTGAAAAGCCAGGTCGGCCTCCGGGGTCCACTCAAATGGGCCCTTCTTCTTCATCAGCTTGAAGAAGGGTAGGGCGCGCTCTCCCATCTTGGAGATGAAGCGTCCCAACACAGTTACCCGACCAGCCAACTTCTACATTTCCTTGAGGGTCTGCGATGGGCTCATGTCTTCAATGGCCTTGATCTTCTCCGGGTTCGCCTCGATCCGTCTGTGGGACACGAGGAATCCCAGCATCTTGCCAGAAGGGACACCGAACACGCACAACTCTGGGTTAAGTCGCAAGTTCACCTGGCGTAGGCTCGCGAAGGTCTCCTCCAGATCTTGGATCAAGGTTCTTGCCTCCCGAGACTTCACCACAATGTCGTCGACGTAGGCCTCCACGTTTCTGCCGAGCTGCCGCCCTAAGGCGATGTGCATCAACTGCTGAAAGGTCACGCCCCTGTTGCGCAGTCCGAAAGGCATGCATCTGTAGATATACACTCCACACGGGGTCAGGAAGGCTGTCTTCTCTACATCTTCCAACGCCATCTTGATTTGGTGATACCCTGAGAACGCATCCAGGAAGCACAGCAAGTCACACTCGGCGGTGGATTCGACGATCTGGTCGATGCGTGGAAGCGAAAATGGATCTTGGGGGCAGGCCTTGTTGACGTGGGTGAAGTCGACGCACATCCGCTCCTTCCCGCCTTTCTTTGGCACAACGACAGGGTTTGCCAACCACTCGGGGTACCGGACCTCGCGAATGGTACCCGCTGCCTCCAGCTTGCGGGTTTCCTGGACAATGAAGGCCTGCTTCTTTGTGGACTGCTGTCTCGCCGCTGCTTCACAGGGCATACATTGGGGCATACCTTTAAGTGGTGCTGAATCGCCTCTCTCGGGACCCCCACCAGCTGCTTGGGTTCCCATGCAAATATCTCCTTGTTTGCCCGCAAGAACTTCACCAATGCCTCCTCTTGACGTGGGCCTAGGTCAGCACCTATGGTAAAGGTGGCTCCTGAGGACCCGTCCTCATCGACCCGCACCTGCTTGGTTTTTGCCTTGTCTTGGGTGAATAGCTGCTTCTTCTTGGTTGGTGCGGCTCCCTCAGCCTCGGAGGCGCCCGCGCTGGTGGGCTGGCCCGCCGCGGCTGTTTTGAGAGCGAGCTTGAGCGCCGTCAAGGCCTCCTTGGCGTCCCCCTTGATGGTGAGGACGCCCTTGCTTCCAGGCATCTTCATGAGGTTGTAGGCCGGATGGGTCGCTGCCATGAACTGGGCCAAAGCTGGGTACCCGAGGATGGCATTGTACGGGAGGCCGATGCAGGCGATGTCGAAGTCGACCATGTCAGGACCCCGATCCTAAGTCACACCGATCTAGCATGTAACACATCATATCACTTTGCGGCCTCATGCACGGTATTCCCACGGGTGCCACCTTACCTGGCCCGGGACTGTTTGTGCCTTTTGGCTCACATATATGATAGTGTCGCTAGCATCCATATGACAAAGAACCCGGGCCGACATGACTAGTCGTGAACCCAAAGTGGCACTAACTTACGGGGACAGGCATACATGACCCAGCCTCGAGCGTGTCGGTCATCAGCGTGTGAATCCAGGTTGTAGCAACTTGGCTAACAGGACTCCGGGAACCCGGGCTGTAGCAGGCTAGCAGGACTCCGGAAGTCACCGCCTGACATTTCCCCGAAGGGACAGACAAAGGAACAAAGTGGGACACATGCCGACAAGTCTAGGTGTTCCGGAGCAGTAGTGACTGGGCTAGCAGGACTCCGATAAACCGGGCTGTAGCAGACTACCATGGTCCAGTGGAAGCACCAGACTACATTTCCCCATAAGAGAGGCTACCAAGGATAGAAAACTAGGTTATTGGATCCCACACATACCAAGCATTTCAATCATACACACAATATGCTCGATATGTGTAAATACAACATGGCATCACAGGAAAACTCTATGACTCAAGTATTTATTCATTAGGCTCCTAAGAGCCAGATATTACAAACATGGGTCTAATGACCCAACATTAAAAGCATACAAGTCAAAGCACATGCGTAAGCTCAACATGTCTGAGTACATGCATCTACAAATGAAAAAGGCTGAGAAGCCTGACTATCTACCAGATCCTGCCGAGGGCACAAGATCGTAGTTGAGGTAACAAGCTAAACGTCGAAGTCCACGCAGAACTACTAGCGAGACTGAAGTCTCTCTGCAAAATCATAAATTAAGCAAATGCGAGTACAAATGTACCCAGCAAGACTTACATCAGAACTAGCTACATATGCATCAGTATCAACAAAGTGGTGGTGGAGTTAGACTGCAGCAAGCCAGCTTTGACTCAATGGCTATCCTGAACTACGACTGCAAGTAACTCTTTTGAGGTGGCGCACATGAGTCCACATATTCACCATATCAATACACCACTAGGGATCCGCTCCCATCTCCCTAAGAGAACGCCATCCATAGCACTCACGCTTATCTTGCGCATTTTGGAGTATCCACTTTCACTTGTCTATGAACTGTACAGGCAACCCAGAAGTCCTTTACCGCGGACACGGCTATTCGAAAAGATCATTTATAACCCTGCAGGGGTGTACTTCTTCACACACGCTCTCGCCACTTACCACCATGTACACGTCGTGTATCTCAGAAACCTTCAAGCGGGAGCCTGGCGAGGGAGTCGGCCACGACCTGACTAACCACACAAGTCTCCAGTCCAGGTTTATCGCCTATTCGGGTTCCATCCGCGAGGAGATCCGTCCGGGGTGTGGCTCACAACCCCAAACAATGAGAGCAGGGTTCCCGAGGCACCAAACGGGTGTCCTTGTACACCTTGCCTCGTGTCTCTACCGCAACATAGCCCATCCCTAGGGTCAGCGCTACGCATGGCCCCCAACACATATCCTACAAACACCAGAAACTAGTTGCAACTCCTGGACAAAGATCGAGGCGATTAGTAAGCCGGGAGGGGTCGAGTTACCGGAACCCAATGCGTGATAGTAACTGTTCATGGATCACAAACACAGAACTCAATTCTTGAGGACGGCTGCAATGAGACAACCCACCATGTACTCCTACATGGCCTCTCACCGCTACCTTTACCAAATCGTGTTCACACACTTAGCTCTCAACAGTAGGACATGTTCACGACATTCCAATTCATTCCCTATGAATCAGACCTGACTCAACTCTAAGCAGTAGCAGGCATGACAACAAGCATGAATTAGTAGGCACATCAGGGCTCAAACAATTCCTACTCATGCTAGTGGGTTTCATCTATTTACTGTGGCAATGACAGATCATGCAGAGGAAAGGGGTTCAACTACCGCAACATGTAATAGTTGAATCATTGTTATCCTAATGCAGTAAAAGAGAGCAGGAGCGAGAGAGTGGGATTGTATCGGAATGAACAAGGGGTTTTTGCTTGCCTGGGACTTCTGAAGATATTCTAGCTCTTCATCGGTGTCATCGAACTCATCTCGGAAGCACGTCTACCGAGAGGGGACAAATACCGGCAACAGAGAAGGAAAACACAATCAATGCAATGCATAATATGATGCATGATCATGACATGTCAATATGCTGTGTTTTCAGCTAATGCAAGTAAAACCAGAAGGGTTTGGGTCATTTTGAACCAAAGGTTCAACCCCAAATTCAAATTATGAATTTAAATAGTGCCTTATCCTGTTTGAACTAAACATCAAGGTTAAGTTATTTAAACATGCATGAAATCAGTACAAATGGATAGATTGGATTTTTCTGATCATTTTTCATATATAAATCTTTGCATTTGGAGTTACAGATTAATTTCTATGATTTTTAGAAGTTTTGGGCATTTTTGGAATTTCCTGAATTGTTTTAATCCAGAAAATGGTTAACTGCGTCAGCATGACGTTGGTGTGACGTCAGCACGTCAAAGGCGCCAGCCCAGGTCAAAGCTGACGGCTGGGACCCATATGTAAATGTCTAACTAATTAACCTGAGTTAATTAGCTCTAAACTAATACTAAACCACACTAGTTAAGGCCCTGGTCCCACATGTCAGTATTAACAGGGCTAATTAAGTTAGTTAGCACTTAACCTAAATTAGCAGGGGCCTGGGCCCACCTGTCAGCGACCCTAGGGAAGTCAAACAGGGTCAAACCCCATGTCAGTGGGGTCAAACCTGCCGACATTGAGTCGCTGGCGAGGCCGAGACGGTGGAGGGCGTCGGGATTCCTTCTTCGGCGACCAAATGAGCGGCCGTCAGGCTCTACACGAAGCGCACGCTCATGCAATTCCAACACATCTAGCGGTGGTGGCTGGGGTGCATGGAAACGATGCCGACGGCGAGAAGCACGGTGGCCGGAGTTCGGTTAAGCTCGGGGTCGGCGTTGCGGTGCACTGCAGGACATGCCGGTGGGTGGGTTAGCTTCCTGGGAGCATGCTGAGTGCGTTTATAGGTTCGGACGCGAGCGGCGGTGGCTAGAACGATGGCGGCGACATGCGCGACGGAGCCGAGCTCTCGGCCATGGTAGAGATGTGTCCTGGAGCTCGCGAACGCGAGGGGGAAGAGAGGGGTTCGGCGCGGAAGCTCACATCGATCACGTTGAAGAGTTCAGCAGCTCGGGGGAGGTCCGGTGCGGGCGGAATGATGAAGCCGATCTCTGGCGTCCGGAGGAAGAAGGCGACGACAAGGACGGAGCTACGGGGCTTCCAGCGTCACGTGGGTTGGTGGAGACGAAGAGGAAGGCGCGGTGGTTCTTCTCGAAGCATCGGCGAGGCGAGGGGTGGACGAAGGCCACGGTGATGCTCGTCGGCGCTCTCAGGTGCTCGTGGTCGATCGCGGGAGAGAGAGAGCAGAGGAGGAGGAGGGGGTCCAGAGAGAGAGGGGCGGTCAGGGGGGTGTCATGGCGCTCGGGGCCGTCTCCAGCAGCAGCGGCAAGCTGGAGCTGGCGGCGAAGTCTTGCAGCTGGCCCTTGTTACTAAGCCCTCCTGCCTAGTGGCAGGAGGTTAGGGGTGACTGGCGCCTGGGCCTCGTGGGTTGGCTGTCCACTGGGCCGGCCAGGTAAGCCCAGGTAAATCTCTCTCTCTTCTCTGTTTTCTATTTTCTTTTCTACAATTTGTTTTGGGTTTAGTTTTAACACCAAACCATTTTATTATATCCTGAAAATAATTATGTGGCTAGAACTAAAATATACCAAACCACATAAAATGTTCCAGAATTATTGGACATATATTAATTATATAAAAAATATATATCCAATGCAAATAGTTATTGAATTAATTCAAAGGCCCAAAGTAAATGTTTCTGAGATACCAAAAATATTAGTTTGAATTTTACCTCTTGCCAATATTTTCAGAGACTAAGAGGAACATTTTCTTGGACTTCTTTGAAGATATTTTAATGTTGATTATTTCTGAAATGATTTATGAGGGTTTCAACTAACCTCAATTCAAATTTCGTAAACATAACTATGACGATGACATGATGAGATGCAAAGACAAACAAGGCTAATCTAGGGTTGTGACAACTCACCCCCACTAAGCAAGAATCCCGTCCCGAGATTCAAGCGTAGGGTAAGATGGAAGGGGAATGCAAACTAACACAATCTTCATGATCTAGGTGGCACTTCATAATAACGTTGATTCGATCACCATCATTGTCTCAATGTCTTGCCCCGAGAACTCCAACTAACATGACAAAGAGAGGAAAGAGAGAACTCTAGAAGGATCGATCTTATCGAAGATCGAACAACTCAGGATCAACTCATGGAGCGAGACGCTGAAAAAATTCTCGAGCCGAGACACGAAGCATACGTCCAGAGGGATGGAGTGAAACACATGACAAAGGTTCACTCGGTAGGCAACAATTCCACACCTAAGAGGGTGGTGAATTGTTGCCAACGTAGCAAGGAGTTGAGTTGCCATGACACCAAAACGAGACATCTTGGAGGAGGGTGACCCGTAGAATCATCCCTTAAGTGGCAAAAAGAATTACTTTTGATTTAGAGAACATTGAAATTCTCTATACCAACCTGAGGCAATTCACCAACAATCGTTTGGCGGGGTACGAAAGGATGGCATAACCAGACTAGAATGGATGATGTGGTCTACCTTGTTGAAGACAACGCAATGAATGATTTTTGCTTATCATCAGAAATGGGTGGGACCCATGGTAGACTTGCACAACGATGGTGCATGCTGGGAACAAAATGCAAATGTTGGGAATGATTCTAGTAACTAGGGAAAAACTCAACAGTCGAGAGTGATTCCACTTTTTGAATGGTTATAATATAATCGAGGGAACTGAGAGCACAAGAATTCCAAGGGAGCAACTTCTACAATAAGTCACACGAAGTCCTCATAGAGAAGATGGAAAAAATTGCTCAATCAAGATACTACAATGACAGATCTTCCGGCTAGGTGTATTGGCCAAAACATCAACCTTGTCGGGACCTACATCATAGATCTTGGAATAGCTTCAACCATCATATCTGCCTGAGATTTAGATCTGGTTGGTAACAGAACATTTCAGACAACATGTCTAGAAAAGAAATTTTGCAACACAAACCGACGAGATGATGTTGCGAGATTCTCAGGAAATGAACTATGATATAGCAAGCTCCAAAACATGAGCTGATTCTGCTACATACATGTGAACATGATGTCCAAGAGAAGCATGATCATGTAGAAGTCTTACAACAAAACACTACCAAGTTCAGGCGGGGAACCATCATCGAGGATATCGAAGTTCTTGTATAAGTCTTGCTCTTAAGAAGGAACTTCTTTTCCTTGAACAAATCAATCAGTGGCTTGGTGTGCTAGGAAACACATATAGAATGGAGGCGGCCAACCTATCAAACCATAGAGTACTTCGCACATATGCATGACTAACTTGGGATGATTCCAGAGGAAGCAAAAACAAGCTTTCTCGAATTCACGGTGGCAACTTACATCAAATGCACGTGAATTAGAGGAAGTTACTCCTTTCATCCAAACGTATACCTCATGAGCGGAACATGAAGGCAATGCTTACAAAGTTTCCAATGCTAGCTTTAATGTTCAACACGAGTCATGGAGAAGATAAGAATGTTGCCGATGGGCTCAACAACAACTTATCAAAATTCCAATGGAGATGGAATTCCACAACTATGTGAACAAGGTGATAGCATTGGTCAGACCCAAAAGATATAATGATGTATGCTCGAGGAAACAACCACGAGTAAGACAACATTACGAACATCGTTGGTTCTAATTTGATTTGACGATAGCCCACACTCAAATCAAAGGATTGTGAGACAATAGCGCCGACAATTAATCACGTGGATCAATCGATGAAGATATCATCTTTCTTCAACACACACACACACACACACAGACACACACACACACACACACAAAGATATCCCTTTGGAAATGGACTAAGTTAGACAAGCTTTTATCTTCCAACTCTCCAAGTTGTTGTTTAGCTTGACCAACTAGCTCAGGAGTATTCAACACAGATTCTTGGAGAAGGAGTGGTTTATAGAAAAACCAACTTGACCACGAACTCAACATAGCGATCAGGTGACAACCAGGTAATACTTCCGAGAAGATATTCGGAAAATCACGAACCACCGATATGTTACTAAGCTCGAGATCAATCTTGCTTTTCGGGGCAAGACGATATGATCAAGGGAGCGAGAGATTGACACAATCCCAACTCATTGATCGAAGAGTGCACCGGGAGATAAGGGCTAGGTTGCACGATCAATTTTTAGGGTGATGATTCAATAATCAACACACTAAGAATTTGGTTTTTGTCCATTTAACTACCAAGCAACGGAGTTTCTAGGAGTATAGATTTCACACATCCCAGTTCACTTGTCGGCATTCCGGTTGCAACAACACGGGACCGAGGAATGAATAATGATGGCGAGAAGTATCACTGCGTCAAGAATTCATAAGAGGTGGTGCAATGCTCATGAAATTTTTGACATAAAGATAGTAACACTCCAAGGTAGAACAGATCAAAAGCTAGATTGGCATTTTGATCCACAGAATACAACTGCTTTGACCCAATCCTAGATATGGATGAGGTGCTGGAGTTTTCTTCTCCTAGTCATTCCGGAATAGAATGGCTTGACAAACCACAAGAATAATAGGCATCGAACTGGCTATCAATTGATAGACAGAGGTCAGATAACAACTAAAGAGGGACAACTCACAGGAACATACGATTTTCTGAGTTGTGGGTGCATATGTTAGCATGTCAAACGAGTTCAACATATTTCCTCCGGATAACCCATGTAGAAAGGTAGAACTGGCAGAGTCACAACATAGAGTCGAGAACTCATCAAGAGCACTCTGGTTGTGATCTTTCGGTTCAATGAGGAACTTCTGCCATAAGTAGTTCATGGTATTTGGAAGAGAAAAATACTACAGACCTCGTGGACTATCGCAAAGTTTACTAATATCCTAAGGGAACTAGCAAACACTATCAATATGAAGTAAGTAGGGTGAATGTCGGGTTCAAGAACCCAGGAATAGAATACCTACTAACTAAAATGGCATCACGGGATGCTTTCCAGAATAATGCCCAGAATCATCACACTGGGGATGCAAAGCAATGCTATATTACTAAGTGGTCCTCTAATACACCGAGGGTCATAATAATAACTTCAACATATACGTCGAGGCAACGGAGTACCTCAACTCGGCTATTAGTGTGGTTAATCTGGCCCAAGGAACATCGGGAATGGAAAGAAGGGATTTGCAAATGCATCAGACTATTTAGATACCTGGGATAACTCGGACAACATAACGGTTGTAAATGCTCAAAATATTTGAGGCATCCTGTAAAATGGTGGCATAACCACTCAATATCACAATATCAAGGTTCTGAGGCCAGCTATGAACACACGGAAGTAGTAGGAACTGAACTGAGGCTTGAACCCAACAATCCTATAAGTCTACGGATTAGTAACACGTGATCCTGGTAGAAAGATGAGAAGCCTAGTTCTTAATACCCGTAGAAGAGAAGAGGTTGACTCGGATCAGAATGGCATAATGTAAAGGAGTAAAAGAGCCTTACGTTCCCACCCACAATCAATTCCCTTACGTAACGAAAGAATTTCTAGACTCCACTTCGAACAGTTTGGCTTGGTAATCCTACAGGCAGTCAGGCTCTGATACCAAAGTTGTCAAGACCCTGATCCTAAGTCACATCGATCTAGCATGTAACACATCATATCACTTTGCGGCCTCACGCACGGTATTCCCACGGGTGCCACCTTACCTGGCCCGAGACCGTTTGCGCCTTTTGGCTCATGTATATGATAGTGTCACTAGCATCCATATGACAAAGAACCCATGCCGACATGACTAGTCGTGAACCCAAAGTGGCACTAACTTACGGGGACAGGCATACATGACCCAGCCTCGAACGTGTCGGTCATCAGCGTGTGAATCCGGGCTGTAGCAACTGGGCTAACAGGACTCCGGAACCCGGCCTGTAGCAGGCTAGCAGGACTCTGGAAGTCACCGCGTGACATTTCCCCGAAGGGACAGACACAGGAACGAAGTGGGGCACATGCCGGCCAGTCTAGGTGTTCCGGAGCAGTAGTGACTGGGCTAGCAGGACTCCGGGAAACCGGGCTGTAGTAGACTACCATGGCTCAGTGGAAGCACCAGACTACATTTCCCCATAAGAGAGGCTACCAAGGATAGACAACTAGGTTGTCGGGTCCCACACATACCAAGCATTTCAATCATACACACAATATGCTAGATATGTGTAAATACAACATGGCATCACAACAAAACTCTATGACTCAAGTATTAATTCATTAGGCTCCGAAGAGCAAGATATTACAAGCATGGGTCTGATGACCCAACATTCAGAGCATACAAGTCAAAGCACATGCGGAAGCTTAACATGTCTGAGTACAGACATCTACAAATGAAAAAGGTTGAGAAGCCTGACTATCTACCAGATCCTACCGAGGGCACAAGATCGTAGCTGAGGTAAAAAGCTAAACGTCGAAGTCCATGCGGAACTACTAGAGAGACTTAAGTCTCTCTGCAAAAATATAAATTAAGCAAACATGAGTACAAATGTACCGAGCAAGACTTACATCAGAACTAGCTGCATATGCATCGGTATCAACAAAGGGGTGGTGGAGTTAGACTGCAGCAAGCCAGCTTTGACTTAGTGGCTATCCTAAACTATGACTGCAAGTAACTCTTTTGAGGTGGCGCACACGAGTCCACATATTCACCATATCAATACACCACTATGGATCCGCTCCCGTCTCCCTACGAGAACGCCATCCATAGCACTCACGCTTATCTTGCGCATTTTAGAGTATTCACTTTCACTTGTCTATGAACTGTACAAGCAACCCAGAAGTCATTTACCACGGACACGGCTATTCGAATAGATCATTTATAACCCTGCAGGGGTGTACTTCTTCACACACGCTCTCGCCACTTACCACCATGTACACGTCGTGTATCTCGGCAACCTTCAAGCGGAAGCCTGGCGAGGGAGTCGGCCACGACCTGACTAACCACACAAGTCTCTAGTCCAGGTTTATCGCCTATTCGGGTTCCATCCGCGAGGAGATCCGGCCGGGGTGTCGCTCACGGCCCCAAACGATGAGAGCAGGGTTCCCGAGGCACCAAACGGGCGTCCCGGTATACCGTGCCTCGTGTCTCTACCGCAACATAGCCCACCCCTATGGTCAGCGCTATGCACGCCCACCAACACATATCCTACAAACACCAGAAACTAGTTGCAACTCCTGGACAGAGATCGAGGCGATTAATAAGCCGATAACTGTCGAGTTACCGGAACCCAATGTGTGGTATTAACTGTTCATGGATCACAAACACATAACTCAGTTCTTGAGGAGGGCTGCAATGAGACAACCCACCATGTACTCCTACATGGCCTCTCACTGCTACCTTTACCAAATGGTGTTCACGCACTTAGCTCTCAAAAGTAGGACATGTTCACGACATTCTAATTCATTCCCGATGAATCAGACCTGACTCAACTCTAAGCAGTAGCAGGCATGACAACAAGCATTAATGAGTAGGCACATCAGGGCTCAAACGATTCCTACTCATGCTAGTGGGTTTCATCTATTTACCGTGGCAATGACAGGTCATGCAGAGGAAAGGGGTTCAACTAACGCAGCATGTTACAGTTGAATCGTTGTTGTCCTAATGCAGTAAAAGAGAGCAGAAGTGAGAGAGTGTGATTGTATCAGAATGAACAAGGGGTTTTTGCTTGCCTGGCACTTCTGAAGATATTATAGCTCTTCATCGGTGTCATCAAACTCATCTTAGAAGCACGTCTATCGAGAGGGGACAAATACGGGCAACAGAGAAGGAAAACACAATCAATACAATGCATAATATGATGCATGATCATGACATGTCAATATGCTGTGTTTTGAGCTAATGCAACTAAAACCAGAAGGGTTTGGGTCATTTTGAACCAAAGGTTCAACCCCAAGTTCAAATTATGAATTTAAATAGTGCCTTATCATGTTTGAACTAAACAGCAAGGTTAAGTTATTTAACCATGCATGAAACTAGTACAGATGGATAGATTGGATTTTTCTGATCATTCTTCATATATAAATCTTTGCATTTGGAGTTACAGATTAATTTCTATGATTTTTAGAAGTTTTGGGCATTTCTGGAATTTCCTGAATTGTTTTAATCCAGAAAATGGTTAACTGCGTCAGCATGACATCGTTGTGACGTCAGCAGGTCAAAGGCGCCAGCCCAGGTCAAAGCTGACGGCTGGGACCCATATGTCAGTGTCTAACTAATTAACCTGAGTTAATTAGCTCTAAACTAATACTAAACCAGACTACTTAAGGCCCTGGTCCCACATGTCAGTATTAATAGGGCTAATTAAGTTAGTTAGCACTTAACCTAAATTAGCAGGGGCCTAGGCCCACCTGTCAGCGACCCTGGGGAAATCAAACAGGGTCAAACCCCGGGTCAGTGGGGTCAAACCCGCCGGCGTTGAGTCGCCGACGAGGCCGAGACGGCGGAGGGCATCGGGATTCCTCCTCCGGCGACCAAATGAGCGGCTGTTAGGCTCTACGCGAAGCGCACGCTTGCGCGCTTCCAACGCAGCAAGCGGCGGTGGCTGGGGTGCACGGAAACAACACCGACGGTGATAAGCGTGGTGGCCGGAGTTCGGTTAAGCTCGGGGTCGGTGTTGCGGTGCACTGCAGGACATGCCGGTGGGTGGGTTAGCTTCCTAGCAGCGTGCTGAGTGCGTTTATAGGTTCGGACGTGAGCGATGGTGGCTAGAACAATGGCGGCGACATGCACGGCAGAGTCGAGCTCTCAGCCATGGCGGAGATGCGTCCTGGAGCTTGCGAACGCGAGGGGGCAGAGAGGGGTTTGGCGCGGAAGCTCACAACGATCACGTTGAAGAGGTCAGCGGCTCGGGGGAGGTCCGGTGCAGGCGGAACAACGAAGCCGATCTTCGGCGTCCAGAGGAAGAAGACGACGGCGAGGACGGTGCTACGGGGCTTCTGGCATCACGTGGGTTGGTGGAGACGAAGAGGAATGCACGGCGGTTCTTCTGGAAGCATCGGCGAGGTGAGGGGTGGACGATGGCCGTGGTGTTGCTCGTTGGCGCTTTCAGGTGCTCGTGATCGACTGCGGGAGAGAGAGAGAGAGCAGAGGAGGAGGAGGGGGTCCAGAGAGAGAGGGGTGGTCAGGGGGGTGTCGTGGCGCTCGGGGCCGTCTCCAGCAGCAGTGGCAAGCAGGAGCTGGCGAGCGCGTGCGTGCGCGCCGCGACCACACGCCCTCCTGCCTACTGGCAGGAGGTTAGGAGTGACTGGCGCCTGGGCCTCGTGGGTTAGCTGTCCACTGGGCCTGCCAGGTAAGCCGAGGTAAATCTCTCTCTTTTCTCTGTTTTCTATTTTCATTTCTGCAATTTGTTTTGGGTTTAGTTTTAACACCAAACCATTTTATAAAGTCCTAAAAATAATTATGTGGCTAGAACTAAAATATACCAAACCACATAAAATGTTCCAGAATTATTGGACATATATTAATTATATAAAAAATATATATCCAATGCAAATAGTTATTGAATTAATTCAAAGGCCCAAAATAAATGTTTTTGAGATACCAAAAATATTGGTTTGAATTTTACCTCTTGCCAATATTTTCAGAGACTAAGAGGAACATTTTCTTGGACTTCTTTGAATATATTTTAATGTTGATTATTTCTGAAATGATTTATGAGGGTTTCAACTAAGCTCAATTCAAATTTCATAAACATAACTATGATGATGACATGATGAGATGCAAAGACAAACAAGGCTAATCTGGCTGTGACAGACCAGCTCGGTATGGTAGTTGTCATGCATGCCGAAGGTGACGGGGAGGCGGATCTGCCCCAGGGGGTGGGCGCTGCCTCCGCCAACTCCTGAGAAGGGCTTTCTGAGGCTGAGTCGCTCGAGCGGTACGTGAAGAAGACTGAAGGCCTCCACGGAGAGCACGTTGAGGCCGACGCCGCCGTCGATGAGGGTCTTGGTGATGGCCACTATGCAAATGGTGGGCGTGCCATCGGGAGCATACCCGAGCCGGTGGTGGTGACGGGGTGGTCTTCTGAGTCGAAGGTGAGGTCGGCTTCGGGCGCAGCACAGCCCGGCGGAGCCCTGAGCACTTGGAAGCGACGCCGATCTAGTGAAGGAATGGCTTGATATGGCGATCTGAGGGCGGCGCCTGAGAGCCGCCTAGCAGGGCCGCGACCGCGTGGTGTGCCGGTGCCGCGTAGCATGCAGTGAAGAGGCCACGCAGCTCCTCCCAAGATGCCACCGTGGATTCGGGGAGGTTGAGCAGCCAGGCGCGCAGTGTGCCGGTGAGGGCCATGGGAAGCTAGTTGGCCATGACCTTGTTGTCGCCCCCGGCCTCGAGGATGGCCTCCTCGTATGCCAACAGGAAAGTTGACGGGTCTGCCGCGCCGTCGTAGCGCGGCGGCATCTCCGGCTTGAACTTGGGCAGCCACTGTACCTGCCGCAAGGCGGGGGCCAGGGCTCAGAGCCCCTGGCCCCGTTGTCGGCATCAGCCGTCGGAGCCGGGAGCGACACACCTGCCATGAGGGCGGAGTGCGGCGGCGGTGGGCGCAGATCGACGGAAGGAAAGCTACGGCGCACACCTACCTGGTGCGCCAAATGTGAGATCACGGGTTCCGGCAAAACCCTCAAGGTTCGAACACTGGGGTGCACACGATATCTCCCCCTACCGATCCATGGCCTTGCTTCGATCAGATCTCAAGGGCTAGCTCGACGAACTCGCAACACAAAAGGCACAAGATTTATACTAGTTCAGGCCCCCGTTGTGGTGTAAAACCCTACTCTAGTGTGGTGGTGGTGGATTGCCTCTTGGGCTGAGGATGAACAGTTACAAGGGGAAGAACAACCTCCTGATGTTGAGGTGTTCTTGTGCTTGTGTGGTTGAGGATGATCTGAATCAGTTCAGCGTTAGTACCCTACTATGGTGGCTAGTCCTATTTATATAGGCCCTGTTCCTCTCCCCAAATATTGAGCGGGAAGGGAGCCAACAACAGCCAATTCGAACGGGGACAGCTAGTACAGCTTATCCTGACAAAAGCGGTCTTCGCCTGCAAAAGCCTCTGGTGGTGACGCCGCCTTGGGCTCCATGGTGACCTCCGTCTTGCCGTCCTGCTGGTCTTGGTCTCGTTGAACCGATATGGAAACCTTTGCTTGACGCCTCGGTACTCCGCGCCTGCGCTTGCTTCCTTAGCACCAAAGGGGAAACAAGTACACTATGCGCGCTGGCGCCCGCCTGGTCTCGATCGTCATGGCTTACGTCACGAGAACCTCGCGAGGTTTGCCTTGCCTTGATCTCTCCGCGCCTCACGAGCCAGCCTGGTGAGGCCACTCCTGAGGAGGTCTTGTGTCGTCCTCCTCGCGAGGCTTGGCCCCTCGCGAGGGCCTTGAATGCTCGTTGGTGAAGATGGGCCATGTGGGCCCGCTCGCTGCGCCACGCCGTGGGCCGCAGGCAGGCAAGTCTGGGACCCCCGTTCCCAGAACGCCGACACAAGCATCCGCAACTACTAAAGATCATTAAGGTAAAACCCAACCATAGCATTAACATATCAAGTACCCTTTATCACATACGCAACAACCCCCTTACTCGGTTTATTGCAACACCCTACATCGGAATCATTATAAGCGAATCATTAACGTATTGCAACACCCTACATCGGGAATCCCTCACGCTTGCGCGACATGGAGGGCACAATAGGACAGAACCAAAATAAAACATACAACTCATACCAATCTAGATCATCAATCAACCCATAGACAAAGGAAATCTACTCAAAACATCATAGGATGGCAACACATCATTGGATCATAAAATGTGGCATAAAGCACGATGTTCAAGTAGGGATTACAGAGGGGTGCGGGAGAGTGGACTACGTAATAGAGATGATGATGGTGATGTTGATGAAGACATCACCGCGACAATGGTTCCCCTCCCGATGGCACTCCGGCGCCACTGAGAGAGAGGAGGAGAGGTTCTCCCCGTTGTGCTTCCTCCTCCATGGCCTTCCCCCTGGATGGGGAGAAGTTCTCCCTCTGGATCTTGGCTTTCATGGCGATGATGGCCCCTCCGTGATCCTTCCCCATGGCCTCCGGTGATGATGGTCCCCTCCGGCAGGGTGCTAGTGAGAGCCTAGATTGATTTCTCGTGGCAACAGAGGCTTGCGGCGGCGGAACTTCCGATCTAGGTTATTTTCTGGAGGTTTGGGTATTTATAGGAGAGGTTGGCGTCGAGAACAAGTCAGGGGGCCCCACGGGAAGTCCACGAGGCACAGTGGCGCGCCCTAGGGGGGTGGCGCGCCCTCCACCCTCTTGGGGCCCACGGGCCTCCCCTCCGGTAACTCTTCGTTCCAGTATTTTTTATATTTTCTAGAAAAATTCTCTGTTGATTTTCATCGCATTCCGAGAACTTTTATTTCTGCACAAAAACAACACCACGGTAGTTCTGCTGAAAACAACGTCAGTCCGGGTTAGTTCTAATCAAATCATACCAAAATCATATAAAACTATTGTAAACATGGCATGAATACTTCATAAATTATAGATACGATGGAGACGTATCACACATGTCTATGGTTAGGAAACTTAACCATCTTTGGTTAACGAGCTAGTCTAGTAGAGGCTTACTAGGGACACGATGTTTTGTCTATGTATCCACACATGTATCAAGCTTCCGGTTAATACAATTCTAGCATGAATAATAAACATTTATCACGATATAAGGAAATATAAAATAACAACTTTATTATTGCCTCTAGGGCATATTTCCTTCATTATCATGTTATAAGGAAATATAAATAACAACTTTATTATTGCCTCTAGGGCATATTTCCTTCAGTCTCCCACTTGCACTAGAGTCAATAATCTAGTTCACATCGCCATGTGATTTAACACCAATAGTTCACATCACCATGTGATTAACACCCATAGTTCACATCGCCATGTGACCAACACCCAAAGGGTTTACTAGAGTCAATAATCTAGTTCACATCGCCATGTGATTAACACCCAAAGAGTACTAAGGTTTGATCATGTTTTGCTTGTGAGAGAAGTTTAGTCAACGGGTCTGCCACATTCAGACCCGTATGTATTTAGCAAATCTCTATGTCTACAATGCTCTGCATGGAGCTACTCTAGCTAATTACTCCCACTTTCAATATGTATCCAGATTGAGACTCGGAGTCATCCAGATCGGTGTTAAAGCTTGCATCGATGTAACTCTTTATGACGAACTCTTTATCACCTCCATAACGGAGAAATATTTCCTTAGTTCTCTAAGGATAATTTTGACCGTTGTCTAGTGATCTACTCCCGGGTCACTATTGTACCCCTCTGCCAAACTCATGGCAAGGTACACAATAGGTCTAATATACAGCATGGCATACTTTATAGAACCTATGGTTGAGGCATAGGGAATGAATTTCATTCTCTCTCTATCTTCTGTCGTGGTCGGGTTTTGAGTCTTACTCAACTTCATACCTTACAACTCAGGCAAGAACTCCTTTTTTGACTGATCCATTTTGAACTCCTTTAAAAGCTTATCTAGGTATGTACTCATCAAAGTCTTATCAAGCGTCTTGATCTATCTTTATAGATCTTGATGCCCAATATGTAAGCAGCTTCACTGAGGTCTTTCTTTGAAAAACTCCTTTCAAACACTCCTTTATGCTTTCCAGAATATTCTACATCATTTTCAATCAACAATATGTCATTCACATATACTTACCAGAAAGGCTGTAGTGCTCCCACTCACTTTCTTGTAAACACAGGCTTCACCACAAGTCTATATAAAACTATATGCTTTGATCAATCATCAAAGCATATATTCCAACACCGAGATGCTTGCACCAATCCATAGATGGGTCGTTGGAGCTTGCACATTTTGTTAGCACCTTTAGGATTGACAAAACCTTCTGGTTGCATCATATACAATTCTTCTTTAATAAATCCATTAAGGAATGCAGTTTTGACATCCATTTGACAGATTTCATAAAATGCGGCAATTGCTAACATGATTCAGACAGACTTAAGCATCGCTACGAGTGAGAAAATCTCATCGTAGTCAACATCTTGAACTTGTCGAAAGCCTTTTGCGACAAGTCGAGCTTTGTAGATAGTAACGCTACCATCAGCGTCCGACTTCCTCTTGAAGATCCATTTATTCTTAATAGCTTACCGATCATCGGGCAAGTCCACCAAAGTCCACACTTTGTTCTTATATATGGATCCTATCTCAGATTTCATGGCTTCAAGCCATTTATCGAAATCTGGGCTCATCATAGCTTCTTTATAGTTCGTAGGTTCATCATGGTCTAGTAACATGACTTCTAGAACAGGATTACCGTACCACTCTGGTGCGGAACATGCTCTGGTTGACCTACGAGGTTCGGTAGTAACATGATCTGAAGTTTCATGATCATCATCATTAGCTTCCTCTCTAGTTGGTGTAGGCATCACGGGAACGGTTTTCTGTGATGAGCTACTTTCCAATTCGAGAGAAGGTACAATTACCTCATCAAGTTCTACTTTCCTCGCAATCACTTCTTTCAAGAGAAACTCCTCTAGAAAGGATCCATTCTTAGGAACAAAGATCTTGCCTTTGGATCTGTGATAGAAGGTGTACCCAATAGTTTCTTTTGGGTATCCTATGAAGACGCACTTCTCCGATTTGGGTTCAAGCTTATCAGGTTGAAGTTTTTTTTTCACATAAGCATCGCAACCGCAAATTTTAAGAAACGACAGCTTAGGTTTCTTACCAAACCACAGTTCATACGGTGTCGTCTCAACGGATTTAGATGGTTCCCTATTTAACGTGAATGCAACTGTCTCTAATGCATAACCCCAAAACGATGGTGGTAAATCGGGAAGAGACATCATAGATCGCACCATATCTAATAAAGTACGGTTACGACCTTCGGACACACCATTACGCTGTGGTGTTCCAGGTGGCGTGAGTAGTGAAATTATTTCACATTGTTTTAAATGAAGGCCAAACTCGTAACTCAAATATTCACCTTCGCGGTCATATTGTAGAAACTTTTATTTTCTTGTTACGATGATTCTCCACTTCACTCTAAAATTCCTTGAACTTTTCAAATGTTCCAGACTTGTGTTTCATTAAGTAGATAAACCCATATGTGCTCAAATCATCCGTGAAGGCCAGAAAATAATGATACATGCCGCGTGCCTCAATACTCATCGGACCGCATACATCGGTATGTATTATTTCCAATAAGTCATTGGCTCGCTCCATTGTTCCGGAGAATGGAGTTTTAGTCATCTTGCCCATGAGGCATGGTTCGCAAGTATCAAATGATTCATAATCAAGTGATTCCATAAGCCCATCTCCATAGAGTTTCTTCATGCACTTTAAACCAATATTACCTAAATGGCAATGCCACAAGTATGTTGCACTATCATCATCAACTTTGCATGTTTTGGCGTCAATATTATGTGTATTACTACGATCAAGATTCAGTAAACCATTTACGTTGGGTGTATGACAACAGAAGGTTTTATTCATGTAAACAGAACAACAATTATTCTCCGACTTAAATGAATAACTGTATTGCAATAAACATGATCCAATCATATTCATGCTCAACGCAAACACCAAATAACATTTATTTAGGTTCAACACTAATCCCGAAGGTAGAAGGAGTATGCGATGGTGATCTTATCAACCTTGGAATCACTTCCAACACACATCGTTACCTTGCCCTTAACTAGTCTCTGTTCATTTTGCAACTCCTGTTTTGAGTTACTAATCTTAGCAACTAAACCGGCATCAAATACCCTGGGGTTACTGTGAACACTAGTAAAGTACACATCAATAACATTTAGATCAAATATACCTTTGTTCACTTTGCCATCCTTCTTATTCGCCAATTATTTGGGGTAGTTCTGCTTCCAGTGACCATTCCCTTTGCAGTAGAAGCACTCAGTTTTAGGCTTAGGTCTAGCTTTGAGCTTCTTCATGGGAGTGGCACCTTGCTTGTCATTCTTCTTGAAGTTCCCTTTCTTTTCCTTCGCCCCTTTTCTTGAAACTAGTGGTCTTCTTAACCATCAACACTTGATGCTAGCTCTTTCTTGATTTCTACCTTCGCCAATTTTAGCATCACGAAGAGCTTGGGAATCGTTTTTCATCATCCCTTGCATATTATAGTTCATCACGAAGTTCCAGTAACTTGGTGATAGTGACTAGAGAACTCTGTCAATCACTATCTTATCTGGAAGCTTAACTCCCACTTGATTCAAGCGATTGTAGTACTCAGACATTCTGAGCACATGCTCACTGGTTGAGCTATTCTCCTCCATCTTGTAGGCAAAGTATTTGTCAGAGGTCTCATACCTCTCGACACGGGCATGAGTCTGAAATACCAATTTCTGCTCTTGGAACATCCCATATGCTCCATGGCGTTCAAAACATCTTTGCAGCCCCGATTCTAAGCCGTAAATCATGGCGCACTAAACTATCAAGTAGTCATCTTACCGAGCTTACCAAACATTCATAACGTATGCATCTGCTCCTGCAATGGGTCTGTCACCTAGCGGTGCATTAAGGACATAATTCTTCTGTGCAGCAATGAGGATAATCTTCATATCACCTACCCAGTCCGCATCATTGCTACTATCATCTTTCAACTTATTTTTCTCTAGGAACATATCAAAAATAAATGGGGAGCTACATCGCAAGCTATTGATCTACAACATAGATATGCAAAAACTATCAGGACTAAGTTCATGATATTTAAGTTCAATTAATCAAATTACTTAAGAACTCCCACTTAGATAGACATCGCTCGAGTCATCTAAATGATCATGTGATCCGAATCAACTAAACCATGTCCGATCATCACATCATATGTTGTAGTCATCAATGGTGAACATCTCTATGTTGATCATATTTACTATATGATTCACGTTCGACCTTTCGGTCTCCAGTGTTCCGAGGACATGTCTGTACATGCTAGGCTCGTCAAGTTTAACCCGAGTATTCTGCATGTGCAAAACTGCCTTGCACCCGTTGTATGTGAACGTAGAGCCTATCACACCCGATCATCACGTGGTGTCTCAGCACGAAGAACTTTCGTAACAGTGCATACTCAGGGAGAACACTTATACCTTGAAGTTTTGTTAAGGGATCATCTTATAATGCTATCGTCATACTAAGCAAAATAAGATGCATAAAAGATAAAACATCACATGCAATCAAAATATGTGACATTATATGTCCATCATCATCTTGTGCCTTTGATCTCCATCTCCAAAGCACCGTCATGATCTCCGTCATCACCGGCTTGACACCTTGATCTCCATCATAGCGTCATGGTCGTCTCGCCAACTATTGCTTCTACAACTATCGCTAACGCATAGTGATAAAGTAAAGCAATTACATGGCGTTTGCATTTCATACTATAAAGCGACAACCATAAGGCTCCTTCTAGTTGCCGATAACTTCTACAAAACATGATCATCTCATACAACAACGTATATCACATCATGTCTTGACCATATCACATCACAACATGCCCTGCAAAACAAGTTAGACGTCCTCAACTTTGTTGTTGCAAGTTTTACGTGGCTGCTACGGGCTTCTAGTAAGAACCATTCTTACCTACGCATCAAAATCACAACGGTGTTTTGTCAAGTTTGTTGTTTTAACCTTCAACAAGGACCGGCCGTAGTCAAATTCGATTCAACTAAAGTTGGAAAAAGAAGACACCCGCCAGCCACCTTTATGCAAAACTAGTTGCATGTCTGTCGGTCGAACCGGTCTCATGAACGTGGTCATGCAAGGTTGGTCCGGGCCGCTTCATCCAACAATACAGCTGAATCAAAATAAGACGTTGGTGGTAAGCAGTATGACTATCACCGCCCACAACTCTTTGTGTTATACTCGTGCATATCATCTACGCATAGACCTCGCTCTGATACCAATGTTGGGAAACAAAGCATGCAATTTCAAAAAATATTCCTACGCTCACACAAGATCTATCTAGGAGATGCATAACAATGTGAAGGGGAGAGTGTGTCCACGTACCCTCATAGACCGAAAGTAGAAGCGTTTGCTTAATGCGGTTGATGTAGTCGTACGTCTTCTCGTTCCGACCGGTCAAGTACCAAACGTATGGCACCTCCGAGTTCTGCACACGTTCATTGCGTTGACGTCCCTCAAGCTCTTGATTCAGCAGAGTGTCGAGGAAGTAGACGAGTTCCGTCAGCACGATGACATGGTGACGATGATGGTGATGTGATCCGTGCAGGGCTTCACCTAAGTACTGCGAGAATATGACCGGAGGCGTAACTGTGGAGGGGGGCACTGCACACGGCTTGGAACAATTGATGTGTGTTGTAGGCTCCCCGTCCCACATATATAAAGGAGGGAGGGGAGGAGGCCGGCCCTAGGCGCGCCCAAGTAGGAGGAATCCTACTTGGGTTCCTAGTTGGATTCGGCCCCCTTTCCTTTTACCGGAGGGGGAAAGAGAGAGAGAGAGGGGGAGAAGGAAAGGGGGGCGCTGTCGGTGTCAAAACCGGCGGATCTCGGGTAGGGGGTCCCGAACTGTGTGTCTAGGCGGATGGTAACAGGAGACAAGGGACATGATGTTTTTACCCAGGTTCGGGCCCTCTCGATGGAGGTAATACCCTACTCCTGCTTGATTAATATTGATGATATGGGTAGTACAAGAGTAGATCTACCACGAGATCAAGGAGGCTAAACCCTAGAAGCTAGCCTATGGTATGTTTGTTGTTCGTCCTACAGACTAAAACCCTCCGGTTTGTATAGACACCAGATAGGTTAGGGTTACACAGAGTCGGTTACAATGGTAGGAGATCTACATATCCGTATCGCCAAGCTTGCCTTCCACGCCAAGGAAAGTCCCATCCGGACACGGACGAAGTCTTCAATCTTGTATCTTCATAGTCCAGAGTCCGCCCGTGATGATAGTCCGCTATCCGGACACCCCTAGTCCGGGACTCCTCAAGAGCCCCCAACCAGGCTTCAATGACGATGAGTCCGCGCGTTGATTGTCTTCGGCATTGCGAGGCGGTTCTTCTCCAAATTCCATACACTTGTCGAATAGTGTCCGGCTTCTGATAAATGCTGCGCTCCTTGGCTTCTACGCCCAATAATGGCCATCTTCCACGTGTTTGAATGAATGCGAAACGCCAGGGTATTTTTACACTTACCCCCGTAGCTGCGCAAATGAGCTGCGAGGCTCATTTCGGGCTGTGGAAGAGATTATTCTGCCTAGTACCCCGTTATCACGAGGGGTCAATATATCAAGTGAGCGGAGCCGAGCTATGGCGCATCGCCGGGACCGGATACCTATCCGGAACCCCGAAGAAGGCGTCCGAAGACTGGCCTTCGGAATGGTTTTATATGGAGGACGTCCCGCTGCCGGATCCTGTTCGGATCGGCCTTCCGGAGTTTAGCAATGCTCCTCTGAAGAAGCGCCTAAGCTAGCGCCCTCGAAGCCCCCGGAAGGAAGATGACCGGGATGTCCTCTATTTGATGAGCCGAATAAGGTTACTGGATCATGCCGGATTGACCATGATTGGAGTCATGGCAATCTGTATTATGAGGGGAGTGCAGCCGCTCCAATATAGGGGCCACCACATGTGGGACTTCAACGGGGAGGATGATGCCACCCGCCATGGCCGAAAAGGGCCGGGATCAGTCACCGAACTGGTGAAGATCTTGTCTGCCATGTATAAAGGAGAGGAGGAGGATTTCCTCCGCGTCAATCCGCTGAAGGAGTTTTCTTCGAATAATCCTCGAAGCTTGGTAAGCAAACATCTTTGTGACCTGTCCGATCCATGTTCCCGTGGTTAAATATCTTATTTCATGGTTTTTGCACAGGAACTGCGCCGGACTGTGGAGAAGATACACAGCGCGCCCCCACAACCCGAGGATCCGGAGAGGTCCCTCGATCCGACCTCCGAAGAGGATCCGGATATAAAGGTGGAGTTGATCGATGGGGTGTTCTACCAACTTAGCATCGACAATGCCTTGGTTGCCATTACGGCTGATTACCCCGGAATACTTCCAGCCTCATAGGTAACTGGGACCGAGATCCCAAAATCCTGATAATGACCCCCCATGCTTATTTTTGATCACCGTATACCAATGGTGTTTCAAGGGGTACCTTCGAGGCAGGAAGTCGAGCTCCGGGCGGCTGGCCAACAAAGGGCAAGGCGGGCCCATAAGCTAAAAAGAAGTGCGGTCCGGATCAAAACTCCGCCGAACGGTATGGTGTGTCACCATACTCCGTGATTGATTCTCGGAAGGCGATTAACGCTGGTGCTCTTTTAGGAAAAGAGCTCTCACGGACCGAGTCCGAGAGGTTATAATCGAACCTTCACCGCCAGGCTTCAAACCCGGGTCCGGAGGTCGAGGCGAAAGCACGAGACATGCGTCGGATGCTCCTCCGACAGAGGATGCCGACAGGTTGTCCGCCACCAACTCCGAGGTGGAGAGTGCCTGAATCACAAAGCGCCCGGACAGTTCTTCGTGGACGCATGTTTCTCCCAAGAGGCCTTGAATGCCTTTGACTGGGAGATGCGCACTCCGTGCCGCCAAGATGGTCTAGCCAGAGCCACGGAGCAGTATGTAAAGGACATACGGGTAAGGAAATTTGATTATATATGCCAAGAGTCTCCCGAGACTTAAAATAGTTAGAATAACTGATTTAAGGATCATTTGTTATGCAGGATCTTACATAAAAGAATACCCGACTATCACAGGAGCTTGAAGAGTGCAAGGCCCAACTTGAGGCCACACTAGCCGCTGCGGGGGGAGCCACAGAGACCCCTCTGGTAATATACGCTTCAGAAGATAAATAGTTTATGAAGTGCGGCGTGTGTGTAAATCTGACAAAAAATATTGCAGATGGCGCCAGACTAGATCCGGACAAGCAGCAGCTCTTACGCCAGCTAAAGGCCGGCGAGAGCGTGCTTACAAGGGTGCGGTAGGAGAAAAATAACCTCCAAGACGCCAACACCAAGCTGGGTGAGGAACTAAAGGATGTTCGTGCCCAGTTGTCTGACTCCGTAAAGGAGAATCGGCGGCTTCGTCGCGGCATTTTCAGTAAGTGCTTGAACGAACTTTGAAAGAGTTCGGCGAGGAAGGCGACTAACATAAACATGTATGTAGGTTTGCTCACAGGTCGTCCTGAGGAGGAGATGCCCAGTTCTTCGGGTGATCTTCTTCCCGAATCTGCGTACCGCACGAACGAGTCCCGGTGATGAAAGGCATCGGCCAGCCTTGTGGCCATCTATCTCCCCGCCCAAGGTATTGGGGAGCTGGCAGAGCGGCTTCAAGGAGCACGGCGGCGCTTCCGGCTGTGGAAGATATCGGCCTGCCGTCAAGGCGCCAGGGAGGCCTGGGCCATGGTAAAGACGCGGTACACGAAGGCTGACCCAAACCACATGGCCGAGGTCGGACCTGTGGGGCCTAATGGGATGGAGATCCCTGTAAGCTTAGTGTACGGCCAAGTAGAATTGGCTGCCAAGTATTCCCAGCAAGATTGTAAATTAGATAGCCTATTAGATGGCATTGAGGAGGAATACAATGAGACAAGTTGACTATGTAAAAGTATGACATGAAGAATGTCTTCTAGCCGGATTGTAGATTGTTTGTCATAGCGGACCTTTTCGCTTCGACCTCTGGACCCAATAGTCCGGAGTGTGTCCGAATACCTTCTTGGTTATATAAGAACCGGGGTATGCATGGAGACAAGGCGAAGGGGTCATTGTTTGCTGTATCAGACAAGTGCCCAACTAGTTATGTTATATTACATGGGTAGTAAGAAACATCTTCCAGGGAGAATAGTTCCGTTAAGGGTTCCTTTCGCTGGGATGCATGCCCCAAAGTGCATGTCAAAGCTGCCATGAAAGCAGAAAATCATCTGGGGGCAGATGGGTAAATAATTAAAAATCATCTTTCAGTTCATCGACCGAATATTCCCTTAAGAACGCTTAGCGGCATCACCCACCGAGGTACACATCCGCTGACTCGGCAAGAATAATCACAGAGGTGCTCCTTTACCACCTAGCCGAACAATCGGGAACGAGGGGTAAGCACAGGAGCCAGCAACCCAGCTTGGCCAAAACTTAAGTCATATCGATGCATATAATGGTGAATAAAAGGTACATGCGGAAGTTTAACGCATGTGTTGGGCATGAAGCTCAGATAAATAAGCTTCGTTAAAGAAGCCCCAGTATAATGAGCGATACATAGGCGTCAAATATGTGCGAACAAAGCGCAAAATGAGCCTCTAAAAGGCTTCAGGAAGAAGGAGGGAGAAGGAGAGAAATAAAAGACAGCAAAAAATGGAAAATGTGGATTGAGGAAGGAGACGAACTTGGAGTCCGGCGCTTAGGCGTAGAATCTTTGTAGACGGGCTGCGTTCCATGGGTTCGGCTCGAGTCGGTTATCCGACGTGTTTCGCAGACGGTATGCTCCGCCGGTCAGGACCTGGTCGATGATGAAGGGACCTTCCCATTTGGGCCTGAGTTTGTCCTTTTTCTTGTCCGCAGCGAGAACTAGTTCGCCCACGCTATAAGCTTTGGCCCGCATTTCCTCGCTTTGATATCTTCGAGCCTGCTGTTGATAAAATGCGAACGAGCTTTTGCCACGCCGCGCTCCTCCTCCAATGCGTCCAAACTTTCTTGCCGATCGAGCTCGGCTTCTTTCTTCATACATGCGCACGCGAGGTGAGTCATGAATTATGTCGCAGGCAAGACCGCTCTCGCGCATACACCATAAAAAATGGTATGAATATGGTAGTACGATTCGGCGTGGTCCGCAGCCCCCAGAGTACGGAGTCGAGCACCTCAACCCAGTGCGTGTTAGATTCCTTAAGGGACCGCACTAGTCTGGGTTTAATGCCGCTCATGATTAGACCATTTGCTCGTTAGACTTGGCCGTTGGTTTGAGGGTGATAGACTGAGGCGTAATCGAGCTTGATGCCCATGTTTTTGCACCATAATTTGACCTCATCGGCCGTGAAGTTGGTGCCGTTATCAGTGATGATACTGTGGGGGACACCGTAACGGTGCACTACCCCTGATAAGAAGTCTATCACTGGTCCGGATTCGCCGCTTTTAACAAGCTTGGCCTCTATCCATTTGGTGAATTTATCCACCATGACCAATAGGTATTTTTGCTTGTGGGTTCCTCCCTTAAGGGGTCCAACCATGTCAAGCCCCTGCACCGTGAACGGCCAGGTGATGGGTATAGTTTTGAGGGCGGTGGGTGGCATATGGCTTTGGTTAGCAAAAGCTGGCAACCGACGATCGTTGGACTAAATCCTGCAAGATCTGCCCGGGCCGTCGGCCAATAAAATCCTGTATGGAAGGCCTTGCCTACAAGGGCACGGGCTGCGGCGTGGTGCCCACCCAGTCCGCATGAATTTCAGCCAGAGGTTTCGCCTTCCTCTTCGGAGATACACCTTTGAAGGACTCCGGTAGTGCTTTTCTTATAAAGCTCTCCTCATGGACTTTGTAGGCTTTAGATCGCCGCACTATGCAGCGAGCCTCATTTTGGTCTTCGGGAGTTCCTGCCTAGTTAGGTAGGCTAGGAATGGTTCCGCCCACGGGCGATAACCGCCATTATTTCGTGAGCGGAGGGTGTTATCTCGGGGCGAGCCTCCGCTTGTGTCGAGTGTTGGCGTCAGCAAAGGCGGTTGGGTCCGGATTGTTATTGCCGGACTCCCCTTCCCATAGTACGGATGGCTTGAACAGCCGTTCCAGAAAGATATTGGGTGGGACGGCATCGCGTTTTGCACCGATGCGTGCCAATATATCCGCCGCTTGGTTGTTATACTGGGCTATATGATGAAATTCGAGCCCTTCGAACCGTGCTGACATTTTTAGGACCGCATTGCGGTATGCTGCCATTTTCGGATCTTTGGCATCAAAGTCTCCGTTTATTTGAGATATTGCGAGGTTCGAATCCCCGCACACTTCTAGGCGTTGAATGCCCATGGAGACTGTCATCCGGAGGCCGTGCAGAAGGGCCTCATATTCGGCTGCGTTGTTGGAGTCCGTATACATTACCTGAAGGACGTATTGGACTGTGTCCCCGGTTGGGGACGTCAGGACAACGCCAGCCCACAGGCCGGCCAACATTTTGGAGCCGTCGAAGTGCATGATCCAATTGGAGTATGCGCCGCACTCTTTAGGGAGTTCGCCGTCCATTCGCCACGAAGTCGGCCAAAACCTGCGACTTGATAGCTCATCGTGGCTTGTAGGTTATGTCGAATGGAAGGAGCTCTATGGCCCATTTAGCAATCCGGCCCATCGTGTCGCGGTTGTTTATAATATCATTAAGAGGTACTTCAGAGGCTACCGTTATCGAACACTCTTGAAAGAAGTGCCGTAGCTTTCGGGATGCCATGAACACCGCGTATGCTATCTTTTGATAGTGTGGGTACCGGGACTTGCATGGAGTTAGAACAGTGGACACATAGTAAACCGGTTTTTGAAGGGGGAATCGGTGTCCGTCCGTTTCTCGTTCGACAACGAGCACCGCGCTGACAACTTGATGTGTTGCGGCGATATATAATAGCATTGGTTCGCCCATGTTGGGTGCGGCCAGGACCGGATTTGTTGCCAAAATGGCTTTTATTTCTTCGAGTCCGGCTGTGGCGGCCTCCGTCCACTCGAAGTGTTCGGTGCGCCGGAGGAGGCGGTAAAGGGGTAACGCCTTTTCTCCCAAATGGGAGATAAAGCGGCTTAGAGCCGCTATGCATCCCGTCAATTTTTGTATTTGTTTGAGGTCTTTTGGAATATCCAATTGTGACAGAGCTCGGATCTTGGCTGGGTTTGCTTCAATTCCTCTACCAGACACAATGAAGCCCAGGAGCTTTCCGGCTGGAACGACGAAGACGCATTTTTCCGGATTGAGCTTGATGTCATATTTTCAAAGATTGTCGAATGTGAGCCTCAAGTCGTCTACTAGAGTTTCGACGTGCTTGGTTTTAACGACCACATCATCTACATATGCTTCTACTGTTTTGCCGATCTGGTTTGCCAGACATGTCTGAATCATGCGCTGATATGTTGCGCCGGCGTTTTTGAGCCCAAAGGGCATTGTGTTGAAGCAGAACGGGCCGTATGGAGTGATGAATGCTGTTGCAGCTTGGTTCTGCTCCGCCATCGTGATTTGGTGGTAGCCGAGTACGACGAGGAAGCACAATGAGTCATGCCCTGCAGAAGGCCAATAATTTGATCAATTCGAGGGAGGGGAAGGGATCCTTTGGGCAAGCCTTATTAAGGTCTTTAAAATCAACACATAGGCGCCAGATTTATCCTTCTTGGTACCATCGCCAGTTTGCTAGCCAGTCCGGATGTTTGATATCTCTCGATGAATCCGGCTTCCAAAAGTTTGGCTAGCTCCTTCCCATGGCCTGTCTCTTGGGTTCGAAAAGCGCCTAAAGAGCCTGTTTGATCGGCTTGAATCCTTTTAGGATATTTAGCCTATGCTCGCCAGCCGACGGGATTCTGGCATGTCGAATGGTGCCAGCAAAGATGTCCCAGTTTTCTCATAGAAATTTTCATAGTGCGCGTCTACATCGTGGTTTAACTGTGCCCCAATGGAGGCCGCCTTTGCAAGGTCTGTTGGGTGGACTTGGAATTTGACTATTTCATCCGCTGGTTTAAAAGAGGTGGACTTGGATCTTTTGTCAAGTATCACATCGCCCCTCGTTCACCGTGGAGCGATCGCGGTGAGTTCCTCGGCCGCTAGGGCTTTGGATAGTGCCTCGAGGGCTAGTGCGGCTGTCTTGTTTTCGGCGCGGAGTGCTATGTTCGGATCACTAGCGAGAGTGATGATTCCGTTAGGTCCGGGCATTTTAAGCTTCATGTACCCATAATGGGGTATAGCTTGAAAAATTGTGAATGCCTCTCGCCCTAATAAAGCATGATATCCGCTGTTGAACGGGGCCACTTGAAATGTGACCTCCTCGCCTCAGTAATTGTCCGGGAGAAATAACACTACGCCCATGTGATTTTTCCTGTGCAGCATGCTTCCGGCTAGGGATTATTCCTCTAAAGGTTGTGCTGCTTCGCCAATGCGGTTCCAGTCTATTTCCATTTTTCGGAGGGTTTCCTCATAGATGAGGTTTAGTCCGCTGCCGCCATCCATGAGTACCTTAGTAAGGCGAAAGCCGCCCACTATCGGACCGAGAACCAATGCGGCCGGTGCTCGGGCTGTTCGAATTTAGGTTCGCCATCGGCATTAAAGGTAATAGCCGTGTCACTCCATGGATTTATTGTTGCTACTTGGTAGACTTCGGCAAGGTTGCGGAGGGTTCGTTTTCGCATGTTATTTGATGCAAAAGTCTCGAAGACTGTTAACACCGTACTGGTGTTGCTGGGCTGGGATTCTGAAGCTAGAAGCTCTTCGCCACTTTTGGCCACCTACCGTAGTATCCAACATGCTCGAAGGCTATGAGTTGGAGTGGCGCCCTCTGTGCTATGAATTTTGCAGGGTCTGTTTAGCCAACCCTCCAGTACGGTTCCGTACCCTTTAGGGGGTTTTGGTTTTTTGGTATTTGACCTAGGTGCTTGATAATGATGCACCCTTTTATTTCGGACTAGGGATGTATTCGGGGCCGGATTATCCCAAAATTTACTTTCGGTTTTCCAGGCGCTCTCCATCGCACAATACTTTTGTACTATGGTCACCAAGTCAGCAAAGCGTGTAATTTCATGACGACTTATGGCGTTTAGGATTCCCTTGTCCGTGCAATTATTGCAGAAAATTGGGATTGCGTCCTCCTCTCGGTAGTCCTTTATCCTGTTCATAACCACGAGGAATCTAGCCCAGTAATGATGTACTGTTTCAGCGGGCTCTTGCAGAATTCGAGAGAGATTGCTAATGTTTGGGTGGGCGGGTGGAACTAGATCCGAACCCCGCCCAATTTAGGACTCAGGGCCGAGAAGTTTCCAACTCGAAGTTTGGATTTTGAGTGTTATCCAATGAGTCCAACCCGCCGCCGACTTTAAGTTCGTGGCTTGATCGACATCCGCCCCTCTGCGGGAATCCGCATGGAGGGATCGGGAATCTGGACGTAGCTAGTCCTTAAGGTAGAAGAAGAATCGCCGCATTGCTCCTCTATCACAGCAACATGATGGGTAGCCCGGGAGAGTTGATCTCTCGATGGTTTTAGGCCCGATCCGGTCGTAGTCTGTGGCGACTCCTGTGATGATGGCGCGATCCAAGAGCTCGCTTACGGAGGAGAGCTCGATCGATCTAACTGCTCGTCAAGTTCAACTAACATGGAGATTGGTTTCGATGACTCGAGAGGTCATCGTCGCCGCAAGCAGCGAACTAGCGGTCATGAGAAACCGCCTAGCCTAAGAGTCCACCAGCGCCAAGGCTTCTTTGGCGATGGTATCGCCTTTAAAGACGAGATGAGGCATCCTACCGATGGCGACGCACAGAGGAACTCTCAATGAAAGCACCAATGTCGGTGTCAAACTGGCGGATCTCGGTAGGGGGTCCCGAATCGGCGCCTAGGCGGATGGTAACAGGAGACAAGGGACACGATGTTTTTACCCATGTTCGCCCTCTCGATGGAGGTAATACCCTACCCTGCTTGATTAATATTGATGATATGGGTAGTACAAGAGTAGATCTACCACGAGATCAAGGAGGCTAAACCCTAGAAGCTAGCCTATGGTATGATTGTTGTTCATCCTACGGACTAAAACCCTCCGGTTTATATAGACACCGGATAGGTTAGGGTTACACAGAGTCGGTTACAATGGTAGGAGATCTACATATCCATATCGCCAAGCTTGCCTTCCACGCCAAGGAAAGTCCCATCCGGACACGGGACGAAGTCTTCAATCTTGTATCTTCATAGTCCAGGAGTCCGGCCGTGATGATAGTCCGGCTATCTGGACACCCCCTAGTCCGGGACTCCCTCAGGCGCCGTCCCCTCCCCTAGTACAATTAGGCCTCCTTCCCTGTGGGGGACGTGCCACCCCTTTGTAGGATGGTGTGCCTCCCTCCTATGGCCCATATCTTACCCCGGGGGGTTCCGATAACTCCCCTAGTACTCCAATATGTACCCGATACATTCCGGAACACTTCCGGTGTCCGAATACTATCATCCAATATATCAGTCTTTAACCTCTCGACCATTTCGAGACTCCTCGTCATGTCCGTGATCTCATCCAGGACTCCAAACAACATTCGGTCACCAAATCACATAACTCATATAATACAAAATCATCATCAAACGTTAAGCGTGCAGACCCTACGGGTTCGAAAACTATGTGGACATGACCGAGACACCTCTCCGGTCAATAACCAATAGCAGAACCTGGATGCTCATATTGGCTCCTACATATTCTACGAAGATCTTTATCAGTCGTACCGTAATGACAACATACGTTATTCCCTTTGTCATCGGTATGTTACTTGCCCGAGATTCGATCGTTAGTATCTTCATACCTAGTTCAACCTCATTACCGGCAAGTCTCTTTACTTGTTCCACAATACATCATCCCGCAACTAACTCATTAGTCACATTTCTTGTAAGGCTTCTTATGATGTGTATTACCGTGAGGGCCCAAAGATACCTCCCCGATACTCGGAGTGACAAATCCTAATCTCGATCTATGCCAACCCAACAAACACCTTCGGAGATACCTGTAGAGCATCTTTATAATCACCCAGTTACGTTGTGACATTTATAGCACACAAGGTATTCCTCCGGTATCCGAGAGTTGCATAATCTCATAGTCAAAGGAATATGTATAAGTCATGAAGAAAGCAATAGCAATAAAACTTAACGATCATTATGCTAAGCTAACGGAAGGGTCTTGTCCATCACATCATTCTCCTAATGATGTGATCCCGTTCATGAAATGAAAACACATGTCTATGGTTAGGAAACTTTACCATCTTTGATTAACGAGCTAGTCTAGTAGAGGCTTACAAGGGACACTGTGTTTTGTCTACGTATCCACACATGTATCAAGTTTCTAGTTAATAGAATTCTAGCATGAACAATAAATATTTATCATGATATAAGGAAATATAAATAACAACTTTATTATTACCTCTAGGGCATATTTCCTTCACTCCGCCCTGCCGCGCTGATTCGTCCTGATCTCCTTACATCAAAATGGAAGCTTTGGCACTCGCTTTGGGGAAGACAGGCGCCCATTCTCGCTTATCACAAGAATGGAAACTGCTCTTGGTCGCATCGTGTGGTACTTATCCTAATAGCAACACGTCATCCATGTGATGGGCTCGGATCCCTGCAGCTGGGCCATACGGCCTGCCTCATGGGGCGGCCTCGTGATGGGGGTCCTCGCGAGGCAACCCGACGCTTGCCGGCGTCGACGGGGCTCGGCCTACCGGCAGGGGCCTCACGAGGTCGGCTCCTCGCGAGGTGGCTTCCTCCGAAGCTGCCGAGGTAGGGCCACCCCTCGCAGGCTAGCCCAAGCATCGTCTCCAAGGCCAGAGCAGATGTGTCGTGGTACCCCGGTTCCCACTGGGCCAACAGTAGCCCTCGGGCCCGCGGTGCGCATGTTTTGCCCGCTAGGAACAAAATGGCGCGGGGGCCCATTGAGCTGCCACCAGGCCTAGAGGTGACGCGTGGCAGTTTTGATGGGATGGGATGCTCCCACTTCCCCATGATGCCTCGGTAACCGCCGTCCTGACGATAAATCCCGCCCGCGTGGGGCGGAGGCACATCATTGCTTCCCATTTCCTTCCTCTGGTTTCCTTCCGCTCGGCGCCTCTACTCCTAATCGCCTCAGCCGCCGTCACAGCCATGGCGCCCAAGAGGAGGTTCTCCGCCATTGGGAAAGAGAAGGCAGCAGCGGAGGAGGCGGAGCCTCCAAAGATGGCGCCGACGAGGGGCAAAGGCCGCGGACGAGGCCATGCCCGTGCCTCTGCTGCTGCAACGAGGGTCCTCCACCGGGACTGGATGTGGTCGCTAGCTACCGCACAGGAGGACAGCCCGAGCGCCCGTGGAAATACAGCTCTTCGTGGGCGCAGGGGGCGAGGGGTCCGTGGACACAGTGGACGCGACGGAGCATGCGCGCCCACTCCCCCGGGGAGACCCACACGGCGGAGGTGGTGCACGAGTTCATCGAGTGTCTACACAGCCGACCCCACAGCTGGCTCCGAATTCCGGACTCCTTTGTCAGGGCGATGGAGGATGGCGAGCCACTGAACCTATGGCTGCAGGCGAACAACTACTGCAATGGCAGTAAGGGCATATTTATCCCTTAGGTGTTTTGGTGATTGATGACAATGCTTTTGCGGACTAATCGTGTGCCTTGAGTTTCTCATACGCTTCATCGCTAGGCACGAGACGATTCGGTGCCCCTCGAAGACTATTGAAGACGGCGTTGTTCTACGTTTCTCTTTGGTGGATTTGAGTCGTAGGAGAGCCATACTATTAAGAGGGGGTCCGCGTCGGAAAGGTTCGGGTGGAATCAACACGTACACATGTCCTTCCTTTCCTTTGCACTTTGGAGCGTCTCTCCGTTGTCCCAGTTGGGCTTAATCTGACGGCTACTGTTGTACTTGCGGTAGTACTGCTCTATGGAGCGGTAGTACCGCAAGCACCCACGGTAGTACCGCTAGTGGTCACGGTAGTACCGCTCCTCTGGAGCCTTAGTACCGTAGCTCCCAGGCCTAGTGCTGCTCCGGTACGGTAGTAGGGGTGGATGTAATTTTCTACATCCACGCCCACACGGTAGTACCTTACGTCATGCGTGGTAGTACCGCGGGTGGCCACGGTAGTACTGCTCCCCTGGAGTCGTAATACCGTGGCCCTCATACCTAGTACCGCTGCGTCACGGTAGTAGGAGCAGATGTATTCTTTTTACATCCGCGCCTCAACGGTAGTACCGCGCCTCGTGCGCGGTAGTACCGCGTCGGAGTTTTTGCACTGCTTCATTTTCAGCGGAAGTAGGCAAGGATGTATTTTATTTCATCCGCGCTCTTCGTAGGCTTTGACTTTCTTGCCTTGCGGTAGTACCGCAAGGGGGAGCGGTAGTACCGCGCAAGCGGTAGTACTGCACTCAGTCAGGCTAGTCCCGGCCTCTGCTGCTTCCGCGGAAGTACCGTGGTCCTCCATGGTAGTACCGCGTGGCCTTGCGGTAGTACCGCGCTCCTGGAGCGGTAGTACCGCATGTCGCAGGCTGAACATGTGGATAACGGTTGGATCTCTTCCATGACTATAAAAGGGGCGTCTCCTACCTCTAGTTGACTACCTCTTCCACCTCTAAGCTCCATTGTTGCTCCAAGCTCCATTTTCCCTGATCTCTCTCCCTAGCCAATCAAACTTGTTGATTTGCTCGGGATTGGGTGACAAGGGCCCGATCTACACTTCCACCAAGAGATATTCGATTCCCCCCACTTATCCCTAGCGGATCTTGTTACTCTTGGGTGTTTTAGCACCCTAGACGGTTGAGGTCACCTCGAAGCCATACTCCATTGTGGTGAAGCTTCGTGGTGTTGTTGGGAGCCTCCAAGTGTTGTAGAGATTGCCCCAACCTTGTTTGTAAAGGTTCGGTCGCTGCCTTCAAGGGCACCAATAGTGGAATCACGGCATCTCGCATCGTGTGAGGGTGTGAGGAGATTACGGTGGCCCTAGTGGCTTCTTGGGGAGCATTGTGCCTCCACACCGCTCAAACGGAGACGTACTTCCCTTTGAAAGGAAGGAAATTCAGTAACACATCCTCGTCTTCACCGGCTCCACTCTTGGTTATTTCGTGCCTTTACTTTTGCAAGCTTACTTGTGTTGTATCTATTGCTTGCTTGTGTTCTAGTTGTCATTGCATCATATAGGTTGTCCACTTAGTTGCATATCAAGACAACCTATTTTGTCGCAAGGTTTAAATTGTTAAAGAAAAGCTTAAAAATTGTTTGTTGCCTATTCACCCCCCCCTCTAGTCAACCATATCGATCCTTTCAATTGGTATCAGAGCCTCATCTCTTTATTAAGGACTTTACCGTCCGAAGAGTATGGTTGACACCACAGATGGTGCGGAGGAGCACTCCGGTGTGAACCCTATCTCGTCTCACGGTCGATGGGGAACCTCGGTCTCAGGAGGAATTCAATGTGGCTCTAGACACATTGAAAGACTCCATGACGACCAAGGTTGAAAGCATGCTTACTAAATTTCTTGAAGGGCTTAAACTGTCCACCTCGCCGATGAAAGTGGGTGATCCCACTAACAAGGTGACGGATGCTACCTCCGACAAGGGGGAAGCTAACAGTGAAAAGAGTCCTTCTACTAGTGGTAGAAATGGCACCGGCATCTTACCCCATGTGGAACCTCCAATTTATGGAGGACCGATTCCCTCTACTCATTGAAATCGTGCCGGTCCTCCTCCTAAGATTGTGAAAAATTAGGATTTTGATTCTTGGGTGTATCGCTTCAAGCGTCATTTAAATCATGTGAATACTAACCTTTGGAGAATCATTGAAGAAGGTTTCTATCCACATGACCGAAGCAACTTTACCCCGAGAGAAGTGGTGGATAATCAATTCAATGAGAGTGCTCTCTTCATCATCCAAGATGCAATCCTTTCTGAAGATCTCCCTCATCTTCGACCTCATGCCATGGCCAAAGACGCGTGGCAATGCGTTGTGTCTCTCTATCGAGGAAGTGCTAGCATTCAACGCTCCAACTATGAAGTGGTACAAGATGAAGCCGATGAGTTTGCAATGAAAGAAGATAAAGAACCCTGTGAGCTCTTTCCGAAGAGTGACCAAACTCGCGGTCTCACTACGAGATCATGGGAGCAAGGACATGGATGACAATTGGATCAAGCACAAGTTCCTCAAGGCCATGATGCCCTACAACAAGGCCATGTCCTCCGTCATTCGTCAAAGACCAGACTTCCACTCCATGACCTCAAGTGAAGTGTTGGATGAGTTCGTTGCAATGAGCATCTTGGACAAGACCACCGACAATGCGGTGCTCCGTTCTCAAAGGGCAAAGAAGCCCAACCTTGCCTTGAAGGCCAAGGTTAGTGTGGAAGAAGAGGAAGAAGAAGAAGATGAGGAGAGCAACCCCGAAGACACGAAATATGATTATCATGAGCACATGGCTCTTGCCTCAAGACAATTTTGGAGAAAGAAGAATACAAGACCCAACTTCAACAAGAACAATTTAAGTGGCCTCAAGGGCAAGCAACGAGTTAGAACTTATTTCAACTGTGGCAATGTGAGCCATTTCGTTGCGGATTGTCCTTACGAGAAGCGGGAAGACAATGGTGGCAAGTTCATCCGAAAAGACAAGGCCAAGTCCTTCCCCAACAAGAACAACTTCACCAAGAAGACTCCTACTCGCGGATTGGTGGTTCAAGAAGAATACCGTGAGGATGACGATGATGATGAAGATAGTGAAGCAATGGCCATGGCATCTGTTGCCATTGCCACAACTCCCCGGGTGTCTCTCTTCGATTCACCCAACGAGAACATCACCGCCAAGTGTCTCATGGCTAAATCCACCAAAAAGGTAACCCCCAACATCAAAATCACCATTATTCCTAATCCTTCTTCGACGGTTGGCTTTGATGATGGTAAGGGGTCTAATGAGGAGGTAAATGAATTTGAGTCCTTCATGAGTAAGCTCAAGGGCAAATCCAAGAAGCACTTCGTTGCTCTCTTGGAACAACTTGGTGAAGCCAATGACATGATCGAGGCTCACGAAGAAACCATCTCTAAGATGGAAGGTCATAGTCGTGACTATGCCGATGAGATATCGGATCTCTCTAATGCTCTTGAGGAAGAGCGTGGGCATCGTTTGGCTCTTGAGGAGTCACACAACGATGACCATGCCAAATTAAAGAAAGATCTTGATCATGCTCTTGTTGTGTCTCGTGTCCTAAGTTCCGAGAAGGCTAAACTTGGGGTTGATCATGCTAGACTCAAGGAGGAGTTTGATGTACTTGACAAGGCCCATAAGGTCTTGAAAGGTGCTCATGCAAACCTCAAGGAGTCTCATGCTCAACTCCAAGTTAAGCTAACAAAGGAAAAGGCCACATTTCCTCACATGGTCTTAATTGATAATGCAAATGCTACTAACCCGTGTTGTGAGCATGTGCATCTTGTGGAGGAGAATGCCAAGTTGAAGGAACAACTCGAGAAAGGTCTTGTGTCATGCATACAAGGTGATAAGAACCTAAATGACCTTTTGAGAAATCAAAAGGAAGTTGTGGGCAAGGAGGGAGTTGGGTTCTCACCCAAGTCCAAGAACAAGAAGAAGAACGAGAAGAAGAATAACAAGACCAAACGACCTCCTCCGCTTAAGCAAACTTTTGTGAAGGAGGGAGAGGGTGCTCCTAAGGAGAAGAAGAACAATGCGAATAGTGGTGATGCCAAAAGGGGCAAAGCCATCTCTCCCAACAAAGCCGACGACTTTAACCCCTTTTATGTGTTGTGCCGTGCTAGTGATGGGCATGTCTATGCTAAATTTGTTGGTTCTTCCTATGAGTACATTCAATGGTCTATTTGGGTTCCTAAGACCCTCGTTACTAACATCAAAGGACCCATTACTAAATGGGTACCTAAAACCAAGAATTGATCTCTTGTAGGTGTTTGCTTCCGGTGGGGGATCATGGTTGCTCGATAGTGGAGCAACAAATCATATGACCGGGAGCAAGGACTTGGTGGTGGACGTGCAAAAGATCCCATCTATGCCCACCAATGTCGAGTGGGGTGATGCCTCACATTCTAAGGTATTGGGTCTTGGCAATGTTGTCATTTCTCATGATCTAACGATCGAGAAAGTCATGCTTGTTGAGTCCCTTGCGTTCAATTTACTTTTCGTTCGTCAACTTGCACTCATGGGCTTTGCCACCTTCTTTGATGTTGATACCGTGGCCCTCTTGTGGAGCAAGACTCTTAAAGTAGCCTTTGTTGGGCATGTCAAGAACGGTCTCTATGTGATTAACTTTTCGGAGCAACCCACTAAGACCGCGACATGCCTAATGGCTAAAGTTGATGTGGGATGGCTTTGGCATCGCCGTTTAGCCCACGTCAATATGAGATCTTTGCAAAGTCTTCTCGAGGGGGACCATGTCCGTGGACTAACAAATGTTAGTTTTGCCAAAGATCGTGCTTGCAGTGCTTGTATCGAAGGAAAGCTTCATGAGACGTCTCACCCTCCCACGACTATCATCTACTCGAAGAGACCCTTGGAGCTCCTGCACATGGACCTCTTCGGGCCTCCATCCTTTGATAGTCTTGGGGGTAGAAAGTATTGCTTGGTGATTGTGGATGATTATTCAAGATACACTTGGGTATACTTCTTCAAGAGGAAGAGTGAGACTCAACAAACCGTCATCGACTTTGCAAATGAAGCTCAACGTCAACATAATGCAAAGATCTTGAAATAGGAAGTGACAACGGCACCGAGTTCAAGAACTACACCTTGGATGAGTTTCTTAGTGATGAGGGGATCAAGCATGAATATTATGCACCATATACCCCTCAACAAAATGGTGTTGTGGAGAGGAAGAACCGGACGTTGATGGATGCGGCAAGGACCATGATGGTGGAGTTCAAGTCTCCATACAACTTTTGGGCCGAAACCATCAACACCGCATGTCATGCATCCAATCGGCTCTATCTCCGCAAAGGCTTGAACAAGACTCCTTATGAGATACTCACCGGAAACAAGCTCAATCTCAAGTACTTCCGGGTGTTCGGGTGTAAGTGTTTCATTCTCAAGAAAGGTGTTCATTTGTCTAAATTTGAGGCTAGAGCTTATGAGGGCATATTTGTTGGTTATGCTACAAACTCTCATGCTTACCGTGTTCTCAACAAGTCCACCGGACTCATTGAGGAGACGTGTAACGTGGAGTTTGACGAAAATAACGGCTCCCAAGTGGAGCAAAGTGGTACTTGTGATGTAGGTGATGAAATTCCTCCCCAAGCCATAAGAAGAATGGGTATTGGTCATATTCTTCCCATTGAGGAACCCCTTGTGGCCGAAGGAGAAGGACAATGCTCCACTCAAGTGGAGCCATCACCTACTCAAGACCCACACGCTTCCGAAGAACAAAGTGAAGGCCCTCAACCTCGTGAACAAAATCAAGGGCAAGATCAATCTCAAGATGGTGGTGAACCTCCAAATGATGCCCAAGGTCAAGTTCTTCCCCTCGAGCAAGTTCAAGTTCATGAGCAAGCTCAAGATCAAGTACAAGCTCAAGGCGGCGCTCAAGATAATTAAGTCAACCCTCCTCCTTCCACATACGAGGAGGAATTAGAGCGTCGTGCCGCGAAGATTGCTTCCAAACTCACCACCAAAGGCCATCTCATGGAGAATGTGGTTGGAAGCCTAAGAAAGGGGGTAAGCACTCGTAGACAATTAGCAAACTATTGTGAACATCACGCGCTTGTCTCTTGTGTTGAACCCCAAAAGGTCTATGAGGCGCCAAGACTCGGATTGGCTCAATGCCATGCATGAAGAACTCAACAACTTCGAGTACAACAAGGTGTGGAGATTGGTGCCAAGGCCATCGGGAACCACAACGTCATTGGAACCAAGTGGATTTTCAAGAACAAGCAAGATGCTCATGGGAACATCATTCACAACAAGGCAAGATTGGTAGCACAAGGCTACTCCCAAGTCGAGGGTATCGACTACGGTGAAACCTTTGCTCCCGTTGTTTCGCCTTTGAATCCATTCATTTGTTGATTGCTTATGCTTCCCATCACAACTTTAAGTTGCAACAAATGGATGTGAAAAGTGCTTTTCTTAATGGTCCTATTAATGAGTTGGTCTATGTCAAGCAAACCCCCGGGTTCGAGGATCCCTACTTCCCGGATCATGTGTATCAACCAGATAAGGCACTCTATGGCCTTAAACAAGCCCCACGTGCGTGGTATGACCACCTTACCAAGTTGTTACAAGATCGTGGATTTGAGGTGGGGCAAATCAATCCCACTCTTTTTACTAAGAAGGTCAAAGGGAAGTTGTTTGTATGCCAACTATATGTTGATGATATTATCTTTGGTTCCCCTAACAAAGCTTTCAATGAGGAATTTGCCACTCTCATGACCTCCTAGTTCAAGATGTCTTCGATGGGAGAGTTGAAGTTCTTCCTTGGTTTTGATATCAAACAAAGAAGAGATGGAACCTTCATCAACCAAGACAAATATACTCAAGACATGCTAAAAAGATTCAAGCTAAGTGATGTCAAGCCGGCTTCTACTCCAATGCCTACCAAGTGCCAACTTGACATTGATCCCAATGGTAAAGCGGTGGATCAAAAGGTATATCGCTCCATGATTGGCTCCTTGCTTTACCTTTGTGCATCTAGACCGGATATCATGTTGAGTGTGGGAATGTTTGCACGGTTTCAAGCCGCCGACGAAGGAAAGTCACTATGTGGCGGTCAAGTTTAATCTTCGATATTTGTCTCTTACCCCAAACTTTGGCTTATGGTATCCAAGAGGGGAAAACTTCAAGCTTGAAGGATATACGGATTCCGATTGGGCGGGAGACAAAGTGGATAGGAAGTCCACCTCCGGAGGGTGCCAAGTGGTCTTCTAAGAAGCAAAGTTGTGTGTCTGTCTCGTCCACCGAAGCGGAATATGTGGCGGCCGGTAGTAGTTGTGCACAACTCTTATGGATGAGGCAAAGTTTAAAGGAGTACGGTGTCACTTGTGACAAAGTGCCTCTTTGCTGTGATAATGAAAGTGCCATCAAGATTTCTCTCAACCCGGTGCAACACTTCAAGATGAAGCATATTGAGATTCGGTATCACTTCATCCGGGATCACATTAGGCGAGTGGAGATCGAGCTCAAGTATGTCAACACTCATGATAACCTTGCAGATATTTTCACGAAGCCCTTGGATGAAGCAAGATTTCGCGAGTTAAGGCATGAGCTAAATATCATTGATTCGAGCAATGTGACTTGAACCCTTGCACCCCTCATGAGGGAGTCCTTGACTAGGGGGTGTCCGGATAGCCGAACTATCATCACGGCCGGACTCCAAGACTATGAAGATACAAGATTGAAGACTTCGTCCCGTGTCCGGATGGGACTTTCCTTGGCGTGGAAGGCAAGCTTGGCGATACGGATATGTAGATCTCCTACCATTGTAACCGACTCTGTGTAACCCTAACCTATCCGGTGTGTATATAAACCGGAGGGTTTTAGTCCGTAGGACGAACAACAATCATACCATAGGCTAGCTTCTAGGGTTTAGCCTCCTTGATCTCGTGGTAGATCTACTCTTGTACTACCCACATCATCAATATTAATCAAGCAGGAGTAGGGTATTACCTCCATCGAGAGGGCCTGAAACCTGGGTAAAAACATCGTGTCCCTTGCCTCCTGTTACCATCCGCCTAGACGCACAGTTCGGGACCCCCTACCCGAGATCGGCCGGTTTTGACACCGACATTGGTGCTTTCATTGAGAGTTCCTCTGTGTCGTCACCAATAGGCCCGATGGCTCCTTCGATCATCAACAATGACACGGTCCAGGGTGAGACTTTTCTCCCCGGACAGATCTTCGTGATTCGGCGGCTTTTGCATGCGGGCAATTTCGCTGGCCATCCGGAGCAGATGGAAAGCTACGCCCCTGGCCATCAGTCAGATTTGGAAGTTTGAACTATCGGCCGATGTCCGCGGAGACTTGATCTTCGACGGATTCGAGCGCAGCCGAGCGTGCCGCCTTTGTCTCGATGGGTATGATCTAGCTCGCCGCCGAGCGATTGCCTCGAGGCCGCACCAAGATCCGCTCCGACCCTCAATCTGGAGCCGGATTCCCCGATCGAGGACGAGTGGTTGGACACTGCCTCGGGGGCTACGATCTCTACGGCGATTGAGCCAAACTCCATCCCTGTCCTTTGCGAAGACCTTGACTCCAGGGTGCCAGACTCCTCTCTGGACTCCGAACCCTCGTGCCCCTGCAAATCGAATCTGATTGGGCGCCGGCATGGAGTTCACTGCCGCGGACATCTTTCAGCACTCGCTCTTTGGCGACATCCTGAATTCACTAAAGTCTCTCTCTTTATCCGGAGAGCCATGGCCGGACTACGGACAGGAAGATTGGGATATGGACGACGAAGAAATTCACCGACCACCCACCACCCACTTTGTAGCCACTGTCGATGATTTAACCGACATGCTCGACTTCATCTCCGAAAACATCGGCGGTATGACGACGATGCCGGAGACGACCAAGACCCAGCGCCTACAAGGTGAAGGAAATATGCCCTAGAGGAAATAATAAAGTTATTATTTATTTCCTCATATCATGATAAATGTTTATTATTCATGCTAGAATTGTATTAACCAGAAACATGATACATGTGTGAATACATAGACAAACATATAGTCACTAGTATGCCTCTACTTGACTAGCTCATTAATCAAAGATGGTTATGTTTCCTAACCATAGACATGTGTTGTTATTTGATTAATGGGATCACATCATTAGGAGAATGATGTGATTGACATGACCCATTCCGATAGCCTAGCACTTGATCGTTTAGTATATTGCTATTGCTTTCTTCATGACTTATACATGTTCCTGTAACTATGAGATTATCCAACTCCCGTTTACCGAAGGAACACTTTGGGTGCTACCAAACGTCACAATGTAACTGGGTGATTATAAAGGAGTACTACAGGTGTCTCCAAAGGTACATGTTGGGTTGGCGTATTTCGAGATTAGGTTTTGTCACTCCGATTGTCGGAGAGGTATCTCTGGGCCTTCTCGGTAATGCACATCACTATAAGCCTTGCAAGCAATGTAGCTAATGAGTTAGTTACGGAATGATGCATTACGTAACGAGTAAAGAGACTTTCCAGTAACGAGATTGAACTAGGTATTGGATACCGACGATCAAATCTCGGGCAAGTAACATACCGATGACAAAGGGAACAACGTATGTTGTTATGCGGTTTGACCGATAAAGATCTTCGTATAATATGTAGGAACCAATATGGGCATCCAGGTTCCGCTATTGGTTATTGACCGAGAATAGTTCTAGGTCATGTCTACATAGTTCTCGAACCCGTAGGGTCCGCACGCTTAACGTTACGATGACAGTTTTATTATGAGTTTATAAGTTTTGATGTACCGAAGTTTGTTCAGAGTCCTGGATGTGATCACGGACATGACGAGGAGTCTCGAAATGGTCGAGACACAAAGATTGATATATTGGAATCCTATGTTTGGACATCGGAAGTGTTCCGGGTGAAATCGGCATTTTACCGGAGTACCGGGAGGTTACCGGAACCCCCCGGTGACCTAATGGGCCTTAGTGGGCCTAGTGGAGAAAGAGGAGAAGGGGCCAAGGGGCAGCCGTGCGCCCTCCCCCAAGTGCGAATAGGACAGGAGGGGGGCGCCCCTTCCTTTTCCCCCTCTCCTCCTTCCCCCCAAGTCCTAGTCGAACTAGGAAAAGGGGGAGTCCTACTCCCGGTGGGAGTAGGACTCCTTCGGAGCGCCTCCTCCTAGGGCCGGCCGCACCCCCCCTTGCTCCTTTATATACGGGGGCAGGGGGGCACCCCATAGACACACAAGTTGATCTACGGATCATTCCTTAGCCGTGTGCGGTGCCCCCCTCCACCATATTCCACCTCGGTCATATCATCGTGGAGTTTAAGCGAAGCCCCGCGCGATAGAGCATCATCATCGCTACCACGCTATCGCGGCCGACGGAACTCATCCCGACACTTTGCTGGATCGGAGTCCGGGATCGCCATCGAGCTGAACGTGTGCTGAACTCGGAGGTGCCGACGCTCGATACTTGGATCGGTCGGATCGTGAAGACGTCGACCACATCAACGCGTTGTCATAACGCTTCCGCTTACGGTCTATGAGGGTACGTGGACAATACTCTCCCTGTCGCTGCTATGCCATCACCATGATCTTGCGTGTGCGTGGGAGTTTTTTGAAATTACTACGCTCCCCAACAAGGATCCGAGCCTGGTTTTATGCGTAGATGTCATATGCACGAGTAGAACACAAGTGAGTTGTGGGCGATACAAGTCATACCGCTTACCAAAGCATGTCATACTTTGGTTCAGCGGTATTGTGAGATGAAGCGCCCGGACCGACATTACGCAGACGCTTACGCGAGACTGGTTTCACCGCTACGAGCACTCGTGCTTAAAGGTGATTGGCGGGTGTCTGCTCTCTCGACTTTAGTTGAACCGAGTGTGGCTACGCCCGGTCCTTGCGAAGGTTAAAACAGCACCAACTTGACAAACTATCGCTGTGGTTTTGATGCGAGGTAAGAATGGTTCTTGCTCAGCCCGTAGCAGCCACGTAAAATTTGCAACAACAAAGTAGAGGACGCCTAACTTGTTTTTGCAGGGCATGTTGTGATGTGATATGGTCAAGACGTGATGCTATATTTTATTGTATGAGATGATCATGGTTTGTATCCGGGTTATCGGCAATCGGCAGGAGTCATATGGTTGTCGCTTATTGTATGAAATGCAAGCGCCATGTAATTGCTTTACTTTATCACTAAGCGGTAGCGATAGTCGTAGAAGCAATAGTTGGCGAGACGACAACGATGCTACAATGGAGATCAAAGGTGTCGCGCCGGTGACGATGGTGATCACGACGGTGCTTCGGAGATGGAGATCACAAGCACAAGATGATGATGGCCATATCATATCACTTATATTGATTGCATGTGATGTTTATCCTTTATGCATCTTATCTTGCTTCGATTGACGGTAGCATTTTAAGATGATCTCTCACTAAAAATTATCAAGAAGTGTTCTCCCTGAGTATGCACCGCTGCCAAAGTTCGTCGTGCCTGCACACCACGTGATGATCGGTGTGATAAGCTCACGTCCATCTACAACGGGTGCAAGCCAGTTTTGCACACGCAGAATACTCAGGTTAAATTTGACGAGCCTAGCATATGCAGATATGGCCTCAGAACACAGAGACCGAAAGGTCGAGCGTGAATCATATAGTAGATATGATCAACATAGTGATGTTCACCATTGAAAACTACTCCATCTCACGTGATGATCGGTTATGGTTTAGTTGATTTGGATCACGTGATCACTTAGATGACTAGAGAGATGTCTGTCTAAGTGGGAGTTCTTAAGTAATATGATTAATTGAACTTAAATTTATCATGAACTTAGTACCTGATAGTATTTTGATTATCTATGTTTGTTGTAGATAGATGGCTCGTCTTTGTTGTTCCGTTGAATTTTAATGCGCTCCTTGAGAAAGCAAAGTTGAAAGATGATGGTAGCAATTACATCAGAAAGCGACTGACCCAAAATCGGTCAAATCTACGTATCTGTACCATCCCAAGATCATCTTTGGTACTCACAAGACATCGATGAAATAATCAAAGTTCAATCACACCTGAATTTATTACACGATTCTCATATAGAGTCTTTATTACAAGAGAATAAATTCAGCCAAAGGCCAACTCATGAGAAATAAACTACTAAAGCTGCGGAAGCGTAGACGAAAATAGCGAGTCCATCCGACTCCAAAGGGCAATCGCCAAGCGCGAGCGTAGCCTCACTCTGATCGAATAAATCTACGCAACATAAGACGTTGCAGCCGTGTAGGTCAGCTTTTTGAATAAGCTGGCAAGTCATGAAGAGAATAACAATAATAAAGTTACTAACACTATATGCATTTTGGCTGTGGGGCTCTAAGTTTCATCATTTTGTGAAAAAGCCAATTTTTCCCTACTACAATGGACTTACTTGCAAATACTACAAAATTGTTGGTAGTTATTGAGATGGTTCCGCCAACCAATATCTCATTCCCAAATTATTAAGTCATAACCCCTCAAATTAACTTATTAGTTTTAGTGTTGAGATTTCCGAATACTTCCAAGTTCCAGAGGCTCAAATTGTCCGTAACCGGGACACGGCTAATCGATTAGATCTTTAACTCTGCAGAGGTTTGCGACTTTACCCGCAAGAATCATTCCTCCTTTTAAGTCTTCGCACTTCATGGTGTTTGAAGACGGGACGAATGAAACAGGTCTTCCAAAGAGTTCTTCAGCTCTGCGGTACCCATCCAATCCTACCGTTCTTCTACATCTCGTAGTACCGCCCAGCCAGCGTCACAACTAGGGTTGACCCAGCCAGAGCCCATAATGGCTTGTGGCTGCACAGTAAGCTTCCGTCAATGGGGCATCCATCCGTCTCTTCGTGGCTGGGTGAAGCTTTCCAAGATGTCATGGCACTTCTCCATGCATCCGGTCAACCACTAGGTTCTCCAGGTGCCCACAACCGTCCTCCACCCAAGAGTGAATTTCAAGTCCTTCTTGATCATTGAAGTTCATGGGGTTGTCATCATCTTGACTCTCACATCTTGCTTATGAATTCACTCAACCAATCCCGTCTACGAGCATAGCAAAATTAAACTACTACGTCCCGGGTCATGGTAACAAGGGGAAATTGGTTCATCCTACCACATGATACTACTCAAGATTACAACTTCAAAATTTCAACTACTGCATGCATGGTGGGGTGGTATAATTTCTAATGCACAAAATCATAGGTATTGAAAATAACATGATCAAGACTTGCCTTGCTAATGATCCTCGTAAGCTAAAGACTCGTAGTAGCAAGCTTCGCACTCCGGAAACTCTACCGAGACAAACAATAATCACAATAAGCATATAGCATAAGACTACATAACACAATAGCATAACAACATAACACACCAAAACAAACAAATCAAAAACCCAAAGAAAACTCAAGAAATCCAACTCAAAGTTTTCCTACTTCAAACAACAACTAGAAATAGTTCTACATAACAAAAAATTTCTTAATATAACCTAATCATGGGTTTTTGTTAACTTAACAGAAAAGAATGCACTAAGCAACTAGGAGCAAAAAGAATCAATTAAAAAGCTATTATAAAACTCTTATTAGGCCTAATTCAATTTCTATTAAGAAAAATAAAATAAAAGTTTTATTTATTATAAATAAAAGTTCATGCTATAAGGTGACAGAAACTAACCTAGAATAATCAATCACATGTGAAAAATAAATTTATTAGCTAATTAAAATAATAGGAAAACAGTAGCTAGTTAATTAATTAGGATTAACAAGATTCTGCTTAAAACTATTTTTTATTAATCCTAAAATACCCAAATTAATTCCTATGGTTAGGTAATGTCAAAACAAATTTGGGACAAAAATAATCATATAAAAATAATTTTCCTAACTCATTTTATGGCAGATTTACTATTCTGACTAAATCTAAAATAAAGCAATTTTAATTAATTTTAACATAGCTAATAATATTTTCTACAGAAACTATAGAAAATTTGCAAACCAACAAAAAAGGAATCACTCAAAAATATTAAGTAGAATAAAAGATATGAATTTTTCAAATCTGAAACTATTCTGTTAAAACAGAAAAATGAAAATAAAGAAAAACGACTAAATGGGCCTAACTAGCGCACTGCGCGTAATATAACTAAATGGGCCCTAGGGTTAAACGAGTCGGGCCGGTACTAAAAATAAAACCTAACAAAAAATTAAACCGTAACGAACCGGGGTAAAAACCCGGTTTTAATTAAAAGCGCGTACCCCTTCGGGGGTTCTAATCCTAGCCGTAGGATTGGGATCGGACGGGGGAGGGAAGCTCCGGCGACTCACCGGCGTTCGACAGCGGCGGAGGCTCGGGTGGCGAGTGCGTTGGCCTCTCCGGTCGTCGGTTAAAATTAATGCCCTAGAGGCAATAATAAAGTTATTATTTATTTCCTCATATCATGATAAATGTTTATTATTCATGCTAGAATTGTATTAACCGGAAACATGATACATGTGTGAATACATAGACAAACATATAGTCACTAGTATGCCTCTACTTGACTAGCTCATTAATTAAAGATGGTTATGTTTCCTAACCATAGACATGTGTTGTTATTTGATTAATGGGATCACATCATTAGGAGAATGATGTGATTGACATGACCCATCTCATTAGCCTAGCACTTGATCGCTTAGTATATTGCTATTGCTTTCTTCATGACTTATACATGTTCCTGTAACTATGAGATTATGCAACTCCTGTTTACCGGAGGAACACTTTGGGTGCTACCAAATGTCACAATAACTGGGTGATTGTAAAGGAGTACTACAGGTGTCTCCAAAGGTACATGTTGGGTTGGCGATTTGAGATTAGGTTTTGTCACTCCGATTGTCGGAGAGGTATCTCTGGGCCTTCTCGGTAATGCACATCACTATAAGCCTTGCAAGCAATGTAGCTAATGAGTTAGTTATGGAATGATGCATTACGTAACGAGTAAAGAGACTTGCCAAGATGTGAGATTGAACTAGGTATTGGATACCGACGATCAAATCTCGGGCAAGTAACATACCGATGACAAAGGAACAACGATGTTGTTATGCGGTTTGACCGATAAAGATCTTCGTAGAATATGTAGGAACCAATATGGGCATCCAGGTTCCGCTATTGGTTATTGACCGAGAATAGTTCTAGGTCATGTCTAAATAGTTCTCGAACCCGTAGGGTCCGCACGCTTAACGTTACGATGACAGTTTTATTATGAGTTTATAAGTTTTGATGTACGAAGTTTGTTGAGTCCCGGATGTGATCACGGACATGACGAGGAGTCTCGAAATGGTCGAGACATAAAGATTGATATATTGGAATCCTATGTTTGGACATCGGAAGTGTTCGGGTGAAATCGGCATTTACCGATGTAGGGAGGTTACGGAACCCCGGTGACCTAATGAGCCTTAGTGGGCCTAGTGGAGAAAGAGGAGAAGGGGCCAAGGGGCAGCGCGCCTCCCCCAAGTCCGAATAGGACAAGGAGGGGGCGCCCCTTTCCTTTTCCCCCTTTCCTCCTTCCCCCCAAGTCCTAGTCCAACTAGGAAAAGGGGGAGTCCTACTCCCGGTGGGAGTAGGACTCCTCCGGTGCGCCTCCTCCTAGGGCCGGTCGCACCCCCCCTTGCTCCTTTATATACGGGGGCAGGGGGCACCCCATAGACACACAAGTTGATCTACGGATCGTTCCTTAGCCGTGTGCGGTGCCCCCCTCCACCATATTCCACCTCGGTCATATCGTCGCGGAGTTTAGGCGAAGCCCTGCGCCGGTAGAGCATCATCATCGTCACCACGCCGTCGTGCTAATGGAACTCATCCCCGACACTTTGCTGGATCAGAGTCCGGGGATCGTCATCGAGCTGAACGTGTGCAGAACTCGGAGGTGCCATACGTTCGGTACTTGGATCGGTCGGATCGTGAAGACGTACGACTACATCAACCGCGTTGTCATAACGCTTCCGCTTACGGTCTACGAGGGTACGTGGACAATACTCTCCCCTCTCGTTGCTATGCCATCACCATGATCTTGCGTGTGCGTAGGAATTTTTTTGAAATTACTACGTTCCCCAACACAGGGCACTAGAAGGCCACCTCTTCATACGACATATACATGGTGGACATCCCAAAAGATGGGAACGGCGATGGAACAACGGAGGATGACCCCTCCAAGAAGCAACCGAAGCGCCGACGTCAGCGGCGCCGCTCTAAATACCGCCACAACAAAACGGTGATTCCGCACGGAGATAATAACACCCGGACAAGGTCGAAGACAACCCCTCCGGCAGGACTCAAGACAGAGGAGGGAGAAGCAAGTCCGCAGGACAGTGCGGCAGAAAGAGAGGTCGAGGACGATAATTATGCGCCTCCCTCCGAAGATGAGGCAAGCCTCGACGACGACAAATTTGTCGTGCCTGAGGATCCCGCCGAACAGGAGCGTTTCAAACGCAGGCTTATAGCCACGGCAAGCAGCCTCAAGAAAAAGCAGCAACAGCTTAGAGCTGACCAAGACCTGCTAGCTGACAGATGGACTGAAGTCCTTGCAGCTGAAGAGTATGAACTCAAACGCCCCTCCAAAAGCTACCTCAAACGCAGGCTGTTGCCTCGATCAGAGGAGGAAGCACCCAAGTCACCAACGCACGACATGGCAGACTGGCCACCCCGTGGCCGCGACAGAAAAGCCTCTCGTCCCTCCGCTCAAGCCACACCCCGACGCCGCTCAAAATGTACCAAGGCACGGGAAAATGCACCGGACTTGCAAGATATATTGGAGGATAAGGCAAAACATACAAGATCGATCTACGGATCGCGTGGGCGCTCAACGACTCGGGATGATTACCGTCGCGCGGATACAAGCAAACCGGCCGGGCGAACACGATGAACAAAGCTCATGTGAGCTACGCCGTGATATAGCCCAATATAGAGGCGCCAAGACACCCACTATGCTTCACAGATGAAGTAATGGATCATCAAATCCCCGAGGGCTTCAAACCCGTAAACATCGAATCATACGATGGTACCATAAATCCTGCAGTCTGGATCGAGGACTATCTCCTCCATATCCACATGTCCCGCGGTGATGATCTACATGCCATAAAATACCTCCCACTCAAGCTTAAAGGACCAGCTCGGCATTGGCTCAACAGCTTGCCAGCAGAATCAATTGGTTGTTGGGAGGACCTTGAAGCCGCATTCCTTGATAACTTCCAGGGCACATATGTGCGACCACCAGACGCCGATGACCTTAGCCATATAATTCAGCAGCCAGAAGAATCGGCCAGACAATTCTGGACATGGTTCCTAACAAAGAAAAATCAAATCGTTGACTGTCCGGATGCAGAGGCCCTTGCAGCCTTCAAACATAACATCTGCGGCGAATGGCTTGCCCGACACCTAGGACAGGAAAAGCCGAAATCCATGGCAGCCCTCACAACACTCATGACCCGCTTTTGTGCGGGAGAGGACATCTGGCTAGCTCGAAGCAACAACTTGGCCAAATACCCTGATAGTTCGGATACCAAGGACAACAACGGCAGGTCGCGTCACAACAAGAACAAGCGCCGCATTAACAGCGATAATGCTGAAGATACGGCCGTCAATGCCGGATTCAGAGGCTCTAAACCCGGTCAGCGGAAGAAGCCATTCAAAAGAAATACCCAGGGCCCGTCCAAATTGGACCGAATACTCGATCGCTTGTGCCAGATACATGGCACCCCCGAAAAACCAGCCAATCACACCAACAGGGATTGTTTGGTGTTCAAGCAAGCAGGCAAGTTAAGTGCCGAACTCAATGACAAGGGGCTGCATAGCGATGACGAGGAAGAGCCCTGGCCGCCGAACAATAGAGGACAGAAGGGCTTTCCCACACAAGTGCGGACGGTGAACATGATATACGCAACCCACATACCCAAAAATATGCGATGGAGCCAGTCGCCCCAAAGTTCAACCCATGGTCTTCCTGCCCGATCACCTTCGATCGAAGGGACCACCCCCACTAGCATTCGTCACGGCGGTTTCGCCGCATTGGTTCTGGACCCAATTATTGATGGATTTCACCTCACTAGAGTCCTGATGGACGGCGGTAGCAGCCTGAACCTGCTTTATCAGGATACAGTGCGCAAAATGGGCATAGACCCCTCAAGGATTAAACCTACAAAGACGACCTTTAAAGGCGTCATATCGGGTGTAGAGGCCAATTGTACAGGCTCAGTTACACTCGAAGTGGTCTTCGGATCCCCGGATAACTTCCTAAGCGAAGTGTTAATCTTCGACATCGTCCCGTTCCGCAGCAGCTATCATGCACTACTCGGACGAACCACATTTGCAAAGTTCAATGCGGTGCCGCACTACGCATACCTCAAGCTCAAGATGCCAGGCCCTCGAGGAGTAATCACGGTCAATGGAAACACCGAACGCTCTCTCCGAACGGAGGAGCACACGGCGGCCCTCGCGGCGGAGGTGCAAAGCAGCCTCTCACAGCAATTCTCAAGTCCGGCCACTAAGCGTCCGGACACTGTCAAGTGCGCCCGGATTAACCTAGAACAAGACCGCCTGACACGATTCAAGCACGCGTAGCAATCCGGCCCTAACCCCAGCCCTCGAAATTGCAAAGCCAGTATTACGCGTACATTACTACGCTCTGAAGATACCATGGGCATAATGGGAGGGGCACGACCACGGCACGCCAAGAATGCGGCTCAACCGGACCAGGGGCTCCCATATGTGTCATTCTTTTTCTTTTTTCTTTTTTCTTACTTTCAGGACTCCGTTCTCCAGAAATCCTGTCCGGCACTAGAATTGCCGAACTAACGATGCAATAGCCAGGGAAGCAGAAAGCTACGTCGAGTGTTCAGGTGGTCTCTACTACGAGCATTATACCTGTTTTACATACCATCCATAGCTTACCCTGGAGGGGGACATGTTAAATAGTCCCATCCCTTGCTTATCGCACAATTTGTATCGTTCTGCTTTTATTTGCAGTTCCTTTTTAATAACCAATATATAGCTCTTGCCTATTATTGCCTTTTTTATCTATATGTATGTTCATTTCATGACATGTTGCACCCGTACACTTTGGTACAGCCAATACACCAGGGGCTTAAGTACCACAAAATTATGGTGTGATAAGTCCGAACACTTTCACAAGTGCGGCACCCCGAACTTATAGCATTATATGAATCGGCTCCGAATCATGTCTTGGGTCAATAGTTGGGTTTGCCCGGCTCCGTGTTTTGGTACCTTACGTTCCGTTATATCGGCTAAGGTAGCACCGGAGAACCACTGCGATTGTGCCCGGTTGAGCTGGGTTGAGCACCTCGGTGGAGAAAGCTAAACTGACCGTCATGATAGGGCGAGAGCGATCGCTGTTCGAGAGGTTTTTCGGTCCCTAAAGACTTATGCCGCTTAGAGCGAGGAACGAATTGTCCGCCAAAGCGTGGATAGCGCCCCGAATTCGGTTTTCCGAATACTAGGGGCTTCGCCGAAATTTAAAATTATAGAATTCTATGGCTAAGTGAGAGTGTTCAAGCATTATAAGTCCAGTTGCCTTGTTTGTTGCGTTGAGCGCCTCCCTCGATAGGACCCAAGAATGGGAACAAGAGCGCTCAAGTTTATCCCGAACACCCCAGCACTCGTGGCATGGGGGCTGAAGCCAACGACTTGCCATCTCACAAATTTGATAAACGGCCGCACAGAAGGTAATATTTTAAATTAACAAGCGTTGCTTAGCGCATATGAACAAGTTTTCAGCGTACATGATAACAAATGCGAGTCTATTCAAAAATTACATCTTTGGAGCACTCATCCGCTATACGGTGGGCACCCTTCAGGAGGCCCTCATAGTACATTTCGGGCGTGCGATGCTCCTTGCCCTTCGGTGGCCCGTCCGTCACAAGCTTCTCCGCATCCAGCTTGCCCCAGTGCACTTTAGCACGGGCAAGGGCCCGACGGACACCTTCAATGCAGACGGAGCGCTTGATGACTTCAATCCGTGGACAGGCGTCCACCAGCCGCTGCACTAAGCCGAAGTAGCTCCCAGGCATGGCTTCCAATGGCCATAGCCGAACTATAAGGCCCTTCATGGCCTGTTCGGCGACCTTGTGGAGCTCGACCAGCTGCTTCAGCTGGTCGCTTAGGGGCACCGGATGTCCGGCCTCAGCATATTGAGACCAGAACACCTTCTCCATTGAGCTCCCCTCCTTGGCGCGGTAGAATGCGGCAAGCATCGGACACACTCACGGGCAGATCTGCGAATGCTCTGGAGAGCTCCGAATCCGGGTAAGTAATAGGTAATTCACTTTCACATGATTGCTTTGCATAAAGAATGCCTTACCCGCCGCTATCTTCTTTAATGATTCAATTTCTTGGAAGGCGTTTTGGGCCTCGGCCTTAGCAGCTTTGGCACTCTCAAGAGCCGAGGCAAGCTCGGACTCTCGGGTCTTCGAGTCACGCTCCAAACCCTCATGTTTTTCCACGAGAGCCTGGAGCTCTTGCCGCACCTCCGCCAGCTGCGCCTCCTCCTTCTCTCGCTCGGTGCGTTCCGCCGCCGCTTTGTTTTCGGCCACGGACACTGCTTCCTTCAGGGTCGCCACCTCGTTCGTGGCCCCTGCAGCACCCATGTTATTCCTGTTATTTTTTGCAACCGAAACCTTTCTATAAGGTATTTCTTTAATAAGGTATTACTTATCTTCCTTGTCCTCGAGCTGCTTCTTGGCTTGGCCGAGCTCGTTCTCGGACCGCTCGAGGCTCTGCTTCAATGCATTGACCTCCACAGTCAGTGCGGCAGAGGTCAGCAGCGCAGCCTGCATTCCCATATTGACATACTTATGTTAGACTCCTGCGTATATCTTTTTAGATCCTTAGTCCGGATTTTCTTTCCGAACACCGAACTAAGCATCAGGGGCTACTATCTATGCGGTAATATTTTTACATATTCTAAACTTACCTCAAAGCTGTTAGAAGGCGTCTGAGCTTGGTCAGCCCGCTCTTGGCGGGCTGAACTGTCCGGATCACCGCACTCATAGCAAGGCGGTGCTCCTTCGATGGATGGGCTGTTAAGCGCCTCCGATGCTATCCGGTGCCTCGGTTGGGACGGAGGACACGGCGTCTTACCTTCTTCTGAAGGGACCGCTTGCGGACTCGGAACCGCTGAAGGTTCCGGCATGGAGTCCGGACAAGGGTCGAGTTTAGAGCCCCTGGGGGTCTTGCCCCCCACGCGCCTGGAGTCTGGGAGGTTGCCTTGTGGTGCCTCCTACGCCACCTCCTCTTGACCAGGCCCCCCTTAGGGCACCACCTCAGCGTCGTCCGCCGCGTGAGGCGGGGAAGCGGCCGGAAGCGAAGTACTCTCCATTTCCGACGAACCCAAGGACCCGCTCGATGAAGCGGCGAACTCGCCCTTGGGCGGGCTGCATGATTGTTCAACATTAGAGAACACTATGCAATAATAAAAAAGCCATGGGTATCTGGACATTTACGATCTCGCCAGGGGCTTGGCCCTTGTTGGCCAATCCTCCTCGTCGTTGTCGACGTTGGTGGAGAAGTCCGGAGGAAGGGTTCTTCCCTTCTTGGACCCTCCGGCCTCCCCAGTTGGGGCGGCCTTCCTTTTCCTCTCCTCCCCCGCTGGGGGAGCGGCTTCTTTTTCCTCCTCCTTGTCCTCAGGAGAAGATTCTGCTTCAGAATCTGACAGCACCTGGCGTCGGGAGCTCCTTCGAGTTCCCGTGGCCTCCTTCTTGGCCTTCTTCTCGGCACCACATGGGGAACCGGAGCCAGCAGCCCGTCAATCGGCGTCCGCTGGGTCTTCCGGCAAAGGAGCGGACAGTTAATCTGTCCGGACGTCTTCAACCAGATCTGTCAAAGATTAGGGAGTTTTAGATCCCACATAGAGTCAATCTATGAAAAAGAGTCCCGTAAAGGGTAAAATAACTTACCTCGCCCGGCTTGGCTGCGAGTTGTATCCGCGATCTTGATGGCGGATGAGAACCTCGGCGCCCTTGAACAGCACCTTCGGGCATCTTCTTACGTAGTGTCGAAGAGCCTTTATAGAGTCGAGTGTTGTGCGGATCGAACTCCCACAATTTGAAGGCCCGTTGTTGGAATGGGAGAATCCGGCGGATGAGCATCACGGATTACGTTGACAAGCACGAGATTCTTGTCCACCGGTTTCGGACGCATGTTTGGAGTCCGGATAGCTCGTCCGAATTCCCCACGTCGAGGCCCGTCTCTTTCCATGATGAGACCCGTGTGGAAGCCAGATCTGAATTGGGGCCGCCGCCCATTTGGGGTCAGCGGCTCGGTGATATAGAACCACCCGATTGCCACCTTTATCGTCTCCACAAAGGAGCCTGGAGCCATAGTACTTTGGCCATCTTGCCAACCATGGCGCCTCCGACTCCGGCAGCGGCCGCCCACTACCTTCGGCCGGACGTTGAAGATCTTCAGCCATAAGCCGAAGTGAGGCTGGATGCAGAGGAAGGCCTCGCACACGACGATGAACGCCGAGATGTTGAGGATGAAATTCGGGGCCAGATCGTGGAAGTCCAGGCCGTAGTAGAACATGAGCCCCCAGACAAATGGGTGAAGTGGAAAACCTAGTCCGCGGAGGAAGTGGGGGAGAAAAATCACCCTCTCATTGGGCCTGGGGGTTGGAATGAGCTGCCCCGCGTCGGGCAGTCGGTGCGCGATGTCGCCGGACAAGTACCCAGCCTCCCGCAGTCTTGTGATGTGCCCCTCCGTGACGGAGGAGGCCACCTGCCTCCCGCTCCGGACATAGTTGGAGAAGGTTGAGGTGGGGTGTGTGAACTTGGGCGCTGGAGCTCGAGTGCGTGGAAATGGATAAGCAAAGGAGGAAGAAGGCGTAGGTGAAAAAGGTGGATCCTTATCCCCTTATATGGACGGACGAAGCTATGCGTCCCCCACCAGCCTGGTAAAACTCGCTTATCTCCCAAGCGCCGTAATCAATGGCTCGGATGGGTTACCCACGTCCGTATTGATGGGAACCCCGAAATAAGGGGGCACGATCTATGCTTTGATAAGACGTGCGGAAACCGCCTCGCTAAGCGCTACTGAGGTGGAGCAGTAAAAACAATTCATATAAAGGCGTGGCGTGGTGTGATGTCACTCCGCTGAATCGTCAGCGAATCTGTGCAAAAGTTATTCTCTCTACGGTGGTATGTGGAACTTATTTTGCGAGCTGGACACTATCCTTGTGTTCAAAACCTTCTATGAAGTATTGGAGGAGGAACCCGCCTCGCAATGCGAAGACAATCAACGCGCCGGACTCTTCGTCATTGAAGCCTGGTTCGAGAGCTCTTGAGGAGTCTGGACTAGGGGTGTCCGGATAGCGAACTATCATCATGGCGGACTCCAAGACTATGAAGATACAAGATTGAAGACTTTGTTCCGTGTCCGGATGGGACTTTCCTTGGCGTGGAAGGCAAGCTTGGCGTCTGGATATGTTGATCTCCTACCATTGTAACCGACTACTGTGTAACCCTAACCTATCCGGTGTCTATATAAAGCTGGAGGGTTTTAGGCCGTGGGGCGAACAAATCATACCATAGGCTAGCTTCTAGGGTTTAGCCTCCTTGATCTCGTGGTAGATCTACTCTTGTACTACCCATATCATCAATATTAATCAAGCGGGGTAGGGTATTACCTCCATCGAGAGGGCCGAACCTGGGTAAAACATCGCGTCCCTTGTCTCTTGTTACCATCCGCCTAGGCCTTGATTCGGGACCCCCTACCCGAGATCCGCCGGTTTTGACACCGACACCTCACCACACTCAACTTGTTGTCTAGTTTAGGTGTATGCACGGACATAGGGGGAGTGTTGTTCTCTCAATGAACTTTCCCTCCCCCCATTATGCATAAATAGATCAACTCTTTCACATTAGCCATATTTGATGGTACTTGTGCTTCAAAGACGAGTTTTGGTCATGGGCCCAAGGATAATTCTTCGCGGTGCCATACCATCTAACTCAAACATAGGTGGCTCCGGCCACCGCCCTCTCCTTTTGAGAGGTTGTGTCGCATGGTGGTTTCTTGTTGTATTTCTGCCTTTGGTTTGTGTGTGTTCCTGTGGTATCCTTTGTGTGAAAAGTTTCCTTGCAAAAACCTTCTCCTCGTGTTGAAACCTGCTGTGTCTTGAGCTCACGGTACTACCGCGGCCAGGTACGGTACTACCGCAGCTATCCACGATACTACCGCCTGTGGGGAGCATGGTACTACCGCCCCCATGCGGCAGTAATTTTCTTGCCGCTGGGTGTGAGTACTACCGCATAGCAGTGCTTGGTTCTTCAAGACGCCAGCGGTACTACCGCGATGATATCTTGGTACTACCGGCGCCGGCATGGGCGCGTGGGGATAAGGAAGGGCAGGGGGAGTTCTAACTCCCCCATACCCATTCACAGCCCCCCCACGTCGTCTCTCTCTCCCACGCTCAAGAATGGAGCCGGTGTTCATCGCCGGATCTCCTCCTCCGTCTGCCCTCCCATGATTCCGTCCGATGGGATCTTTCCCCACCACGTGCTCTTGCTATGGACCAAGGTTTTTCCCCAACCTATTCTCTTTTTGTTGAGTTCTTTGCCTCTAGCTTTTTGGGGGAGAATTGTGTGTTCTAGCTCGTAGGCTATTTCTATGCAAGAGTAGAATGAAGGAGAGTAGCCTTGCGTAGGAATTATACTTGTTTTTTTGTCCTGTGCTAGATTTGATCACCGTAGCACCGCCGTGGTTTCGCGGTTCTTTTCAGATTTGATCTGACGTTTGGATCTGTCGTGATGCGGTACTACCGCCCGTCTGGCGCGGTACTACCGCTAGTCCGGTACTACCGCCCGTCCGGCGCGGTACTACCGCGCTCACTGCGGCACTAAAACTTTACTACCGCTCAACCACGGTACTACCGTGACCTCGCCACGGTACTACCCATGACTGGGCGGTACTAATATTTTAGTACCATGAGCTCTGGCGATACTACCGTGGCTCACATCTATCTCATGGCAACTTTCACGTATACTTTCTATGTGTTTCTTGTGCTTTGCCGTGGTCTTCACATTGATCCTCTTTGCGTTTCGTTGGTGTTTTGCATTTGTGTCTCAGGTTGTGGCTCTCGCCGTTCCAATCCTAGTCGTGACACTGGCTCCAAGCGTCTGCGCAACCCAGGTGAAGCACCAGAGGGCTCCTCTGCCCCCAAGCGCCATGTCAAGACATCAGCTAGCAAGAACAAGGAGCCCACTAAGGGCATGGATGAGATACCCCAATCTGAGTACGTCCGTCTCAGGCAACTCCACCCGTATGTGAACCCTCGTTCTTCTTTCAAAGGTTGTGAGCTGTTTTGGAACAAGCAACAGACTAACATCTATCTGAATGTCATAAAAAACAAGCAGAATACCTATGTGGATGTGAAATGGATTTAAATGCATCACATGAGGAAGGACAAGTTCCGTGATTACTTTGGAGAAGCTCTGGACTTGGTAGAGCAGTTTGGTATTGCATGTGATATCCTTTCACCTTGACTATGACCCTGAGCTTATATATCCGTTCTTTGCCTCAGTATACTTTCACTCTGATGAGGAGCGGAGGACGACCTGGATGACCAATGGCCGTAAGCTGACTGCTACCTGGAAGGAGTTCATGGATTTGCTCCAGGTTCCTGATGACGGGCTCAACACTCCCGTGGGTGTTCGCCCCCATGCTAATTCTGAGTCTGCAAATAAGGACAAGCTTCAGCCATACTATGTTGAGAAGGCGCTTCCCAATGGCAAGACGGGGTTTGTGCTCAAATCTTTTCTGGATATCATGTATCGCATCTTCCGCAACTCCTTGTTCCCTCGCATTGGTGAAAAGGACAAGGTTCATGCCTATATGGTGGATATGATGCTCATTTCCGAGGAGGCTCGTTTGTCTCAGACTCAGCCACTTGATGTCTCACACATCATGTGGTGTGACCTTCGGTTTGTGATGTTCAACCGCAAGGTGCCTATCTATGGGCCCTATCTGTTTCTACTGATCTCGAAGACTTGGGAGAAGATGTTCCCTGGTGGGGAGTTCCTTGCTCCAGACTGGATTCGCCATGATCCCATCTGTCTCCGTGTCAAGCCCAACTGGGCCAACACTACTACTCGTGTTGAGGCGTCTGCTGCTAGGGTTGCTGCTGATGAGGAGCATGCTGGCGTCGAGGATGTTGCTGAGGACCGTGCTGCTAGGCCTTCCCAGAGTTCCTCTATGCCTTCATGGGCCAAGAAGCTGAAGGACAAGATGAAGACTCTTTTCTGCATGCAAGCCAAGGGGCAGTACAGGACTCACGTGGCATCTAAGGAGAGTCGCTGCCGGGACAAGAAGATCTTGTAGCTATATAACAAGGATGTGTCTGGTGGCTCTGAGGATCACATCACTCCAGAGGCCGAGTGGATGGAGAAGCAAGGCTACAGGTGGACTGATTCTGAGGAGGACGTCGAGGAGACCATCCTTGCTGCCGACGAGTCCGACGGAGAGGGTTGGGATGAGTTCCCTGCTTGAGCCACCTCTTGTGTGTAGGTGTCCTCTCTGCCTTTTTGGCGTTTCGATGCCAAAGGGGGAGAGCGTGTAGGGATTTGCGAGTCGTGTGTCGTTGTTCGTGTTCGTTCGTGTTCGGTGTGTTTGCTGCTTTCTTGTTTGAACCTCGTTTCAGTTGCTTTGGGTTGTGTTTCAGTTGCTTTGGGTTGCTTTTCTTCATGGTGTAAGACATATGCACTCTATCTATCTTAGCAAGCTCATGATATATTGTGCTACCTTTATGCTATGCTCTGCTTAGATGTTAGTCTTCATGCCAGTCTCTAAAATATAGGGGGAGTGTTGATCCTAGCTTGTGTGCTATGCAGTCCAAAGCATCTATCTAGATTGCACACATCTAGGGGGAGCCCGTCTATATTCTAGAGAGGTGGGGTTTGCCTTTGCCCTATATTATCTCATCTATGTGCAAATCCGTATTGTCATCAATCCACCAAAAAGGGGAGATTGTAGGGCATATTTATCCCTTAGGTGTTTTGGTGATTGATGACAATGCTTTTGCGGACTAATCGTGTGCCTTGAGTTTCTCAGACGCTTCATCACTAGGCACGAGACGATTCGGTGCCCCTCGAAGACTATCGGAGACGGTGTTGTTCTACGTTTCTCTTTGGTGGCTTTGAGTCGTAGGAGAGCCGTACTATTAAGAGGGGGTCCGCGTCGGAAAGGTTCGGGTGGAATCAACATGTACACATGTCCTTCCTTTCCTTTGCACTTTGGGCGTCTCTCCGTTATCCCGGTTGTGCTTAATCGGCGGCTCTTTGCTGTACTTGCGGTAATCTTGCTCTATGGAAGCGGTAGTACCGCAAGCACCTCTTGATAATACCGCTGGTGGTGACGGTAGTACCGCTCCTTTGGAGCCTTAGTACCGTAGCTCCCAGTCCTAGTGCTGCTCCGGTACGGTAGTAGGGGCGGATGTAATTTTTTACATCTGCGCCCACACGATAGTACCGCACGTCATGCGCGGTAGTACCATGGGTGGCCACGGTAGTACCGCTCCCCTGGAGTCGTAATACCGTGGCCCTCATACCTAGTATCGCTGCGTCACGGTAGTAGGAGCGGATGTATTCTTTTTACATCCGCGCCTCAACGGTAGTACCGTGCCTCGTCTTGTAGTACCGCGTCGGAGTTTTTGCTTGCTTCATTTTCAGCGGAAGTAGGCACGGATGTATTTTATTTCATCCGCGCTCTTCGTGAGGCTTTGAGTTTCCTGCCTTGCGGTAGTACCGCAAAGAAATGACAATACCAGCATAGCGTAATCTTGCACTCGATCGAGCTAGTCGGCCTCTGCTGCTGCCGCGGAAGTACCGTATTCCTCCACGGTAGTACTGCATGGCCTTGCGGTAGTACCGCGCTTCTGGAGCGGTAGTACCGCATGTCGCAGGCTGAACATGTGGATAACGTTTGGATCTCTTCCATGACTATAAAAGGGGCGTCTCCTACCTCTAGTTGACTACCTCTTCCACCTCTAAGCTCCATTGTTGCTCCAAGCTCCATTTTCGCCCGATCTCTCTCCCTAGCCAATCAAACTTGTTGATTTGCTCGGGATTGGGTGACAAGGGCCGATCTACACTTCCACCAAGAGATATTGATTCCCCCACTTATCCCTAAGCGGATCTTGTTACTCTTGGGTGTTTGACACCCTAGGCGGTTGAGGTCACCTTGAAGCCATACTCCATTGTGGTGAAGCCGTTGGTGTTGTTGGGAACCTCAAGTGTTGTGGAATTGCCCCAACCTTGTTTGTAAAGGTTCGATCGCCCGCATTCAAGGGCACCAATAGTGGAATCACGGCATCTCGCGATCGTGTGAGGGCGTGAGGAGATTCTGATGGCCCTAGTGGCAGCTCTTGGGAGCATTGTGCCTCCACACGCTCTAATGAGGCGTACTTCCCTTTAAAGGAAGGAACTTGGTAACACATCCTCGTCTTCACCGGCTCCACTCTTGATTATTTCGTGCCTTTACTTTTGCAAGCTTACTTGTGTTGTATCTATTGCTTGCTTGTGTTCTAGTTGTCATTGCATCATATAGGTTGTCCACTTAGTTGCATATCTAGACAACCTATTTTGTCGCAAGGTTTTAATTGTTAAAGAAAAACTTAAAAATTGTTAGTTGCCTATTCACCCCCCCCCCTCTAGTCAACCATATCGATCCTTTCAGTGGCCCCTCTTGGGTGGCAGTTGAGTTCTCCCCCGGCGGCTTCATGTTCCTGACGTGGGAGTGGAATTCATTCGCCCACTCCTGCAACCTGAAGCGTGGGAAGGTCCTACAATTCAAGTACGACGGAGTCGCCACCCTCTTCTAAAGTTCTTCGGGGCCTTCGGCAGCCGCATGGAGTGCTGTGCGGAGAGTGAGGGTGGAAGCGACACTGACTCCTCCAGCGGGAGCGGAAGCGATGAGAGCCCCGAAGCGTCAAGAGTGAAGATGAAGACTATGACTAGGCGGAGGTGGAGCCTGAGCCAGGATTTTGAGGGTGGCTTCCTTCTTGTATCCTGCACGATTGATGTAGCCCCATTGGGGGTGTGAAAACATTTGCCTAGAACTTCTATTTAAACAATTGACTTTCATGTGTTTCCGTTTCTTCTCGAGGTCTTTCTTTCCTTTTTACATTGCCTTCATTCCCTGCGTCTCTGGGACCCAGCCCCCTAAGCGGGTGTCAGGACCCCAATTCCAAGTCACATTGATCTAGCCGGTAACACCTCATATCACTTTGCGGCCTCACGCACGGTATTCCCACGGGTGTCGTCTTACCATGGCCCGGGACCGTTTGCACCTTTTGGCTCACGTATATGATAGTGTCACTAGCATCCATATGACAAAGAACCCGGGCTGACATGACTAGTCGTGAACCCAAAGTGGCACTAACTTTCAGGGACAGGCATACATGAATCAACATCGAGCATGTCGGTCAGCAGCGTGCGAATCCGGGCTGTAGCACTGGGCTAATAGGACTCTGATGAACCGGGCTGTAGCAGGCTAGGCAGGACTCCGGATGTCACCGCGTGACATTTCCCCGAAGGGACAGACACAGGAATGAAGTGAATCACATGCTGGCCTGTCAAGTGTTCCGGAGCAGTAGTGCTATGGCTTCCTGGGAGCACGCTGAGCACAACTACGTGCTTGGTTGGGTCAGGCGAGGTTGCCAGCTGCGGCAGCGATGAACGCGGCGGTGACGAGCTCTCGTGCTCAACGGAGCCCGTGGTTAGTGGAAGAAATCGGCAAGCGAGAGAGAGGGGTTCGGTGCGGTGGCTCACAGCAAGGCTAACAGAGGGGTTGGCAGGCGCGGGGACGGCCGGTGGCCAGCGAATCGACACCGACAATCTCCAGTCACCGAGGTTGAAGGAGACGTCGAGGACGGCGTTGGGGTGCTTCTCCGGTTGCTTGGCTCGGCTTGGATGAAGAAGACGACGATGCGGAGCTCAAGGTTTCATCGGCAGGGCGAGGGGTGGCGGGTGGCCACGGGTACGGTGATCGGTGTCGGCGAGCTCGCTCGGTCGAGCTCGTGTTCTTGCGGGAGAGAGGGGGAAAAGTGAGTAGAGGAAGAGGGAGAAAGTCCAGGGCGTCCAAGCGTTTCCACGACGCAAGACAAGTACGCAGGAGGCGTCGACAGCGCGAAGCAGGAGGTGGCCGCTCGGCGCGTGCACTCGCTGTCCTGCCTCTGCCTACTGGCAGAGGTAGGGGACGACTGGCAGCGGCCAACTGCAAGAAGTATTACTGCATCAAGAACACGAGAACCGAGGAATGAACAATGATGGCAAGAAGTATTACTGCATCAAGAATTCATAAGAGGTGGTGCAATTCTCATGACACTCTTGACATAAAGATGGTAACACTCCAAGGTAGAACAGAGCAAAAGCTGGATTGGCATTTTGATCTGTGGAATACAGCTGCTTTGACCCAATCCTGGAAATGGACAAGGTACTGGAGTTTGTCTCTCCTAGTCATTCTGAAATAGAATGGCTTAACGGACCACAGAGTAATAGGCATCGATGAACATGACTGCACAACTACTCCTTACTATAAATTGATAGACGAAGGTCAGAATACAACTAAAGAGGGACAACTCAAAGGAACATATGATTTTCTAAGTTGTGGATGCATGGATTAGTATGTCGAACCAAGTTAAACATATTTCTTCCGGATAACCCATGCTGAAGAGGAAGGACTGGCAGATTCACAACTATGAATGGAGGACACATCAAGAGCACTCTGGTTGCGATCTTTTTGTTCAAAGAACTTCTGCCATAAGCAGTTCATGGTATTTGGAAGAAGGAAATACCACGGACCTCGAGGACTATCGCAAAGGTTACTAATAACCTAAGGGAGCTAGCAATTACTATCAACATGAAGTAAGTAGGGTGAATCTCGGGTTCAAAACCCAGAAGTGGGATACCTACATACTAAGTGGCATCACGGGATGCTTTCAAGAATGATGGCCAGAATCATCACACTGGGAACAAAAGCATTGCTAGATTACTGGGTGACTCCCTAAAACACCTAGGTCATAAAATAGCTCCAACATATATGTCGAGGCAATGGAGTACCTCAACTCAGCAATTAGTGTGGTTAATCTGGCCCAAAGGAACATCGGGAACAGAAAGAAGGGAGTTGCGAATGCATCAGACTATGTAGAAACCTGGGATGACTCGGACAACATAACGGCTGTAAATGCTCAAAGGATTTGAGACATCCTGCAAAAATGGTGGCAAAACCACTCAGAAGCACAATATCAAGGTTCCGAGACCAACTATGAACACACGGAAGTAGTAGAAACTGAACTGAGACTTGAATCCATCAATCCTATAAGTCTATGGATGAGTAACACGTGATCCTGATTGAAAGATGAGAAGCCTAGTTCTTAATCCCCGTAGAAAGAAGAGACTGACTCAGATCAGAAGGGCATAAGGTATAAGGAGTAAAAAGAGCATTACGTTCCCTTCCACAATCAATTCCCTTATATAACTAAAGCATTTCTAGACTCAACTTCGACCAGTTTGGTTTGGTAATCCTACAGGCAGTCAGGCTCTGATACCAAAGCAGTCAGGACCCCGATTCCAAGTCACATTGATCTAGCCGGTAACACCTCATATCACTTTGCGGCCTCACGCACGGTATTCATACGGGTGTCGTCTTACCATGGCCCGGGACCATTTGCACATTTTGGCTCACGAATATGATACTGTCGCTAGCATCCATATGACAGAGAACCCGGGCCGACATGACTAGTCGTGAACCCAAAGTGGCACTAACTTACGGGGACAGGCATACATGAATCAACATCGAGCATGTCGATTGGCGGGTGCGAATCCGGCTGTAGCATCGGGCTATGAGGACTCGGTGAAGCAGGCTGTAGCAGGCTAGGCGGAGACTCGGATGTCACCGCGTGACATTTCCTCGAAGAACGGACCACGAGGAGCGAAGTGAATCACATGCCGACCAGTCAAGTGTTCGGAGCAGTAGTGCTATGGCTTCACAGAAGCTGGCTGAGCACAACTACATGCTTGGTTGGGTCAGGCGAGGTTGCCAGCTGCGGCGGCGATGAACCCGGCGGTGACGAGCTCTCGGGCTCAGCGGAGCCAGCGGTTAGTGGAAGAAATCGACAGCGGGAGAGAGGGGTTGGATGCGGGGCTCACAAGAGGCTAACGGAGGGTTGGCAGCGAGATGGTGGTGGCCGCCAATGACGCCGAGGATCTCCGGGCTGAGGTTGAAGAAGGCGTCAGGAGCGGTGTTGGGGTGCTTCCCGGTTGCTTGGCTCGGCGTGGATGATGAAGACAACGATCACGAGCTCAAGGTCTCATCGGCGAGGGGGTGGCCGATGGCCGCAGTGCACGGCTGTCGGCGTCGTGAGCTCGCTCGGTCGAGTTAAATGTTCTTCGGGAGAGAGGGAAAAAGTGAAAGCGAGAGGAAGAGGGAGAAAGTCCGAGGGCATCCGAGCGTTTCCACGACGCAAGGCGAGGGCAGGAGGCGTCGGCAAGTATGAAGCAGAGGTGGCAGCTCGCTCGGCGTCGCTCATTATCTGCCTCTTCCTACTAGCAGTGTAGGGATGGTGGCGTGACCAACTAGGTTGGGCCGACCAGGTAAGCAGCCAGTGGGTCCTTCTCTCACTCTCTTTTCTAATTGTTTCTGTTTTTTTATTTTTCTGCAACTTTAGAGCTTTATTAAAAATACTTAAACTAACGCAAAAATCATGAAACTTCTCATGCCCACTGTTTGGAATATTTCCAACAGTAAACTTTTTAGTTTATGATTATTTGGACATTTAAAATATTTAATAGCATTTAAATGCCCAAATGCAAATACTACATGATTTAATTCAGAGCCCAAATATGTCATGGAAAAATGTGCAACACCTCTGGTTATGATTCTAGCGTTTTCCAGAAATGATGAACATTTTTGAAAGCCATTTGGATTCAGTGAAATATTTTAGTTGAACCTAGTGAATTCCTTTGCTCCTAGCGTTTAGGCAATCCCCATTTCAAGTTTCATAAGAATTTAAACATGATGCAACAGACATGTGCTAGCCTAGTGCAAGGTAAGGCTAGGGATGTGACAGCAGGCTATGACCGTCGCTGGTATGCCTGGAGTATGCGCCCTCAAGGCTAGAGGGTGTAGGGCTCTTGGAGCTGGTAGGAGCTACTGAGGCGTGATGTTCAGGGTCCCCCTTGATGCGCAAGCGGCTCGTGCCAAGGAAATGAAGACACCTCGTGAGGAAAATAAAAGGGAGAGAGCTCGAGGGCCCCTATTAAAGGCTCGAGAGGGGCTTGGGACTTAGCTTTTTCGTGGCATGTGTCTCGGCGCGAGCCCCCTGCAGGGCGTGTGTTGTGGACTTAACAGTGGCAGATGCCCTAGCGAAAGGACTTAGGTGTGGAGCCATCGCAACTAGGTTAGCTTGAAGGGGTTAAACGTGACAAAGGACACATATAGTTTACCCAGGTTCGGCCCCTCTCAACGAGGTAAAAGCCTACTCCTGCTTTAGGTTGTATTGCTTGGGTTTCAATTACCAGGGAGCGAATACGCTTGACCTAGTTCTCGATGAGTTGTTTCTTGAGGTAACCCACCGCCGGACCACCCCTTTATATAGACAGGTTGATGCCCGGCTGCTTACAGAGTCCCAGCCGGCTCATATACAGGGTGTCTGGCTTGGTGACTAACTAAACTTGCCTTAGAATACAAGTTAAACATATGGCGGCTCGCACCTGTGGGCCTTAAGTTGTCCCCGGGTCTTGGGCCTTCAATAAGCTTGCTTTATGAACCACCATCTTCATATCTCACTACAAAAAAGACACATCTGTGACATTTTGGGCCGAACAATTTTTTTCTGTCATACATATGACACTTCTATGACAATAATTGTGACAAACCCGGTATCATCATAGATGTGGTGGGGTCATACTTCTATGACAAAAAATCATGACAGAGAATGGGCTTTTTGTCCTGGGCGGGCCGGAGACGCAGCTGCATGACATTCTTTGGGCCGTCCATGATGGAAAAAACCGTGGTAGAAGTGAGGGCGAGGAAAATATCAGGGAGTTCCCGGTTACGGTCGGTGGTCGGGAGCTGAGCGATGCATGTTTCTCTCATACGTGCGGCGTGTCTTGTGACGTTAGACTCGCCCGAACCCGGCGGCGTTGGGCTCTAACTGAACTGGCGATTGCCTTGTAGGCTATGCGCTCTCGAACCCGGCGACGATCGATCCCTTAACGTTAGCCCGAACCCGAGTGATTCGCCGCTCTTGCTGCTAAGCTGAAGGCGATCGACACTGCTGCCTCCTTCCCTTGATGAGCAGTCGGCGTTGTTGGGGTTTTGGATGAACAACTCCGGTGGGGGTTGGATGAACGAGGACCCGTGGTAGTAGAGGCCGTTGCCGCTGGATGAACAGGACCCGATCGATCAAGCGGTGGATGAATAGGACCCCGTGGAGGCTGGATGAGCAGGGGCGACCCGTGGAGGGCTGGTTGAGCGATGGCCGGTGGAAGTGCGGATGAGCGGTAGCCCGTGGAGGGTGGTTGAACAGGACCCGTGGAGAGGGTTGGTTGAACATTAGTCGGTGGAGGAAGCGGTGGAGGCTGGATGAACAGGAGCCCGTGGATGAACAGTCGCAGGTGGAGGTTGGAGGAGGTCGACGGTGGATGAACAGGACCCCCATTTCGACCGTAGCGCTCCAACACAAGTTCGTTTCCTCCATTTTGCGGTACGCCACACCCCTCCCCGATCAATAGGACCCCGTTTCGACCGTAGGAGGTCCGTTTCCTCCGTTTAGCGGTACGACAGACCCCTCCTGTTGGGGATATGACTATTTGTGTAAGCCGCCCAGGAGGGGCCGGGTTACGTAAAGAGAGACTCATCAGAAGATAGCCCAAGACCAAGCATAAAGATGTCGGTTCAATAAAGGGTCTAAATCCCATAGGCGACTTAAAGCCCATAGTGATAAACCGCCATGATGGCATGACTTGTATTATAAGGTAGAATTAACTAGTCACCGAGCCGGACACTGTCTATAAGCCGGTCGGGACTCAGTGAGACCATGAGGCGTCAACCCGTGTATATAAGGGGCGACCGCTGGCGGCTTAGGGCGAAACAACTCATCGAGGCGGGCATAGCGTATCTCGCTCCCTGGTCATCTAAACATCAAGCAATGCCAACCCAACTAGGCGTAGGCTTTTCTTCTTTGCAAGGGGCGAACTAGTATAAAACCTCTCGTGTCCTTTGTCGATTAACCCTTTAAGCTTCCTAGTTGCGATGGCTCCATGACTAAGTCCTTGCAAGAGGACATCTGCCGTGACAATTCCACGACGGTTAGGCGCCCACCGTGGGGCCAGCGCCGCAGTGGTTGAGTTCTTGAAGGGCAGATTCGAAGGGGCTCAAGGGATCTGTGATGGGCGGATGACCAAAGTCGTCAGCGCAAGATTTACATCGATAACGAAGGCTGGGGCCCGACGCCGACTCAATTGAGTCTGGTGCAGGTCCCCTTGGCGAATCACGTCTTCATCGGCGGATTGGTGAGCCGGGCCCTGAGTCGGACAACTACACCGACCTTGTAGAGACGGCTCAGCGTGCGAGACCCGCCCGAGCTCAACCTATCATGAAGCGTGCCTTCGTGGGCTGCGTCCACGGAGAAAACTTTTTGAAGGATCTAAAGATGGTGGTGAGATGGCCGTCCCCTCGGATGATGAATCGTCCGCCAGCTCAACAGATTCGTTATATCAAGTTCAAGATGGCGTGCTTGGGGGCTGTTCCGATGGCTCCAGTATTCCGGACCCCTATGAGCCGCCAAGCTGGGCAGGAGTCTTCATGGCTGGGACTCAGCCCGGCCAAAACTCTATGGCTGCTACGGCAATAACGTCCGGGTTAGGAGTGGCCGGGGCAGGAGGCCCTGTGCGCCCGCCGGCTCAGATACTGATGGATCTTATGGATAAGCTTACGGCCCTGTTAACCGCCACGGTTATTCCTGCAAATCAAGATGAGCATAACGCAGAGGTGGCACAGGTGCGTGATGCAATAGCTCGAGCCAAGGAGGCCTTGGAAGCTGAGGACATAAGGTTAGCTACAGAATGAGCGGCTTTAGACGCACGGGCGCAGCGGATCCAGTCAAAGGCTTTCCAGCTTAATATGAGCATGAACGCATCTAATGAGGTAATGAGAAGAAGGCACCAGAAAACTCAATCCTGTTTGCCTCCGGTTTACGACCCTCAGAACCTTTTTACACCGGTGCGGCCCTAACCGCCCGAGGCAAGTCAGTTTACAACAGCCGGAGCGGGAGGACTGGCTCAGCTTCGAGAGATGGCACCTCCTCATGGGAGTATGGCCCCGCCCCGCTATGTACCAATACCACCGGGTCACTTTTCCAACCCCATGAGAACTTAATCGCAGCATCAGCGCATTTGGCGGCTCTCCTAGTGGACGGTGATGATCCAACAGCGGTGGAGACCCGGAGGATCAGAGAACTTATTCAGACGGCCTTGGCACAGCAAGAGACCCATTCTTACAGCCGGGACATGATTCATTCAACTCCTCCGCCTTGGCTAGCACCGCCTCGTCAAAACCGGAGTCCGAGTTACTGGCCAGCACATGGGTCGAAGCTTTGTCAAGCAATGCCAGCGTCGTAACCAGCCGGTGGCTATAACCGGTGCAAGACCGAATCGTCGGGGAGGACGGCGGGCGGCTCAGCTAGCGGCTCAGCAGGCGGCTTATCAAGATCTCCCAGAGTATCCGACGACTTCTATTGGAGCAGGAGTGGCTACTAGAACCGGCGGTGTTCCTTGTTTGGTGCCGGCTCTGCGGGATGTACGTCTACCCAAGGACTTCAAGGGACCTCGAAAGGTGCCGAATTACATGGCCGACTTATAGCCCGGAGCATGGATCAAAAGTTACGAGATGGCCATGGAGCTATTGGAGGTCAGCGACGTCGCAATGGCTAAGTAATTCACCATGATGTTAGACGGAACGGCCCGGTCTTGGTTAAAGGGTTTGCCGCCCAATTCCATTAGCTCATGGGCAGAGCTGAAAGCCCGGTTTATCTAGAACTTCAAGGACACTTGCAAGCAATCTATGTCAATTGTGGACTTGACCAATTGTAAGCAGGAGGAGGGTGAATCCACAACTCATTGGGTGCGCCGGGTCAAGGAAATAATACATTCGTCCGATAAGATGGATGCCGGCTCTGCAGTTCTCTTGTTGGAGAAGAATTGCTGCTTTGAGCTGCTGAGGCAGAAACTGGGGCACCTTAAGCGTGATTGCTATTATATGGGTACGCTGATGGTGGCTTTAGTCAAATACGCCGATTCTGATAGTACCAAGGATCCAGCGTCGATGAGGAAAAGGCAGGGAAGGGAAAGAAGAACGGCAATGGAAAGGGTGACAACATAACCCGGCAAATCAAGGAGGTAACAAGCGAAAGCGGAGGGTAACCGGAGTTGTGTATCAATGCCAATGCAGAGGGTAACAATCGAAGCGTGAGGAAAACCGCCCCTCGATCTGGCGGGTCGGGCCCATCTCTTGAGCAGCTTCTCAATGAGCCTTGCGAGACCACGGCACCGGAGCGACCGCCACCCACTTATGGAAGGATTGCGCGATCATGAAGGATTTCAAGAATTCCAACATGTTTGATGGCAATCATGGATCAGAAGGCGGTTCAGGGGCCGGCGGCTTTCATGGCCCGGGCGGCGGTTCAAGTTCCGGTTTTCAGGGAAATCAAGGTGGTTATAATCAATAGCAGCCTGGTCAAGGGGGACAACAACAGCAGCAGTCGGGTTATCAAAGCCATCCAAAGCAGCTGAATAGTGGGCAATATCATGTGTTCACCAGTAGTCTATGAAAGCGAGACCAGAAGGTTCGGAAAAGGGCTGTGAACTTTGTTGAGCCGGCAGTTCCCCGTTACTTGAGGTGGTCAGAGCAGCCCATTATATGGAGCAGAGAAGATCACCCTCCCCGGGTTGATAACCCGGGTCAATTAGCCTTGGTGGTGGCGCCTTAGGTCGGTGGATATAACTTTACCATGGTACTCATGGACGGAGGTAGCAGTATCAACATCCTCTATTACGAGACCTTTCGACGCATGAGTTTGAGTGACAAGGATTTAAGGACGTCCAATATCGATTTCCATGGCGTGGTGCACGGTAGTAGGCATACCGGTCGGTAAGATTGAATTGGAGGTGGCTTTTGGAGATGAATATGATTCGAGGGCTGAGAAATTAACGTTTGAGGTAGTCAAAATCAAGAGCCCATACCATGCTCTGTTTGGTGACGGCTTATGCCAAGTTCATGGCACGGCCGTGTTATGTTTATCTGCAGCTCAAGATGCGGGTCACAAGGGCACCATCCTTTGTGCATAAGTTGAAAGGTAGCCTTGGAGTGTGAAGAAGGCGGCGCGGCTTATGCTGAATCTGTTTGTGCAGCGGAAGAGCTAAAGTTTTATCAAAATAATGTTGACCCGGCGGATATGACCTCTTTAAAGAAGCCAACTACAGAGCATGACCCGGCGTTGAAGTTTAAATCGGCTGCTGAAACAAAGCTTGTGGATTTTACCCCAGGCGACTCTTCCAAGCAGTTCAGCATCAGTGCCAACTTGGATCCTAAATAGGAAGCGGCGCTCATCGAGTTCATCCGTGAGAACCAGGACATCTTTGCATGGAAACATTCGACATGCGGGTGTCCCGAGAGAACTTCGAGCACACTCTTAATATTGATCAAAGTATAAGCGGTCGAGCAATTTATTTAACAGTTCAATGAGGAAAGCGAAGCTATTGGGGAAGAGGTCGCCCGGCTCTTAGCGGCTGGGTTCATCGTGGAAGTTTTCCACCCGGAGTGGTTGGCTAACCCGGTGCTGGTACTCAAGAAGAACGGCACTTGGCGGATGTGCGTGGATTACACGGACTTAAATAAGGCTTTCCCGGCTGATCCCTTCTCCCTCCCCCGTATTGATCAAATCATCGATGCTACGGCGGGTTGCGAGCGATTGAGCTTTTTGGATGCTTACTCTGGCTATCATCAGATCAAAATGGCAGTTAAGGACCAGGAGAAGACTGCTTTCATCACTCCGTTTGGAGCCTTCTTCTACGTATCTACGCCATTTGGGCTCAAGAGTGCCCAGGCGACTTATCAGAGATGTGTACAAAACTGTCTCCACAGTCAAATTGTGCGCAATGTTCACGCCTATGTGGATGACATCATGGTGAAATCCAGGGAGAAGAAAACCTTGGTTTCTGATTTAAAAGAGACCTTTGACAATCTCCAGGTTTATAAGATGATGCTTAACCCGGACAAGTGTGTGTTTGGTGTACCTGCAGGCAAGCTTCTGGGCTTTCTGGTCTCAAACAGAGGCATTGAAGCTAACCCGGAGAAGATCAAGGCAATCACCTCCTTAACTAAACCGGCGTCCATCAAAGATGTTCAGCGACTGGCGGGTCGCGTTGCCGCTTTAAGCCAGTTCATAAGCCGGTTAGGTCAGAAGGCCCTACCACTGTATCAGATGATGAAGAAGATGGACACTTTTGTCTGGAGTGATGCTGCTGACACTTCCTTTGAAGATTTAAAGAGGTAGCTATCTAAGCCACCAGTCCTTGCTGCTCCCATTGATAGAGAGCCATTGTTTTTATATGCGCCTGCTAACGCCCGAGCCGTCAGCATGGCCATCATGGTGGAGCGCAAGGAGGCTGGCAAGGAGCATCCGGTTCAACGGCCGGTTTACTACATCAGTGAGGTGCTCATTTAGTCCAAGCAAAGATATCCACATTGGCGAAACTTGTTTATGGAGTGTTTATGGCAAGCCGGAAGCTGAGCGATACTTCCAAGGTCATCCTATCAACGTGGTAGCTCGCCCCTTAGGAGATATCATACGAATAGAGGCCACGGGGCGAGTTGCTAAGTGGGCCATTGAGCTTGGACCCCATGGTTTGAAATACATGCCTCGGACTGCTATCAAGTCTCAAGCCCTGGTGGATTTTGTCAATGATTGGACAGAGTTGCGGGCACCTGAGGAGAAGCCAGATAACACATATTGGACTATTCACTTTGATGGGTCCAGGCAGATGGAAGGCTCGGGGGCTGGAGTTGTTTTGACCTCCCCTCGAGGTGACAAATTTTGTTATGTGCTCCGGCTTATGTTTCCCTGTACTAACAATGCAGCTGAGTATGAAGCCTTATTCCATGGTCTCCGGATGGCCAAAGAAATGAATTTGAGCCGGGTAAGGTGTTTGGGCGATTCAGACTCGTAGCTCAACAAGTGTCAGGCACGTGGGACTCCAAGGATCCCCTTATGGCGGCTTATCATCGTGAAGTTGATGCTGTGGCTGGGTACTTCAAAGGTTATCAAGTGGAGCACATTGATCGGAGGAAGAATGAGGCGGCTGATGCCTTAAGCCGGTTGGGATCTCAGCGTAAGCCGGTGCCGCCTAACACCTTTCTTGATGTTTTGCATAACCCTTCTGTCAAAGTGCCTACAGAGGAAGAACTAGCAGTGCCAAACCCGGAGGCACAGCTGGTGGCAGCTCTCCATGTTATCCCGGATTGGACACTCCTGTATTTGGCCTATATGACTCGGGGAGAGTTGCCTGAGGACGAGACCTTGGCGAGACAGATCATAAGGCGGTCTAAATCTATGACAATTGTTCATGGCGAGCTACATCATCGCAGTGTCACTGGGGCGTTTCAGCGTTGTGTGTCGCCTACGGAGGGTCAAGAGATACTTCGTGAGATTCATAAAGGAGATTGTGGTCATCATGCTAGCTCAAAATCTCTGGTGGCTAAGGCTTTCCGTCATGGTTTCTATTAGCTGACGGCTCATGCTGATGCGGAGGATCTAGTCAGCAAGTGTGACGGATGTCAAAAATTCTCACGACGAGCACATGTGCCAGCTCAAGAGTTGAGGATGATCCCAATTACTTTGCTGTTTGCAGTCTGGGGGCTTGACATGGTTGGACCTTTCAAGAGGTCTAAAGATAAAAGACACACCTCTTGGTGGCGGTGGATAAATTCACAAAGTGGGTGGAGGCAGAGCCAGTCAGTAAGTGTGATGCAGCCACGGCGGTTCAATTCATGAAAAAGGTGATCTTTCGTTTTGGTTTTCCACACAGCATCATAACTGATAATGGTACTAATCTCTCCAAGGGTGCCATGGAAGATTACATCCGCGAGAACATATCCGGCTTGATGTTTCGGCTGTTGCTCACCCTCAATCTAATGGTCAAGCAGAGAGAGCTAATCAAGAGATCTTGAAGGGCATCAAACCCCGGCTGTTGGTCCCCTTACATCGAACTCCGGGTTGTTGGGTGGAGGAGCTACCCTCTGTACTGTGGAGCATCAACACAAAGCCTACCAGATCTACAGGTTATACACCTTTCTTCATGGTGTATGGAGCAGAGGCAGTTCTGCCAAGTAACATCCAGCACGACTCACCCCCCGTGGCGGCTTACCTTGAGGCTGATAACGAAAAAGCTCGTCAGGATGCACTTGACTTGTTGGATGAGGAGCGAGACTTGGCAATAGCCCGCTCGGCGATTTACCAGCAAGACCTGCGCCGCTATCACAGCCGCCGGGTTAGAAGCAGAGCCTTTCAGGAAGGCGACTTAGTGCTCCGGCTCATCCAGGATCTGTCTGATATGCACAAGCTATCCCCTCCTTGGGAAGGACCCTTTGTGGTCAATAAGAATCTGAACAACGGGTCATACTACCTTATCGATGTTCGAGAGCACAAAGACTCACGTAAGTCGGAGTAAGAGACCCGCCGGCCATGGAACATAGCTCATCTTCGGCCTTAATACACTTAAGCCACCGGCTCTCAAGATATATATATATATATATATATATATATATATATATATATATATATATTTCCATTTTTGACAATGTATATATTATATAAAGCAATAGCGCAGGACCTCTTTCCTTTTCACCCTCAAAGGTTTATACATCTTTTTTACCAGGTGGTGGAAACAATCAACACGGAGTGGATCATATCTGAATCCGGCTTTCCCTTTGGTCCGGCTTATGATCATATCTGAATCTAGCCATGGTCACTTGGGGGCTTCCTATTCAAACATAGGTCATATTCGAACCAAAGAGAACATAGCTATCGATACCAATTGATCGGCATACTGCCAAACCCACTTGGGGGCTTCTTGATCATATTTGAATCATGGCTTAATCTCTTTGGGTCTGACGTGGATCGTATTCGAATCAGCGTCATTAAACAACTCTCATGGTCACTTGGGGGCTTCCTGTTCAAACATAGGTCGTATTCGAACCAAAGAGAACATAGCTGTCGATACCCACTTGATCGGCATCGCCAAAGCCATTAGGGGGTATATGATCTTATCCGAATCTTAGCTTAACCCCTTTGGAACGGTTCACTGATCATATTCAAATCAGAGGCCTTTTTAAATTCAGTTCATTATTCATTATACTTTGTAAAGTGTAAATGTTATTAAGGGCCAGGTGAACATCATATGTGCCAATTTTAAGGAGTTAAACTCCCTCTCATGATTTGGGTCACATAAGCCGGCGAGAATACCAAAAGATCGGAGGTATGCTAGTGTGATTCTAATCATAAGCCGGCCTTTCTATGATGTTTTGATTCGTGCTCCGGGTTATCAATACTTTATGTACCCCCGGATGCGATAAGTCGCCAAGGAAATTCTGTTTTGTTTTATATGCAGGATAAGCACGAAAGTTTTTAACATCGAGGAAAGATCAACATACGCTGGAAATATAAAGTGATGGCGGCTTACGAAAGTATTAAGCACCACAAGCATGCGCGAAGGTATGACAAAATTGAGAGGTTTTTTTACCCTATTACAAGACTCCCCGAGTCTGAATAATGAAGCATTGTTTTTTGCAAAAGTCATAACTCCTGGCGGTTCATTCCTTTGGTGGGCTTGAAGATTCCGGGTTATCCTTCTCCGCCTCTCCGTCTGCTGCCCTTCCCTGGAAGGTTGATGAGGTCCAGTCAATGCCGCTTAAGGCTTCAAACTCAGCTTCATCATCTATTAAACCGGCTGGGTCAACTTCAGGGGCAAAGGTGTGCTTACGAGTTGGAGGGATCAGGCTGACGTCATCATAGTGAGGTGTTGGAATTCTCCGGTTCTCGCTATCATAACCCGGCTGATACTTTGTAAGATCAATATCATTCCCAATGATGGTAGCCACAAGACGTACGACTCTCACACAGGCGGTAAAGTTTGTTTCGTCGAATACAGAGCCGTCTTCCTTCAAGCTGGGGTATCCAAGAGCAACGTCTGCCAGGTCTAACTCTGGAAGCAACGCCTTGCCCCGGCTTAAGGCAGCTACGGCCCCGGTTCTGGCAGATGCCCGTCTTAGCTCTTGGATCCGCTGGGGTAGCACAGCAAGCCGTTTTAGCACATCTTGCAGGAGATGGGGAACGTCATTTGATAAAGCCAAAACAGCCAAAGCACGTTGTGATCCGGTGTACAGCTGCTCCACCAGAGTGTAAACCGCCTTCAGCTTGATCATCATGTTGTGCTTGAGGTTTGTGCTCCTGGGGCCTGCGTTTATAAACATAAGGTGAGCCGGAGATGACCATTAAAATAGTCATCAAAGGAAGGATTGCAATATTCAAGGTTATATATAGTGACTTACCGAAGATTGCTGAGACCATTTGAGATATCTGGCGCTTTAAGCCGGATAGCTCGGCTGTTGCTTCTGCAAGTGATGTTTCTGCTGTCTTGGCCCGAGTCACCAGTGAGGCCTTCTCATCAGCCCAGATTTTCTTATCTGCGTCAAAATTCTTCTTCAACTTCTCTTGTTCAGAGACGCTAAATGCAAATTTGGAGTTGGCCTTTTGAATTTCAATTTCTTGAGCTGCCAGGCGGTTCTTCAGATCAGCAATCTCCGACTCTGTCGGCATTCTGGGAACGGGGGTCCCCAGACTTGCCTGCCTGCGGCCTGCGGCGTGGCTCAAAGGGGGGCCCATCACGGCCCATCTTCGTAAACACAAGCTCAAGACCCTCGCGAGGGGCCAAGCCTCGCGGGGCGGATGACAGGTAGCTTCCTCGGGCACGGCCTCATGAGGGACATCCTGGAGGCTCGAGAGGCTAGGCGTTCTGCAGCCCTCGCGGAGATGGAGATGGTCCACGAGGAGCCACCAGCGCCTCCGGAGCCTCCCGAGGCCCCTGGGCGTGGGGGCTCGTGAGGATCGGCTCCCGCAGCCTACCGAGTCTGCTGCACCAACACCCTTTCGTCTTCAACGCTACCAGGTGACATCTTTCAAGTTTCATTTCCAGCTGGGAGCGCCCCTCAGGGCTGCATTATTCCCAGGCCGCGTGGGTTCGTCCCTAGGGCTTGTATCTCTTTTACTTCCAGTTCCTAGCTTACCTTGTTGGGGGCGCCCTTCGGGCTGCATCATGCCCAAGTCGCTCGGGTCCGACCGAGCGGTGTTCGTCTTCTTTGTGCTTATCTAAATGGACTTGCTCCTTCGTGATTAACATGCTTGACCTAGTTGCCCGCTCGACTGGCACCAACTGATGGAGCTGCTCCCTAACGGCATGGCGCTTGTGCATGGGTCCGTCCCTGCAACACCGACAAACCTGAATGGCTGAGCTCTGGCCACGACAGCCCCGCATAGCGCTACCTCGTCAAGACTTCAGTGCCTCGTCACCCCTCCAGGGCAACCAACGGTTGACTGACGGTCATGACGGTGAACTTTCGTTCTTTCTGTGATGAGCCCACATGATCTCTTCAAGGAGCAGCGTCAGGCGAGGCCCCCACGGTGTCTCCTTCACTCTCACCAGCGAACCGCTTGCGTTAAAGGGGAGTGCACGAGAATCGCGACTCAGGGCTCCTAATGGCTCTCAGGCCTCACCTCGGCCTTGCCCACGGCACCGCGACTGGCATACCAGCGACGGCTGAGACTCGCTCGAGGGCCGGGACCCGAGGATGGAGAGCAGGAAGGGGAGCAAAGGCGAGAAGGGAGGGACACATGAGGACCTCGCCAAGCGACCCCTCGCCTGCCGATGCAAGGACCCGGCAACGCACTAGGAAGCGACTCCTGATTCTCGAGATAAGTCACCCTCCGGAAGCATTAACTAACACGGCACCGTCCCCTCACCAAATGCAATCCCAATTTAGCAATGTCGCTCTCCTTTCTCACCGAACGACGGCTTCTTGAGTGCTAAGGGGGACCTCCTGAGCATCGCGACTCAGGGGCTCTTACCGGACCCCGGGCCGCTCACCTCCTGGCCTTGACCACGGCATCGCGACCTGGCATACCAGCGATGACTGAAGTTTGCCTTGGGACTGGGACCTGTCGGCGCAGAGCATCAAGCCCTCGCGAGGTTCGAAAGGGAGAACTGAGCTAAGGCGGGATGAGCAACTCGCGCTGATTCACATCAAGGATCATATTAACAAACAGGGCCACAGGCACCTTACAAGCCCCCAACGGGGCGCGCTTTTGATTCCTCGCAGGGAGCAGATCCTAAAGAACGCTAATTACACGCGCTCTTGCAAAACAAGCCATCACCAACAGTAGGCCGTCGGGCACCGGTGCCAACCCCATCCAGATCAGGGGCGGCGACGGCCTGCCGAGCCCGCCCTGCTCCGAGAGCGGAGCAGACTCGGGGGCTCGTAGCTGTCGTCGCTCGTCTCCGGAGTCGCGAAGAGCTCGGCGGAGTCACTGGATCTTCCGAAGCCTCCACCGCCTGAGGAGCTGCCGAGGGAGTGGCCAGCGAGCCTAGCCCTCACCACGACAGGGCCTCGATCACCTCTCCCGGGGCAGCACTCCAGCCGGCGCCCTTCCGCAACGAAGACCTTGAAGAGCATGACCGAAGCGTCGTCGTACTCCAGGTGGATCGCGAGATCGCCCCTTGTCCTGCAGACCGGGCGATCTCGCACCAGCTCAGTCATGAAGACCTCGCCGAGAACAACGACATCAACCTCGCCCGGTTGCGAGGTGCTGCAACCGGCGTCTTTGCAGCGAGCTCGAGGTCCTCCCGAGGAATCGCAGAGGCGAAGAAGGGAGGAAGGTGAATCCAAGACCGAGGAGGCATGGCGGCATGGAGTACAAACTCCCGGGAAGAACCCTCGGCGTGGACTCCAGGAGGAACGACGCGCACCTTCGTGACCCGCCGGCGCCGACGGCGGCGTCGCCCGTGGCGTTCGGCATCAACCCCTTCAGAGCCCTCGATCTGGGCGTACAAGGGAAGCGGGAACCCCGGTGGTGGCCGCTCGCACCAGGGCCTCGGCACCACCTGGTGGGCACCCTCGTCCCGATGGCAGAGGGTTAGCCGTTTCTTCGGCGGGAGCGGGTCAGGACCCTCTCGAGGAGCCTTTCCCTTCTCTGCCGCGGAGAACCGGCGGATCGGAGCCATTGTAGCAAGACGGAGCAAGAACCGGGAAGAAGAAGCAAGCAGAAACGGACCAGAGGAGCGCTCATCGTTCCGTACTTAAAGCCAGAGGAGGCCAACCGCCGACCTCCACGACCGCAGGTAATCATGGCCCGCTTTGCATGCAGGGACTTGTCAATTCGTGCAGTTGCCGAGGCGTCGTGGGAAGTGGAGACACCCATGTCCAATCAATCGCACGCTGGCGCCCAAAACCGCAGGATGTTAGGGCCATGCAGCGCCCGACTTGCCCCTTCGCCTCTCGCTCGGCCAAGTCCGGGCGCGCCTTGGGCCCGGGGGCTACTGTCGGCGTTTTGGGAACGGGGTCCCCATACTTGCCTGCCTGCGGCCTGAAACATGGCTCAAAGGGGGGCCCATCATGGCCCATCTTCGTCAACACAAGCTCAAGACCCTCGCGAGGGGCCAAGCCTCGCGGGGCGGACGACAGGTAGCTTCCTCTGGCACGACCTCATCAGGCTGGCTCGCGAGGAGGCGGAGAGATCAAGGTGGGGTACCTCACGAGGTGCCCATGACACAAGCCATGACGACCAAGGGCGCCAGGCGGGCGCCATCCCGCGCAGTGTCCTCCTTTCCTCTTTGGTGCAAAGGGAGCAAGCGCAGGCGAGAGCATCAAGCAAAGGCGTCCATTTCGGTGCAACAAGACCAAGACCAGTCCAATGGCACAAAGGAAGTCATTGTGGAGCCCAAGTCGGCGTCATCACCAGAGCCTTTGACAGGCGAGGACCGACTTTAGTCAGGATAAGTGTACCAGATGTTCCCCTTCAAAATGGCCAATTATTGGCGCCCTTCCCGCTCAATATTTGGGAAGAGGCCCAGGGCCCCTGCCTATAAATAGGACTAGCCACCCATAGGGTAAGATAAGAAAGTTAGCAAGAGAACAAACGAGAGAGATAGAGAGAAGCGACTGAACTCCCCCTAGAAGTTCATCGCACCAGCTAAGAACAGACCCTCGCGAGGCTGTTCTTCCTTGTATTGTTCATCACCATCAGCCCAAGAGGCAATCCAGCACACCACAAACTAGAGTAGGGTATTACACCACAATGGTGGCCCGAACTAGTATAAACCATGTGTCTCTTGTGCTGTTCCTTTCATAGTTTAGATCCTAGCGAGGCGGCGGGGTGCAGGAAGGTAGAGGGCGAGATTCCGCGCGCACCCCAGTGTTTGAACCTCAAGGGTCAACCGGAACCCGAAATCCGACAGACTCAAATTGACTTGTGGTGACCTGCGTTGATGCCGGGTTATAGCTAAAATTATGGTAAGATATCATTAAGTCCCAAGCACTTTGCAAGCAAAGTTACTTGACACTTGGGGGCTAATGTATGCTGAAGAAATTTAAGGTACAATGCCGGTTCATTAGAAATTAAGTCCCAAGCACTTTGTAAGCAAAGATACTTGACACTTGGGGGCTAATGTGTATTGCAAATTCACTTATCATGTTACAACCGGATTAAATATTTTAAACCGGACAAGGAAGTGCTAAGCAGTTTTCTAAGTCTACAGCGTATTCATTCATAAGCAATAGACTTGGGGGCCGATACAGTAAGTATGATTAAAGAAAGTAGCATAAGATGTACCTCAGATTTTTGCTGTATTAGCTTCACCATATTAATTTCCAGGTCACGGCTACTATGTACTTGGTTGATATAGCCAGAGACTATATCTCCAATACTTAAATGAGTATAGTCAGCAATATCCAGCTTGGCCTTTCGGCGTTCCAGAGGCTCCTCCTTGGCAGAGCACTTGGCCAGGATAGTAGATTGCCCCAGCTCAATAAATTGAGTCTTTAGAATCTCAATCTCCGGATCAACTGTCTTAGCCGGGCTAGGAGCTTCCGGGTTATCAGAGCTGTTGAGGGTGTCTTGTGCGGGTGGATCAGAAGATGGTGCTGGAATATCATAAGCCGGTTCAGGCGGCGGCTGATGGGTGGAACTGTCAGGAGCAGCTGTTCCAAGTTCTGGTTCAGTCACGACCGGGTCTTGGGATGGCTTATTCTTCTTTGCCCTCTTACTGGGCTTCACTTGCACGCTGTGGATAAAGCAGAAGGGTGAGTACAAAAACATGAGTAAGGTAAAGTACAAGATAAATAAGTTTATATTACCCGGGGGCAGTTTTGAAAGCCGGCATGTTAGATTCCATACACTCGCCGGAGGAAGGAGAGGTATCCTGATAATTGGAGTCAGATGAATTGAGAGGTTGATGAATTAAACCTGCCAAAGGGTAAACAGAACGTAAATCGGAGATAACCTCAGCCCGACGCTTCCTGGTTAGGTCAGTTAAGCCGGAGGAGAGCTCTATATCCTTGCTGGTCCGGGTCTGCCTCCGGCTTTCAAATTGTTGTTGCTTCAAAAGAAATTGAGGATCTTGGTAAGCCAAAGGATGTGAAAATCTTACTTTCCGGGTCACCCTTCGAATTTTCTGACGCGGCAGGGGCTCGGAGTCGGAGGAGATTATAGTTACCTCTTCCTCGATGGCTTGACTGTTCCCTGTATCCTCCTGGAAAGATTAAGGGTCAGCAAGGTGATGATTAAGAATCAAGGGGGTTAAAATTTACCTCTTCTTCGTCGTCAGAAGTATCATCCAATTTAAGTAAATCGGAAGCACTCGGCTTCCTTTTCCTTGAAGTTCCCGTCTTGGCGGTTTTCCTCTCAGTTCTTTTTGCCGCTCTGATTTGTTTTGCCGCCTCATGGTCGTATTTGACCTTCCAGAAGTCGTCATCGGCCTGTGGAAAATGATAAAGGATTGTGAGTAAAGTCAAGGTGTCAAATAATAAAGAGTATTCATTGAAGTTGATGACTCACTGCAGGGGCTGGTTTCTTCTTGCAGAAGGGAAGTAAGCCAAAGGCGTTACTAGTTACTGTGCCCTCTTTCAGCAATGTCTGGGTTGTAGCCTCCACCACATCATCTGGTAAGTCGTCGGGACTATGACGCAGTGGGTCATTCTTCTCGCCTAAATAGGTGCACATTAAGCCAGGGCGGCGGCTTAACGAAATCACCCGCCAAGCGACCCAAACCCGGACCAGGTCGGCACCATCTAAGCCGTTTCCCAACAGAGCTCTGATTTTGTTAATGGTGGGCGCAAGTGGCGAGCGCTCAACAATGTAAGTTTATCCAGCAGCGGGTGGTTGGATTCAAGCGCAAAGCGCGAAAGCCGAGCGAGAGGATTTTAAATCACCGGAGAAGTATCCTCATGAAGAGAACCATGTCTGATTCCAATCCTTTGGATGACTCAACAGTTCAGCATAAGGAAAAAGGCAATCCCTTCGCCGCTAAATCGAGATGCCACCAAGTTCCAGACTTGGCCCATTGGCACGTTTGTTCTGCCAGTTTAAGTAAAAAAATTCCTGGAATAAAAGTACGCTAGGTTCTTCTCCAAGGTACACCTCGCAGAAAACTTGTAAGTTGCAAATATTTGACACAGAATTGGGCCCGATGTCCTGAGGTCTGAGATCGAAGAAATGCAAAACATCCCTGAAGAATTTTAAACCGGGTGGAGCGAAGCCCCGGTTCATGTGATCAGTAAAAACGATCACCTCTCCCTCTTTGGGTTGAGGCCTCTCCTCTGACGGATTAGGAGCACGATAAGACATGACTTCTCTCTTGGGCAGGTGGCCGGATTTCACAAAATCAGACAAGGTGCTTTCTGTGACAGTGGGTTTGACCCAGTTGCAGGTCACAGGAGCTTTGGGAGCCTTGGGTGCCATTGAGTAAATTGAAGCCTATGACAAAATAAGAAGTCCTGGTTCAAATTTAACCCGGAGGAAAGCATTTTAAGGTTTATTCAAATGGCGGCTTAAGAAGGGGCCTAATGACATATGGGTAACTATGCAGTAATATTTAAACTGTTACAGGTATCAAAGGCACTTAAATTTTCTTAATTCGCCAGAACAGGCGAGGCTGGCAACCGGTGTTGTCTTAAACCAACCGTATGGGCTACCATGGCTAAACAGATTCAACAGATGCAGTTTTTGGCTAAGTGTGGAACAAACAGGTTTCACAATTTTCCGACATTATTTTGGATCAAACGGTTGCTCTGAATAGAAAAATTTCTAGACCTAAAACAGTGCGGAGAAGCTCATACACTCGAAGAGGGCTTCCGAACAAGGGAAATGAGATTTGTTTCTATGCAAGTTAAGCACAAACAATCACCACAGCAGTTCGACATTATTTTTACGATCTAACAGGGCATTGGAGATAAAAACAATCGAGGGTTTGCAGCAGGCGGCGATGAACACCTATGAACTCAAAAAGTTCTGATGCAGATCTAAGAAAGGGAAGGAGAGGAACTCACGGATGTGGACGAGCTGCGGAGATTCGTCGTCGGTCTCTGGTCAGAGTCAGGTCGATGAAGCGACCTGAGTCGGTGAAGATGGGGAGTTCGACGGCGGCGGAGCTCGAGAGACAGAGAGGCAGCAAGAGGAAGGAGACGACTGAAAGAGGGGAGAATGGAAGACCTAGGTCATGCCTATTTATAAGGGAAGGCCGACTGAGACGGCACAAGAAAGGAGAGCAAACATCATTATCCAGGGGCCCGACGCCTCGGTTTTCGGAAGGGTTAGTAAAGGCAAAGAATAAAATATGAATTTAATTGAAGATGACGTCACGGCGGGTTAACACGAATCCAGAAGATGACGTCACGGTGGGTTATGACCTTTTCGCAGGATTGAAGACATAAGGACTGGTTGTCAAGGTATTTTAAGATTGACATGAACCGGTTCAAATCAATCTGGGGCCTAATGTTGGGGATATGACTATTTGTGTAAGCCGCCCAAGAGGGGCCGGGTTACGTAAAGAGAGACTCATCAGAAGAGAGCCCAAGACCAAGCATAAAGATGGCGGTTCAATAAAGGGTCTAAGGCCCATAGGCGACTTAAAGCCCATAGTGATAAACCGCCATGATGTCATGACTTGTATTATAAGGTAGAATTAACTAGTCACCGAGCCGGACACTGTCTATAAGCCGGCCGGGACTCTGTAGACCGCAGGGCGTCAACCCGTGTATATAAGGGGACGACCCGCTGGCGGCTTAGGGCAGGAAACAACTCATCGGGTGTCGGGCATAGCGTATCTCGCTCCCTGGTCATCGAATCATCAAGCAATACCAATCCAACTAGACATAGGCTTTCCTTCACCGCAAGGGGCCGAACTAGTATAAAACCTCTCGTGTCCTTTGTCCCGTTTAACCCCTTTAAGCTTCCTAGTTGTGATGGCTCCACGACTAAGTCCTTGCAAGAGGACATCTGCCGTGACAATTCCACGACACCTCCAGATGAACAGGATCCTGTTTCGACCGTGGCCGGTCGAACACAAGGACATTTCCTTTGTTCTACGGTATGCCAGCCCTCGTTTCCATCGGCTGTTCCGTCCAAGCCGGTTGGCTCCCGATGAACACGACGTTTTCCGTTGCCTCCCGATGAACACAACGTATTCCGTTGCCTCCCCATGAACACGACGACGGTGCAGCTTCTCCGTTCTAACCGAGCCATGTACATGAGTCCTGGCCGTACGTATGCGCGTGTAGGCATTCGAGACCCCGCCCGTATGTACGTATCTGGCTGTATTTACTTTCTTGCACCCTGTCGGTGTTTTGGGAACGGGGGTCCCCAGACTTGCCTGCCTGCGGCCCACGGCGTGGCTCTGCAAGCGGGCCCGTACGACCCATCTTCACCGACAAGCATTCAAGACCCTCGTGAGGCGGACAACGCAAGACCCCTTCGGGAGCGGCCTCACCGGGTTGGCTCGCGAGTTGCGGAGAGATCAAGGCAAGGCATACCTCGTGAGGTTCTCATGACGTGAGCCATGACGATCAAGACCAGGCGGGCACCAGTGCGCACAGTGTCCTTGTTTCCTCTTTGGTGCTAAGAAGGCAAGCGCGGGCGCGGAGTACCGAGGCGTCAAGCAAAGGTTTCCATATCGGTGCCACGAGACCAAGACCAGCAGGACGACAAGACGGAGGTCACCATGGAGCCCAAGGCCTCGTCACCACCAGAGCCTTTTGCAGGCGAAGACTGCTTTTGTCAGGATAAGCTGTACTAGCTGTCCCCTTTCAAATTGGCTATTGTTGGCTCCCTTCCCGCTCAACATTTGGGAAGAGGACCAGGGCCTATACAAATAGGACTAGCCACCACCGTAGGAGGTAACTGATTCGGATCATCCTCAACCACCAAGCACAAGAACACCTCGCCTCAGGAGGTTGTTCTTCCCCTTGTACTGTTAATCCTCAGCCCAAGAGGCAATCCACCACCACCACACTGGAGTAGGGTATTACACCACAACGGTGGCCCGAACCAGTATAAATCTTGTGTCCCTTGTGTCGCGAGTCCGTCGAGTTAGCCCTTGAGATCTTAGCGAAGCTAGGACGTGGATCGATAGGGGGAGATCTTCGTGTGCACCCCAGTGTTCGAACCTTGAGGGTTCTGCCGGAACCGTGATCCGACATTTGGCGCGCCAGGTAGGGGTGCGCCGAAGCTTCCCTTCCGTCGCTCCGCCGTCCCGTTGCTTCATCATCTCCATGGTGGACGCTCGCCGCGCTCGCGCTGAGCACCAGGCTGCCCTCGCTGCCCGCGTTGCTCAGACGTCTCCTGTCGGCAGGCCACCCCGTCGGTCTCCGTTGCCTGCCGCCAACGCCGCCAACGGCCCGGCGGGGAACAAGCAGCAAGCATCCTTGTTGCACCCCTCGTTGCGGCGGGATGGCCACACCACCACTCCATCGCTGACCCCGGCCGGTTCATCACCCCACCCTCGCCGCGCTCCCGTGGACACGGAGGTCGCGCTGTGCATGGTGCGCGAGCTCCTGCGCTACCGCCCCGTGGATGACCTCTATGAGGACTCGCTCGACCACATCGCCGAGCTTGTCAGCACCGTAGGGGGCTCCCCTGCGCTGTCCCTCTCGCTGCCTCGCCCTCCACCAGCCGCGGGCGGCGTAGCCCATGGAGCGCCTCCACCACCTCTGCCCCAAGACGGAGTCTTGGCGCCAAGGCACGCGGCCCCATGGTGCGACCTGCCACGTTCAGTGCCCGCGCAAGAAGAAAGAAGCTGCCAAGAAGTCCCTCGGCCATGAGAAAACGCCCCCGTGCTCCCTGCGCCACCACGGCAAGACCACGTGCTGCCTGCGGTGGCAGTGCGCGGACCCCATCAAGGACAAGTTCCCCACCAGCGCAGAGTCCCGGTGACCACGGCAGGCTGCCGCGCCTTCACCCCTGAGCTGCGTAGCGTCGCCTGGCCGGGCAAGTTCAAGCCGGATCTGCCTCCTTGCTATGACGGCACCCCCGACCCAGTGGAGTTCCTGCAGCTCTACGAGCTGAGCATCAAGGCGGCCAACGGCGATAAGAAAGTCATGGCGAACTGGTTCCCCATGGCTCTCAAGGATGGTGCCCGCTCCTGGCTCCTAAACCTGCCTCTAGGCTCGATCTCCTCCTCGAGCGAGATGCGCGACCATTTCGTTTCCAACTTCCAGGGCACTCGCGACCGCCCACCGGCCGCGGGTGACCTACATCGTGTCAAGCAACAACTGGGAGAGACCCTCCAGAAGTACATCCAACGCTTCAACAATGTCCGCCTCAAGATTCCCAAGGTGATGGACGAGGCCATCATCTTCGCGTTCTCTGATGGCGCCTGCGACATCAAGATGAAGGAGGAGCTCGCCATCCATGAGGAGTTGTGCACGTCTCTGGAGCTGTTCAACCTGGCGACCAAGTGCGCAAGAGCTGAGGAGGGGCGCATCTCCCTCCTCGAGCTCCCGGCTGCAAATTCGGAGGAGAAGAAAGCCAAGGCTAAGGATGTGAAGCGCAAGGGAGCAGCCGTGCTCGCGGCGGAGCCAGACACCAAGTGCGGCAGAGACCAGGCCGAGTCATCCAAGAGCAGCCGACCATTTTGCGCCTTCCATAACCTGCATAGCCACAACACCAGCGACTGTCAAGAGCTCAAAGCCATTCGAGAAGGACGCTTCGGTCGATGCCCCGAGCGCAACGACCAGGGCTACGGCCGAGGAGGAGGACGTGGTGGCGGATGCTGGGATGATCGTGGCCCGCGCTAGGAGTGGCGCGATCAGCCTCGTGAGGACCGCTCGCAGGATCAGCCTCACGAGGGCACCTGGAGGGATCAGCCTCGTGAGGATCGTCGTCAGGGCAATGTCGGTGTCACATCCCTAGAATTGCTTGACCTTAGTTGCATTAAGGCATTCATGTCATCATGTTAATTTCCATGAAAATTGAAATGGGGATTGTTGAAACCCTAGCACCAATTGAAATCTAATAGGTTCAAATAAAATCATTTTCAATAATCCCAAAATGCCCTGTGAATATGTCATGGTTAATGGATAAAGGTGAAAGCCCTTCCAAAAATGATGAACATATCCTATAGGTCATTCTGGATTTTTGAATTAAATCTTACACTATTTGAATTTGGGCATTTGAACACTATAAATACTTTAAATGCTCAAATAATGTTGGAAGTATTTGTGGGCCATAGAAATAATTCATAAAGTGCCTGTGAATATTTTCAGGATTTATAAAATTGATTTGGTTTTTAAAAACTGGATCAAAACAAACTGCATAATAGAAAAACAGAAACAAATAAAGAGAGAGAGAGAAGAGGCCCAGGCCACTTACCTGGCCTCACCTGCGCAGCCACCGGCCCAGCTACCTGGTCCAGCCCACCAGTGCCGCCACCGTCTTCTCCACCGCGCCCAGAGGAGGGCAGGCGTGTGCCCGGCAGACGCTGCACAAGGCCGCGCAGCAGCTGCCGCTCAACTGCTGCCTGCGTCCCAGCCTTGGGCGAGTTCCCGTGCGCCACGCGACCCCTCGACCCTCTCTCACTCTCTCCCGAACCCTCCCCTTCCTCTGCTCTCTCTCCCTCACGCAGAGCCCCACCGTCGCCGCCCGCTCGCTGCTGCCCGTGCCCTCCCTCGCCTCGCCGACATGTCCATGGCCTCCGCCTAGCCCTCTCCTCCCTCCTCACCAAACCCCGAGCCGGAGCACCCAGGCGCCGCCCGCCGTTCCTTCCCTCTCGGACCGCTTGATCGCCGCCGCCTCGATTCGCCGTCGCGGGCGTCCCGAGCCCCCGAGCTACCTGCCGCCTCCCGGTGAGCCCCGGGTCATTCCCTCATCCCCTCTGTCTCCACGCCAGTAGCCGCCGCCCATGGGCACCAAGCCGCCGTCCGCCATGGCGGCGAGCTCCGTCTTGGCGAGCGCCTGCCTCGCTGGCAGCTCCGACGTGCTCCCGCTGCCCTCTAGGTGCTGCCTAGCACCTCCGTTCACTCCCCTACGAGCCACGACACCGCGGCCGCCCTTACCCGAGTTCCGGCCGCCGCATAGTTCGTCGCCGGCGTTGATCCCGGCCGCCCCGAGCTCCAACCACCCCACCAATAACTTCAGCGCGTCCCCAGCTCCCCGTAGGTGCTCTCCCCGGCCTTTTTGGTGGCCGGAATGACCAATTGCACTTGCTCCGCCGCGTTCGACGTCGCCGGCGTCAAGCCGCCGGTGGCGATGACCTTTTGACCGGGGGTTTGACCACCCCGGGTCCCTGACATGCGGGCCCCGCCCGGCTTAACTACCCCCTGACCCGCTTACACATGGGCCCCACGCCTTAATTAATCAAGTGTTTATTTTCTGTTAAGATTAGCACTAATCTGGGTGGACCCCACGTGTCAGCATTGACTCCGACAAGTCAGTGTTGACCGGTCCCACCTATCATCCACCCAACCCAGCTCGAGTCAGCGGCGTGTGGCCCCCACACGTCAGTTTGACCTGGACCGCGCCCGTTGACGCTGACGTCTGCGGCGTCGGTCGACGCATGATATATATTTTCTAGATTTAATATAATTCAGGAAAATCCAGAAAATACCCCAAACTTCTAAAAATCATATAAATTCAACCGTAACTCGGATTGAAATAATTTATATATGAAAAATGATCAGAAAAATATGAAGAATCTGTTTATGCCATGATCATGCATGTTTGAACAAGTTAACACCACTGAATAGGATGAATCATGATTAGGGTAACTTATGAAATAGCATTTTGAGTTGGAATTCAACCTTGTTTGAATTCCACTCCAACTAACTTGGTTTATTATTGCATTAGGTGAATTCAGTACCTTAACATGATCATGCATCATATATGTGCATTGCATTGATGGTGCTCTCTCTTGTTTGCGGTGTTTGTTCCCTCCGGTGAGCGATGTACCGACGATGATTATTCGATGACACCGATGAAGAACTATTATCTTGAAGTGCCGTGCAAGCAAAACCCCTTGTTCATTCCGATACAATCCCACTCTCTCGCTCCTGCTCTATTTTATTGCATTAGGACAACAACGACTCATGTGTTACTTGCTGCGGTAGCTGAACCCCTTGATCCTTTGCATGACTGTCATTCCACAATAATTAGATGAAACCCACTAGCATGAGTAGGAGTTGTTTGAGCCATGTTGTGCCTACTCATTTATGTTTGTTTGTCATGCCTGCCATTGCTTAGAGTTGAGTCGGGTCGATTCATCGGGAATGAATTGGAGTTGTTATGAACATGTCCTATTGTGTGTGAGCTAAGTGTGTGAACACGATTTGGTAAAGGTAGCGGTGAGAGGCCATGTAGGAGTACATGGTGGGTTGTCTCATTGCAGCCGTCCTCAGGAACTGAGTTCTGTGTTTGTGATCCATGAAACAGTTACTACCACGCATTGGGATCCTTAATTGACCCTCTCGGCTTCTTAACCACCCTTGTCCACGGTCCGGGAGTTGCAAGTAGTTTCTGGTGTTTGTAGCTTGCTGGGGGGCGCACGCAACGCTGACCTTAGGGGTGGGTTGTGTTGCGGTAGGCACCGTGGCCCGGTGTACCGAGTGCCCGTTTGGTATCTCGGGAACCCTGCACACATCGTTCGGGGCTGTATGGGAAACCTCGGCCGGACTCCCTGCGGATGGAACCGAATAGGCGATAAACTGGACTAGGGACTTGAGTGTTTAGGTAGGCCGTGGCCGACACCACGTTGGGCTTCCGCTTGAAGGTTGCAGTACATGTCGTGTAAACGGCGGTAAGTGGTGAGCGTGTGTGAAGAAGTACACCCTGCAGGTTTAATATGATCTATTGAATAGCCGTGTCCACGGAAAAGGACTTCTGGGTTGCCTATATCGGTTCATAGACAAGTGAAAGTGGATACTCTAAAATGCGCAAGATAAGCGTGAGTGCTATGGATGGCGTTCTCGTAGGGAAGACGGAGCGGGTCCATAGTGGTGTATTGATATGGTGAATATGTGGACTCGTGCGCCACCTCAAAAGAGTTACTTGCGATCGTAGATCGGGATAGCCACCGAGTCAAAGCTGGCTTGCTGCGGTCAAACTCCACCACCCCTTTTGATAATGATGCATATGTAGTTGGTTCTGATGTAAGTCTTGCTGAGTACAATTGTACTCACGTTTGCCTATTCTATGTTTTTGCAGAGAGACGTCAGTCTCGCTAGTAGTTCCACGTGGACTTCGACGTTTAGCTTGTTACCTCAGCTACGATCTTGTGCCTCGGCAAGATTTGGTAGATAGTCAGGCTTCTCAGCCTTTTTCATTTATAGTTGTCTGTACTCAGACATGTTTAGCTTCCGCTTGTGTTTTGACTTGTATGCTCTGAGTGTTGGGTCATGAGACCCATGTTTGTAATATCTCGCTCTTCGGAGCCTAATGAATAATATTGAGTCGTAGAGTTATGTTGTGATGCCACGTCGTATTTACACATATTGAGCATATTGTGTGTATGTTTGAAATGCTTGGTATGTGTGGGATCCGACAAACTAGTTGTTTATCCTTGGCAGCCTCTCATATGGGGAAATGTAGTCTCGTGCTTCTGAGCGATAGTAGTCCGCTTCAGCCCGGTTCACCGGAGTCCTGCTAGCCCAGCACTACTGCTTGGACACTTGGTGGCGGCATGTGATTCATTTCGTTCCTATATCTCGTCCCTTCGGGAAATGTCACGCGGTGATACTTGAGTCCTGCCTAGCTGCTACAGCCGGGATACCGGAGTCCTGTTAGCCAGTGCTACAGCCCAAGTTCATACGTTGATGACCGACATGCTCGAAGTGTTTCATGTATGCCTGTCCCCATAGGTTAGTGCCGCTTTGGGTTCACGACTAGCCATGTCGGCCGGGTTCTTTGTCATGGATGCTAGCGACACTATCATATCGTGAGCCAAAAGACGCAAACGGTCCGGGCCATGGTAAGGCGACACCGTGGGGAATACCGTGCGTGAGGCCGCAAAGTGATATGATGTGTTACCAGCTGGGTCGATGTGACTTAGGATCGGGTCTGACAGCGTTGGTATCGAGCTGTTGCTGAGGATTACCAAGCCAAACTGGTGAAGTTGGGTCTAGAAATGCTTTAGTTATGTAAGGGAATTGATTGTGGAAGGAGCGTAAGGCTCTTTTTACTCCTTATACCTCATGGCCTTCGATCGAGTCATCCTCTTCTCTTCTACGGGTTTAAGAACTAGGCTTCTCATCTATCTATTAGGATGACGTGTTACTAATCCATAGACCTTTAAGATTGTTGGTTTTAATCCCGTTCAGTTCCTACTACTCTGTATGATAGCTGTTGATCCCGTAATCTTGTTATGATGTTGTTGAGTGGTTATGCCACCATTTTCTGCAGGATGTCTCAAATCATTTTGAGCATTTACAGCCGTTATCTGTCCGAGTCATCCAGGTCTCTAAATAGTCGATGCATTTGCAAATTCTTTCCTTCCGTTCGATGATCTTTTGGTCGAATAAGCACACTAATCGGTCGGTTGAGGTACTTTGTTGCCTCGACATATATGTTGGAACTATTATTATGACCCTAGGTGTTTAGGAGTTCCCTAGCAAATTAGCAATGTTTTTGTATCCCTAGTGTGATGATTCTGGCCATCATTTCGAAAGCATCCCGTGATGCCAGTTAGTAGCAGGTATTCTACTCCTGGGTTGCTGAACCCGAGATTCATCCTACTTCATGTTGTTAGTATTTGCTAGTGCCTTTAGGATATTAGTAACCTTTGTGGTAGTCCTCGAAGTCCGTGGTATTTCCTTCTTCCAAATACTACGAACCGCTTGTGGCAGAAGTTTCTTTGAGCCAAAAGATCACAACTAGAGTACTCTTGAGGAGTTCTCCATTCATAATTGTGAATCTGCCAATTCCACCTTTCTGCATGGGTTATCCGGAAGAAATGTTGGGCTTGCTCGACGTACTAATCTGTGCATCCACAACTCAGAAAATTATATGTTCCTTTGAGTTGTTCTCTTAGATGCCTTCTGACCTTCATCTATCAATTGATAGCCAAGGGTATGTGTGCATTTGTGTTCATCGATGCATTTTATCCTTGTGGTCCGTCAAGCCATTCTATTCCGGAATGACTAAGAGAACAAACTCCAGTACCTTGTCCATTTCTAGGATTGGGTCAAAGTAGTTGTATCCCGCAGATCAAAATGCCAATCCAGCTTTTGTTCTGTTCTACCCTGAAGTATTGCCATCTTATGTCAAGACTGTCATGAGGATTGCACTAACTCCCATAAATTTTTTTTACGTAGTGATACTTCTCACCATCATCATTCATTCCTCGGTCCCGTGTTATTATAACCGGAATGCCGACAAGTGAATTGTGATGTGTGAAATCAATACCCCGAGCAACTTGTTGCTTGGTAGTGAATGGACAATATTCTCATTCTTAGCGTGTTGGTTATTAAACCATCATCCTAAGATTGATCATGCTACCTAGTCCTTATTTCTGGTGCACACCTCGATTGATGAGATAGGATTGTGTCAAGTCCTCACTCATTTGATCATTTCGTCTTGCCCTCAAAAGCAAGATTGTTCCCGAGCTTAGTAACATACCGGTGGTTCGTGACTTTCCAAATATCTTCTTGGAAGTGTTACCGGGTTGTTTCCTGACTGTTATGTTGAGCTCGTGATCAAGTTGGTTCCCTGTGGACCACCCTTTCTCCAAGAATCTATGTTGGATATTCCTGAGCTAGTTGGTTAAGCTAGACAATAACTTGGAGAGTTGGAAGATAAAAGCTTGCCTAACTTAGTTCGATCCAAAGGGATATTCCTGTGTAGTGTGTGTTGAAGAAAGATGATATCTTCATCGATTGGTCCCTGTGATCAGTTGCTGGATCTATTGTCATATCAACCCTTTGACTTGAGTGTGGGCAATCGTCAAGTCAAATCAGAACCAACGATATGCGTGATGTTGTCTTACTCGTGGTTGATCCCGCGAGCATACACCATTACATCTTTGGTCTGACCAATGCTATCACCGTGTTCACATGATGGTGGAAGTCCAGTGATATGGAAATTCCGATGAGTTGCTGTTGAGCCCATCAGTAGCATTTTGTCTCCCCCATGAGTCATGTTGAACATCAACCTAGTGTTGGAAGCTTGTGTAAGCATTTCTTCGTGTTTTGTTCATGAAGCATATGTTTGGATGAAAGTAGTGACTCCCTCTAGTTCATGTGCGTCTGATGTAAGTTGCCGCCATGAACTTGAGAAAGGTTTGTTTTGCTTCCTCTGGAATCATCCCAAGTCAGTCATGCACGTGCGAAGTATTCTATGGTCTGATAGACTGATCATCTTCATTCCATATGGATTCCATAACACACCAAGCCACTGATTGAATTGTTCAAGGAGAAGGAGTTCCTTCATAACAACTAGTCATGACTTATGATAGGACTTCGTTATCCTCGATGATGGTTCCCAACCGAACTCGGTAGTGTTTTATTATAAGACTACCATGTGGTCATGCTTGTCTAGGACAACGTGTCCACATGTTTGTAGCGAAACCAGCTCATGTTTTGGAGCTTGCTATCGTAGTTCATATCCCGAGAATCTCATAGCGCCATCGCGTCAAATTGTGTTGCAACCCTTCATTTTCAGACATGATGAGTCTGAAATATCCTAACACCAACCAGATCTGAATCTCGAGCAGATATGATGGTTGGAACAATCGAACATTGCATTTCGTTCCCAGCTTGCACCGTCCTTGTGCTATCTCGCTATAGACTGTTTTCTTAGCAACTCTTGTCGAGTTATCTTCAAAGTGGACTTACCATGGGTCCCCCACCTTCGATGATAAGAAAATCATCCATTGCGTTGTCTTCAACAAGGTAGTCCACATCATTCATTCTAGTCCGGCGTACCATTCCTTTGCACTCCACCAAATGATCGCTTGTGATTGCCTTTGGCTGGTATAAAGAGTTCCAATGATCTATGGATCAAAAGTAATTCTTTTGCCACTTAAGGGAATAGTTCCTTGCGTCACCTTTCTCGAGGTGTCCTGTTACGGGATCATGATAAATATTTCCTCGCCACCTTGACACCATCCACCATCTCCCTAAGCGTGGGATTATTGCCACTAATCAAACCTCGTTGTTGTTCTCCCATCTCTTTCGATGTATTTTGTGCCTCAACTCGAGATGTGTCACCGTCTCAGTCCATGAGTTGATCATGTTTACTTGATCTTCGTGAAGGTCGAATCATGTAGGGTTTTCCCTTCTTTCTGTTGTCGTGTCGGGCGAAGCTCTCGAAGACGTCAAGACCAAGAAGATGGAGTGAACCAACATCTTTGAGAAGGCAATTGGATCATGGAATTGTAATAGTCTGTGACCTCCCTTTCCCTCTTACCTCACGTCTTGAATCTCGGGGCGAGATTTTTGTTTAGTGGGGGTGAGTTGTCACATCCCTAGAATTGCTTGACCTTAGTTGCATTAAGGCATTCATGTCATCATGTTAATTTCCATGAAAATTGAAATGGGGATTGTTGAAACCCTAGCACCAATTGAAATCTAATAGGTTCAAATAAAATCATTTTCAATAATCCCAAAATGCCACGTGAATATGTCATGGTTAATGGATAAAGGTGAAAGCCCTTCCAAAATGATGAACATATCCTATAGGTCATTCTGGATTTTTGAATTAAATCTTACACTATTTGAATTTGGGCATTTGAACACTATAAATACTTTAAATGCTCAAATAATGTTGGAAGTATTGTGGGCCATAGAAATAATTCATAAAGTGCCTGTGAATATTTTCAGGATTTATAAAATTGATTTGGTTTTTAAAAGCTGGATCAAAACAAACTGCATAATAAAAAGAAACAAATAAAGAGAGAGAGAGAAGAGGCCTGGGCCACTTACAGCCTCACTGCAGCAGCCACCGCCCAGCTACCTGGTCCAGCCCACCAGTGCCGCCACTCTTCTCCATCGCGCCCGGGAGGACGAGGCGTGTGCCCAGTTCGACGCTACAAGACGCTGCCAGCAGGCCACGCAGCAGCTGCCTGCGTCCCGGCCCCTCGACGCTGGGACGAGTTCCCCGTGCGCCACGCGACCCCCTCGACCCTCTCTCACTCTCTCCCGAACCCTCCCCCTTCCTCTGCTCTCTCTCCCTCACGCAACCGAGCCCCACCGTCGCCGCCGCTCGCTGCTGCCGTGGCCACCGGCCCTCCCTCGCCTCGCCGACATGTCCATGGCCTCCGCCTAGCCCCTCTCCTCCCTCCTCACCAAACCCCCCGACGCCGGAGCACCCCGAGGCGCCGCCCCGCCGTTCCTTCCCCTCTCGGACCCGCCGATCGCCGCCGCCTCGATTCGCCGTCGCCGGAGCGTCCCCGAGCCCCCTGAGCTACCCTGCCGCCTCCCGGTGAGCCCCGGGTCATTTCCCCTCATCCCCCTCTGTCTCACGCGCCCAGAAGCCGCCCCATGGCACCAAGCCGCTGGTCCGCCATGGCCGGGCGAGCTCCGTGCCCCGGCGCCTCTGCCTCGCCTGGCAGCTCCGGCGTGCTCCGCTGCCCTCTAGGTGCTGCCTAGCACCTCCGTTCACTCCCCTACGAGCCACGACACGCGGCCGCCCTTACCCAGTTCCGGCGCGCGATAGTTCGTCGCCGGCGTTGATCCCGCCGCCCGAGCTCCAACCACCCCACCAATAACTTCAGCGCGCCCCAGCTCCCGTGGTGCTCTCCCGGCCTTTTGGTGGCGGAATGACCAATGCACTTGCTCGCGCGTTCGGCGTCGCCGGCGTCAAGCCGCCGATGGCGATGACCTTGACGGGGTTTGACCACCGGGTCCACGACATGGCCCCGCCCGCTTAACTACCCCTGACCCGCTTACACATGGGCCCCACGCCTTAATTAATCAAGTGTTTATTTTACATTAAGATTAGCACTAACTGGGTGGACCCCACGTGTCAAGATTGACTCGACAAGTCGGTGTTGACCGGTCCCACATCATCCACCAACCCAGCTCGAGTCAGCGACGTGTGGCCCCCACACGTCAGTTTGACCTGGACCGCGCCCCGTTGACCGCTGACGTCACACTGACGTCAGGCTGACGCAGTATATATTTTCTAGATTTAATATAATTCAGGAAAATCCAGAAAATACCCCAAACTTCTAAAATCATATAAATTCAACCGTAACTTTCGGATTGAAATAATTTATATATGAAAATGATCAGAAAAATATGAAGAATCTGTTTATGCCATGATCATGCATGTTTGAACAAGTTAACACCACTGAATAGGATGAATCATGATTAGGGTAACTTATGAAATAGCATTTTGAGTTGGAATTCAACCTTGTTTGAATTCCTCCAACTAACAGTTTATTATTGCATTAGGTGAATTCAGTACCTTAACATGATCATGCATCATATATGTGCATTGCATTGATGGTGCTCTCTCTTGTTTGCGGTGTTTGTTCCCTCCGGTGAGCGATGTACCGACGATGATTATTCGATGACACCGATGAAGAACTATTATCTTGAAGTGCCGTGCAAGCAAAACCCCTTGTTCATTCCGATACAATCCCACTCTCTCGCTCCTGCTCTATTTTATTGCATTAGGACAACAACGACTCATGTGTTACTTGCTGCGGTAGCTGAACCCCTTGATCCTTTGCATGACTGTCATTCCACAAGAATTAGATGAAACCCACTAGCATGAGTAGGAGTTGTTTGAGCCATGTTGTGCCTACTCATTTATGTTTGTTTGTCATGCCTGCTCTCGCTTAGAGTTGAGTCGGGTCCGATTCATCGGGAATGAATTGGAATTGTTATGAACATGTCCTATTGTGTGTGAGCTAAGTGTGTGAACACGATTTGGTAAAGGTAGCGGTGAGAGGCCATGTAGGAGTACATGGTGGGTTGTCTCATTGCAGCCGTCCTCGAGGAACTGAGTTACGTGTTTGTGATCCATGAAACAGTTACTACCACGCATTGGGATCCTTAATTGACCCTCTCGGCTTCTTAACCACCCTTGTCCACGGTCAGGGAGTTGCAAGTAGTTTCGTGTTTGTAGCATCTTTGGGGCCGACATAACGCTGACCTTAGGGGTGGGTTGTGTTGCGGTAGGCACCGTGGCCCGTGTACCGAGTGCCCGTTTGGTATCTCGGGAACCCTGCACACATCGTTCGGGCTGTATGGGAAACCTCGGCGGACTCCTGCGGATGGAACCGAATAGGCGATAAACCTGGACTAGGGACTTGAGTGTTTAGGTAGGCCGTGGCCGACACCCACGTTGGGCTTCCGCTTGAAGGTTGCAGTACATGTCGTAAAGCGACGGTAAGTGGTGAGCGTGTGTGAAGAAGTACACCCTGCAGGGTTTAATATGATCTATTGAATAGCCGTGTCCACGGAAAAGGACTTCTGGGTTGCCTATATCGGTTCATAGACAAGTGAAAGTGGATACTCTAAAATGCGCAAGATAAGCGTGAGTGCTATGGATGGCGTTCTCGTGAGGAAGGCGGAGCGGGTCCATAGTGGTGTATTGATATGGTGAATATGTGGACTCGTAGCGCCACCTCAAAAGAGTTACTTGCGATCGTAGATCGGGATAGCCACCGAGTCAAAGCTGGCTTGCTGCGGTCAAACTCCACCACCCCCTTTTGATAATGATGCATGTGTAGTTGGTTCGATGTAAGTCTTGCTGAGTACAATTGTACTCACGTTTGCCTATTCTATGTTTTTGCGAGAGGCGTCGGTCTCGCTAGTAGTTCCACGTGGACTTGACGTTTAGCTTGTTACCTCAGCTACGATCTTGTGCCTCGGCAAGATTTGGTAGATAGTCGGGCTTCTCGGCCTTTTTCATTTATAGTTATGCGTACTCGGACATGTTTAGCTTCGCTTGTGTTTTGACTTGTATGCTCGAGTGTTGGGTCATGAGACCCATGTTTGTAATATCTCGCTCTTGAGCCTAATGAATAATATTGAGTCGTAGAGTTATGTTGTGATGCCACGTCGTATTTACACATATTGAGCATATTGTGTGTATGTTTGAAATGCTTGGTATGTGTGGGATCCGACAAACTAGTTGTTTATCCTTGGCAGCCTCTCATATGGGGAAATGTAGTCTCGTGCTTACGGCGATAGTAGTCCGCTTCAGCCCGGTTCACGAGTCACGCTAGCCCAGCACTCTGCTTGGACACTTGGTGGCGGCATGTGATTCATTTCGTTCCTATATACGTCCCGGGAAATGTCACGCGGTGATACTTGAGTCCTGCCTAGCCTGCTACAGCCGGGATACCGGAGTCCTGTTAGCCAGTGCTACAGCCCAAGTTCATACGTTGATGACCGACATGCTCGAAGTGTTTCATGTATGCCTGTCCCCATAGGTTAGTGCGCTTTGGGTTCACGACTAGCCATGTCGGCCGGGTTCTTTGTCACATGGATGCTAGCGACACTATCATATCGTGAGCCAAAAGACGCATAAGCGGTCCGGGCCATGGTAAGGCGACACCGTGGGGATACCGTGCGTGAGGCCGCAAAGTGATATGATGTGTTACCAGCTGGGTCGATGTGACTTAGGATCGGGGTCCTGACAGTCGGTCTTCCTCCACTACCGCCACCACCAAGAAGGAATGACAACCACCATCAAGATGAGGGGGTTGGGGGCTTCCAGGAGCCGCGTGCTATCGCCTGCATCTTGGGCGGAGCTCAAGCCCCAGCCTCGCAGTGTATCTTCAAATAGTTTCCTCGTGAAGTGAATGCAGTCCTACCGAAGCTCGAGGCCACGTGCCCGCTCAGATGGTCCAAGTGCGCCGTCACATTCAGCTCGGCAGATCAGCTCAAGTGCGCGGCTACTGCTGGCGCCCTCCCGATGCTTTGTTCACCAGTCATCAGCAACGTGCAAGTCACCAAGACCGTCATCGATGGCGGCGCGGGGCTCAACGTCCTGTCCATCGATATGTTCGACAACCTCCAAGTGCCGTATGACCAGCTTCAACCCACCAAGCCTTTCTCAGGAGTGACCGACGGCTCCACTACCCCGATCAGGCAGGTCCGCCTTCCCGTCACCTTCGGACAGCACGACAACTACCGTACTGAGCTCATCGAATTTGACGTCGCCCACATCCGCCTGCCATATAATGCGATCCTCGGGTACCCAGACCTGGCCAAATTCATGGCGGCATCACGGCTACAATGTCCTCAAGATGCCAGGAAGCGGCGGAATCATCACGGTCCCGTGCGAAGAAAGAGACGCGGTGTGCTCCCTCGAGCGTGCCTTCCAAGCTGCAATAATCGACGACCCTGACAGCAAGGGCGGGTGCCCTCCTGAGGCCACTCCAAAGAAGAAGAAGTTGTTGCTCCGCGCAGAGCCTCAAGCGAGCGGCGCCACGTCAGGATCGGCGCCCGCGCCTGGGGCGCCTCCCTCCATCGCATAGCAAAGCGCGCCCGATGCCCTTCTTGGGAAGGGCTCGGTGGCTCTCTTCTGGAGGGCCTCCGACCTTGCCAACATCATGAAGGAGGCGCTCGGGCACCATCTGGAGGCGTGCTTCGCGGCACGTTTCCCTCAGGAGAACACAGGGCGAGGAGCTCCCACCGCTAAGGAGTTCATCACAGGATCCTTTCTGGCCTTCGTGCGTGGGATGCTCCAAGGGCCCACCGCACAGCTACGTTCGCATGCCTTTTGGCCTGCCGATCATGGCGCCCGCCTATCAGCGCAACTTGCGGCGTGGCCAGGCACCATGCTGTCCTGATGGAGATGAAGACGGTCCTCAAGGAAGCGCCTGGACCCCTAGAGCCTCCCGAGGCTCAGGACCCCAGTGGCTCGTGAGGAGCGACCCCTTCACCGCGTACCTTCAGCTGCCCCAACATCCCTTCATTAACAGAACCAGGTGACATTTCCCAAGTTTATTTAGTTGGGAGCACCCCCCGGGGCTTCATCATCCCCAGGCCTCATGGGTCCGTCCCTATGGCATGTATCCCTCTTCATGTCTTTAGCTTACCTTGCTGGGGGCGCCCCTCGGGCTACATCATCCCCAAGCCGCTCGGGCCTGACCCAGTGGCATGTATCTTCACTGCATTTACTTCAGCCAGTATTGTAGGAATTTGAAGTATGTCTAGAGGGGGGGGGGTCATTAGACTACTTGACCGATTAAAAACTTAACCTTTTCCCAATTTTAGACTATGGCAGATTTTAGCTATCTTTGAACAAGTCAAGCAATCTTCACACAATTCAAGCAAGCATGCAAAGAGTATATAGGCAGCGGAAATTAAAGCATGCAACTTGCAAGAATGTAAAGGGAAGGGTTTGGAGGATTCAAACGCAATTGGAGACACGGATGTTTTTGTCGTGGTTCCGATAGGTGGTGCTATCGTACATCCACATTGATGGAGACTTCAACCCACGAAGGGTAGCAGTTCTTGTGAGTCCACGGAGGCTCCACCCACGAAGGGTCCATGAAGAAGCAACCTTGTCTATCCCACCATGGCCGTCGCCGACGAAGGACTTGCCTCACTAGCGGTAGATCTTCATGAAGTAGGCGATCTCCTTGCCCTTACAAACTCCTTGGTTCAACTCCACAATCTTGTCGGAGGCTCCCAAGTGACACCTAGCCAATCTAGGAGACACCACTCTCCAAGAAGTAACAAATGGTGTGTTAATGATGAACTCCTTGCTCTTGTGCTTCAAATGATAGTCTCCCCAACACTCAACTCTCTCTCACAGGATTTGGATTTGGTGGAAAGAAGATTTGAGTGGAAAGCAACTTGGGGAAGGCTAGAATTCAAGATTCATGTGGTTGGAATGGAATATCTTGGCCTCAACACATGAGTAGGTGGTTCTCTCTCGAGGCTGGTAAGTTGGAAGTGAAGGTTTGTTCGATGGCTCTCTCCACGAATGAAGAGGAGGTGGAGGGGTATATATAGCCTCCACACAAAATCTAACCGTTACACACAATTTACCAAACTCGGTGGGACCGAATCAACAAACTCGGTCGAACCGATCCGATAAACCTAGTGACCGTTAGGGTTTTGGTGGGATCGACATGCAACTCGGTAGGACCGATATGGTTAGGGTTAGGGCATAACGTAATCTCGGTGAGACCGATTACAAAAACTTCGGTGAGACCGATTTGGTAATTAGCTAACCAGAGAGTTGGTCGGAGTAAACTCGGTGGGACCGATTCGCTCTTTCGGTGAGACCAAAAGTTACGAAAGGAACAGAGAGTTTACATTGCAATCTCGGTGGGACCGATCGCTCACCGGTTAGACCGAAACGTTACGAAGGGAAACATAGAGATTACAATCCCATCTTGGTGAGACCGAGATCCCTATCAGTGATACCGATTTGCCTAGGGTTTGTGGCAGTGGCTATGACATTTGAACTAGGTGGCGCCGGATAGAAAGAATCGGTGGGGCCGATTTTGACTTTTGGTTTAGGTCATATGTGGATGTGAGAAAGTAGTGGAGGATTTTGGAGCATATCACTTAGCACATGAAGCAAGAGGCTCATTAAGCAACACCTCATCCCTCCTTGATAGTATTGGCTTTTCCTATAGACTCAATGTAATCTTGGATCACTAAAATGTAAAATGAAGAGTCTTGAGCTTTTGAGCTTGAGCCAATCCTTTGTCCTTAATATTTTGAGGGATCCACTTTCATCATCCATGCCATGCCATTCATTGAGCTTTCCTGAAATATTTGTCTTGGAATAACATTAGCTCAATGAGCTATATGTTGTTACGAATTACCAAAACCACCTAGGGATAGTTGCACTTTCAATCTCCCCCTTTTTGGTAATTGATGACAACATATAGATCAAAGCTTCGACAAATGATAATAAGATTGAAAAACATCGTCGCTTTGAGAAGTATGTGATAAGCAAGAGCTCCCCCTAAATTTGTGTATATTTTAAGATTTTCTTTGGACTGCAAATGCACAAGGAATTAGGCTCATGGGTTACTCTTCCATGTCACATACATCTTGGTGGAGCGCTCAAAATAATAAAGATTGAATACATGCACTCATCACCAAGCTAAGTGAATGATCATATAAGGGTAAGTAAGATAACATCATAACAAGCATAAGTGTAGCTTATGATCAGACACATGATCATCAATGTCTCACAGGTAATAGCATAGTATCTCAAGCAATCAAAGGCAAACAAAGTTCAACCAAGAAGACAAGAGAGAACAAAAGCAAACTCTCTCTCTCGAAGCCCTATGATCTATACATTTTCTCCCCTTTGGCAACAAGTTACCAAAAGTTCCTAGAAAATGCATAGGACTATATCGTCTCTCGGGCTTGGTCTTACGCTAGTGGCGTAAAGATGGCTCCTTGGGCGAAGACTTGAGTGGATGTCGAAGGAGCTGAAGGAGTTAGTCTTTGGAGCTGGTTCTTGCTGGAGCTGTAGCTGGAGTAGATGATGTGACTCTGGTGTCTGGTACTGGCTCTGCATATGATCTCTGAGCTCGAGGCACTCTGGCAAATGCATCAGTTGTTGTCCTGCCCTTCCTCTCCTGCATGTCATCCTATAGCTGCTCCACAACTGACTGAATCTCAGTTACTTTGACATCAAGATCATAGAATTTTTGTTCCATGATTCTTTCCAGGCTCTCCTGGTTTTGAGTTAGGGTGGCCAACCCCTTCTCAATCCGCAGAGTTGATGCTATCAAGTAACCAAGCTGGTCCTGCTTGCTCTTCAAAAAGTACTCAGATGCCTCTGCCAGAGTTGGCATCTTGGCAGCCTTCTCTTTCATTGCCTTCTCCTTCTTCTCTTGAGCTTGTGCTGATGATGGTCCATTCTCAGTCATGACAACTTGATTGTCCTCAAAGTCAGGATAGAGAACAGAGTGTTCCTTATCCAATAGATACTTCCCTGTGCCCATCTTTGAGTTAATCAACTCCTGAATTTGTGGGGCATATCCACAACTTCTCTTCTGGTTTGCTTTTGTCCTCTTGATAGTTTCAACTATGAGGCTCATGACCTTGAATTTCCGGGGCACATCAAATATTTGAAGCAAATTAATTGCATGCCCTCTGATCATGTTGTGGTCACCTGATTTGGGCAACAGAGTGTGCCTTAGGATCCAGTTGATCGTTGGCAGCCCTGACAGAAGAAAATAACTGATCCAAACTTGAAAGTCTCAAGTGCATCATCTGGGATCCCCTTGTACATCTGTGACATTGAGTTGTGATCCATCTTCTTCTTGGCATAAACGTCCAAGTCATCTTCACTTTCCTTTGGGCATTGATCAGACTAGCCCATTCCTCTATGGTTGATTGGTATCTCGTTCCTTCAGACATCCAAACTATCCTGCCATCTGGATAGAAATGTGTTGTGGAGTAGAATTGCATAATGAGCTCATCATTCCAGTTTGTGAGCTTCTGCCCAACAAAATCTGCAAATCCACACACACTGAAGCTGTCATACACTCCAGGATAGTGTTCTTCATTTTCCTGTATGTAGGTCCAGTCGACCCACCTCATATCACACACTATGGGCTTTTTATCCAGCAAGATGGTCTCATAGAAGTCTTACTGCTCCTTGGTATGGAACCTGTAATCTACAACAGTCCTTCTCCTGGTGGCATATGGATCTGACTCTCTCCATAGCCTCAACCCTAAGTCTCTCCTGATCTTCATGTTTTCAGCCACAGGATGAGCATCATTGTGGTCTGGAATCTTGGGTTTGAGCTTCCTTGGGACTTGCCCTTCATCATCTTCCTCAAGACAACATCGAACCTTTGGGGCCTTGTTCTTTTCGATGAGTGGTATACTCCTGGTATTCCTTTTAGGTGCACTCTTGGGCTTGGGGGGATCTTTGGGTGCTTCTTTGGGCTTTTAAGTTGCAGCCCCTGACTTTATAGCATCACCCATCAGCTTTTGTGCCTTGGGTGCTGGTGCAGCAACCTCTTCTTCTTCCTCTTCTTCCATCATGGGAGGCTTTCCTATCACTCTGGCCATGGTCTTCTTGACCCTTCCCTTCCTTTTCTTTCCTTCAGCAGCAGGCTCTTTGGGTTGGCATTCCAAAGAAGCTTGAGTGGAGACTCTGGCTTTGGACATTGGTTGTCTTCCTGCAGGCCTTTTGATCTTCATCCCTGGCTTAACTGTAGCTGAGCTATACTCCTTCTTAAGCACTTTCTTCTTTGAAATAGCCTCATCCTCAAGCGCCACATAATCCTCATCCTCGGACTCGAGGTTTTCTTCTTCCTTGTCCTTGTGGCAGCCTTGGGCAAATTCTTTGGGAGTGCTCCTGCTCCCCTCATCGAGCTGCTAGAGGGACTAGTGCCCTCACTCATGTGAATCTGCTCTTGACTTGTTACGGCTGTCACTTTGGTGCGACATTCTGCACACAATCGATTGCTGACCACGTGAATAGTTATAGATGAGGTAGAGTGGATGAGCATCACAAAATGCAGAGATTTTTTTTGCAAAAGAATGATTCAAAAAAACTTAGTTTTAGTTTTCCACAGAAAGGATCTCGGATCTACCGATTTTCAAACTCGGTGATACCAAAGTAGTTTTGGAACCTGAACTAGTGAACTCGGTCAGACCGAGTCACAGTTCGGTGGCACCGAGACTGCTAGGGTTTCACAAAGTTTTAAAATCGGTCACACCGATTTGTAATTCTCGGTCAGACCGAGAGTTACTAGTGCAATGGCGTTAGCCAAATCGGTGGGACCGAGTTTTTCAACTCGGTGGGTCCGAGATGGTTTTGGCGGAAACCTAACCCTAAATTTTTGAATCACATCTACTCTAAGGATTGTTTAGATTGGATAGAGGTGTTTCAATCGTGCCAAGAAGCATTATGAACACAATGTGTTGAGAATCAGACGAGGATAGCACTGTGATCGAGTTCATACCCTAGTTCGGCGGTGAATTCACTACGGAGGCAACTACGGAGATGAAATCCGTTGACGGCAGCGGAGACCAGCGACAGGAGGCGGCTGGTGATGAAGTTGACGATCCGGAGACCTAGTAGGCAGAGCGAGCTATGCGCGGGCGAAGAGTTTCAGAGAATTTTTCCAAAATTTGCCCGTGAGAATATATAGGCCGACACTGTCGGTGTGACCGAGTCGAACAACTCGGTGGCACCGAGATGCATAACTGTTAACAGTTACAGCAACTCGGTGTGACCAAAAAGTTCAAATTGGTTGCACCGAGATGAAAACCTAGATCGACTTAGTGATCTCGGTATGACCGAAATGGAGGAATCGGTCAGACCAAAAAGCACAAAGAAGTTTTGGAAGTTTAAGTCTATGATGAATCGGGGACTCAGTGCTCCTCACACCAGTGGTTCGAATCTGACTTGATCAAATTTTGTGATGTAGCATGAATAGAGTTTGAGACGAGAAAAGCATAGATAGCTAGAGAAGGTTCTTAGGCATTCTTGTCCATCCACTTGGCCAAAAAAAGAAGAAACCAATCAATCAAAACAACAAGTGGATGTCCTCGAATGAGTAAAATATGCAACCAACATGCTCACACAATAAAATGACAAATAAAATATGTGACAAAGCATGCACATCCAATTCTAGCATCTACCAAACAATTGCCGATGACCAGGTCATCTATATATGAGTATATTGACTTAGGAGTCAAATGAGAACATTTGATCATAGGTCATACTCATCGTTTAAGCTCAAGTGGGGTTACCACTTTTACATAAAGCATTTATGTGTTCACATCATTAGAGTTGCTTTGACTCAATTCTTAGAGTTAAGCTCCCTCTAGATGTGAGATCCCCCCTTAGAGGGATGAACTAACCTTGGGTTTTGTCGATGATGACTTCATGTAGGTGTTGAAGATGTGGATGCTCAATGTTGATGTAGACCTTTTGGAGCAATCCTTTGGAGTGAGTTGCACTTTCAATACCTACATGGGTTAGTCCCACAAGGAACAAACAAGAATATCCATAGACATAGAGTGATGCACGCGCAAAATGATGTCCATGAAAACATTAGGTTACCTTGTCCCTTGCCATACCAACATGAGGGTTTGTGACTCCTTGAACTAGTGCAAGAAATGAAAGATGATTGCACTTGTCCTTGCCATAATGATATGAGTGAAGAATGTTGGTGGAGTCACCCTCAAGAACTATCTAGTTCTTCTTCTTCGGGATCCACATCATCTTGATGGGAATCCTTGGTGGAGTAGTTGTACTTAATGAAGTAGAACTTGACGTAGTCTTGGGAACCCACTTGACCGAGGCCTTAGGTGCTTCTTCAAATGCATCAATCACCTCTTGAAGCTTGTCCTTGCCTTTGTTCTTGTGCTATTGTGGTGGAAGATCATCTTGTGCTTGTGTTCCCTTGAAGGAAGTAGGATCATACTTCTCTTGTTGAGGAACAAACTTCGTCTTGGGGTATTTATCTTCTTCCCACTCAACTCCATTGGCATTGAACTTTTGTTCAAAACCAACACCTTGATTCTTCCAGTGCCTTCCTTGCTTGCGTACAATTTCCTCAAATTTCTTACTCCCGGCAAGGCTCTTGTATACACCTTTCTCTATAATTCCCTTCAATAAGCTGTTTTCTTGCTCAAGAGTAATTTGGCTAAGAGAATCATTAGTGGAATCAAGAGAGCTACTAGAAGCAACAATATTGGATTTAGCATTGTTATTGTTACTACTAGAGGAAGAATCTTTCTTGTTCTTGTTACTAGACTTGACTTGAGGCATGTAAGTAGATAAGAGTAAACGCTTGGCAATGTAAGAAGAACTTTTCTTACGGAGATCATCATTGATTGCTTTTAGGAACTCATGCTCTTGCTCAAGATTGAGCTTTTCAAAGCGTAACTTCTCTTGAGCCCTTAAAAGTTCTCGATGATCTTCGAAGATAGTTTCATGAGCTAACTTAAGAGTGTTTAGTTCTTTAGTTAGAAGCTCAATCTTCTCCTTATCATTGTCATTCGTTTCATCTTGATTAGCATGATTAATTGACGTTTCATCATAGTATTCATCACTAGAGTTGTCAACAAGTAAATCATCATCACCTAGCAAGTCATCTTCATCACTATTAAAATCCGCGTACTCAGGGTGTGTTACCTTAGGACCATTGCCATGAAGCATCTTCCAATTCCTTCATTTGGTGAATCAAATATGTCATAGGAGTTGGTTGACACAAGTGCTAGACCGGCAATACCTTCATCGTGAGTGTATTCGGAGTCGGAGTGATAGCTTCTCTCGGAGTGATTGTCGGAGTCGGAACCGGATACCCATTCACCAACATGAGCTTGGTGTCTTCGTTTTCTGTAGCTCTTTGATGACTTGTCCTTCCTATCTGAATCCTTGCTTCTCCGTGAGGGTCTTCGTTCATAACGATCATCTCTACTCCTTCTATATCTTGGTGGTGATTCTTCTCTTCTACTTCTTCTCTTGGGAGAATCTTCTCTTCTTTTGTAAGGTGCCGTACACTCATTGGAATAGTGTCCGGGTCTCCCTCAATTGTAGCAATTGCGCTCTCGACTAGAAGATCTTTTGTCATTGTAGGACCTTGACTTAGAGCTTCTTCCTTTGCTTCTACTCTTGTAGAATTTGTTGAAGTTCTTCACCATTAAGCTCAATTCTTCATTGAAGGTTTGTTTCTCACTTGATGATGTGGGGGCTTCACATGAGGCTTTGTAAGCACCACTTGACTTGTTGTGAAGTTCCTCCTTATCCTTGAGTGACATCTCATGAGCAAGAATTCTTCCAATGACTTCCGTTGGCTTGAGATCTTTGTAATTTGGCATCATTTGGATCAATGTGCACACGGTATCGTATTTTCCATCCAATGATCTTAGGATCTTCTTGATGATGAATCTACCGGTCATCTCTTCACTTCCTAAGCCGGCAATCTCATTTGTGATAAGAGCAAGCCTAGAGTACATTTCAGCGACACCTTCACCATCCTTCATTTTGAACTTATCAAGCTGACTTTGGAGCACATCCAACTTGGATTTCTTGACGGAGTCAGCACCTTCATGCATATCAATCAAAGTATCCCAAATTTCCTTTGCATTCTCAAGACGGCTGATTTTGTTGAACTCTTCGGGGTACAAGCCATTGAAGAGGATATCACAAGCTTGAGCGTTGTATTGCAGCATCTTCAACTCTTCCGCACTAGCTTCACGGTTCGGTTCTCTCCCATCAAAGAATTCACCTTGCAAGCCAATACACACAATAGCCCTGGCGGCGGGTTATGTCCGAGAATATGCATTTTCATCTTATGCTTCCAACTAGCAAAATTAGTGCCATCAAAGTAAGGACCTCTACGGTGATAATTTCCCTCGCTAGACGCCATACTCTCCCAGGTTGTGAAACAAAGGCTATGACCACCAAAAGCTATGGAAATCAATGCAAATGGAGACCAAAGCTCTGATACCACTTGTAGGACCTTGAAGTATGTCTAGAGGGGGGGGGGTGATTAGACTACTTGACCGATTAAAAACTTAACCTTTTCCCAATTTTATACTTTGGCAGATTTTAGCTATCTTTGAACAAGTCAAGCAATCTTCACACAATTCAAGCAAGCATGCAAAGAGTATATAGGCAGCGGAAATTGAAGCATCCAACTTGCAAGAATGTAAAGGGAAGGGTTTGGAGGATTCAAACGCAATTGGAACACGGATGTTTTTGTCGTGGTTCCAATAGGTGGTGCTATCGTACATCACGTTGATGGAGACTTCAACCCACGAAGGGTAATGGTTCTTGAGTCCACGGAGGCTCCACCCACGAAGGGTCCACGAAGAAGCAACCTTGTCTATCCCACCACGGCTGTCGCCCACGAAGGACTTGCCTCACTAGCGGTAGATCTTCATGAAGTAGGCAATCTCCTTGCCCTTACAAACTCCTTGGTTCAACTCCACAATCTTGTCGGAGGATCCCAAGTGACACCTAGCCAATATAGGAGACACCACTCTCCAAGAAGTAACAAATGGTGTGTTGATGATGAACTCCTTGCTCCTGTGCTTCAAATGATAGTCTCCCCAACACTCAACTCTCTCTCTCTCACAGGATTTGGATTTGGTGGAAAGAAGATTTGAGTGGAAAGCAACTTGGGGAAGGCTAGAGATCAAGATTCATCTGGTTGGAATGGAATATCTTGGCCTCAACACATGAGTAGGTGGTTCTATCTCAGAACTGGTAATTAGGAAGTGTAGGTTTGTTCTGATGGCTCTCTCCACGAATGAAGAGGAGGTCGAGGGGTATATATAGCCTCCAGACAAAATCTAACCATTACACACAATTTACCAAAATCGGTGGGACCGAATCAACAAACTCTGTCGGACCGATCCAGTAAACCTAGAGACCGTTAGGGTTTTCGGTGGGACTGACATGCAACTCGGTAGGACCGATAGGGTTAGGGTTAGGGCATAACGTAATCTTGGTGAGACCGATTACACAAACTCGGTGAGACCGATTTTGGTAATTAGCTAACCAGAGAGTTGGTTAGGTAAACTTGGTGGGACCGATTAAGCTCTTTCGGTGAGACCGAAAAGTTCTGAAAGGAAGCAGAGAGTTTACATTGCAATCTCGGTGGGACCGATCGCTCACTTCGGTTAGACCGAAACATTACGAAGGGAAACAGAGAGATTACAATCCCATCTCGGTGATACCGAGATCCCTATCGGTGATACCGATTTGCCTAGGGTTTGTGGCAGTGGCTATGACATTTGAACTCGGTCGCACCGGATAGAAAGAATCGGTGGGGCCGATTTTGACTTTAGTTTTAGGTCATATGTGGATGTGAGAAAGTTGTGGAGGATTTTGGAGCATATCACTAAGCACATGAAGCAAGAGGCTCATTAAGCAACACCTCATCCCTCCTTGATAGTATTGGCTTTTCCTATAGACTCAATGTGATCTTGGATCACTAAAATGTAAAATGAAGAGTCTTGAGCTTTTGAGCTTGAGCCAATCCTTTGTCCTTAATATTTTGAGGGATCCATTTTCATCATCCATGCCATGCCATTCATTGAGCTTTCCTGAAATATTGGTCTTGGAATAGCATTAGCTCAATGAGCTATATGTTGTTATGAATTACCAAAACCACCTAGAGATAGTTGCACTTTCAAGTATGCGTTCCATGCTTAATCTACCTATGACTATTACCTGCTCGATCGTCACCCACCATGGGAGCCGCGCGCCGGCCATCTTTCTTCAGGATCCTTCGCGTGAGTAGGTTAAGCACGGCGTCTGTGCTCTGGCCCGTCCCTGCAGCGTCGATAAATCCAACGGCTGAGCTCTGTCTGGCGGGCCGGCCCCGTTCACGTCACCTCCTGGGGATGTTGGTTCTTGGCCTTCTCACGCGATAACCTCAGGAGATTCATTCGGCGCAGGTTGTCTGGCCACCTCACAGGAGCAGCACAGCGAACAAAAACCAAGACCAGGTGCAACCCGCCTTGAGGTAGGGCCTCGTGAGCACCATGCTGACTCACGAGTGCCCAGACACACCTCGTCTAGCCATGCCGTGCAAGCCATGTGTCAGGGCGGGGCTGTACACGCCCCGGGGGCTCTCCGCGGCAAGGAGTCCCCTCCCACGCACCAGTGGAAGCACCATGCTCCGTGCTGGCCGTCGACACTGCCGAGGAGCGGCTATGCCCGTGCACAAGCAGAAGCACTACGCTCCGCGCTGGTGATAAACAACTGAGGGCGGCCTCACGGCCGTACCAACCTCAGGGAGCCTAGAGCTCAGTGTCCGGCCTCACCGCAATGCCTCCCTCGGGAGAGTCATGCGAGGGGACTGCACTCGGGTCACGCCCAAGCGTACGCCACCCAAGCCAGGTCCCTTGGACTTGGTCGTCGCACGCCCCTCCTGAGCCAAGCCTCGGCGAGGGCTAAGGTATGGAGATTGTTTGCACGCCAAGGGGGACTCCTGAGCATCGCGACTCAGGAGCCTAACTGGTCACGTAGCCCCTCACTCCTTGGTTCCGTCCTGGTCTCCGGTCGGCCCAACGGCGGTTGAGGTATGCGCGGGGCCGGGCTCTGCCGACGTAGAACACTAAACCCACCCTCACGTCTCCTTCCTATAAGCTATTTGCGCGTCAAGGGGGACTCCTGAGCATCGCGATTCAGGAGCCTAACGGGTCACGTAGCCCCTCACTCCTTGGTCTCGTCCTGGTCTCCGCACGACCCAACGGCGGCTGAGGTATGCGCAGAACGTAAAGCAAATAGGAAGAAATTCATAAAATCTCAAAGCAAATATTACAAGCCATATTATTCTCCCAGATACCAGACACAAGTTTAAACGCCTCCACGAGGCATGATGCATATTACAGAAATAAAGAGGGAAAGCAGCCGCAGGTCACTCCTAGACACCGCCATCGCCCATAAGAGGTGCTCCTTCCTTGGTGGCGTCGCCTCCACCCGCACCACAAGTCGAAGGCACGAGTGCGAAGCCGCGGAACTTCTTCAGCAGGGCCTCCACCCGGCCCTTCACAGCTGCGGCAGCGGCCGCACAGCGCTCCTCGTCCACAAGCTCCATCAGCTCATCAAGACAGGCGGAGGGGTCGTGAATATGGAGGTGGCTGAAGACCCACGTCAGCGCGGCTGAGGAAAGAACACGGGCTTCTTCCTCTGCCATGGGACCGATGCCGACCTCGACCTCCTCGAGCACGTCAACCAAGTAGGGAAGCAGCTTGGCGGGGCCATCCTCGTCGGTGGTCAGTGGCTTCTCCAAGACCTTCTCGTAGAGCACCTTCAGCGCCACGCGGGACCTCCTCTCAAGAAGCGCGAAGGCCTCGCGGTCTTCGGCTAGGACCTTCTCCTTGGTGTCGAAGTCGACCTCCCTCGCCTGCACCTTCCGCTCCAGCTCCTCCAGCCGGCCGCGCTTCACGGCCTGCGCCTTCGCCAGCTCCCGCAGCTCAGCATCGTGATCCTTGATGGCGTCCTGCCGGGCCCTCATTTTCTCCTCCTCCGCCTGGCGGCCACGAGCTTCTTCCGAGCGTAGATCGCGCAAATTCTTCAGTTCGGCCTCCATCGCCCGACAGCGATCCTGGGCGGCTTTGGCATCCTTCAGCGCCACTTCACGAGCAGCTGCAGCTTGGGCGGTGGCTTGCTTCTCCTTTTCGGAGGCCGCCACGTCTTGGCTCAGCGTCGCTCGTACGGACACGTCAGAATGAAGCCAGCCAGAGGCCAGCTCGAGGCACCCGGCTACCAGGCGCATGTCCGCGCCCAGGAGATCATCCCGCAGCTGGGCCATCTCCGAAAGGGCGCGCTCCAAGACAGCAGAGGAGGCAGAAGAACCTAGGAGTAGTGGGACAGCGGGAGGAGGGGACGACGCCATCACCGGGGCCTGGGAGACCAAGGGCTCCTGAGCCTTTGGGACCTCAGCAGCCGAGCCGGACATCAGCACTTCCGGAGCCAGAGGGGCCTCAGGGGCTGACTCCTCATGAAGACGCTCCTCTTGGTCTCGCGGGGGCGACCGTGCCAGGGAGGTGTGAGTGTTGTCGCTTCCTTTCTTCACGGAGGGGGGCGCGGCCGCTGCATCCTCCTTCCTCTTCTTCGCCGCAGGCGGCGGCCTAGAAAACCAAGGATGAACGTTAGGAAATAGCAGTACAAGCAAGAACAAGATGAAGCTCGAGCACTTACAGGTCCACCGCAGCATAGTCCACCCTTCGCTTGGCGAGCTTAAAGCCCGAAAGCTTCGGAGCCTGAGGAGCGGGCGCACGGACTCTGGGAGCAGAAGACAGCACAGTAGAGGGGCCGGAAGCAGCTTCAGACGGTGCCAAGGCGGGAGCAACATCTCAAGAGACCAGAGACGATCTGCCCCTTGTCGGAATAACATGCCGCTCCCCCTCCTCCTGGTGGGCGCCGACCTCATGGTCATCAGGAAAGGCATGAAGGATGTCAGCTTTGCTCAAGGGGGGGGGGGGGTCTCCCCCATCCCTTTGGGGGTCACCTCCGAGTCTTCCTCCTCCTCTTCCTCCCCATGGGACTCGTCAGAAGACAGCTCGACCGGCTTCGACGCCGCAAGGGCCCCGGTAAGTGCCGGTGGCACTAGCCCGAGCCCGTCAAAAGTCGGCCTGGAAGCCACGACCTGCGCCCCGTCCCCGTGACGAAACAAGGGGGTGAAGATGCTCGGCCGGTACTCCTGGTCGTCCCCAACCAGGAGGCGGAGAACCGCGGCCAGCTCACTATCGGACAAGGCCTTCGGGCTCAGGCGAATCTTGTCGTCTTCGTCCCCAAGCTCCCACAAGGGGCACGTATGAGCTTGAAGCGGGGCCGCGCTCAGCATCAGGAATTCCCTCAGGAGCATGGCCCCTGTCACGTTCGCCACCTTTGTGTTGCCAGGCTTCAGGTTGGTCTTCATCTGCTCCAACACCAACGTCGCCTGCTCGTCGGAGAGCTTCGCGCAGGACCACCCCTTGTCGAACTGGTGCATCTCCGTCGGCAGCGTCAAGCGTGTGTGGACACATTTAGCGTCCATCATGGCCCACTTGCTCTGGAAGCCTTCGGATTTCTTCCCCGTCTTCGAGATCGAGTTGGCCTTGACGGCCGCGATGAAGTTGGCACACCCGGAGGTCTGACCCACCTTGACGCGGAGGAAAAAGAAGTGACGCAGAAGAGCTACGGATGGCATCATGCCGAGGTACGCCTTGCAATAGTAGGCGAAGATGGACAAGAGAAGGATGGAGTTTGGATGAAGGTGTAGCGCGTGCAGCCCGTAGTGGCCGAGGACCTCATAGAAGAAGTTAGAGAAGGGAGGAACCAGCCCCGCCATGATGCTGCTCATGAAGAAGGGGAAGAAGGTGCTTCCCTCGGGCTCCAGCGTGGCGGAGCCGGCCCGGAGCTCGTTCTTCCCCCTCTCGTTGCTTTCTCCCACCGTCAGCAGGCGCGTGGCGGCGAGGCTCTTCTCTGAGACGTTGGGCGCGTCGAGAGCCGGCTCATACCAAGCCGGTGACGTGGCGAGCTTGACCTTCCGGGGCGCCATTGGTCGCTGATGCGGAAGGGGATGGAAGCAGATCTGGAGATTTCGGAGGCAGGGCGCAAGAAAGGAGATCTGAGCAAGGCGAAGGGAAGTAGTGAAGACAAGCGCTATCCATGCTAGCCTTTTGTCAAGTCGGGCAGTTGCCGAGGCAGCATGGGGAAGCGGAGACGCCCAAGTCCAATCAACCGCCACGCGTCGACCAAGGCCGCATGTTATTGGTTCCCGCGGCACTCTGCACTACTGTCGGTGTTCTGTGAACGGGGGTCCCCAGACTTGCCTGCCTGCGGCCCACGGCGTGGCTCTGCGAGCGGGTCTGTATGGCCCATCTTCACCGACAAGCACTCAAGACCCTCGCGAGGGGCCAAGCCTCGTGAGGCGGACAGCGCAAGACCTCTTCGGGAGCGGCCTCACCGGGTTGGCTCGCGAGGGGCGGAGAGATCAAGGCAAGGCAAACCTCGTGAGGTTCTCGTGACGTGATGATGACCCAGAAGTATAGGGGATCTATCGTAGTCCTTTCGATAAGTAAGAGTGTCGAACCCAACGAGGAGCAGAAGGATGATAAGCGGTTTTCAGTAAGGTTTTCTCTGCAAACACTGAAATGGTAGGTGACAGATAGTTTTGTGATAAGATAAATAGTAATGAGCAAAAAGTAAATAAAGTAAATAGCATGCAGCAAGGTGGCCCAATCCTTTTTGTAGCAAAGGACAATCCTGGACAAATTCTTATAATAGGAAAAACGCTCCCGAGGACACATGGGAATATCATCAAGCTAGTTTTCATCACATTCATATGATTCGCGTTCGGTACTTTGATAATTTGATATGTGGGTGGACCGGTGCTTGGGTGCTGTTCTTACTTGAACAAACATCCCACTTATGATTAACCTCTATTGGAAGCATCCGCAACTACAACAAAAGTATTAAGGTAAACCTAACCATAGCATGAAACATATGGATCCAAATCAGCCCTTACGAAACAGCGCATAAACTAGGGTTTAAGCTTCATCACTCTAGCAACCCATCATCTACTTATTACTTCCCAATGCCTTCCTCTAGGCCCAAATAATGGTGAAGTGTTATGTAGTCGACGTTCACATAACACCACTAGAGGCTAGACAACATACATCTCATCAAAATATTGAACGAATATCAAATTCGCATGACTACTAATAGCAAGACTTTGTCCTCAGGAACAAACGTAACTACTCACAAAGCATATTCATGTTCATAATCAGAGGGGTAATAATATGCATAAAGGATTTGAACATATGATCTTCCACCAAATAAACCAACTAGCATCAACTACAAGAAGTAACCAACACTACTACCAACCTACTAGCATCAATCCCGGACTTGGAGACAAGAATTGGATACAAGAGATGAACTAGAGTTTGGAGATGAGATTGTGCTGGTGAAGATGTTGATGGAGATTGCCCTCTCCCTATGAGAGGAGCGTTGGTGATGATGATGACGATGATTTCCCCCTCCGGGGAAGTGTCCCGGCAGAACAACTCCCTTGAGCCCTAGATTGATTTCCATGGTTCCGCCTCGTGGAGGCGGAGTTTAAATCCGTAAGCTTGCCCCTGATTTTTTCTAGGGTAAAAGTGATGATATGGCAGAAGATGGTCTCCGGAGGCCCACCAGGGGGCCCAGGAGATAGGGGCGTGCCCTGTAGGGGGGGGGGGCTGTCTCCTGGACAGGGTGTGGGCGCCCTGGCCTATTTCTTTTGCTCATAATTTCTTATAAATTCCAAAAAGTTGTTTCGTGGAGTTTCAAGACTTTTGGAGATGTGCAGAATATGTTTCAACGTTTGCTCCTTTTCGGCCTGAATTCCAGTTGCTAAGCATCCCCCTCTTCATGGTAAACCTTGTAAAATAAGGAGAATATCCATAAGTATTGAGATATAATGTGTAATAACAGCCCATAATGCAATAAATATTGATATAAAAGCATGATGCAAAATGGGCGTATCAACTCCCCAAGCTTAGACCTCGCTTGTCCTCAAGCTTAAAGCGAAAATCGAAAAATATGTCCACATGTTTAGAGATAGAGGTGTCGATAGAAATAAAATACGGACATGAGGGCATCATGATCATTCTAATAACAACAACATATATGGATTTTGTCATATGATTTGCTATGCTCAAGTAATAAGCAATTCACAATATCAAGTATGGTTCAAAAACTTCACTGGGAACTAACAAACTATAATCTTAGTCATTGAAGCAATTGCAATTTATCGTAACATCAGAAAGAATCAATAATAGAGCTTTTCAGCAAGCTCACATACTCAACTATCTCGTAGTCCCCTATGACTATTAACACTCATGCAATACAATACTTGTGGTTATAGGGTTTCAGCCGAACACTGAGAAAGATAGGGGCTTATTGTGTTGCCTCCCAACGTATTCACCTTTAGGTGATGTCAACAATAATAGCCTATGCCAACTTACATCCAATTGGATATATGTATCATGATCTTTCAAACACGAGGAGCTTGCCAAAGGATAAAAGTAAAAAGGGAAAGGTGAGCATCACCTTTACTCAAGCATAAAGTAAAACATAAAGTAAAAGATAGGCCCTTCATAGAGGGAAGCAGAGGTTGTCATGCGCGTTTAGGGTTGATGCATAAAATCTTAGTGCAAAAGAACGTCACTTTATATTGCCCCTTGTATGTGGACCTTTATTATGCAGTCCGTCGCTTTTATTACTTCAACAACAAGTTCGTACAAAGCTTATTTTCTCTGCACTAATAAGTCACACATATTTAGAGAGCAATTTTTGTTGCTTGCACCGATGACAACTTACTTGAAGGATCTTATTCAATCCATAGGTAGGTATGACGGACTCTCATGGCAAAACTGGGTTTAGGGATATTTGGAAGCACAAGTAGTATCTCTACTTAGTTCAAGGAATTTGGCTAGCATGAGGGGGAAAGGCAAGCTCAACATGTTTGGAAGGTCAATGACAATATATTTTAACCGAGATGTCGGGAAACATAAACCATTACGTTGTCTTCCTTGTCCAACATCGACTCTTTTAGCATGTCATACTTAATGAGTACTTCACAATCATAAAAGATGTCCAAGATAATGTATTTATATGTGAACCCCTCTTTCCTTATCACTTCCTATTAATTGCAACGACGACCAAGGCTATGTTCATCAACTCTCAACAATTTTTATGCCTCATACTTTCTATATGTGAAGTTATCACTATCCATAAGATCAATATGAACTCTTTTATTCTTTCTACTTTCTCAAGATCATAGCAAAGCCCTTGACTCAACACTAATCTTTATTATAGATAGCACACAGACTCGCTTACATAAAGAGATTGCAAAGCAAAGCTCAAAACTACTTGATATCAAAACTTCAATCTACTAGATCAAGATACTACTAAAAGGATCGAACTAAATAAAGCGGTAAAGATAGGAGTGTGATTGTGATACGATACCGGGGCACCTCCCCCAAGCTTGGCAGTTGCCAAGGGGAGTGCCCATACCCATTTAATTATTTCTTCGGAGGTGATGTAGTAGGAGTTGTTGATGATGTAAGCTTGGCGTCCGTCTTCCAGGGCATCGGCTCTCCATCATAAAAGGATGATCGAGTCTCCGGGATCCTTAAATCTGCAGCCAAACTCATTTGCTTGAATCTATATTCATACTCACAGTTCTGGTTTTGCAGGTCATAGATCTGGGCTTGGAGGTGCTCGATTTTCTCTTGAAGTTTGAAGATGGTTTCCCCGATGACTTTGGCATCCAGCTTTTGGTTATTGGCGAACTCCATGATCATCATATGGTTGGCATTGAGTCCACGCTCCACCATCCCTTGACACTTGAAAACTTCTTGCTCGACGGCTTCGAGCTTCGTCTCCATCCTCCCGATACGTTTCGGTCCCTCCAAATCGCGGATGTGCAGCACCCCATCATGCACCTCAATGGTTTGAGGATGATGCAGCACCTCCGCGGGATAGGGGTTGATAACTCTCTCGAAAAACTTGTCCTTGGGGATACTTGGAGATGACATGATGCTCTAGATATGAAACAGAAACAGCTCGAAACGAAAACAGAGGATATTTGCGAGATACGGTGGTCAAAACCTTCGGGAGTATATATAATGAATTTTTACCAACCAAAATCGTAACATACAAGAAAAGCGGAGTCCGAGAGGCACGAGGTGCCCACGAGACGGTAGCGCCCTATAGGGGCCCTCCTCTCTCATGGGAGCCTCGTGTCCCTTCGGACTACTTCTTCTTCTAAAATTCTTAAATAATCCAAAACTGATAAAAATTGCCATTAGAGTTGTTTTGGAGTTGGTTTACTTATCGTACCACGTACCTATGCCTTTTCGGAGTCTGGAAAGTTCTGGAAAGTGTCTCTTATGTATTCTTCAGGGGTTATGGTCTCAATAATATTAGTTTCCACATTAATAGGATTACCTGAAATATAATGTTTAATTCTTTGACTGTTTACCACCCTCGGATTTGTGCCTTCGAAGATATTGATTTTTATAGCGCCAGAACGATAGACATGTTCGATAACGTAGGGACCTTCCCATTTTGAGAGAAGTTTTCCTGCAAAAAATCTTAAACGAGAGTTGAATAATAACACATAATCTCCTACGTTAAACTCACGCTTTTGTATCCTCTTATCATGCCAGCGTTTGACTTTTTCTTTGAAAAGCTTGGCATTCTCATATGCCTGGGTTCTCCATTCATCAAGCGAGCTAATATCAAACAACCTCTTTTCACCGGCAAGTTTGAAATCATAGTTGATCTCTTTAATAGCCCAGTATGCCTTATGTTCAAGTTCGAGAGGTAAATGACATGCTTTTCCATAAACCATTTTATATGGAGACATACCCATAGGATTTTTGTGTGCAGTTCTATAGGCCCATTATGCATCATCAAGTTTCTTGGACTTGTTCTTTCTAGACCTATTGACGGTCTTTTGCAAAATTATTTTGAGCTCTCTATTGCTCAACTCTACTTGACCACTAGACTATGGGTGATAAGGAGATGCAATTCTATGATTGACATCATACTTAGCAAGCATCTTACGGAAAGCACCATGAATAAAGTGTGAACCACCATCAGTCATAAGATATCTAGGGACTCCAAACCTCGGAAAAATAACTTCCTTAAGCATTTTAATAGAAGTGTTAAGATCAACACTACTAGTTGGAATAGCTTCTACCCACTTAGTAACGTAATCAACAACAACTAAAATATGTGTATAACCATTGGAGGCAGGAAAAGGTCCCATATAATCAAAGCCCCAAACATCAAATGGTTCAATAACAAGGGAATAATTCATAGGCATTTATTGGCGTCTACTAATGTTACCTATTCTTTGACATTCATCACACGATAAGACAAACTTACGAGCATCTTTGAAAAGAGTAGGCCAATAAAAACCAGATTGAAGTAACTTGTGTGCAGTTCTATCTCCAGCGTGGTGTCCTCCATAGGATTCAGAGTGACACTTGTGTAGGATTTGTCCCTGTTCATGCTCAGGCACACAACGTCTAATAATACCATCTACTCCTTCTTTATAAAGGTGTGGATCATCCCAGAAGTAATGTCTTAAATCATAAAAGAACTTTTTCTTTTGCTGGTATGTGAAACTAGGCGGTATGTATTTAGCAACAATGTAATTAGCATAATCAGCATACCAAGGAGCGATCGAGAAGCATTGACAACCGCTAATTGTTCATCAGGGAAACTATCATTAATAGGCAGTGGGTCATCAAGAACATTCTCTAACCTAGACAAGTTGTCTGCAACGGGGTTCTTAGCTCCTTTTCTATCAATAATATGCAAATCAAATTCTTGGAGCAAGAGAACCCATCTAATGAGTCTAGGCTTAGCATCTTTCTTTTCCATAAGATATTTAATAGCAACATGATCAGTGTGAATAGTGACTTTGGAATCAACAATATAAGGTCTAAACTTACACTACAAAAAAATACACTTCCGTGATGATACGTGTTTGTCACAGTAGGTCGTGTTTTTTGTCATGCATGTACATCCATGACAAATTTATGACAGAATCAAGATAGTCATACCTGTGCTGTCGTAGAAGTGTTCGATGACATTACCAAAATTATCATCACGGAAGTGTCCACTTCCATGACGATAAATCACGCGTCACAGAACTGATTTCGTCAAGGGTGACCGACACGTGGAATCCACCGTAACGGAACGCCGTTAAGCTATCGGGTCGGGTTTTGGATCCGATAACCCGTTAATAGCCCGACCAATGGGGATTTTCGCGTGTAAAATCATCATTGCACGGAGGAAACTGCGTGTCGGCTCACCGTTGGGACATATGTCATCCACTCATTGGACGAAGGCGCCTATGATACTTCGACCGTGGCACGCAACAGAGGCCTATTCACGTGAAAAGGCGGCCCGTTTGACTTGGTCAAAAGGTGGCGGGCGGCCCATGGAAAGCTTTGTTAACGGCCTGTTCGCATATAGCCCATTTACGACCGCTAACCCAAGGCCCGTTCGCCCTATCCGAATTAGGCCCGATGGCGTCATCTGGGCCATCAATATGATTCCAACTGTTTTCGCCGGCCCATGTATGGCCCATGGCGTCTTCGGCCCATATGAGGCCCTATGTAACTCTTGGCCTATTAACGGCTGTGGTGAAAGCGGCCCGCAATGAGCGATGTATCACTTTACACCCACTAACGGCCCGTGGTGGCGGCCCGTAATGAACGATATATCACTTTATACCCATTAAGGGCCCGTTATTCAGTTGGGCCGTTTCCAGCAAATGTTATCTTTCGGCCTTCTGAGAGACGATTTATCCTTGGGCTCATTTCCAGCATTCGTTTACTTAGGGCCCGTTACTGTCATTTTCTGCTTGTGGGCCAAATTCAGCCCGTGGTGTGTGGTCCGTTAATACGTTGGGCCATTTTCATAGTGTCATCAAATACGGCCTATTAACGATGGCCCGTTATGGTCATCTGACCCGTATAAGGCCCATTGATGATCGACCGTAGAAGGCCCATTGTTTCTCTGGCCCGTAGAAGGCCCATTGTTTCTCGACCCGTAGAAGGCCCATTGTTTCTGCCCGTAGAAGGCCCATTGTTTCTGACCCGTAGAAGGCCCTCTGTTTCTGACCCGTAGAAGGCCCACTATTTCTATGGCCCGTAGGAGGCCCAGTGTCACTATAGTAAATATTAGCCCATGGTTATTGTGGCCTAGTTTTAAAAAGAACTGCACTGACTACAAGAAAACAAATAAACAAGACAACAAGGAAATAAATAAGCAAGCAACTTATGCTAGGCTATCACGGCTGTTACACATATTACATCCACTGGGCATCAAAGTTCGCCACAAGTGCAAATATAGGGAACAAAGCAGCATATCATATACTTTGGTTGTCAAAGTTGGCGACCAGCGCAAATAAACGCCATTGTGAAACAAATCGAGCTGAAACCACTTGAAGATCTCAAGAAACAATATCACAGGTACCCATAATGCTGTCAAGATGCTTAGCAAGCTTATTAACTTTCTCTTGTTTGGCGCTTAAATACTCCAGTAACTTGTTGTTGCACCGGAAAATATGCATCTGAATTCTGCGGGGACTTCCTCGGTCCTTGACTTCTGTCATGATACATCGATTGATGTCTTTCAACTTGAAGTTGAGAATCAAGAAGACGAACTGATTCAGACAGCGAGTTTGAAGAGCTTGTGCCAGCAGTAGTGGCTAGTAACTCGAACAATACATCAAGACAGGACTTTTGGGTTCCCTCACTTGTCGTCAAGATAGTTTTATCAGCTTTCTTGGAGACCAACAGGATGTCTCACTATCTTGAACCTTATCTGCATTACTTCCTTTACCATTGGATAACGCGATCTTGTTCTCCAATATTTTATCCGCATTCTAAAAGAGAAACAAGCGGACACATCACATGTTTACCATGTTGTATATAAAACTCATTTTGGTAAATGAGTTCGGTAGTAAAGTGGACAGGATAATGACATGAAACAAACATATATCTATGTGCCATGGTCACTTTATGGTCTATATCATTCTAGTTTTGTTGCCAAATCAAGATAGAGACACAGTTCAAATAATATTTGTTCAAGACAAAGCAGAATAGACAGAATATAAGTGTGGGTAACTATAGAGCAATAACAACACTTGTAATGTGCATGACATGAGAACATAACTGTTTATTCAATTGAAACTGAAATCAACATAGAGCAGGTTACAACGACAAACCAGTTAAAGAAATAGGTTTAAAACATACATTGCGCCATTGGAGTTTCAATTCCATCCTTCAAATTTGAAAATAGTTGGTATGAGTAAATCTGATAATGCAAGAGCAAAGGAGTATGAACCATAGCTCTGAGAACGACACGAGAACAAATCTTCTTCTCCTTTAAGCATTGAGTTGGGATTGGAGTGGTGGTCCTCGTGCTTTGGGCACTGCAGTTCCCTTACTAACCGCTCGTGTTTGGCTCTGTGGTGGAGGCGGTGTTGTGTCAAGCTGAACTGGGTTACTATCTGCGGGGTTGGGGTTAAAGGGGTGTAGCTGGTTCTCTGTCCAAGCTGGGTAGGGGTACAATCTGCGAGAGTGCAGGTTATGTGTGGTGGATATGGTCCTTGGGCAAGTACAACCGTGGTTCTATCTGCATCAACTGGTAGCACTATATTTTCTGAAGACCGTGTTGTTACTCCCTTAGATACTGCCATCACACTCTCCAATTCAAATGGCTGATAAACAAGAAAAGTAGTTGAAAGTATAGACATTGTATGCTGAGCAGGTGCAATGGATAGTGGGGAATAAAAGAGGGCATGAAATAATTCATATTTATGTTGTCTAACCAAACAGGATAGCATGACACAATTTCACATATATGATGGCTAACTAAACAGGATAGCATGACACAATTTCACATTATGATGGCTAACTAAAAAGATGGAAACACATAGTTCAAAATATGAGACTATGTAAGCAGGATGACATGACATAACTATATAATGTGTTTATTAAATAGGTTGGCATGCCATAATTCACATACATTCATGGATAGAATGCCATAATTCTAAATATGATTTGTAAACACTAAGCAGGATGAGATGATATAACTATATGATGTCTTTATTAAATGGGTAGCCATGCCATAATTCAGATAGATGATGTGTACGTACTATGTAAACATGATGGCATGATATAATTCAAATATATGATTTATATAGTAAGCAAGTAAGAAGATGGCAATCTATATATGATGTAAAAACTAAGCAATGCAAGACAACATGCATGACATGGGTAATATAACCCTGCCAAGTTTGAGCATAGACCTCGGGGAAATAGGACTGGTCATCGGTCTCGAGGAGCTCTCTGTAGCCAACAAGATATACGCTTGAGCGAGTAGCATTATCTGCTCTGAATACCTTGTTTTCACTCGAGATACTTCCATCATCGCTTCAAATGGCTGATGCACAGATAGAGTAGTTGAATATACAAGCGTTGTCGACAAATGGAACACGTAATACAAAAAATGATAGCATGATATAATTCACATACATGATGATTGGCTAAACAGCATGGCATTGCATAATTCACATATATAATGCCTTTGCAACAAGATAGCATTGTATAATTCACATATATAATGTCTTGCAACAAGATGGCAATGCATAATTCACATATATGGTAATTAGACACTTTGAGCAGGTGGCATTCACACAAAGCATGTCTAAACTAATCAAATGGCATAGCAATGCGAGACACCATACACACGATATGAGCAACATAACCCTGCCAAGTTAGAGCATACACCTCGGGGGGGGGGGGATAGGACTGGTCATCTGTCTCTGATTCCTCCTCCGAGGAGCTATCCGTAACCAGCGAAATATGCGCTTCGTCAGATAGCATAGTCTGCTTAGAAGACCTTGTTTTCACTCCAGAATTTGCCATCACCGTGTCAAGTGGCTGATGCACACGAAGAGCAGTTGAATGTACTAACATTGTTGACGAATGTAATATGTAACGAAAAAAAAAGATGGCCTGATATAATTTACATATAAGATGACTGGCTAAGTAGGATGGAATTGCAAAATTCACATATATGATGCCTAGCTAAACAAGGCGGCGTTGCATAATTCACATAAACGATGAATAAACCAAACAGATGGCATTCGCACAAAGGATGTCTAAACTAAGCAGATGACATATTTGATGTATAATGTAAGCAATGCAAGACACCATATGCATGATATAACCAACATCAGCATGCCAAGTTAGGCGAAGACCTCGGGGATAAATAGGAGTTATCTTCTCATACGAATCACCCTCGAACAGATATCTTCCTCTCTATTACAATCCGAAATGCGTGGAGGGGGCTGCCTTTGCGCCTACCATGGGCGGCGTCGCATGAAATTATATTGCCACGCAAGGCTCGTCTCTTTTGCTCTACATGTTCAGTTCCATTGTTTACAATAACTGTCATGCATAGGAATAAAACATAGTGAGATTATGTAAGGAGTGCATGCACAAATCCAGAGTGATGGTAGCAACTTGTGGATAGACCCAAAACCAATAATAGCAGGCGGATAATGGCTTTAGTTAATAAATACAGATAATGGCTTCTTTCTTTGTTTGTTTCCCACCCAACATGAAACTCATAGTAGACACGGAGATTAACGGATAGTAGATAGATACTATTGATAGCGGCCCGATATGTACCCCACAACCATTTAAAAACTCAAGTTTGACCATTAGTTTGGAGCTGACTCGAGTCTAATCGGTGAACAGGGCGATAAAGTAGCATGTAATATTAGCGATGCATAACGTGGCGGAACACGAAAGAGTGCGACCTCTCTTGCGGACCCGTGTAGTCCTCGAGGTCATCTGCTCGGTTGATGATGGTAATGCAGTTTTCATGGCTGCCGGCGGGAAGAAGAGATCGAGGCGGCGAAAGACAATCGGAGGTCGGATCCCGCTCTGCTGGACCCTTCTGTCATTGGAGCAGCTGAGCTGGGGTGGACGACGGTGCAGCAGGACCAGGACAAACCACGCAAGGTTTTCTTTGACAACTATCTGTAAGAGAAGTAATTCTGTAAGGGCTCGTTTGAATTGGAGGATTCAAACAATGCAGGGATAGGAAATAGACAGGAATAGGATAGGAATGCACGTGCAAAATAGCAAATTTAAAAACACAGGATTTCTGCCAATCTGGGTGTTTGATTCACAACAATTGGAAGATCACAGGATGCAAAGAAGCATGGTGAGATTAAGTCAAACCACAAGAAAATGTACGGTTATAATGCTATTATGCTACTATCTCTTAGTCTTGTGCTTCATGAATAGGAATTTGAAAAGGAGGACAAGTGAAAATTAAAATTCCTACATTTTTTCTTTCATGGAGACACTAAAGGAACAAATCCGTGTGCTTAGTGGACAATATATATAACATGTAGAGTAAAAAAGAGATGCAACAAGTGTACAACCTCTTTGGCGAAGCCATGTCGATCTCAGCGTGATTGGGTTGGCCGGTGAGGATGCTCCGGATGACTTTGCTATCGGAGGAGGAAGAAGATCTTAGGCGTCTGGAGATGGAGCCGAGTCTGCTCGCTGTGATGGAGGGTTTAAATCGTTGGAGCAGCTCCGGTGAGTTGTACGACGCCGAGGCTGAAGCAGGACAAGAGAGACAACGAACAACGTTAACCTGAGTGGAATTCTAATAGCATCTCCAATACATGACGTAAAATACATAACCACAAAGTGCTAGATGTAAAATACATCAGCTGCTCATCTCTGAACTTAACTGTCGAAACTGAACTTAATTGTCGAAACTAAACCTAACTGTCCAAACTAAATTTTGCTGTCAAAACTGAATTTTGCTGTCGAAACTGAACGCACTAGGAAGGTGAGGCTACACGTCGGTCAACTGACTTTTTCATCTCTGGTCAATCGATTTTGCAGCTGTTGGATACGAAATCAAGGGACTGTGGTTCATCTTCAACTTCCACCCCCCCTGAGCCGCCAGCCACCACCGACCAAACAGCAGCCCCGTCGCTTGCGGCGGCGTGCGCCGCCCGCCTGCCGAAAACCTCCCCACCCCGATCCGCAGCTGCCCGGCCATCCCTCTAGCCCCCGTGCGAGCTTTTTTGCGGCGATCCCCACCCACCGCCCGTAGCGCCCGCCACCACCGCGACCACCGCCCCAATCTGAACCCTAAGATAGATAGTGGGGTACCTCCCAGTGAGCCCCCTCCCGATCGGCTGGTTCTTCCTTCACCCCGTGAGCCCACCCCTTGAAATCGACTCAAAAAGTCGATTGATCGATGAAGTGTAGCCAAATCGAGCAGCATCGCAAGCAAGAGCAAGAGCGAGAGCAGCAGCGCGAGCAAAGCAATAGCAAGAGAAGACCAGACAGGGGACCGAAAGCAAGAGCGAGCAGCACGCGGCGAGAGCTAAAGCAGCAGGAGCTCCTCTGATGTGGGCGTCGCCGCCGAGGAGCGGCGCCGTGGAGAAGTGGCCGCGACGCCGCCGTGGATGGAGCAGCGCCATGTCGGCTCGGGACCGAAGCCCGGCAGCACCGTGAGATCGAATCAAGAAGAAAATCGGCGATTAGTGTACAACCTCTTTGGTGGCGCCGATTAGGCGCAGCTTCATCCGAGAAGCGGTGATGATGATGCTCTTCGGTGGTGCAGGTGAAGACGCGGTGTGGGAATGGAGGTGGTCGCGAAAGGCGAGGGGAGCGTCGGGGCAGCTCCTTGGAGGTGGAGGGCGGGGTGGCTGAACCGGCGGGACAATGAGATCGATGGCGGATCCTCATTGATCACGGTGGATGAGGGGCGTCGAGGTGTTCTGTGGACGGCGTCGTCGGGAAGAAGCTCCGGCTGGGTGGCGGACGGAGCAGGGTGTGGGGTTTCGTCGCGGGTTTTCACGGCCTCGGTGTACGAATGGGTGGGCGGATGGGATGGCGGTGGGGAACCATGGCTTAGAGGCGCTTGTCCGAAATGTGGGGTAAGTTCGAAAGTACCCCCACCGATTTGAGGCGGTTCTTTCGGTTCAGGGTACCACGGGCATTTCGCGTGTCGGGATTTCACGGAGGTGGGAGTTTTGGCGCGTTGTAATTTCGAATAGCAAGGTGCGGGTTGAGATGGAGGGAGTTGCCGAACTGTGAGACAAAGATATATCTTAAATATTTCGGGCTAACAAGGCGTGGGTTGAAATTTCCGGACAAGCCTAACGTGTACTGTACCAATTCAATGCGCACTACAAATGTCATTCAAAACTTTGAATTCATGTTATGTTCAATTAAAATATTTCGCTACGTGTATAATGCATGCAACCTACTACTCAAATGAATGTTTTAGTGCATTCCAAACGTATATACTACCGCTTATTTGAATAAGATCTACAGTAATGATTGTTGTGAAGTCAAAGCATTGGAATTTGTTTCTCTATTTTAATAAGATCTACAATCATCATTATTGTCAAGTTAAACCATCGTTTGTGTATTATCTTCACAGCACACCACATGATCAGTATCGAGTTACATATGAACTATGTGTACTATATGAACTCGAACTAGATTTTTTGAATCCACTTTATTTTGATTTCAAGTCACATTACCTTTCTAGCTCTAGCTAGATCTTCATAATCTAAACCATGTCTCATATGTATAATGTGTTTATCACATTATGTATGGTGCCCCGCCCCCTACGCCTACAAGTATTTAGATGTGAGTTGCAAACACAACACATTACCACAAATTCAAATAAAATGTGAGAATGTTTGATATATAATATTGTTTAGATTGCTCGATATTTACTTGTAAGCTGCAAACGCCGCACATTTCACAAATTCAAATAAAATGTGAGATTGTTTGATGTATAGTATGGTTTAGATTGTTCGGCATTTAGCTGTGAGTTGCAAACTCCATGCATTATCACATTATGGTATAACATGTGCACAGCACATGTATCACCGTTATATTCATGCATGCAATGTTTAAAACACTATGATCTCCTATTCAAATATATGAATCCGCTTTCATATCAAATTATGATCTTTGTTAGTCTCTTACACCCACACAGTCCCCTAACCTTTGTAGCTACCACTAACTTTCTCTTATGCATGCACACGCCCTCCTCGCCCTCCCCCTCCCTCGGCATTCTATCCACTGGGCACATTCATTTTTTCCTTTAGGTCGTTCTCCCAGAGTCTCCACAACTCCTTTCCGACACACACCGATCGATAAACCTCTCCAGCGATGCCTGCCTACAGCATACACACACAACTTCAATCTCCTCCTTTATGTGTCCTTGCCTCGTGTCTCTCATATGTTCAGACACACGTGTCAACTCTCACCCATCTTTTAATAGATCTCACAACCGCACACTCCTCCCCCTATCCAGCTAGTAGTTGGGCCTCTCGCACCACCTCCTATCTCCATTCTCTCTGTCTATCCGTCTCGTTGGGCCTTATTTTCCTCTAACAAATGGACGTACACCGACCGATCTCTCACTATACATATAGCCAGCTAGGTCCTTATAACTCATTTTTAGCCACACATCGATTGATCTACCTCATTAGTTGTGTCTCTCCCTTCCTCTGACAAACAACAATTGATCTACCGATCTAGGTAGGTTTGCTTACCAAACACATGGTTCCCCTTCATCATCCATGGATGCGTCCCGACAGATCTATCACGCACAGGCACACACAGAAACACATCCCCACTCTTATTGATAACATTGCAGTTCCACCCTCAGTTTGTCTAGTAGGCCCCTCCCAACATCTCCAAGAAGTAACTCCATCACCCATCCAGCACTCTACCCTCTCCTCCCTCTCTCCTCCCTCTCTCTCTCTCTCTCTCTCTGTCCCATCATATTTCCCATCCTTGATTATGTATGGATGTCGACCGATCTCCCTCATGACATAGCTGGGTCTCTCCTTCTCAACACATATCTGAGTCGTTCTACCTCTATAGTTAGGCCTCTGCCTACCCTCCCCCCCCCTCCCCCACACACACCGATACATCAAGCGCTCTAGTCATGTCTCCTGCCACACACAAACTTGACATGTGCCCTCTAACGTTTCAGTAGGCGATCGCCCTATATCTTTGACTTGCACACACACACACAATTTCGATGGCTCTCTTCATCGATCTCGCACCCACCCGCACTTGATCCTCCTTGACTCTATCAATAGCTATGACCCTCCCTCTCTTCTCGTGGATTGCCCGACCCTCTATGTATGATATGGATAGGCCTCCATTTCACACACATTGCATGCAAAATTTTGTTTGAGATGTCATCGACACATATTCCCACATTTCACGAAATCAACCCCTACCCCACCCCCACCCCCACCACAAAACAAAAAAATACTCACGAACGCGGTTTGTATCTCTCACACACACCCACGTAGGTGGGGGCGTGCCTAAAGAGAAGAGGTGCATGCACGGCGACGTACTCCGTCTCTTTCCCAACCACACCCGCGCGGGTACACGGTGGAGCTTATTTCTGTATGAAAAAGGCAGCCCACGTGGTAATTTGGCACGTGTACTAGTTGTCCACTTGGTGGAGGGAGGATCGTCTACCACGGGTGAACAAAAAAATTGCGACTTGACGCGTTATGTTAAATTAAAAAAAGAGGCAAACCATGTGGGGCCTACCTTAGAGGCAAGGCTCTATACACTGGAGTACTTTTGATGTGTCCCGTCAACTCGCAGAACCAGGAGAAGCTTGCTTAGTACGCCGTCTCCCCCGCCCACGGGCGCGGTGGCTCGCAGGATGAGGTGAAGCTTGCTCCTCCCTCGCCCATGCACACGGTGGCTCGCAGGACGAGGAGAAAAATTTACTACTCCCTCCGTTTACTCCTCGTCCCTACTACCTTGGTTAGAGAGATTATATCATATTGTTTGGAATATATATGTCCTTAGTAGATTTCAATATGAACTACTAGTACATACTCCAAACACTGATGTATATAGACGTATTTTAGAGTGTACATTCACTCATTTTGCTCCGTATGTAGTAGCACTCTCCCTTGCCCCTCGACCCTCGCCCACGTGGTGGACGTGCAGCAATTCATTCAGTCTCATATAGCCAGAACGATATATACTACACTGCCATTATTGCTCGACTTCCCGAAGAGGCGAAGAGCCAATCGCAAGGTTAATATTTTGGAGATGCCAAGCGGAAGGTTATAGGAGAATGAGTAGTAGGTGCCGCGTCATTTATAAATAATTTTTTCTTGATGGGCACGTCACGCAATATGATAGGTTCATATGGAGACAAAAGGAAACCGCTCCACTATATACATAGTCGGGACGGGCCAGCCTACGGTTGCTTGCTGGGGTTGCTCTCTTCACACTCTCGCACAAAAGCAGTGTGGCCACATCTCTAACATCCCGGCGGATCACGTCCGCTTGGGGAAGGGGTGGATGCTTAGTGTAGATGCGGTGTCCGTCGCCGACGGTGAAAACCCACTGTCGGCACGTCCCAATCAAGGTTCCCCTCCGTTCTCTCTCACAAAGCCGTTGAGGTTGCCTTCTTCCCTTGCTCACTGCAGCGACATGGGCAGTTGCTGCCTCCCACCGCCCTCCTCAAGGTCGAGCTACGTCCCTCAGGTACAACTCCCTTTACAGCCGGCTTGCACCACTGCTCCAGCTGCCCACATCACTCCCTATGGATATTTCTCTACTTCTTTGCCCCGCACATACCTGATACCTCTCTGGCTTCTCGTCATTGTATTTGTGATGAGTTTATGTCTCATCAACTAGTCCTAGTAATCTTATCCTAATCACGCTTCTTCAATTTCTTTGCCACAGGGATGCTCATCTCGATTATGGTGAAACTGCACAAAATGATCCGATGGTCAAAAGGTTGCAAACTTCATTTATTAGGAAGCTGGAACGTTGCTAGCAAATTGAAGCCTAGTCAGGGTTCATGGTTCAAGGGCTAGGGACTACATGGATCTTTTTTTCTTTAGCTGCCTCTGTTCCAAAATAAGTGTCAACTTTAGTAGTAGTACAACTTTGTACTAAAGTTTGCACAAAGTTGAGACACTTATTTTGGAGCGGAGGAGTATATTTTCTATGATCATCAATCATTGAGATGCAATAGCATGCATGTTAGTCTCCTTTGTATTTGATGAAATGTTGCAGCGGGCAACCTTGGGCCTTAAGATACATGTAATAGGAGCTGGAAGCTTCATAGCATTGTACAAATTTATCTCACTGATAAATTACGATGCGATACTAGTACTATACTAGTACTTCCTCCGTTCCTAAATATAAGTCTTTGTAGAGATTTCACCATTAACCACATGCGGATGTATATAGATGCATTTTAAGTGTAGATTCATTCATTTTGTTCCGTATGTAGTTCACCTAGTGGAATCTCTACAAAGACTTATCTACTAGTAATAGCTAGCCCCACTACTAGGAATTCTCTATCCTCTCCTTGAGCCACATCATCAAAATTGCGTAGCCGTTAGATGAAGTAAATCAGTCATAATAGCCGTCGATCTAGGCGTTGAGAGGCTCAGCACTAAGCCACATGCAAGCATGCTGAAATACCGTGGCACATGCATGTGAGTGGGTTTTAAATCACATCAACATGTCTGCATGCAAGCATGCACCGGTAGCATGCATGTAAGTGAGCTTTTAAGTCCCATTAACATGTCAAAAAGAAAATTATAATCCCATTATGCAGTAGGAGTTGGCTGATCTTTTTTCCTTATGTGGGATGATCTAAATGATAATGGGAGTTTATTTTGTTTGGCTACCACATTTGTCATGCAGTTATAGATTTTTTTAAGTTCTATGAAATCGATAATTTTTGCAGAGAGAGATACACGTTGTTCATGACAGCGGCGGGGACTCATCTAGTAATATTTAGGATCGGAGGGAGTACTATGTAAAGAGTTAGGTGTCGCACGTTGATAGTGTGAGGTGGGCCATGTAATTACTGAGCCTGCATGTTGTCACTGCTCTTGCACTCCTTCGCTGTAAGAATGGAGAAAATTGTAATCTACTACCTCCTTTCGCCGAAAGCGTGGGACATCCAGCAGTCCTACCACCTTAGTAATAAAGACTAATGAGCCGTCAAATCACATAGACCCAGCAGTAAGTTGTACGGACGAAGCAACCATCACTCTTGCGCCAGTGAGAGGTCACGTCCGCTCTGCCCGGGCATGAATGCGGCACCGATTCTTTGGAGCGGCGCTGACCATTTCGGGCGGGAAGTGCGCGCGGGCGGTGGAGGGGCTTTGGGTGGGCCAGGCTGGTCAGGAGCAGGCGTGGCAGCTGTCCGCATGTCCCTACCGGACACGCCCGGAAACGAGAGGATGCACCGACTCTCGCGGCTAAAATCATACACTACACACCATATCTCTGTAGGAGTAGGTCGATCTGTCGCACTCTCTAACACACACATGTTGTTAAACACACACACGCACCTTGGTCCCGTTGCACCTTCTAACGTGACTTATTACACCTAGCGGATGGAGTAGTAAGTATACGAGATACGGTGGCACACTTACTTAAGTCGAATACAAGAGCCCAAAATTTGTGTGCATGTTATAATAAGGATTCACTTAAAATAGTACGTGAGCGAACAGAGGGATCAATTGGACAGTGTTCCCGAGCAGTAGCGAGATGTGTGAGGTAGTAAGATACACCGCTGGTGCTTTTAATTTTTCTTATTAATTTGTTTGTTTCACCCTCTGACTGGTGTGACCCAACGTACTACATGGAGAGAGGTAAGGTGACTAAGGCTGCATTATTTCTCCACCACTGTGGATAGTCTTACCACCAAAGCCACATGACATGATTATGATTGAAATCCTAATGACTCCCACACACACACACACACACGCACACACACACAAAACACGGCATGCCTGTCACACGAATGCAGGAATGTATAAAATGTTATTTTCTTCTCGTTGAACATAACGGGAGGGTTGTGTAGCTGGTTAGCTTGTTCGCTCATCAAACTTGAGGTCTCGGGTTCATTAACTACAGTTGAGCATAATTTTTGCCAGGAGGATTCTTTGACTGGTCAAAATGTTTTCTAGGGTTTGCACGCTTCACACTCTCTCTCCAGTATATGTATACACGCTGGAGCCTCGGCGCTTGTAGTTGCTCTCTTCACACTCTCTCGCCCTCTCCCGCTGGAGCTGGATCCTCAGCGCTTGTAGTTGCTCTCTTCACACTCTCTCGCCCTCTCCAGATCTAAACAAGACTTCGTTGGCCTCTCTCTCCCCTCACTGCTGCTCAAAGAGCCGGCAAGATCCGTCCGTCGGGAAGGGAAGGAGTCTTAACACTGTCGCCGTCAGCGAGGGAGGGAATACACTACTGGCGCTGCTGTTCACTTTCCACCCAGCGGCGGCGCGGGAGGGCCTCCGACCCTTCTTCTTCATCGCCGTCCCGTCGCACACCAAACCACGCCCCAAGAACCTTAAGGTAAATTTTACTTACTCCACATGCATTGCTCTAGCTGCATGTATACCATGAATCTAGGACGTGGTTCAAAGAGGAAAGGAGTGGGGGAAAGTAGTGGGAAAAGTTGTATATAGCATGAATCTAGGACGTGGTTCAAAGAGGAAATGAAGGGGGAATGTCGTATAGCATGAATCTAGGACGTGGTTCAAAGAGGAAAGGAATGGGGGAAAGTAGTGGGGAAAGTTGTATCGCATAAATCTAGGACGTGGTTCAAAGAGGAAAGGAAGGGACAAAAGTACTAGTTCAAAAAGGAAAGGAAGGGACAAGGCTGTAGAGTTTGAGCAGGACTAGATTTGCTGCGCTCACATAGGGAAAGGTGCCTAAAGATAACAAAACTGGGACCAACACAAATATGCTCCTTGGTTGTTTGTTCTTTGTTGCAACAGATGTGCATGACCACGATACATCGGTAGATGCACATGGTGCTGGTCGTCCTTGTCCGTGCAACTCATTAGCTGTTGTTAATCTATGGCCTGTTTGGTTAAATCTCCTAGTCCCTACCTGCTTGGTTCGGGGACTAAACATGGACTAGAGCTTATTAAATGACATGATAAAGACCATGTTACCCCTAGTAATGAACTAATAGAAACAAGGTGCGATGCGTGGCGGGGGCAGCTGTTGGAAAAAGTCCCAAAAGACTCCTCGGGGTCTTCTTTCTTTAGTCCCAAATGCCCACTTTTAGTCCCGAAAAGTCCCTCCTATTTGGTTTAGATGTGGTGACATGGAGTTTTTAGTCCCTACACCAAAATGTCCCTGTAAACAAACACCCTCTAATAATGCCGCTGGAAAATTGATGTAATGCCACAGGTAAAAGCAAATTACATCTTTAACGAAATTTATTGTTAATATAATCTCTATTTTAATATTAATCAGTGCCACTGTTTGAGAAATGCTATTGTCTTGCTTTCTTTCCCATTTAGATAAGGTAGATGCTTCTTTTTGTTGGATTCTGTGTCATCCACCGTTATTGACCACTAATTGTTTCCTTTGCACCTCTGTGTAAACAGGGTTATCTACTTCACCTCGTTGCCATTGTGACCTTTTGTTGCACTGCACAAAACACTTTTGTTTTAAGAGTATTTTGTGCGGTTCAACCAAAATGTCACACCGACAATGTTGCTTGATTGCTTGATCTTAGTGGAACTGCACAAGAGGAGATCTTACTTCCTATCCGTTAAGGCGAATTTGGTTCAGATCTTCTTCTTGTGAGTTGTTTGAATTCCGCATCATGAGAGGTCAGTACTAGCCTTCTTTCACATGATTCTGCAGTGTGCTTTCATACGTTGTACTACTTGTACAATAATGTTGCTTGATTTTAGTGAACTGCACAAATGGAGACAAGACTTCCAATCTGTATGTGCACCGTAATATCCCATTGAGGTAAGAGAAGGATATTTCACAACAGCTCGCCTGTATTTTGCCACTTTCATCACATAATTAAGTTTAGTACTATACTTGTGCTCCCTAATTGACATGCCAAATCTTACATTGAAGGCGAAGCTTGTCTGTTATTGAACCAAGAGATGCGGGGAAGAACAAGCGGAAGAAAAACAAAAATCAACTCCTGGTGCTGTAATGATGCACTGGAACTGTGATGACACAAGTAATGATATAGTTTTGCATCTTAATGTATTGCTATGGCTGGAACGAGCAATTGTTTTGCCACTGATTTGATGCCATACGTAATTATCTCTACTTGTCCAAACAGGGATCTTCTTTGAATATACCATATATTTTAGTGGAACTGCACAAGAAGATGTTGGAAACATTAAACTAATCGAGGAGTATATAGTAAGCATGGCCACCCCCGTAGATAGCAACAGATGGTTCCCGAGAAGTGCTTCATCTGTATGCTCTACACAATCAGCCTCCTGACAAAGGTTGGTACTCGCCCACTAATTTCATCCATATGATTGAGCTTTGTCATCTCTATTGGTGTTGTGCTACTGTTTAGATACTGTCATGAAAAAGTGGTATTGTCCTTGGAAGTGCTTCATCTGTGCTGTTTTAAATATTTCCTTTCCTTTTTTCGAGCAAACATGGATGCTAGCATTTAGTAGTCCTCTTGTCTTTACACAACAGGATCATCTTCCTCGAAGAAGAATATGGAGTGCGTGAAGTGACTAGTTCCGATTATGCAAGGATGAAGAAGCCGCATCTATCTTCTCATCGGAAGGAAGCAGTTGAAGGATGGTTACATTACTCCCCACAAGACCAAACTAACTTCAGCTCGGAAGGGTGACAAATCTCCATTTTTCTCTGTGATCTTTGAGTACAATGTTGTTCTAGGATTCTTTCTAGTGAGTTCCATTTTTCTAAAAGTGTGCTCTACATGGACCATGTATGTGCTGTTGAAGCTGTCAATTCATAGTACAGTTTGCTTTATACTAATCACTTTTTGTATTTGTGCAAACAGGGTGCTCGACTTGATTTCAGCAGGAACTGCACAAAATGTTCATGAATACATCGAATCATTCATTTCCACCACAAGAAAGGAGGTGCCCATAAGTTCAAGGTGTTGCAACATATAAGGGTGAAATCATACAAGCTACTGGCGAATTTGGTTGATTTTGGTGGAACTGCACAAAAAGAACAGCTGGTTTATTTAGCACGAGTTGCCATGTCAATGTCGAACTGATGGCAAACCCTGCCCATTCCACAAACGTAGGCATTTGATATTTTGGAATGGGACAACCTTGTCAAATTTTGCTCATTGATTTTAGCAAGATATGCGTTTGATATTTTTGAATGGGGCGCCCTTTGCTGTTAGCAGTGGCGATCAATTTTTTCTTTATTCTTTAGTTGTGAAGTAAATATTGCCTCTGACATGTGAGTCGCTGAGATGCATAATCATCGATTGTTTTGAATGTTCTCTATGAATTGCCAAGCCTGTGTGTTTGATTGCAATGTACAAAAATGCTAAAAAGCTGCTCAAACTCTTTGTACTCCTTTTGTTCCTTTTTACTTCGCACATTGTGAAAGTGCATACTTTTTTGTATAAGATTGGTCAAAGTAGAGATACTTTGACTGCAGACAAAACTTGTATGCAGACTAGAAAGGACCGGAGGAGTACATGTGAAACTGCTGCAAGCGTGGTGATCACCACAGGAATAATGCTAGTCGTTTTGTTTTGCATGTTCATCAATGCAGTGATCTGAATTGAACTAATCGAAATAAATTCATTCATACACGGTCGGATTTCATATAAACATGCGGTTTTCATTACATTTCATATATTCTTCAACTAAAAGGGTGTTTGTGGCGCATGCATCTCCGGATCACGAGAGGTCGGGGTCATCCTCCTTTTGAAAAAAAAACTAAAAAGGTGCGCTGGAGGTATAATTAATTAACGAAGCTACCCACTGTGTCCCGCTGAGCGAGCAGAAGCTTGGTGACTTAGCTGCGGCGCGATTGCGTGAAGCGACATGTGGCCTGTTGGGCCCACGTGTCGATCAGCCAACTGCACCAGCGATAAAAGTAAGCAGCGTTCTTCTCGGCACAGCTCTCCGACTCACGTCGCCACCAAGAAGCTAACCGGCCGTCAATGGTCAACCCTCCTAGCTTGGCTTCAACTGGAGGGTAGCAGCGGTGGCCTTACTTGGACCCGAGCGGCGGCGACCTACCGTGTTCTACTCTTCCTCGTTTTCTGTGTGGCGCGGCCTCGTTGGCAGCGGGGCGGGGCCTCGACGGAGCCGGCGATGCCTCTGTCTCGTTGCCGGCGGGCAGCGCCTCAGCGGAGCGGTGGAAATCCTCCTCCACATTGCCGGCACGGTGGGGCCTCGGCTGAGCCGGTGATGTCCTTTGCCACGTTGTTGGCGGGGCGGGGCCTCGGCGGAGCCGGCGGTGTCCTCTGCCTCGTTGTTGGTGCCGCGGGGCCTCAGCGGATCCGACAGTGTCCTCTGCCTCGTTGTTGGCGCTGCGGGGCGTCGCCGGAGCAGGGCGTCGTCGACGCCAACGGAGCGGGGACTCGTTGGAGTCGGCATTGTCCTTTGCCTCGTCCTCGGTCTCGCCAAACAGCGCCTCGCCCGCTTCATCACCCTCTTTGCTAGCCTCTTTGTAGGTGGCCGCAGCCTCCGCCACCCGCATGCGGTACCGCCCGGCCTTCGGCGGCCCTTGCGGCGGGGCGGCACGAGTTGAGCAGCGCCTCCTGCTCCGCCCGCTCGCGGCGATCTGCTCCTCCGCCTGCAGGTGCTCCTGGAGGAGATGGTGGTTGTAGGCGGCGTCAGCCTGCGCCTCCCGGAACTGCTCCTCACGCATCTGCCTCACCCTGTCCATATATTGGGCACGGGCCCCGCCGATGGTCATGGTGCAATGCACCGGCGAGGATGGCGCGGAGGAGGGGGTTGGCGCCGGATCATCGACTACCATGTTCTCCATTGGGACGTCATCGTCCTCCAGCTGCCTGCTGGCCAGCTGGTCGGCAGCAATGGCTGCTATCTCCTTGTGGTTCGTCGTCCGCCCGTCCCGAAGAGCGCTGGAGGGCGAGGAAGCCATGGTGGGCAGTAGTGGTGTGGACAGGAGAAAGGCAACGGATGCGGATGACTGCGGCTATGGCTGGCGCAGCAGTTTATATAGCAATGGTGGGTGGGCGGAGGGACGGACCTGTGACGACGGAGTAGCTGCCTCGGCAACCGCGTATCATTAATGTGTGCGGCAGATGGACGGACGGACGACACTTGTGTCGGTTGAAGGCGGAACAATCACCTGCACCGGGAAGCGGGCGGCGGTCTTGGCTTGAAGAGGCGGAAGCCTTGGCGAGAGATCACTTTGCTTGGATAGGATGACAATGGGGACCCACCAGGTCCATAGCCTCACGTCATAAGTGCCTCCTTATATATATATATATATATATATATATATATATATATATATATATATATATATATATATATATATATATATATATATATATATATATATATATATATATATATATACAACTATAATTTATTTTGCTTCCTCCTAGTTTCGACATCACGGTCCCACACCATTGTCTACCTATGTACTCCCTCCTTTCCGGTTTATAGGGCTTATCTCAAAATTTTAGTTTTCCATTTTATAAGGCTCAATTTGGTTGTTTTCCATCACATGTTCAGATTCCAAGGTGCATTAAATCATTGCATGCAAGTATTAAGAAAATTGACCAATGCATGTACTTTATGCATGCATGCATTGCAATTAATGCATTGATAAACATAATTTTTTGAGGATAACAAGAGCATTAATTAGGTGCTTTTGCAAAACTAGAATAAGTATTCCACAACTCGCCATCTACCTTGATTGGTAAGATTTTTGAATTGAGCATTATAAACCGGAAAGGAGGAGTAGTCAATAAGCGAGAGAATTGCACAAGAAGCGGCCGACGGTGGGACCAAGCAGCTCGAGCAGTATTTGTGTTTTTAGGTGTGAGCACTCTGAGTTTTTCGATGTTTACCCCAGATATTAATTTTCTGCTCGAACAACAACGAAAACATCGCTGCGGTATTAGCTGGGCGGGCTATGGCCCGTCTAGCCCGAACCGATATCCAGCCCAGATATTAATTTTTCAAGCTGAAAATGGCTAGCCCAACTATACATTTTTTAGGAATACCGAGGGAAGGTCAAGTTGTTATTCTCTACGCTTGTTGGCTGCAAATCTTTCCTAGGAGGGATGCATTAGGCTTAACAAGAAAATCGGCTTTAAGAAATAATAAATGGGATGTAATTATAAAAAGCTGGTAGTAACTATAAAAATGCACCAAACAGTGATTACTTTATAAAATATTATTTTGGATATTGAAAATTTTAATTTTATTAATTGTTCTTGGCGGAATGATTCGTTGGATTTTTACATAATATAAATTTATATTGAAATTGTATTCAATCGACTAAAATTTCGGGATAAAATATTCGGATCCCATCAAAATGTGGGAAATTATATTGAATTCTATTTTGAGCGGTTGGTTGAAATGGGCTGTAGTAAATTCCATTAGAATTCAAAATGGGCTACACATTCTTACAAATCTCAAATGGGCTATCGTTCTCGCCACACACTTCTGGCCTTACTAAGTTGACGCGCCCCTAAAAAACAGAGTTGACGGGTATGCAAGGCTTTGTCAACTTATAGTCAACACACGGTTCTAGCACCAGTGGCCGTTGGATGTCCATCCAACGGATGCCGTGCTTCTTCTTCAATCTCGGATATTATAGCTTCACCCGCCCAAAAAATGATTCATCCCCCTGACATCTGGGGCGCACCGTTTCGGAAGCTGACCTGTGGGCCTACTAAGTTGACATACCAAGGGCTTTGTCAACTTAGTCAAATAAAAACAATTCTAGATGCAGTGACTGTACGATGTCCATCCAACGACCGTCGTGCTTCTTCAACCTCTGGTTTTCTTGCTCCAACCGCCCAAAGCAGCGCCGGTCGTGCCGCCTGCTCCTGCCTCCGTGGCCGGCTGTGCTGCCGCGGAGGCCTCACCGCCCCCTACTACTCCCACCGCTGGCCAGGCCATCCCTCCACTCACCCACTGAACCACACCCCCTGTTATTCTGCGGCGACGGCAGCGCAGCCGAACTAGTGAACCCTCATACTCCTCTCCGCGTGTGCATCCACTGCCGCGTCTTCCCCGGCTCCGCGTCGTCCCCTTCCTAGGCCTCGCCGTCGTCCACCGCCGTGGTGCTCTCGGGTGGCGTGGTCAGCGTGGTCGAGGCGACTTCCATCGGACATGGATTGTACGTGGAGAGGCTGACAGCTGGGTCCACGGCAGCCGCAAGGAAGTGCCTCCTTATTACGCGCAAAATAATTATTCCTCCACCTGACAGCGGGGACCCACCGGATGGGCCACCGTATTTCGCAAAAAAATGATTCGCCCCCTGACTGCTGGGACCCATGAGCTACATCTTCGCACGCAAGGAAGTGCGTCCGGGAAAAAACCGATTCGCCCCCCTGACTACTAGGACCCAGCAGCTACATCTTCGCACGCAAGGAAGTGCGTCCGAAAAAAACGATTCGCCCCCCGACTGCTGGGACCCAACAGCTACACCTTCGCACGCAAGGAAGTTCGTCCGGGCAAAAAAAATGATTCGCCCCCCTGACTGCTGGGACCCAGCAGCTACACCTTCGCACGCAAGGAAGTGCGTCCGGGCAAAAAAAAACGATTCGCCCCCCTGACTGCTAGGACCCAGCAGCTACACCTTCGCATGCAAGGAAGTGCGTCCGGGCAAAAAAATATGATTCGCCCCCCTGACTGCTGGGACCCACCAGCTACATCTTCGCAGGCAAGGAAGTGCCTGACAGTCGGGACCCGCCTGGTCGAAGTGTACGCAGCGTTGTCATCCTGGTCGCGAACGTGTACATACATACTAGTTGATGTAGAGGCGCGCACGTGTCGTAGTAGAGGCGCGCACGTGTCGTAGTAGAGGCACGCACGTAGCATGTACACGTAAGTATAGCGGCCAGGGTGCAAGAAAGAAAATACGGTCACGTATGTGTACATACGGGCGGGGTCTCGAACGCCTAGTCGCGCATACCGCAAAAGCGGAGAAGCAGACCTCCTACAAATAAAGCGGAGGTCTGTTGGCGGGAGGGTGTGGCGTCTTGCAAAAGCGGAGAAGCGGACCTCCTACGGTCAAAGCGGGGTCTGTTGATCGGGAGGGTGTGGCGTACCACAAAGCGGACGAAACGAACCTTCTACGGTCAAAGCAGGTCTGTTGATCGGGAGGGTGTGGCGCATCGCAAAAACGAACAAAACGGACCTCCTACGGTCGAAGCAGGGGTCTGTTGATCGGCGAGGGTGTGGCGTACCATAAACGGATTTAAACGGACCTCCTACGGTCAAACGGGGTCTGTTGATCGGGAGGGTGTGGCGTGCCGCAAAGCGGACGAAACGGACCTCCTACGGTCAAAGCGGGGTCTGTTGATCGGGAGGGTGTGGCGTGCCGCAAGCAGGACTCCACGGGATCTGTTCATCTCCACCGTCGACCTCCTCCGGCCTCCACGGGCTACCGTCGACCTCCTCCAGCCTCCACGGGCTCCTGTTCATCCAGCCTCCACCGCGCTACTCCACGGCTCTTGTTCAACCACCCTCCACGGGCACCCTCCACCGTCTCTGTTCATCCAGCCCTCCACACCACGGGGTCTGTTCAACCACCCTCCACGGCCACCCTCCACCGTCTAATGTTCATCCAGCCCTCCACACCACGGGTTCCTGTTCATCCAGAGGCAACGCCACCGCTCCTTATTCATCAAACCCCATAGCGCTCACTTTGTTCATCCCGAGGCAGCATCGATCGGCTTGATTAGCAGCAGTAGTGAACGAATCGCTCCATCGGGTTGATTAACAGCCATCGATCGATCCCTCGGGTTCAGTAACGCGTAGCCTGCAATGCAATCACTCGGGTTCAGTTAGAGCCCAACGCCTCGCTCGGCTTGATTAGAGCCAACGCCGCACACACACGCAGCAGACGTCACGAGAGAAAGCAGCGCATCGCTCCGCCCCGACCTCCCACCGTAACCGGCAAATCCCCGAAATTTTCCTCCCCCTCGCTTCTACCACAGTTTTTTCCGTCATGGACGGCCCAAAGAATATCATGCAGCTGCGTCTCCGGCCCGCCGGGACGAAAAGCTCATTTTACATCATGATTTTTGTCATAAGTAGTAGCCCACCACATCTATGATGATACTGGGTTTTGTCACAATTATCATCATAGAAGTGTCATATGTATGACAGAAAAAAATTTCGTTCGGCCCAAAATGTCACGGATGTGTCTTTTTTTGTAGTGTTATCACATGCAAACACAACTGCTAAGAATTCTTTTTCAGTAGTAGCATAATTTCTCTGGGCAGCATCAAGAGTCTTACTAGCATACTGGATAACATTCAATTTCTTATCGACTATTTGCCCTAAAACAGCACCTACAACATAATCACTAGCATCGCACATAATTTCAAAAGGTAAATTCCAATCGGTAATTTGAACAATAGGTGCGATGATCAAAGCTTTCTTAAGTGTTTCAAATGCTTCTACACAATCATCATCAAAGACAAAAGGAATATCTTTTGCAATAAATTAGTCGAGAGGCCTAGAGATTTTAGAAAAGTCTTTAATGAACCTCCTATAAAACCGGCATGACCAAGGAAACTTCTTATACCTTTTATGTCCTTGGGACATGGCATCTTTCAATAGCATCAACTTTGGCTTTATCAACTTCAATACCCCTCTCGGAGATCTTGTGCCGCAAGACAATGCCCTCATTAACCATAAAGTGACACTTTTCCCAATTCGGAGACGAGACTAGTGTCTTAGCATCTCGCAAAACTTCGATCAAGGTTGCTCAAACAATCATCAAAGAGGATCCATAGGCGGAGAAATCATCCATGAATACCTCACAAATCTTTTCACAAAAAGAGAATATAGCCATCATGCATCTTTGAAAAGTAGCAGGTGCATTACATAAACCAAAAGGCATCGTCTATAAGCAAAAGTACCAAAAGGGCAAGTAAAAGTAGTTTTAGATTGATCCTTTCTTTGACACAGTATTTGAGAGAAGCGAATAACCATCTAGAAAGCAAAAATGTGTGTGTTTGGATAGTCTTTCTAGCATTTGTTCAATAAAGGTAAGGGTAATGATCTTTCTTAGTAGCTTTATTTAACTTACGAAAATCAATTACCATCCTATAACCTGTAATAATTCTTTATGGATCAATTCATCTTTATCATTAGGAACAACGGTAATACCTCCCTTTTGGGGACACAATGGACAGGGCTTACCCATTCACTATCGACAACGGGATAAATAATACCTGCCTCAAGGAGTTTTAGAATCTCCTTTCTTACCACTTCCTTCATTTTGGGATTTAATCGTCTTTGAGGATCTCTAACTGGTTTGGCATCTTTCTCCACTGAATTTTTGTGTTGACATAATGTGGGACTAATGCCCTTAAGATCATCGAGTATATCCAATAGCAGCTCGGTGCTTCTTGAGTTTTCAATAATCTTTCTTCTTCTTTCTCGAAAGGTTAGCACTAATAATAACAGGATATATTTCTTTTTCATCAAGATAAGCATACTTAAGATTATCAGGTAAAGGTTTGAGTTCAAACACGGGATCACCCTTGGGTGGAGGGGGATTCCGAAGAATTTCAATGGGAAGGTTATGTTTCAGTATAGGTTCTTGCTTAAGGAACACTTCATCTATTTCTTCCCTTTCCTTCATAAACATATCGTTTTCATGGTCTAACAAATAATGTTCTAACGGAACGGTTGGAGGAACAGCAATAGAAGCAAGACCAATAATTTCATCCTTACTAGGTGGTTCCCTTTCAAGAGGTTGTCTATTAAACTTGGCAAAATTGAACTCATGAGACATACCATCTATGCCAACAGTGACTACTTTCCTTTTACAATTAATCTTAGCACTAGCAGTATTCAAGAAAGGTCTACCAAAAATAATGGGACAAAAATCATCTTGTGGGGAAGCAAGAACAAGAAAATCAGCAGGGTATTTAATCTTCCCACACAAGACTTCAACATCTCTAACAATCCCAATAGGTTTAATGGTGTCCCTATTAGCAAGCTTAGTAGTAACATCAATGTCTTCCAATTCAACAGGTGCAATGTCGTGCATAATTTCTTTATATAGATCATAGGGTATCGCACTAGCACTAGCACCCATATCGCATAAGCCATGATAACAATATCTCCTATTTTAACAGAAATAACAGGCATGCCTACAACAGGTCTATGTGTCTTAGTATCGGGTCTAGCAATATTAGCAGTTTCACCCACGAAAGAGATAACATGCCCATCTAAGTCCTCGTCCAAGAGATCTTTAATCATAGCAATACCAGGTTCAACATTAATTTTCTCAGGAGGTGTATAAGTCCTAGTATTACTCTTACGAACAACAGTCAAAGCTTTAACATGATCTTTTATCCTAACAGGAAAAGGAGGTTTTTCAACATAAGCAGTAGGAACAATAGGATCACTATAAGTAATAGTCTTTTCTTCGACTGTAATAGGTGCAACTACTTTCACTTCAATAGGAGGATTATATTTAAACCACTTCTCTTTAGGGAGATCAACGTGAGTAGCAAAAGATTCACAAAAAGTAGCTACTATCTCAGAGTCAAGTCCATACTTAGCGCTAAATCCACGAAAAGCATCGGTATCCATAAAAGATTTAACACAGTCGAACTTAGGTGTCATACCTGACTCCTTACCATCGTCTGAACCCCAATCTTCAGAGTTGCGTTTAATTCTTTCCAATAAGTCCCATTTGAAATCAATATTCTTCAGCATATAGGAACCAGCACAGGAAGTATCGAGCATGTTGCAATTATTAAGAGAAAGCCGAGCATAAAAATTCTGAATAATCATTTCCTGAGAGAGCTCATGATTGGGGCATGAATATAACATTGACTTAAGCCTCCCCCAATCTTGAGCGATGCTTTCTCCTTCGCGAGGCCAGAAATTATATATGTAATTACGATCACAATGAACAAGATGCATAGGATAGAACTTCTGGTGAAATTCCAACTGCAATCGCTTATAATTCCAAAATCCCGTATCATCACATAGCCTATACCATGTCAATGCATCTCCCTTCAAAGATAAAGGGAAGACCTTCCTTTTAACAACATCATCGGGAATACCTGCAAGCTTAAATAATCCACAAACTTCATCCACAAAGATAAGGTGTAAATCGGGATGCAATGTTCCGTAGCATAGTCCACCCTTCGCTTGGCGAGCTTAAAGCCCAAAAGCTTCGGAGCCTGAGGAGCGAGCGCACGGACTCTGGGAGCAGAAGACGGTGCAGCAGAGGGGCCGGAAGCAGCTTCAGACGGCGCCAAGGCAGGAGCAACATCTCAAGAGACCAGCGATGATCTGCCCCTCGTCGGAATAACGGGTCGCTACCCCTCCTCCTGGCGGGCACCGACCTCGTGGTCGTCAGGAAAGGCGTGAAGGATGTCGGCTTTGCTCAAGGGGGAGGTCTGCCCCATCCCTTCGGGGATCACCTCCGAGTCTTCCTCCTCCTATTCCTCCCCATGGAACTCGTCAGAACACAGCTCCACCGGCTTCGGCGCCGCAGGGGCCCCGATAGGTGCCGGCGGCACTAGCCCGCGCCCGTCAAAAGTCGGCCTGGAAGCCACGACTTGCGCCCCATCCTCACGACGAAACAAGGGGGTGAAGATGCTCGGCGGGTACTCCTGGTCATCCCCAACAAGGAGGTGGAGAACCGCGGCCAGCTCACTATCGGACAAGGCCTTCGGGCTCAGGAGAATCTTGTCCTCTTCGTCCCAATGCTCCCACAAGGGGCACGTATGAGCTTGAAGCGGGGCCGCGCTCAGCATCAGGAATTCCCTCAGGAGCATGGCCCCTGTCACCTTCGCCGCCTTTGCGTTGCCCGGCTTCAAGTCGGTCTTCATCTGCTCCAACACCAACATCGCCTGCTCGTCGGAGAGCTTCGTGCAGGACCACCCCTTGTCGAACTGGGGCATCTCCGTCAGCAGCGTCAAGCGTGGGTGGACACATTTAGCGTCCATCATGGCCCACTTGCTCTGGAAGCCTTCGGATTTCTTCCCCGTCTTCGAGATCGAGTTGGCCTTGACGACCGCGATGAAGTTGGCACACCCGAAGGTGTGACCCTCCTTGACGCGGAGGAAGAGGAAGTGGCGCAGAAGAGCTACGGATGGCATCATGCCGAGGTACGCCTCGCAATAGTAGGCGAAGATGGACAAGAGAAGGATGGAGTTGGGATGAAGGTGCAGCGCGTGCAGCCCGTAGTGGCCGAGGACCTCATAGAAGAAGTCAGAGAAGGGAGGAACCAGCCCCGCCATGATGCTTCTCGTGAAGAAGGGGAAGAAGGTGCTTCCCTCGGGCTCCAGCGTGGCGGAGCCGGCCCGGAGCTCGGTCTTCCCCCTCTCGTTGATTTCTCCCACCGTCAGCAGGTGCGTGGCGGCGAGGCTCTTCTCCGAGACGTTGGGCGCGTCGAGAGCCGGCTCATACCAAGCCGGCGACGAGGCGAGCTTGACCTTCAGGGGCGCATTGGTCGCTGATGCGGAAGGGGATGGAAGCAAATCTGGAGATTTTGGAGGTAGTGCGCAAGAAAGGGGATCTGAGCAAGGCGAAGGGAGGTAGTGAAGACAAGTTCTATCCACGCTAGCCTTTTGTCAAGTCGGGCAGTTGCCGAGGCAGTGTGGGGAAGCGGAGACTCCCAAGTCCAATCATCCGCCATGCGTCGACCAAGGCCGCATGTTATTGGGGCCCGCGGCGCTCCGCACTTGACCTTTGGCTTCGCCTCGAAGCCAAGCCCGAGCGCGCCTTGGGCCCGGGGGCTACTGTCGGTGTTTTGTGAACGGGGGTCCCCAGACTTGCCTGCCTGTGGCCCATGGCGTGGGTCTGCGAGCGGGTCCATACGGCCCATCTTCACCGACAAGCACTCAAGACCCTCGCGAGGGGCCAAGCCTCGCGAGGCGGACAACGCAAGACCTCTTCGGGAGCGGCCTCACCGGGTTGGCTCGCGAGGGGCGGAGAGATCAAGGCAAGTCAAACCTCATGAGGTTCTCGTGACGTGATGATGACCTACAAGTATAGGGGATCTATCGTAGTCCTTTCGATAAGTAAGAGTGTCGAACCCAACGACGAGCAGAAGGAAATAATAAGCGGTTTTCAGTAAGGTTTTCTCTACAAGCACTGAAATGGTAGGTGACAGATAGTTTTGTGATAAGATAAATAGTAATGAGAAAAAAGTAAATAAAGTAAATAGCATGCAGCAAGGTGGCCTAATCCTTTTTGTAGCAAAGGACAATCCTGGACAAATTCTTATAATAGGACAAACGCTCCCGAGGACACATGGGAATATCATCAAGCTAGTTTTCATCACGTTCATATGATTCGCGTTTGGTACTTTGATAATTTGATATGTGGGTGGACCGGTGCTTGGGTGCTGTTCTTAGTTGAACAAACATCCCACTTATGATTATCCTCTATTGCAAGCATCCGCAACTACAACAAAAGTATTAAGGTAAACCTAACCATAGCATGAAACATATGGATCCAAATCAGCCCCTTACGAAACAACGATAAACTAGGGTTTAAGCTTCGTCACTCTAGCAACCCATCATCTACTTATTACTTCCCAATGCCTTCCTCTAGGCCCAAATAATGGTGAAGTGTTATGTAGTCGACGTTCACATAACACCACTAGAGGCTAGACAACATACATCTCATCAAAATATCGAACGAGTACCAAATTCACATGACTACTAATAGAAAGACTTCTCCCTTGTCCTCAGGAACAAATGTAACTACTCACAAAGCATATTCATGTTCATAATCAGAGGGGTAATAATATGCATAAAGGATCTGAACATATGATCTTCCACAAAATAAACCAACTAGCATCAACTACAAGGAGTAATCAACACTACTAGCAACCTACTAGCATCAATCCCGGACTTGGAGACAAGAATTGGATACAAGAGATGAACTAGGGTTTGGAGATGAGATGGTGCTGGTGAAGATGTTGATGGAGATTTCCCTCTCCTGATTAGAGGAGCGTTGGTGATGATGATGACGATGATTTCCCCTTCCCGGAGGGAAGTGTCCCTAGCGTAACAGCTCGCCAGAGCCCTAGATTGATTCCCAAGGTTCCGCCTCGTGGCGGCGGAGTTTCGTCCGTAAGCTTGCCCCAATTTTTTCGGGGTAAAAGTGATGATATAGCGAAGATGGTCACGGAGGCCACCGGGGCCCAGGAGATAGGGGCGCCTACAGGGGGGTTGTCTCTGGACAGGGTGTGGGCCCCCTGGACTATTTCTTTTGCTCATAATTTCTTATAAATTCCAAAAAGTTGTTTCGTGGAGTTTCAGGACTTTTGGAGATGTGCAGAATAGGTTTCCAACGTTTGCTCCTTTTCGGCCTGAATTCCATTGCTGGCATCCCCCTCTTCATGGTAAACCTTGTAAAATAAGGAGAATAGCCATAAGTATTGAGATATAATGTGTAACAACACCCCTAATGCAATAAATATTGATATAAAAGCATGATGCAAAATGGACGTATTACGTGAGCCATGATGATCGAGACCAGGAGGGCGCCAGGCGGGCGCCAGTGCGCACAGCGTCCTTGTTTCCACTTTGGTGCTAAGAAGGCAAGCGCAGGCCCGGAGTACCGAGGCATCAAGCAAAGGTTTCCATATCGGTGCCACGAGACCAAGACCTGCAGGACGGCAAGACGGAGGTCACCATGGAGCCCAAGGCCTCGTCACCACCAGAGCCTTTTTGCAGGCGAAGACTGCTTTTGTCAGGATAAGCTGTACTAGCTGTCCCCTTTCAAATTGGCCGTTGTTGGCTACCTTCCCGCTCAAAATTTGGGAAGAGGACCAGGGCCTATATAAATAGGACTAGCCACCACCGTAGGAGGTAACTGATTCGGATCATCCTGAACCACCAAGCACAAGAACACCTCGCCTAGGGAGGTTGTTCTTCCCCTTGTACTATTCACCCTCAGCCCAAGAGGCAATCCATCACCACCACACTAGAGTAGGGTATTACACCACAACGGTGGCCCGAACTAGTATAAATCTTGTGTCCCTTGCGTTGCAAGTCCGTCGAGTTAGCCCTTGAGATCTTAGCAAAGCTAGGACGTGGATAGGTAGGGGGAGATCTTTGTGCGCACCCCAGTGTTCGAACCTTGAGGGTTTTGCCGGAACCCGTGATCCGACACACCCTGGCCGTTGTACATACGTGTACATGCTACGTGCGCGCCTCTACTACGACACGTGCTCTTCCTTACTCGGCCACGGTTCATTGCTGCAGCCTGCAGACAGACCAATCGACCAGTATGTACATACACATTCGTCACCAGAATGACAACGCTACGTACGCTTCGACCAGGTGGGTCCCGATTGTCAGGCACTTCCTTGCGTGCGAAGATGTAGCTAGTGGGTCCCACTAGTCAGGGGGTGAATCATTTTTTTGCCCGTAATATGGACGCACTTCCTTGCGTGCGAAGATGTAGCTGGTGGGTCCCAACATTCAGGGGGGAAACATTTTTTTCGTGAAATACGGTGGCCCGTCCGGTGGGTCCCTGCTGTGAGGTGGAGGACTCATTATTTTGCACGAAATAAGGAGGCATTTCATTGCTGCGGCCGTGGACCCATCTGTCAGCCTCTCCACGTACAATACTCTTCTGATCGAAGTCGTGCATTGACCACATTGACCACGCCGCGCCGAGAGCACCAGGGCGGTGGCGGTGAGGCCTAGGAAGGGGACGACGTGGGATCCGGGGAAGATGCGACGGTGGATGCCCACGCGGAGGGGAGTACGTGGGTTGACTGCTTCGGCTATGGTGTGAGGCTGTCATCGCCGGAGAATAACATGAGGTGTGGGTGAGTATAGAGGGATGGCATGGCCAGTGGTGGCAGCACAACCGGACACGGGAGGCAGGAGCAGGCGGCAAGGCCGACGCTTGTTTGGGCGGCTCGAGCAAGAAGGCATAGGTTGAAGAAGCACTACGGCCATTGGATGGACATAGTACTGTCACTGGAGCTAGAACCGTTCATATTGAGTAAGTTGACAAAGCCCTCCGTCCGCGTCAACTTAGTAGGCCCACAAGTCAGCCTCCCACTATGGTGGTCCCAGCTATCTGGGGGAGTATTCATTTTTTGTGCGTAATAAGGAGGCAGTTCCTTGCGTGCGAAGATATAGCTGGTGGGTACGAGCTGTCAGCGGTAGTATTCATTCTTTTTGGCATAATAAGGACACACTTCCTTGCGTGCGAAGATGTAGCTGGTGGGTCCCAGCAGTCAGGGGGATAAAACATAATTTTTCAGGGTAAAAAGGATGCAGTTGCATGCATGCGTCCATGGGCATGGTGCGTCCCGACTTTCAGCATCTCACGTACAGTCATCTTCCGATGACTCTCATTTGTTGACCACGTTGATCACACCATGCCGAGCGCACCAAGGCCGGTGGACGAAGGCAAGGCCCCAGACTGGAATAACCCGGAGATGGCCAATACGCGGCAGTGGAGTCGCAGATGGAGAGGAGTGGGAAACTTGACTGGTTCGGGTGCGCGGCCGCACTGCCGCCCACGGGAGATAGGAGCAAGAACAGAGGTTCAAGAAGGAGCACGGTTGTTGGATTAACATCCAACGGTCCAGCTGCTAGAATCATTTGTTGATTAAGTTGACAAAGCCCTGCGTACACGTCGGCTTAGTAGGCCCACTAGTCAGCCACCAAATTTGACGGGTCCCAGCTGTCAACGGGAGGAATAGTTTTTTCACATAACAAGGAGGCACTTCCTTCCCTGTGAAGATACAACCGGTGGGTCCCAGCTGTCAGGGGAGGAAACATTTTTTCAGCTTAATAAGGAGAAACTTTCCTTACGTGCGACCATGGACCTCGTGGGTCCCAGCCGTCAGGCTCTCCACGTACAGTCCTCTTCCGATGACTCTTGTTTGTTGACCACGCCGCGCCGAGCGCAGCGAGGCGGTGGACGACGGCGAGGCCCCGGACCGGAACGACCCAGAGATGGGAAGACGCGGCAGTGGAGTTGCAGATTGAGAGGAGTACAAGGGTTATAACTGGTTCAGGTGCGGCATGGGGCTGTAGTCGGTGGAGAATAACATGAGGTGTGGAGGGGTGGAGGGATAGCCTGGCCGGCTGTGGGGAGCGCTTTGCAACGATGCGTGCTAAGAAGAGCCGCTAGCTGCTAGAGGCTGGACCAGGCGGTCCCGGCGATGCTGTAGGAAGAAAGCGAAAGATTGAAGGTGCATGCCGGCCGTTGGATATAAATTCAATGGCTGTGGATATTGACCAAGTTGACAACGCCCTGCGTAGGCTTGATCTATTGTCCCACATGTGAGCCTGCAAAAATGTGGTATATTTTAACCCATGTTTTCTAGAATGTATAGTCCATTTGCTGGGCTGGGTGAACAAATAATTTCGCGTCAATGTGGCCAATTTAATATTTTCTAAGAAATCCCATCCCATTTGCACTTTCTTGAAATACACGAATTAGCTGGGCTCGTTCTATATATAATGTTAGGTTAGAAGGAGCAATTAATATCAAAAAATATACTGTTGCGACACATTTTTCTATATAAAATTAACAAATTAGCAAGTTATTGCTCAAAATAAAATGAGCGCGTTATTATTACATTGGTCCTTAAAATCTTTGCAAGCTTTTGTACGCAATCACCAGGATTTGCCTACCTGTGAGTCAAAAACAACCAGGATTTTCCTTGCCAACTTCTGTTGAACATTTACTTTTATAAGTTAATAACATGTGGGATGTTTTTATAATGTATATATAAGTCTCTATAAAATATACAATAATAGTAATAATATAAATATATATAATGTGGTTAGAAGGGAAAACATAAATTGGACACAACATTATTATTCTTATATATAGATAAATAAAACAGAGATCTGCGTTTTATTAAGAAAATACATTGGGCTGCCGATCTTTAAGAAAAAGTAAAACCTACGCTGGAGGCCCATAGGCCGGTATGGACCTCAAAAAATAAGTTGAAACTGATACATCTCCAACTTATCTATAATTTTTGATAGTGTCGTGCTATTATATTATCTGTTTTGGATGTTTAATGGGCTTTAATATGCACTTTTATATTATTTTTGGGACTAACCTATTAACCTACACTACAAGAAATATGTCAACTACTGACCTTCTGTCAGTGACCCTGGAAGAATGGGTCATAGATCTATGTGTTGGGGAACGTAGCAGAAATTCAAAAATTTTCTACGTGTCACCAAGATCTATCTAAGGAGAAACCAGCAACGAGGGGAAGGAGAGTGCATCTACATACCCTTGTAGATCGCTAAGAGGAAGCGTTCAAGAGAACGGGGTTGAAGGAGTCGTACTCGTCGTGATCCAAATCACCGGAGATCCTAGTGCCGAACGGACGGCACCTCCGTGTTCAACAGACGTACAGCCCGGTGACGTCTCCCACGCCTTGATCCAGCAAGGAGAGAGGGAGAGGTTGAGGAAGACTCCATCCAGCAGCAGCACAACGGGCGTGGTGGTGGTGGAGGCGTGGCAATCCTGCAGGCTTCGCCAAGCACCAGCGGGAGAGGAGAAGGAGAGAGGTAGGGCTGCGCCAAGAGGAGAAGTTCTCATGTGTTGGGCAGCCCCAAAACCCCACTATTTATAGGAGGAGGGGAGGTGGCTGCACCCCCATCTAGGGTTCCCACCCAAGGGTGCGGCAGCCCTAGATGGGACTTGGGCGGCCAAGAGGGGAGAGGGGTGCCCCTAGGGTGGGCCTTTAGGCCCATCTCGCACCTAGGGTTTCCCTCTCCCCACCTAGCTGCGCCTTGGGCCATGTGGTGGGGGCGCACCAGCCCACCGGGCTGGTCCCTCCCACACTTAGCCCATGCAGCCCTCGGGATGGTGGCCCCACTTGGTGGACCCGGGACCCTCCCAGTGGTCCCGATGCGTTCTGGAAAAACCCAAACTTTTCGTTGACCAAAACAGGACTTCCCATATATAAATCTTTACCTCCGGACCATTCCGAACTCCTCGTGATGTCAGGGATCTCATCCGGACTCGAACAACATTCGGTAACCACATACAAACTTCCTTTATAACCCTAGCGTCATCGAACCTTATGTGTAGACCCTACGGGTTCGGGAACCATGCGACATGACCGAGACGTTCTCGGTCAATAACCAACAGCGGGATCTGGATACCCATGTTGGCTCCTACATATTCCACGATGATCTCATCGGATGAACCACGATGTCAAGGACTCAATCGATCCCGTATACAATTCCCTTTGTCTAGCGGTATTGTACTTGCCCGAGATTCGATCGTCGGTATCCCGATACCTTGTTCAATCTCGTTTCCGCAAGTCTCTTTACTCGTTCCGTAACACATCATCCCATGATCAACCCCTTGGTCACATTTTGCACATTATGATGATGTCCTACCGAGTGGGCCAGAGATACCTCTCCGTTTACGGAGTGACAAATCCAGTCTCGATTCGTGCCAACCAAATGACACTTTGGGAGATACCTGTAGTGCACCTTTATAGTCACCCGATTCGTTGTGACGTTTGGTACACCCAAAGCATTCCTACGGTATCCGGAGTTACACAATCTCATGGTCTAAGGAAAAGATACTTGACATTAGAAAAGCTTTAGCATACGAACTACGATCTTTGTGCTAGGCTTAGGATTGGGTCTTGTCCATCACATCATTCTTCTAATGATGTGATCCCGTTATCAACGACATCCAATGTCCATGGTCGGGAAACCGTAACCATCATTGATCAACGAGCTAGTCAACTAGAGGCTTACTAGGGACATGGTGTTGTCTATGTATCCACACATGTATGTGAGTTTCCTATCAATACAATTATAGCATGGATAATAAAGCGATTATCATGAACAAGGAAATATAATAATAACTAATTTATTATTTCCTCTAGGGCATATTTCAACAGTCTCCCACTTGCACTTGAGTCAATAATCTAGTTCACATCGCCATGTGATTAACACTCACAGGTCACATCGCCATGTGACCAACATCCAAAGAGTTTACTAGTGTCATTAAACTAGTTCACATCATCATGTGATTAAGACTCAATGAGTTACGGGGTTTGATCATGTTTTTCTTGTGAGAGAGGTTTTAGTCAACGGTGCAGAACATTCAGATCTGTATGTACTTCATAATTCTCTATGTCATATTGTAAATGTTGCTTCCACGCCCACTTGAAGCTATTCCAAATGGTTGCTCCACTATCGTATCCGGTTTGCTACTCGAGTCACTCGGATAGGTGTTAAAGCTTGCATCGACATAACCCTTTACGCGAACTCTTTATCACCTCCATAATCGAGAAACATGTCCTTATTTACTCCAAGGACAATTTTGATCGCTGTCCAATGATCCATTCTGGATCATTCTTGTACCCTATAGTGACTCATGGCAAGGCACACTTCGGTGCGGTACACAAGATAGCATACCGTAGAGCCTACGTCTAAGGCATAGGTGACGACCTTCGTCCTTTCTCTCTTGCTCGTCGTGGTCGAGCTTTAAGTCTTAACTTCATACCTTACATCTCGGCAAGAACTCCTTCTTTGGTGATCCATCTTGAACACCTTCAAGATCATGTCAAGGTATATGCTCATTTGAAAGTACCATTAAGCGGTTTTGATCTATCCCTATAGATCTTGATGCTCAATGTTCAAGTAGCTTAATACAGGTTTTCACTTGAAAAACACTTTTCAAACAACCCTATATGCTTTCTAGAAATTCTACATCATTTCTGATCATCAGTATGTCAACAACATATGATCATCAGAAATTCTATAGTGCTCCCACTCACTTCTTTGGAAATACAATTTTCTCATAAACTTTGAATAAACCCAAAATCTTTGATCATCTTATCAAAGAGTATATTCCAACTCTGAGATGCTTACTCCAGTCCATGGAAGGATCACTGGAGCTAGCATACCTTTCAGCATCCTTAGGATCGACAAAACCTTTCTGATTGTATCTTATACAACCTTTCCTTACGAAAACTGGTAAGGAAACTCGTTTTGACATCCATTTGCCAGATTTCATAAATGCAGCTAATGCCAACATGATTCCGACGGACTTAAGCATCACTACGGATGAGAAAATCTCATCGTAGTCAACTTGTGAAAAACTCTTTGCCACAAGTCGAGCTTCATAGACGGTGACATTACCGTCCACGTCCGTCTTCTTCTTAAAGATCCATTTATCTCAATGGCTTGCCGGTCAACGAGCAAGTCCACCAAAGTCCAAGCTTTGTTCTGATACATGGATCCTATCTCGGATTTCATGGCTTCTAACCATTTGTCGGAATTTGGGCCCACCATCGCTTCTCCATAGCTCGTAGGTTCATTGTTGTCTAGCAACATGACCTTCAAGACAGGATTCTTGTACCACTCAAGCGAGACGCATCCTTGTCACCCCACGAGGTACGGTAGTGACTTGATCCAAGTTTCATGATCACTATCATAAGCTTCTACTTCAATTGGTGTAGGTGCCACAGAACAACTTCCGTGCCTGCTACACACTAGTTGTAGTGACGGTTCAATAACCATATCAAGTCTCCACCATCCTCCCACTCAACTTTTCGAGACAAACTTTTCCTCGAGAAAGGACCCGATTCAAGAAACAATCCCTATTGCTTTCGGATCTGAATTAGGAGGTATACCCAACTGTTTTGGGTGTCCTATGAAGATGCATTTTATCCGCTTTGGGTTCGAGCTTATCAACCTGAAACTTTTTCACATAAGCGTCATAGCCCCAAACCTTTAAGAAATGACAGCTTAGGTTTCTCTAAACCATAGTTCATACGGTGTCATCTCAACGGAATTACGTGGTGCCCTATTTAAAGTGAATGTGGTTGTCTCTAATGCCTAACCCATAAATAATAGTGGTAATTCGATGAGAGACATCATGGTACGCACCATATTCAATAGGGGGCAACTATGATGTTCGGACACACCATCAAACTATGGTGTTCGAGGCGGTATTAATTGTGAAACAATTTCCACAATGTCTTAATTGTGTGCCAAAGCTCGCAACTCAGATATTCATCTCTATGATCATATCATAGACATTTTATCCTCTTGTCACGATGATCTTCAACTTCACTCTGAAATTACTTGAACCATTCAATAATTCAGACTTGAGTTCCATCAAGTAAATATACTTCACATCTACTCGAATCATCTGTGAAGTAAGAACATAACGATATTCACTGCATGCCTCAGCACTCATTGGACTGCACACATCAAAATGTGTTACTTCCAACAAGTTGCTATCTTGTTCCATCTTACTGAAACCGAGGCTTTTTAGTCATTTTGCCCATGTGGTATGATTTGCATATCTCAAGTGATTCAAAATCAGGTGAGTCCAAACGATCCATCTGCATGGAGTTTCTTCATGCGTATACACCAATAGACATGGTTCGCATGTCTCAAACTTTTCAAAAACGAGTGAGTCCAAAGATCCATCAACATGGAGCTTCTTCATGCGTTTTACACCAATATGACTTACATGGCAGTGCCACAAGTAAGTGGTACTATCATTACTATCTTATATCTTTTGGCATGAAAATGTGTGTCACTATGATCGAGATTCAATAAACCATTCCTATTAGGTGCAATACCATTGAAGGTATTATTCAAATAAACAGAGTAACCATTATTCTCCTTAAATGAATAACCGTATTAAGATAGACATAATCCAATCATGTCTATGCTCAGCATAAACACCAAATGACAATTATTCAGGTTTAATACTAATCTTGATGGTAGAGGGAGCGTGCGATGTTTGATCACATCAAAATTGGAAACACTTCCAACACATATCGTCAGCTCTCCTTTAGCTAGTCTCCGTTTATTCCGTAGCTCTTTTATTTTGAGTTACTAACACTTAGCAACCGAACCGGTATCTAATACCCTGGTGCTACTAGGAGTACTAGTAAAGTACACATTAACATAATGTATATCAAATATACTTCTATCGACCTTGCCTGCCTTCTTATCTACCATGTATCTAGGGTAATTCTGCTCCAGTGGCTGTTCCCCTTATTACAGAAGCACTTAGTCTCGGGTTTGGGTTCAACCTTGGGTTTCTTCTTTGGAGCAGACAACTGATTTGCCGCTTCATGAAGTGCCCTTCTTGCCCTTGCCCTTCTTGAAGCTAGTGGTTTCATCAACCATCAACAATTGATGTTCCTTCTTGATTTCTACTTTCGCGATGTCAAACATCGTGAATACCTCAAGGATCATCTATCCCTGACATGTTATAGTTCATCACGAAGCTCTAGCGGCTTGGTGGCAATGACTTTGGAGAAACATCACTATCTCATCTGGAAGATCAAATCCCACTCGATTCAAGTGATTGTTGCACTCAGACAATCTGAGCACAAGCTCAACGATTGAGCTTTTCTCCCTTAGTTTGCAGGCTAAGAAGATCGTCGGAGGTCTTATACCTCTTGACGTGGGCACGAGCCTGAAATCCCAATTTCAGCCCTCGAAACATCTCATATGTTCCGCGATGTTTCGAAATCGTCTTCGGTGCCTCAACTCTAAACCGTTTAACTGAACTATCACATAGTTATCAAGACGTGTATGTCAGATGTTCGCAACATCCACAGACCACGTTCGAGGTCCAGCACACCGAGCGGTGCATTAAGGACATAAGCTTTCTACTGACCGCATAATTGCTACTGTAAACTTTCAACTATATTTTCTCTAGGAACATATCTAAACAGTGGAACTAAAGCGCGAGCTCACGACATAATTTGCAAAAGGTCCTTTGACTATGTTCAGGATAATTAAGTTCATCTTATGAACTCCCACTCAGATAGACATCCCTCTAGTCATCTAAGTGATTACATGATCCGAGTCAACTAGGCCGTGTCCGATCATCACGTGAGACGGACTAGTCATCATCGGTGAACATCTTCATGTTGATCGTATCTACTATACGACTCATGCTCGACCTTTCGGTCTCTGTGTTCCGAGGCCATGTCTGTACATGCTAGGCTCGTCAAGTTAACCCTAAGTGTTCCGCTTGTGTAAATCTGTCTTACACCCGTTGTATGTGAACGTAAGAATCCATCACACCCGATCATCACGTGGTGCTTAGAAGCAACGAACTTTAGCAACGGTGCACAGTTAGGGGAGAACACTTCTTGAAATTGTTGTAAGGGATCATCTTATTTACTACCGTCGTTCTAAGTAAACAAGATGCATAAACATAATAAACATCACATGCAATTATATAGTAGTGACATGATATGTCCAATATCATATAGCTCCATTGATCTCCATCTTCGGGGCTCCATGATCATTATCGTCACCGGCATGACACCATGATCTCCATCATCATGATCTCCATCATCGTGTCTCCATGAAGTTGTCTCGCCAACTTATTACTTCTACTACTATGGCTACCGGTTAGCAATAAAGTAAAGTAATTACATGGCGTTGTTCAATGACACGCAGGTCATACAATAAATTAAGACAACTCCTATGGCTCCTGCCGGTTGTCACTCATCGACATGCAAGTCGTGATTCCTATTACAAGAACATGATCAATCTCATACATCACATATCATTCATCACATTCTTCTTGGCCATATCACATCACATAGCATACCCTGCAAAAACAAGTTAGACGTCCTCTAATTGTTGTTTGCATGTTTTACGTGGCTGCTATGGGTTTCTAGCAAGAACATTTCTTACCTCACATAAAACCACAACGTGATATGCCAATTGCTATTTACCCTTCATAAGGACCCTTTTCATCGAATCCGTTCGAATAAAGTGGGAGGCGGCACCGCTAGCCACCTTATGCACCAAGTGCATGTCAGTCGGTGGAACCTGTCTCACGTAAGTGTACGTGTAATGTCGGTCCGGGCCGCTTCATCCCACAATACCGTCGAAACAAGATTGGACTAGTAACGGTAAGCATATTGAACATCATCAACGCCCACAACTACTTTGTGTTCTACTCGTGCAAAGAATCTACATAATAGACCTAGCTCATGATGCCTTTGTTGGGGAGCGTGAGCAGAAATTCAAAATTTTCCTACGTGTCACCAAGATCTATCTAAGGAGAAACCAGCAACGAGGGAAGGAGAGTGCATCTACATACCCTTGTAGATCGCTGTTTAAAGCGTTCAAGAGAACGGGGTTGAAGGAGTCGTGCTTGTCGTGATCCAAATCACGGAGATCCTAGTGCGAGCAGACGGTACCTCCGCGTTCAACACACGTACAGCCGGTGGCGTCCCACGCCTTGATCCAGCAAGGATAGAGGAGAGGTTGAGAAGACTCCATCCAGCAGCAGCACAACGGCGTGGTGGTGGTGGAGGGCGTGGCAATCCTGCAGGCTTCGCCAAGCACCGCGGAGAGGAGAAGGAGAGAGGTAGGGCTGCGCCAAGAGGAGAAGTTCTCATGTGTTGGGCAGCCCCAAAACCCCACTATTTATAGGAAGAGGGAGGTGGCTGCGCCCCCATCTAGGGTTCCCACCCAAGGGGTGTGGCAGCCCTAGATGGGACTTGGGGCGGCAAGAGGGGAGAGGGGCCCCTAGGGTGGGCCTTTAGGCCCATCTGCACCTAGGGTTTCCCTCTCCCCACCTAGCTGCGCCTTGGGCCATGTGGGGGCGCACCAGCCCACCAGGGCTGGTCCCTCCCACACTTAGCCCATGCAGCCCTCCGGGATGGTGGCCCCACTTGGTGGACCCCGGGACCCTCCCGGTGGTCCCGATCGTTCTGGGAAAAACCGAAACTTTTCGGTGACCAAAACAGACTTCCATATATAAATCTTTACCTCCGGACCATTCGGAACTCCTCGTGACGTCCGGGATCTCATCCGGGACTCGAACAACATTCGGTAACCACATACAAACTTCCTTTATAACCCTAGCGTCATCAGAACCTTAAGTGTGTAGACCCTACGGGTTCGGGAACCATCTGAGACATGACCGAGGCGTTCTCCGGTCAATAACCAACATGGGATCTGGATACCCATGTTGGCTCCCACATATTCCACGATGATCTCATCAGATGAACCACGATGTCAAGGACTCAATCGATCCCGTATACAATTCCCTTTGTCTAGCGGTATTGTACTTGCCCGAGATTCGATCGTCGGTATCCCGATACCTTGTTCAATCTCGTTTTCGGCAAGTCTCTTTACTCGTTCCGTAACACATCATCCCGTGATCAACCCCTTGGTAACATTGTGCACATTATGATGATGTCCTACCGAGTGGGCCCAGAGATACCTCTCCGTTTACACGGAGTGACAAATCCCAGTCTCGATTCGTGCCAACCCAACATTCACTTTGGGAGATACCTGTAGTGCACCTTTATAGTCACCCAGTTACGTTGTGACATTTGGTACACCCAAAGCATTCCTACGGTATCCGGGAGTTACACAATCTCATGGTCTAAGGAAAAGATACTTGACATTAGAAAAGCTTTAGCATACGAACTACGATCTTTGTGCTAGGCTTAGGATTGGGTCTTGTCCATCACATCATTCTTCTAATGATGTGATCCCGTTATCAACGACATTCAATGTCCATGGTCAGGAAACCGTAACCATCTGTTGATCAACGAGCTAGTCAACTAGAGGCTTACTAGGGACATGGTGTTGTCTATGTATCCACACATGTATCTGAGTTTCCTATCAATACAATTATAGCATGGATAATAAAGATTATCATGAACAAGGAAATATAATAATAACTAATTTATTATTGCCTCTAGGGCATATTTCCAACACTATGACCATTTGAGATCAATTGGTCAAAAGCTGTTCGGGGGGGCTCCAAACCCTAAACCATTGCGACCATTTTGGTCAGAAATGTAGTAATTTCCTTACACGAAATGGTCATAAAGCAAACAGCGCTAGTCCGCTGCCTTATTTCTAGTTGTTAACGACCAATATAGATGGTGATAGCCTTGTAAATTGTGGTGGGTTGCGATGACTAGGCGCCATCTCATCAGTTTTGCCTATGTGTCATGTTCATGTGTCATTTTTTGCTCTAGGTTGTGAAGCAACCTATATTTATGTTATTCATCAAATATTTTGGATCATATCTTCATCAAATATGTCAAAAACCTTCCTTGCCTAGTTCAAAAATAATTCAACAATATTCATTTTCCTATTCTGTTCAGAGTAGCACTTTGTGAATGAAGTACCACTTTGGCATGTCCAAATAGTATCCATTTTCTACAGTGCTTTCCTATGCCCAAATAACCATCCTCCACCAAATGCCAGCTCAATCCATTCATTATTTTGAGCCCAGCTTCAACATTCGTATTTATGTCCAGTGTGGTACTTTGCAAACAAGTACCACCTAGGCTCCTCCTTTTGAGCTGAAAATTTGTGAAGACGGTCTTCTTAGTAACTGATCATCCTCAGCCAAAACTCACACCCGTTAGCCACGTACATTTCCCGTACCTCTAATCAAACACTTGGCTGCTAATTCATGTTTGAGCATCGATCGGTCTCCTCGTGAGAATCTTATGTTGTCATTTTCTTCCTAGCACCTACCTGGGGAGTTCCCAACCCACTAGACATGCCTAGGCCGCCTAGAACACATGGGAACGACACGGTCACGCGGTGACCATGCGGCGGGCATGCGAGTTTACGCGCTCTAGAGTTGGGGCCCTCGGCCACCGCCCAAACCTCGACGTATCGCCACCAAACCATGTATTTATGATTAAATAGGTACTTATGTACCTAGAAATGATTTTTGGAAAAAATAAATAGCAAACTATGAGGCAGCTGCAGTTCAAATTTGACCCGCTTCCAACTGAATCGGCAGAAAATTGTCTTTTTCATGAGAGGTGGATCAAAACTTTTTACACCCAACCATTTTGTCAATTGTGCATTAAATATGTCCTAGTATTTTAGAAAAAAATTGTTATAATTTTGCAACAAATATTTGGGAGGTCCTTCACAAAAAACCTCCTTTTGGGCACTCGAAATAAAGGAAAATGGTTTTTTCGTCCAAAGAAAATGAAAACTTCCTTAGGCAACATTGTTTTCCGTTCCAATATGCACCCTTGTGCACAATATGAGATCATTTGAACAAACTATGCCATTAATGTGGCCATAAGATTGATCATTTAGCTTGAAAGTCATTGATCTCCACACGTGATAGCTCATTTCTGAGAACACTTTTTAAAAATATTTTTCGTATTACAAGTTTGTTATTTTTCCTGGGAACTTGGCCACATATAATGACACAATGCGAAGGTTTCCCAATTTTTTAATTTTTTTGAATTTTTATGCCCATTTCAAAATGCGGTCAAAACGGCGGGAATGACCGTTCCTAGCTAGTGGTTGAATCTTGGAATTTTTTTGGTGTTTCTCTGATTAAATAGATACTTATGTACCTAGAAATGATTTTTGGGAAAAAATAAATAGCAAACAATAAGGCAGCTGCAGTTCAAATTTGACCCGCTTCTAGCTGAATCGGAGGAAATTTGTCTTCGTCACGAGAGGTGGATCAAAAAATTTTACACCCAACAATTTTGTCAATTGTGCATTAAATATGTCCTAGTATTTTAGAAAATTGATTTGGACCAATTTTGCAACAATTATTTGGGAGGTCCTTCACAAAAAACCCTCCTTTTTGGCACTCAAAAAAAGAGGAAAATGGTTTTTTCATCCAAAGAAAATGAAAACTTCCTTAGGCAATATTGTTTGCCAGTCCAATATGCACCCTTGTGCACAATATGAGATCATTTCAACAAACTATGCCATGAATGTGGCCATAAGATTGACCATTTGGCTTGAAAGCCATTGATCTCCACACGTGATAACTCGTTTCTGAGAACACTTTTTTAAAATAATTGCCGTATTACAAGTTTCTTATTTTTCCTCGGAACTTGGCCACATATAATGACACAATGCGAAGGTTTCCCAATTTTTTGATTTTTATTGAATTTTTTATGCACGTTTCAAAATGCGGTCAAAACGGCGGGAATGACCGTTCCTTGCTAGTGGTTGAATCTTGGAATTTTTTTTGGTGTTTCTCTGATTAAATAGATACTTATGTACCTAGAAATGATTTTTGGAAAAAATAAATAGCAAACTATGAGGCAGCTGTAGTTCAAATTTGACCCACTTCCAACTGAATTGGCGGAAATTTGTCTTTTTCACGAGAGGTGGATCAAAACTTTATACACCCAACCATTTTGTCAATTGTGCATTAAATATGTCCTAGTATTTTAGAAAAAGAATTGGTATAATTTTGCAACAAATATTTGGGAGGTCCTTCACAAAAAACCCTCCTTTTAGGCACTCGAAAAATGGAAAATGGTTTTTTCGTCCAAAGAAAATGAAAACTTCCTTAGGCAACATTGTTTGCCATTCCAATAAGCACCCTTGTGGACAATATGAGATCATTTGAACAAACTATGCCATGAATGTGGCCATAAGATTGATCATTTGGCTTGAAAGCCATTGATCTCCACACGTGATAGCTCGTTTCCGAGAACACTTTTTTAAAATAATTACCATATTACAATTTTGTTGTTTTTCCTAGGAACTTGGCCACATATAATGACACAATGAGAAGGTTTCCCAATTTATTTATTTTTGTTTGAATTTTTTATACCAGTTTCAAAATGCGGTCAAAACGGCGGGAATGATCGTTCCTAGCTAGTGGTTGAATCTTGGAAGTTTTTTGGTGTTTATCTGATTAAATAGATACTTATTTACCTAGAAATGATTTTTGGGAAAAATAAATAGCAAACTATGAGGCAGCTGCAGTTCAAATTTGACCCGCTTCCACCTGAATCGGTGGAAATTTGTCTTTTTCACGAGAGGTGGATCAAAACTTTTTACACCCAACCATTTTGTCAATTGTGCATTAAATATGTCCTAGTATTTTAGAAAATTTATTTGGTACAATTTTGCAACAAATATTTGGGAGGTGCTTCACAAAAACACCTCCTTTTAGGCACTCGAAAAATGGAAAATGGTTTTTTCGTCCAAAGAAAATGAAAACTTCCTTAGGCAACATTGTTTGCCATTCCAATATGCACCCTTGTGCACAGTATGAGATTATTTGAACAAACTATGCCATGAATGTGGCCATAAGATTGATCATTTGGCTTGAAAGCCATTGATCTCCACATGTGATAGCTCGTTTCTGAGAACACTTTTTTAAAATAATCGCCGTATCAAAAGTTTGTTATTTTTCCTGGGAACTTGGCCACATATAATGACACAATGCGAAGGTTTCCCAATTTTTTGATTTTTTTGAATTTTTTATGCCCGTTTCAAAATGCGGTCAAAACGGCGGGAATGACCGTTCCTAGCTAGTGGTTGAATCTTGGAAAACTTTTCATGTTTCTATGATTAAATATATACTTTTGTACCTAGAAATGATTTTTGGAAAAAATAAATAGCAAACTATGGGGCAGCCGCAGTTCAAATTTGACCCGCTTCCTGTTGAATCGGTGGAAATTTGTCTTTTTCACCAGAGGTGGATCGAAACTTTTTACACCCAACCATTTGGTCAATTGTGAATTAAATATGGCCTAGTATATTAGAAAAATTATTTGGTCCAATTTTGCAACAATTATTTGGTAGGTCCTTCACAAAAAAACTCATTTCGGGCACTCGGAAAATGGAAAATGATTTTTTCGTCCAAATAAAATGAAAACTTTCGTAGGCAACATTGTTTGCCATTCCAACATGCACCCTTGTGCACAATATGAGATCATTTGAACAAACTATGCTATGAATGTGGCCATAAGATTGATCATTTGGCTTGAAAGCCGTGAATTTTCACACATGATAGCTCATTTCTTATAACAATTTTTTAAAAGAATTGTCGTATTACAAGTTTATTATTTTTTCTGGTAACTTGGTCACATGTAATGACACAATGCAAAGGTTTCTCAATTTTTTGATTTTTTTTCATTTTTATGCCCGTTTCAAAATGCGGTAAAACAGCGGGCATGACCGTTCCTAGCTAGTGGTTGAATCTTGGAAAACTTTTGGTGGTTCTCTTATTAAATAGGTACTTATGTACCTAGAAATGAGTTTTTGAAAAAATAAAAAGCAAACTATGAGGCAGCTGCAGTTCAAATTGACCTGTTTCCTACTAAATCGGCGGAAATTTGTCTTTTTCACCAGAGGTGGAACAAAGATTTTGACACCCAACCATTTGGTCCAGTGAACATTAAATATGACCTAAGATTTTATAAAATTGATGTGGTCCAAATTTGCAACAAATATTTGCTACGTTCTTCATAAAAGAATCATTTTGGGCACTCGGAAAATGACTTTCTTACAAAAAAAATCATTTCTTAGAACACTTTTTTATGATATTTGCATTATTCAAAGTTTGTTATTCTTACTGAAAAGTAGGTCACACTTGGCGACACAATGCGAAGGTTTTTGATTTCTATTTGATTTCATAAATTTCCTAGGCCGTCAAATAGCAGACATGATTTAACATCTGATTTTCAATCGGTTATGACCAATTTAAATGGTCTTAAAATCATCAAAGGGGTACTGCGTTCTGATTGGTCCAAAACCATCTCATGCGGATCATGGATTAAGCACCGTCGGATGCACCCGGATCCAACGGCAGCCCACACCCCCCTCGTCGCTCTCGCCCCCCTCCCGAATCATCCTCATCCACCCATGAAACCCTAGCTCACTTTTCCCCATCGCCGCCACCGCTCCCGCTCCCTTTTACCCATCGCCGTCGCCGCTCCCGCTCCCTTTCGCACTGCTCCCGCTCCCTCTCCCTTCCACACCCGCAAGTTCATGACCAACCGCATGCTGGCCCGCAAGCAGTTCGTGCTCGAGGTCATCCACCCGAGCACCAAATCCTAACCAACTCCTAATCCCCGCCCACTCCCTGCTACGCGTCGCGGCACTTCCACCGCACGCCAGATCGCTGGCTTGCACCGCGGCCGCGCGGGGCTGGATCCAATGCGGGCGCTACTACTTCTGTGGTAGTGACTGCTTGATGCGGACGATCTGAGGAGGAGGAGGACGCGCGGCGGGGATGGCGGCTACGGCCGGGGCGGCGACGAGCGGCGGCCCAGTGAGTCCGCCAAGGTCTCCAAGGTTCGAGATCTCGCCCACTTCCTCTCATTCCTTGCATTTCGTCGGCGATTCTGAAGCGCTCGTGTGCTTGTGCGTAGGCGCAGTTGAAGGAGAGGCTGGCCAAGGTGTACGAGGTCAAGGCGGAGTTGAAGGAGAGGCTGTTGCCGGTCTCTGGCTCCTCGTCACGGCTAGCTCCGGCCACATTGGATGGCGGGTAGGAGCCCATCTTCCGCCGCTTCTCCATCCTATGACGCGACTCCTAGGGCGCGGCTCCTCCCTCGCAGCAGCTCCTGGTCGGTCCAGCCAGGGCACCACTCCGGCGAACGGCGCCCCACTCCGGCCGACGACCCAATCAGGTGAAGGACCCTCGTTCGTGCCCCCTCCCCTCCTCCCAGTCATTGGCCATGAGTTCCTCCGCCAAGATGAGCAGCCCCTTTTGATTTTTTTTTGCCAAACATTCATCCAGATTTGCTATGAACTTCTGCGGGACAATTGAAGATAACCCCCCTTGTTGGAAAATCCTTGATCATACACCCCCCGCCGCTGTGCTTACTTGTCATGTGCTGCTAGACATACATAAATACATGACCAAAATGAGATTTAGTTCTCTGTTATGGTTGGCAAAGTCTGTCCAGTTTGCAAAGTCTCGTGTACTTTCATGTTTTCATGCACAGTAGTAAGTTCTCACTAAGTATTATATTTTCCTCTGGATGCTAGCATTGTATTTCCATAGAGGAAAAACAATGATGGTTCTGTGTTAGATCTTTCATACTGGATCAATACTGGCTCACCAGAATATATACACTACACACTCATTCTGGAAGTTCCTTTCAAGTGACAAACAAGTGCATTTTTTTTACAATGCACCATGGTTTCTTGTTTCTATTGTGAAAGTAATGTCAATGGTGTTGCATAGTTCTGAATAAAAATGCAAATGGCTTGTGAATGTCAATGAACTTACAATATCAGTCTCTTAGAGTTGTTTTTGCAACCTAATATTGTTGTAAAATCCTTTCCTTGATCTGCGGTTGATGTGGTGGTCTGCTGTTGTGGATGATGCATGCAGGGGCTGCTGGAGAACACGGAAAAGGATAGGGTCTGGAGGCTGATAGGCTGACGACTGCCAATGAGAGCGAACCGCCACCGCCACCTCCAAGCAAGCCAGCAAAACCTAGGAGGCACATAATGGCCAGGCCTCCCAATGGATTGGGAAAGAAGGGCCAGCCCATCCAGCTGCTTGCCAACCACTACAAAGTCTCTGTCAAGCCTTCAGAGGATTTTTTCAACCACTACTATGTAATAAGCATGATTGCTTTCTTTCCTAGCTCGCGGATTATATATCCTACACATCCTCCTTCATTTTTTGTGATAACTAGTTCTCACCCACTCACTTGCTCATCGTTGTAAGTTACTGTAGTAGGTAGGTTGCTCTGATCCTCACAAGTTAATGCTTAGTTTGTCTGGGTGTGTGTCTACATACGCAGGGGATGTGTTCACTGATGACCAGAATGAGCTAATTGTGGCGTCTGCTGACTATTTGAGGATCTTTTATATATGTCCCTAGATGTCCTTATGAAATACCTGATATGATAACATGACCTGAATTAGGACTATTACCTGCTCATCGGCTACACCTGTGCATTTCTGTTTTGAATGTCCTGTATTTGTTGTTGCATGATAGATACATATATGTGACATCAATTTGTCATTGGATATTGCTGGAAACTAGCTATGTGACATCAATTTCTTGGTTGTCTAGTTTGTTATGTCACATCAATTGTATGCTTTTTCTATTATCGGTGTGTTACGCTCATTAGGCGATGTTTGCCAACTATCATGGAATGCTGGTACATGACTAGGATGTAGTCCTGCATTGCTCTCCTTGGATGTGTCTCAGAGTTGTTTCTGTTCTTTCAGGAGCTTGGTATCACCGCATTGCACATTAAGCTCCGTACATTGGAGGCAACAAGACCAAGACACAGTGTCACGGAGCTCGATCGCTCTCAGGGCTCTTGCTCGTTCTGGGATGAAAATTGGGCGTATTGGTACGCCATGCTTCTTCTGATATAGTGTTTGTGGAAGCACATATGTCCATGTTATTGTCTCTGCATATGGCTAACCATAATGTTTGTTCTGGTGCTGCAGAGGACATGACTCCAGTTCCCACTGGCAGCACCCGCCAGAAGGGAGGAAGGAGGGGAAGGAGGCTGTAGGTTATCTTTCAACTCTACTAGTGGCAATCAAGAAACTTACTACTCTCTAGTAGTCCTGATGTTTCTATGATTGTCATGAGGAGCTTTAATTTTGCTCTGCTGAGGATCATTTGTTGTTAGTTGTACTATGAATGTTGCATGGATCCTATTGTTGGTTCAGAAACTTGTGGTATTTATGCGAAAAACTAGCTTTTCAGTCTTAAGGAAACCTTGAAATGGAGTGATATCTTTTGTCACATTGGTTGTTGCACCCCTTGATCTTTGCAATAAGTAAATAACTGTCTTTGATACGTTGCTCTACTCCATGTTCATGTTCTTAAACTGCTGAATAAGATCCCTGGCTCCTACGTTCCAGTTCCCCTCCAATCCATCAATTTAGGTGTTAGTATGCTGTTGATGCTACTGTTGATGCCATGCTTTTTGTCTTGTCATGTGTTGAAATTAAGTGGCAGCATCAGATGCAAATCTATTAGTGTTGTTAAACTACTGGTAGGCTAGCTACAAGCTATAGGGAGAGCAGGGGATTGAAATTGGTTCTTCTTTTGACAGATATAATATGTATTCTGGCTTGTTATTTTCTTCTCTAGCAAATTGTAGACATGAATCTCCAGTTGACCTATTGCTTCGTACACCTATATAAGTTCTATTACATCTTTTTGAAATTGCTACAAATTCTATGATATGTGAGGCCCTTCTATTTGCTGCAAGCATTGACACAATATGCCGTGCGCAGGGATCTCCGCATCCGAGTCCCAGGTGTCCTACGTAGCAAGGAGCTGGGCAAATAGAGCAAGCAGTGCCGCTGGTTCCTTCGAGGATGCGTGCTGCTGGTCGAGTCTTGTGGAGAAGCAAGTCGTATCGGGCATCATCTCACTTGTGCCGCTGTGGTAAGAGCAAAATGCCACTCTCACTTGATGTGCATGTATTAACACAACAAAGCATTCTTACATGGTGATTGTTAGCGACACAACAATTATCTCGCATCATAGTGTCATTCTCTTCGCAGTTAACAAATGCATCTTGTCCAACTAAGTAAACTAGACCCAGCTTGTACAATAAAGTGAACTAAATGTTGTCACATTCTGTACATGTTACTTTCTATTTGGTGTCTGATAATGATATCTATGGAAATTCTACATCTGTAAAGAATAAATAATGTGTTAAGTTTTCCTTGTAGGCAACATTGCTTTAGGATTAATTTAAGATTTTGTGAGTATGCCTAGGTTCTGCGAATATGCATCGCAAACATCTAGTGTTGTATGCCTAGGTTCTGCGAATATGCATCGCAAACATCTAGTGTTCTAATACAGTTGGTCTCTAAAACATCTAGTTATTGGAAGTTGTTTGAATCTGTTGCTTTATAATACATTCAGTCCATAAATCTGCATTTCTGTGAAATTTTGTTAAATATGTTATTTCCTAATGGTCTGTACACTAAACCTGGAGGTTTGAATATCTACTCCAGGAATGAAAAGGATACTCTAATGCCTTTGTGTTCACCCTTTTACAGGAGCTCCAGGCCTAGGAAATTTCAAGTTCGAAGCCGCGTGTAGCCCTACACAGCAAAGATTTGTTCTGTTTGACTGGAATAGACTGTAAAGATTATAGTACTGTAATAGTAGGCATATCTGGGTTGTAATAGACTATGCACAGAATGTAATAGACTATGTACAGGAGCTCCAGGCCTAGGAAATTCTACATTTGTTCTATTCATATTTAAAATATTGATTATTTGTGTGATTCGAAGACTTGTGAAATGGAAACCTAATTAGTGGGACCCATTTCTGAAAATAATCTAAACAATTCTCACATTTCTGACATGTGGGACCAATATAGGAGATTATTACAAGTGGGACCCATCTGACTTGTGGGATCAGCTTGAAAAATATATTGACTGAAACACTAAAAAGGCCATGGCCCAAAATAAAAAAGGCCAAATTGTTGGGACAGGCCCATGTAGCTAGAGAAAATTAACAGAAAAAATATATATTAAAAAGGCTGAATTAATGGGCTCGGCCCATCTAAAGCACCGAAATGGACCGGGCTGATTCTAAGTAACGACCTTTTCAATTGGTCGCAATTTTGCCATGTCAGATTGCCACGTCGGATCCGACGTGGCCTGAGCAGACAGCCAGTGACCAAAACAAAAGGTCATGGGTTCAACGACCTTCTGTGAGAAGGTCGTTAATTTCAGTTTACGACCACCAGCTTTTGACCTTCTGTTTTTGGTCACAAAAAGGTCGCAAATGAAAAACTCTAACCTTTCAGCGGCCAATAGTGAGGGTCACAAGTTGAATATTTCTTGTATTGTAGCTAGAGCCAGACTTGCAACGCCAGGGTTAGACTCCTCCTCAGACTCCACCTCTGCCTCCTCAGAAGCAGACTCCTCCTCTAAATCCAACTTCATCCCAACAAAAGCACGAGCCTTGCCAGATGAGCTCTTCTTATGAGATGAAGACTTGGATGAGGACTTGGAAGAAGACTTTGAGGATTTCTTCTTCTTGTCATTAGAATCATATTCCTTGCTCTTCTTCTTCTTCTTGTTCTCATTGTCCCACTATGGACACTCAGAGATGTAGTGTCCAGGTTTCTTGCACTTGTGACATGTTCTCTGTCGGTGTCAAAACTGGTGGATCTCGGGTAGGGGGTCCCGAACTGGGCGTCTAGGCGGATGGTAACAGGAGAAAAGGGGCACGATGTTTTTACCCAGGTTCGGGCCCTCTTGATGGAGGTAAAACCCTACTCCTGCTTGATTAATATTGATGATATGGGTAGTACAAGAGTGGATCTACCATGAGATCAGAGAGGCTAAACCCTAGAAGGTAGCCTATGGTATGATTGTTGTTCGTCCTACGGACTAAAACCCTCCGATTTATATAGACACCGGATAGGGTTAGGGTTACAGAGTCGATTACAATGGTAGGAGATCTACATATCCGTATCGCCAAGCTTGCCTTCCACGCCAAGGAAAGTCCCATCCGGACACGGACGAAGTCTTCAATCTTGTATCTTCATAGTCCAGAGTCCGCCAGCGGTGATAGTTCAGCTATCCGGACACCCCTAATCGGGACTCCCTCGGTAGCCCTTGAACCAGGCTTCAATGACGGCGAGTCCGCGCGCATATTGTCTTGGCATTGCAAGGCGGGTTCCTCCTCGAATACTTCATAGAAGATTTTGAACACAAGGATAGTGTCCGCTCTGCAAAACAAGTTCCACATACTACCGTAGAGAGAATAACCTTTGCACAGATCTGCTGACGTATTCCGCGGCGTGACATCACACCACGGCCAGGCCTTTATACAGCGGTTTCCTTGGCACGTCTTATTAGAGAGGAGACCGTGCCCCCTTATTCCGGGATTCCCATCAATACAGACGTGGGTAACCCAGCCGCGCCATTGATTACGGCGCTTGGGAGATAAGCGAGTTTTACCAGTCGACGGGGACGCATAGCCGTCCGTCCATATAAGGGATAAGGATCCACCTTTTCACCTCGCCTTCTTCCTCCTTTGCTCATCCATTTCTGCTTTTCGAGCTCCAACGCCCAAGTCCGCACATCCCACCTCAACCTTCTCCAACTATGTCGGGAGCGGGAGGCAAGTGGATGGCCTCCTCCGTCACGGAGGGGCACATCAAAAAGCCGCGGAAGGCCGGATACTTGTATAGCGACATCGCGCACCGGCTCCCCAACGAGGGGCAGCTCATTCCCACCCCCAGGCCCCATGAGAGGGTGGTGTTCCTCACCCACTTCCTCCGCGGACTAGGTTTTCCACTTCACCCATTTGTCCGGGGGATCATGTTCTACTACGGCCTGGACTTCGACGATTTGGCCCCGAATTTCATCCTCAACATCTCAGCGTTCATCATCATGTGCGAGGCCTTCCTCTGCATCCAGCCCCACTTCGGCTTATGGCTGAAGACCTTCAATGTCAAGCCGAAGGTAGTAGGCGGCCGCCAAGCGGAGTGCGGAGGCGCCATGGTTGGCAAGATGGCCAAAGTCCTATGGCTCGAGGGCTCCTTTGTGGAGACCATAAAGGGTGGCAATCGGGTGGTTCTACATCACCGAGCAGCGCGACTCTCAATGGGCGGCGGCCCCAATTCGATCTGGCTTCCCCACGGCTCACATCATGGAAAGAGACGGGCTCGACATGGGGTGATTCGGACGAGCTGTCCGGACTCCAAACCTCGTCCAAACCTGGTGGACAAGAATCTCGGGCTTGTCAGCGTAATCCGGTGATGCTCATCCGTCGGATTCTCCCATGCCAACAACAGGCCTTCAAATTGTGGGAGTTCGATCCGCACAGCACCAAACTCTGAAAAGGCTCTTGACACTACGTGCGAAGATGCCCGGAAGGTGCTGTTCAAGGCGCCGAAGTTCTCACATCCGCCATCAAGATCGCGGATTCAGCTCGCAGCGTCAAGCCAGCGAGGTAAGTTATGTTACCCTTTATGGGACTCTTTTTTTCATAGTTTGAGTTTATGCGGGATCTAAAATTACCTAACCTTTGACAGGACTGGCTAAAGACGTCCGGACAGATTAACTGTCCGGCCCCTTTGCCAGAAGACCCAGCGGACGCCCGATTGACAGGGCTGCTGGCTCCGGCACCTCACGTGGTGACGGAGAAGAAGGCCAAGAACAAGGCCACGGGAACTCGAAGGAGCTCCCGGCGCCAGGTGGCGTGCGACTCATCGTCCGACGACTCTGAGGCAGAATCCTCCCCTAAGGAATAGGAGGAGGAAAAGGAAGCCTCTCCCAGCCGGGGAGAAAAAGGAAGGCCGCCCGACCGGGAGGCGGAGGAATCCAAGAAAGGAAGGACCCTTCCTCCGGACTTCTCCACCAACGCCGACAACGATGAGGAGGAGTGGCCAACAAGGGCCAATCCCCTGGTGAGATCGTAAGTGTCCGGACTCCGGAATAGTTCATGACTTTTTATTTGTCGCATAGTGTCTTCTAACGCCGAATATGACCATGTAGCCCGCCCAAGGGCAGGCTCGCCGCGCCGTCGGCGGCTCCACGGATTCGTCGGATGTGAATAGCACTTCACTTCCGATTGCCTCCTCTCCTCGTGTCACCGGCGACACATGATGGAGTCCCAAAAGGGCCCAGCCAGAGGAGGTGGTCCCGAGGCGCCGCAAGGCGACCTCCCGGACTCTGGCGCAAAGGGGCGAGACCGAGAGGGCTCTAAGTCCGCCCCTGTGCGGACTCTGCATCGAACCTTCAGTGGTTCCAAGTCCGCAAGCGGCCCCTTCAGAAGAAGGGCAAGACTACTGACACCGGTGACCTCCGTCCATCCGGAGGCACCGGATAGCTTCTTGGAGGCGCTTAACGGCGCCTCCATCAGCGAGGAGCACCGCCTTTGTTATGAGTGTGGTGATCCAGAAAGTTCGATCCGCCAAGAGCGGGCTGGTGAAGCTGTACCAGCCTTCAAACAGGCTTTGAGGTAAGTTTAGAATATGTAAAAATATTACCGCATAGACGGTAGCCCACGATGCTTAGTTCGGTGTTCGGAAAGAAAAGTCGGATGAGGATCTAAAAGATATCGCAGGAGTCTAACATAAGTATGTCAATATGGGAATGCAGGTGTCTTCTTGACCTCTGCCAAGACCGACTACGGAGGTCAATGCATTGAAGCGAGCCTCGGCGGTCCGAGAACGAGCTCGGCCTTGCCAAGAAGCAGCTCGAGGACAAGGAAGGTAAGTAATACCTTATTAAAGAAATACCTTATAGAAAGGATTTGGTTGCAAAAATGACAGGAAGCAACCTATATTTCTGTCATCCCCAAAATTCCCAAAAAAATCTCATAAATTCTTTGGGTCATATCTTCATCAAATATGTAAAAACCTTCCTTTCCTAGTTAAAAAATAATTCAAAAATATTCATTTTCCTATTCATTCGAACAACAGTTTGTGAAGGAAGTACCACTTTGGCATGTCCAAATAGTATCCATTTTCTGATTGCTTTTCTATGACCAAATAACCATCCTCCACCAAATGCCAGCTCAATCCATTCATTATTTTGAGCTGAGCTTCAACATTCAGATTTATGTCCTTGTGGTAGTTTGCAAAGCAAGTACCACATAGGCTCCTCCTTTTGAGCTGAAAATTTGTGAAGACGGTCTTCTTAGTAACTGATCATCCTCAGCCAAAACTCACACCCATTAGCCATGTTCATTTCCCGTTCCGCAAATCAAACACTTGGCTGCTTATTCATGTTTGAGCATCGATCGGTCTCCTCATAAGAATCTTATGTTGTGATTTTCTTCCTAGCACCTACCTGGAGAGTGCCCAACCCACTAGACATACCTAGGCCGCCCAGAACACATGGTAACGCCACAGTCACGCTGGTGACCATGCGGCGGCATGCGAGTTCTGGCGCTCTAGAGTTGGGGCCCTCGGCCACCGCCCAAACCTCGACGATCGCCACCAAACCATGTATTTATGATTAAATAGGTACTTATGTAACTAGAAATGACTTTTGGAAAAAATAAATAGCAAACTATGAGGCAGCTGCAGTTCAAATTTGACCCGCTTCCAGCTGAATCGATGGAAATTTGTCTTTTTCACGAAAGGTGGATCAAAACTTTTTGCACCCAACCATTTTCTCAATTGTGCATTAAATATGTCCTAATATTTTAGAAAATTGATTTGGTCCAATTTTGCAACAATTATTTGGGAGGTCCTTCACAAAAAAACCTCCTTTTGGGCACTCGGAAAATGAAAACTGGTTTTTTCGTCCAAAGAAAATGAAAACTTCCTTAGGCAACATTGTTTGCCATTCCAATATGCACCCTTGTGCACAATATGAGATCATTTGAACAAACTATGCCAGGAATGTGGCCATAAGATTGATCATTTGGCTTGAAAGCCATGAATCTTCAGAGATGATAGCTCATTTATAAGAATACTTTTAAAAAATAATTGCCGTATTACAAGTTTGTTATTTTTCCTGGGAACTTGGCCACATAAAATGACACAATGCGAAGGTTTCCCAATTTTTTGATTTTTTTTGAATTTTTTATGCCCATTTCAAAATGCGGTCAAAACGGCGGGAATGACCGTTCCTAGCTAGTGGTTGAATCTTGGAATTTTTTTGGTGTTTCTCTGATTAAATAGGTACTTATGTAACTAGAAATGATTTTTGGAAAAAATAAATAGCAAACTATGAGGCAGCTGCAGTTCAAATTTGACCCGCTTCCAGCTGAATCGGCGGAAATTTGTCATTTTCACGAGAGGTGGATCAAAACTTTTTGCACCCAACCATTTTGTCAATTGTGCATTAAATATGTCCAAGTATTTTAGGGAATTTATTAGGTCCCATTTTGCAACAATTATTTGGGAGGTCCTTCACAAAAAAAAAACTCCTTTTGGGCACTCGGAAAATGAAAAATGAATTTTCCGTGCAAAGAAAATGAAAACTTCCTTAGGCAACATTGTTTGGAATTCCAAGATGCACCCTTGTGCACAATATGAGATCATTTGAACAAACTATGCCATGAATGTGGCCATAAGATTGATCATTTGGCTTGAAAGCCATGAATCTTCACGCATGATAGCTCATTTATGAGAACACTTTTATAAAATAATTACCCTATTACAAGTTTATTATTTTTCCTAGAAACTTGGTCACATATAATGACACAATGTGAAGGTTTTCCATTTTTTTGATTCTTTTTGAATTTTTTATGCCCATTTCAAAATGCGGTCAAAACGGCGGGAATGACCGTTCCTAGCTAGTGGTTGAACCTTGGAATTTTTTTGGTGTTTGTCTGATTAAATAGGTACTTATGTAACTAGAAATGATTTTTGGAAAAAATAAATAGCAAACTATGAGGCAGCTGCAGTTCAAATTTGACCCGCTTCCAGCTGAATCGGCGGAAATTTGTCTTTTTCACGAGAGGTGGATCAAAACTTTTTGCACCCAACCATTTTGTCAATTGTGCATTAAATATGTCCTTGTATTTTAGAGAATTGATTAGGTCCAATTTTGCAACAATTATTTGGGAGGTCTGTAACGCCCCGGATTCGATGCGCCAGGTGTCTGCCAGTTATTCGCTGTCGTTGCCATGTCATGTGCTTGCGTGTTGCACTTTGCCATGTCATCATCTGCATTTCATATAATGTCATCATGTGCATTTCATTTTGCATACATGTTCGTCTCATGCATCCGAGCATTTTCCCCGTTGTCCGTTTTGCAATCCGGCACTCCTATGTCTCCCGGCGCCCCCTTTTGTCCTTTTTCGTGTGCCGGTGTTAAACTTTCTCGGAATGGACCGAGGTTTGCCAAGCGGCCTTGGTATAGCACCGGTAGACCGCCTGTCAAGTTTCCTGCCATTTGGAGGTCGTTTGGTACTCCAACGGTTAACCGGGTAACCCCAAAAGCCACTTTTGTGTGCAGCCCAACACCCCTTCCAAAGTGGCCCAAAACCCATCCTAACTCCCGTCCATGCTCTCGGTCGTTCGACACGATCGCGTGGCCGAAAACCGCACCTCATTTGGACTCTCCTACCTCCTTCTACCTATAATTAAGCCTCCCCCTCCGAAATCCCGGGTCCAAACCCTAGCCATTTTCCTCCCCGCGCCGCGGACACTTTCTCCTCCCACCGGACATGTCCGCCCCCCATGGCCGAATCGGGCGTGCCATGTGGCCTCCCGCCTCTCTCTCCTCCCGCCGCTGCCGGCCCATGAGCCGTCTTGGGGCCCTTGTGACCCATGCCCCCCCGCGCCTGGCCAGCGCGCGCGCGCCCGCCCTCCCCTGCCCGCCACGGCCTCGCCGCCCCCGTCGCCGAGCTCCACCGCCGCCCGGCCCCTCGCCGTCCCGCCGCCCGCCCTCTCGCGCTTCGCCGCCGCCGTGGCGAGGCCAGCAGGCATCAGCGCCAGCCTGCCGTCGCCGCCACCGTGGCCCCGCGCTGCCTCCGGTGGCCGTGTGACCCGCCGCCGGTGGGCCTCGCCCGCGCCTCTCCTCGCCTCCCCGCTTTCGCGGGGGCGCGTCGCCTCGCCGCCCCGACTGCTCCGCCCCTCCACCGCGCCTCCCGAGCCCTCCACCGCCGTCCCCGCGCCGCCTCGCGCCGGATCCGGCGAAGCTCCGGCCAGATCCGCCGCCGCCTCGTTATCCGTGCCGAGAGGTTGACTTTCCCCCCGATATCCCCTGTCCTTTTCTGGCATTAATTTTATATGCTCATGTTCATTGCATCATAACTCTCTGCATATTGCTCTGTTTCGTGCGTGTAATATGTCAAATTATTCGGCTCGACGAGTACATCATTTCATCTCATTGCATCATTTTCATTTGAGCTCATCTTGATGCCCGAAATTCTGTTGGAAGAGGGCTATGTGATGTTAGTTTCAGATTCTTATCAGAACATGCACTTTTGTCATTTTTGCCATGATTGATGTGTGCACCCTATGAACTTGAGTCCTACATGTGTTTTGTAATATGCCATGCCATCTTTACAGGGGTGTATGCCATATATTTTTGTGATCTCTGTGGTGACTAGCACAAGCATGCAAACTAGGCTTCATGATATTGCTGATTTCAGCCCTGCTCACTGATATTTTTATGCCATGTAAACTTGATGCTACCGAGAGATCCATGCTTATTTTGAGATACTTCAGTAAGGATGTTTTGAACATATGGTTATTCTATATCCATCAATGCCCTTGTTTGCAATTATGTAGTGCCATAGCTTGAGTCAATCGAGCTCTACTTTTGCTATAAAATGTTTCCTGGCAGATTGTTTACATGTTATTCAATTTTGCCAAGGTTGTTGTAGTTGATCTATGTATGCTATGATGTTGTTCTTGCCATGTATAGCTTCTATGCCACGTCTTCTTACTATGAGTTGCATTGCCATGCCATGTATTGCTCTGTGGTGAGTGGTTCAAGCTCACCAACATGCCTACTTATTGTTGTTCCTGCCATGTACGAATCTGTATTATAACTTTCCATGTTTACATGGGTGTCATCATATTTTCTGATCCTTTGTGGCTCATGGTCAGTAAGGGACATTTGTTATATGCATTTAGTAGTTTCATGCCATGCCTTTGTTTGCCATGATAAGTTCCTGTAACATGTTGTTTGATAGCTCTAAACATTGCAACGTGATGTTATTTCTGCTAAAGTCTGAACTGTTATTATTTGCAATCTTGCCATGTGTGTTTGAGCATGTTCTAGTGATTTCTGGAGATAGCTCAGTGTTCATGTTTTGTCATGCATTACCTGTACATCATGCCCATGCCTTTTTTTATTACGTTGAGGTCCTGTAGCATGTTGTTTTGATGCTTGCAATATGCCTAGTTGCTGTTTTGGACAGATTGTTGTCATGACGTATAGAGTGTATGTGTTGCACCGTTGCTCCGTTTTGAGTGTGCTCTATATGAAACTTGCTTGTTTTTGCATGTAGTTTCATATTATCATGTTGCATCCTTGTTTTGAGGTGTTTGCTTGATGTTTGTATGCATTTTGCATCAATGCCATGTTTAACTTGTTTTGCTCATATCTTCTAAGCCGTAGCTCCGAATCTAATGAACTTTATATGTAACTTGACTATAATTTCGTGTAGATCATCATGGTGCATCTTAATTTGCTGTTTAACAACTTGAACATAAGGTTTATTCAGATCTGGACCAATTTCGAAATTTGCATATGAGGACTTACCGGAATTGTTATATGTTGTTCCCGGCCTCATTTAAACTTGCTTTGATGTGTTGCTCTTGTATGCATCATCTCTTGCCATGAGTAGCTTCATGTAGTCTTGTCATGCATCATGCTTGTTTGTGCATCATGCCTTGTTCATGTGTGGTGTGTTTACTATGTTGTGTGCTTCTTCTTGTTAGTTCCTGTTTCGTTGCGATCGTGAGGATTCGTTCGTCTACGCTTGGTTCGGCTTCATCCGTTCGTCTTCTTCATGGACTCGTTCTTCTTCCTAGTGGGATTTCAGGCAAGATGACCGCTACCCTGGATCTCACTACTATCATTGCTATGCTAGTTGCTTCGTTCTATCGCTATGCTGCGCTACCTATCACTTGCTGCTCAAGCCTCCCCAAATTGCCATGAACCTCTAACCTTTGACACCTTTCCTATGCAAACCGTTGTTTGGCTATGTTACCGCTTTGCTCAGCCCCTCTTATAGCGTTGATAGTTGCAGGTGAAGATGAAGTTTGTTCCTTGTTGGAACATGGAGATGCTGTTCCTTGTTGGAACATGTTTATTTGTTGGGATATCACTGTAGCGACCAGACCCGAATGGATCAAGTCTCGTGCTCGATGTCATCCTGGATCGATGTCTTGACGACACACACAAGCTTGAAGGATTTATAGCGAGTAGCAATCACACACTTATTACATCGTTGTCCACAAGGGAACTTATTACAATAATATGGCTTAAGGCCATCTAATAATAACAATGGAAGGCTTGGAAGATAAGTGAGTCCATCAACTCCATCGGCATCACCGAGTATAGAACCACGACCTAACACCTTACTCGTAAATTCGAAAAGTGCATGAACGTGAAAGTTGCAGCCCAAAACGGGTCAACACATGGAATATCTTGGCAATGTAACACATAGAGAGTAATGAAACAACAAGCCTATACTACATGCATATATGGCTGGTGGTAAGGCTCTCTGGTTACATTTTTGCATAAAGCTAGTTTTCCCTACAACAAAGGAATAATTTTATTTAACTATCATGGTGGTTGTTAAACATTGAGAATGGTTGATGACATCCTCAATCCCAATTAAAAGTACTCATCAAAATCCCAATAACTTTTATTAGAAGTAACATGTTGAGATTCACATGATATTCAATTACGGATACTCAAAACGTCCATAGCGGGGACACGGCTAATCATGATTAGTTTATACACTCTGCAGAGGTTTGCGCACTTTTCCCCACAAGACTCGATCGCCTCCGCTTGGTTCTCGTGACTACATGGTGTTTGAGAAGCGGATGACCGAGACATAGTCTTTCGAAGCGCTAGCACCTTACATGTGGGTAGACCGTACCAACCTACATCCCCTACATCAGCTAGCCCACCCGTAAGAGTTCGCACAACTTAGTCAACTACGCCAGAGCCCATAATTGGCTTGTGGCTGCACACGGAAGTTTCCAGTTTGAATAATCTTATGATCCCTTAGAGCACGGGTGGCGGTCCAAGAAATACAGCAAGTCTGATAGAAACCAGTGCCTCAATCCACCCAGATGTGTGTTTAGGTTGCCACCTTAGATAAACCATTAATTAACAATCTCACATCTGTCATGGATATTCACTCACCCAATCCACGTCTACTAGCATAGCATGGCATAAAAGCAAGCGAGAAGTAACTCCCAAGGTTTCATAAGTAAAACAGTAATAGGTTCTACCTCAATCTACTTCCCATCCCACAATTTAATTAGATCCTAAACATGCAAGTGTTTGAGGGTTTGATCTAATGCATAAAACTGGGTAGTAGAAAAGGTATGATCAAGTGTTACTTGCCTTGCTGATGATCCGCGAGACCTAGAGATTCGAAGTAACAAGCGGCGCACTCCGGGTGATCTAACGCAGACAAACAACAAGCATACAATAAGTACTCATCTAATGCACGGGGAAATCTCGAATAAAAGATCTAACCAGAGAGTTCAACTTAAGAACCCTGGTTGCAAAAGAATCGAATCAAATAAAGCATCGAAAGTCGAAACTCGAGAGAGAACGACTCGGTTTAGCAATCTGAAACTAGGTCAAAATTTTACATTAGCAAAACTTTGTTTAAGTAGGTTAGTCGGAACGGCGGTTTCATAACGAAACTCCAGGCGCTTGAATCACCTGATTCCGATAATCGAGCGAGAAATTAAACAGATTTGAAAATTGAATCAGAAATCAAAATCAGAAAATAACGGATTAAATCCGATTAAAAGAAAACAACGAACAGATTAAACAGTGGACGTTCGTTAACAGAACCAATCCAACGAACACGTTCATTGAAACGAACGGGTCGGTGAACGTTCACTAAATAAGAAAACCGAAGAAAAATAATAAAACCATCTAGGGTTTTTAAAAAAAAAACTGAACATCTCGAGAAAAACCGGGTCGGGTTTTTCTGAAAAAAACCAGACCGGGGGGGTAGTGGCGGCGGCTACCTCCGGTGGCTCGCCGGCGGGGCTCCGGCCTCGTGGTGGTGGCGGCGAGGTCGAGGCGGCGGAGGTCGGCGGCGGCGGCGGGCGGCGGCGGCGGCGACGGCGGCTCCGGCGACCATGAGCGGCGGATGGCGGCTCGGGGTGGCGGGCTCGGGTGAGGCGGGCGGGATGAGGAGAGAGGGGGTGGCGGGGTTATATAGGAGGGGGGTGCCTTGGAGGAGGGGCAAGCCGAGGCGCCCGTGGTCCGAGCCGGACACGGCGGGCGGGTGGCGTCGGCGGCGGGACTCCTCCAGCGAGGGGAGGGGAGATGGGCGGGCGGCGGTGGGCAGTGGGCCTTGGCCCAAAGGGCACGGGTTTTGTTTTTTAAAACAGAACTTAAACAAAATAAAAATCAAACCAAACGAACTCCAAATTAAATAAAATAAATTTTCCCCGACTCCTAAAAATGAGTCAAACAAAATGAACTTTAAAAGCGGGCAAATATGCATATTTTTAAAATGCTCATTTTTTACCTAAAGCAAATAAATCCTCAAAACCAAAATTTGATTTATTTATAATATCTTCATTTTCCAAAATGTTGGGAAAGTCATATTATTCCCTCTCTTAACTTTTTGTATCGGAAAACTTTTGAAGATAAATAAATAAATCCAAATGATCCTATTTTCAAAATTTGAGAAATCTCAAATATGAAAATAATGAAATCTCCAACTCTCTCCGAGGGTCCTTGAGTTGCGTGAAATTTTCTAGGATCGGAAAATGCGAGAAAAATATGATATGCATGATGACCTAATGTATAACATTCCAAATTGAAAATTTGGGATGTTACAAACCTACCCCCTTAAGATGAATCTCGCCCTCGAGATTCGGGTTGGCTAGAAAATAGGTGAGGGTGGTCCTTAATCAAAACTTCCTCCCTTTCCTAGGTGGCTTCATCCTCAGTGTGGTGGCTCCACTGAACTTTGCAAAACTTGATAACCTTGCTGCGGGTAACTCTGCTAGCATAATCGAGAATCTTAACCGGTTTTTCCTCATATGTTAAATCATCCTTCAACTGAATTGCTTCCGGTGCACTTGGTCTCTTAACGGTACCTCTGCTATCTCGGGGTGACATTTCTTAAACTGAGAAACGTGGAATACATCATGAACTCCTGACAGTCCTTCTCGCAATTCCAACTTATAAGCAACTTCTCCCATGCGTTGCAAAATCTTATATGGTCCAAGCAAGCGTGGGCTAACTTTCCTTTAACTCCAAAACGCTTAACTCCTCAAGCGGGGATACTCTAAGATATACTCGGTCTCCAACTTCATACTCAATTGCTTTGCGCTTTGAATCGGCATAGCTCTTTTATGCGGGTGGGCTACCTTGAGCCTGTCTCGAATCAGTTTAACCTTCGCTCGACTCCTTAATCAAATCTGGTCCAAACAAGCGGCGATCTCGGTTTAGTCCCATGACAACGGTGTCCTGCACCTTCTTCCATACAAAGCCTCAAAAGGTGCCATCTTCAAGCTGGTTTGGTAACTGTTGTTGTAGGAAAATTCTGCATCTGACAAATTATCATCCCAACTAGATCCATAATCTAGTACACAAGCTCTCGGCATATCCTCCAAAATCTGATTGACTCTCTCATGCATCCATCGATGCGTGGGTGGAAAGCGGTCATGAATTCCAATCTAGTTCCCAATGTTTCGTGCAACTGGTTCCAAAATTTTGAGGTAAATTGGGTTCCTCTATCCGATCTGATGCTCCTCGGAACTCCGTGTAAACACACAATTCTGGTCATGTATATCTTTGCCAACTTAGCACTGCTATAGGTAGTCTTATTTGGAATGAAATGAGCTACCTTCGTCAAGCGGTCGACTATGACCCAAATCGAGTCATAACCTGAACGAGTCTTTGGCAAACCTGTGATGAAATCCATGCCTAATTTATCCCACTTCCATTCGGGTATCGGCAATGGTTGTAACAATCCTGCTGGCTTCTGATGCTCTGCCTTTACTTTCTGACATACATCGCAAACTGCTACATACTCCGCAATATCTTTCTTCATTCGGTCCACCGAAAGTATTCTTCAAATCCAAATACATCTTGGTATTTCTGGGTGAATCGAATAGGGTGAATCATGAGCTTCTTGAAAATCAACTTCCGATCTACGGGTTATTGGGCACATAAACACGGTCTTCAAACCATAAGGTATCGTGCTCATCCTCACGAAATCCTTTAGCTTTTCCTTTGCTCATTTTCTCATTTATAGAGGCAACTTCCTTATCGCCTTTTGGGCTTCTCGATTTTGTCCATCGGTGTTGATGAATCTCCAATGCTGCTACATAGCCTCTGGAACTATTTCCAAACATAGCTCTCGAAGGTCCTCGGTTAACTCATTGGGTATCCCTCCCATCATTAGGGTATTGGCGTGGCTCTTACGGCTCAATGTATGCCTTTCGACATTAGCCTTTCCGGGTGATAATGCAATCTCATATCATAATCCTTGATAAGCTCTAACCATCTCCTCTGTCATCGAGATTCAGTTCCTTTTGTGTGAAGATGTACTTCAAACTCTTGTGATCCGTATATACTTCACAATGATTTCCAATGAGAAAATGTCTCCATGTCTTCAAGGCATGCACAACGGCTGCTAACTCCAAATCATGTGTGGCATAATTCAACTCATGGGGCTTAAGTTGTCGTGAAGCATACGAAACAACTCTTCCTTCCTGCATAAGCACTGCTCCAAGTCCTCGACGTGAAGCGTCGCAATACACCTCATAATCCTTGGTTTGATCTGGCAATATCAAAACTGGTGAGGTAACCAATCTTTTCTTCAACTCCTGAAAACTTGCCTCACAGTCCTCAGTCCATATGAATTTGTTATCCTTCTTCAACAATTCAGTCATAGGCTTGGCAATCCTTGAGAAATTCTCAATGAATCTTGGTAGTATCCTGCGAGTCCAAGGAAACTCGAATCTCTCCTCTTGTCGTTGGTGCTTCCCATTTGGTTCGGTCTCAACCTTTGTGGGGTCAACTGCTATTCCTTCTACGGATATAACATGTCCGAGAAATCCTACTTCCTTTAACCAAAACTCACATTTGCTGAACTTGGCATACAACTGGTGTTCCTCGGTTTCTCCAAAACCAATCGCAAATGTTCCTTGTGTTCCTATTCATTCTTGAGAAAATCAAAATGTCATCAATGAACACCATGAGCGAACTTATCCAAAACTCCATAAACACTTTGTTCATCGGGTTCATGAAATAGGCTGGTGCGTTAGTCAGTCCAAATGACATAACGGTATACTCGTCTGATCCATATCTCGTGGTAAATGTTGTCTTGGGTATGTCTTGCTCCCGAATCTTCAATCGATGGTACCACGATCGTAAATCGATCTTGGAAAACACCTTAGCTCCTTGCAAGCGATCAAATAGATCATTTATCATTGGCGGTGGGTACTTGTTCTTGATTGTTACTTCATTCAATCCACGATAATCAATAACCATTCTTAACGATCCATCCTTCTTCTCCACTAACAAAACGGGTGATCCCCAAGGTGAAGAACTTGGGCGAATAAAACCTTTATCCAATAGTTCCTTAATCTGCTTCTTGATTTCTGCCAAATCCTGTGCGGGCATCCTGTATGGTCGCTTCGATATCGGGCCTGTTCCTGGCAATAGCTCGATCAAAAACTCAATGTCTCTATCCGGTGGCATTCCTGGCAACTCTTCCGGAAATACATCAGGAAAATCCTTCACCACTGGTACTTCTTCCTGCACCACTCCTGATAAGCAATTAACTTGTGCTCTCCTTGGCTCGTGCCGTGATACATACTTGATCCTTCTTCCTTCTGGTGTGGTGAGCAAAATTGACTTTGTGGTGCAATCTATGTTTCCTCCATACCTTGATAACCAATCCATTCCTAATATCACATCCAATCCTTGGGATTCCAGAACTATCAGTCCGAGGGGAAAACATAGTGTCCAATCCTTAATGGCGATCGATCACACCATTTACTAGCCATGTACTCTGCTCGGGTGAGGTTACTAGCATGGGTGACCTAAGGGCTTGGGTTGGTAATTTGTACTTATCCACAAATCCCTTGATATGTATGAATGTGATGCACCAATGTCGAAAAGAACAACTTGATAAATGACTTAACCAAAACTTACCGATTCTTGCATCGGGCTGATCTTCAACCTCCTCCACATCAATGTGGTTCACATCCCCTGTTGAAAGGGTTGGGCTTCTTTCGAGCTTCCATTGACATTTCCATTCGGCCTTACGGGCAGTCATTGGCATAATGCCCGATCTTGCGGCACTTAAAGCAAGTAATATGACTCAGGTCTACTTTGGATGGTGTTGACGGGTTGGTGCGGTTCTGTCCATTGCCTCCTCCATTCTCGTTCCCATTCTTGGTGCCATTATGGTTGTGCGAATTACCTCCTCCATGGGTATGCTAAAACTGAATTCCTGATTTAGGGGTATACGAGGCTTCTGCTGGGCTCCAGAGTTATACTTCCCCTGTCCATACTTCCTCTTGCGGTTCTCAATTTGCTGCTGCTTTCCTTCAATCATGAGGGCTCGGTCTACCAACTCCTGGTAGTTGTTGAAACTTGCTACCATCAACGGCATGCTGAACTCATCATTCAGTCCTTCTAGAAACTTCTCCTGTTTAGCTGCATCGGTAGCAACGTCATTTGGGGCATAACGTGCTAATTTACTAAAATCATCCACATACTGGCCAACAGTCCTTCCTCCTTGGCGTAAGTTGCGAAACTCACGCTTCTTCATGGCCATAGCTCCTGCTGAAACATGGGCAGTCTGAAAAGCTTGCTGAAACTGATCCCATGTGGCGGTGTCTCACGGGTAAGTGGCTGTAAAATTCTCCCACCATGCTGCTGCGGGTCCTTCAAGCTGATGTGCTGCAAACTTCACTCTTTCACCATCTGTGCATCCTGCAGTGGTCAACTCCCTTCCTATCTTGCGGAGCCAATCATCTGCTACAATCGGCTCGGTGCTACTGGAATACACCGGCGGATTCAGTCTAAGAAACGAGTCAAGTGGTCGCGGTGGTGGTGGCGGTGGGTTGTTATTGTTGTTGTTGTTGTTGTTGCCCTGGTTCTGCACCAATGTTTGAATCAGGGTATTCTGCTGCTGGATCAATTGGGTGATCTCTGGCGGGAAAACGAACCCGGGGTCACGTCTCGGAGGCATCTGATGGGTTTAGAAAAGATGAGAGTTTAGAATAGATTGAGGTCTAAGGGGAATCACTACCCAAATGCACATGAGCAAATGCACACAAAATCACTTCATTCAATCAAACAAGGGCTTACAACGATCTAACTATCGCAAAGTCGTGTACTAAAATGTTTACATGGAGGAATACTACTAATATGTGGGGACTTCTACTAATTTGAACCGTGGAAGACTCCATGATGTCTGCTCGACTTCGTCTTCAAAGTCGGGTTCACTTGGATCCGAATCGGTGTCGTCGATGTTGATGTAGTCGCTGGACAATCGACATACTGGTCTTCATTCTGAGCGCCAACTTCTTCTTGAGTTCTTGATCTCGTACTTAAGATCGTTATTGTGTCTTGCCGAGCTACGATCTCGTCCATGTAGTCCTTGCGTGTAGTCTTTAGTTCTCCTTCCGGTTCGATGATCCTTCCTTTGCATTACGCAACTCCAACATATCATTGCACATTTGGTTTTCTGGCGTCGAATGTGCTGATTTAACTCTGGATGAAAGCTGCAATGGACCTATCCTTCTTGGTGCTGACTATGTCCCATTTGTCATCTCGGCGTCCATAAATCTGGTAGATAGTGTCCTTGAGGTCTTCTTGATAAACTTCTCCAATCGTCCCATGGTGATGTGAGCTGCCATGCTCTTTCCTGGACTCCAAGTTGGTGCCTTGAAAACACTATCTATAGGCTTGGTGATTGGGGCGAATGTCCTTCTGGAGCGTGAGCTTGAATCTTCCAGCTCCTCTTGAGCAGAGTGGCGTTGAAAGTCCGGTGAAACTTGGTAGTCCAATGTTCAGATACTTGGTAACTTCCTTCAAGTGAAATCCAAAAGGTGTGCCTTCATCGGTTGGGTGTACTTGATCTTCGCGTCAATCATCCTAAAGAGAGTAGAAGAGATGAGGAGTTAGAAAATGGGAAGAGAGTAGTGATCTATGGTTTTAACTTAGTGGTCGTGTCTCACGATCGGCGTGTGCTCGATACCATTCTGTGAGCGACCAGACCGAATGGATCAAGTCTCGTGCTCGGTGTCATCCTGGATCGATGTCGACACCACACAATGATTTGAAGGATTTATAGCGAGTAGCAATCACACACTTATTACATCGTTGTCCACAAGGAACTTATTACAATAATATGTCTTAAGGCCATCTAATAATAACAGCGGAAGGCTTGGAAGATAAGTGAGTCCATCAACTCCATCGGCATCACCGAGTATAGAACCACGACCTAACACCTTACTGTCGTTCGAAAAGTCTGCAACGTGAAAGTTGCAGCCAAAACGGGTGACACATGGAATATCTGGCAATGTAACACATAGAGAGTAATGAAACAACAAGCCTATACTACATGCATATATGGCTGGTGGTAAGGCTCTCTGGTTACATTTTGCATAAAGCTAGTTTTTCCCTACAACAAAGGAATAATTTTATTTAACTATCATGGTGGTTGTTAAACATTGAGAATGGTTGACAGCATCCTCAATCCCAATTAAAAGTACTCATCAAAATCCCAATAACTTTTATTAGAAGTAACATGTTGAGATTCACATGATATTCAATTACGGATACTCAAAACGTCCATAACCGGGACACGGCTAATCATGATTAGTTTATACACTCTGCAGAGGTTTGCGACTTTTCCCCACAAGACTCGATCGCCTCCGCTTGGTTCTCGTGACTACATGGTGTTTGAGAAGCGGATGACCGAGACATAGTCTTTCGAAGCGCTAGCACCTTACATGTGGGTAGACCGTACCAACCTACATCCCCTACATCAGCTAGCCCACCCGTAAGAGTTCGCACAACTTAGTCAACTACGCCAGAGCCCATAATTGGCTTGTGGCTGCACACGGAAGTTTCAGTTTGAATAATCTTATGATCCCTTAGAGCACGGGTGGCGGTCCGAAGAAATACAGCAAGTCTGATAGAAACCGGTGCCTCAATCCACCCAGATGTGTGTTTAGGTTGCCACCTTAGATAAACCATTAATTAACAATCTCACATCTGTCATGGATATTCACTCACCCAATCCACGTCTACTAGCATAGCATGGCATAAAAGCAAGCGAGAAGTAACTCCCAAGGTTTCATAAGTAAAACAGTAATAGGTTCTACCTCAATCTACTTCCCATCCCACAATTTAATTAGATCCTAAACATGCAAGTGTTTGAGGTTTGATCTAATGCATAAAAACTGGGTAGTAGAAAAGGTATGATCAAGTGTTACTTGCCTTGCTGATGATCCGTGAGACCTAGAGATTCGAAGTAACAAGCGGCGCACTCCGGGTGATCTAACGCAGACAAACAACAAGCATACAATAAGTACTCATCTAATGCACGGGGAAATCTCGAATAAAAGATCTAACCAGAGAGTTCAACTTAAGAACCCTGGTTGCAAAAGAATCGAATCAAATAAAGCATCGAAAGTCGAAACTCGAGAGAGAACGACTCGGTTTCGCAATCTGAAACTAGGTCAAAATTTTACAGTAGCAAAACTTTGTTTAAGTAGGTTAGTCGGAACGGCGGTTTCATAACGAAACTCCAGGCGCTTGAATCACCTGATTCCGATAATCGAGCGAGAAATTAAACAGATTTGAAAATTGAATCAGAAATCAAAATCAGAAAATAACGGATTAAATCCGATTAAAAGAAAACGACGAACAGATTAAACAGTGGACGCTCGTTAACAGAACCAATCCAACGAACACGTTCATTGAAACGAACGGGTCGGTGAACGTTCACTAAATAAGAAAACCGAAGAAAAATAATAAAACCATCTAGGGTTTTAAAAAAAAACCGAACATCTCGAGAAAAACCGGATCGGGTTTTCTAAAAAACCGGACCGGGGGGTGGTGGCGGCTACCTCCGGTGGCTCGCCCAGGGCTCGGCCTCAATGAGGTGGCGGCGGGTCGGGCGAGGCGGTGAGGTCGGCGACGGCGACAGTGGCGGCGGCGGCGGCGGCTCGAGGCGGCAGGCGGGTTTGGGTGAGGCTCGGCAAGGATGATGAGAGGGGGTGGCGGGGTTATATAGGAGGGGGTGCCTTGGAGGAGGGCAAGCAGGGGCGGCGGGGTCCGAGCCGGACACGGCGGGCGGCGGGTGGCATCTGTGACAGGACTCCTCCAGCAGCGAGGAGGGGGAGATGGGCCGGGCGGCGGCGGCTGGGCTGGCTGGGCCTTGGCCCAGGCGGGCGGCGCGGGGTTTTGTTTTGTTTTTTTTTAAACAGAACTTAAACAAAATAAAAATCAAACCAAACGAACTCCAAATTAAATAAAATAAATTTTCCCCGACTCCTAAAAATGAGTCGAACAAAATGAACTTTAAAAACGGGGCAAATATACATATTTTTAAAATACTCATTTTTTTACCTAAAGCAAATAAATCCTCAAAACCAAAATTTGATTTATTTATAATATCTTCATTTTTCCAAAATGTTGGGAAAGTCATATTATTCCCTCTCTTAACTTTTTGTATCGGAAAACTTTTGAAGACAAATAAATAAATCCAAATGATCCTATTTTCAAAATTTGAGAAGTCTCAAATATGAAAATAATGAAATCTCCAACTCTCTCCGAGGGTCCTTGAGTTGCGTGAAATTTTCTAGGATCGGAAAATGCGAGAAAAATATGATATGCATGATGACCTAATGTATAACATTCCAAATTGAAAATTTGGGATGTTACAATCACAATATCTATTGTTTAATTAATGCATCTATATACTTGGTAAAGGGTGGAAGGCTCGGCCTTATGCCTGGTGTTTTGTTCCGCTCTTGCCACCCTAGTTTCCGTCATAGCGGTATTATGTTCTCGGATTTTGCGTCCCTAACGCGGTCGGGTGATTTATGGGACCCCCTTGACAGTTCGCTTTGAATAAGACTCCTCCAGCAAGGCCCAACATTGGTTTTACCATTTGCCTCACCACCACCTACATTTCCCTTGGGAGTAATTAACCCAAGGGTCATCTTTATTCAGCCCCCCCCCCCCCCGGGCCAATGCTTGTCTAAGTGTTGGCCCAAACCAGAGCCACTTGCGGTGCCGCCCCTAGGCAACTTGGGGTGTCGTCGGTTGCCGTCGTAGTGTTCATCCGGTCGTGGCACGAGGCGAGATCTACGCGGCTACTATCGTGGTGTCGACCGCGCGGGAGGTCTTGCTGGTCTTGTTTTATTACTGTCGAAATGTCTTGTAGCCGGATTCGAGACTGATCGGGTCTTCCCGGGAGAAGAATATCCTTCGTTGATCGCGAGAGCTTATCATGGGCTAAGTTGGGACACCCTGCGCAGGTATAAACTTTCGAGAGCCGTGCCCGCGGTTATGTGGCAGATGGGAATTTGTTAATATCCGGTTGTAGTAAACTTGAAGCAAACTCTTCTAAAATACACCAACCGTGTGCGAATCGTGAGTGTCTCTTTTGGGGTTGATCGAGAGGAGAACACGGTTTCGGGTTATGTCGGCGTAAGTAGGAGTTCAGGATCACTTCTTGATCATTACTAGTTGACGACCGTTCCTTTGCTCCTCTTCTCGCTCTTATTTGCGTATGTTAGCCACCATATTATGCTTAGCCGCTGCTGCAACCTCACCACTTTACCCCTTCCTTTCCCATTAAGCTTTGCTAGTCTTGATACCCATGGTAATGGGATTGCTGAATCCTCGTGGCTCACAGATTACTACACCACCAGTTGCAGGTAAAGGTTTGCGATGATCATGACGCGATAGCGATGTTTGCTTGTTTTGGAGTTCTTCTTCTGCTTCTTCGATCAGGGGATAGGTTCCAGGTCGGCAGCCTGGGCTAGCAGGGTAGATTTCGTTTGAGCTTCTGTTTATGTTTCATCCGTAGTCGGATGTTGACCTTGTATATGATGTTGATGTATTCTTGTGGCATTTGTACCTTTTGTATGTATTGGATGTATCCCACTATTATGTAATGTTGATGTAATGATATCCACCTTGCAAAAGCGTTCCAATATGCGGGTCTATCCTTGGTGGGACCGTCGAGTTCCTTTTGGATAGGGTCGCATATTGGGCGTGACAAGGTCCTTCACAAAAAACCTCCTTTTGGGCACTCAGAAAATGGAAAATGAATTTTCCGTGCAAAGAAAATGAAAACTTCCTTAGGCAACATTGTTTGGAATTCCAAGATGCACCCTTGTGCACAATATGAGATCATTTGAACAAACTATGCCATGAATGTGGCCATAAGATTGATCATTTGGCTTGAAAGCCATGAATCTTCACGCATGATAGCTCGTTTATGAGAACACTTTTTTAAAATAATTACCATATTACAAGTTTATTATTTTTCCTGGAAACTTGGTCACATATAATGACACAATGTGAAGGTTTTCCAATTTTTTGATTTTTTTGAATTTTTTATGCCCGTTTCAAAATGCGGTCAAAACGGTGGGAATGACCGTTCCTAGCTAGTGGTTGAATCTTGGAATTTTTTTGGTGTTTCTCTAATTAAATAGGTACTTATGTAACTAGAAATGATTTTTGGAAAAAATAAATAAATAACTATGAGGCAGCTGTAGTTCAAATTTGACCCGCTTCCAGCTGAATCGGCGGAAATTTGTCTTTTTCACGAGAGGTGGATAAAAACTTTTTGCACCCAACCATTTTGTCAATTGTGCATTAAATATGTCCTAGTATTTTAGAAAATTGATTAGGTCCAATTTTGCAACAATTATTTGGGAGGTCCTTCACAAAAAAACCTCCTTTTGGGCACTCGGAAAATGAAAAATGAATTTTCCGTGCAAAGAAAATGAAAACTTCCTTAGTCAATTTTGGAATTCCAAGATGCACCCTTGTGCACAATATGAGATCATTTGAACAAACTATGACATGAATGTGGCCATAAGATTGATCATTTGGCTAGAAAGCCATGAATCTTCACGCATGATAGCTCGTTTCTGAGAACACTTTTTTAAAATAATTGCCGTATTACAAGTTTATTATTTTTCCTGGAAACTTGGCCATATATAATGACACAATGCGAAGGTTTTCCAATTTTTTGATTTTTTTTGAATTTTTTATACCCATTTCAAAATGCGGTCAAAACAACGGGAATGACCGTTCCTAGCTAGTGGTTGAATCTTGGAAAACTTTTGGTGTTTCTCTTATTAAATAGGTAGTTATGTAACTAGAAATGATTTTTGGAAAAAATAAATAGCAAACTGTGAGGCAGCTGCAGTTCAAATTTGACCCGCTTTCTGCTGAATCGGCGGGAATTTGTCTTTTTCACCAGAGGTGGATCAAAACTTTTTACACCCAACCATTTGGTCAATTGTGCATTAAAATGGCCTAGTATTTTAGAAAAATGATTTGGTCCAATTTTGCAACAATTATTTGGTAGGTTCTTCACAAAAAACCTCATTTCGGTACTCGAAAAAATGATTTAAAATAACTAGAAAGATTAGGAATGCATACAAATTGGTGCTCATTTCTAAAATGTGGTTTAACTTGAATGAAAATTTGTGTGGTGCCTCTATGTAAAATATTTTTGATTGTTGCTTCACAAAATCTTCTTATTTTTAGGACTTGGAAACTAATTTTAAATCACAAATTTTTTCAACCAATCAGGACTCTTCTCACGGATCACCCCACCGTAGCCGACCTGAACCGTCCACACACGAGGGATCCAACGTCTCTCACTCACCTGTCTGCAGCACCACCCAAACCCTAGCAGCCCGCGGCACACTCTCCTCCTCCCCCGCCCCGCCGCCTCTCTCTCCCCCCCGATCCAGATCGATGGCACGTCCCTCCGTCGCCGCCCCCTCCTTCCCCATCCCCGGCCACACTCCCTTCCACCACCTTCTCCTATCCCAATAGCTCCCCTTTGTCCTCCCGCAGCAGATCAAGCGTGCCGCCCAACTGCTGAGATCCGCATCGCAGCACCTGCACCACCGCGCCTACTCCTCCACTGCCTCGCCGCAGCACAAGGTGGCCATCGTCGGCGTGGACGGGCGGCATCGGCCAGCCGCTGGCGCTGCTCATGAAGCTCAACCCGCTCGTCTCCTCCCTCTCCCTCTATGACATCGCCGCCACGCCCGGCGTCGCGGCCGACGTCTCCCACATCAAACCCGCGCCCTGGTACGTCCCCACTCCCCATGCCTTTGCCTGCCCCGCCACTCCCTCCGCTTGATCTATATCTCACTGGTCCAATGGGGTCGCGGCTCCTACAGGTGAAGGGCTTCGTCGGGGATGACCGGATCTGTCTCCTCCCTCCCTCGATCCGCGCCATGGCCACCGCCCGGCAACCGTGAGTCATGACCACGCAGGCGCTGGGCGGGCAACAGAACACGCACCGGCGGGAGCACATGCTGGCCCGGCGCGCGGTGCTGCAGCTACCGGGCGCGCCCATCAGCTGCGCCGGTGCGTGCGCAGTCGATCCCGCGGCCGTTGTCACGCGGACCACCACTGCCTTGTCGCTGATAAGGCCACGATGGAAAGAGCCGCCGCTGCCGCCGCGGGAAGCCGCCCTCATCGCCGCTCCTCTGCTTCTTCGCCATGTACTACGTTGCTGCTCCTCTGCTTCTTCTCCGTGGCACCGCTCCCTTTCCACTCCTTCGAGCACAAGCAGCAGCAGCACTTGGCGGCGAGCATGTACACGCTGCACACAGCACTTGGCGGCGAGGTATGCGAACAGGCTGGTTGATCGATCTTTGCAAGACAAGCACGTGCACAGCTGCCTAAGCAGCTTAATTGATTCCGACTATGTGTAGTGTAGGTACCAATTGCCCTGCATATTTTTCTTTAGTGATGACAAGAACGTAATCTTTTCGTATTTTCCATCTGAACAAGTTACTATTATCCAAATGATTTTTCTTGCAATAACCTAATCCACGTGAACATCAACAATGTCGTAGATGTTGGCTTGGATATTCCAGACATTTATTTCAGTTGGAATTAGAATAATCTAGTACGGTCTGTTCCTAGTGCAGCTGCAGGACTGCACCTTCGTGTGCGACACCTTCAGAAACATCAGCCAGAACTACTGCCCGGCGCTTGAGCGGTACAGCAAGTGGGTGTACATCGGGCTGGTGCTGGTGTCCACGGCGGTGATGTTGTCCCTCATCTTCTGGGTGATCTACGCCAGGGAGCGGCGCCACCAGGCATACAACAAGGCGCACCGGGGCAACAAGCCAGCGCCTATGGGTGGGAACGCCTGATCCACGATAACCATTTCGTGCATTCGGTCGGCATGGACAAAGTCAGTGAGTGTAGAGAGTAGAGGACCGCTGTGTGGTTGACTTGATTGTTGCATGTTGTTTGATTCTTCTTTCGTTTTTGCGAATCTGATGCTTGCTAGTATTTTTTTTTTGTTCCTGCTCGGTTGATGTATAGTTTGTGATAGAGTAGGAAGGATTGCGTACTTGTTAACTGCTTGCCTCATTCAGTTAGTATCATCTTGCACTGTGTCTCTTATTTTGCATTGAGATTGAAATCACACGAGGTAGCTTTTTGCACCATACTTAGGTATACAAATGGTCTTGGTGCGAGGTCTTGAACCATGCTCCCGTATTTGTTTGGTTATTATTTTGGATACATGTTCTTTTTCTAAAAAAATATGTTGTGGTTCCTTGCTGAATAAATAAGTAACCAGTATAGATAATCATTTTAAAGTACAACTCTTGGAATTACTGTTTTCCTTGTTGTAAAATTACCTATTTGTTGTTTACTTGTTGCTATCAGTTAATCATACTTTATTCCTTTTATTGAGCTGCTCCGCCACCTCCCCTGGCGTCTTCGCGGGGTGCGCGATGGTAGGCAGTTCATGGGTGTGACGGACCTGCTGCTGCCAACTGTCTTCCTCGACCACTTCCCTGAGCTGCTCCTGCCGCCGACCCTCCTCAACTTCGCCCTGCTGTTGCTGCTGGTGAGACAATTTCCTCGATCTGTCGCTTCTTCCTCCTGCCAACTACATATGTGACGATTCTGTAACTGCTCTAGTTTGGGTGTAGCTGTAACTACTGTATTTTGGGTGTGATTCGATAAAAGCTATGTGGTTTGGGGTTAAGGAGATCGTGTAGCATTTGAAGCTGTAAAAGCTATGTGGTTTTACTAGTCATCAGTATTATGCTTATCAGCTTTAAAATTCTGAGACATCATGTATTGTTTTCCTTTGCTTATTTCTAATTGTGTAGCATTTGAAGCTATAAAAGCTATGTGGTTTTACTATTCATTGGTATTATGCTTATATTCACCTTTAAAATTCCGAGACATCATGTATTGTTTTCCTTTGCTTATTTATAATATATATGATTGTCTTTCTTATTTTCATGTGTTCTGCTTGCTGCTTGATCCATTCGCTCGTACCCTTGCTGGTTTGGCTTGAGTTATGTTTGTCTTTCTCATTTTCATGTGTTCTGCTTGCTGCTTGATCCATTCGCTCGTACCCTTGCTGGTTTGGCTTGAGTTATGATTGCACTGTTTTCTTCCATAGGTTGAGACCAACGAGGCATGGCGGATCAGGCCTCTACCCCCCACCCCACCCTGCGGACCACACCATCCTCCCTAAGGGGAAATACCAGGCCAAGTAAGTGCTCTCTTCGTCTCCACGCCCATTTCTAGAAGTTTCTGTATGCTCGTGCTGGGTTTGTGTGAAGCCCTTCTGTTTGAGTTAGACCTGAACTGCTATTGTGATAATGCAGAGTTGGTGTCTATTTCTCCATGGAGATTTGAGTTTCTTCTTTTTGTTTATTCTGTGTGGTGTTAGTCCGATGGTTTATTGCAAGATGGCTGTATGGATAACTCAGCTTTGTGTGTTTATGGAATTTCCTAGAGGGTTGATAAAACTGTGAGTCTGTCAGCTTGCTTGGAACCAATTGTTATGTGTTGCTTTGTGTAGTGCTGATTTTGCGCTGATATGAACTTACAACAGTATTTACATTGTAGTGTTTTCTGCATGTTGTCGTATCACTAGTTCCATGATGCCTACACATTAGAGTCTATTACTTATTTTTTTTTATCCTTGATTAGTATTAATTGTTGTATTGTAGACTTAAAATTGTGGTGGTTCCTCTTTTACAGAAGCTCGAGTGTGAAGTGTGAAGCCGTGAAGTGTGAAGCCAAGTGTGGAGCCGTGAAGTCCAACTCAGTAAGAGTAGCATATTGTAGAATATCTGTGTTGTAAAGATTGTAATAAATTTATTTAGTGGTATATTTGATGAATTTTATGTGTTTGTTTTATTTGAAGTATTGATTATGTATGCGATTTGGAAACTTGTGAAATGGAAACCTGTCCAGTGGGGCCACTTATGAAAATAATTTGTCAAATTTATACATTTCTGACATGTGGGACCAATGTGAGAGTGGGACTAGCTTGAATATATAATGGTTGAAAATAGAAAATCAATAGACTAAAAGGCTATGACCTAGAAAATAAAAAGGCCGAATTGTTGGGCCAGGCCCATGTAGGTGATCATAATTGATAGGAAAAAAAATCATAGATGGACTGAATTGTTGGGCTAGGCCCATGTAGAAAACCGAATTGGACCGGGCTGAATCTTGTGCCACATCAGCTTGCCACGCTGGATGCCTACGTGGCCTGGGGAGGTTGCTAGTGACCAAAACGCCACAGTGGACATATTTTGGTCATAAACGTCTACGACCTTCTCACAGAGAAGGTCGCTATAGTCAGTTAACGACCGCCAACTTTTGACCTTCTCTTTTTGGTCACAAAAAGGTCGCAAATGAAAAACCATGACCTTTCAGTGACCAATAGTCAAGGTCACAAGTTGACATATTTCTTGTAGTGCTAGAGCCCAGTGCCAGTTTCTATTTTTTCCATGTTTTTGAGTATCGCAGAAAAGGAAAATCAAACGGAGTCCAATTGACCTGAAATTTCACGGAGCTTATTTTTGTACCAGAAGAAAGCCATGGAGTAAAAGAGTTTGGCAGAAGAGTCCCGGACTGCCCACGAGGGTGGGGGGCACGCCCACCCCCCGGGCGCGCCCCCCTACCTCGTGGACAGCCCGGAGACCCCCCTGACTTGTTCCCGACGCCAAAACCTCTTATATATTCAGAAACCCCCAGAACATAACCTAGATTGGGAGTTCCGCCGCAGCAAGCCTCTGTAGCCACCAAAAACTAATCGGGACCCTATTTCGGCACCCTGCCGGAGGGGGGATCCCTCACCGGTGGCCATCTTCATCATCCCGATGCTCTCCATGACGAGGAGGGAGTAGTTCACCCTCGGGGCTGAGGGTATGTACCAGTAGCTATGTGTTTGATCTCTCTCTATCATGTTCTTGATTTGGCACGATCTTGATGTATCGCGAGCTTTGCTATTATAGTTGGATCTTATGATGTTTCTCCCCCTCTACTCTCTTGTAATGGATTGAGTTTTCCCTTTGAAGTTATTTTATCAGAATGAGTCTTTAAGGATTTGAGAACACTTGATGTATGTCTTGCATTTGCTTATCTGTGGTGACAATGGGATATTCACGTAATCTACTTGGTGTATGTTTTGGTGATCAACTTGCGGGTTCAGTGACCTTGTGAACTTATGCATAGGGGTTGGCACACGTTTTCGTCTTGACTCTCTGGTAGAAACTTTGGGGCACTCTTTGAAGTTCTTTATGTTGGTTGAATAGATGAATCTGAGATTGTGTGATGCATATCGTATAATCATACCCACGGATACTTGATGTGACATTAAGGTTTTGTTGATTTGTGTCTTTAGGTGTTATTCTAGTACGAACTCTATGATAGATCGATCAGAAAGAATAACTTTGAGGTGGTTTCATACCATACAATAATCTCTTCATTTGTTCTCCGCTATTAGTGACTTTGGAGTGACTCTTTGTTGCACGTTGAGGGATAGTTATATGATCCAATTATGTTATTATTGTTGAGAGAACTTGCACTAGTGATAGTATGAACGCTAGGCCTTGTTTCCTAGCATTGCAATACCGTTTATGCTCACTTTTATTGCTTGCTACCTTGCTGTTTTTATATTTTCAGATTACAAAAACTTATATCTACCATCCATATTGCACTTGTATCAGCATCTCTTCGCCGAGCTAGTGCACCTAGACAATTTACCATTGTATTGGGTGTGTTGGGGACACAAGAGACTCTTTGTTATTTGGTTGTAGGGTTGTTTGAGAGAGACCATCTTCAACCTACTCCTCCCACGGATTGATAAACCTTAGATCATCCACTTGAGGGAAATTTGCTACTGTCCTACAAACCTCTGCACTTGGAGGCCCAACAACGTCTACAAGAAAAAGGTTGTGTAGTAGACATCGAGCTCTTTTCTAGCGCTGTTGCCGGGGAGGTGAGTGCTTGAAGGTATATCTTTAGATCTTCCAATCGAATCTTTTAGTTTCTTTTTTATCACTAGTTTAGTCTACAAAAGAAAACTACAAAAAAATGGAATTAAGGGTGCCTCATATGCTTCATCTTTTTAATGTCTTCCGTCAAAATAAGGATTCTGGTAATTGTGCTCAATTGCTAGAGGAAGAATGCATTAAAATGTTTGGCACTAAATCTTTGAATGATGAGCATGATTGCAATATTGTTAGTATGAATTCTTTGAATACCCATGATGCTAATGATATGCAAAGCTACAAGCTTGGGTATGCTATGTTTGATGAAGATGATATGTTTAGTCCCCCAAGTTTTGTTGAGCAAATTTATTATGATGAAAGCATGCCTCCTATTTATGATGATTACTGTGATGACACATATGCTATAAAGAATAAATATAACCATGAAACTTGTCATCATGATTTTAATTTTCAATTGGATTATGCTTCACATGATATTTATTTTGTTGAGTTTGCTCCCACTACTATTCAGAGAACAAATTTGCTTTTGTGGAGAGTAATAAAATTTCTATGCAAGTAGATCATGAAAAGAATGCTTTATGTGCTGGTTATATGGTTGAACTCATTCATTATGCTACTGAAAATTATTATGAGACAGGATCATATGCTTCTACATATTGCAATAATATCAAGTTTCCTCTCTATGTGTTGAAAATCTTGAAGATTTGCTTGTTTTACCTTCCTATGCTAGTTGTTCCATGTTCCCATAATTTGTTTGCTCAAAACATTCCTATGTATAGGAAGTGGGTTATACTTAAATGTGTTAGTAATATGCTTCATGATGCTCTCTTTATGTTTCAATTCATATCTTTTATGCGAGCATCAATGAAATCATCATGCCTAGCTAGGGGCGTTAAACGTTAGCGCTTGTTGGGAGGCAACCCAATTTTACTTTTGTTCTTTGCTTTTTGTACTGTTTGGTAATAAATAATTCATGTAGCCTATGTTTATATGTGGTTTTATGTTTTAATTACTGTTTGTGCCAAGTAGAACCTTTGGGAGGACTTGGGTGAAGTCTATGTGATCTTGTTGTAAAAAACAAAAAAATTTGCGCTCACGAGATTAGCTGCCATTTTTTACTGGGGAATGCTATTAGGTTGATTCTTTTTGAAGATTATTAATAGAAAAATTCCTCACATCCACCAATTTATTTAAGAATTTTTGGAGTTACAGAAGTATTCGAATGATACAAATTACTATAGACTGTTCTGATTTTGACAGATTTCTGTTTTCTATGTATTGTTTGCTTATTTTGATGAATCTATGAGTAGTATCGGAGGGTATGAACCATAAATAAATTGTAATACAGTAGATATTATACCAATATGAATTTAGAATGAGTTCACAACAGTACCTAAGTGGTGATTTATGTTCTTATACTAACGGAGCTTAAGAGTTTTCTGTTAAGTTTTGTGTTGTGAAGTTTTCATGTTTTGGGTAAAGATTCGATGGACTATGGAATAAGGAGTGAAAAGAGACTAAGCTTGGGGATTCCCAAGTCACCCCAAGGTAATATTCAAGGACAACCAAGAGTCTAATCTTGGGGATGCCCCAGAAGGCATCCCCTCTTCCGTCTTCGTTCATCGGTAACATTACTTGGAGCTACATTTTTATTCACCAGATGATATGTGTTTTACTTGGAGCGTCAATTTATATTGTTAGGATTTTATTTCTTTTATTTATATTAATGTTTTGCATCTTTATTTTCAATAAAAATGTCAAGGATACCCCTTACCATGCTTATTTTGCAAGTATACATGTTGCTGTTTCAAAACAGAAAGTTTACCGCTGTTGCAAAAATTCCCTAGAAAAGTCAGAATATGATAAAATGTTGAAACTTTTTGCATATTGATCTCTGATAAATTTTCTACAGTTTGGTAGAATTTCATAATGTTTGGAGTTAGGGAAGTATGATGAATCTTGCATTCTTTATAGATTGTACTGTTTTGGCAGATTGCTGTTATGTTTGCATTGTTTGCATATGTTTGCTTGTTTGATGATTCTATTTGAGGATAGGAGTATTAAATATGCAGAAACATTTAGTATGCAATGTTGAATAATTTTTTTGTGATTTTCAACAGTAGAGTATGATAAGGTTTTTGCATTGGTTCATACTAACTTATCTCACGAGTTCTTGTTGAGTTTTGTGTGGATGAAGTTTTTTTGAAGATTTAGGGAAACCATGATATGAGAGGAATTAAGGAGACGCAAAAGATCAAGATTGGGGATGCCCAAGGCACCCCAAGATAATATTTCAAGAAGTCTCAATCATCTAAGCTTGGGGATGCCCCGGTAGGCATCCCACCTTTCTTCTTCAACAATTATCGGTTAGTATCGGTTAAGCCTAAGTTTTTGATGGGTGCTAACCTTGAAATGCCATTTATTTTATTTTGTTTCGCTTGCTGTTTGAATAAAATACCAAGATCTGAAATTCTTAAATGTTAGAGAGTCTTCACATAGTTACATAATTATTCTACTACTCATTGATCTTCACTTATATCTTTCGAAGTAGTTTGTCATTTGCTCTAGTTCTTCACTTATATCCTTTTAGAGCACAACGGTCGTTTTATTTTGAAGAAATAGATGAACTCTCATGTTTCACTTATATTATTTTGAGAGTCTTTAGAACAGCATGGTAATTTTATTTGGTTATAAATTTAGTCCTAATATGATAGGCATCCAAGAGGGATATAATAAAAACTTTCATATAAAGTGCATTGAATACTATGAGAAGTTTGATTCTTAATGATTGTCTTGAGATATGAAGATGGTGATATTAGAGTCATGCTAGTAGAGTAATTGTGAATTTGAGAGATACTTGTGTTAAAGGTTGTGATTCCCGTAGCATGCACGTATGGTGAACCGTTATGTGATGAAGTCGGAGCATGATTTATTTATTGATTGTCATCCTTTGTGTGGAGGTCGGGATCGCGCGATGGTTAACTCCTACCAACCCTACCCCTAGGAGCATGCGCGTAGTACTTTGTTTTGATGACTAACAGGTTTTTGTAATAAGTATGTGAGTTCTTTATGACTAATGTTGAGTCCATGGATTATACACACTCTCACCCTTCCACCATTGCTAGCCTCTCTAGTATCGCGCAACTTTCACCGGTTGTCGGTGTCAAAACCGGTGGATCTCGTATAGGGGGTCCCGAACTGTGCGTCTAGGCGGATGGTAACAGGAGACAAGGGACACGATGTTTTTACCCAGGTTTGGGCCCTCTCGATGGAGGTAATACCCTACTCCTGCTTGATTAATATTGACGATATGGGTAGTACAAGAGTAGATCTACCACGAGATCAAGGAGGCTAAACCCTAGAAGCTAGCCTATGGTATGATTGTTGTTCGTCCTACGGACTAAAACCCTCCGGTTTATATAGACACCGGATAGGTTAGGGTTACATAGAGTCGGTTACAATGGTAGGAGATCTACATATCCGTATCGCCAAGCTTGCCTTCCACGCCAAGGAAAGTCCCATCCGGACACTGGACGAAGTCTTCAATCTTGTATCTTCATAGTCTTGGAGTCCGGCCAACGGTGATAGTTCGGATATCCGGACACCCCCTAATCCGGGACTCCCTCAGTAGCCCCCGAACCAGGCTTCAATGACGATGACTCCGGCGCGTTGATTGTCTTCGGCATTGCGAGGCGGGTTCTTCTCCAAATTCCATATACTTGTCGTATAGTGTCCGGCTTCTGATAAATGCTGCGCTCCTTGGCTTCTGCGCCCAATAAAGGCCATCTTCCACGTGTTTGAATGAACGCGAAAAGCCAGGGTATTTTTACAATTACCCCCCTAGCTGCGCAAAAGCTGCCTATAAGAGGGGCGAGGTTCTAGATCTGAGTCACACCATCCCCCCTTCGCGAGCTTTCATCAGAGCGCCTTCTGACCAAAGTCCATTCAGTCATGGACAGTCGACGCGGCCGCTCCTCTCGCGCTCCCAGCCCTCAGCCTGGAAATTGGAAGAGATGCTCAGTCCCGCATAGCGAGCTAGTTATACTCCAAGCCAAGGGATTTCTTCCCCGGCCTTCATGGTTCGGTTCGAGCCGGACTTGCCACCTACAAGGCGGAAAGCGTTAAGAGTGTCCTCGATCCCTCTAAAGGAGAGCGGGTATGCTTCATCTCTTATCTAATAAGAGGACTCGGATTTCCAATCCATCCATTTCTCCGGGGCTTTTGGAGTTCTCGGCCTCGGTTGCACCACCTTACTCCGCCTCCATCTTGCACATCGCGGGCTTCGTGGCCCTTCTGAACTGTTCTTGGGCGTCGAGGCTCATTTCGGCTGTGGAAGAGATTATTCTGCCTATTACCCCGTTCCTATGAGGGGTCAATATATCAAGTGGGCGGAGCGAGCTATGGCGATCGCGGACCGGATACCTATCCGGAACCTCAAGAAGGCGTCCGAAGACTGGCCTTTGGAATGGTTTTACATGGAGGACTTCTCGCTGCCGGATCCTGTTCGGATCGGCCTTCCGGAGTTCAGCAATGCTCCTCTAAAGAAGCGCCTAAGATGGCGCCCTCGGAGCCCCCGGTGGGAAAATGACCGGGATGTCCTCTATTTGATGAGCGAATAAGGTTCTTGGCTCATGCGGATTGACCATGATTGGAGTCATGGCAATCTGCATTATGAGGAGTGCAGCCGCCCAATATAGGGGCCACCCATGTGGGACTTCAACGGGAGGACGATGCCACCCGTCATGGCCGCAAAGGGCGGGATCGGTCACCGAACTGGTGAAGATATTGTGCGCCATGTATAAAGGGGAGGAGGAGGATTTCCTCCGCGTCAGTCCACTGAAGGAGTTTTCTTCGAATAATCATCGAAGCTGGGTAAGCAAACATCTTTGTGGCCTGTCCGATCCATGTTCCCATGATTAAATATCTCATTTCATGGTTTCTGCGCAGGAACTGCGCTGGACTGTGGAGAAGATACACAGCCCGCCCCCACAACCCGAGGATCCGGAACGGTCCCTCGATCCTACCTCCGAAGAGGATCCGGATATAAAGGTGGATTTGATCAACGGGGTGTTCCACCAACTTAGCATCGACAATGCTTTGGTTGCCATTACGGCCGATTACCCCGGAATACTTCCAGCCTCACAGGTAACTGAGACCGAGGACCCAAAATCCTGATAATGACCCACCCATGCTTATTTTTTGATCACCGTATACCAATGGTGTTTCGCAGGGGTACCTTCGAGCGAGAAGCCGAGCCAGCGGTGGCCAGCCAACAAGGCAGGCGGCCTATGAGCTAAAAAGAAGGGCGGTCCGGATCGAAACTCCGCCCAACGATATGGTGTGTCACCGTACTCCTGTGATTGATTCCGGAAGGCGATTAACGCTGAAGCTCTTTTCAGGAAAAAGCGCTCGCGGACCGAGTCCGGAGAGGTTATAATCGAGCCTCCGCCGGCCAGGCTCCAAAGCCGGGTCTAGAAGCGGAGGCGAACATGAGGCATACGTCGGATGCTCCTCCGACAGAGGATGCCGACAGATTGTCCGCCACCAACTCCGAGGTGGTGAGCGCCTTGAATCACAGGCGCCGCCGGACAGTTCTCCGTGACGCATGTTTCTCCCAAGAGGCCTTGAATGCCTTCAATTCGGGAGATGGGCACCTCCGTGCCGCTCAAGATGGTCTAGCAGAGCCACGAGCAGTATGTAAAGGACATACGGGTAAGGAAATTTGACAGTTATATATGCCAGTAGCCCCCGAGACTTAAAATAGTTAAAATAACTGATTTAAGGATCATTTGTTATGCAGGATCTTACAGAAAAGAGTACTCGACTGTCCCAGGAGCTTGAAGAGTGCAAGGCCCATCTTGAGGCCGCACTAGCCGCTACAGGGGGAGCCACAGAGACCCCCTCTGGTAATATACGCTTCAAAAGATAAATAGTTTATGAAGTGCGGAGGGTGTGTAAATCTGACAAAAACATTGCAGATGGCGCCGGACTAGATCCGGACAAGCAACAGCTCTTGCGCCAGCTAAAGGCCGGCGAGAGTGTGCTTACGAGGGTGCGGTAGGAGAAAAATAACCTCCAAGACGCAAACACCAAGCTGGGTGAGGAACTAAAGGATGTTCGTGCCCAGTTGTCTGACTCCGTAAAGGAGAATCGGCGGCTTCGTCGCGGCATTTTCAGTAAGTGCTTGAGCGAACTTTGAAAGAGTTCGCTGAGGAAGGCGACTAACATAAACATGTATGTAGGTTTGCTCACAGTGTCGCCCCGAGGAGGAGATGCCCATTCTTCGGGTGATCTTCTTCCGAATTGCGTCACCGCATTTAACGAGTCCAGCAGGTGATGAAAGCCATCGGCCAGGCCTTGTGGCCATCTATCTCCCTGCTCAAGGCATTGGGGAGCTGGCAGAGCGGCTTCAAGGAGCACGGCGGCGCTTCCGACTATGGAAGATATCGGCCTGCCGTCAAGGCGCCAGGAGGCTCGGGCCATGGTAAAGACGCGGTACACGTTAGGTGACCCAAACCACATGGCCAAGGTCGGACTGTGGGGCTGATGGGATGGAGATCCTGTAAGCTTAGTGTACGCCAAGTAGAATTGGCCGCCAAGTATTCCCAACAAGATTGTAAATTAGATAGCCTATTAGATGGCATTGAGGAGGAATACAATGAGTCGAGTTGACTATGTAAAATATGACATGAAAAATGTCTTCTAGCCGGATTGTAGATCTATTGTCATAGCGGACCTTTTTGCCGACCTCGGACCCAATAGTCCGGAGTGTGTCCGAATACCTTCGTGGTTGTATAAGAACCGGGGTATGCATGGAGACAAGGCAGGGGTCATTATTGCTGTATCAGACAAGTGCCCAACTAGTTATGTTATATTACATGGGTAGTAAGAAACATCTTCCAGGGAGAATAGTTCCGTTAAGGGTTCCTTTCGCTGGGATGCATGCCCTAAAGTGCATGTCAAAGCTGCTATGAAAGCAGAAAATCATCTGGGGACAGATGGGTAAATAATTAAAAATCATCTTTCAGTTCACCGACCGAATATTCCCTTAAGAACGCTTAGCTTTCGGCTTCACCCACCGAGGTACACATCCGGCTGACCGGCAAGAATAATCACAGAGGTGCTCCTTTACCACCTAGCCGAACAATCGGGAACGTAGGGGTAAGCACAGGAGCCAGGCAACCCAGCTTGACCAAAACTTAAGTCATATCGATGCATATAATGGTGAATAAAAGGTACATGCGGAAGTTTAACGCATGTGTTGGGCATGAAGCCCGTATAAATAAGCTTCTGTTAAAGAAGCCCCCGGGTATAATGAGCGCGGACAGCGCATCAAGTATGTGCGGAAAAAGCGCAAACGAGCCTCTAGATGCTTCAAGAAGAAGGAGGAGGAAGGAGAGAAATAAAAGATGGCAAAAATAGAAAATGTTGACGGAGGAAGGAGACGAACTTGGAGTCCGGCGCTTAGGCGTAGAATCTTCGTAGACGGGCTGCGTTCCATGGGTTCGGCTCGAGCCGGTTATCCGATGCGTTTCATAGACGGTATGCTCCGCCGGTCAGGACCTGGTCGATGATGAAGGGACCTTCCCATTTGGGCTTGAGTTTGTCCTTTTTCTTGTCCGGCAGGCGTAGAACTAGTTCGCCAACGTTATAAGCTTTGGCCCGTACTTCCCTGCTTTGATATCTTCGAGCCTGCTGTTGATAGAATGCGGAACGAGCTTTTGCCATGTCGCGCTCCTCCTCCAATGCGTCCAAACTGTCCTGCCGATCGAGCTCGGCTTCTCTTTCTTCATACATGCACACGCGAGGTGAGTCATGTATTATGTCGTAGGGCAGGACTGCCTCTGCGTCGTACACCATAAAGAATGGTGTGAATCCGGTAGTACGATTCGGCGTGGTCCGCAGCCCCCAGAGTACGGAGTCGAGATCCTCAACCCAGTGTGTGTTAGATTCCTTGAGGGACCGCACTAGTCTGGGTTTAATGCCGCTCATGATTAGACCATTTGCTCATTCGACTTGGCCGCTGGTTTAAGGGTGATAGACTGAGGCGTAATCGAGCTTGATGCCCATGTTTTTGCACCATAATTTGACCTCATCGGCCGTGAAGTTGGTGCCGTTATCAGTGATGATACTGTGGGGGACACCGTAACGGTGCACTACCCCTGATATGAAGTCTATCACGGTCCGGATTCGCCGCTTTAACGAGCTTGGCCTCTATCCATTTGGTGAATTTATCCACCATGACCAATAGGTATTTTTGCTTGTGGGTTCCTCCCTTAAGGGGTCCAACCATGTCAGGCCCCTGGATCGCGAACGACCAGGTGATGGGTATAGTTTTAAGGGCGGTGGGTGGCATGTGGCTTTGGTTAGCAAAAGCTGGCAACCGACGATCGTTGGACTAAGTCCTGCAAGATCTGCCGGGCCGTCGGCCAATAAAATCCTGTACGGAAGGCCTTGCCTACAAGGGCCCGGGCTGCGGCGTGGTGCCCACCCAGTCCGGCATGAATTTCAGCCAGGAGGTTTCGCCCTTCCTCTTCGGAGATACACCTTTGAAGGACTCCAGTAGTGCTTTTATTATAGAGCTCTCCCTCATGGAATATATAGGCTTTAGATCGCCGTACTATGCAGCGAGCCTCATTTTGGTCTTCGGGGAGTTCCTGCCTAGTTAGGTAGGCTAGGAATGGTTCCGTCCACGGGGCGACAACCGTCATTATTTTGTGAGCAGAGGGTGTTATCTCGGTGGCAGAGCCTCCGATTGTGTCAGAGTGTTCGGCGTCAGGCAGTGCGGTTGGGTCCGGATTGTTATTGCCGGACTCCCCTTCCCATAGTACGGATGGCTTAAATAGCCGTTCCAGAAAGATATTGGGTGGGACGGCATCGCGTTTTGCACCGATGCGTGCCTATATATCCGCCACCTGGTTGTTATCCCGGGCTATATGATGAAATTCGAGCCCTTCGAACCATGCTGACATTTTTAGGACCGCATTGCGGTATGCTGCCAATTTCGGATATTTGGCATCAAAGTCTCCGTTTATTTGAGATATTCCGAGGTTCGAATCCCCGCACACCTCTAGGCGTTGAATGCCCATGGAGACTGCCATCCGGAGGCCGTGCAGAAGGGCCTCATATTCGGCTGCGTTGTTGGAGTCCGTATACATTATCTCGAGGACATATTGGACTGTGTCCCTGGTTGGGGACGTCAGGACAACGCTAGCCCCCAGGCCGGCCAACATTTTGGAGCCGTCAAAGTGCATGATCCAATTGGAATATGCGCCGTACTCTTTAGGGAGTTCGGCTTCGGTCCATTCGGCCACGAAGTCGGCCAAAACCTGCGACTTTATAGCTCGTCGTGGCTTGTAGGTTATGTCGAATGGAAGGAGCTCTATGACCCATTTAGCAATCCGTCCCGTCACGTCGCGGTTGTTTATAATGTCATTAAGAGGTACTTCGGAGGCTACCGTTATCGAACACTCTTGAAAGTAGTGTCGCAACTTCCGGGATGCCATGAACACCGCGTATTGATAGTGTGGGTACCGGGATTTGCATGGAGTTAGGACAGTGGACACATAGTAAACCGGTTTTTGAAGAGGGAACCGGTGTCCGTCCGTTTCTCGTTCAGCGACGAGCACCGCGCTGACAACTTGATGTGTTGCGGCGATATATAATAGCATTGGTTCGCCCACGTTGGGCACGGCCAAGACCAGATTTGATGCCAATATAGCTTTTATCTCTTTGAGTCCGGCCGTGGCGGCATCCGTCCACTCGAAGTGTTCGGTGCGGCGGAGGAGGCGGTAAAGAGGTAACGCCTTTTCTCCCAAACGGGAAATAAAGCAGCTTAGAGCCGCTACGCATTCCGTCAATTTTTGTAATTGTTTGAGGTCTTTTGGAATACCCAATTGTGACAGAGCTCGGATCTTGGCTGGGTTTGCTTCAATTCCTCGACCGGACACAATGAAGCCGAGGAGCTTTCCGGCTGGAACGCCGAAGACGCATTTTTCCGGATTGAGCTTGATGTCATATTTTCGAAGATTGTCGAATGTGAGCCTCAAGTCGTCTACTAGGGTTTCGACGTGCTTGGTTTTGACGACCACGTCATCTACATACGCTTCCACTGTTTTGCCGATCTGGTTTGCCAGACATGTCTGAATCATGCGCTGATATGTTGCGTCAGCGTTTTTTAGCCCAAAGGGCATTGTGTTGAAGCAGAGCGGGCCGTATGGAGTGATGAATGCTGTTGCATCTTGGTCTGGCTCCACCCTCTTGATTTGGTGGTAGCCGGAGTACGCGTCGAGGAAGCACAATGAGTAGTGCCCTGTCAGAAGCGCCAATAATTTGATCAATTCGAGGAGAGGAAGGGATCCTTTGGGCAAGCCTTATTAAGGTCTTTAAAATCAACACATAGGCGCCAGGATTTATCCTTCTTTGGTACCATCACCAGGTTTGCTAGCCAGTCCGGATGTTTTATAACTCTGATGAATCCGGCTTCCAAAAGTTTGGCTAGCTCCTCTCCCATGGCCTGTCTCTTGGGTTCGAAAAAGCGCCGAAGAGCCTGTTTGACTGGCTTGAATCCTTTTAGGATATTTAGGCTGTGCTCAGCCAGCCGACGTGGGATTCCTGGCATGTCTGAAGGGTGCCAGGCAAAGATTTCCCAGTTTTCTGGTAGAAATTCTCGTAGTGTGGCATCTACATCAGGGTTTAATTATGCCCCAATGGAGGCCGTCTTTGCAGGGTCCGTTGGGTGGACTTGGAATTTGACTATTTCATCCTCTGGTTTAAAACAGGTGGACTTGGATCTTTTATCAAGTATCACATCGTCCCTGTTCACCGTGGAGCGCATCGCGGTGAGTTCCTCGGCCGCTAGGGCTTCGGATAGTGCCTCTAGGGCTAGTGCGGCTATCTTGTTTTCGGTGCGGAGTGCTATGTTTGGATCACTAGCGAGAGTGATGATTCCGTTAGGTCCGGGCATTTTAAGCTTCATGTACCCATAATGGGGTATAGCTTGAAAAATTGTGAATGCCTCTCGTCCTAATAAAGCATGATATCCGCTGTTGAACGGGGCCACTTGAAATGTGACCTCCTCGGACCTGTAATTGTCCGTGAGCGAACACTACGCCGATGTGATTTTTCTGTGCAGCATGCTTCCGGCTAGGGATTATTCCTCTAAAGGTTGTGCTGCTTCGCTCAATGCGGTTCCATCTATTTCCATTTTTCGGAGGGTTTCCTCATAGATGAGGTTTAGTCCGCTGCCGCCATCCATGAGTACCTTAGTAAGGCGAAAGCCATCCCCTTTCGGACTGAAGGCCCAATGCGGCTGGTGCTCGGGTTGTTCGGAATTTAGGTTCGTCACTAGCATTAAAGGTAATAGCCGTGTCGCTCCATGGATTTATTGTTGCTACTTGGTAGACTTCGGCAAGGTTGCGGAGTGTTCATTTTCACATGTTATTTGATGCGAAAGTCTCGAAGACTGTTAACACCGTACTGGTGTTGCTGGGTTGGGATTCTGAAGCTAGAAGCTCTTCGCCACTTTTGGCCACCTGCCGTAGTATCCAACATGCTCAAGGCTATGAGTTGGAGTGGCGCCCTCGTGCTATGAATTTTGCAGGTCCGCTTAGCCAACCCTCCAAGACGGTTCCGCACCCTTTAGGGGTTTTGGTTTTTGGTATTTAACCCGGTGCTTGATAATGATGCACCCTTTTATTTCGGACTAGGGATGTATTCGGGCGGATTATCCCAAAATTTACTTTCGGTTTTCCAGCGCTCTCCATCACACAGTACTTTTGTACTATGGTTACCAAGTCCATAAGCGTGTAATTTTTATGACGACTTATGGCGTTTAGGATTCCCTTGTCCGTGCAATTATTGCAGAAAATTGGGATTCGTCCTCCTCTCGGCAGTCCTTTATCCTGTTCATAACCAGGAGGAATCGCCCAAGAATGATGTCTGTTTCAGCGGGCTCTTGCCGAATTCGAGAGAGATCGCTAATGTTTGGGTGGGCGGGTGGAACTAGATCCGGAACCCCGTCCAATTTAGGACTCAGGGGCCGAGAAGTTTCCGAACTCGGAAGTTTGGATCTTTGAGGGTTATCGAATGAGTCCAACCCGCCGCCTGACTTTCAGTTCAGGGCTTGATCGGCATCCGTCCCTCTGCGGGAATCCGGCATGGAGGGATCGGGAATCCGGACGTAGCTAGTCCTTAAGATAGAAGAAGAATCGCCGCATTGCTCCTCTACCACAGCAACATGATGGGTAGCCTGGGGAGAGTTGATCTCTCTCAGATTGGTTTTAGGCCCGATCCGGTCGTAGTCTGTGGTGACTCCCAGGGCGGTGATGCGATCCAAGAGCTCGTTTACGAGGAGAGCTCGATCGGATCTAACTGTTCGGCAAGTTCCGAATTAACATGGAGATTGGTTTCGATGACTCGAGAGGTCATCGTCTTGCGCGATGGTCGAACCTGGCGGTCATAAGAAAACCACCTAGTCAAGAGTCGACCAGCGGCCAAGGCTCCTTTGGCGATAGTGTAAATCTTTAAAGACGGATGAGGCATCCTACCCGACGGCGACGACACGAGGAACTCTCAATGAAAGCACCAATGTCGGTGTCAAACCGGCGGATCTCGGTAGGGGGTCCTGAATCGTGCGTCTAGGCGGATGGTAACAGGAGACAAGGGACACGATGTTTTTACCCAGGTTCGGGCCCTCTCGGTGGAGGTAATACCCTACTCGTGCTTGATTAATATTGATGATATGGGTAGTACAAGAGTAGATCTACCACGAGATCAAGGAGGCTAAACCCTAGAAGCTAGCCTATGGTATGATTGTTGTTCGTCCTACGGACTAAAACCCTCCGGTTTATATAGACACCGGATAGGTTAGGGTTACACAGAGTCGGTTACAATGGTAGGAGATCTACCTATCCGTATCACCAAGCTTGCCTTCCACGCTAAGGAAAGTCCCATCCGGACACGGGACGAAGTCTTCAATCTTGTATCTTCATAGTCTTGGAGTCCGGCCAACGGTGATAGTTCGGCTATCCGGACACCCCCTAATCCGGGACTCCCTCACCGGTACTATACACCCACCATTACCTTCCTCAAAACAGCCACCACACCTACCTATTATGGCATTTCCATAGCCATTCCTAGATATATTGGCATGCAACTTTCCACCATTCCGTTTATTATGACACGCTTCATCATTGACATATCGCTTTGCATGATCATGTAGTTGACATCGTATTTGTGGCAAAGCCAACTTTGATAAGTCTTCCATACATGTCACTCTTGATTTATTGCACATCCCGGTACACCGCCGGAGGCATTCATATAGAGTCCTATTTTGTTCTAAGTATCGAGTTGTAATTCTGAGTTGTAAGTAAATAAAAGTGTGATGATCATCATTATTAGAGCATTGTCCCAGTGAGGAAAGGATGATAGAGACTATGATTCCCCCACAAGTCAATAAGATAAAAAAAAGAGGCCAAAAAAAAAGAAGAGAAGGCCAAACAAAGAGAGAAAAAGAGAGAAGGGGCAATGCTACTATCCTTTTACCACACTTGTGCTTCAAAGTAGCACCTTGATCTTCATGATAGAGAGTCTCCTATGTTGTCACTTTCATATACTAGTGGGAATCTTTCATTATAGAACTTGTCTTGTATATTCCAATGATGGGCTTCCTCAAATTGCCCTAGGTCTTCGTGAGCATGCGAGTTGGATGCACACCCACTTAGTTTCTTTTTGAGCTTTCATACACTTATAGCTCTAGTGCATCCGTTGCATGGCAATCCCTACTCACTCACATTGATATCTATTGATGGGCATCTCCATAGTCCGTTGATACGCCTAGTTGATGTGAGACTATCTTCCTCCTTTTTGTCTTCTCCACAACCACCATGTTCTATTCCACCTATAGTTCTATGTCCATGGCTCACGCTCATGTATTGCGTGAAAGTTGAAAAAGTTTGAGAATACTAAAGTATGAAACAATTGCTTGGCTGAATCCGGGGTTGTGCATGATTAAAATATGTTGTGTGATGAAGATAGAGCATAGCCAGACTATATGATTTTTTAGGGATAGCTTTCTTTGGCCATGTTATTTTGAGAAGACATGATTGCTTTGTTAGTATGCTTGAAGTATTATTGTTTTCATGTCAATATTAAACTTTTGTTTTGAATCTTATGGATCTGAATATTCATGCCACAATAAATAAAATTACATTGATAAATATGTTAGGTAGCATTCCACACCAAGAATTCTGTTTTTATCATTTACCTACTTGAGGACGAGCATGAATTAAGCTTGGGGATGATGATACGTCTCCAACGTATCTATAATTTTTGTTAGTTCTATGCTACTATATTATCTGTTTTGGATGTTTAATGGGCTTTAATATGCATTTTTATATTATTTTGGGACTAACCTATTAACCTAGATCCCAATGCCAGTTTCTGTTTTTTCCTTGTTTTTGAGTATCGCAGAAAAGGAAAATCAAACGGAGTCCAATTGACCTGAAATTTCATGAAGCTTATTTTTGGACCAGAAGAAGGCCATGGAGTAAAAGAGTTGGGCTAGAAGAGTCCCGGGCTTCCCACGAGGGTGGGGGGGGGGGCGCCCACTGTCGGTTCAATATCCGGCGTATCTCGTAGTAGGGGTCCTAAACTAGGCGTCTTGGAGCGATGGTAACATGGACACGGGGTTTTACCCAGCTTCGGGCTCTCTTGATGAGATAATACCCTACATGCTGCTTTTGATTGTATTCTACCACGAGATTGTAGTAATGAATATGAGATTGTCTATTGACTAGCCTGGCCTCGGTTTATATAAGACACCGGAGGCCTAGGGTTTAGGAGAGTCCTTGTCTTGGGCGCCAAGTCTTGTGGAGTCTTCCTTGTATGTTGCAGGGCTCGTCCGAACTGGCCCATGAGTATACGGCCATGGGAGTCCTCGGCCTAATCCAACTGATCGGGAGACGACGTGGTGAGTACCCCCTAGTCCAGGACACCGTCAGTAGTCCCCTGAACCGGTCTTCAAGTTGGGGACGCTCCTCGAATCTTCCGAACTATTCTTCACCTTCGGTCGTTGGTCTTGAAAACTGGTTCAACAAATCTTTCCATCTTCGATCTTGAGGATCGCCAAAGTGAATCCGAAGAGTTCACACATCGGGTATCCGAGGAGCCCCTTTAAGTTTCCGGCCTTTATCAATGCCTTGTTATTTTTATGCCACACCTCGGGTTTGAAGTTGTTCCCAGGAGGCAGTGTCTTCTTGCGTCCGACCTCCAATGACGGACGACATTCGAGGTATCCCTTGCAGCCGAGCACCAACGCCAGACCGCTTTCGAGCTCCAACGCCGGTATGTATCTGAGCTCAACCGCCGGAATGTATCCGAGCTCCACTGCCGGAATGTATCCAAGCTCCAATGTCGTACTATGTCCAAGCTCCAACGCCGGACTATGTCCAAGCTCCAACGCCGGACTATATTCGAGGTGTCATAGATCACCTTGGTTCAAAAAAGTTGAAGGAGTTTAGCCGAGCTTAATGCCGGAGATGCCCTGTACGGAGCCAGCCACTAGCGTCCGAGCTTTATGCCGGACTGCTTCCGGGGTGTCTATTGTAGTCGAGCACAAACGCCGGACTGTATCCGAGGTGGTGCACCACCTCGGCCATGGGCTGATTTTTATGAATTTAATTTGAAATTGTGCAATGTAATCTCGCCCGAGATGTATAGCCAGTAGCCCTCAAGGTGCATGTTGGCCTAATATCCGGGATGCACCTGAAGGAAAAAAATCAAACCGCTGACCCTAGTAGCCCTCGAGACTCGTGTCGATTCATAAAATCAGCCTGAGGATCAATTCCCAGCTCGGCAGCATACTTAGGAATAGAAACGCGGTGTGCAAAGTCCTCGAGACTCAGGTTGGGTGCGGTCGACCAACCTGAGGATAATTATCTCCTCGAAAACTATATTGCACTTTAAATTTTCTGCATTGGATTGTCAATGCAGTAGCCCCCGAGACACTAGTCGGGTGGCGACACTAGATCAGGGGATCGATGTACCCCTTTAATATTTGTAAATGATAAGCATGAAGCCCAGTAGCCCCCGAACCTTAATGTGGGCACTGGAGGCCGAATTAAGGATTGATATCCATAGTAAAATCACAAGTTATATGTATTGACTCTATGTATCCAAGTACTTTACGTCATTAATGCTCGGCTCCGCATTGTACAAAACTTTGTTGACCGACCATCGGCTGCAACCTCCTCGGCCAGCAGCCGAGGGGTGTTTGTCCTACTTTATAAATCCTTTATGAGGGCAAAGATTTACGGCAAACAAGGCAATCCGGCCATACGGTTTTATAAACAAAGGTACGTGGAGAGACATGTTATATTATTGTTTAACATAGGAAACATCGTCCAAAGAAAATAGTCCCGCTATCGGTTCCTTTCTTTGGGTTGTCATGCTAAGCATGATCATGAAACCTCAGCTCCGATCAATGTGGGAGGAAAATACTGAGGATCTAGTTCGGGGAAAGCTTCCAAACTCTGTGGTCTAAATGAACCCAAAATTTCACTTCCGTTGCGACCGTTTATAATCTGTAAGTGGCCCATCATCGGCTTCTACCCCCTTGTAGATGCTACGCAGGGTGTTTCCAAAATAACAAAACAACCCTTAGCCGATGTCTCGGTGCCCGAAGGTGGTTGTGTTTAGCAAAAACGAGGCAATCAGATATGCGGGCTTTATAACTTTCACTTAGTCATAGGAGGTTAAAGTTGGGAGGCCAGCAAGTAGCCCCCCGGTTGGTGTTCGGCGACAGCCAAGGTCAAGCCGTAAACACTTCGGCCAATGTTATGAACGGCCCGTCATTTAATACAGTCATCGGAGCGCTGACCAGTTTACGCTTATTGTGACAGTCAGTTTTCGTCTTTCTCCACTGAGGTGCTTAACCATGCGAGCTGGAAGCACAATCCCAATGGTTCTCTCTTTGCGCACCTAGCCGAACAAAGCAGAATGTAGGAGGCTAACACAGGAGCCGGGCAACACAACTATTGACCGAAGACACAATTCGAAACTGATGCATATATAGCAATATCCGAGAAATTTTGCCGAATCTCTAAAGGTGTCCGGCGTTGCACTGCGAGACTTATGCGGAAAACAAACAAATGGTTGAAAAGTGCCATAGGATTGGAAAACCATAAAACGTCAGTAAAAACTCGACGTCCGAACTAGATCAACTGTTCGGTGCTGATACCTCTCCAACGTATCGATAATTTTTTATTGCTCCATGCTACTTTATCTACTGTTTTGGGCAATATTGGGCTTTATTTTCAACTTTTATATTAATTTTGGGCCTAACCTATTAACGAAGGCCCAGCCCAGATTTGCTGTTTTACGCCTATTTCAGTATTTCGAGGAAAAGGAATATCAAACGGAGTCAAAACGGAACGAAATCAACTGGAGAAGTTATTTTTGGAAGGAAAGCCACCCGATGAACTTGGAGTGCGTCGCCAGAAAGAAGGAGGTGCTCACGAGGGTGGGGGCGCGCCCCCTGCCTCGTGGCCCCCCCTTCGGTCCACCGACGTACATATTTCACCCATATATACCTACGTATCATAAAACTTCCAGAACAGAAGATAGATCGGGAGTTCCGCCGCAAGCCTCTCAGAGCCACCAAAACCTCTCGGGAGCCCGTTCGGCACCCACGGAGGGGGAACCCATCACCGTGGCCATCTTCATCATCCGGCGCTATCCATGATGAGGAGGGAGTAGTTCACCCTCGGGCTGAGGGTATGTACCAAGAGCTATGTGTTTGATCTCTCTCTCTCTCTCTCTCTCTCGTGTTCTCTCTCGTGTTCCCTCTATGGCACGATCTTGATGTATCCTGAGCTTTGCTATTGTAGTTGGATCTTATGATGTTTCTCCCCCTCTACTCTCTTGTGATGAATTGAGTTTCCCCTTTGAAGTTATCTTATCGGATTGAGTCTTTTATGAGAACACTTGATGTATGTCTTGCCGTGTTTATCTGTGGTGACAATGGGATATCATGTGCCACTTGATGTATGTTTTGGTGACCAACTTGCTGGTTCCGCCCATGAACCTATGCATAGGGGTTGGCACACGTTCTTGACTCTCCGGTAGAAACTTTGGGGCACTCTTTGAAGTACTTTTATGTTGGTCGGATGAATCTGAGATTGTGTGATGCATATCGTATAATCATGCCCATGGATACTTGAGGTGACAATGGAGTATCTAGGTGACATTCGGGTCTTGATTGATTTGTGTCTTAAGGTGTTATTCTAGTACGAACTCTTTTATAGATCGATCCGAAAGAATAGCTTTGAGGTGGTTTCGTACCCTACCATAATCTCTACGTTTGTTCTCCGCTATTAGTGGGTTTGGAGTGACTCTTTGTTGCATGTTGAGGGATTTTTATATGATTTATCTATGTTATTATTGTTGAGAGAACTTGCACTAGCGAAAGTATGAACCCTAGGCCTTGTTTCCTATCATTGCAATACCATTTACGCTCACTTTTACCTTTAGTTACCTTGCTGTTTTTATATTTTCAGATTACAAATACCTTTATCTACCATCCATATTGCACTTGTATCACGATCTGTTCGCTGAACTAGTGCACCTATACAATTTACCATTGTATTGGGTGTGTTGGGGACACAAGAGAATCTTTGTTATTTTGTTGCAAGGTTGTTTGAGAGAGACCATCTTCATCCTACGCCTCCCATGGATTGATAAACCTTAGGTCATCCACTTGAGGGAAATTTGCTACTGTCCTACAAACCTGTGCACTTGCAGGCCCAACAACGTCTACAAGAAGAAGGTTGTGTAGTAGACATCAAGCTCTTTTCTGGCGCCATTGCCGGGGAGGTGAGTGCTTGAAGGTATATCTTTAGATCTTGCAATCAAATATTTTTGTTTCTTGTTTTAGCACTAGTTTAGTTTATAAAAGAAAACTACAAAAAATGGAATTGAGTTTGTCTCATACGCTTCATCTTTTTTATATCTTTTGTGAGTATAATGGGAAGGAAAATTGTGCTCAAGCACTAGAAGAAGAATTACATAGAATGCTTGACACTAAATCTTTGAATGATGAGAATGATTGCAATGTTGTTAGTATGAATTCCTTGAATATCCATGATGCTAATGATATGCAAAGCCACAAGCTTGAGGAAGCTATGTTTGATGAAGATGATATTTTTTGTCCCCCAAGCTTTGATGAGCAAATTTACTATGATGAAAGCATGCCTCCTACCTATAATGATTATTGTGATGACACGTATGCTATAAAGAATAATGATAACCATGAAACTTGTCATCTTGATCTTAATTTTCAATCACATGATAGTTGTTTTGTTGAGTTTGCTCCCACTACTATTGATGAGAAGAATTTTGCTTATGTGGAGAGTAGTAAATTTTCTATGCAAGTAGATCATGAAAAGAATGCTTTAGGTGCTGTTTATATTGTTGAATTCATTCATGATGCTACTGAAAATTATTATGAGAGAGGATCATATGCTTCTACATATTACAATAATATCAAGTTTCCACTCTATGTGCTTAAAATCTTGAAGTTGTGCTTGTTTTACCTTCCTATGCTTGTTGATTATTGTTCCCATAAGTTGTTTGCTCACAAAATCCCGATGCATAGGAAGTGGGTTAGGCTTAAATGTGCTAGTCATATTCTTCATGATGCTCTCTTTATGTTTCAATTCTTATCTTTTATGTGAGCATCAATGAAATCATCATGCCTAGCTAGGGGCGTTAAACGATAGCGCTTGTTGGGAGGCAACCCAATTTTATTTTAGTTTATTGCTTTTTGCTTCTTTTTAGTAATAAATAATCCATCTAGCTTCTGTTTAGATGTGGTTTTATGTTTTAATTAGTGTTTGTGCCAAGTAGAACCTTTGGGAAGACTTGGGTGAAGTCTTTATGATCATGCTGTAAAAAACAGAAACTTTAGCGCTCACGAGATTAGCTAGAAATTTTTACCGGAGAGTGATATTTAGTTGATTCTTTCTGAAGATAATTACTAGACAAATTCCTCAGGTCCACTAATTTATTTTGGAATTTTTGGAGTTCCAGAAGTTTGCGTTAGTTACAGATTACTACAGACTGTTCTGTTTTTGACAGATTCTGTTTTTCGTGTGTTGTTTGCTTATTTTGATGAATCTATGGCTAGTAAAATAGTTTATAAACCATAGATAAATTGGAATACAGTATGTTTAACACCAATAAAAATAAATAATGAGTTCATTACAGTACCTTGAAGTGGTGTTTTGTTTTCTTTCACTAACGGAGCTTACGAGTTTTCTGTTAAGTTTTGTGTTGTGAAGTTTTCAAGTTTTGGGTAAAGATCCGATGGACTATGGAATAAGGAGTGGCAAGAGCCTAAGCTTTGGGATGCCCAAGGCACCCCAAGGTAATATTCAAGGACAACCAAGAGCCTAATCTTGGGGATGCCCCGGATGGCATCCCCTCTTTCGTCTTCGTTCATCGGTAACTTTACTTGGAGCTATATTTTTATTCACCACATGATATGTGTTTTTCTTGGAGCGTCATTTTATTTTATTTAGCTTTGCTTTCTGTTATCTATAATAATTTTTTGCATCTTTAGTTCCAATAAAAATGTCAAGGATAGCCTTTGCCATGCTTATTTTGTTAGTATACATGTTGCTGTTTGAAAACAGAAAGTTTACCGCTGTTGCAAAAATTCCCTAGAAAAGTCAGAGAGTGGTATAATGTTGAATCTTTTTGCATATTGAGCTCTGATAAATTTATTACAGTGGGAATTTTAGTTCATAATTTTTGGAGTCAGGGAAGTATTGATACTCTTGCATTCTTTACAGACTGTACTGTTTTGGCAGATTGCTGTTATGTTTGCATTGTTTGCATATGTTTGCCTGTTTACTGATTCTATTTAAGGATAGGAGTATTAAATATGCAGAGGCATTTATTATGAAATGTTTAATAATAATGTTAGTGATTTGTTACAGTAGAAAATGATAAGGTTTTGCATTGGTTTATACTAACCTATCTCACGAGTTCTTGTTGAGTTTGTTGTGGATGAAGCTTTTGATAAAAAGAGAAACCATGATATGAGAGGAATTATGGAGACACAAAAGTTCAAGCTTGGGGATGCCCAAGGCACCCCAAGATAATATTTCAAGAAGTCTCAAGCATCTAATCTTGGGGATGCCCCGGTAGGCATCCCACCTTTCTTCTTCAACAACTATCGGTTAGTATCGGTTGAGCCTAAGTTTTTGCGTCTTCACATGAGTTGTGCTATCCTTGCATTGTGATTTTATTTTGTTTTGCTTGCCGTTTGAATAAAATACCAAGATCTAAAATTCCTTAATGTTAGAGAGTCTTCACATAGTTGCACAATTATTTAACTACTCATTGATCTTCACTTATATCTTGTTGGAGTAGTTTGTCGTTTGCTCTAGTGCTTCACTTATATCTTTTAGAGCACGGCGGTGGTTTTATTTTGTAGAAATTAATGAACTCTCATGCTTCACTTATATTATTTTGAGAGTCTTAAACAGCATGGTAATTTGAACGAAAACTTTCATAGGAGGTGAACTGGATGCTATGATCAATTTGATACTAGATAATTGTTTTGAGATATGGAGGTAGTGATATTAAAGTCATGCTAGTTGGGTGATTATGAATTTAAAGAATGCTTGTGTTGAAGTTAGCAAGTCTCGTAGCATGCACGTATGGTTAAAGTTGTGTAACAAATTTGAAACATGAAGTGTACCTGGCTTGTGCATCCTTATGAGTGGCGGTCGGGGACGAGCGATGGTCTTTTCCTACCAATCTATCCCCCTAGGAGCATGCGCGTAATACTTGATTTTTGATGACTTCTAAATTTTTGCAATAAGTATATGAGTTATTTTGACTAATGTTGAGTCCATGGATTATACGCACTTTTACCTTTCCGCCTTTGCTAGCCTCTTCGGTACCGTGCATTGCCCTTTCTCACCTTGAGAGTTTGTGCAAACTTCGCCGGTGCATCCAAACCCCATGATACGATACGCTCTATCACACATAAACCTCCTTATATCTTCCTCAAAACAGCCACCATACCTACCTATTATGGCATTTCCATAGACATTCCGAGATATATTGCCATGCAACTTTCCACCATTCCGTTCATCATCATCATGACATACTTTACTTTTGTCATATTTCCATTGCATGATCATGTAGTTGACATCGTATTTGTGGCAAAGCCACCATGCATTAATTTTCATACATGTCACTCTTGATTCATTGCACCATCCCGGTACACCGCCGGAGGCATTCATATAGAGTCATATCTTGTTTTAGTTTCGAGTTGTAATCCTTATGTTGTAATCAATAGAAGTGTGATGATCATCATTATTAGAGCATTGCCCAAACAAAAAAAAGGCCAAAAAGAAAAAAAAAAGGCCCAAAAAAAGAAAAAAAGAAAAATAAAAAAGGGGCAATGCTACTATCTCTTTTTCCACAATTGTGCTTCAAAGTAGCACCTTGTCCTTCATGTAGTGAGTCTCATATATTGTGCTTCAAAGTAGCACCATGTTTCTCATGTAGTGAGTCTCATAAGTTGTCTTTTTCATACTAGTGGGAATTTTTCATTATAGAACTTGGCTTGTATATTCCTACGATGGGCTTCCTCAAATGCCCTAGGTCTTCGTGAGCAAGCAAGTTGGATGCACACCCACTAGTTTTCTTTTGTTGAGCATTTATTTATAGCTCTAGTGCATCCGTTGCATGGCAATCCCTACTCCTCATGTTGACATCAATTGATGGGCATCTCCATAGCCCGTTGATTATCCTCGTCAATGTGAGACTTTCTCCTTTTTGTTTTCTCCACACAATCCCCAATCATCATATTCTATTCCACCCATAGTGCTATATCCATGGCTCACGCTCATGTATTGCGTGAAGGTTGAAAAAGTTTGAGATTATTTAAGTACGAAACAATTGCTTGGCTTGTCATCGGGGGTATAGAAGTTGGGAACATCTTTATGTGACGAAAATGAAGCATAGCCTAACTATATGATTTTGTAGAAATGAACTTTCTTTTTCCATGTTATTTTGAGAAGACATGATTACTTTGATTAGTATGCTTGAAGTGTTACTATTTATTTTATCAATATGAACTTTTATTTTGAATCATTTGGATCTGAACATTCATGCCACAATAAAGAAAATTACTTTGAGAATCATGCTAGGTAGCATTCCACATCAAAAATTCTGTTTTTATCATTTACCCACTCGAGGACGAGCAGGAATTAAGCTTGGGGATGCTTGATACGTCTCCAACGTATCTATAATTTTTGATTGCTCCATGCTACTTTATCTACTGTTTTGGGCTATATTGGGCTTTATTTTCCACTTTTATATTACTTTTGGGACTAACCTATTAACCGGAGGCCCAACCCAGATTTGTTGTTTTATGCCTATTTCAGTATTTCGAGGAAAAGGAATATCAAACGGAGTCAAAACGGAACGAAATCAACTGGAGAAGTTATTTTTGGAAGGAAAGCCACCCGATGAACTTGGAGTGCACATCAGGAAAGAAGGGAGGTGCTCAGGAGGGTGGGGGGGCGCCCACCCCCCTGGGGCGCGCCCCCTGTATCGTGGCCCCCCCTTCGGTCCACCGAGGTACTTCTTTCACCCATATATACCTACGTATCGTAAAACTTCCAGAACAGAAAATAGATCGGGAGTTCCGCCGCCGTAAGCCTCTGTAGCCACCAAAAACCTCTCGGGAGCCCGTTCTGGTACCCTGCCGGAGGGGGAACCCATCACCGGTGGCCATCTTCATCATCTGGGCGCTATCCATGACGAGGAGGGAGAAGTTCACCCTCGGGGCTGAGGGTATGTACCAGTAGCTATGTGTTTGATCTCTCTCTCTCGTGTTCTCTCTCGTGTTCCCTCTATGGCACGATCTTGATGTATCCCGAGCTTTGCTATTGTAGTTGGATCTTATGATGTTTCTCCCCATCTACTCTCTTGTGATGAATTGAGTTTCCCCTTTGAAGTTATCTTATCGGACTGAGTCTTTTAGGAGAACGTTTGATGCATGTCTTGCCGTGTTTATCTGTGGTGACAATGGGATATCATGTGCCACTTGATGTATGTTTTGGTGACCAACTTGCGGGTTCCGCCCATGAACCTATGCATGGGGGTTGGCACACGTTCTTGACACTCCGGTAGAAACTTTGGGGCACTCTTTGAAGTACTTCTATGTTGGTTGGATGAATCTGAGATTGTGTGATGCATATCGTATAATCATGCCCACGGATACTTGAGGTAACAATGGAGTATCTAGGTGACATTAGGGTTTTGATTTATTTGTGTCTTAAGGTGTTATTCTAGTACGAACTCTTTTATAGATCGATCTGAAAGAATAGCTTTGAGGTGGTCTCGTACCCTACCATAATCTTTACATTTGTTCTCCGCTATTAGTGGCTTCGGAGTGACTGTTTGTTGCATGTTGAGGGATTGTTATACGATCTATCTATATTATTATTGTTGAGAGAACTTGCACTAGCGAAAGTATGAACCCTAGGCCTTATTTCCTATCATTGCAATACCGTTTACGCTCACTTTTACCTTTAGTTACCTTGCTGTTTTTATATTTTCAAATTACAAATACGTTTATCTACCATCCATATTGCACTTGTATCACCATCGCTTCGCCGAACTAGTGCACCTATACAATTTACCATTGTAATGTATGTGTTGGGGACACAAGAGACTCTTTGTTATTTTGTTGCAGGGTTGTTTGAGAGAGACCATCTTCATCCTACACCTCCCACGGATTGATAAACCTTAGGTCATCCACTTGAGGGAAATTTGCTACTGTCCTACAAACATGTGTACTTGCAGGCCCAACAACGTCTATAAGAAGAAGGTTGTGTAGTAGACATCAGGTGCCAGTCAGAAAATTGGTCTTAGAAAAAAAAGAATTGTGCTTCTGTCGTGCTTTAACATGACACATCCTATCTCAAGACTTCAAGCAGGTCAGCCTACGGCTTCAACCTCCTATCCGAAGGCGGAGTACTTCTCATTAGGCCAGTTTAACAAACTTTAGCGACTTTGAGAGAGAAATTAGGCTCACCGGTTATTGACCACACACTCGCGTCGAAAAAAGGAGTGATAGAAAAAAGACTTTGCAACGACTAAGAAGAAGAACGCTTATTATAAAACAGCTCACATAAATCTAAGAGCCCCAAGTGACTTGGGTAAAAGAATTTTATGTATAATGATTGTATGTACCGAAGTACTTATATCATATCTGTGTTCACCCGAACTTTAAACGCGTCTTAACCGACAGGCGGCTTCTCCCTCTTCGGCCAAATGCCGAAAAGTGTTATGTACTCCACCTGTCGAGAATATCGACGGTGTTTCCGATAACCAGGCAATCAGGCCATAAGGCTGTAACAGACAAAGCGCGCTCAGGGGACTTATGTTATATTACTAACGAAGTGTAAGAAGCATCTTCGAAGAAAATAGTACCCCCACCGATACCTTTCTTCGGTTGCTCATTGCTGCTATGAGACTTGTGCAATAGATTTTTTGTACTCATGAGTTCCATTGTGTCCGACCATAATTGAAAACAATAAGAGCGCTAGCTTTCGGCTTCACCCAGTCTGAGGTCAGAGCTCGGAGGACCCGGTCGTGACAATCGTAGAGGTGCTCCCTTTACTCCCTAGCCGAACAATCGGGAACGTAGGGGCAACCTAGCTTGCAAATCGCTTAGGTCAACATGGTGCATATTGCGGCGTAATACACGAACAAGGAACGAAGCCGTAAAAGTATAATCATACGCAAGAGGAAAATCTCCATCAAGGGAGCCCCCAAATAAACGGGGTATTTGAATACGTGCGTCACAAACAAAGTTTGGACAAGGAAGTTTTTCACACACAACTTTTTGCTGAAAAAGGTATAGTGCTTGGTCGAACCGAACAAAATTTAAAACTGAAAGTTTTTTAGCATGAAAGCGACTTAGCTGGTTAATGTGCTCGGCGTTGATGACGTGGTCCGAGCTTGATGCGGGAGGTCTCAGCCCCCAAGCCCGATGTGGCCGAGCGAAGAGCTTGGCACTCCGAAGAGGTGACACAGCATGCCCGCTGTGGAGAGGTGAAGCTCCCAGTTTAGCCGATGTGACGAAGCAGGTCGGCGGGGTGATGCCGGAGTCTCCGGCCGAGTAGGTTGATGAAGTGGCAACGCGGAGTTGCCAACACAGGGCAGCGCGCCAAGGTGATGACACAATTAAGTTGCGGACGTCGGCATGCCGAGGTGACAGTGCGGCCCGATCTAAGTCACTTTCCTGCACAGGTAAAATAGTGCAAGCCAGAGATAATAATAATAATAAAATTCTTTACTTAATGAATTTAAGTAAAGTAAATAATTAGAGAAATATGGCTTGGATCGCCTAAGGTAGTCCTGACAGAGTGGCAGTGCAGCACAAGGACGCGCATCGAGGTAACCGCACAACTTGGTTGGCAGGGGTGACGACGACGATGTCGGCTCGCCAGTGGCATGGCCGAGGCGAGGTCGATTATCTGCATGCATGAACTAGCACAAGACAGATAATGATAATAAAATAAATATTATTTACAAAATTATTTATGCAAAATAAATTGCTAAAAAGGATGTGGCCTGGCGCAAGGCCAACGTTGACACAGGACGTCGGTGAGACGAGGTGACAAAATCCGAATTCGCTGGGTCGCCCGAATTACGAACACGATGCGCATGACACTGATGGCATATTGGTTCGCCCTGAAACGACAACCGCATACCAGATTTGCAAAACCTGCAGCACTAAACAATTGTTGACGAGCAGAAAATACTCTTTATTACTAATATGCATAGTGCGGATAACTAGAACAATTGCACATGGCGATTTATCCGATGACATCCATACTGATGGCGGACGAGATGGTTACAGACTAGGACATCTTGGCCGGAGTGCCTCAAGACTGCCTCGGGTCGATAAGTATACAGAAAGGCCAATCTAGAGTAGGTTATCTAGTGCATGTTGTGTTCGCTGACCTGCATTCAAAAATCCATGCTCCAAATTGCTAACAATTAGCATTAATATTAGTATATATGGCAAGTGCTTGAAGCGACAACTGGTCAAAGTATAGTCCGGCTCTGCACTGTAACAATTAAACAATAAGGAAGGCTCTTGACGGCCTTGGCCTTTGGCCCTATGTGTACTAGCCGCAGGGCCGCACCAAGGCGCTACGCATGGAGTGGAGATCGAGTCGTCCGACGATGCACAGAACAAGACTGCCATCCTTTGGTCCTGATTTTTAGGCGAGAGAAGAACCGATATCGCGTACCGCTCTAGAACACTAGTACTCAATTTAGTAGTACGTGTACTTTCCATTCAAAAGTAATGGAGGATTAGCATTAGCGCAAATACTATATTAAAATATAAACAGAAGGAAAAATGCCTCCCTGGTTCCCATGTTTGACTTTAGAGGCCACCACATGGAGTAATTGTCCTTGCCATCATGATTCAGCCGAGGAGAAGCATTGCCTGTATTTCTTATTCCTCGGGCCCTGTATACACTTAGCCCTTTCGATTGATCTCAGGCGAATCTGATCGTGTGCGCATCGCTTGCTTCGACGGGTCCGCGGTGGAGACTGCATCGAGCTTTGCTGAAAAGAAGGCTACAACAAAAACTAATCCTCGGATCAGGTTGTTAGCTCGTCGCCGTAGAAAAATTTCCACCGCTTGCAGATAAACCCTTGAACCGAATATAGTCCGAACGAGGAACAGTAACTCGTAAAAAGATATAAGATGCGGCATAGATCTAACTGAAAGTATAGCACCTGATTCAAGCTGCCGATGAAATTCTTGCCCATCAATCCATGTCGATCGCCTAGAAGGCTCTCAATGAAAGCACCAATGTCGGTTCAATATCCGGTGTATCTCGTAGTAGGGGACCTAAACTAGGCGTCTTGGAGCGATGGTAACATGGACACGGGGTTTTACCCAGCTCTGGGCTCTCTTGATGAGATAATACCCTACATGCTACTTTTGATTGTATTCATATGGGTGTAGTACAGAGTACATGTATCTACCACGAGATTGTAGTAATGAATATGAGAATGTCTATTGACTAGCCTGGCCTTGGTTTATATAAGACACCGGAGGCCTAGGGTTTAGGAGAGTCCTTGTCTTGGGCGCCAAGTCTTGTGGAGTCTTCCTTGTATGCGGCAGGGGTCGTTCGAACTGGCCCATGAGTATATGGCCATGGGGGTCCTCGGCCCAATCCAACTGATCGGGAGACGACGTGGTGAGTACCCCCTAGTCCAGGACACCGTCACCCACCCCATGGGCACGCCCCCCTGCCTCGTGGACAGCCCGGAGACCCCCCTGACTTGTTCCCAATGCCAAAACCTCTTATATATTAAGAAACCACCAGAACATAACCTAGATCGGGAGTTCCGCCGCTGCAAACCTTTGTTCCCACCAAAAACCAATCGGGACCCTATTCTGGCACCCTGCCGGAGGGGGGGATCCCTCACCGGTGGCCATATTCATCATCCCAGCGCTCTCCATGACGAGGAGGGAGTAGTTCACCCTCGGGGTTGAGAGTATGTACCAATAGCTATGTGTTTAATCTCTCTCTCTCTCTCTCTCGTGTTCTTGATTTGGCACGATCTTGATGTATCGCGAGCTTTGCTATTATACTTGGATCTTATGATGTTTCTCCCCCTCTACTCTCTTGTAATGGATTGAGTTTTCCCTTTGAAGTTATCTTATCAGATTGAGTCTTTAAGGATTTGAGAACACTTGATGTATGTCTTGCATGTGCTTATCTGTGGTGACAATGGGATATTCACGTGATCTACTTGGTGTATGTTTTGGTGATCAACTTGCGGGTTCAGTGACCTTGTGAACTTATGCATAGGGGTTGGCGCATGTTTTTGTCTTGACTCTCTGGTAGAAACTTTGGGGCGCTCTTTGAAGTTCTTTATGTTGGTTTAATAGATTAATCTGAGATTGTGTGATGCATATCGTACAATCATACCCACGGATACTTCAGGTGACATTGGAGTATCTAGGTGACATTAGGGTTTTGGTTGATTTGTGTGTTTAGGTGTTATTCTAGTACGAACTCTATGATACATCGATCAGAAAGAATAACTTTGAGGTGGTTTCATACCCTACAATAATCTCTTCGTTTGTTCTCCGCTATTAGTGACTTTGGCGTGACTCTTTGTTGCATGTTGAGGGATAGTTATAAGATCCAATTATGTTATTATTTTGTAGAGAACTTTCACTAGTGAAAGTATGAACCCTAGGCCTTGTTTCCTAGCATTGCAATACCGTTTACGCTCACTTTTATCGCTTGCTACCTTGCTGTTTTTATATTTTCAGATTACAAAAACATATATCTACCATCCATATTGCACTTGTATCACCATCTCTTCGCCGAGCTAGTGCACCTATAAAATTTACCATTGTATTGGGTGTGTTGGGGCACAAGAGACTCTTTGTTATTTGGTTGCAGGGTTGTTTGAGAGAGACCATCTTCAACCTACTCCTCCCACAGATTGATAAACCTTAGGTCATCCACTTGAGGGAAATTTGCTACTGTCCTACGAACCTTTGCACTTGGAGGCCCAACAACGTCTACAAAAAGAAGGTTGTGTAGTAGACATCAAGCTCTTTTCTGGCGTTGTTGCCAGGGAGGTGAGTGCTTGAAGGTATATCTTTAGATCTTGCAATCGAATCTTTTAGTTTCTTGTTTTATCACTAGTTTAGTCTATAAAAGAAAACTACAAAAAAATGGAATTAAGGGTGCCTCATATGCTTCATCTTTTTAATGTCTTCCGTGGAAATAAAGATTCCAATAGTTGTGCTCAATTGCTAGAGGAAGAATGCATTAAATGTTTGGCACTAAATCTTTGAATGATGAGCATGATTGTAATGTTGTTAGTATGAATTCTTTGAATACCCATGATGCTAATGATATGCAAAGCCACAAGCTTGGATATGCTATGTTTGATGAAGATGATATGTTTAGTCCCCCAAGTTTTGATGAGAAAATTTATTATGATGAAAGCATGCCTCCTATTTATGATGATTATTGTGATGACACATATGCTATAAAGAATAAAGATAACCATGAAACTTGTCATCATGGTTTTAATTTTCAATTGGATTATGCTTCACTTGATATTTATTTTGTTGAGTTTGCTCCCACTACTATTCATGAGAACAAATTTGCTTTTGTGGAGAGTAATAAAATTTATATGCAAGTATATCATGAAAAGAATGCTTTATGTGCTGGTTATATGGTTGAATTCATTCATGATGCTAGTGAAAATTATTTTGAGAGAGGATCATATGCTTCTACATATTGCGATAATATCAAGTTTCCTCTCTATGTGTTGAAAATCTTGAAGATTTGCTTGTTTTACCTTCCTATGCTAGTTGTTTCATGTTCCCATAAGTTGTTTGCTCACAAAATCCCTATGCATAGGAAGTGGGTTATACTTAAATGTGTTAGTAATGTGCTTCATGATGCTCTCTTTATGTTTCAATCCTTATCTTTTATGCGAGCATCATTGAAATCATCATGCCTAGCTAGGGGCGTTAAACGTTAGCGCTTGTTGGGAGGCAACCCAATTTTACTTTTGTTATTTGCTTTTTGCTCATGTTTAGTAATAAATAATTCATCTAGCCTCTGTTTATATGTGGTTTTATGTTTTAATTAGTGTCTGTGCCAAGTAGAACCTTTGGGAAGACTTGGGTGAAGTCTATGTGATCTTGTTGTAAAAAACAGAAACTTTTGTGCTCACGAGATTAGCTGCCATTTTTTACTGGAGAGTGATATTAGGTTAATTCCTTTTGCAGATTATTAATAGAAAAATTCCTCACGTCCTGCAATTTATTTCAGAATTTTTGGAGTTACATAAGTATTCGAATGGTACAGATTACTACAGACTGTTCTGTTTTTTGACAGATTCTGTTTTCTATGTGTTGTTTGCTTATTTTTATGAATCTATGAGTAGTATCGGAGTGTATGAACCATAGAGAAATTGGAATACAGTTGATATTACACCAATTTGAATTTAGAATGAGTTCACAACAGTACCTAAGTGGTGATTTATTTTCTTATACTAACGGAGCTTACGAGTTTTCTGTTAAGTTTTTTGTTGTGAAGTTTTCATGTTTTGGGTAAAGATTTGATGGAGTATGGAATAAGGAGTGTCAAGAGCCTAAGCTTGGGGATTCCCAAGGCACCCCAAGGTAATATTCAAGGACAACCAAGAGCCTAAGCTTGGGGATGCCCCGGAAGGCATCCCCTCTTTCATCTTTGTTCATCGGTAACCTTACTTGGAGCTACATTTTTATTCACCACATGATATGTGTTTTACTTGGAGCATCAATTTATATTGTTAGGATTTTCTTTCTGTTATTTAGATTAATGTTTTGCATCTTTATTTTCAAAAAAAATGTCAAGGATAGCCCTTACCATGCTTATTTTGCAAGTATACATGTTGCTGTTTCAAAACAGAAAGTTCACCGTTGTTGCAAAAATTCCCTAGAAAAGTCAGAATATGATAAAATGTTGAAATATTTTGCATATTGAGCTCTGATAAATTTTCTACAGTTTGGGAGAATTTCATGGTGTTTGGAGTTAGGGAACTATGATGAATCTTGCATTCTTTACAGATTGTACTGTTTTGGCAGATTGATGTTATGTTTGCATTGTTTGCGTATGTTTGCTTGTTTGATGATTCTATTTGAGGATAGGAGTATTAAATATGCAGAGACATTTAGTATGCAATGCTGAATAATAATTTTTGCGATTTGCTACAGTAGAGAATGATAAGGTTTTTGCATTGGTTTATACTAAGTTATCCCACGAGTTCTTGTTGAGTTTTGTGTGGATGAAGTTTTTTTTTTGAAGATTTAGGAAACCATGATATGAGAGGAATTAAGGAGACACAGAAGTTCAAGCTTGGGGATGCCCAAGGCACCCCAAGATAATATTTCAAGAAGTGTCAAGCATCTAAGCTTGGGGATGCCCCGGTAGGCATCCCACCTTTCTTCTTCAACAATTATTCGTTAGTATCGGTTAAGCCTAAGTTTTTGCTTCTTCGCATGATGGGTGCTATCCTTGAAATGCCATTTATTTTCTTTTGTTTTGCTTGCTGTTTGAATAAAATACCAAGATCTGAAATTATTAAATGTTAGAGAGTCTTCACATAGTTACATAATTATTATACTACTCATTGATCTTCACTTATATCTTTCGGAGTAGTTTGTCATTTGCTCTAGTGCTTCACTTATATCCTTTTAGAGCATGGCGGTGGTTTTTATTTTGAAGAAATAGATGAACTCTCATGCTTCACTTACATTATTTTGAGAGTCTTTAGAACAACATGGTAATTTGCTTTGGTTATAAATTTAGTCCTAATATGATAGGCATCCAAGAGGGATATAATAAAAACTTTCATATAAAGTGCATTGAATACTATGAGAAGTTTGATTATTTATGATTGTTTTGAGATATGAAGATGGTGATATTAGAGTCATGCTAGTAGAGTAATTGTGAATTTCAGAGATACTTGTGTTAAAGGTTGTGATTCCTGTAGCATGCATGTACGGTGAACCGTTATGTGATGAAGTCGGAGCATGATTTATTTATTGATTGTCATCCTTTGTGTGGAGGTCGGGATCGCGCAATGGTTAACTCCTACCTACCCTTCCCCCAGGAGCATGTGCGTAGTACTTTGTTTCGATGACTAATAGATTTTTGCAATAAGTATGTGAGTTCTTTATGCCTAATGTTGAGTCCATGGATTATACGCACTCTCACCCTGCCACCATTGCTAGCCTCTCTAGTATCGCGCAACATTCGCTGGTACTATACACCCACCATTACCTTCCTCAAAACAGCCACCATACCTACCTATTATGGCATTTCCATAGCCATTACGAGATATATTTCCATGCAACTTTCCACCGTTCCGTTTATTATAACACGCTTCATCATTGTCATATCGCTTTGCATGATCATGTAGTTGACATCGTATTTGTGGCAAAGCCACCTTTCATAATTCTTCCATACATGTAACTCTTGATTCATTGCACATCCCGGTACACCGCTGGAGGCGTTCATATAGAGTCATACTTTGTTCTAAGTATCGAGTTGTAATTCTTGAGTTGTAAGTAAATAAAAGTGTGATGATCATCATTATTAGAGCATTATCCCAGTGAGGAAAGGGTGATGGAGACTATGATTCCCCCACAAGTCGGGATGAGACTTAGGACGAAAAATAAAAATAAAATAAAATAAGAGGCCAAAAAAGAGAAGGCCCCAAAAAAATGAGAGAAAAAGAGAGAAGGGGCAATGCTACTATCCTTTTACCACACTTGTGCTTCAAAGTAGCACCATGATCTTCATGATAGAGAGTCTCCTATGTTGTCACTTTCATATACTAATGGGAATCATTCATTATAGAACTTGGCTTGTATATTCCAATGATGGGCTTCCTCAAATTGCCCTAGGTCTTCGTGAGCAAGCGAGTTGGATGCACACCCACTTAGTTTCTTTTTGAGCTTTCATACACTTATAGCTCTAGTGCATCCGTTGCATGGCAATCCCTACTCACTCACATTGATATCTATTGATGGGCATCTCCATAGCACGTTGATACGCCTAGTTGATGTGAGACTATCTTCCTCCTTTTTGTCTTCTCCACAACCACCATGTTCTATTCCACCTATAGTGCTATGTCCATGGCTCATGCTCATGTATTGCATGAAAGTTGAAAAAAGTTTGAGAATACTAAAGTATGAAACAATTGCTTGGCTGAAACCTGGGTTATGCATGATTTAAGTATTTTGTGTGATGAAGATAGAGCATAGCCAGACTATATGATTTTGTACGGATAGCTTTCTTTGGCCATGTTATTTTGAGAAGACATGATTGCTTTGTTAGTATGCTTGAAGTATTATTGTTTTCATGTCAATATTAAATTTTTGTTTTGAATCTTATGGATCTAAATATTCATGCCACAATAAAGAAAAATACATTGATAAATATGTTAGGTAGCATTCCACACCCAAAATTCTGTTTTTATCATTTACCTACTCGAGGACGAGCAGGAATTAAGCTTGGGGATGCTGATACGTCTCCAACGTATCTCTAATTTTTGATAGTTCTATGCTATTATATTATCTGTTTTGGATGTTTAATGAGCTTTAATATGCACTTTTATATTATTTTTGGGACTAACCTATTAACCTAGAGCCCAGTGCCAGTTTCTGTTTTTCCTTGTTTTTGAGTATCGCAGAAAAGGAAAATCAAACGGAGTCAATTGACCTGAAATTTCACGGAGGTTATTTTTGGACCAGAAAAAGGCCATGGGGTAAAAGAGTTGGGCCAGAAGAGTCCCGGGCTGCCCACAAGGGTGGGGGGCGCGCCCACCCTCCTGGGCGCGCCCCTACCTCGTGGACAGCCCGGACACCCCCAGACTTGCTCCCGACGCCAAAACCTCTTATATATACAGAAACCCCCAGAACATAACCTAGATCAGGAGTTCCGCCGCTGCAAGCCTTTGTAGCCGCCAAAAACCAATCGGGACCCTGTTCCGGCACCTTTCCGGATGGGGGATCTCTCACTGGTGGCCATCTTCATCATCCCAGTGCTCTCCATGACGAGGAGGGAGTAGTTCACCCTCGGGGCTGAGGGTATGTACCAGTAGCTATGTGTTTGATCTCTCTCTCTCTCTCTCTCTCTCTCTCTCTCGTGTTCTTGATTTGGCACGATCTTGATGTATCGCGAGCTTTTCTATTATAGTTGGATCTTATGATGTTTCTCCCCCTCTACTCTCTTGTAATGGATTGAGTTTTCCATTTGAAGCTATCTTATCGGATTGAGTCTTTAAGGATTTGAGGACACTTGATGTATGTCTTGCATGTGCTTATCTTCAGTGACAATGGGATATTCACGTGATCTACTTGGTGTATGTTTTGGTGATCAACTTGCGGGTTCAGTGACCTTGTGAACTTATGCATAGGGGTTGGCACACATTTTCGTCTTGACTCTCTGATAGAAACTTTGGGGCACTCTTTGAAGTTCTTTATGTTGGTTGAATAGATGAATCTGAGATTGTGTGATGCATATCGTATAATCATACCCACAGATAATTGAGGTGACATTGGAGTATCGATGTGACATTAGGGTTTTGGTTGATTTGTGTCTATAGGTGTTATTCTAGTACGAACTCTATGATAGATCGATCAGAAAGAATAACTTTGAGGTGGTTTCGTACCCTACAATAATCTATTCATTTGTTCTCCGCTATTAGTGACTTTGGAGTGACTCTTTGTTGCATGTTGAGGGATAGTTATATGATCCAATTATGTTATTATTGTTGAGACAACTTGCACTAGTGAAAGTATGAACCCTAGGGCTTGTTTCCTAGCATTGCAATACCGTTTATACTCACTTTATTGCTTGCTACCTTGCTGTTTTTATATTTTCAGATTACAAAAACCTATATCTACCATCCATATTGCACTTGTATCACCATCTCTTCGCCCAGCTAGTGCACCTATACAATTTACCATTGTATTGGGTGTGTTGGGGACACAAGAGACTCTTTGTTATTTGGTTGCAGGGTAGATTGAGAGAGACCATCTTCAACCTACGCCTCCCACGGATTGATAAACCTTAGGTCATCCGCTTGAGGGAAATGTGCTACTGTCCTACAAACCGCTGCACTTGGAGGCCCAACAACATCTATAAGAAGAAGGTTGTGTAGTAGACATTAGAAACCACTGTCTCCGTATGTCGTGGGCTATGCATACCTAGGCCTAGCTGATACTTGTTCGCCCTCTGGAAAAAATGATAGTACCAGCTAGATCCCCGAGCAAACTCGATTAAAGAGGGGGCCGGCGGCCCGACTGAAGAAGCATATCAGACGTGATTTTTCTTCTTCAGTGGATGGCTCTCCATGGTGTTTTTTACTTGCCTCTGCACCATACAACTTGTATTTTTAGCCTCCCAGTCTGTGGTGGACCAACAACCAGCACTCGATTTTTTATCAAGCCCCAAAAACAACGCAATACTATTCTTGTTTTGAGGCCGAAAACATTACGGCAGGGGTTGAGAGGGGGAGGGGGGAAGACAGAGAAAAAATATTAAAAAGAGCTGATGCGACATTGCTACCCTAACAAACCAGGTTCAATTCTTCTCGGGAAGAAGGTGTGCCGTTGACACCCACACATCACAAATCCCACAGTAGACATACTAACAAGTTCACACACAAGTACAACAGAACAGGTAAACATTCATATCAAACTCAGGTTCACAGGACACGTTCATATTCATAGCCAACATTCACAATAAACAACTCATAAGATTCATATATACACAAGTTCAGCATGTCTATGCACCCAAATGATTGGTAGATCACACGATAATATTCATAGATAATTCACAAAAATATTCAGATATACACATGTTCAGTATGTTTATGCAACCAAATGATTGAGATCACAGCCAATATCATCCATGGACAAACTTTAGTTACCTAGGGTACAGACTGGTAAATGGTGTTCAGTCAAAGGTGCTTCTTGCTAAAATTAATGTTTGTATGAGTAAACTTTCGAGTACATAAGAGGCGGCACAGACAATCTGAACTTTACTTGTAGGTTTATCCTCAAATAGTTGCCTCGTGCCGAGGGCAGTTTGAGCAACTTGGCCACTACTTTCATCCAACTAGTTTACTAGCTCATCTTGGTCCTGTAGCTTGCCAAAATTCTACATTGCAGACAGAAAGGAGGCGGTTGAGAAAATGAACCACCCAAATTTTTTGTGCAGTTCAACTGAAATGGAGCATCCCTAGCATGCAGACTGATTAAGTGCCAGATGAATATATGCGTCAACCAACTTGTCTGGAATCTTTAGACTCCATGCCACACAGTTCGCTACCATATGTGCCGATAACCAAAAGGCACAAGTTGGGACCAAAGACTGGACTGTGTTTTTCTGGGCTATGCGCCAAGCAATATGTTTGCCGTTCACTCTCCTAATACTTGGAGTTTGACAACTGGTTGACACCAGTTGATACTTGAATGAATATAGGCACTTCTTCTTGTCAACATCGATGCTTGTCTGAGTGAACTTTGGAGTACATAGCAGCAGCATAAGTACCTGTCCATCTGACCTTTTTGTGCAGTTCTACTGAAATCACCCAATGTAATGATTTGCCTGCGAGTTCAGGCTCCAAGTTACTCCTTTATGAAATTGGCAAACAATAGCACAATACCAAATTACCAATACATATGACAAGCACAATAATTAGGATAAAGACCAGAGGTAGCATATCAATTACTATTTCCTTTTACTGGAAGCCGAGATAAGCCAAGCGACTGACAGCAAAGGAAGGAAGCAAGCCCAAATTAGCAACTGACGGGAAAGGAAGGAAGCTGTCGAGGCAATGAAGCACCCAAAGTTTTTGTGTAGTTCCACCAAAATCGAGCATCCCTGTTGGCACATATATTGAGAGAGTGAGATTACTGTAATAGTGGGACTAGTTGATGACACATACACAAACAAATAGAAACACCCTCATTATCTTAATGGGTAAAGTTAGCAACATAGTAGTCTTGCTTAAAGAGAGGTATTAGTTTATTTAACAAGTGCCAATTAGCTCAACACTCAAAGCATTGTTGTATCATAGGTTGCAAAACTTTAACATGCAAAGATAAAGGAGTTTCTCATGACAGTAGCACGATACAAATAGAGATGACAGCAAACTAATATGGATGAAGGCCTTAGGCTGGTACCAACCTGAGCAAAAAGCTTATTCATGTAGTCCTAGAAGAGATGATAAAGCACTCACTGGAATCACTCAATAGTATATATTTTTATGCACTTCAAATGTATGGTTGAAATCACTCTAGTTTACCAGTGCTGAGATTATATCGAAAGATTATCAAGAACATCTAGCAGAGTTAAAGCACTGGCTGGGATACAGTTCATTGTATTGTCTTGTGTAGTTCCACTAAAATGTATGATTGCCACAACATGATCCCTGTTTGCACAAGTAGGAACAAGGTGAAACCTTCATTAGCTTAGTGAGAAAGGATAGAAAGACATTAGCATATTACTCTAACAGTAGCATCATAGACAATACGCAGAAGTGGAAGGGCTCCCTGGAGGATCGTCTCACATGTAAGGTAGACGTTGCCGGAGCCCTTGAATGGCCTCGACTGAGGCCTCGACTTCAGCAATATCACCTTGGCACTGTTTTATTCTTCTTCTTCCTCTTCATGCTCTGTTTCTCTTTCTCCTCACCAGTTGGTGAAACCAAGTACATGATTGGCCTTCTATTTCGAAATTGGTTTTGTCAGTGAGGGAGTACAAGTGTACTAGTAAACAATAGCATTATTTTCTCATGGCAGCCGCAAAATAGAGATGAACACATGCATTAAATATCATTCTTACCTAAAGGAAGGTTATGGTGCCAATGTGGATGATGAGGATCGGAACACAGATCTCCCTTTGTGCAGTTCCACCGAAATGAACCAACTGTTTCATTCTGACATTCCAGTTAAACAGAACAAAAGTCACTTCTTTCAAGAAGTTTTTTGTGTAGTGCACCAAAAGGTCACAAAAGCAACCAGGTGAAATGGATATCCCTGTTTGCACAAATAGCTATAGAGGAAACAGTCAGAGTCTCAAACAATTACAGGCAAAAACATTTGGCTAAACTTGTCATGGCTTATAACAGTGGCATAGCTTCATTTTACCAGGGGCATTAGATTAAGAACAACTAAATATTTGGTATAAGGGCATGGGACAGTGGGTGCACCAGCAGTCCAGCACCATGTACCTAAACCGGGGCATAAAGTGGTGATTCAGTGTTTGTTGCCCCGAGAAACAAACATCAAAGAAACATATCTGGGTTGGTACCATTTTTGTTCACTCTAGCCACCTACTCCTAAGTTTTTTTTGGAAATGGAGGCGTGCCCCCGGCCTCTGCATCATAATGATGCATGCAGCCATCTTATGTGTGGATAGAAAATCTAGTCCTGGTCATACCACTGTGTACACCGTTTCCCCTATATTTCCCTTTTCGACCAAGAGACCGGTTGGATGACCAGTCTGTACTACTTTCACCCCCTATCCTTCCTGTTTGTACCAAGTCCGATGTACATACTAAATTCCCCCACCCCCAGTTTATTTCTTGTTTGAACCAAGTACAAGATTCGACTCCATGAAGTAGCTTTACCTCTAACAATAGAAGAAAAAAATATGTGTCGTTTGACCATCCGATCAAGAGGGGCTGAGAGGTAGAAAATGATGCACATGCAGCGACGTAGCAAGCTGGGGAAGTAGAGCTAGGGAGGTTTCGAAGGAATATATACCTGAAGGTCGTTGGGATGTGGATAGGTGGGCGGCGGGAGGCCAGATCCGCCCACACTAGGGCAACGATGAAGGGTTCGGAGGACCTCCCGCACTGGCTCTCGGCCAGAGATAACGGTGCGGCCGGCAGTGGGTCTCTTCCCTCACTGTCGACGATGGCCTAAGTTCTGCCCCTCCTCCCCTTCACCGGGGGAGGGGGATATGTCCGGATCTGTAACCAGTGGTGAGTATAGAAAGATACTGTTTTTTGAAGGGACAAAGACAGTGTTACCACCGCTATCTTGTTTAGATCTGGAGAGGATGAGAGTGTGTGAATAGAGCAACCCTAGCAAGCAAGCGTGGAGGCTCTGGCCTATATATACGTTGTGGGGTAGTTTTCCTTTTTTTCACTCCATCAAAACAATCGTTTAAAATTGTGTATGTGCCAGGTCGCCGTTTTTTTGAGTTGTTGATTATTTTTTGAGACAGCTACCCGCTTATTCCAAGTGGTGTTACGGTGTGCTAGGTCGCACTTTGTATCGTTCAAGTCTGGTACAAGACCCTCCATTAAATGAACAACCACCCCCTCGTAAAATTTGTGAACAAGCCCACGGCTAAAATTATCGGAAACATGGGCTGCCCCAACATGCATTATTATTTATATTTTCTATGTGGGAGTACCCTCAAAACAAAATGTGAGAGTACAATATTTATTGGGCCCCTTTGTAATCGGTGCTAAATTTTGACCAAAGATTTAACTGACAAAATGTTAGTGCATGTTGACAAAAATTATATCGTTTGATTCGTATTTGAACATAGTTTTCAATTATGTAATTTTTTGTGACATGCATGAACAATTGGTTAGTTCAATTTATAGTCAAAATTTGGCAAAGTGCATTAAATCAACACATGCAAATATCAAAAGGAGAGTCACATCATGCATGCATGCGTTGCAATTAATGCATCGGTAAACGCAAATTATTGAAATATATCGAGTGCAGTGCTTTGATGTGTCGCGTCAATTCGCACAAGACTGAGAAGTTTGATTACTACAATGCCCTTTCCCTCGTGCAACTGCCTTTGGCTGCATGACAGGTGGGCCACCCACCTGTTGGGCCTACCTGTCATACACAGAAAGGCAGGAGTAGTAAGTCAATGAAGCTGCGTCCCTCCCTCGCCCATGAGCGTGGTGGCTGGCAGGACTAGGAGAAGCTTTCGTTCGCTACACGCTCTCCCTCCCGCACGCGGTGGACATGCAGTAGTTCAATCTGTGTCAGATGGCCAGAAGCATACTGTAGTACTCCTCCACTACAGTAGTACTCCATCATTGTCTGACTTCCCGAAGAGGCGAAGAGCCAAGCGCAGCCCAGACTCTCGTGTGGCACTTTCATGTGTAGAGTAGTCTAGGATAGCGTGTACCGTGCCTGTAAGCTTAAAATCATTGGGGTCGGCTCCATGCTTTTTTTGGTTACAACAATCTTATGGCCCTACCTGTCATCCTGGTGATTGTAGTTTGCACGCTCATCTGGTCAAGACAGAAATATATATTTTAATTTGTGGTGGGGTAAATGTTAGAGGTTGTAGCAAATATAGAGTATACAACAAGCTATCCCCGCACGCGGTGGACGGACATGCAGAAGTGGATTCAATATTGTAGAAGTAGTAGTAACATCATTGTTCATCTTCTCGAAGAGGCGAAGAGCCAAGCGCAACCCGAACGTGGCAGTTGCGAACGCTCACCACAGTGTGTTTGGTTGCATTATCATCTCAGCATAGTTGTTCCCTCTTCGTGCATGCTCATCCCAGCAGCCCTCTTCATGCATGCTCTTCTCATGCATGCTCCTAGTGTATTTGTGTTAAGTTAGTGTGGACTCATGCACCCTTCATACACCCTACCAAACATCAAAGCATCAAAGCATATCACAAAACATCCGGGCCCGCATGCCGTCCACCAAATCACAGCGAGGTGCTACAGTCGAGACTCACCGATCACCCCGGTGTGGCTGTCATGACCCATCATATCACAAAACCCACACCTTTGCCAGTAGTGGTAAAGTGGCCTCAAAGTTGGATCAGACGAAGCAACCATCATTTCACTGGAATGCTCATTCAAGCCCTTTCTCCGCTTTCTCGAAGAAAACCTCATTCCAGGCTACTCACTTCTGCCATTTTTCTTCTATACCGACGAAGGAAAGGTGGGCGAATCAGTGATGCTACTATATTTTCATTCCAAGAATCTTCTTATTGCGAAGCACCGACCGATTCTCACAGCCTATTCTTTTCATGTTTTCATTGCGATTGTGGTTTCCTTTCGATTGCTTTTTCACTACTAGGGAAAAGGCTAGCAGCAGCGCGGGTTTTAGGTGTATCAGTAGCGCGAGGTGGGGCGCTACTAATAAGGCGCTACAGCTAACATATAGCAGATAGCGCTGTTATCGAGCACGCCATCGATAGTAGCTCTAGCGCCTTTGCAGCACGCGCGCCATCGCTATAGCGCGCTGCCGCTAACTTCTATACACTCGCCATCGCTAATTTAACAGGTTTTTGTTTTTTGGGCATATTTGTTTTGTATTTGAACATGCTTTATAGAAGAATCTTTAGCACATAGAAATGTCATCATGATACACATACAAATGCCTGCGAGACCACGAATATAATCATAGCATATACATACAAATAGTATCATCATAATCATCATCCAACACAAAGTGGTCTCTCGTCATCATCTCGAAAATAGCGATACAAGTCCTTGATTACTTGCAAATACATCGTCATCCATCTAAACAATGGTATACGCGAGAAGAGCTATCACTTTGAGTACATGAGTTCGTATCCCTCTCTCGCATTAGCGTGAACCTAAACTAACTACTGCCTGTCGCTCGTAAACCGAAACCGGCAACACCGGGCACGACACTCCGCCCTCATCGTATATATACTCCTCGGCATAGCACTTCTTCGCCATCGATGATCTATGCACCTGCATCGTCACATGAGTCGATGATATGCAACATATATAGTTGAGCAACAGAAAGAGACAGACTTGACAAAAATAGAAACAACATATTATAAGCATAAATAACAAAGTTGATCGTCGGTAAGGCTAAAATATTCGTCTGCCGCCAGGTAGATGTCGTCGCAATCACCAGAACCCTGTCCTTCATCGTTGCTAGCCATGTTTCCTATGATTAAATCTAGTCAATTAATTCTAGACCTAATAAAATGAATAATGACATAAAAAAGGACTATTGTTTTGCAGGAATATTGACTCCTTCCTGGTGCGGCAAATCCCGGGCACTCGATATGTCCTAGTTTGTAGCACAAGTCAAACCGAAATTCATGGAAAATTTCGGCATGACCTTTGCTAAAAAGTGGACAAATCGAGAACCTGAAATTTGCCGGAACAGAAATGAATTAACATTCCGGCAAAACATAGGCCACTCAGCATCATTCCCTGGAAACAACAAAGCCACTTGGGCACAATCGAACAACTTCAATGAAAAGATATAACATGGGCAAACACAAATGAGGAATTTGCATATACCATGGCCACTTCAATGAAAAGATATAATCAACAATAATGGAATATGCAAATGAACATCAATAACATATAGCTACTGTTCTATTTGACCAAGTTTTTGAAAAGAAAAAAAATTCTGTTTTTTGTTTATAGCTAAATGCCATAGCTACTGTTTTTTATTTATAGCTAAATACTTTTGTTTTTTGTCTAAAGCTAAAAGTCTAGGAACTACATTTTCTCTAACCCTTTTGACCTCACCAGAATTTCCACAGCAAGACCTTAGTACCTACACCCAATTTCTTCAAAAATATTCAGGTCCATAGTCCAAATAATTCAAATTTCATTTGAATGAAATTTGGAACAAATTCAGGTCCGTAGTCAAAATATTTTTTATAGCTAAGTGTTTTTGTTTATACCTCTCGTTAATTTAAATCTAAATGCTACTATTATTTATATACCTCTATTAGTTTAAAGCTAAATGGAATTACTGTTTAGGAATTTTCATAAAATTGCCCTAGCTAATTTCCTAAAAAATTGCAAATCATTTTTCCTAAATGCTATAAAATGCCTACTGCCCTAAAAATCTAGGGTTCATATGAACACCTAGGGTTCATATGAATATCAACACAAGATCAACACATATATATATAATTGCCCTAGCAGAGAGAAATAGGAGGGTAGGGACAGAGAGGCATAGCCTTACGGTCGGGGGGCGAGGGCAGGCTCGGCTCGGGCAGCGGCGGTGAGGTCGAGGGCGGCGGCGGCGAGCTCGAGGGAGGCGACAGTGAGGTCGACGACGGCCTCGGGCGGCGGCTGTGAGGTCGAGGGGGCGGCCGGGGCGGCGGTGTGTGGTCAAGGCGGACGGACGGCGTGGTGGTCGGAGGCGGCTGCAGGGCAACGGCAGCGATGGAGCAGTTGGGGGACAGGGGGGATTAGAGAGGGGGTGAAAAGGACTTAGCAAAATTTTGCGCCAGGGCCGCCGGGATTTGAGTCAAACTAGCAGCAGCGCGTTTTGCTGAAACGCGCTATACCTAAGATAGCTATAGCGTGTTCCAGAGAAACGCGCTACAGCTAACCCTTTCTGTTTTCTTTTTCTTTTGTTTTCTTTACATTTTCTTTTTTTCATTTCTCCTTTTTCTATTTCTTTCATTTTCATTTACTTTTCTACTTATTTTTCTATTTATTTTCTTTTACATAGCAGTAGCGCCAGTAAAGAAGAAACGCTATTGCTACAATGATTTTAGCGAACTGCGTGCTTCGGGAGAAGCGCTGCTATTATTCCTAGCCTACCGGCACTAGTGAGAGAATTTTAGTAGTAGCGCTTTTTTCGTGAAGACGCGCCATCGCTAAAATAATGTTTGTACTGTGGTTTTGCAACAAGCGCTACTACTAAGTAGCGCTAGCGCCGAGTTTTGATCTACGCTACTGCTATACCTCTATGTATAGTGATTTCCCTAGTAGTGTTTGTTTGTCAGTTCATTGATGGATCCTGGAGCACTAGGCAAAGAGTTGTCGGCGGACAACCCACTGGAGACAGCGCTCTCCAGGAAGCGAGCACTGACCAACGAGTTGACCATGTTGGCGGGCCAACCCATGGAGACGAAGAACTCGAAGAAACAAGCACTGGCCAAAGAGTTGACGATGTTGGCAGACGAACTCCTCAAAGAAAGTTGGAAGAACTGCCAGGGCCCCACCATGCCTACCCCAGAAACTCTAATGGCCACCTATGCGAGGCTCAAGGCCGAGTTTGAGGAGATAGTCGCCGTTGAGAAGCAGTATTCCCCTGGTAAGGTGATGGCCCCCATCGAGGATGAGGAGATGGCCCCCGAAGGGATGTGATCCCCCGGTGAGCTACACAAGGTAAAAAATAATGGCTTACCATAGTTGTGGTTTTTGATTATTTGCTATGTGCTTGCTAATATGTTAGGGTTGTGCAGGTGCCGGTGGGCGTCCTTGATGATGCCGATGTCACGGCCCGTCCTGTGGACAATGCCCCAGAGATCGTTTTCGATGTCGCGGTCTGTGACGCCCTCGATTCAATCGTACACTAATCATGCACGCAAATGTGTACGATCAAGATCAAGGACTCATGGGAAGATATCACAACACAACTCTAGACACAAATTAAAACAATACAAGCTTTATATTACAAGCCAGGGGCCTCGAGGGCTCGAATACACAAGAGTCAGCGGAAGCAACAATATCTGAGTACAGACATGAGTAGACAAGTTTGTCTTAAGAAGGATAGCACAAAAGCAACATCGATCGAAAAGGCAAGGCCTCCTGCCTGGGAGCCTCCTAACTACTCCTGGTCATCGGCGGCCTCCACGTAGTAGTAAGCATCGGCGGTGGCATCCGCCCTGGGCTCCGCCATCCGTTGCATCAACCGGAAAGAAGAAGAGAGGGGGGAAAAGGGGGAGCAAAGCAACCGTGAGTACTCATCCAAAGTACTCGCAAGCAAGGATCTACACTACATATGCAACATTATCAAAGGAAGGTTGTATATGTGGATTGGGCTGCAGAAATGCCAGAATAGAGAGAAGGCCTAGTCCTATCTAAGACTAGCATCTTCTGGAAACCACCATCTTGCAGCAAATAGGAGGGAGTACAATAGCGCAAAGTAAGGTAGAAGTAGTGTTGTCATCCTCGGCCGGAGATCCTTTCTCGACTCCCTGCGAGAAAGAAATCCCAGAGCCATACTATCCAGTTATCATCACAATCCATTTCTCATCACCATCCAATTCTCATCACAAGTATCCAGTCTAGTTGTATCGATCGGGATACAACTCCAAGTGTCCGCTACCGAGGACAGGCTATCGATAGATGTTTTCTTCCCTGCAGGTGCACCAACTTACCCACCACGCCGCTTAACTCCGCCGGACACACTTTCTCGGTCATGCCCGCCTCGCCAAACAATACGCCGCAACCCGACCTAGGCTTAATAGAGAGGCCAGCACGCCAGATTAAACCTATGCCCCAGGGTCATGGGCCATCTCCCGGAACTCCTGACGCTATGCGTGGGTGGTCGGTGAGCAGACCTAGCTACCTCATTCAACAAGGCGGCGCCACGCAGTCCAACCCGCGCGTCGCTCACCGGTGACGCCTAATAAGCTTCGATCGATGCATACGACGCAGAACGCCCATACTATGCCCACGTGATGGTTAGTGCTATCGGGCCGAGGCCCTCGGATCAAATATCCAAATCGTAGTGGATTAGGAACGCGGTAACAAGCAGAGACTCACGAAAGAAGTGACCCGCTGGTCTGCCTCGAGGACTTGCGGCAAGGGCTAGGAATGCCCGCCACGCCAGTAATTATCTCATGAGCACCTTCCGTGTCTGCCCGACTCCACATCACTGCAATTAAGCTCGCGGGTACCCCATAGGGTCGACCCGTCTTTCCAAGTAACAGGGGTAAAGTCCAAGTATCCGTGTGTCCAAACATCAAGGGGAAAACCCGAGGAATCACCCCCGATGAATTCCACTAGATGTAATCATCAAGGTGAACGAAGAGGAATCACCCCGAGGTTCACACTTGAGGGGTTGCACGACAGTCGATCGAAGTGGTTAAGGAGGAAATCACCCTCGATGACCACGACCGAAAGACTACACTACAGGGTTAACATCAGAAGTGCTGAAGAGGTTCACCCTCGGTACTCGATAGTAACCCAGTAGTGTTGAGCAACTAAGGGGAAAGTGATGTGCGGTGCCGGAGCCTAGTCTTCGGTCCCGTTGATCGGGTCTTCAATGATGAAGCAGGGGCAACAAGGACAAGGTGGGGGTCACTGATGGATCACTAACCAACCTATACTAAGCAGTTTATCATAAGCAGGTAGGGTAAGAATAAGCAGGTTACAAAACAGGCTATGCATCAGAATAGGAGCAAACAATAACAATAGCAAAATCTAATGCAAGCATGAGAGAATGGAATGGGCGATATCGGGATGATCAAAGGGGGGGCTTGCCTGGTTGCTCTGGCAAGGAGGGGTCGTCATCGACGTAGTCAATCACAGGGGCAGCATCGGTCTTGGGGTCTACCGGAGAGAAGAGGGGGAAGAAACAGTAAATATAAAGCAAACATAGCATCACAAAGCAGAACATGACAATATGCTATGCCGGGAGTGACCTAACGTATGGCTACACGATAAAGGTGAAGGGGGAAATCAACCGGGAATGTTTTCCCGGTTCCGGACCTGTGTCAGACAGATGACCGAAGGGGGAATGTCCCATGTTCAGCATGCTAGGGGCATGTGACAGATGAACGGACCGCGTATTCGGATTCTTTGGATTTTTCTGAGCAACTTTCATGTATAAAGTTTTTCAATCCGAGCTACGGTTTAATTTCTACGAATTTTCAAAGTTTAAACAATATCCTGGAATTATTTAAAATAACAAAAAAGATAAAATAACGCCAAGATGATCGCAGTTGATGACGCCGCAGTCAACAGATCGGTCGACAAGGTCAAACCGACCGTGGGTCCCACTGTCATGGACAAGTGGACTAACAGAAGTTTAAACTAACTAAGACAGAGTTATTTAGCAGGAAGGCCCCACCTGTCATGGACTAATTAACTAAATTAATTAGGTTTAATTATGAAAAACACTTTAATTAGAGGAATAAGCGGTAGGGCCCGCTCGTCAGCGTCACAGAGACGCCCAGACAGCACTGGCAGTGACCCAGGGGTGGCCCCAGGTGTGCCACGTTGGCGGTGGCCGGCGGCTCAACGCCGACGACGCCAAACGCGGCGTTGCAACACGGATCTCGCCGGAAAACGCGTACATGGCTCGGGGAGGAGCGGGGCTAGGCTCATTAGAACGAGCTCTCAGCGCCGCGTCTAGTGGTGGCCGTAGCATCGCCGGACTTGGCCGGAATCGGCGTCGGCGAGCGGCGGAGGCGGCGGCGTGCACGGGTGCTCGACAAAAACGGCGCTACGGGGCACGGGAAGGCTCGCGCGCGTGCGTGTTGGGCTCCTGGGAACCTCACAAGCTCGACTATGACCTCGGACGCGAGCTGCGGCAACGGTGGCCACTGCGACGAGCTTCATCAAGGCGGCGGGGCAGCACCAACGGCAACGGCAACTAGGGGGCGAGATCGACGGCGCTAGCATAGGGGAAAGGTCGGGGAGCTTACGTAGGAGCACACGGTGGCTCATTGGAAGGTTAGGAGCAGCAGGGCGCCAGAATCGTAGAGGAACGCCGGTGGCTGCAGAGGAAGAAGAAGCTGGCGTCAAAGTCGATGCAGGGGCGCCGAGCTCGAGGGGTTGGTCGTGGGCGAAGGAGAGGTCGACGACGGAGCCCTCAACGCAGTACTAGGTGAAGGGGACAGCGGAGAGCGCGTAGACGGTGCCGGCCATGGCGATTGCGGTGGTGGCCGTGGCGGATCTGGGCGAGGAGGATCTGGTGGGAAGAGGGAAAGGCGGAGTGGGCGAGGGGAAGTGGGAGACTGGGAGTGGCAGGGGAGGAGGGGACCAAGGCGTCGCGGAGGCTTATCCACCTCGACGCCGGTGAGCGGGTCCGGTGGCGACCGCGCCCTGTAGCGGCGCGCAACCGAGGAACAAGAAGGGGCGTGGTGTGGGGAGCTAGGCCGGCTGGGCCGGCCAGGCTGGTTGAGGTCCAGGGGGACAAGGGGGGTTGTCTCTCTCTCTCTTCTGCTTTTCCTTTTCTTTTTCTTTAATTACTAGAGAAGCAAAATGATTTATCTGGGGACCCTAATGATTTAAGAAAAAATGTGGAACTGGATCATAAAAGTCCAGTGCATTTTTAGGCACTGCCACAATTATTTTTGGGAGAGGTTTAGATTCATTTGGAATTTTCATCAATGAATTTGCATCAAAAATTGCTGGAATGGCACTGTTATAAATGTTAGTGTCCATTTTAGCATATTAGTGATGTTGTTTTTATATACATCAAATTGTATTGGAATATTTGCTAAATGATAAAAATTTTCCAGCAACTTTTGTGCAACTTCAAGTTTCACTTATGATTTGAATTTGAATTCAGATGGGAGTTGAAAAGAGATATTGAACAAAGGTGATTAAGCATTCTTTAGCCAAATGATCAGGCTTAATCATAGAGGGTTACTGTAGCATGACACTGGGGGTGTTACAAATCTCCTCCACTACAAGAAATCTCGTCCCGAGATTTAAGAGGTGGAGTAAGGGGGAAGCTATAAGGACGAATGTCTGAAAGGATCAGCATCCAGTAGTTATCTCAAGGAAGGAGGATTTAGAAGCACCAGGACGTATCGAGAGTGCTATACAGAGATTCAACAAGTTTTAGCCAGGTAGGCATCCAGCTGATGCCTAAAATAGGTGATGCAGGGGTTCAGAGCAAAGAAGAATAATGTTGCCTCTGATACCGAAATGAAACATGCTGAGGAGGTTAGCTCGTGTATTATATACGAAGCCGAGTGCCAAGAATATTTCGGAATCTAGGTTGTATAGTAGAGTCAGGTTCCGATCATGTGGAACTGTGGGTTATGGGCCCACCATGTGGGTTAAAAAGTAGGAAGGGTGCTGACGTCTTGTACGGTCCTGATAGCAAGGCATGTCAGAGGATAGCATGTAAGTTATATTGGCAACAACATTGGTACCAAGGGTGAGGGACGAAGAGAAGCATTTTCCTGCTCATTGAACGAGGCGGACCAATCGGCAAGGTTCGCGTCCATCGATGGTTATCAGAATGTCATCAGCAATAATAGCAAGGTCTTACTGACAAATTGTATATCGGGGTGTTTTCATAAGCAGGGAATTGTTACATGCTTAGATCTCATAAACCACAAGAAAGGTTAAACAAAACAATGGAAAAGAAAAGGCGATCATTAGATTAATCAGAACATTGGAAAGGAAAATGTGTTTACACACAAGAATTGGGAGTATATCGTTCCCAAGGGGAAGCGGAGCAGGATATACATGATATGGCAGCAAGTTCAAAAGCATGTAGATAAAGGGGGCGAGGGAAGAATCATGATATTACCCATACAACGGTGTTTGGATAATAGATCAAAAAACATTCAACAATTTGCTTCCGATGTTCTTGTTGATATTCGGAATACCTTAGTCATGCTTCGAGGTAGCATTAACATGGTGTTACAAGTAGGGGTTGGAGTTGAAGATCACAAGAAATACTCAAGGAACAATTGCAGGAATAATAAGGAGTCCAAGGTATAACCAAGACATGATCAAACATGTGTTGGAAAGAAGACAAGTGGGGGGGGGGGGGTCGATGATAACTCAAATCATCGAAGGTCAAGGATGGCATTTCTCATCACGAATTCGATTGATATGCTGGAAGAGCTCAGAATGTTGTCGAGCACGACACAATTGTCGAGAGATTTCAGGAAGATGTAATCGATTGGCGATGACATCAAGTCAAAGGAATGATGAAGCGAAAAGTTTTTGGAACCACGTGTATAACACAAACTCGAAATCAAGCTTGTTTTTCGAGGTGAATTGATAAAATGAGGAAGATCGACGTAAGCTTAGCTCATCGTCGAAAATTGTGCTCTGGGAAGAAGCTCCAGGTAGCACAGTTAAAATTTAGTATGATAATGATATAGCCGATCAGGCTAGGAATGACTTGACGGATTATTAAACTCGTAATCAATGAAAATTACTTAGAGTTATAGAATCAGAGTGTGGAATCGATTCACTTATCGGTGTTCTCGAGTGACTAATAATCCGGAACCCGTGGAAAATTTAGAATCGGCAAAAATAATAGTAGAGGAAGAACTCATAAGAAGTTATGTAGTTTCATGATATTCCCGAGATACCGGAGGGTAATACTCGATGACAGATCAAAGCAGAGGTTGGACTAGGGTATTGCTCTGCAGAAGACAAGTGCTTGAATTTGCACGAGAAATGGTATTTAAAGGAGAACATGGTCGGAACCACGATTGCAAAAGGCCAGATCTCAGATATAAGACGAACTTATATCAAGGGAATAATTAACTTAAGAAAAGCTTTAATGATAAGATCTACATCGTGTCCATGGGCATGAACACAAAGTTCAAGGTCGACTCCCACTTCTTCAATGCATAACCTTTCATTCATTGTTCTTACAAAAATTGATTTGAATGCGAAGGTCTACCTGGTAAAATACCAGAGGAGTATGAACCTTGGAAAAATTTCGGGTTCACATAGATTAAGGAAGGCATAGGTTCAACCCATCGGGGCATCTTAGGAACATATACCAGAAACTCCACGAGTAAAATAACACAAGCTTGAAGGCAGAGCATGGTTGAGAAGGCAGAGGATATAATTTACCAAAGGCATTATGTATCCGAGGAAAGGCTCAAAAGGTTATTGAATATGAAGGACGTTGTCGGATAAAATCCAGCAAAGGATCTGGCAGTCCACATAGGATTTTATGTGAGTATCAGTACTCAATCAGAAGAGGGAAAGAATGCAAAGGCATCGAAATATAGATATATCTGGATAACTTCAAACTGTGAATACAAAGGAATTACGATTTTCAAATCAGGAGATCTGAAGCAGAGGCTCTGATCAAAAGATAATTGAGTTGAATCGATACAGGTCGACAATCAAACAAGGTTTGATTTGACAAGAACAAGCTCATGTTTGGAGTGACGTCTGAGCTAGAAGGATGAATGCTAGGATCTAACTGAGGATTACGAGCATTCACGACATATTGGATCAAGGGACTCGAAATGATAGTGACACAGATGTCAATGAAGATTACTAGAATTATGGAATTAACCATAATGCAAGCTAACAAGAATTTCAACAACAATAGGCTGCCGAGGATTTTCGAAGATCGAATAGTATTTCAAAGACTTTTGTGAAACATATGAACAATCATGGAAAAACAAATCCTCGATATGTGTGAGGATTAATTTGTCGGTGTATTCAAAGCGATAAGGAACTGCAAGGCACTAGGCACAAAAGGATTCTCGAACAACGACAAGTATTTCAGGGCATCTTGTAATAACAAGAGCAACTGGGATGAAGGTATGAGCGACAAGGATATGTAGTTAGTCATAGGGGCTTATAGGTGGTAGGGAATTGCAAATGCGATGAGCACAAGTTATCGGGATAACATCGGAGAGTATCTTCGGAATCTTCTGGTGCAGCAGGCGATCATCTGTAATAAAGGGCTCTCCGGGATGAAGTAGTTACGAGAACCTAATGTTAGAGTTAGCAAAATCGTTTAACCCGAATGGAAGAGAGATCAGAGTCCCAGAGTATAGACGGGGAATAAAAGATCCTAATACCACCCAATGGCGACGTGGGCCCGTAAGACACACAGCCAATGTTAGTAAAAGTTTTTCAGTGACTAGACTCAACTTCGGCCAAGGAGTTGGAAAGGGGGCTACCTACGGGCAATGGCTCGATACCAATCTCAGACGCCTCGATTCAATCGTACACTAATCATGCACGCAAATGTGTACGATCAAGATCAAGGACTCATGGGGAGATATCACAACATAACTCTAGACACAAATTAAAATAATACAAGCTTTATATTACAAGCCTGGGGCCTCGAGGGCTCGAATACATAAGCTCGAATACACAAGAGTCAGCGGAAGCAACAACATCTGAGTACAGACATGAGTAGACAATTTTGTCTTAAGAAGGCTAGCACAAAAGCAACATCGATCGAAAAGGCAAGGCCTCCTGCCTGGGAGCCTCCTAACTGCTCCTGGTCATCGGCGGCCTCCACGTAGTAGTAAGCATCGGCGGTGGCATCTGGCCCTGGCTCCGCCATCTGGTTGCATCAACCGGAAAGAAGAAGAAAGGGGGAAAAGGGGGAGCAAAGCAACCGTGAGTACTCATCCAAAGTACTCGCAAGCAAGGATCTACACTACATATGCAACATTATCAAAGGAAGGCTATATATGTGGACTGGGCTGCAGAAATGCCAGAATAGAGAGAAGGCCTAGTCCTATCGAAGACTAGCATCTTCTGGAAATCACCATCTTGCAGCAAATAGGAGGGAGTAGAGTAGCGCAAAGTAATGTAGAAGTAGTGTTATCAACCTCGGCCGGAGATCCTTTCTTGACTCCCTGCGAGAAAGAAATCCCAGAGCCATACTATCCAGTTATCATCACAATCCATTTCTGTAACATCCCAAAATTCTAAATTTTGGAATGTTATAAACACATAGATAGTTTTGGTTGATTGTTTGATTGATTGACTGAAAGTGAGTGAATTTGAAACTTTTTGAAAGTTAAATGAGAGGGAATAAAAGGACTTTCCCAAACTTTCATGATCTTCAGGAATTCAAATTCTTTTCATCACAAAACCCTGGAGAGAAGATGACATGACTTCTTCCATTTATTTAAATGACAAGGGGTGTCGAATATATTTGAATTTCATTTGGAAAATATTTCCAATTCTGAAACTTTATGCAACTCAATGATTTTCACGAGAGAAGATAAAATGACTTCTTCAAATTAAATGAAATATGAGTTGGGAGTTTTAAAAGAATTAAAATTCAAAGTTCTTTTGAATTTATTTCCAATTTGGAGTTATTTGAGTTTTATTCAAATTATTTTCTCCAAAGACAAAATATATGGAAAATAGGGTAACATGATTCCCTACATCGTAAAATTGAGAGAAATTAATTTGAAGTCATTTTGGTATTTTAAAAATGATTTTTATTGGATTTTATTGGACCGGTAGCACTGTGTGAATTATTAAAATTTGTGTGTATTTTATTTGAAGATAGAATAGTGTTCATGTTGTAGAAAATCTTTTTCTGAAAATTTTGACATATTATATGCCTATATAAAATTTTTATTTATTTTTGTTTTGTTGTCTCTGTCAAAAAAAAAAATTTCGCTGCGCCCCGCCGGGCCAAGGGCCAAGGCCCAAGGCCAACCCACCGGCCAAGGCCAAGACCAACGCCCACGCGCGCACAGGGAGCCAGGAGGGAGCCGCTCCTTTTCTTTTTCCTTTTCCTAGTAGGACTTTTGTCCTACTTCCGTTTATTCCGATTTGTTTCTAGATCTTTTCCCTTTTGTTTCCTAATCCTAGTCTATTTCTTGTCCCCTACCCCAAGCAAAGCCCTCCCCTCCCCAATATAAATACCCAAGCACCCCCCTCCAACACATCAAACCAACACCTCTCCTCTCCTCTCAGCAGCAGAAGAAGAAGCACCACCGCCGCCGCCAAGTGCTGCCGCCGCGCCCTCGACCTCTCCTGAGGTTTATATGATCTCCTCTCCACCGTCCCGTGATCTCCTTTCCTCTAGGAGCAACCGCAACATCGGATCCGATCTTCTTCCCCAACTCCGACGACTACTCCAGTGAGATCCACGAAATCCCGTAATTCATTTTTTTCAGAAAATAGCAATCTTAGAAAATTCATATCTTTTAGATTTTTTAGTATTTTTGAGTGATTCCAATTGCTATGTGTCACAAATTTGCTGAAGTTTCTGTTAGTGTCTCTGGATTTCAAATTTTCATAGTTTAAATTTGAATTTGATAAGTTTTGTTCAGATTAGTATTTTGGCCATAACTTGAGTTTAAAAATAGGTTTTTAATTAATTTTTTTGCTCCTGGTCACTTGTGATATATTTTAGCTGTAGGATTTAGTTTGGTAATTTTGGAGTATTTTAAATTAGAGTTTTAGTAAAAACAGTACTGTTTTGCTTATATAGTTGTTTTGGTAATGTAATTATTGTTTTTAATTATTTTTAGTTCATTCCTTTTGTAGATTTTCACTTGTTGTTATATGTTTATGTTTAGCTACAGTAGATAAATTTTTGTAGTTATTTATTAGTGTTTAGCTACTGTTTTTTTAATTGCTTGTTTAGTTCATAGTGATAGTGGATAAAAATAGTTTTATTAGTTTTAATAGTAATTTTTTTCCACTTCAAGTTATATTGTTTTTGTTTCTGTTATTTGTGAACACATTAGTTGTTATATTTATTTAGTATAGTTTATTAATGTTTTAATAAATGATTTGTTGTTATAGTTGTCTTAGTGTTTTGCTAGTTGTTATATTTGTTCTAGTATTAACTAGATGGTTATAGTAGTTTTATATTAGTTCTTTTTGTTAGTTATTAAATCAGTAATTTATTTTCTGTTATTTTATTAGATTTATATTTTCTTTGCTGTAAAAAATATTAGAGTAATTTAGTGATGTTATGTTAAGATTTGTGTGAGTTGGTCACCACTAGTTTTTCCTTGAATTTTTCTTTCAAGTTTTTCCTTTGGTTTTCGACTTGGTTTTCTTTGTTGCTTTTATTTTGATTGAGTATTGTTATGATTGATAGAATTGATTGCTAGGATGATTTCTTATATGATTGTCTGTTTAATATAGATTTTCAACGGAGTGACTTAATAGTTCTACCAAGTCTTTATTCGAGAGCGTTATTACCTTCATCAAGTAATACCGTGCAAGTTCACTTTGACCATGCTTTCATACCTATGTTTTATTGCATTTAGTGGCATCTTTGCAACCACCTCCAAAGAGTGATATTGAATTCTTGTAGTTGAGTAGTATGCATGAGGTAGGAACCCATCACCCTGTTACCAAGCCCGGACGCTATTTATTTTAATGCTACGCTATAGTAGACGGGTTGGTATGAGTGCTCGAGAGGTGTGAAGAAGGAGGACTCTACGTCAATGGCGATAACTCCATGATGGCATCTGCAAGGACTGCATTTTCAAGGCCTCAAGACTTCAAGACTCGAGACAAGAATTCAATACACACTCTCGGGTGAAGGACGGTTGACGGGCACCCTGGAGAAACCAGTGGTTGGCCGGGATGCATGGAGAAGCACCATGACATCTTGTGGAAAGCTTCACCCAGACTCAAAGAGACGGAAGAATACTTCATGCCCGGAAGCTTACCTGCAACCGCAAGTCACTATGGGCTCGCTTGGTTGACCTTAGTTGTGACTCGCTAGGACGGTGCTAGCAGATGTAGAACTACGGTAGGATTGAATGAGCACCGGACAGTCGTCAGGGGAACTCTTCGGAAGACCATGTTTCGGTCATCTTGTTCTCAAACACCCTGAAGTGCGAGAACATAAAGAGAGGGATCGAATCTTGCGGGTAAAGTGCACAAACCTCTGCAGAGGGTTAAAACCTAATCGATTAGCCGTGTCCCCGGTTACGGACAATTTGAGCATCTCGACTTGGATCTATCTCGGAACTCTCAACACCGGATTGATAACTTAATTGTGGGCAACTTATGATGATTTTGGGCTATGAGACATCGGTTGGCGGAACCATGTCATGATAGAAAACTCCATAGTACATACTTCATTTATTCCTTTGATGTAGGGAAAATAAAATCAGCTTATACGCAAACAAAACTCAGACCCAGAGCCACAAAGCCAAATTTGCATATAGTATAGTTTTACCATCTGTTTTCTCATGTTGTGATCTTGCCGGCACATTCAATGTACTGACCTACACGGCTGCAATGTATCATGTTGCAGGATTTTCTTCGACGAGTAAGAGTTACGATCTGAGGTTACGGTCTACACTCAACCCGCCGATGGCGTTGATGGGACTCCACACCGACTAATTGTTTCGGCTGTGACTTATGAGGTATATATCAGTTTTACGTTAATTATACATGTGATTGCACTTTGATATATACATTGATGTACTTGTGTGTGCCAACATACTGATCCGAGGATGGCACAAAGCAACACGTAGGCTTGACCGCCCCGAGGTCGGTCGCTACAATTTCTCATCACCATCCAATTCTCATCATAAGTATCCAGTTCTAGTTGTATCGATCGGGATACAACTCCAAGTGTCCGCTACCATAGGACAGGCTATCGATAGATGTTTTCTTCCTGCAGGGTGCACCAACTTACCCACCACGCCGCTTAACTCCGGCGGACACACTTTCTCGGTCATGCCCGCCTCGGCCAAACAATACGCCGCAACCCGACCTAGGCTTAATAGAGAGGCCAGCACGCCAGACTAAACCTATGCCCTCGGGGTCATGGGCCATCTCCCGGGAACTCTGCATGTTGCGTGGCGGCGGTGAGCGACCTAGCTACCTCCTTCAACAAGGCAGCGCCACGCAGTCCAACCCGGCGCCGCTCCCGCCGTGACGCCTAATAAGCTTCGCTGATGTATACGACGCAGAACGCCCATACTATACCCACGTGATGGTTAGTGCTATCGGGCCGAGGCCCTCGGATCAAATATCCAAATCGTAGTGGATTAGGAACGCGGTAACAAGCGAGACTCACGAAAGATGTGACCCGTTGCCCGCCTCGAGGACTTGCGGCAAGGGCTAGGAATGCCCGCCACGCCTCGTACTTATCTCGCGGGCACCTTCCAGTCCGCCGACTCCACATCACTCGCAATTAAGCTCGCTGGTACCCTCGTGGTCAACCCGTCTTTTCAAGTAACAGGGGTAAATTCCAAGTATCCGTGTGTCCACACATCAAGGGGAAAACCCGAGGAATCACCCCCGATGAATTCCACTAGATGTAATCATCAAGGTGAACGTAAGAGGAATCACCCCGAGGTTCACACTTGAGGGTTGCACGACAGAGTCGATCGAAGTGGTTAAGGAGGAAATCACCCTCGATGACCACGATCAAAGACTACACTACTGAGGTTAACATCGAAGCGTCAAGAGGTTCACCCTCGGTACTCGATAGTAACTCAGTAGTGTTGAGCAACTAAGGGGAAAGTGATGTGCGGTGACGGGGCCTGGTCTTCGGTCCTGTTGATCGGGTCTTCAATGATGAAGCAGGGGCAACAAGGACAAGGTGGGGGTCACTGATGGATCATTAACCAACCTATACTAAGCAGTTTATGATAAGCAGGTAGGGTAACAATAAGCAGGTTACAAAACAGGCTATGCATCAGAATAGGAGCAAACAGTAACAATAGCAAAATCTAATGCAAGCATGAGAGAATGGAATGGGCGATATCGGGATGATCAAAGGGGGGGCTTGCCTGGTTGCTCTGGCAAGGAGGGGTCGTCGTCGACGTAGTCAATCACAGGGGCAGCATCGGTCTTGGGGTCTACCGGAGAGAAGAGGGGGAAGAAACAGTAAATATAAAGCAAACATAGCATCACAAAGGAGAACGTGACAATATGCTGTGCCGGGAGTGACCTAACGTATGGCTACACGATAAAGGTTAAGGGGGAAATCAACCGGGAATGTTTTCCCGGTTCCGGACCTATGTCAGACAAATGACCAGAGGGGGGATGTCCCATGTTCAGCATGCTAGGGGCATGTGACAGATGAACGGACCGTGTATTCGGATTTGTTGGATTTTTCTGAGCAACTTTCATGTATAAAGTTTTTCAACCCGAGCTACGGTTTAATTTCTACGAATTTTCAAAGTTTAAACAATATCCTGGAATTATTTAAAATAACAGAAAAGATAAAATGACGTCAGCATGACGTGCTGATGACGTCAACGGTCAATAGACTGGCTGACCAGGTCAAACTGACCCGTGGGTCCCATCTGTCATGAACAGTGGACTAACAGAAGTTTAAACTAACTAAAACAGAGTTATTTAGCAGGAAGGGCCCACCTGTCGTGGACTAATTAACTAAATTAATTAGTTTTAATTATGAAAAACACTTTAATTAGAGGAATAGGCGGTAGGGCCCGCTCGTCAGCGTCACAGAGACGCCCAACAAGACGTTGATCGGGTCAACCCGATCAACAGGTCCCTGGGCCCATCGGCGATGACCTGTGGTGGCCCAGGTGTGCCATGTTGGCGGTGGCCGGCGGCTCAACGCCGACGACGCCAAACGCGGCGGCGCAACACGGATCTCGCCGGAGAACGCGTACATGGCTCGGGGAGGAGCGGGGCCAGGCTCATTCGAACGAGCTCTCAGCGCCGCGTCTAGTGGTGGCCGTAGCATCGCCGGACTTGGCCGGAATCGGCGCCGGCGAGCGGCGTGCACGGGTGCTCGACGAAAATGGCGCTACGGGGCACGGGAAGGCTCGCGCGCGTGCGCGTTGGGCTCCTGGGAACCTCACAAGCTCGACTACGACCTCGGACGCGAGCTGCGGCAACGGTGGCCACTGCGACGAGCTTCATCATGGTGGCGGGGCAGCACCAACGGCGACGGCAACTAGGGGGCGAGATCGATGGCGCTAGCATAGGGGAAAGGTCGGGGATCTTACGTAGGAGCACACGGTGGCTCGTTGGAAGGTTAGGAGCAGCAGGGCGCCGGAATCGTAGAGGAACGCGGTGGCTGCCGAGGAAGAAGAAGCTGGCGTCGGAGTCGATGCAGGGGCGCCGAGCTCGAGGGGCTGGTCGTGGGCGAAGGAGAGGTCGACGATGGAGCCCTCGGCGCGGTCCTAGGTGAAGGGGACTTCGGAGAGCGCGTAGACGGTGCCGGCCATGGCGACTGCGGTGGTGGCCGTGGCGGAGCTGGGCGAGGAGGATCTGGTGGGAAGAGGGAAAGGCGGAGTGGGCGAGGGGAAGTGGGAGACTGGGAGTGGCAGGGAGGAGGGGACCGAGGCGTCGCGGAGGCTTATCCACCTCAACGCCGGTGAGCGGGTCCGTTGGCGACCGCGCCCTGTAGCGGCGCGCAACCGAGGAACGAGAAGGGGGCATGGTATGGGGAGCTGGGCCGGCTGGGCCGGCCAGGCTGGTTGAGGTCCAGGGGGACAAGGGGGGTTCTCTCTCTCTCTCTCTCTCTCTCTCTCTCTCTCTCTCTCTCTTCTGCTTTTCCTTTTCTTTTTCTTTAATTACTAGAGAAGGAAAATGATTTATCTGGGGACCCTAATGATTTAGGAAAAAATGTGGAACTGGATCATAAAAGTCCAGTGCATTTTTAGGAACTGCCACAATTATTTTTGGGAGAGGTTTAGATTCATTTGGAATTTTCATAAATGAATTTGCATCAAAAATTTCTGGAATGGCATTGATATAAATGTTAGTGTCCATTTTAGCATAGTAGTGATGTTGTTTTTATATACATCAAATTGTATTGGAATATTGGCTAAATGATGAACATTTTTCCAGCAACTTTTGTGCAACTTCAAGTTTCACTTATGATTTGAATTTGAATTCAGATGGGAGTTGAAAAGAGATATTGAACAAAGGTGATTAAGCATTCATTAGCCAAATGATCAGGCTTAATCATAGAGGGTTACTGTAGCATGACACTGGGGGTGTTACACGGTCCGTCCTGTTGACATCGCCCCAAAGATCGATTCCGATGCCGCTGTCCATCCTGTGGACATCGCCCCAGAGATCAATTCCGATGTCGCGGTGGACATCGCCCCAGAGATCAATTCCCATGCCGCTGTCTGTGTTGTGCTCATTGCCCGAGATATCGATGACAAGAAATAGTTGGCCGCGCTAATCCTTCAGGGTAGTTTGCATTGTGTTTAATTACAAAAACGATGTGTGTTGTCAAACCATCTTAGGGATAGTGCACTGTCTTGTGTGGGAAGTACTTGATACTTTTGTTTGATAGTGAATCATGCGAACCCTCTCCGAGTTGTGGAAATAGATGTATCCTCACCGGCTTTTGATGTAATATATGGCATGCTTAGATGTAAGTTTGAACTGTTTATCATATTAGCAGGGCTTGTTTGATGATTCTTGGTGTTAGTAGGCTAGCTCTCGTATGCGAGCTATAGTACTTGCAAAACACTCACCAAGAGAAGCGTTGGGGCTGATGAGCTCGTGGTGCGCTTATCTTGATCCGTCGTCGATCGGCCAATAGCCCAAGCTCCTAAAATTGTAGGCTTAGCGATCGATCAGACAATAGTCGACACGGATACATTCAGGCCTCATTTGGTTCATATGGTAGGAAAATTGTAGCAAAAGTACAAAGACGTACAACACAAAATCATAGCAGTACAGAGACGTACTCCCTTCGTTCCAAAATAGATGACTCAACTTTGTACTACTAACTTTGAAATGGAGGGAGTGCAAATCCTAGGTGGGCTAGTTTGGCCTAGTGGGTTTCAGTGATATGACGTGGTACAGTGCCCACCAGTCTTCGCGTGTGGTAGCATTACTGCGGGTACAGTAAGTTTTCTTGAAGAAGCGGAATTCAACAAACTCATGGTGGTTCCTTCGTTTGACCAACTTACAATGGGAAAGGTTGGGCCTGCGCTACGCCCGGGGTGGACCAGGATAATTTTGTGCATGGCAGGTGGACCAGGATGGTTGACGTCCCACATGTCGGCGAATGAAAGTATTCTTTCCGATATAGTGGACGAGCAACGAGTATTCATTGTTTATTTTTTTATGAAAGCTATTGTCTCCACTATTACGACAGAGGAGTGTGAAACATGGCAGCCAAGTGAACTTGGCATGTGCACCACTCCCTCCTTCCTCATGTAATACTACGATAGTGTTGACTATAAGGTTGGCTATAAGGTTACAACTTTTTCTCACTTTCTCTCTATCTATTTCCTCTCAAATGTTTTTTACCTTTCTTTTTTGAGACACAATTGTCTTTTACGCCTCTTTTAATAGAATTAGTTTTTTATACCTAGGAGCACGTGTAGAGACGGGCTCGTGCAGATCCCACTCCTTGACTTTTTCTATTCCTCTCTCTCTCTCCTCCACATAAGCGGGCTTAGGGCATGTACAATGGTTCTATTGTAGGGATGCCACATAGGATAAATGATGAGGTGGAGGAAAGAGAAATCATAAGAAAAGGCTTGTCTTCTCTTATTTAAGAGAATACAAGAGATGATCTCTTAGCACAATATGTTTCACCATGTTTTTAGGAATAACTAGTTATTGAAGATAAGGCTAAGAGATGATCCATTGTACACATGTTTCTTGTCATCTCTAAATTACATGCAAGACTTATGATAAATACTATCTTAGCAACCATTGTACATGCCCTTATAGCCCAGAATTTTACTGGTACTACTTGCTATGAATGCGGGCAGCTGGCGTCTGAGGGGGGAGCGCACGCGGGGAGGTGGTGGGGTGGGGCGGGGGGTTCTGGTGGGCCAGGGCGGTCAGAAGCAGGCTTGGAAGCGGTCCGGACTCCCGCATGGCCCACCTCACATTATCACCATATATATTTCTTGGAGTCAGTGCGCGGTGGGCGGGCGATCTCTTCTCCCTCCCCATCTTTCTCTTCTCAGCCGACGCCTGCCGAGCGATTAGATTTCGGCTATCGACGGTTTATTCAATTGCAGTCCCACATGCCAGTGAAAATGCAGGACAACACGTGTCCCCTCTAGTGAGCGGCGTGCGAGCCGGACTGTCGGGGGTGCAACGCGTATGAGTCGTAAATATGCCACCTTTTCCTTTTGAACTTGCAAAGCGTAACATTTTCTTGCAATCGATCATAGAAATCCAGAACAAAATGACGAGGGCGGTGCTTTCCCACGCGTTAGGCGGGGTAGTTTGAGTGATATGATGTGCTACAGTGCCGCCCACTTGCTCCATTTTTATGTAAGCAAGAGTCTACACTCTTACGTGGGAGGAGTGCGAAACACGACGGATCTGATTTTGATCGAGGGATAACTGTTCCCTGCGAAATAATGGAGCACTGTTAGCGATTATAGCATGATAGTTAGGGCATCTCCAGTGCTGGCCCCCAAATTTACACTGGCATATGTCCGAGGACACTGATGGATGCCATCCAATGCTGCCTGCATACCTTTCAACAACTATATGAACTAACCGGACAAAATTCATGCAAACAAAGCAAATTTCAAATTAACTAGATGAAATTCATTACATCTCGAAAACTTTTCCTATAAACTGGAGAGAATTCATTACATATTTCGCCACAAACCATACTAAAACCTACTGTAAACCTAATCTAAACAATCGCCGGCGCCCGACCACCATGTCCGGCCATGAACCCGAGAAAGCCGGCCATTGCCTTTGCCTCCTCCTCATCTGCCTCGATAACCTCCTCCTCTGGAGCACAAGGTTTTGAAGATTTCTGCCTCCACATCGCCGTCAAGCGGCTAATGGGCTGCCGATGTTTATCCCACCAAGCTTGGCATCGACTGAGTGGAGGAGCGGTGGCCTTCCTTGGACCAGAGCGGCGGCGACCTACCGTGCACTACTCTTCCTCGCTGTCGGCTGCGCCCAAGACGCTGTGCCCGGCCACCGTGGTCTTGGCGGCGGAGGGCAGCCGGGGGGGGGGGGGGAGCGGTGATCTCCTTCGTCTGCTCCTGCGATAGTACGTCCAAGAGAGCCTTGGAGCGCGCCCGGAGCGAAGCCGCCGATGTCCTTCGTCTGCTCCTGCGACAGTACGTCCAAGAGAGCTTTGGAGCGCCAGGAGGCCATGGTTGGAGTGGTGCCGACAGAAGGAAGGGATCGGAGGAGAATGAGTGTGGGTCTTTGGCTATGGCTGGGAGCTGGGGCTCAAGTTAATATAGTGGGCGAATGGCAATGAGCCGCGACAGACGGATGGACGGCTGGCGCCGGAGTAGGTTCGTCGGCAACCGCGTGCCATTAATGTGGGCGACAGATGGAAGGATAGCCATGGTGTCGTTAACGTGGAACGGTCGCTTACACTGGGATGCCGCGCATGTGGCGCTCTCTCGGTCGTCGCGCTGCTGCAATGCCGGCGCCAGTGAGAGGCCGCGTCGGGCGTGAATGCAGACGCTGCTTCAGTGACTTCACCGCAGGTGCGTTGGATCACTGACATGTGGTCCCAACGGACATGTGGCCCGCATGTCAATGACACACCAACTGCACCTTCAGTTAAGTCTGGTGAATGCGGCATTGACGTTCTGGAGAGACGGTGACCGTTTCAGGCGGGAAGCGCACGCTAGCGATGGAAAGGGTTTCGGTAGGCCAAGGCGGTCAGATGCTAGCGTCGTGGTAAAATATGAACTCATGGATGACAAGCCTTTGAAGCATATGCGGCACGTATTGACAACCAGGCGTCCATGCAACCGCTCTTGTCGCCAGCTAGCCTTCGACGACCACCATTAGACACCACACAACCATGCATAACTTACGAATAATGGACGAATCGATCAACACACACTCGTGTGCAGTGGAACTATGATCGGTTGCTCACGATAGTACATACTCCATACCATAGTACCCTCTCTAGCTAGCTATTTTATAGATTGTCATTGTGATGGACGATATAAATGAGCAAGGCGCCGAGTCACAAGTATGACCGTTGGTGTTGAGCCTGGTGAATACATGCTCGGTGCTCACGGAGGCCTCCAGCAAACGTCTAAACAGTAACGTCACGCACCGTCGGGGCGCGCAGGTGACGGGCTGGCCTTTTGCATTGCGCCATGAGCAGGACTTTGATTAAGAGGGCGACGTGCATGCATTAGCATGGTTTGACAGCATGAGCGTGAGTGTCTGTCTATCTGCACGCGTACATGCTACTTGCCTCTATGGACGGTGTGCGCTAATGTGTGCATCACGTATAATATAAAAAATCCGTTTGTGCATTTAAATTAAAGTATTTCATTTTCATTTGGCTGACGGGTGTGCGTTGCAGTAAAAAGTCCATGGTTTGATTCCTCACATACGCATAATTTTGGTTTTCATTTCTTTCTCCACTGACAGGTAGGCCCGCATAGATAGATAGATAAAGAACACGAGCTGATGAGGCGCATGCAGACTTTTTAACTCGTCAACCAGACAAATATGGAGCTATACGCTGAGCCAGTGACTGTATAATCACCATATCTCATATACAATGATCAAAGTGAGCTATCAAGAAAAATTCGATGACCACCAATGCATTTTACTCGGTAATAAATAACCAGGATTGAAGGGGAATCCAAATTTCCTTCGTCTTCTGTCCTTGAGCTCTTGACAAACCAATGCACTTTACGGTTGTCCGGCCACTCCACCCAAGAGCTGTCACCAAGCGTCGTTCATGCCACTGTGGCGCACACTAACTGGTAAGGAAGCGATGGCATCCCGCCGCACCGAGTTCCTCGCTGCCCATGACCGCACACAGAATGGTAGGGAAGCGATGGCGTCCCGCCGTGCTAAGTTCATCGCCGCTCGCGACCTCACACGTATGTGGGCGGAATTTGAAGCTGCCAAGGCCGAATGGGCGGTAGAGCAAGAGGCGGCCAAAGCCGCATAGAGGGAGCAGAAAAGTCAGAAAGCACTCAAGAAAAGAGAGGCCCACCGCCACAAGAAAGAAGAGGACGCACGCACTGCTGCGGAGAGGTCGGCGGAGATCCAAGCACGGTGGGGTGTCGCCGACAAATCCGGGAAGGAGAACGACGGCATCTGGCCAGCATGTGAGAAGTAGTAGTACTAGTAGTTAGTGTGTGTGTCTGTGTCGCCCGTATGTTTGTTTAATTAATTACAAGCATGTACCAGTACTACTAGTTACTATTGTAGTTTTTAGAGCAAATTATCATTACATTAGCCTAGACTCAATGGAAAAATTCCTATCCTATGCATCAAATGGCATATCTTTCTCTATAGGAATTGAGATGCATGTCATCTCACTTCCTATGATTTTCATATTCCTATAAAATTCCTATCCTATGAACCAAAGGAGGCCTCTGCTGGAGTAACTCATCAGAGCTAGCAAGATCGCTGGTACAGTAGTTTTCTTCAAGAAGAGGAATTCAATGAAGTCATGATGGTTCCTTCATCCGAGCAACTTCACAGTGGGAAAGGTTGGGCCTGTGATTTGACGGCTCATTAGTAATTACTTCGGTGTGACGACCGGGGTGAATCTCCCTTGGAGTTCTGCGGGCATGGCAAGTGGACCAGGATGGTCGACGTCCCACATGTCGGCGAACGGAACTATTCTTTCTGATATCAAGGAGCAAGGAAACCGCGTGGTATGGTATCACTGCTGATTTATATTTATTTTTAATTTCTGATGAATGCTAGCGTTTCAACTCTTACGACGAAGGAGTGCCGAACACGGCATGTGCTGGATGTCCCACACGTCAGCGAAAGGAGTGGGACATGAACAGCGTGGTAGAGCGTCTCCACTTCTGGGTCGGAGACCACACATAGTAGTACTAGTGGTATGAATGATACAAAGTGCGACCAGAGAGAAAGACATGTCTAGTTGGAAGGTCTCGGGGAATACATGTAAACAAATATAAAACCTAATATGTGCCTCCAATTAATATAGTAGTAGTAGAGTACTTAGGCACGTACTCCATAACATCACTGGGCATTGCACGTACAACATTTAGTGGTAGTAAGAGACAAATGCCTATATGCCACGCATGTTCATACTATTTGTGCCTTTTTACTTCACTTACTGTGCTACATTACTCAGGTTCGTACGTCCACTCCTGGGTACATGTCCGTCTCGTAGTTCCAGTCCCACGTGTTCTTCATAGATGGAACGATCCATATCTGTGGGCAAGGGGAGTCCATATCATTGCAGTTAGAGCACGGTTAATAGTATAGCCAGCTGCTGGCAATATGGTATTGCCACATCATCTATAGCCAACCTTATAGCTAGCAAATACAATAGTTGGATAGAAACTTGTACTACCTTTTTGCTACATGGCCCACCTTACTTTCTCACAACATGCATGCCTAGGAGCATGTGCTGCAGCCGGCTATTAATCAGTAGCCCGCTTCCCTTATCTCTCCTCCTCTCTCTCCTCCAACTCATCCAAAATATAATAGTTAAAGGCTTACAGCCCGCCTACATCATCCTATTGGACTTGCTCTTAGTGTGGCTCCCCACGATGGAGACTCGTCCAAACTATGGCCAGCCACGACGCGGAGCAGCCACGTGCACTGGGAAGCGACGCCCTCTCGGCCGTCGCACTGCTACAAAGCCGGCGCCAGTGAGAGGTCGCCTCTGCTCTGGCCGGGAATTAATGCGGCACTGACGTTCTGGGGCGACGCTTACTGTTTTACGTGGGAAGCGCACGCCGGCAAGGGAGGGGGTTGGGTCGGCCAGGGTGGTTAGACGCGGGCATGGTGGTGGTATTGGTTTTGAACCGTTTCAGGTGTAGTACTGGTAGTTTGCAAAACTACTCAATTATTGCACTCATTTTCCTAAGAAAATATGGTAAAAACGTTCTTGCACAGCCCGCTTCCTTCTCCTTCCTCTTCCACCGCTGCACGTCCATGGAAGCGATCGTCAACCCTTATATAGGAGTGCTAGCACAAAAGATGCATGCATGACCACTAAAATTTCAGTTAAGCGTCGCTCGGCGGGAGTATGGCGTATGTCGTTACCTTCGGCCGGGCCATGGCTCTGGGCTATGGTGACCAGAGAAGAGGCGGCGGGAGGGGAATGAATGCAGCTACTGTTTGGGTTCGCCGTCCGGCTTAAATAAATGCGCACCATCACGTGTACCCGCGGGTGCACAAATTGTAACGTACGTGTCTGCTTAAGTGGGCGTCACGTAACTGGTGTGTGTGAGAGATTCTGAGAGACAGAGTGCATGTGTGCGACTCTACTCTTCGGACATGTACTCAACCTTTTGCATCGGGATACAAGTGTAATGGTATTACACTTTAGCAAGTGATTTATGTGGCCATGTGTAACATCCCAAATTTCCTATTTGGAATGTTTTACAATTATAGCTAAGCATCCTATGCATCCTGTTTGAATTTGAATGCCATTTGAAGTTTCAGAGAATTTTGAGTTTTGAATTTGAATTCAAACTTTGGCAAGTGGGAAACATTTCAAAAACTAAGCCTGATAAATACTTGATCAAAAGTATGAGAGGAGTAAACATGACACTCCAAAAATATTAGAGGAAAACATTGCCAAAAGATTTGGATTCAAATCTGAATTTTATTTGAATTTGAAAAAATGGATTTTATAAAGTTTGATTTTGCCTTTGGAAAAATGTTCAAATGAAAGGAATATTCCCTGATCATTTTGGTATATATATACCCTATATAAAATATTTATATTTTAAAAGTTATACTCTATTTTGTTTTATTTTAAAAATAAATTTCAAAAAAGGAAAAAAACCCACCCAGCGCCAGCTAATCCCTGCCAGCCCAGCCAAGACCCCACCACTGCCTGGCCGGCCAGCCTGCTGCCAGCCGCCAGCCAAAGCCAGCCCAGCTCCCTCTCACTCACCCCCGCGCCCGAAACCCTCTGGCATCGGCCACCCGCTCGCTTCCCCCCCCCTCTCCCTCTCACTGACAGCGGGGCCCGCCCCCATCGTCTAGACCCCGCCACACGCCACGCCGTCGTCGCCGCGGATCGCCGGATCCCGAAGGATCCGGGATCCCGATCGCCCCCGATCGCCCCCCGAAGCGAGGACGAAGGCCCCAGCCTATAAAACCCGTCGCCCCGCACACCATCCCCCCCCCTAGCCCTCGCCGGAACCCCTCTCCCTCTCGTTCGAGCACGCCGGAGTCCGAAGCTTCCGCCGCCGCCATTCTCGTCGCCGTCGCCGCCCTAGACCACCCCGGTCACCCCCGACTCCACCGAACCCCTCCCCGAGCTCCCCCGCATCCTCCCGGCCACTTCCCCGACCTCACCGACGCCTTGGAGCCCTCGCCAGACTCTCGCCCGCCATTGCCGTCGCCGAACTCCGAGACGTCGCGGAAAACCCCTCCGCCGTCCGATCCCCACCAACGGCTAAGATTAGACCTCAAGGGTATGTTTTATTTAGAAAACCGCCCGGTTCTTTCCGGTTTAGTTAGTTAGGTTATTTTTTTAGGCGGTCCGTTTAGTTTAACCTAGGCCCGACTAGGTTATATTACGCCTAGTGCAGTTTAGGCCCATTAGGCCTTTTTCTTTTATTTTGTTTTTCTGTTTTAATGAGAATAGTTTCTGCTTTGAAAAATTCATATCTTTTAGTCTGTTTATTATTTTTAGATGATTCTTTTTTGTTGGTTTGCAAATTTTCTATAGTTTCTGTAGAATATATATTTAGCTATGTTAAAATTAATTAAAATTTCTTTAATTTAGTTTTAGTCAGTATAGTAAATCTGCTATAACTTGAGTTAGAAAAATTATTTTTACATGATTCTTTTGTCCCAACTTTATTTTAACATTGCCAAACCATAAAAATTAACTTGGGTATTTTAGGATTAATAAATAAATAGTTTTAAGCAGAATCTTATTAATCCTAATTAATTAACTAGCTCCTATTTTCCTAATATTTTAATTAGTAAATAAATTTATTTTTAACTTGTGATTGATTATTCTAGGTTAGTTTCTGTCACTCTTATAGATGAACTTTTATTTATAATTAATAAAAATTTATTTTATTTTTCTTAATAGAAATTGGATTAGGCCTAATAGGAGTTTTATAATAGATTTTAAATTAATTCTTTTTGCTCCTAGTTGCTTAGTGAATTCTTTTTCATTAAGTTAACCTAAAACCATGATTAGGTTATGTTGAGTAAATTTTATTATATAAAACTATTCTAGCTATTGTTTGAAGTAGGAAAAACTTTGAATGGGTTTTCTTTGAGTTTTCCTTTGGATTTTGATTTGGTTGTTTTGGTGTGTTATGTTACTTTGTTATGCTATTGTGTTATGTGATCCTATTGCTATATGCTTATTGTGATTTGTTTGTCTCGGTAGAGTTTCCGGAGTGCGAAGCTTGCAACTACGAATCTTTAGCTTACGAGGATCATCAGCAAGGCAAGTTTTGATCATGTTATTTTCTATACCTATGTTTTTGTGCATTAGAATTATCACCACCCCACCATGCATGCAGTAGTTGAAATTTTGAAGTCATTAAACTTGAGTAGTATCATGTGGTAGGATGAACCAATCCCTTGTTACCATGACCCCGGGACGAAGTAGTTACTTTGCTATGCTCGTAGACGGGTTTTGGGTTGAGTGAAATTCATAAGCAAGATGTGAGAGTCAATGATGATGACAACCCCATGAACTACAATGATCAAGATGGACTTTGGAAAATTCACTACTGGGTGGAGGACGGTTGACGGGCACCCTGGAGAACCCAGTGGTTGGCCGGGATGCATGGAGAAGTGCCATGACATCTTGCGGAAAGCTTCACCCAGCCACGAAGAGAAGGATGGATGCCCCATGACCGGAAGCTTACATGCAGCCGCAAGCCATTATGGGCTCTGGCTGGGTTGACCCTAGTAGTGACGCTGGCTCGGCGGTACTACGAGATGTAGAAGAACGGTAGGATTGAATGGGTACCGGCGGTAGCGGAAGAACTCTTTGGAAGACCTGTTTCATTCGTCCGTCTTCAAACACCATGAAGTGCGAAGACTTTAAAGGAGGAATGATTCTTGCGGGAAAGTCGCAACCCTCTGCAGAGTTAAAGATCTAATCGATTAGCCGTGTCCCGATTCACGGACAATTTGAGCCTCTGGAACTTGGAAGTATTCGGATATCTCAACACTAAAACTAATAAAATAATTTGAGGGTTTATGACTTAATAATTTGGGAATGAGATATTGGTTGGCGGAACCATCTCAATAACTACCAACTATTGTAGTAATTTGCAAGCAAGTCCCTTGTAGTAGGGAAAAATTTGCTTTTCGCAAAATGATGAAACTTAGAGCCCCACAGCCAAAATGCATATAGTGATAGTAAGTTTATTATTGTTGTTCTTCATGACTTGCCACTTATTCCAAAAGCTGACCTACATGGCTGCAACGTCTTATGTTGCGAGGTATATTCGATCGGGAGTGAGGCTACGCTCGCGCTTGGCGATTGCCCTTTGAGTCGGATGGACTCGCTTTACTTGACGCTTCCGCAGCATTAGTAGTTTATTTCTCATGAGTTGGCGTTGAGCGAATTTATTCTCTTGTAATAAAGACTCTATATGAGAATCGTGTAATAAAATTCAGGTGTGATTGAACTTTGATTACTTTATCGATGTCTCGTGAGTACCAGCATGATCTTGGGATGGTATGATACGTAGATTTGACCGATTTTGGGTCAGGTCGCTCTGAGAGATGGTATCGAGCACACGCTGACCGTAGGATCGTAACCCCTAGGATCGGAAAGCCATAGCAGAGACCATTTACTTTTATCCTTATCATTCCATAATTCTCCCTGTTCAATTCGACTCTTCTCCTATTTTCAACATTCTAGATGGCGTCGAGTTCACCCCAGTTTGCTACGGAGTTTTGCGGCCCGATGAGATGATGCCCTTGGCAGGAAGCTGGTCCAGATGGTGAAGAAGCTGAAGATAGCTCTACCCTCGATCACCGGAAGCCCACTAATGCACTTCAAGCGGACACCGCTTCTGAGGATTGAGGTGCATATCCGGGGAGAACCCGGAGGACACACGGAGCCTATAGACTTTGAGTTCACGAGTTCAAGCTGGATCATCGGAAGGGCGTGGCGATCTATCGAGCACTTGGACATCTCCGAGAGAATCTGAGGGCGAGCTCGATCTCGAGACCTCGCCATGGTTTCTCGCAGGGCAAGGAATGGAGATATCATCCGCACCGTGGAGGACGATTCCACTCTCTCTTACATCCAGGACTTGGAGTGTCTTCTCGAAGCGGGAGATTCAGACTCGCGTAACTTCGAAGACACACGGAAGCTTTGTTCATGACTGGAACTGGAGGAGAAGGCACGCAGACTTCCTTGGCCATGAGGAAGAAGTCGCGGACTTCATGGAGACATCGACGACCGAAGATGAAGCTTGCGCGATAGAGGAAAGGATGGACTTGGGAGAGGACCTTTACCCGAGTGGAGATGAAGGACCCCTCGTGAGCAATGATCAGGATTTTGAAGGGAGTACCACTGAAGGAAGCCACAAGAGGAGGCGGCACTGATGAAGACTTTTTAGTCGACCACCATGTTATCTTTTACTTTTTCGTCGATCAGCTAGGCCGATTTTTCGATTAGTCTTGAGCTTTTGTAATCGAGTTTGAACCATGTTTGAGTGGAATGAATAAATGATTGGTGTGTTATGATTGTGCATTCATAAGGGTAGTGTTATTTCTCATAAACCATTGTTCTATTCTAATTTTCTCATCCACTCCAAAACACCAGATGCCTCCGAGACGTGACACTTGTTTCCCGCCGGAGCTCACCCAGCTGCTCCAGCAACAGAATGCACTGATGCAGCTTCTCATTCAGAATCAGAACAACAACGCCAACAATCCACCGCCACCACCCCCTGTGGACAACTTGACTCGATTTCTAAGACTGAATCCGCCAGTGTTCTCTAGTACCGAGGCGATTGTGGCTGATGATTGGCTCCATAAAGTCGGAAGAGAGCTAATCACCGTGGGATGCACTGATGCAGAGAAGGTGCGCTTTGCCGCGCATCAGCTTGATGGACCTGCAGCTTCTTGGTGGGAGAATTACACCGCCACTTTTCCCATTAGTGCCATCACATGGGATCAGTTTCAGCAGCCTTCCGCACCGCTCATGTCTCGGTGGAGCCATGAGTGCGAAGAAGCGTGAGTTCCGCAACTTGCGCCGAGGGAACCGTCTTTGTGGCTTTGTCGTGGATGAATTCAAGCTCGCTCGCTATGCCCCGGATGATGTGGCCACAGATGCCGCCAAGCGGAGAAGTTCCTTGAGGGACTCAATGATGAGCTGAGCATGCAGCTTATTGTGGCTACCTTCAACAACTACCGGAGCTGGTAGACAAGGCCACCATACTTGAAGGCAAGCAACAGCAAATAGAAAGCATAGCGGAAGTACAGCCAGGGAAGCACAACTCGGGAGCTCGTGAAGCCCGCTATGCACCATACTCGGGAGGGCACACCCATCATAACCATGGAGGTCATAACCATGGAGGAAATGGGAACAACCGCAGCCAGGACAACAAGTCGGGCCATGGCAATGGCAAAGGAAGCAGTAATGGCAATCAGCACCGTTCGCCCACAGCTCGAAGGATCTGAGCCACATCACCGCTTCAAGTGCGGAAGACGGGGCACTATGCCACCGACTGCCGGAGGCCAAGCGGAGGAATGGAAAGCGGCAATGGAGGCTCAGCTAAGAAGCCCAACCCTTTCCCTCGTGCTCGGGTGAACCACATTGGCGTGGAGGGCGTCTATGATCAGCCGGATAATCGTGGTTGGTAAGTTTTATTGAATTCACGTTCAGTTTTGGTTCTCTTTGATTACGGTGCAGCGCATTCATTCATATCAAGGGTAGTTGTGGAAAATGCGGGTTGCCCACTAAAACCCTTAGAAGCCCCTTCGCGTCGGTTCGCAGGAGGAGAAATGATGGCGAGGCTTAGGCTGTCATGCAACCCTCAACATCGGGAACCATAAATTTCCGCAGACCTCATAGTGTTGGAAACCCGGACCTTGGATGTAATCCTAGGCATGGATTGGTTGTGAAGTTTGAAGGAACATAGGCTGTGCCCGCAAGTCTATTCTGCTCACCACCCCGAGTAGAAGAGGATCAAGTATGTAGCCAGCACAGCCGGATGAAGAATCGGTGCATTCCCTCACGGGAGTTGTTGGGAGGAAGTGCCGATGGTGCAAGACTTTCCGATGTGTTTCCGGAGGAATTACAGAATGCCACGGACGAGGACATTGAATTTCTGATTGAGCTATTGCCCGACACAGCCCCAATATCCAAGAGACCTTATCGGATGCCACCGAATGAGTTGAAAGAGATCAAGGATCAAATTAATGAGTTATTGGAGAAAGGATATATTCGACCAAGCTCATCACCTTGGGGAGCCCCAGTTCTTTTGGTAGAGAAGAAAGATGGAAGCTTGAGAATGGTTGTGGATTATCGTGCATTGAACGAAGTAACCATCAAGAACAAGTACCCTCTGCCGATGATTAATGATCTGTTTGATCAGCTAGTTGGAGCCAAGGTATTCTCTAAGATCGATCTTCGATCAGGGTATCATCAGTTGAAAATTCGTGAAAAGGATATACCCAAAACAGCATTCACTACCAGGTATGGTTTATATGAGTATACCGTCATGTCATTTGGATTGACTAATGCTCCTGCATACTTCATGAATTTGATTAACAAGGTATTTATGGAATATCTGGACAAGTTTGTCGTGGTGTTCATCGATGATATATTGATTTTCTCCAAGAGCGAGGAAGAGCATAAGGAACATTTGCGTCTAGTTCGGAGAAACTTGAGAACATCGGTTGTATGCCAAGTTCAGCAAATGTGAATTTTGGCTGAAGGAAGTTGGATTCCTCGGACATGTTATTTCAGGAGAAGGAATAGCAGTTGATCCCGCCAAGGTTGAATCAGTCACCGATTGGCGGTCACCCACCTCGATCAAGGAGATCCGCATTTTTCGGACTCGCGAGGATATTATCGGAGGTTCATTGAGAACTTCGAAGATTGCCAAGCCCATGACTGAGCTGTTGAAGAAGGAAGCCAAGTATGTTTGGACCGAGGAATGTGAAGCCAGTTTTCAGGAATTGAAGAAACGGTTGGTCACAGCCCGATGTTGATTTTGCGGACATACACAAGGAATACCAGGTTTATTGTGACGCTTCTCGTCAAGGACTCAGAGGAGTATTAATGCAGGAAGGAAAAGTTGTAGCTTATGCCTCCAGACAGCTACGACCTCATGAGATGAATTATGCCACGCATGATTTGGAGTTAGCAGCCGTAGTGCATGCACTCAAGACAGAGACATTTCCTCATCGGAAACCGTTGTGATGTTTACAGATCACAAGAGCTTGAAGTATATTTTCACCTTGAAGGAATTGAACCTCGTGCAGAGGAGATGGCTAGAGTTGATAAAGGACTATGACATGAGATTGCATTACCACCCAGGTAAAGCTAATGTTGTAGCAGATGCTTTGAGCCGTAAGAATTATGTGAATACTCTTACCGCAGGAGGATTACCCCAGGAGTTAGTAGATGACCTCAGAGATCTCCGACTGGAGATAGTTCCGAAAGGATTTGTTGCAACTCTGGAAGTACAGTCCACTTTGGCCGAAAGGATTCGTGAAGCCCAGAAGTCGGACAAGGAAATTGATGAGATAAAGCAAAAGATGAATGAAGGAAAAGCTAAAGGATTCTGTAAGGATGAACACGGAACTATATGGTTCGAGGATCGTATCTATGTGCCCAATGATCCCGAACTCAGGAAGCTAATTCTTCAGGAGGCTCATGATTCACCGTACTCGATTCACCCCGGCAACACCAAGATGTACCTGGATTTGAAGCAAAGTTTACGGTGGGCGGTATGAAGAAGGATATTGCGAGTGCGTAGCCGTATGCGATGTTTGCCAGCGTGTAAAGGCAGAACATCGAAGCCAGCAGGTTACTTCAACCTTTGCCGATTCCGATTAGAAATGGGAGAAACTTGGAATGGATTTCATCACAGGATTACCGGGACCCGTTCAGGTTATGATTCTATCTGGGTAGTGGTTGATCGTTTGACCAAGGTAGCTCACTTCATTCCGTGAAGACTACCTATACCGGTGCTAAGTTGGCCAAGATATACATGACCAGGATCATATGTGCGCATGGAGTTCGAGGAAAATCATGTCGGATAGAGGAACGCAGTTTACCTCAAAGTTTTGGAAGCGATTGCATGAAACTTTGGAGTGCGAGGCTGGAATTGAGACAGCTTTTCATCCATGAGCAGATGGACGGACCGAAAGAGTCAACTAGATTACGGAGGACATGTTGAGAGCTTGTGTGCTAGACTATGGGTCTAGCTGGGATGATAATTTGCCATACGCAGAGTTCTCGTACAACAACAGATTATCAATCCGATCGAAGATGGCCCCTTCGAAGCTCTATCGGAAGGAGGTGCGAACACCATTGTGGGATAGTGTTGGAGATCGATCACTTTTGGTTCCGACCTTATCGAGGATTCAAGAGAAAGTCAAGCTGATTCGAGACAGGCTCAAGATAGCACAGTCAAGACGGAAGAGTTATGCCGACGATGAAGTGCAAGGAAGTGACTTACGAAGTCGGAGACCGAGCATATCTTCGTGTGTCTCACACCGTGGAATCAAGAGGTTTGGTGTGAAGGAAAGTTAGCACCCGATTCATTGGCCCTACAAAATCCTCGAACATCGTGGAGAGGTTGCCTAAGTTGGAATTGCGGAAGGATTGTCCGGAGTTCATGATGTCTTCCATGTTTCTCGGTGAAGAAGTGTCATGCCGACATGGCCGATGTTCCGTTGAGAGACACAAAGGCCCCTAGAGGCCATACAGCAGCGGTGATCGACTTACAAGGAGAAACCCGTCCGAATTCTCGAGACTGCAAGCGAGTCACCGCAGCAAGGTCATCAAATTTTGCAAGGTCTTTGTGGTGTCACCACACCGAGGAAGAAGCCACACAGGAGCTTGAAGAAGATCTTCTTGAGACCACCCGCACCTATTTGCTAGTTAACCCGAATCTCGAGGGCGAGATTCATCTTAAAATGGGTAGGTTTGTAACATCCCAAATTTCCTATTTGGAATGTTTTACAATTATAGCTAAGCATCCTATGCATCTGTTTGAATTTGAATGCCATTTGAAGTTTGAGAGAATTTTGAGTTTTGAATTTGAATTCAAACTTTGGCAAGTGGGAAACATTTCAAAAACTAAGCTGATAAATACTTGATCAAAAGTATGAGAGGAGTAAACATGACACTCCAAAATATCAGAGGAAAACATTGCCAAAAGATTTGGATTCAAATCTGAATTTTATTTGAATTTGAAAAAATGGATTTTTATAAAGTTTGGATTTTGCCTTTGAAAAATGTTCAAATGAAAGGGAATATTCCCCTGATCATTTTGGTATATATATACCCTATATAAAATATTTATATTTTAAAAGTTATACTCTGTTTTGTTTTATTTTAAAAAATAAATTTCAAAAAAAAAAAAACCCACCCCCAGCGCCACTAGGCCCCTGCCCAGCCAGTGCCCAGCCCCACACCACTGGCCGGCCAGTGCCCACTGCCAGCCCAGCCCAAGAGCAGCCCAGCTCCTCTCACTCACCCCGCGAAACCCTCGCATCGGCCACCCTCGCTTCCCCCTCTCCTCTCTCGACAGTGGGGCCGCCCCATCGTCTACCCCACGCCACGCCGTCGCCGCCGCGGATCGCCGGATCCCGAAGGATCTGGGATCTCGATCGCCCCCGATCGCCCGCCGAAGCGAGGACGAAGGCCCCAGCCTATAAAACCGTCGCCCGACACCATCCCCCTAGCCCTCATGGAACCCTCTCTCCTCTCGTTCGAGCACGCCGGAGTCCGAAGCTTCCGCCGCCGCCATTCTCGTCGCCGTCGCCGCCCTAGACCACCCCGGTCACCCCCGACTCCACCGAACCCCTCCCCGAGCTCCCCCGCATCCTCCCGGCCACTTCCCCGACCTCACCGACGCCCGGAGCCCTCGCCGCACTCTCGCCGCCGCCGCCGCCGTCGCCGAACTCCGGTACGTCGCCGGAAAACCCCTCCGCCGTCCGATCCCCACCAACGGCTAAGATTAGACCCCGAAGGGGTATGTTTTTATTTAGAAAACCGGCCCGGTTCTTTCCGGTTTAGTTAGTTAGGTTATTTTTTTAGGCCGGTCCGTTTAGTTTAACCCTAGGCCCGACTAGGTTATATTACGCCTAGTGCACAGTTTAGGCCCATTAGGCCTTTTTCTTTTATTTTTGTTTTTCTGTTTTAACAGAATAGTTTCTGTTTTGAAAAATTCATATCTTTTATTCTGTTTATTATTTTTAGATGATTCTTTTTTTGTTGGTTTGCAAATTTTCTATAGTTTCTGTAGAATATATATTTAGCTATGTTAAAATTAATTAAAATTGCTTTAATTTAGTTTTAGTAAGTATAGTAAATCTGCTATAACTTGAGTTAGAAAAATTATTTTTACATGATTCTTTTTGTCCCAACTTTATTTTAACATTGCCAAACCATAAAAATTAACTTGGGTATTTTAGGATTAATAAATAAATAGTTTTAAGCAGAATCTTATTAATCCTAATTAATTAACTAGCTCTGTTTTCCTAATATTTTAATTAGTAAATAAATTTATTTTTAACTTGTGATTGATTATTCTAGGTTAGTTTCTGTCACTCTAATAGATGAACTTTTATTTATAATTAATAAAAATTTTATTTTATTTTTCTTAATAGAAATTGGATTAGGCCTAATAGGAGTTTTATAATAGATTTTAAATTAATTCTTTTTGCTCCTAGTTGCTTAGTGAATTCTTTTCTGTTAAGTTAACCTAAAACCATGATTAGGTTATGTTGAGTAAATTTTATTATATAAAAACTATTCTAGCTATTGTTTGAAGTAGGAAAAACTTTGAATGGGTTTTTCTTTGAGTTTTCCCTTTGGATTTTGATTTGGTTGTTTTGGTGTGTTATGTTACTTTGTTATGCTATTGTGTTATGTGATCCTATTGCCATATGCTTATTGTGATTTGTTTGTCTCGGTAGAGTTTCCGGAGTGTCAAGCTTGCTACTACGAATCTTTAGCTTACGAGGATCATCAGCAAGGCAAGTTTTGATCATGTTATTTTCTATACCTATGTTTTTGTGCATTAGAATTATCACCACCCCACCATGCATGCAGTAGTTGAAATTTTGAAGTCATTAAACTTGAGTAGTATCATGTGGTAGGATGAACCAATCCCCTTGTTACCATGACCCCGGGACGAAGTAGTTACTTTGCTATGCTCGTAGACGGGTTTTGGGTTGAGTGAAATTCATAAGCAAGATGTGAGAGTCAATGATGATGACAACCCCATGAACTACAATGATCAAGATGGACTTTGGAAAATTCACTCTTTGGGTGGAGGGGCGGTTGTGGGCACCTGGAGAACCCAGTGGTTGGCGGGATGCATGGAGAAGTGCCATGACATCTTGCGGAAAGCTTCACCCAGCCACGAAGAGAAGGATAGATGCCCCATGACCGGAAGCTTACCTGTGCAGCCGCAAGCCATTATGGGCTCTGGCTGGGTTGACCCTAGTAGTGACGATGGCTCGACGGTACTACGAGATGTAGAAGAACGGCAGGATTGAATGGGTACCGGCAGTAGCCAGAAGAACTCTTTGGAAGACCCTGTTTCATTCGTCCCGTCTTCAAACACCATGAAGTGTGAAGACTTTAAAGGAGGGAATGATTCTTGCGGGGAAAGTGTGCAACCCTCTGCAGAGTTAAAGATCTAATCGATTAGTCGTGTCCCCGGTTACGGACAATTTGAGCCTCTGGAACTTGGAAGTATTCGGATATCTCAACACTAAAACTAATAAATTAATTTGAGGGGTTTATGACTTAATAATTTGGGAATGAGATATTGGTTGGCGGAACCATCTCAATAACTACCAACTATTGTAGTAATTTGCAAGCAAGTCCACTATAGTAGGGAAAAATTTGCTTTTCGCAAAATGATGAAACTTAGAGCCCCACAGCCAAAATGCATATAGTGATAGTAAGTTTATTATTGTTGTTCTTCATGACTTGCCAGCTTATTCCAAAAGCTGACCTACATGGCTGCAACGTCTTATGTTGCAGAGGTATATTCGATCGGGAGTGAGGCTACGCGCGCTTGGCGATTGCCCTTTGAGTCGGATGGACTCGCTTTACTCGACGCTTCGCAGCATTAGTAGTTTATTTCTCATGAGTTGGCCTTGAGCCGAAATTATTCTCTTGTAATAAAGACTCTATATGAGAATCGTGTAATAAAATTCAGGTGTGATTGAACTTTGATTACTTTATCGATGTACTATGAGTACCAGCATGATCTTGGGATGGTACAGACACAGAGATTTGACCGATTTTGGGTCAGGTCGCTACACCATGTTAACGTGGTTGTGTAAAAAAATGTCACTTCCTGCTCGTGATTTGCATTATATAATTACTAGCAAGATGCTCGTGCATTGCACGGAACATCAATATGCATTTTTTTACAAAACAACTGTTGTGATTAACCCATGCAGGAGTAATCACATGCGTAAAAACTAATGATATCTCGAGAATTTCATCAGAAAACTAGTATCTCAACAATTTCATCGAAATAATGAAAGATGAGAGACAAGGTGAGGAGGAGTGGAGCGTGGTGGTGACTGGTGGTTGGACTTGGCGGAGGCATGGGGATGTACGACGCCGGCAGGCGGCAGCGGCCACCATTCTAGATTGTTCCAGAGACTTCCTTTTTTGAATTGCTCAGCAATGAGGTTGTGGGAGATAAGGACGATGAACGAGGCAAGGCCTTGTGTGTAAATGTGGAGAGAGGTGCGGGTATCTTTTGTAAAATTGTCATAGTTTGCTTTCTATCCGTCAGATATAGATCGGACGGTCTATATTACAAGATGGCAGGCACACCATCATCACCAACTCGTTTTCTTATAAGAGTAGAGATGATAAGTTTGCTAACTACTAAAGTAAAGTGGAATTTTTCCATGTTATACAAGTAAATTAAGGTGATTGCTTATCATACGGGTAAGGTTGGACGAAGGGTGGTAGGAACAAATGCGCCGCCTAGAGCATGTGTGTGTGAGATGGAGTCTTAGTGTTTGTGTGGGGGTGGGGGTGGGGTGGGGGTGGGTGCGTGTGTGTGTGACGCAGGGTCCTCGGTGGCGGATGTAATTTAAGTGTGTGTGGCTTCATCATAGTGTATGACAGGGGCCACCAACGAGGGGGTGCGAGAGAGAAAAGGCCCGTAGAGAGGGAAGAGAAGGCGCGTGCGCGTGAGAGGAGTCGACATCGAGAGAACGTGTTTGTTCGAGAGACACCAATGAAGACTACTATATATCGATGGTGCATGTAGGCAGGAATTAAACGAAGGGATGGTCTTATTGGTTTTGGAGATATAGGGGAAGAGTGAGGGGGGTAGCTAGAAGGAGATTGTTAAGTGTGAGTTTGTGTTTTACCCATCCAGGCGGAAGTTATGTGCACACAAGAAGAGAACAATTCGATGTGGCGTTAGGGTTGAGGGTAATTAACTATGTATGGAGACATAGGAGACCTTGAACGTGCATGTGTGAGAGGTATACATGTATATGTGGGATGTGTGTGTGCGCGCGCGAGCATGATCGAGATAAAAGAAAGAAGACATAAGTCATAAGATCAACGATATGGGAGAGATCAGTATGACAATATGCATGCATGTGAGAGTGCAGGGAAGAATGCTCGATAATTGAGCAAGTGTTTTTGTCTTTATGAGAGTGGCGTGGGCTGGAGCATGCATCTATGGAGAGCAGAGGGAGCGAGACACAACGATTGTGCAAAAGAGATCAACCTATAAATGCATGTATGCAGAGACATATATAGTGTGGGTGATAGGAAGCAAGAGTGCGTGCGAGAAAGAAATGTTGACGGAGAAACTACAGATAGATACAGAGATAGAGATGCTAGATAGAGGGACATCGGCTAGTTTGAGTGTTGGAGATGACTGCCGGGTGGTTCAGAGGGTGAAGTTATGTGTGTGTGAGAGAAAGATAAAAAGAGGGCACTTGACTGCATGTAGATAGAAACATATGTAGTGTGTGTGATAGGAAGAAAGAGTCAGGGCGAGAAAGAAGGTTGATGGAGAAACAGATAAATAGAAAGATAAAGATGCTAGCTAGCTAGTGTGTGTAAGAGATAGGAGTCGAGTGGATCAGAAGGCTGAGTTATGTGTGTGGGTGTGAGAGAGATAGAGAGAGTGTGCATGTGAGTCATATACTAACAAATATCAGAGAGAAATGAGATCCCGAGAGACGGAGTTTTGTGCCTGCGAGAGAGAAAGATATTTCACAACGAGAGTGATAGCTAGAGAGACATATGAGGGAACACAAGATATCTCTAGGGAGATAGTGTGTGTGTGAGCGACATACAAGAGAATGGTCACTAGTGCAGAACCGGGCAATAGCACCGGTTCGTAAGGCCCTTTAGTGCCGGTTCCACAACCGGCACTAAAGTGTGGTCACTAAAGGCCCCCCCCCTTTAGTACCGGTTCAGCACGAACCGGTGTTAAAGGCCAACCACGTGGCACGAGCCAGCTCCGGGGCCGGAGCCTGTAGTACGGTTGGTAACACCAACCGTACTAAATATTTGTGGGTTTTGTTTTATTTTTATTTTTCAATTAAATTTGTGTTATCAATTTAATTATTTTTCGCTTGCTGGTATTTTACGATACTACACATTGTACACGTTATGCATATATATATATATATATATATATATATATATATATATATATATATATATATATATATATATATATATATATATATATATATATAGAATTTCTAATAGAACAATCAATATATATATATATATATATATATATATATATATATATATATATATATATATATATATATATATATATATATATATATCATCAATGTCTCACAAACCATCATATTAATTAATTCACACATACACACATGTATAGCTATATACAATTTCTCCTACATATGCATGTTGCCTTGAGCCAGTGGCATTAGCCTAATTGGTGCCTTGAGCACGATGGGGGCGATGGCGGGTAATAGTATTCTCCCTTGGTTTATGACCTGGTCGAGCAAAAATCCCGCTATTTCCTCTTGAAGTGCTTCTACGCTCCGTTTCTAGGAGCTTCTCCGCACCTCTGTGAACTGTTAAGAAGGAGATCAATATGCATGTGTATTAGTTGTGTGACTAGATATCGATAATGGTGTAAAATTGTGAATAGTGTTTTGACAAGCGTACCCATTCCTGTCTTTGAGATCTGCTCCTTTGGACGCCATCATGCGAATGTTCTCGCAAACGCAGAATGCACACAGATCAGTCCCTGCGCTACCGCTTTGTGGCCTTTACGAGAATGGAATTTGATCAGATAATAATTAATCAAGCATGATAATTAAAGAGATGGCAGCTAGCTAGCTAGCTAGTACTATAATTACTTACCTTGGGTGAAACCATTTAAGCTTTTGTTTCCATTCGCCTTCCGTGACGCTAATGAACCTTGCCCAAGCCCTGCCCGCCGACAAAGAAAATGAATAAAGGGTTATTAAATATAGTTCATATCATGAAAATGACGAACTAAATAGGCGAGATATATAGTTAATAATGATTGAAATTACCTGTTGACTATCCCAAACAAGATGTTATAGTCAGTTTTTCTTTGAGTAGTGAGTCCAGATTTCAACTGTTCGGCGTCAACTTTAATGATACACAAGACCCGAGTGAAATCTGCATGCACACACGTTTGCATGTCTTAATTAAGCGGGCATATGTAAAGCAAAAACATGTAGCTAGCTAGTAGGCAAAAACAGAGAATTTGTAGTACAAGACAAGTGTGACTCTTTGGAAGTTGTAAGGAAGTAGTATATCTTCATTGTATTTGAGGCGCTTTAAGAACTCTAGCATGTTGTCCTCACGTCCTTTTGATAACGTGGATTTAGTTTCCATGTGTATTCATTAACGGTGTTTGGGTCAATGAACCCAATGCCAAAGCGTCCACCTTTTCTCATTTCATATATCTTCATCCTGCATATAATACCACGTAAAAGAATATAGTGAGGATAATTAAAGGTAATGATTGATCAAAAGGATCGGTACAGCTAGCTTGAGACTTAAATTACAGAAAGAAATCACTTACGAGACAATAGCAAGCGATGATAGATTTGTCGAAAGCGTCTTGATTGTATAACTGAAACAGTTCGAATACTCAACGGACAAAGCTTTCTCATGGAAGTAATGCTCCTCCTTGACATTCACCATGAGGGACACTCGATCGAAATCTTGGTAATGTTCATGTACCATTGATGCAATTCATACATTCTCGTTGGAAGGTTCTTGACCTTGTCCGGATGGACCAAAGGTTGGCCCCGGACATATTTCCGCTTTATTTCATCCTCTCTAAGCATAGGCATGGGCTCGATCTCGAGGAGTTGTCCAACAGTGATTTTGAGAACTTCAGCCTGCATTATATGGTCCTCCGTTATTACCACATTGCCCACCTCGGGAGCGTAAACTTTTTCCCACAATAATATTGGGCCAGCGTCTTATCACGTGTTGTTGGCACAACAAGCGAGGGATCGATTGCGCGCGCTGTTTTCCCAGTGGGGAATGGTTTTCCGCATTTTTGACAGCTGCTTCTTGTTTGCTCGATCCCGAGCTCGCCTCCTTACATAGACGTGCTCGATTTAAATTCCTGATGTGGCGCTCATAGTCTGTGTCAACAGGCTTGGGAGCTGGTGGTTGAGCCATACGAATGAAGTGGTCAATCGTTTCCTTAGGCACTTTCTCCCTTGGCGGCGGTGGCGGTTTCGGTGCAAAATGGGCTTCCACCTCGGACTTTGATATGGCTGCAATTTCCTCCTCGGACCTGTCATAAGACCTCCGCGGAAGAGGCGTGAGGCTTGGCCCATATTTATATTGCTTGCCTCCTCCTGTACTTCCTGTACTACATCGACTCGTACCGCTACGCACCATAGCTGCGGGGTGTCTCTTCTGCGATTGCTGAGGCGGCGGAGACGCCGGCTGACGGGGCAGAGTTGGACGAGGAGGAGTGGCCACCTGAAGATGTGCCGGACTTGGAGGAGGAGTGGCCTGAGGTTGTGCCGGACTTGGAGGAGGAGTGGACGTCTGACGCTATGGCGGACTTGGAGGAGGAGGAGTGGCTCGACACTTTGCGGATTTGGAGGAGGAGTGGCGACACTTTGCGGACTTGGTGGACTTGCAGGAGCGGGAGGCTGCTGACTCGGTGGCGGACTTGACGAGGAGTCGATGACGCGTGTCGGTGGCCTTCAAAGATGATGCAATCCTTTTTCCATAGGATGATACGATGGTTGGCGTCTCAGAAAGCGCTCGTCCTCACCTCCGTGAATGTCAAGCTCTAGCCCGAATATGGCTGCACCACCTCGTCAACCATGACACGAGCATAGCCCTCTGGAATCGGGATGCAATGGTAGGTTGCTTTGGGGTAACGGAAAAGCTTCTCCGTCCGCCACCTTCATGGATATGTTCTTCATTTTGACGTGTAGCTCGCAGCTAGTGTTCTCCGTGATGTCATCCACGGGTATCTACCCAGCATTGCGTCGTCTGGGCGGAACCCACGCTGCTTCTCTGCATGGATGGGGCGGTGCTATCCAATGCTGGATCATCCGCTAGCTGCTGCAGCTCTTGAGACCCCTTTGCTGGCTAAGTGAGTCGATCTGCTCTCTGCTGCCGCTGGAATTTGATTGCCAATTCCGCTTGACTTGCTTCTAGGCCTTGAAGGCGTTCATAGTCCCGCTTCCTCTGCTCCTCCTCCATCTTCTTCTTCTTCTCCTCCGCAATCTTCTTTCTCGCACGGGTTACGTAGTCGGTGTTCGGTCGAAAACCCCTCATACCACGGAATAGCGCCCTTGCCTCGTGTTCTTCCCGGTGTTCAGGATTTCCCGGAGACGCACGCGTAAGCTCGTCGTTCTCTCTGTTGGGCTGGAACACCCCGATCGTGCCTCTTCTATTGCAACAAGTATCGCATCGTCGGCTCCGTTCAGACATGCCTTCGTCGAAACTTTGCTGTCTTCGGTCCAACTCCCTCCATGCGCATAGAACCAAGTCCCGCACTGGGGCTAGCTCTTAGTAACCGGGTGACACTGCATCCTCCATCTCTTTCTCGGACTTATCCCACTTAGGCATTGCAACCGATAGCCACCGCCCCAGCTTATGGAACTTATCCTTTTTTTCGGCATTCTTCTTGTTTATTCTCGACCGTTCCTTAGCTAATTCTGAATCCTTGAATTTCACGAAATCGTCCCAATGAGCACGTTGGTTCTCTAGTGTTCCCTCGAATCGGAGTCTTCCTTCCTCCTTGACGTACTTGTCCCATTCACGATTCTTGTGGTTCTTGAATGCAACCGCCATCTTCCTAAGAGCAGCGTCCTTGACTTTCTGCACATCTGCTTCTATGAAATGATCTGGTAGGGTGAAATGTTCCATGAGAGTATCCCAAAGCAGATATTTTTGATTCTTGTCGACAAAAGTAACATCTGGACGTGGAGCAGCGTCCTCTTTGCCTTTTTGTCCTTTGTCTTTTGCTGGCTCTCTCCATTCTTGAAGGGAGATCGGGAGTTGGTCCTTCACAAGAACTCCGCACTAACGAATGAACTTGTCCGCAATCTTCTTAGGCGCTAATGGTTCGCCATTAGGTCTGACTGCCTCGATATTGTACTTTACGCCCTCCTTCAACTTTTTGTTCGGGCCTCGTTTCGTCCTTTTGCCTGAAGATTTGCTCGACCCGGATGGCTGAAAGAACAAAGATCGATTCGTTAATATATCTTCAAGTCATTTAAAACATGTGATGATCACCAGAAACCTGCTTATATAAATATATATACCTCGCCGGTCTTTGTTGTTTCAGGATCAACATGTTCTTCGTCATCGTCATAATCGTAGTTCATGACTTCATCAATTCGATCGTCGCGATCGAATATCATATCACCCTCTCCGTGTTGTTTAGAAGTTCGAGCTGTCATAATCTTCTTCATTCTAATTATCATCGGCCGCGTATCATATCGAACATGGTGCATTTCTCCTCTCTGTCGGTATTATGCGCCATAGCTTTTATTTAACTAATTCAAAAGAAATATAAAACAATTTAGTATTCAAATTACATCGTCTCGAATAATAGATATAATCTCGAATACTTTGTCTAGAATAATAGATACAATCTCGAATACATCGTCTCGAATAATATATAATATTGAATAGTACATCACTTGCTAGCTTATTAAAGATCGAATACTACGAGAAGAATCTAGGACACTCGTGGTTCTGCGTCATGGGCGGTGGACACCCAAAGAGAAGGAACCTCACAGGATCATAGCTGATGTGAGATCCTCGAAGATCTTGCCGGTATTGGAGAACCTGCCGCCTCTAACGCAACCATGTAGCGATGGGCGTGCTCGTCCTCCTCCTCGACACGGCGACGTACCTCCTCCGGCGGGGCGGGTCCTCCGCACCAAACTGCCCTGTGAACGCCACCAAACGAGATCAGGGTCGACGACGGGACCCGGGGCGGGTTCCTCATCAAGCGGCGCGCCCTCCGAGCAGTACCTCCCCGTTGCCAGCCAGGCGGAGCCAGTCCGGACATGGGCGGCTGGGCGTCGTCATGACGGGTCGACGGCGAGGATGCGGGCGGGCATCGTCGATAACAAATACTAGCTATATGCCCGCAAAAAATAATATTTTTTAATGATTGGATTTTGATAACTAAAATTTATAACATTTCTACTATTTCAAAAATCTATATACTATTTCATACTAATTAAGCATCTAACACTAAAAACAGAAAAACAATTTCTATACATCCATTAAAAACAGAAAAACAACATTATATAAAAAATTCCATACTAATTAAACACTAATTATATCCATCTAACATGCATTCATACATATATACTAGTGAAAAACAATAATCTAAAAATCTAAACTAATTAAACATACAAAATCTAAACTAATTAAATATATACGTGTATGTGTGTGTGTGTTCATCATGCTTGTGTGTGTGTGTATGGGCTCGGGGAGGGCGGCGCCATGGTGGCTTGGGGCAGGGAGAGGGGTTAGAGGGGAGAGCTAACAGCGGGCGCGGCAACGGCAGGCGACGGTCGGGGTAGCGACGGGTCGGGCGTGACGTGTGGGCGGCGACGCAGGGACGGCGCGACGGGAAGGGCCCGGGCGGCGACGGAGACGAGGGCGGCGACGGGATGGGGACGGGTCAGCGACAGGGACAGAGGGCGGCGACGGCGACGGGTCGGTGTGGCGTCGATCGATCGGGCGAAGGCGGTTCAATGGGGAAACAGAGGAAGAAACAGAGGAGAATGAAATTTTTCAAGTGTTGTATATATAGAAGGCACCTTTAGTACGGTTGGAGCCACCAACCGGTACTAAAGGTCTGTTTTGGCCAGCCCAAGCAGCGGAAGCGACCCCTTTAGTACGGGTGGTGGCACAAACTGGTACTAAAGGCCCCCTTTAGTACCGGTTTGTGCCACCACCGGTACTAAAGGGTGTCTTATTAGCGCAAGTGCGGTCGGCAAGTTTAGTCCCACCTCGCTAGCCGAGGCGACCTGACTGGTTTATAAACCCCGTGCGGTCGCTCTCTCGAGCTCCTCTCCAAAGCAGGCCCCATCGGGCCTACGTGTTCTTTGTTGCCTGTTGGCCCACTTGGTTTTGCGGGCCTGCATCCTGGACCAACACAGGTTGGGTTTCTAGTCGTATGCAGGCCGCTACGGCCTAGTAGGCGGGCTTTTTTTTTGCTTTATTTATTTTTCTGTTGTTTTTTTTGTGTATTTAGAGTTTCTTTGTGAATATTTTTGCTTTAGGTACAAAAAACTACAAACATTCTGTTAGTGCCCGTAGTTTTCAAATTTGAATAGTTTAAATTTTGAATTATTTGAAATTAGTGTGAATCACTAGTTTGTGAATAATTTAACTTTAAAAATCAGTAAAGGCATGAAAGAATTTGTTTGCACATAAAATTTCTTCGTTTCAAATGCCAAAACACATAACTACCCTAACTATTACAGAGATTCCCCTCGGGTGTGAAACATGAAGAAAGTGATGATAGTGAAGCCGATCACATCCAGATCTTTGGGTGTGAAACTTTTTCTTCGCGTGTGTCCCTTTGAGCCGTAACCATGGAAAATCTTCATCATTTAACGGGATGCTCGGGTCAATATTCACTGTGAATGGAGAAATTTCATCAAACTTTTCATAATCTTCTAACTTGTCATCTTGTCATCCACTCCCACGATGTTTCTCTTCCCGTAAAGAACTATGTGCCGCTTTGGCTCATCGTACGATGCATTAGCTTCCTTATCTTTTCTTTTCTTGGCTTGGTAGACATGTCCTTCACATAGAAAACCTGTGCCACATCATTGGCTAGGACGAATGGTTCGTATGCATACGCAAGATTGTTGAGATCCTTGTTGTCATTCCGTCATCGGGTCTTGATTACCCGCCTCGTGTCATATTGACCCATTTGCACCAAACAAAGGGACCTTTAAACCACGTCGATAGTCAAGTTCCCATATGTCCTGTATATAACCATAATATGTTTCCTTTCCGTCTTGGTTTACGCATCAAAGCGGACACCACTGATTTGGTTGGTGCTCTTCTTATCTTGGGCGATCGTGTAAAATGTATTACCATTTATCTCGCACCCTTTGAAAGTCATTATATTCGAAGATGGTAGCTGGGACAGCAAGTACATGTCATCTTCAATAGAGGTGTCATGCATGGTGCGGTTCGCAACCAGTGGTGAAACTCCTGGTTTGTTCACGTGTAATCCAGTCATCGAGACCGCTCCGGTGTTTGGGCGTAGCAAATTCTTGTGTTCATCCATATACGGAGCCACCAAGGCGGAATTCTGTAGAACTGTAGTGTGCTTGGTGAGAGAATGTCCGTCCATACATATTATTTGTTCCCCTCCTAGCGTGCCTTTTCCATCCGATCTGCCCTTATGCCGCGATTCAGAACACCAATCGGCTTAAGGTCAGGAATAAAGTCAATACAAAACTCAATGACCTCCTCATTTTGATGGCCCTTGGAGATGCTTCCTTACGGCCTAGCACGGTTATGAACATATTTCTTTAAGACTCCCATGAACCTCTCAAAGGGAACATATTGTGTAGAAATACAGGACCCAAAACGTTAATCTCTTCAAGATAGGTGAACTAGGGCGTGCGTCATGATGTTGAAGAAGGATGGTGGGAACACCAACTCGAATCGACAAGACATTGCACCAAATCATTCTCAGTAACCTTGGTATGATTTCGGAGCGATTACCTTTCGAGAGATTGCATTGAGAAATGCACATAGCTTCACAATGGCTAATCGAGCGTTTTCGGTAGAAGCCCCTCAATGCAACCGGAAGCGCTTGCATCATAATCACGTGGCAGTCATGAGACTTTAGGTTCGGAACTTTTCTCTGCCATGTTTATTATTCCCTTTATATTCGACGAAGCCGACGGTACCTTAATATCGAGCAGGCATTCAAAGAAGATTTCCTTCTCTTCTTTGGTAAGAGCGTAGCTTGCATGACCACGATATATGCCGTCTTCTCCGTGCATACGTTGCTGGTCCTCCGTGCCTCGGTGTATCTTTTGTCTTCCCATACACGCCCAAGAAGCCAAGCAGGGTCACGCAAAGATTCTTCGTCACGTGCATCACGTCGATTGCGGAGCGGACCTCTAGGTCTTTCTAATATGGCAGGTCCCAAAATATAGATTTCTTCTTCCACATGGGTGCGCGTCTGTCGGCGTCCTTTGGAACAGGTTGTCCGCCAGACCCTTTCCAAATATCACCTTCAAATCCTTGACCATATCATGTACATCAGCACCGAAGACGGTGGCGAGGCTTCATCCGTGATCCGCCTCACCTTTGAAATGCTTGCCTTTCTTTCTTACGGGATGCCTGCTCGGAAGAAATCGACGATGTCCTGTACACATTCTTCATACAACTATTCAAATATATACCGTCGGTATCATCCAAACAGTGCGTGCATCCGCGGTATCCCTTGTTTGTCTGTCCCGAAGGTTTGAGAGCAGGCCAATCATTGATGGTCACGAACAGCAACGCCTTTAGGTCAAATTCTTCCCCATGTGCTCATCCCACGACGTACACCTGTTCCATTCCACGCTTGTAAGAGTTCTTCAACTAATGGCCTTAGGTACACATCAATGTCGTTGCCGGGTTGCTTAGGGCCTTGGATGAGCACTGGCATCATAATGAACTTCCGCTTCATGCACAACCAAGGAGGAAGGTTATACAAACATAGAGTCACAGGCAGGTGCTATGGTTGCTGCTCTGCTCCCCAAAAGGATTAATGCCATCTGCGCTTAGACCAAACCATACGCTCCTTGCGTCATCTGCAAACTCCTTCCCGTACTTTCTTTCGATTTTTCTCCACTACGACCCATCATTTGGTACTCTCAACTTTCCGTCTTTCTTACGGTCTTCTTCGTGCCATCGCATCGCTTTGGCATGCTCTTTGTTTTGGAACAACGTTTCAACCGTGGTATTATAGGAGAATACCACATCACCTTGGCAGGAATCTTCTTCCGGGCGCTCGCCCCGACATCACCATGCTCATCGCGGCTGATCTTATAGCGCAATGCACCACATACCGGCAAGCGCTCAAATCCTCGTACTCACCGCGGTAGAGGATGCAATCATTAGGGCATGCATGTATCTTTCGCACCTCTAACCCTAGAGGGCGACAACCTTCTTTTGCTTCAGACGTACTCTCGGGCAATTCGTTGTCCTTTGGAAGCATATCCTTTATCATTACCAAGAACTTTCCAAATCCCTTGTCGGATACACCATTCTCTCGCCTTCCATTGCAGCAATTCGAGCAGTGGTGCCCAGCTTTTCTTGTCACCCACGCAATTCGGGTACAACAATTTTTGTGATCCTCTAACAGCGCTGCAACTTCTTCTTCTCCAAATCACTTGTGCAGTTTCTCTGCATCGGCAATGGCCCGACCTAGATCATCAACGGGCTCATCGATGCCTCTTCTTCAGCTTCTTCCCGCATTGCCGCCCAGCTTCTTCCGCATTACCGCTCAGCTTCTTCCCCATTGTTGTATCATCGTATTCAGGGAACCCATGGCCGGGATAGCTATCGTCGTCCTCTTCTTCTTCATTGTCTTCCATCATAACCCTCTTTCTCCGTGCTTGGTCCAAACATTATAGTGGGGCATGAAACCGGACTCAAACAGTGGACGTGAATGGTTCTTGACGTGGAGTAATTGCGACCATTCTTACAGCCAGCACATGGACAAGGCATAAAACCATCCGACCGCTTGTTTGCCTCAGCCAGAAGCGTAAAAGTATGCACGCCCTCAACAAACTCGGGAGAGCATCGGTCATCGTACATCCATTGCGGCTCATCTTCATTACACAACACCGAATAGACCAAATTAATACAAGTTTATACATAAAGTTCATACAACACTTAAATGCAACAAACAAATAACTCTCTAGCTAAAGCATTTAAATGCAACAACAAATGCGATCAAGATCGCAACTAAGGTAACAATTGATCCAACAACATAATGATACCAAGCCTCACTATCGATGGCATATTTTCTAATCTTTCTAATCTTCAAGCGCATTTTCTCCATCTTGATCTTGTGATCATCGACGACATCGGCAACATGCAACTCCAATTCCATCTTCTCCCCCTCAATTCTTTTCAATTTTTCTTTCAAGTACTCATTTTCTCTTTCAACTAAATTTAACCTCTCGACAATAGGGTCGGTTGGAATTTCCGTTCACATACCTCCTAGATAAAAATATCTATGTCAACTTGATGGGCATAATTTGTCATAAACACGAAATGCAACAAATAGTTTTAAAAGAGAATATACCACATCCGAATCATAACAAGGACGAGGGCCGACGGGACGGATATCAAAACCATGGCACTATGTATAACAAACAACGACGGGTAAGATAATTATTATACGAGTAACTATATATCCAAATCACACAAACATCAATTTTTATATAAAATTTCATGAACAAGAGGCTCACCACAAGGTGGTGCCATGACAGGACAGTGCGGGCGATCGACGGTGGTTACGACAAAGATTTAGAAGGCACTAAGTAAACCACACCTACATATGCAAACTAAGTGTTATTTTGACCTCAAATTGCATATAAATCAAATACTAGCACATATATATATATTTCCTCCCAAATTACTAAACTCACAAATTAATAACTATATGAACCAATGCAAGAGCTAATCTAGCAATGAGAGATGAAAGGACAAAGTTGCTAACCTTTGTGATCACTTGAATGGATGGGGGCCTTCAAATCTTGACAAATTTTGGGCAAAATGTGTGATGAGCTCGAGGGGAGAAGAGGAAGAACAGAGAGGAGAGGAGAGGGGAAAGGGGGAAGAACAGAGCGAGCTGGACGAAGGGTTTATATGCAGGAGGACCTATAGTACCGGTTCGTGGCACGAACCGGTACTAAAGGTGCTGGAGGGGGCCCAGACTGACAACATCCTGCCACCACCCTCATTAGTACCGGTTCGTGGCACGAACCGGTGCTAAAGGTTAGCCACGAACCGGTGCTAAAGGCTAGCCGTTGGAGGCTCTAATACAAACCGGCACTAATGTGCTTCACGTTTGACCCTTTTTCTACTAGTGGGTGGAGAGATATGAGACCCTGGGAGACAGAGTTTGTGTTTGTGTGTGAGAAAGAGATATTTAAGAGGAAGAGTCGTAGCTTCTCATATCTAAGGAGCGAAAGACATCTCTGTGTGAGAGGGGGTGTGCGAGTGTCACACAAGGGAATAGTAGAGAGAAATGAGACCCCGGGAGATGAAGTTTGTGTTTGTGTGAGAGAAAGATATTTTACATGGAGAATCATAGTTAGAGACACATAGCAGGGAGCGAGATATACTTAGAGAGAGATAGAGTGATGAAGGTCGAGGGAGAGAGTACCGTCAGTGTGTTGCGAAGATAAAATATCATTGTCGACATACAGGTAGCACGAGAGATACCCGAGAGACGATGAACACGTATAGGTCTAGGGAGATACTCCTATATAAGCATGACTGGTAGCTATATGAGACGAATATCTGGATTAAAAGGGATTCAAATATTTAAACTAGAGATCACGACATCGATAATATCATAACGCAAATTGGTGTATGAAACATGCATATTCATTTGAATTTGGGGACACGTGTAATGTTATATAGTTTATCAATATTAGTGATCCGTAGATTCTTTAATTAGAGACAATGCATGATTTATATGCAATTAATGTATAAACGGGATTACACTATATGTTGCGTGTGTGAAACACATTATACATGTTTGAGAAGTAAAAAACCTGCATGAAACACACATTAATTGGAGACAGTTAGCGAGGAATGCATACATTGGATTTCAACATAAAGTGTTTTAAAATATTTGGAAATCCAAATTAAGATGGATACAGCCTTATGAATCTAAGATCATGCCATTTGTACACCATATTTATGTATAAAGGGTGTTGTGCTTTTGAAAGTATATATAAAAAATGATGTATATTCTCAGCAGATGCATACACGGCGCCGCACCAGAGGCGGTCATGTGGTGAATAAAAACATAGCCTGAAGTAAAGTTACCGATAGACGAAGACGAAAGAGGGGATTCCTTCCCGGGGCATCCCCAAGCTTAGGCTTGTTGACATCCTTGAATATTACCTTGGGGTGCCTTGGGCATCCCCCAAGCTTAGGCTCTTACCACTCCTTATTCCATAGTCCATCAAATCCTTACCCAAAACTTGAAAACTTCACAACACAAAACTTAACAGAAAATCTCGTAAGCTCCCTTAGTATAAGAAAACAAATCACCACTTTAGATACTGTTGTGAACTCATTCTTTATTTATATTGGTGTAATATCTACTGTATTCCAACTTTTCCTTGGTTCATATCCCCGATACTAGCCATAGATTCATCAAAATAAGCAAACAACACGCGAAAAAAAGAATTTGTCAAAAACAGAATAGTCTGTAGGAATCTGGATAGTTCGAATACTTTTGTAACTCTAAACATTCTGAAAAAATAGGACTGCCTAGATAATTTGTTTTTAATCTTCTTCAAAAACAATCAACTAAAAAGAACTCTCTGGCTAAAAGTAAGAATTGTTTTCGTGAGCTCAAAGTTTCTATTTTTCAGCAAGATCAAAATAACTACCATCGTAGGCTATCCCATAGGTCTTACTTGGAACAAACACTAATTTAAAACACAAAACCACATCTAACCAGAGGCTAGATGATTTATTCAAAGCAAAACAGGACCTAAAAAGCAAGAAAAAATAAAATTGGGTTGCCTCCCAACATGCGCTATTGTTTAACGCCCCTAGCTAGGCACAAAACACGAATATATCTAGATGTAATCATAATAATGATAAGGTAGATCACCAAAACTCATCTCATACTCCCTACGTCCAGCAGCAAGTTTTCCTTGTGGCAAGCAAAATTAACCCTTAATCAAAAAGGCTAAATTTAATAGGATAAGAATCCCCAAGATCGATTTCGGGAGGAATTGGTTCCTCCTTCGGCCCTTAGTATTGTATGACCAACTCATCATTATAAGCATTATTTTGGAAAAAAAGTCATGAGCTTGTGTCCAAGCGAGAAACCTAAGCCATTGTTTTGAATAGCAAAATCATCATTAAGCTCGGAAATCTTATTGACTAAAACATCCGTAGGAACCCTCTTTCTTAAATTTTCATTATAAGCAACATGATCTAAAGACCGTAAACGCATTATATCCTCTTGATTAAAGATAATTCCCTCTATGGGAGGGCGACCACCATCCACTTTATAGGGACAATTGCATTTTTGCCCCTAGTTGGAACCTACCCACGGGTTTTGCCCTTACTTTTCGACTCTGCTCAGTTTTGCCCTTAGATTTTCCTCCCAGGTCGCCCAAATGCCCTTTGACCGTTTGACCAATACTTTGAAAATTCATAACAAATTGATATGAACTCATAAAAATGTAAATAAGATATCAAAATATTCAGATAAACATTACCTTTATGTGTATGTCATTTGCATTCAAGACAAAAGTATTGTTTAAACAACCTAAGGTTATTAATGTTATTATCATTATTAAAACTAAAAAGGTATAAACAATTTTTTCAAGAATAAAAATTACATGCAAATGTGGGTGATGTTTTCTAACATCCCGATATCTTATTTGCATTTTCTTAGTTCATATCAACTTGTTATGAATGTTCAAACGACTTTGACCATTATTTTGGAACTTCATAACAAGTTGATATGAACTCACAAAAATGAAAATAAGATATGAGGATGTTTAGAAAACATCACGCACATTTGCATGTAATTTTATTCCTGAAAGAAGTATTGTTTATACCTTTTTATTTTTAATAATGTTAATAACATTAATAACCTTAGATTGTTTAAAGGTACTTTTGTCCTAAATGCAAATGACATACAGTTAAAGGTAATGTTTATCTGAACATTTTGATATCTTATTTGCATTTTTCTGAGTTCATATCAATTTGTTATGAATTTTCAAAGTATTGGTCAAACGGTCAAAGGGCATTCGGGCGACCTGGGAGGAAAATTTAAGGGCAAAACTGAGCAGAGTCGAAAAGTAAGGGCAAAACTCATGGGTAGGATCCAACTAGGGGCAAAAATGCATTTGTCCCCACTTTATAATGAGCGAAAATTTCACTAGCTTCTTTCATAATAAATCTAAACTCATGAGCTAGGAATATAGTAGTGGCACGCTTAATGGAAGAATTCTCAATATTAGAAAACTCTAGAAAAATCCTTTGTATAGATGGATGCATGTGAACAAATTGTCTTTCAAGTTCAACAACAAGCAAAGATATAGCATACGCAAGGCTACTAGTTTTATGGAGGATAGATCCACCATAGTGGGGAGTGCATCGGCACAAGTAAAGAAATCTTGAATAACTCCATTTCCAATATTATTTCCGCTACCTATGCGGAATTTCTTAGCGTGCAAGATAGTAGATTCTTCATGAGGATTAGAATTAGCAAAAGCATCAAAGTTTCCCCCATTGTTACTACTATCCTTTTCAACAATAACCTCCCCAGTTTCAGACATGGTGGTGATAAACGTGCAAACGGAAAAGACGAACAGAAGAGGGGCGAAGAAAAGGCGAATATTTTCGAAAATCATTTTAGAAGTGGGGGAGGGGGAAACGAGAGGTGAATGGCGAATAATGTAATGCGAGAGATGAGAGTTTATGATGGGTACTTGGTATGTCTTGGCTTGACGTAGATCTCCCCGGCAACGGCACCAGAAATCCTTCTTTCTACCTCTTGAGCTTGCGTTGGTTTTTCCCTTGAAGAGGAAAGGGTGATGCAGCAAAGGGGCAGAAGTATTTCCCTCGGCTTTGAGAAACAAGGTATCAATCCAGTAGGAGACTACGCAACATGCCACCGAAGACCTGCACAAACAAACACCAACTTGCAACCAATGCAACAATTGGTCGTCAATCCCTTCACGGTTATTCACAAAGTGAGATATGATAGAGATGGATAAACGGTAAAGTAATACTTTTGGTATTTTTGGTTTATGGAATGGAAAGTAAAGATTGCAAAGTAAAGGAACGGTGACAGAAATTGGCAAGTTGACATGAAGTATAGGAATTAACTCAAGCAATATGATGAAAACCCCATCTTTTTATCCTCGATGGAAACAATACAATACGTGCCTTGCTTCCCCTACTGTCACTGGGAAAGGACACCGCAAGATTGAACCCAAAGCTAAGCACTTCTCCCATTGCAAGAAAAACCAATCTAGTTGGCCAAACCAAATCGATAGTTTGAAGAGACTTGCAAAGATATCAAATAATGCGAATCAGAATTCATAGGAGGTTCAAATAATATTCATAGATATACTTATCATAAATCCACAATTCATCGGATCTCGGCAAACACACCGCAAAGGAGTATTACATCGAATAGATCTCCAAGAACCTCGAGGAGAACTTTGTATTGAGAATTAAAGAGAGAGAAGAAGCCATCTAGCTACTAGCTATGGACCCGTAGGTCTAAAGTGAACTACTCATGCATCATCGAAGAGGCACTGGTGTTGATGTAGAAGCCCTCCGTGATCGATTCCCCCTCCGACAGGATGCCGAAAAAGGCCCCAAGATGGGATCTTGCGTATACAGAAGGTTGCAGCGGTGGAAAAGTGGTTTCGTGGCTCCCCTGGATGTTTTTGGGGTATAAGAGTATATATAGGTGAAAGAATTAGGTCAGAGGGGCTACGAGGAGCCCACAAGGTTTGGGGCGCGCCCCACCCCCTGGGCGCGCCCTCCACCCTTGTGAACGCCTCGCGACTCCTCTGACTTGTACTCCAAGTTTCCTGGGTGTCTTCTGGTCCAAGAAAAATCATGGCGAAAGTTTTATTCCGTTTGGACTCCATTTGTATTCCTTTTCTACGAAAATCTAAGACAAGGAAAAAACAAAAACTGGCACTGGGCTGTAGGTTAATAGGTTAGTCCCAAAAATCATATAAAATAGCATATTAATGCATATAAAACATCAAAAACAGATAATATAATAGCATAGAACAATCAAAAATTATAGATACGTTGGAGAGATACACTTCCCGAGATAAATCCACCCTGATCGCATCATGTAATGCCCCTACCCAGATGGATGTTGATCCCGCTCCTCACTTCACCGCACCACAATTGGAAGAGGAAAAAAAGGAAATTTGATGGGTCGATGGCTCAAGAAGTAATTGCTCCACCAGTTGTGCCCCAATAGTATGAGAAAGAGGTTGTTGTGGCTCCAACCGAAGGAAATACATTGAAAGAAAAGGCCCTAGTGCCCGAAAGCCAGAAAGCTGTTGAAGGAGTTCCAGCGAGAAAAAATTATAGATAGTCAAGTTCCTCAAAGCAATTTGTACAAGAGAAATCAAGGAAGCCTCATGCTCCTCTCAAGCCTATTGAGGAAGGTGTGCCTGCACTTGATGACATTCGGACCTGGATTATGGGTGAAGAGGAACAACTGAGAAACCCATTGGAAACCTTTCCCTTGTTTCCTGTAGAAGATGGCCTGAATGGTCCTGCCTTTAACGAGCAGTTTCATCATTCGAAGCTTGCATTCTTTGGTACCAGCCCATATGATGGAGAAAGAACTTCATTGTCACCAAGATTCTAGACAAAGGAACAAGCCATGTACTATGCTCGCATACTGTATGAAAAGTATCACATTTTCAAGCACAAGATTTTGGATTTCGTAGAGCTCCGAAGTCTACCCTGCTTCGAGCAGATTGAACTAGTCTTCCTGAAGTGCTTTCTTCGTTTCAATCGTGGCTACAATCGTGAAGTGATTGTTCAGTTCTATGCCACTCTTTATATCTCAAGGGACCTTGCAAATAGCAGTACTTGGATTCTAGAATGGATGACAGGAGAAGAAAAGATCAAATGTTTGGCTGACCAGTTCTTAGCACTGTTGAATCTTCCTTGGTGCGAATTTGATGCTACTCGTGAGCATAGACTGAACTATTGGGATGTATCCGAAGCTCAACTTCATTTGCTGATGGACCCCAAACTGGTTGGTGATGAATGTACAAAGGCAAATCCAAAGAATCTGGCTTATGAGAACAAAGTGTTGTTCTATATCCTTTGCAACTCCCTCACGCCAACAAATAGGCTAGAAATCATTCATGGCATCATGGCAAATGCTCTCTTAGCCACAACTCAGGGTATTCATTTTTGACATTCTGGATCTTTTCACTCGCAACTTGGCCTGCGCGGCTGATAGCCCTCAAGATTTGAAGCCTTATGCACCTTGGTTCATGTCTGCCATTGAGCAGCTTATTGAGGAAAAGTTTTTCTGCCCACATGTCCCGAAATTTTATATGTCACCCGTCTGCGACACTCCCCGGATTGTGAAGGACATCGGTAAAGGGAAAATACCGATTGATGCTACTGTCTCTGCTTCTATGTCTGCTTCTGCAAAAGCTCCACAGTTCCAGAAGGCAAGAGTTGAAATCCCTCATGAAGAGAATCCTTCGATGTACGAGATTTGTCTTCGCACTCAGCAAGCCCTGGAAAGTCATATCAAACTCGACTAGAAAGTAATGTTGGAAATGATTATTGAGATAAATTGTCGGGGAAGCTGATCGTACCCACGAACACCTATGGGACCGAGTCCCTTGTGGTTCGGTGGGGGGGCGGAGATTGCACGAAGAGCAGATCGAGGCGATGCACACGAGCAGTTTACCCAGCTTCGGAGCTCTCCGGAGAGATAATACTCCTACTGCTGCTTGGTTGATTGTATTGTGTTTTTGCTAGGGAGCAATGAGAGCTACAAAACCTAGCCTGAGTGAGTGTGGTCTCGAATGAGTCGAATGAACCGAACGCAGGCGAACCCCTTCTACGTTGCACACGGGCCTCCTTTTATAGGCTCAAGGGGTCACCACAGTGGCAACGCAGATGCTGGTACAAATGGAAAAACAGTAGTTGGTACACCGACTTGTACAAAGGTATGATGTATAATACCTAACTCGACGGCAAGGGACAAGATCAATAAATGCCGTCCCCTCGCCGCCTAAACAAAGGCGACAGGACCGCTGGCGCGCCACCGCTTGCCACGATGGTAGCTTGTCGCCGCTATCGCTGCTCCCGCTGGCTACACAGCCCTTTGACACGCTGATGTTGGAATGGCCCCATGGCGACACGCTGGTAGATGAGTGGAGCGAGATGAAGAGAGTTGCTGCCGCTGCAAGCACCTTGCCGCTGCTGAATCTTTTGTCGCGCCGGGAGCTTGTCGCCACCAAGCCTTCCCGCAAGCTCCTCTTGCCGGGTCTTGTTTCTTCGTGCCTTGAGTGGCCTTCCCGCAAGCTCCTTTGCCGGGCCTTGAATACTTTGTTCTTGAATGGCTCCAAAGGAGCCGCGGAGGACCTTGGCGGTCACTCGGCCAGCCCTGCGGCGGGGTGCTGCAACTACCCGTGCACGAGTTCGGGATACTAGGGTACCCCTACTCTAGTACACCGACAGGAGCCCCCGGGCCTGGGCCACACACGGCGCCGAGCTCTGTTGGGCCAGGCCCAAAACAGTGCGCGGGCACGCGCGGCCTAGATCGCGCAGCTACTCGCCTCGGACCCACCACGTCCCCCACAAACGGCACGCTCCGGACGTGGCGTCGTGGGAGAGATCGTGGGGGCTTTCTTTAATTGGAAAAGCGGAACGTCTGCCCCCCTCGCCCCTTATAAACAGGGGAATCAGGGGCAGGACGCCCACCTTGCCATTCCTGTCACATCAAAAACCACCGCCGCTCCCCCCTTCTCCTCAAGTCCAAAGAGAGCGACGCCCCGCCCCCCATTTCCACCGGCGCCACCAACACCGTCGGACTCCTCCACCACCTCCGCCATGGCTCCGAAAGCCGATAAGGGGAAGGGAGTGAAGTCGGCCGAGGCGCAGCGGCTCGCGGCGCTGCGGAAGGAGCGGGCCACCTTTGATCCCCTGCTCGACGCGAAGGAGCTGTGGGAGCTGTACTACCTCTTCTGGTCGACGAAGATGCGGGCGCACCCGCGCACGAGGGTGATCTCTGCCGCCACATCCGAGAAGGTTTCCGTCGGGTACCCCTTCTTCGCGCTTTTCTTCTACTGCGGGCTCTGCCCCCCCTTTTCCGAATTCTTTTGCGACGTCATGAACACATACGGCCTCCGCCTCCTTGATTTCACCCCCAACGCTGTCCTGACCATGGCGGTTTTCGCACACCTCTGCGAGAATTTTGTCGGAGTCCACCCAAATGTAGCCCTTTTCCGCCACTACTTCATACCCCGCGTTGAGAGAGGAGAGCCACTTGCCGGAGGGATTGCTTGGATCTCCAGGATCGGCAAGAAGGAAGCATATCTTGACGGAGAGCTGCGCAGCAAGTGGGAGGAGTGGAGAGCCGATTGGTGTTGGATCATAGAGGAGAACCCGCAGCCTTTCACTGCCCTGCGCCAAAATCCCATAGTGCGCGGCAACGATTGGAGCAACTTGGCGCCGGAGGATGCCAAGTTGAAGATTGCCGTGACCCGGATCTTGCGCCTCCGGCATGCCGGACTCACCGTAGGCGCTGTTGGCGCGGACTTCCTTCGCCGCCGCATTGCGCCCTTGCAGGAGAGGAGGAGGCCTGCTTGGGAATTCCAAAACGCGGTGGACATCATGAGGCTGCGCCCAGGCCTCAACTGGAACTTCACTGTCTTGGAGCTGGATGCCATGCTGCGGGAGCTGTTCAAGCACGATGCAGATCACCCCGAGTGGTTCATATTGCCGAGGGGGGTCGTGCCTTTGTGCAACAACTCGTCGCTTGACCGCATCCGCGCGATGATGCCGTTGTGCGATTCCCATGGGATCGTTCCAACTTGGCAAGAGCCCGCCGACGACATCGTGCAGCAGTTCTTCGACGACTTGCAAGAAGTGCCGATCCGCGCCGACGAGCAGAAGTGGCTCACCCGCGACACCACCGAGCAAGAGATGGCGCGCATTGCCACAAGGTTGGAGGAGGCGGCAGCAGCTGCTGCCGCTGGCGTGTTTGGGTTTACCGTAGAGGAGGCAGAGGCAGCCGAGGCGGCAAGCCTTGCCGATCGAGAGGAGTTTGCCGGTGAGGAGGAGCAGGCCGAGCCCGACGCCGAGCCGAACGAGCCTGCTGGGGGCGCCTCCCCTCCGCCTTCAAGTAGCTTGCCGCGGGAGGAGCCCGCGGTCCAGCCAAGAAGGCGCCTCCGCAAGACCGGAGAAGTGGCGGGGCGGCAGACGAGCCAACAGCCGTCTCGCCGCGCGATGCGCTCTACCGCGACAAGCTCTGTTGCCGCGGGAGCACCCCACGCCGCCACAGCAACTAGAGCGAGGTCTTCGGGAACTACGACTCCCGCACCCGCCAAACGTCCGAGGGAGCCTACTCCTCCAGCTCGTCGCACCGGAGGCGGAGCGGAATTCGACTTCTCCGCTCTCAGCTCCGAGGAGGAAGAAGAAGAAGAGTAAGATCTTGTCGCTGAACTTGTAATCCTTCAATTAGTTGCTTTGTCTTGTATCTGACTTGCTTCATTCTGAACCTTTTCCTTCTTCAGGACGCTGGCTCAGAGGGCGTCAAAGAGAGCCAAGACTCCGGTGGTCGTCATCGAAGATGATCCCCCCGTGACGACAGGAGGTGCGTTTGAGACTCCCTTGCCGGATCCGGCAATCCTTCCTCAGAGCAGCCCCCAGCACAGCCCTCAGCGTAAGTATTTGATTTATCTCTTGCGGTTAGGTGTGCATGGGTGCTCTTTCATTACTGATATCTGGCTTGTTGATTTGTGTAGGAGCAGAGCAGCCTCATCAGGAGGTCCCGGAGGTCACTCCCGAAGTTCTGCTTGCTTCAACTACGCCGCCAAGGGAGAATTCTCCGGCAAGGGAGCGCTCTCCGGCAAGGGAGGCCTCTCCGACAAGGGGAGCTTCTCCGACAAGGGGCAGCGCCGACGACCCTCCGGTGGTGGAGACCGCGGCTACAGATCCCATTGCAGGTAATCTTCTTACTTAAAGATTTCCTTTGGGTTCCTTTTCTTCTGTTCTTCTTTTCGAACACTTGCTTGACTGTTCTTTCTTTCTCTGATCATCAGATCCATCTACCGGAGAGCCGATGGAGACTGAGGTTGCCGGCGAGGAGGACGCTCGCGGCAACAATGACGACGCCGCCAACATGGAGGAGGAGGCCGGCGCCGATGGGTCCGCCGGCGAGGAGGCCGCCAAGGCTGCTGGCGCAGAGGCTGGGGAGGGGTCTGGCGATCGTACCGACGACCCTGAGGCCGCAGGAGTGCCAGGCGCTACGCCGACCGCCGATCCCTCCGCCACCGATGCGGCACCAGTTCAAGAGCCCCAGCCAGCGCCTATTGAAGGCCGGCGACGGTGTCTTCATCAAGCTTCCATGGGCGTCGAGCTCCAGGGCGCCGGTCGAGGGAGAGACCTTCGACGTGGAGCTGCTCGCCTCCGCTGGGCTATCGCTGGTTGACGCGCCAAGCAGCAGTAGTGGCGAGTCTGAGGAGGAGCAGCTGTTGAAGAAGCTGCTGTCGCTCTACCGCGCCCGGCAAGCTAAGCTGGAGTCGCGGGAAGCACTTGTCGCGAGGGAGGGAGCTGATATGGAGAAGCGCGTAGAAGAGCTCCGACGCGCCAACAAAGAAACTCTCCGGGACGTAGCAGAAGCGCGGGAGCATCTTGCTGAGGAGCGCACGGCCTTCATCCTGGAGAAGGCCGAGGTCGAGGAGCAGCAAAGGCTTGCCGGCGAGAAGCTCTCTACGCAAGAAGGTGAGCTGGCGCAGCGTAAGATCAACCTCGACAGCTATGAGGAAGATCTTGCCGCGCGCGAGCAATCAATTGGCGGAGTACTCAAGGAGGCAAAGGACGCCACCACAGCTGCCGAGGCTGCCAAGAAGGAATTGGAGACGAGGGTGGCGCAGCTGGAGGCCACCCTCCAGAAGAGCGACGAGGAGGTCACCGGGCTGAACCGCGAGCGCGAGAAGGACGCCTACACTCTTGGTAAGTTGCAGGGTCGTTTTGCTGATAAGATCAAAGAGCTCGACGCCGCCAAGGACTCCAAGGAGGATCTTGAGCTGAAGCTAGCCACCTTGACGGAGACGCTAGACGGCGCCAAGGAGCGGGAAGTGGGTCTGTTGGAGAAAATCAAGGCCAACGAAGAGCTGCTGGCGAATGCTGTGACCGCCCAGGATACCTTCAGAGATAACGTGATGCACTGGACGGAGAGTCTTGTAGATACTGCCGCCGCCATCAACAATGAGCTGATGGAGCTGGGGATGGTGGATCTCGAGTACTCCACCGACGAGCGCCTTCAACCCAGCGCCAAGCTCAGCCTGTTCTTCAAGGGCGTGTTGACGGGTCTCCAGCGGCTCCGGGAGGAGATCCCAAAGCAGCTGGCCGACGAGTCACGCCAAATATGCGCCGGGGCTCTCCAGAAGGTGTTGATGAAGGTGGCCTTCCGCAATCCAGCGCCGGCCATAACGCCCTCAAGTCCTTGCCTCCAACTGCTGACGTTGAAGCGCTCAAGGCCCTTGTCGCACCCATCGTGGACAGGGTGAGCGGAGTCAAGAGGGTTGATGGCGACCGCGTGGACTAGGCCGCCAAGTTTGTCTTTCCCTTGTCGCTGCAGATCATGTTTAGGAGAACAATTTATTAGATCTGCGACAAGTTATTTCTGTAATATACTCTATCTTAGGCAACGATTGCAATGTTATTTCCTTTACTTGATTCCTTCCTTTGCATGTTTGTGCCCTACGCTTTTAGGGAACTTGTCGGTGCGGGCACCTTTGCCGCGAGCGCTGAGTACGGAACATGAGCAGCCTGCTGGCGATGCCGCCTCCGACAAGCAACCTTGTCGCAACTAGTTGCAGCTCACTTAAGTTGTTGAGCGGACTCGAAACAAAGTAAGGGCGCGACCAGCTACGAGTTGGTTCCTCCGCGCACAGGTTTTCCATACAAAGTACTATCGTTCGAGGAAGATAACTTTAAGGATTTAAAAACTGATTGCTTAAACTTTAGCAACTTAGCTTTTCCGTCGTTTGCTTCCCGGCAAGGCGATACTTCCTCGAGTGACACCATACTCCCTCGAGTGACACTTGGTGGCCCACACCATTATCTTCTCCTTCCCCCCCGGCTAACTTGTGGGCGGAGGAACCTTCCTTTCTTTTGAGAAGAAAGAAGAGAAAATAAAGTTATGGAGCCTAGTGGCTCGCTATCGCTTACCGGGTATGGATGCTGCACAAAATGTCAGATAACACATGCAAAATAATAATGAAAGCATGAAATTGACAAGTTGTGCGCAACACATGAGCTTTACTGATGCACGGGGTCTGCGCCCGGCTTTGTACAAAGGATTACATGCAACATCGGCAAGACTTGTACAAAAGGGTGGTTGCCGGAACAGGTTCCGCAACCGCGCCTCTATGGGTAAAACTTACGAAGATGCTCTATATTCCAGGAGTTGCTCACGGAACGCCATCTTGGTCTCAAAGCATGACAGCGCCAGCCTAGTGACTCGTTTCACCCGATAAGGGCCTTCCCACTTCAAGCGCCAACTTGTTGGAATTCTTGGCGGACTGAACGCGCCGAAGAACAAGGTCGCCTTCCTCAAAACTTCTGGCACTAACTTTGCGGCTATGGTAGCGGCGCAAAGATTGCTGGTAACGAGCAGCTCGTACAGCAGGCTGAAGACGATCCTCCTCGAGGAGCAGCGCGTCATCTTGTCGCAGCTGCTCTTGCTCAAGCTCATCATAAGCGAGTACTCAAGGTGACCCGTATACGAGTTCCGTGGGGAGAACTGCCTCTGCTCCATAAACTAGAGCGAAAGGTGTCTGGCCAGTGGCTCAATTTGGCGTCGTTCTGATCGACCAAAGAACCACCGGCAGCTCCTCAATCCAGTTTCTTCCGCACTTGCGCAGCCTGTCGAAAGTTCTGGTCTTGAGTCCTCGCAGCACTTCAGCATTTGCCCTCTCTGCTTGACCGTTGCTTCTCGGATGAGCAACAGAAGCAAAGCAGACCTTGGCGCCAAGATCTTGGACGTACTACATGAAGGTGCGACTCGTGAATTGTGTGCCATTGTCGGTGATGATCCTGTTAGGAATCCCAAAGCGGCAAACAATTGACCAAGAACTTGATCTGCGACCGTGATGTCACCTTCCTCATCGCTTCCACTTCCGCCACTTTGTGAACTTGTCGATTGCAACGCATAAGTACTCAAAGCCTCCGACAGCTCGGGGGAAGGGGCCGAGGATATTGAGCCCTGCACCAAAAATGGCGAGGACAAAGGGATCGCCCTGGAGAGCTTGAGCTGGCTGGTGTATCTGTTTTGAATGGAACTGACACGCTTCACACTTGGTTACTTGTGCGCTTGCATCCTCGAGGGCTGTCGGCCAGAAGAAACCTTGCCGGAAAGCTTTGCCGGCAAGTGCTTTCTGCGCCAATGTGGTGACCACATATGCCTCCATGTATCTCTCGCCAACAGCTTCGTGCATCTTCCCGTGAATACACTTCAATTTCACACCGCTGAGTCTTCTTACATGCAGGTGTCTGTCGACAAACTAGTACATACTCGACTGCCGGGCTACTCTTTCTGCTTCTTCTTGCTCTTCGGGAAGTTCTCCTGTCTGAAGGAAATGGACGATCTGCTGCACCCATGCTGGAGCCTGCGGCTCAACAACAAGGACTAAAGGCACATCTGCCGCTGCGGGAACATCAGCTTCTACGGCAAGAACCTGCGGCTCAGCCGGAGCTTGATGATCCCCGACAAGCTTGCCGGAGCAAGACTTGTCGGGAGCGTCTGCTTCAACGAAACAAACATTTGGGCTTGTCGGAGCAGACTGCTCCTCAGCGATATCTGCGTTGATTTTGGGGACCTTCTTGGCGGCGGCTTCAGGGAGCTCTACCGGAAAGTAGTCACCGGTAACCAACTTCCTCTTCTTGCTCTGTCCGGTTGATGGTGTTACAGTTGGTTGAGTCAGCTTGAGCACAAAAATTCCTGGTTCCATAGGTAACTTGAGTGCCGCGCACTTTGACAGGCCATCAGCAATATCATTCTGAGCTCTTGGAACATGTTCCATTTGCAGGCCTTCAAAGTGCTCCTCTAGCTTTCTCACTTCGTCAACGTAGGCTTCCATCAACGGACTCTGATAATCTTTGTTTACTTGGCGGACGACAAGCTGCGAGTCACCCCTGACAATAAGCTTCCTGATCCCAAGGTCTACTGCAATTCTGAGACCGGCAAGCAAGCCTTCATACTCTGCAGTATTATTTGTTGCTTGCTCCTTGGGAAAGTGCATTTGGACTATGTACTTGAGGTGCTCTCCGGTGGGTGCGATAAGCAGCACGCCGGCACCGGCGCCTTGCAGCGAGAAGGCACCATCGAAGTACATCAGCCACTCTTTACTTGCCTCCTTGTCGGGAATGCTCATCTCTGGAATTTCTTCATCTTGTGTTGGCGTCCATTATGCTATAAACTCTGCCAGTGCTCTGCTTTGGGTAGTTGAAGTGCTTTCAAACTTGAGGCCAAAGCTTGACAGTTCCAGTGCCCACTCGACAATCCTGCCCGTTGCTTCTGGATTTTGCAGTATCCTCTTCAGCAGAAAACGAGTGACAACTATTATCTCATGTGCTTGGAAGTAATGGCGCAGCTTTCTCGAGGCCATGAGGAGGCCGAAAAGCAATTTCTGCACACCAGAATACCTTGACCTAGCCCCTCGCAGAAGGGAACCGACAAAGTACACCGGGCGCTGCACCATCCTTTTTCGATCTTCTGCAATCCTGCGCAGATCCGTCCTTGTCGGGACCAGAGCTTGACGGCGAAGCCCCCTGCTTGTCGCTGGATGCATCTGCCTCGGTTGCCGGCTCATCATCTGCCTCCCTTTCCGCTACTAACGCAGCACTAACCACTTGATTGGTTGCCGCTATATACAGTAGCAACTTCTCTTGTGGCTTAGGTGCGACAAGTATTGGAGTGGAGGACAGGTACCTCTTTAAGTCCTGCAGCGCAGCCTCCACTTCGGGAGTCCATTTCATTGGACCTGCCTTTTTCAAAATCTTGAAAAATGGCAGGGCGCGTTCAGCTGACCTAGAGATAAACCTGCTTAGAGCAGCCACGCAACCGGCAAGCCTTCTTACATCCTTGACGCGCTTTGGTGCTTCAATCTGCTCAATGGCCTTGATCTTGTCGGGATTGGCTTCAATTCCTCGCTGAGACACGAAGAACCCGAGAAGCTTGCCGGAAGGGACTCCAAACACGCACTTCTCGGGGTTGAGCTTGAGGTTGATCTTGCGCAGATTTGCAAAGGTCTCATACAAATCTTGAACCAGAGTTGCTTTGTCCTTGCTCTTGACCACTATGTCATCCATGTAAGCTTTTACATTTCTGTGCATTTGCGGCTCAAAAGCGTCATGGACTACTCTTGCAAACGTTGAACCAGCATTCTTTAGCCCAAAAGGCATCCGTATAAAGCAGTATGTGCCACATGGGGTAATGAATGCGGTTTTCTCTTCATCCTCTTCTGCCATGAAGATCTGATGATATCCGGAGTATGCATCAAGAAATGAAAGCAAATCACATCCAGCCGTGGAGTCATCAATCTGGTCGATACGCGGCAAGGAAATGGGTCTTTGGGACAAGCTTTATTAACATCCGTGAAGTCGATACTGAGTCTCCATTTCCCATTTGCCTTCGTACAACTACCGGATTGGCCAACCGTGGGATGGAGCACTCCTCGACAAGGCCTGCTGCTTCCAACTTCTTGATTTCTCTGCTATGAATTCTTGGCGCTCACTTGCCGCTTCTCGACTTTTTGCTTGACGGGCGCGCGATGAGGACAGACAGCTAGGTGATGCTCAATCACTTTCACAGGAACACCGGGATGTCGACGGTTGCCATGCAAACACGCCGACATTCGCCTGCTGGAAAGCAACGAAGCGCGCCTTCCTATTTAGGGTCAAGCGTGGCATCGATGGTGAAGGTACCACCAGTGCCGTCCTCCTTGGCGGCACCTTCTTGGTCTTGGCGGAGCTGCCATCATCTTCTTGCACTTGCCGGTGGAGCTCGATGGTGCGTCCTCGATGGTAGCGCAGCACCAAGAGGTGCGCTTGCGGAGTGGGCATCGAGCTCTTGCCGAACAAAGTGGTCTTCTTCTTCCCCGGAGCTTCGGCGGCAAGTGATTTGCTACCGCCGCAGCTGCCTGCATCCGGTAAATCTTGTCGGCGCAGATAAGAGCATCTTTCTTGTCGCCATGAACAGAAATGACACTTATCGGGCCGGGCATCTTAAGCAGGTTGTATGCATAATGAGAGGCTGCCATGAACTTGGCGAGTGCGGGACGCCAAGTATTCCATTGTAGGGCAATGGAAAATCAGCAACGTCGAACGTGACCTCTCGCCCTGAAGTTTAGCTCATTGCCGAATGTTACCGCAACGTGATCTTCCTTTCGCTTGCTCCTTCCTGGGTTGATTCCTTGAAAGTGCCGTCTCTTGAGCTCATTGTCAGGATCTGAAGCTTCGGAGCACTGCGCAGGAGATCAGATTCAAGCCGGCCCCGCCGTCAACCAACATCTTAGTGACCTTGAGGTTGCGGATAGTTGGTGAGACCAACATCGGAAAACACCCGACCGCAGTTATGCGATCAGGGTGGTCCTCAATATCAAACATGATGGGCGTGCCGGACCACTTCAGAGGCTTGCGTGACTCTACAGATGGTTCTGCTGCATTAACCTCCCGCATCCATTGCTTGAGTTGGCGGTGTGAGGTATGCAGAGAAGCACCGCCGTCAACACAGAGGACCTCTGTGGCTTTCTGAAACTCCTGCTCATCAGCTTCATCGTCTTCCATGTCTTCATCATCGTCATCGTCTTCGTCCTTGTCGCGGCCGCGGGGAGGTCTGTCTCCTTGCCGCTGCTTGGCCTTGCCGCGGCGTCCTCCCCGGCCGGGTCACTTCTTGCTAGCTGCCGCAACACCTTCCTGGGCCTTCTCCTTGTCTCGCCGCTCGTACTCAGCCTTCTGCTGTTCAACAAGCTGCTCGACTTTCTTGCAGCTCTGGAGGTCGTGGCCCTTGGTGCGGTGAATCTTGCAGTACTGTTTGTTGGAGCTGTCCTGCTTGTCGGCGGCCGCCAAAGCCTGGCGGTCAGTGTCAGCGGCAACCTCCTTGCCGGAGCCACCAACCTTGGCCTTCTTGGCGCCACCTCCGTTGCCGGACTGCTCAACAACTAGTACCTCTTTGCTCTTCTTCTTTCTGTTGTTCCGCCGCCGGCTCTTCTTTGTCGGGGCGGTCTCCTCACTGTCAGATCCTGCTTCAACATTCTCTACTGGGAGTCTTCTTCCCTCCTCAGCACGTGCACACTTGTCGGCCAAGGCATACAGCTCACTGACGTCCTTGACTTTGCACATCGCCATCTCCTCCCTCATCCTGCGGTTCCGCACGCTCGATGAAACGCGCTGATCACATGGCGGGGTGGACATTTGGGATGTTGTAGTGCACACGGCTGAATCTCTGGATGAACTTGCGCAGGACTCTCCTCCTTACGGGCGAAAGCAGGTGAAGGTCACTCTCTTGGCCATGAGGCTTGTGGCCGCCTGTGAAGGCGCCGACAAACTGATGGCACAGATATGCCCAAGAAGATATGGAGCTGTCCGGCAAGTGCATGAGCCAAGATCTGACATTTGGCTTGAGCACCAGCGGGAAGTAGTTGGCGAGGATCTTTTCATCTCGTCCCCCCGCAGCCTGCACCGCGATGGTGTAGATGCTGAGGAACTCCGATGGATGCGTCCTGCCATCATACTTCTCTGGCACATCTGGCTTGAAGTTTTTCTTGTCGGGCCACTGGACTTGCCGCAGATCACGGGTGAACGCAGGGCAACCTACCGCGTACGGCAAGTCACCTGGTTCCCCTAGCGCTTGCATGTCGACAGCGGGCCCAGCGCGCTGGTCGGATTGACGCCGCGCTTCTCTTCGGCGCTCGATGCGGGTTCGAGCGTCTTCTAGTTGCCGTTCTTGAAGAACTTGGCGCTGATCACGGCGAACTCGTGGATCCGACGACGCGGTGGAGTCGCTGTCGAGGTGGATCCGACGAGTCGGCGATCTTGGCCTTCGGGAAGGGGAGTGCATGGTGGTTGCACCCCCGCAGGTCTCGTTGCCACCGGCTCGTGCCTTGTCGCCTTGCCGCGGCCGCGATGTGCTTGGTTGCCGTGGGACGTCGCCGTTGGCAAAGCCGATGAGACTTTGGATGGTGGCCCTCCATTCGTCGACCTTGTCAGCCGTTGGAGGGTAGTCTAGAAGCAGTTGGGCTCTCGCCAAGGCTTCTGCTGGAGTGGTGGGTGGCAATGGCGTGACGGTGCGAGGAACGGATGTGCTCGGACTCCTAACCAAGTTAGGAGGAGCAGCATCCCGCCCTGGCGATCAGATACTCGCTTCAAACATGTTGGCATGCATGCCGCCCCGAGGGCCGGGATCCTCCAGCTTGGCCTTGATCCAACGAAGCGATGGCGCTGCGAGCACCATGACGCTGTCGGTCTCGCTCCTCCCGAGATGGACGCGGTGCGATCCGGTCGCCGAAGCTCGCGCCGCCTTGTCCTTGGACTTGGCAGCGTCGTGGGCCTCGACGACGCCGTTCCTCCGCCAGCGTCTTCCCCACCACTCGTCAGCTCCGGTGGTGGTGGGTTCGACGCGGACGGCTCTGCTGCCGCCGAATCCTTCTTCTTCGGTGGCATGTTGATGAAGATGATGAAGATTGTTGCTCGTGTGAACGCCGGATCAGGTTCACACAGCCTTGACGCACCCCCTACCTGGCGCGCCAAAGATGTCGGGGAAGCTGATCGTACCCACGAACAACTATGGGACCGAGTCACTTGTGGTTTGGTGGGGGGGCGGAGATTGCACGAAGAGCAGATCGAGGCGATGCACACGAGCAGTTTACCCAGCTTCGGAGCTCTCCGGAGAGATAATACTCCTACTGCTGCTTGGTTGATTGTATTGTGTTTTTGCTAGGGAGCAATGAGAGCTACAAAACCTAGCCTGAGTGAGTGTGGTCTCGAATGATTCGAATGAACCGAAACGAGTTGAACCCCTTCTACGTTGCACACGGGCCTCCTTTTATAGGCTCAAGGGGTCACCACAGGTGGCAACACAGATGCGGGTACAAATGGAAAAACAGTAGTTGGTACACCGACTTATGCGAAGGTACGATGCATAATACCTAACTCGACGGCAAGGGACAAGATCAATAAATGCCCGTCCTGTCGCCTAAACAAGGCGACGAGGACCGTGGCGCGCCACCGTTTGCCACGATGGTAGCTTGTCGCCGCTTATCGCTGCTCCCGCTGGCTGCACAGCCTTTGACACGCTGCGTGCTCGGAATGGCCCCATGGCGACACGTTGGTAGATGAGCTGGAGCGGAGATGAAGAGAGTTGCGCCGCTGCAAGCACCTTGCCGCGGCTGAATCTTTTGTCGCGCGGGAGCTTGTCGCTCACCAAGCCTTCCGGCAAGCTCCTCTTGCCGGGTCTTGTTTCTTCGTGCCTTGAGTGGCCTTCCCGCAAGCTCCTCTTGCCGGGCCTTGAATACTTTGTTCTTGAATGGCTCCAAAGGAGCCGCGGAGGACCTTGGCGGTCACTAGGCCAGCCCTGCCGCGGGGTGCTGCAACTGCCCGTGCACGAGTTCGGGATACTAGGGTACCCCTACTCTAGTACACCGACATAAATCTGCTTCACAATTATGCTCGCCAAGTTCTCCCGTATGAGAAGGAACAAAAGAAGTGCTCCTGGACCCTTCTGCACAAGCATTATTCTCGCAAACAACTATCTGCCAAGGGTATCAAGAAAGAGTACGAGCATCTGGACTTGTTTGAAGTTCCTCGCATCCGAAGGCAAACCCCAGTGCTTCCTCCGCATTCTGCCTCCACCGACCTACTATTTGTTGAACCAGATGATGTTCTTGAAGACACATCAGGCACATTTATTTTCAATCCAGATGCACCTCACGCTGCTACTCCCGAAGCTGATCCTGAAGCCCAGGATGCTTCTCCAACTCCTGCTTTGGCCTCGACAATCGCTCGCTCTGCTTTGCCGAACTGCTCGAGTTCTGATTCCGAGGATTCTTCGGATAAGTAGTTCCTCGCATGCATTCTCTTTCCTTTTTGACACTTGTTGACAAAAAGGGGGAGAAGAACATCAAGTGATAGATAAGTGAGTTATTTGCAGGGTGTTTCCTTTCGCCATTTGCTTTTCCGTCGAACTATTTGGTTTTCGTCAACTATTTTCTTTTGGAACTTGGAGCACCGCCTATGGTGTTGGAAAACTTGGCCGTCATGTACCGTTAATAACCCCCGGGCAATGTTGTTCGCCTCCACTTATCTGTTTGTAGGTGAAATCGAAAGCTTACTTTCTTGAAATAATTATCCTCGATACTTATCTATCGAGCAGGGAAAGCAAAATCATTTCAAGGAGGATTGGAAATCATGCTTCTCTAAAAGAGATATTTCACTCCTTGAAACTATACGTATCTCATGTTTAGATATTCTATAATGATTATCTTTCACTCCTTCAGAGGGAGCATGTTTCATCTTCGTAATTATCTCTCATCTTTCATTATCCTTCGCAATACATTTCATTCCGTTATCTATCTTTTGATGTGTTCTATTTTATCAACAATCATTCAAAAAGGGGGAGATTGTTGGAGGAATATTTTCCCTCTTGTGTTTTGGAGATTGTTGACAAAAACATGGATGGACCGATTTGTTTTCTAGTTCACATAAAGAGAAATTGTCCATGCAGAACCAAAGAGAATGTTGTATCCAGTGCTAAGTTCGAGGAACTTCACCAAAGAATATCTGCGTTGCAGAGAAGAATGAGCTACATCTGTTGAAAACATGTAGGCGAGGAGATTGATGTGAAGGAGTTAAACCCTCGAGAATTTATTGCTAATGTGAAGCAATTGGTTTGGAGATTCTGTCCGAAGAAAATTGCCTGCAACGAATGGAAGTCGAAGACAAAGTGAAAACATAGTATTCATTTCATTTTTCTTCTTTCCTTCATTTGAGTCATGGGACCTCCATACTATTAAGAGGGGTATATGTTCTCGAAGCTTAGATCCGCTGTGATGCTGCCCAAAACCTATGCAAGACTGAGAGAAATCTCTTTACGTTTCGAATGATTACCTGCCAGTAGTAGACGTTGTTCTTCGTGCTGCAGGAGTTATCTTTCGAACTAAGGAGTTAGCATTACTTGCTCCGCAAGGAATGTTACCGTTGTGTTCAATTTTTGACCATTGGACTCATGTCGTTCGGCCATTGGCTGCTTCACATGTCCAATTTGGTCTTTTTCCCTTCAGGGAAGGCTGTGGCTATATATAGCCACCCTGCTCCAACGTTGTCCGTGGGCCGCTCCGCTTAAGATTTCTGAGAAGATCTATTGAGCATCCCCTCTCCGAGTGATTTGAGTTAAAAATCCACCGAGAGAAAAATCAAGAGCCGAAACTGAGACAGTGATTGAGCATCACAGTAGTTCTGAGTTGAGAGTTCTTGTACCTATTACTCTTGAGAGCCGCGCACTCTCTAGGCAGATAGGTGTCGGCTCGAGTGTTGAAGAGTTATTGTATTCACCGAGCAAGATCTTCAGCAACCAAGAGTCATTGTGGTTCATGAAGAGGTCTGTCGAAGGTTTGGAGATCGCCGACAAGTATCTACCACGGGTGAAATCAACTGGAGTCTGATCAACTCCAGGTTGAAGGAGAATAGGGCGAAGAGAGTTTATCTTCTGTGTTAAATCACAACCCCTCCAACCAGACGTAGTCATTTGGCAGAAGGGAGAACTGGTCTACCAAATCCATATATCGCCATCGAGCACCACTAGTTCACTTTACCTTACTCAGTAGTTTACTTTCATGCTCCATGACGATAGTTTATTTGATCAATTATTGACTGTTGCATATCATTCCTTTCTGTCATCTCTGTCATCCCATTTGTTAACATCCCATCCGTTAACGTTCATTGCTCACTTTGTTGCATTCTCATCAGTCAGTTTAGTCGTCCCAGTCGTATAATTTTCTCTTCGCACTTATCATATTAGTATTGGCGTAATTTCCCTGTGTTGGTTTCATTCACCTTGGCATTGATCTTTCTCGTGCTTTTCTTCGTAGTTCATACCTTGTTTTCCCTCATGCCTCTGTATTTGTTCGTATGTTGCATTACCATCATTATTGTCAAAGTTGTGATATCCTATACTTGAACTATTATTGCTTCCTACCTCGATAGATATGTTCCTCAATAACATGTTTGATTTAGTTCATTTCTACCGAACCTTATTTCTGCTGCTGTGTTGGGATCAATTCATAATATTCGCAAGAATTGTTTGAATCTCCCATTCACCCTCCTCTGGTCAATATACTCTCGGTAGTAACATTAATGAGTAAGATGGACGACACACCCAATCGAATAGTAGCAGCACCGAGTGCTCTAAGCAGCACGAAGCAAAAAAAACTTGCCAAAAAATGGTGATTAGGGCACCACAGTTTCATAAAATGGACCACACAGAAAGAACCGAAAGAGAGAGCTCACGTCGAAGAGCAAGAACCCAAGATTGGCAGCAACCGAATGACAGGAAGAAACTCGCAATGCCTGTAGGCGTAATGAGAAAAACAACAGCCGGTGAGCATGCATATGAGAGCAAACACAAGTGTAGAAGACTATAGGATGCAACTCTATTTTATTCATCGGAGTCTGTTACAATATATAAAGGTGATGTATTGCGTGACAAGCCAACTAATCCCTACAATATCTCTAGTAGTTAATCTATACAAGGCTAGAGATCATAGGGGGGCTTGATGGGCAGCCGGCCGTGGGCCGAGGAGGCTCGGAGCAGGGGCCCGAGGAACCGGCTTGGAATATGCATGGACCACATCGGTCCAGGAGTTATACCCCATGAGCTAGGAAGGCGGGGGCACCGCAACAAATGCAGCGGCCGGGGTGGCAACTTGGCGTGATGTGGAGCTCGGGTTGTGGGCCCGCCTGTTGCGCCCCCCGATTCTGCTTCCTCTCGCGGCCATGATTGGGTGCGGCAGGGGGCAGGAGCAGGTGCGTAGGGAGCCGACGGTGGTGCCGACGTCACGGGCTGCGGGAGTCGCCTATCGGGCTGAGTGGCAGATGCATTTCTCCTCCATTATAATGTAGGTAACTGCCTTCGTGAAGGTGGGCGGGATGAGGGATAGGTTGGTGGAGGACTGGACGAGGTCGGGGTCGAGGCCGCAGAGGAGGTTAGTGAAGAGGACGGAGTCATCGATCACCATGCGAACGTCGCGAAGCTCATCAGAGAGCACACCCTCAGCTTCGTGCAGTACTCATAGATCATGAGATCATTTTGTTGAAGTGTGAAGAACTCGCCTTGGAGAAACATACGTCGTTGGAGCTAGTTCTTGAGGAAGAGGTTGCATATGAGCATATCCGGATGACGTGCACGTAGGGGTCACAAATGTTCACCATATCAAAGAGCCATCATGAGATCATGAGGAACAACAACTTGGCGATGCATGCGTCGATGGCAATCGACTCATCGTCATCTTTCATGTCACGAATGTCGATGCTCCCATCATCATGATCAATGAGACGGCAGGGGCGGAGCAACACGAAGTAGGTGCGCCATGTGTTGTAGGAAGGGGTGTCGAGCTCAAGAATGACGGGAACATGATCCTTGATGGGAAGATCATTGAGTCGTTCAGAGGTGAAGATAAGGATGGTGGTGGAGCTTGCATTAGATAGGGAAGAGGATGATCCAACCATGATGATGGATGGGGGAAGCGACGGCTTAGGGAGGAGTGGCGGTGGTGACTTGGAAGAATAAGTAGCAGCGGTGGTGGCTTGGGTAGGAAACGGTGGAGGCGGCAGGAGGGAAAGAGACGACGAATGCATGGAGGGCGCGACGGCGGCCTGGGGCGGAAGCGATGGAGATTGTTAGGAAACTGATACCATGTAGAAGACTATAGGATGGAACTCAATTGCATTCATCGAAGTATGTGACAATATATACAGGTGATGTTTTGCGTGACAAGGCAACTAATCCCTACAATATCTCTAGTAGTTAATCTATACAAGGCACGAGATCATAGGAGGATCAATTAGAGATAAGTACAAATATGTCACGTTCAACAACAAGAAAAAGGGAAAGAACATACGAACCTTAGGTAACTAGAAGGATGTCCAATGAAAGAGCTCACAGAACCCCTTACATTTCAAGGGAGCGAAGCGAGAGGCTAGAGTGGTTTGCAAAATGTGTGATGGCGGGGACAAAGTAAAGCGACACGTAGGTAAATACCCCATGCGTGATGTACCAACATTGAACAAAAGTACCATAGATAAAACCCACACACAAACCAACGTGCGAAGTAAGAGGACTACACCACAAAAACATGGAGCAAGGCAATGCTAAATGATTGAGAAGAAGATGTGCTTGTACCCACCGTATGAAACGGGAGACGCTAACAGATGGACCCGACAACAACAACCATCCGGGTAAATCAAAAAAGTATGGAAGCAATAGTACAGAGAGCCACGAGGGAAGTTACATGTCCCATTCACACCCACCTACCACGTACGGAGAAGAGAAGGTTGAAAAGCCTATTCCCTCAGACGAATAAAAAGTGCCTTGACGTACTGAAAAAAGCTCCCTCCCAACTAGCTATCCCCAGCAGCGTGCAACATCCAAGCACACCGACAGCAAGTGCTCCGCCAAACGGAAAGCCTTAGCATCCGAGTAAGTGTAGATAGAACAACCTTAAACAATTGACTAACCCCAGGACAACGAGTAGAACAACCGTCCGAGGAAGCCAGAATGGAAGTACTATGGAATAAATGACGAGGTAGCCCTAGCTAGGGAAGCAAGAAGTTGGGTGTTCTGAAAGCCCGAGCAAGCACCTCTCTAACACCCGGGAAGAGTGACCCTCACAAACCGACCCACACATGCAAGGAGCCGGCTCGACCACACTAACAACGACCCATACTATCCATCGCAACCACCTCAACAACATCCACCATCCTACCATATGCAGAAAAGGCCGTCAAGATACAAGAAAAAAGGAAAGATAACAATGAACCGTACCAGTGGTCGTGACCACCCCGACAACATCCACCGTCCGAGCATACACAAACTAGGATGGCCAGACAAGCACACAGACAAGACCTGCCAGAAAAGCCCTTCACAATCACACACGCACACCCACACGAATGGCAAGGCCGGTCATGCAACGCTCACTGATCAGTGATATTTTTACACTCATTTCAACCTTGTTTAAACCGAGATATTTCATTAAAATAGACATATTCGCTCCAATATTGCCACTAATTACTAATGAATGCAAAGGATTGCATAAGTCCTCTCTTTAATATTTTTCTACCGGAAATGGGTTGAAAAGGGAAGATATCACGTGGGAGAAAGGAAAGGAAGGAAAATGGAGAACAAATAAATCATCAAGAGGTGTCAGGAGGCCACTAGAGTGAAATACGGTGTTCCATACAACTGCACGTGCTTGCATGAGCGGTCGTTTGGCATGGAAAGCGAGGAAGGTCGTCCACGTGAACAACTTTTATTAAGGGGACCCCATCGAAATGTCAACAAAATGTCTTGTATGTGTAAAATAAAACTGCAATGTTGAAGTATCTCTAGTCTTATTCGTGATTTTCATCCCTGCACGTACCCAGCATCATGGATATTGAGCACCGGTGAGGTTAGGAGCAAGGGGACCTTGACGTGTTATACCGAACACCGGTGACAGTAAAGTTTAGTAGGGTAATGATGTCGCTTGAAGCTACATCGGTATTTCCCCAAAGAGGAAGGGATGATGCAGCACGACAGCGGTAGGTATTTCCCTCATAAATGAAACCAATGTTATCGAACCAGCAGGAGAACCAAGCAACACAACGTAAACAGCCCCTGCACACAAATAACAACACCTCACAACCCGACGTGTTAAAGGGGTTGTCAATCCCTTTCGGGTAACGGCAGTAGAAATGGTGCGTGGACGGGAGAAAGTTGTAATAGATTGAATAAATAGATCACAAAAAAAAATAAAGTGCAGCAAAGTATTTTTGTATTTTTGGTTCTAATATATCTGAAAATAAATGCAAAGGAAAAGTATATTGCAAAGGCAAATATATAAGAAAGAGACCCGGGGGCCGTATGTTCCACTAGTGTCTTCTCTCGAGAAAAATAGCAAATGGTGGGTAAACAAATTACTGTTGGGCAATTGATAGAACTTCAAATAATCATGATGATATCCAGGCAATGATCATTATATAGGCATCACATCCAAGATTAGTAGACCGACTCCTGCCTCCATCTACTACTATTACTCCACACATCGACCGCTATCCAGCATGCATCTAGTGTATTAAGTTCATGTTGAAACAGAGTAATGCAATAAGAACGATGACATGATGTAGACAAGATCTATCTATGTAGATATAGAGCCCATCATTTTATCCTTACACTACAAAAAAAAGACACATTCGTGACATTTTGGGCCGAACGATTTTTTTTCTGTCATGCTTATGACACTTCTATGACGATAATTGTGACCAAACCCGGTATCATCATAGATGTGGTGGGCTCCTATCTATATGACAAAAAATCATGATAGAAAATGGGCTTTTCATCCTGAGCGGGCCGGAGACACAGCTGCATGACATTCTTTGTGTCGTCCATGACGGAAAAAACCGTGGTGGAATGGGCGAGGAAAATATGGGGAGTTCTCGGTTACGGTGGGTGGTCGGGGGCCGAGCGATGCACATTTCTCTCGTACACGTGAGGCGTTGGGCTCTAACTAAACCCGAGCGAGGCGTTCGTCTACTGAACCAGAGCGATTGCACTGCAGGCTACGCATTACTGAACCCGAGTGATCGATCGATGGCTGTTAACTTAACCCGATCGAGCGATTCCTTCGCTACTGCTGCTAACTGAAGCCGATCGAACCTGCTGCCTCTTGATGAACAGTGAACGTTGTTGGTGGGGGGGGGGGGTTGGATGAATAGTTCCAGTGGGGGGTTGGATGAACAGGACCCCGTGGTAGTAGAGGCCGTTGCCGCTGGATGAACAGGACCCCGGTAGATCGAGTCGGTTGGGGGTGGATGAACAGGACCCCATGGAGGGTTGGATGAACATGACCCCATGGAGGGCTGGTTGAACAGTAGTCGGTGGAGGGCTGGATGAACATTAGCCCGTGGAGTGGTGGTTGAACTGGACCCCATGGAGAGGGCTGATTGAACAGTAGCAGGTGGAGGAGCGGTGGAGGCTGGATGAACAGGAGCCCGTGGATGAGCAGTCGCAGGTGGAGGCTGGAGGAGGTCGACGGTGGATGAACAGTAGCCCGTGGAGGCTGGAGGAGGTCGACGGTGGAGATGAAAAGTATCCCGTGGAGTACCATTTTGCGGTACGCAACACCACTCCCGATGAACAGGACTCCCGTTTCGACCGTAGCGCTTCAACACAAGTCTGTTTCCTCCATTTTGCGGTACGTCACACCCCTCCCGATCAACAGGACCCCATTTCGACCGTAGGAGTTCCAAGAGAAGTCTGTTTCCTCCATTTTGCGGTACGCCAGACCCCTCCCGATGATCAGGATCCCGTTTCGATCGTGGTAGGTCGAACACAAGGCCGTTTCCTCCGTTATGCGGTATGCCATGCCTCGTTTCGATCGGCTGTTCCGTCCAAGACGGTTGGCTCCTGATGAACATGCCAACGACGCAGTTTCTCCATTTCGACCCAGCCATGTACACAAGCCCTGGCCGTACATATGCGCGAGTAGGCGTTCGAGACCCCGCCCGAATGTACGTATGTTGCCCAATTTATTTTCTTGCACCCTGGCCGCTGTACATACATGTACACGATATTAACGGGACTGCGTGACATACTACGTGTGCGCCTTTACTACGACACGTCGGCACCTCTACTATGACATGTGCCCTTCCTTACACGGCCACGGTTCATCGCAACAGCCTGCAGACAGACCGATCGACCAGTATGTACGTACACGTTCACGACCAGAATGACAACGCTACGTACGCTTCGACCAGGTGGGTCCCGACTGTCAGGCACATCCTTGCGTGCGAAGATGTAGCTGGTGGGTCCCAGCAGTCATGGGGCGAATCATTTTTTTGCCCGTAATATGGACGCACTTCCTTGCGTGCGAAGATGTAGCTGGTGGGTCCCAATAGTCAGGGGGAAATGTTTTTTCGCAAATTACGGTGGCCCGTCAGGTGTGTCCCTGCTGTCAGGTAGAGGAATCGTTATTTTGCACGTAATAAGGAGGCACTTCCTTGCTGCGGCCGTGGACCCAGCTGTCAGCCTCTCCACATACAGTACTCTTCTGATGGAAGTCGTTCGTTGACCACATTGACCACGCCGTGCCGAGAGCACCAAGGCGGTGCACGACGACAAGGCCTAGGAAGGGGACGACGTGGAGCCAGGGAAGATGCGGCAGTGCATGCCCACGCGGACAAGAGTACGAGGGTTCACTGGTTCGGCTGCGGTGTGAGGCTGTCGTCGCTGCAGAATAACAGGTGGTGTGGGTGAGTAGAGCGATGGCCTGGCCAACAGTGGGAGTAGTAAGGGGCGGTGAGGCCTTTTCGCGGCAGCACAGCCAGGCACGGAGGCAGGAGCAGGCGGCATGACCGGTGCTGCTTTGGGCGGCTGGAGCAAGAAGACCAGAGGTTGAAGAAGCACGACGGCTGTTGGATGGACATCGTATGGTCACTGCAGCTAGAACCATTTATATTGACTAAGTTGACAAAGCCCTTGGTACGCGTCAACTTAGTAGGCCCACAAGTCAGCCTCCGAAACGGTGCGCCCCAGATGTCAGGGGGAGGAATCATTTTTTGGGCGGTTGAAGCTATAATATCCTAGATTGAAGAAGAAGCACGACATCCGTTGGATGGACATCCAACGACCACTGCTGCTACAACCGTGTGTTGACTATAAGTTGACAAAGCCTTGCATACACGTCAACTTACTTTTTTAAGGGCGCGTCAACTTAGTAGGCCCACAAGTGTGTGGCAGGGAACTTATAGGCCATTTGTGATTTGTAAGAATGTACAACCCACTTTTGAATTCTAATGGAATTTACTACAACCCATTTACAATTTTTTAAAAGTACAACCCATTTTCTAGCTAGGACAACGATTAATAATTTCAACCAAGCGTTCAAAGCAGGATTCAATAAAATTTCCCACATTTTGATGTGATCCGAAATATTTTTATCCCGAAATTTCTAGTCAAATTAAATACAATTTCAATATAAATATGTATTACGTAAAAATCCAACAAAACATTGGACGCGCAACAATTAATGAAATTAAAATTTTCAAAATCCAAAAATAATATTTTATAAACTAATTACGTGTTGGTTGCATTTTTTATATTTACTACCCAGTTTTTATAATTAAATACCATTTATTATTTCTTAAAGCCCATTTTCTTTTTAAGCCTAATGCATCCCTCCTAGGAAAGATTTGCAGCCCAGCGCGGCGGAGAATAACAAGTTGACCTTGCGTGGGTATTCCTCAAAGAGAAGTATAGCTGGGCTAGCCATTTTCAGCTTGAAAAAAAATTAATATTTGGGCTGGCTATCTGGCCTGGGCTAGACGGGCCACAACCCGCCCAGTTAATACCCTGCTCTTCTCTAAACAACAACGAAAGCATTGCTCAAGAAAAACTCTGCAGTGCTCACACCTCAAAAAGACAAATACTGCTCGAGCTGCTTGGTCCCAGCAGTCGACCGCTCCTTGTGCAATTCTCTCGTTTATTGACTACATAGGTTGACAATTGTTTGGGAACGTGATGTCAGGAAACCAGGAGGAAGCAAAAAAATTATAGTTGTACATAATAAGGAGGCACTTGCGTACGTACGACTATGGCTCTAGTGGGTCCCTACTGTCATCCAGTCAAAATAAAGTCATCTCCTGAATCCCCATGTTCGTTGACCATGTTCACAATGCTCGGCGCCACGGCGACCGCAACAACTTGAAGGATGACGGAGAGGGCCTCGCGGGCCCTACGGATGGTCTTGTACAGCGCCCGCTGCTTATTCAGGAAGCCAGGATCATCAGACACCTATGAGCACCTTCAACAGACTGAGACGGCATGAAACGGTAAGGCCGCGCTTGGGAGCTATGGTTTATTTCGCAACTGTATTAAGATACAAGTGTAATTTACCTGTCATCAGAAACAACGCATAAAATACAGGCCTAGTGAAACCGAGGGCCTGAGGTCTGTAACGAACACCGGCATGTAACGTGTGTAATTTGAGAGACCAGTGTATATTTTACTAGTCGAAATCGACCAACCAAGTGCTTCGTGCTATGTCTTGAGCTTGCATTGGTTTCCTTGAAGAGGAAAGGGTGATGCTCAGTTTTTGAGAACCAAGCTATCAATCCAGTAGGAGGCTCCTCAAAAGTCCCACGCACCTACACAAACAAACAAGAACCTCGCAACCAACGCAATAAAGGGGTTGTCAATCCCTTCACGGCCACTTGCGAAAGTGAGATCTGATAGATATAATATGATAAGATAATATTTTTGGTATTTTTATGATATAGATTGGAAAAGTAAAACATGCAAATAAAAGTAGATTGAAAGCTTATATGATAAAAGATAGATCCGGGGGCCATAGGTTTCACTAGTGGCTTCTCTCAAGATAGCATAAGTATTATGGTGGGTGAACAAACTACTGTCGAGCAATTGATAGAAAAGCGAACAATTATGAGATTATCTAGGCATGATCATGTATATTGGCATCACGTCCGTGACAAGTAGACCGACTCCTGCCTGCATCTACTACTATTACTCCACACATCGACCGTTATCCAGCATGCATCTAGAGTATTAAGTTCATAAGAACAGAGTAACGCATTAAGAAAGATGACATGATGTAGAGGGATAAACTCATGCAATATGATATAAACCCCATCTTTTTATCCTCGATGGCAACAATACAATACGTGCCTTGCTGCCCCTGCTGTCACTGGGAAAGGACACCGCAAGATTGAACCCAAAGCTAAGCACTTCTCCCATTGCAAGAAAAACCAATCTAGTAGGCCAAACCAAACTGATAATTCAGAGGAGATTCGAATATTTCCCATAGATAAACTTGATCATAAAAGCACAATTCATCGGATCTCGACAAACACACTACAAAAAGAGTTACATCAAATAGATCTCCAAGAAGATTGAGGAGAACTTTGTATTGAGATTCAAAGAGAGAGAAGAAGCCATCTAGATAATAACTATGGACCCGAAGGTCTGTGGTAAACTACTCACAACTCATCGGAGAGGCCTTGGAGATGATGTAGAGGCCCTCCGTGGTCGATTCCCCCTCCGGCGGAGCACCGGCGAAGGCTCCAAGATGGGATCTCGCGGATACAGAAGGTTACGACGGTGGAAATAGTTTTTCATGGTGCTCCTCGAAGGTTTCAGGGTACGTGGGTATATATAGGAGAAAGAAGTAGGTCGGTGGACGCTCGAGGGGCCCACGAGGGTGGGGGCACGCCCACCTGTTGGGGGATGCCGGGCACCCTTGTGGCCGCCTCCTCTGTTGCTTGACGTCCACTCCAAGTCCCCTGGATCGCGTTTGTTCCAAAAAGATCGCTCCCGAAGGTTTCATTCCGTTTGGACTCCGTTTGATATTCCTTTCCTTCAAAACACTGAAATAGGCAAAAAAAACAGCAATTCGGGCTGGGCCTCCGGTTAGTAGGTTAGTCCTAGAAATGATATAAAAGTGTAAAGTAAAGCCCATAAACATCCAAAACAGGTAATATAATAGCATGGAACAATCAAAAATTATAGATATGTTGGAGACGTATCAGCATCCCCAAGCTTAATTCCTGCTCGTCCTCGAGTAGGTAAATGATAAAAACAGAATTTTTGATGAGGAATGCTACCTAGCATAATTCTCAATGTAATTTTCTTTATTGTGGCATGATTGTTCAGATCCAAATGATTCAAGATAAAAGTCCATAAAGCATAAAAATAGTAATACTTCAAGCATACTAACAAGTAATCATATCTTATCAAAATAGCATAGCCAAAGAAATCTTATCCCTACAAAATCTTATAGTTAGGCCATGCTTCATTTTTATTACACAAAATACTCCCATCATGCACAACCCCGATGACAAGCCGAGCAATTGGTTCATACTTTTTAACGCGCTTCAGCCTTTTTCACTCTTACACAATACATGTGCGCAAGCCATGGACATAGCACTATATGTGGTATATGGTGGTGGTTGTGAGGAAAAAAAAGGAGAAGATAGTCTCACATCAACTAGGCGTATCAACGGGCTATGGAGATGCCCATTAATAGATATCAATGTGAGTGAGTAGGGATTGCCATGCAACGGATGCACTAGGGCTATATATATATATATATATATATATATATATATATATATATATATATATATATATATATATATATATATATATATATATATATATATATATGAAAGCTCAACAAAAGAAACTAAGTGGGTGTGTATCCAACTTGCTTTCTCATGAAGACCTAGGGTGTTTTGAGGAAGCCCGTCATTGGAATATACAAGCCAAGTTCTATAGTGAAAAATTCCCACTAGTATATGAAAGTGACAACATAGGAGACTCTCTATCATGAAGATCATGGTGCTACTTTGAAGCACAAGTGTGGAAACGAGATAGTAACATTATCCCTTCTCTCATTTCTCTCATTTTTTTCTTTTCTCTTTTTTTTGGTGGGCTTCTTTGGCCTCTTTTTTGTATGGGCTTCTTTGGCATCTTTATTTTTATAAAGTCCGAAGTCTCATCCCGACTTGTGGGGGAATCATAGTCTTCATCATCCTTTCCTCACTTGGTACAATGCTCTAATAATGAAGATCATCACACTTTTATTGATTTACAACTCAAGAATTACAACAATACTTAGAACAAAATCTGAATCTACGTGAATGCCTCCGGCGGTGTACCGGGATATGCAATGAATCAAGAGTGACATCTATGAAAAATTATGAAGGTGGCCTTGCCACAAATACGATGTCAACTACATGATCATGGAAAGAGCAATATGACAATGATGGAGCGCGTCATAATAAACGGAACGGTGGAGAGTTGCATGTCAATATATCTCGGAATGGATATGGAAATGCCATAATAGGTAGGTATGGTGGATGTTTTGAGGAAGGTAAATATTGGGTGCATGATACCGGTGAAGTTTGCGCGGCATAATAGAGGCTAGCAAAGTGGAAGGGTGAGTGTGCGTATATCCATGGACTCACATTAGTCATAAAGAACTCATATACTTATTGCATAAGTTTATTAGACCTCGAAGCAAAGTACTACTACGCATGCCCCTAGAGGGATAGATTGGTAGGAAAAGACCATCGCTCGTCCCCGACCGCCACTCATAAGGAAGACAATTAAAAGAGCACTGCATGCAACAAATTTGTCACACAACTTTTTACCGTACGTGCATGCTACGGGACTTGCCAACTTCAACACAAGTATTTCTCAATTTCATAATTAGCCAACTAGCATGACTCTCACATTACCACCTTTATATCTCAAAACAATTATCAAGCATCAAATTGATAATAGTGTTTAATGCACTTTGTATGATAGTTTTAATTATACCCAACTCGAATGCTCATCATTCTAGGACCAAATTTATAACCATAGCAAATACCATGCTGTTCTAAAAGACTCTCAAAATAATATAAGTAAAGCATGAGAGATCAATAATTTCTTCAAAATAAAGCCACCGCCGTGCTCTAGAAAATATAAGTGAACCACATAGAATAAAACTGTCTAGCTCAAAAGATATAAGTGAAGCACATAGAGCATTCTAATAAATTCTAAATCAAGTGGGTCTCTCCAAAAAGGTGTGTACAGCAAGGATGCTTGTAGTGAACTAGAAATCAAAGACTCATATCATACAAGACACTCCAAGCAAAACACATATCATGTGGCGAATAAAAATATAGCTCCAAGTAAAGTTACCGATAGACGAAGACGAAAGAGGGGATGCCTTCCGGGGCATCCCAAAGCTTAGGCTTTTGGTTATCCTTGAATATCTTGGGGTTCCATGGGCATCCCCAAGCTTAGGCTCTTCCTACTCCTTATTCCATAATCCATCAAATCTTTACCCAAAACTTGAAAACTTCACAACACAAAACTCAACAGGAAATCTCGTAAGCTCCGTTAGTGCAAGAAAGAAAAACCACCACATAAGTTACTGTAATGAACTCACTCTTTATTTATATTGGTGTTAAACCTACTATATTCCAACTTATCTATGGTTCATACCCCTACATACTAGCCATAGATGCATCAAAATAAGCAAACAACACACGAAAAACAGAATCTCTCAAAAACAGAACAGTCTGTAGCAATATGTAACTTTCAAATTCTTATGGAAATCCAAAAATCCTACTAAAATAGGACGTCCTAGGGAATTTGTCTATTGATCTACTGTAGCGACCAGACCTCAAACAGTCTGATCTCTGTGCTCAGTGTCATCCCTGGATCAGTAATGCCGACACCACACAGTACTCGAAGGATTTATAACAGAGTAGCAATCACACACTTATTACAATCGAATGTCTCAAGAGAGAACTTAATAAAATAAATATGGCTTAAGGCCATCTAATAACGATAACAGCGGAAGGCTTGGAAGAATAAGCGAGTCCATCAACTCCAACGGCATCACTAAGTATAGAACCACGACCTATGCACCTTACTAGTCGTTTGAAAAGTCTGCAACATGAAACGTTGCAGCCCGAAAACGGGTCAACACATGGAATATGCTGGCAATGTAACACATAGAGAAATAATGGAGTAATGAGCCTATACTACATGCATATTTGGCTGGTGGAAAGCTCTATGGTTACAGTTTTGCAGAAAGCCAAATTTTCCCTACTGCAAAGAAATAAATTTATTTAACATCATGGTGGTTGTGAAACATTGAGAATGGTTGACAGCGTTCTCAATCCCAATAAAAAGTACTCATTAACAAACCCAACAATATTAACTTAGAAGTAACATGATGAGATTCACATGATATCCAAGTGCTAGATACTCAAGATGTCCATAACCGGGGACACGGCTAACCATGATTAGTTTATACACTCTGTAGAGGTTTGCGCACTTTTCCCCACAAGACTCGATCGCCTCCGTTTGGTTTCTCGCACTACATGGTGTTTGAGAGACGGATGACCGAGACATAGTCTTTCAGAAGCACTAGCACCTTACTTGTGGGTAGACCGGTACACCTACTTTCCCCTACATCTGCTAGTCTACCCGTAAGAGTTTGCACAACTTAATCAACTATGCCAGAGCCCATAATGGCTTGTGGCTGCACACGGAAGTTTCTAGTTTGAATAATCTCATGATCCCTTTGAGCCTAGGTGGCGGTCCGAAGAAATATAGGTAAGTCCTGATAGAAACCAGGTGCCTCAATCCACCCAGATGTGTGTTCAAGTTGCCACCTTAAATAAACCATTAAATAACAATCTCACATCTGTCATGGATACACTCACCCAATCCACGTCTACTAGCATAGCATGGCATAATAAGCAAACATAGAACTAACTCCCAATGGTTTGATAATAAAACAGGTAATAGGTACTACCTCAATCTATTTCCCAAAACCCACAATTTAATTAGATCCTAATCATGCAATGTTTGAGGATAGATCTAATGCATAATAACTGGGTATGAGAAGAGGTATGATCAAAGTGTTACTTGCCTTGCTGATGATCCGCGAAACATAGAGACTCGAAGTAACAAGCGGCGCACTCCGGGTAATCTATCGCAGACAAACAAACAGGCATACAATAAATACTCATATAATGCACAGGTAAAACTCGAATAGATCTAACCAGATAGTTCAACTTAAGAACTCCGGTTTGCAAAAAGAATCAAATCAAACGAAGCAACGAAAGTCAAACGGCGGAAGAAAACAGCTTCGTTTTACTAATCTGGATCTAAGTCAAATTTTACAGAAGCAAAAACTTGTTTAAGTAGGTTATTCGGAAAGAGGGTTTCGAGACGAAACTCTAGGCGCGTGAATCGCCTGATTCCGATAAACGAGCGGAAAGTTATACTAAAACGAAAATCGGATCTGGAATCGCGATCAGAAAAATCGCGGATTAAATCTGAGAAAAAGAAAAACGACGAACGGGTTAACAAACGAACGTTCGTTAACTAAACTAATCTGACGAACTCGTTCGTTTAAATGAACTAACGAACGAACGTTCGTTAATTAGCCTAAACCGAAAAAAACCGAAACTAATAAAAAAACCGAAAAAACCAAAGAAAAAACCGCTCGGTTTTTATAAAAAAACCGGCGGGGAAAACGAGGCGGCGGTGAACCTCGGCGAGCGTGCGGCGGCGGGGTCCGGCGACGGCGGGCGGCGGCGGCGGCGGTCGCGCTAGGGTTAGGGTTTGGCTCGGGTGTGGGCCGGCGGCGGGGCGCGGGGTGGGCTCGGGCGGCTCGGGTGGGCTGGGGAGCTCCGAGGCGACGCTATTTAAAGTGCCCCCCGAGCGGAGTCCCGCTCGGGCACGGCCCGGTAAGGCGGTTCGTTTTTTTATAATTACGCGCAAAAAATAAATAAAAAGAAATACTAAACGGACTCCAAAATTGCCGAAATAAATTTTCCCTGGCTTCTAAAATCAAGCCGGATTTAATGAACATTTATTTGGGGCCTAAGTGCAATTTTGAAAAACGCGCATTTTTCCTAAATTCAAATAAAAAGGCGAAAAACTCCAAAATAAAATCTTATTTGATTTTATTATTAAATCTTCATTATTTATTTATTTTGGGAAAGTCATTTTATTCCCTCTCTCATATTTTGATAGTAGAAATAATTGAAGATAAAATAATTAAAATCAAATGATCCTATTTTCAAAATTTGAGAAAACTCAAATATGAAAATAACGAAATCCCCAACTCTCTCCGTGGGTCCTTGAGTTGTGTAGAACTTCTAGGATCGATCAAAATGCAATGAAAAAAAATATGATATGCAATGATGCTCTATGTATAACATTCCAAAATTGAAAATTTGGGATGTTACAAACCTACCCCCTTAAGATGAATCTCGCCCTCGAGATTCGGGTTGGCTAGAAAATAGGTGTGGGTGGTCCTTAAGCAACTCTTCCTCTCGCTCCCAGGTGGCATCATCCTCAGTGTGGTGGCTCCACTGAACTTTGCAAAACTTGATAACCTTGCTGCAAGTAACTCGACTGACAAACTCGAGAATCTTGACTGGTTTCTCCTCGTAGGTCAAATCCTCATTCAACTGAATCGCTTCTAGTGGCATGGTATCTCTTAGTGGTATATCAGCCATCTCTGCGTGACACTTGTTCAACTGAGAAACATGAAACACATCATGGACTCCTGACAATCCTTCGGGTAATTCCAACTTGTATGCAACTTCTCCCATACGTTCCAAAACTCGATAAGGTCCTACAAATTGGGGCACTAACTTTCCTTTAACTCCAAAACGCTTAACTCCTCGAAGTGGCGATACTCGAAGATAAACTCTGTCTCTGACTTTGTATTCTGTCTCCTTGCGTTTTGAATCCGCATAACTTTTCTGTCTCGACTGGGCTACCTTGAGCCTATCACGAATCAACTTTACTTTCCGTTCAGACTCCTTAATCAAATCCGTCCAAACAATCTGGCGGTCTCAACTTCATCCCACAACAACGGGTCCTGCACCTCCTTCCGCACAAGGCTTTGAAAGGTGCCATCTTCGACTGGTTTGGTAGCTGTTGTTATAAGAAAACTCCAGATCTGGCAAGTTGTCATCCCAACTTAATCCATAATCCAAAGCACAAGCTCTAAGCATATCCTCCAAAATCTGGTTGACTCTCTCGGTTTGTCCATCATGCTGTGGATGAAAAGCGGTGCTAAAATCCAGCCTGGTTCCCAAAGTTTCGTGCAACTGCTTCCAGAACTTTGAGGTGAATTGGGTTCCTCTGTCTGATACGATACTCCTCGGAACTCCATGCAAGCATACAATCCTGGTCATGTATATCTTAGCCAATTTGGCACTGCTGTAGCTAGTCCTTACTGGAATGAAATGAGCTACCTTCGTCAAACGATCGACTATAACCCAAATCGAGTCATAGCCTGAACGAGTCCTGGGTAATCCCGTGATGAAATCCATACCTAGTTTATCCCACTTCCATTCGGGTATAGGTAATGGCTGTAACAATCCTACTGGCTTCTGATGTTCTGCCTTCACCCTCTGACATACATCACAAACTGCTACGTACTCTGCAATATCCTTCTTCATTCCGGTCCACCAGAGAGTATTCTTCAAATCCAAATACATTTTGGTACTTCCTGGGTGAATCGAATATGGTGAATCATGTGCCTCTTGTAGAATCATCTTCCCGATCTCCGGGTCATTGGGCACATAAACACGGTCCTCAAACCATAGGGTATCGTGCTCATCCTCACGAAATCCCTTTGCTTTTCCTTCGCTCATTTTCTCCTTTATAGAGGCAATCTCTTTGTCAGTCTTCTGAGCTTCCCTGATCTTATCCATCAAAGTTGACTGAATCTCCAATGCTGCTACGTAGCCTCCCGGAACTATTTCCAAACATAGCTCTCGAAGATCCTCGGCTAACTCCTTTGGTATTTCTCCTGTCATTAGTGTGTTGACGTGACTCTTACGGCTCAACGCGTCTGCTACAACGTTAGCCTTTCCGGGGTGATAATGCAATCTCATATCATAATCTTTGACGAGCTCCAACCATCTCATTTACCTGAGATTTAACTCCTTCTGCGTGAAAATGTACTTCAAACTCTTGTGATCCGTATACACCTCACAATGATTTCCAATGAGGAAATGTCTCCATGTTTTCAACGCGTGCACTACGGCTGCTAACTCCAAATCATGCGTAGCATAATTTAGCTCATGAGGCTTAAGCTGTCGTGAAGCATATGAAACAACTCTCCCCTCCTGCATAAGCACTGCTCCAAGTCCTCGACGTGAAGCGTCGCAATATACCTCGTAATCCTTGGTCCGATCCGCAGAATTAACACCTTGGTGAGGTAACCAAACGTTTCTTCAACTCTTGGAAACTAGCTTCACACTCCTCGGTCCAAATGAACTTGGTATCCTTCTTCAATAATTCTGTCATAGGCTTCGCAATCCTTGAGAAATTCTCACTGGATCTCCGGTAGTATCCTGCTAGTCCAAGGAAACTCCGGATCTCTCCAACTATTTTTGGTGCTTCTCAGTTTGTTACAATGACAACTTTAGTGGGGTCTACTGCTATACCTTCTCCGGATATAACATGTCCAAGAAACCCAACTTCCTTCAACCAAAACTCACACTTGCTGAACTTGGCATATAACTGGTGTTCTCTGAGCTTTTCGAGTACCAAACGCAAATGCTCCTTATGTTCCTCTTCATTCTTCGAGTAAACCAAAATATGATCAATGAACACCACGACGAACTTATCCAAAAACTCCATAAACACTTTGTTCATCATGTTCATAAAATAGGCAGGTGTGTTAGTCAGACCAAATGACATAGCGGTGTACTCATACAGCCCGTACCTGGTGGTAACAGCCGTCTTAGGTATATCCTGCTCTCGAATCTTCAACTGATGGTACCCTGATCGCAAATCGATCTTGGAAAACACCTTAGCTCCTTGCAATTGGTCAAACAAGTCATTGATCATCGGCAACGGGTATTTGTTCTTAATGGTCACTTCATTCAATCCGCGATAATCAACAACCATTCTTAAAGATCCATCCTTCTTCTCCACTAGAAGTACTGGTGATCCCCAAGGCGAAGAACTTGGGCGAATAAAACCTTTATCCAGTAACTCCTTAATCTGCTTCTTAATTTCCTCCAAATCCTGGGCTGGCATCCTATATGGTCTCTTAGATATCGGCCCAGTGCCTGGCAGTAGTTCAATCAGAAACTCAATGTCTCTATTTGGTGGCATGCCTGGCAACTCTTCTGGAAACACGTCCGGGTAATCCCTTACCACTGGTACTTCCTCCTGCACAATTCCTGATAAGGAATTTGCATGTGCTCTCCTCGGCTCATGCCGTGATACATACTTGATTCTCCTTCCTTCTGGGGTGGTAAGCAAAATTGTCTTACTGGCGCAATCGATGTTTCCTCCATACATCGACAACCAATCCATACCAAGAATTACATCCAAACCTTGGGTTTCCAATATGATTAAATCCGTTGGGAAAACATGCCTCCCTATACTTAATGGCACTTGAAAACATCCTTGACTGGCCATATAATCCGCTCCCGGTGAGCTTACTAGCATGGGTGTCTTAAGAGTTCAAGTGGGTAGGCTAAACTTATCCACAAATCCCCTTGATATGAATGAATGCGATGCACCAGTATCAAAAAGAACAACTGCAGTAAATGACTTAACCAAAAACTTACATATTACTACATCTGGCTGAGCTTCAACCTCCTCCACGGTAACGTGGTGCACTTGTCCTTTGTTGAAAGGATTCGGCTTCTTTCCTGAGCTTCCATTGGCATTTCCATTCTGGCCTTCTGGACAATCGTTTGCATAATGCCCAGTATTGCGGCACTTAAAGCAAGTGATGTGGCTCAGGTCTACCTTGGATGGTGTTGACGGGTTGGTGCGGTTCTGGCCATTGCTTCCTCCATTCCCGTTCCCATTCTTGGTGCCATTATGGTTGTGCGATCTACCTCCTCCATGGGTATGCTGAAATTGTCCTCCTGTCTTCGGGGTAAAGCGATGTTTCTGCTGAGCTCCAGAGTTATTCTTCCCCTGTCCATACTTCCTCTTGCGATAGTCAATCTGCTGCTGCTTCCCTTCAATCATGAGAGGACGATCTACTAACTCCTGGTAGTTATTGAAGGTGGCTACCATCAACTGCATGCTCAGCTCATCATTCAGTCCTTCTAGAAACTTCTCCTCGCTTAGCTGCGTCGTAGTAACGTCCTCCGGGGCATAACGTGCTAACTTATCAAATCATCCACATACCGCCAACCTGTCCGTCCTCCTTGGTGCAAGTTGCGAAACTCACGCTTCTTCATGGCCATAGCTCCTGCTGAAACATGGGCAAGTCTGAAAGCTTGCTGAAATCGATCCCATGTGGCCGGTGTCTCAGGTAAGTGGCTGTAAAATTCTCCCACCATGCTGCTGCGGGTCCTTCAAGCTGATGTCGGCAAATTTCACCCTTTCTCCATCTGACATCCTGTAGTGGTCAACTCCCTCCCTATCTTACGGAGCCAATCATCTGCAACAATCGGCTCGGTGCTACTAGAAAACACCGGCGGATTCAGCCTTAAGAAACGGGTCAAATAGTCAACAGGTGGTGGTGGCGGTGGGTTGTTGTTGTTGTTGTTGTTGTTGTTGTTGCCTTGGTTCTGTACCAATGTTTTAATCAAGGCATTCTGCTGCTGAATCAACTGAGTGATCTCTGGCGGGAAGACAAATCTGGGGTCGCGTCTCGGAGGCATCTGAGGGGTTTAAAGAAAAGACGAGAATTTAGAATAGAATGAGGTCTAGAGAGAAACACTACCCATATGCACATGAGACAAATCACACAATATCACTCCAATAAATTCAAACAAGGGCATACAATGTCTATCTGTCGTTACAAAGTGCTGAAACTAAAACTAAAATAACATGGGGGTAATCTACTACTGTTATGGTGGTCAACTAGAAAAACTGCTCCGATGAAGACTCCATGATATCTGCTCCAGCTTCATCTTCGTAATCATCATCACTAGGATCGGAATTGGTGTAAATCGATGATGATGTAGTTCTCGACAGGTGCTATCTTCATCTTCTCCTCCGGGTGCTGAATTTCCCATGAGTTCTTCAATCTTCTCCTTAAGATCGCCGTTTTGTCCCACTAGACCTACAATCTCCTCCATGTAGTCCTTGCGAGTGGCCTTCAGTTCTCCTTCTAGTTCAATAATCTTGGCTTTTGCTGTCTTCAACTCCATCATGTCTACGCACATCTGGTTCTCCTGGCGTCGAATGTGCTGATTTAACTCCTGGATGAAAGCTGCAATGGATCGGTCCTTCTTAGTGCCAACTATCTCCCATTGTTCATCTCGGCGTCCACAATTCTGGTAGATAGTATCCTTGAGGTCTTCTTTATAAACTTCTCCAATGCGTCCCATGGTTATGTGAGCTGCCATGCTCTTTCCCAGACTCCAGGTTGGTGCATTGAAAACACACTCTATAGGCTCCTTGATTGGCGCAAACGTCCTTCCGGAACTTGATCTTGAATCTTCCAGCGCTCCTCTTCGGGTAAAGTGGAATTGTAAGTCACGGTGAAGCTTGGTAATCCGATGTTAAGGTACTTAGTGACGTCCTTCAGGTGTCGTCCAAAGGGTGTATCCTCATCCGGCTGGGTGAACTTGATCCTCGCTTCCGTCATCCTAAAAGAGTAGAAAAGATGAGGAGTTAGAAATGAGAAGAGAGAGTAGTGATCTAGGGCTTTAGCTTAGTGGTCGTGTCCTACAGTCAGCGTGTGCTCTGATACCATCTTTGTAGCGACCAGACCTCAAACAGTCTAATCTATGTGCTCAGTGTCATCCCTGGATCAGTAATGCTGACACCACACAGTACTCGAAGGATTTATAACAGAGTAGCAATCACACACTTATTACAATCGAATGTCTCAAGAGAGAACTTAATAAAATAAATATGGCTTAAGGCCATCTAATAACGATAACAGCGGAAGGCTTGGAAGAATAAGCGAGTCCATCAACTCCAACGGCATCACTGAGTATAGAACCACGACCTATGCACCTTACTCGTCGTCTGAAAAGTCTGCAACATGAAACGTTGCAGCCCGAAAACGGGTCAGCACATGGAATATGCTGGCAATGTAACACATAGAGAAATAATGGAGTAATGAGCCTATACTACATGCATATTTGGCTGGTGGAAAGCTCTATGGTTACAGTTTTGCAGAAAGCCAATTTTTCCCTACTGCAAAGAAATAAATTTATTTAACTATCATGGTGGTTGTGAAACATTGAGAATGGTTGACAGCATTCTCAATCCCAATTAAAATACTCATTAACAAACCCAACAATATTAACTTAGAAGTAACATGATGAGAATCACATGATATCCAAGTGCTAGATACTCAAGATGTCCATAACCGGGGACTCGGCTAACCATGATTAGTTTATACACTCTGCAGAGGTTTGCACACTTTTCCCCACAAGACTCGATCGCCTCCGTTTGGTTTCTCGCACTACATGGTGTTTGAGAGACGGATGACCGAGACATAGTCTTTCAGAAGCACTAGCACCTTACTTGTAGGTAGACCGGTACACCTACTTTCCCCTACATCTGCTAGTCTACCCATAAGAGTTCGCACAACTTAATCAACTATGCCAGAGCCCATAATGGCTTGTGGCTGCACACGGAAGTTTCTAGTTTGAATAATCTCATGATCCCTTTGAGCCTGGGTGGCGGTCCGAAGAAATACTGAGCAAGTCTGATAGAAACCAGTGCCTCAATCCACCCAGATGTGTGTTCAAGTTGCCACCTTAAATAAACCATTAAATAACAATCTCACATCTGTCATGGATACACTCACCCAATCCACGTCTACTAGCATAGCATGGCATAGTAAGCAAACGTAGAAGTAACTCCCAAGGGTTTGATAATAAAACAGGTAATAGGTACTACCTCAATCTATTTCCCAAAACCCACAATTTAATTAGATCCTAATCATGCAATGTTTGAGGATAGATCTAATGCATAAAAACTGGGTATGAGAAGAGGTATGATCAAAGTGTTACTTGCCTTGCTGATGATCCGCGAAACCTAGAGACTCGAAGTAACAAGCGGCGCACTCCGGGTAATCTATCGCAGACAAACAAACAAGCATACAATAAATACTCATCTAATTCATAGGTAAAACTCGAATAGATCTAACAAGATAGTTCAACTTAAGAACTCCGGTTTGCAAAAAGAATCAAATCAAACGAAGCAACGAAAGTCAAACGGCGGAAGAAAACAGCTCCGTTTTACTAATCTGGATCTAAGTCAAATTTTACAGAAGCAAAAACTTGTTTAAGTAGGTTATCCGGAAAGAGGGTTTCGAGAAGAAACTCTAGGCGCTTGAATCGCCTGATTCCAATAAACGAGCGGAAAGTTATACTAAAACGAAAATCAGATCTGGAATCACGATCAGAAAAATCGCGGATTAAATCCGAGAAAAAGAAAAACGACGAACGGGTTAACGAACAAACGTTCGTTAACTAAACTAATCTGATGAACTCGTTCGTTTAAACGAACTAACGAACGAACGTTCGTTAATTAGCCTAAACCGAAAAAAACCGAAACTAATAAAAAACGAAAATAAAAAAAACCGAAATAAAACCGAAGAAAAACCACTCGGTTTTTATAAAAAAAACCGGCGCAGAAAACGAGGCGGCGGCGAACCTCGGCGAAGCGTCGGGCGGCGCTGATCCGGCGACAGCGCCCGGCGTGCGGGGCGGGCGGTGGCGGCGGTGGTCGTGCTAGGGTTAGGGTTTGGCTCGGGTGTGGGCTGGCGGCGCAAGGGGTGGGCTCAGGCGGCTCGGGTGGGCTGGGAGCTCGGCGGCGCTATTTAAAGTGCCCCCAAGTGAGTCCCGCTCGCACGGCCCGTAAAATGGTTCGTTTTTTTATAATTACGCGCAGAAAAATTTAAAAAGAAATACTAAACGGACTCCACAATTCCCGAAATAAATTTTCCCCGGCTTCTAAAATCAAGCCGGATTAAATGATCATTTATTTAGGGCCTAAATGCAATTCTGAAAAATGCGCATTTTTCCTAAATTCAAATAAAAAGGCGAAAAACTCCAAAATAAAATCTTATTTGATTTTATTATTAAATCTTCTTTATTTCTTTATTTTGGGAAAGTCATTTTATTCCCTCTCTCATATTCTGATAGTAGAAATAATTGAAGATAAAATAATTAAAATCAAATGATCCTATTTTCAAAATTTGAGAAAACTCAAATATGAAAATAACGAAATCCCCAACTCTCTCCGTGGGTCCTTGAGTTGTGTAGAATTTCTAGGATCGAGCAAAATGCAGCGAAAAAAATATGATATGCAATGATGCTCTATGTATAACATTCCAAATTGAAAATTTGGGATGTTACATCTACATCAAAAATAATCAACGCAAAATCACGTTTCTGGGATTTATTAAAATTATTTTCGTGCGCGCAAAGTTTCTGTTTTTCAGCAGAATCAAATTAACTAACACCATAGGTTATCCTATAGGTTCTACTTGGCACAAACACTAATAAAAACATAAAAACACATCTGAACAGAAGCTAGATCAAAGATTTATTGAATAACAGCAAGGAAAAATATTGGGTTGTCTCGCAATAAGCGCTTTTCTTTAAAGCCTTTTAGCTAGGCATTGATAATTTTAATGATGCTCACATGAAAGACAAGAATTGAAGCGCAAAGAGAGCATCATAAAACACCTGACAAACACATCTAAGTATAACATACTTCCTATGCATAGGAATATTATAAGCAAACAAATTTTCAAGGCAAGCAAAAACTAGCATATGCGAGGAAGTGGAAAGAAACAATAGTGATCTCAACATAACGAGAGGTAATTTAGTAACATGAAAATTTATACAACCATATTTTGCTCTCTCATAATAATTACATGTAGGATCATAAGCAAATTCAACAGTATAGCTATCACAAAACATATTCTTAACACGATCCACATGTATGCAAAGTTGACACTCTTCCAAAATAGTGGGATTAACATAAACTAAAGTCATGACCTCTCCAAACCCACTTTTATCAAAAATACCATAAGATTGAACATTCTCCAAATATGTGGGATCTAAAGTTGACACTCTTCCAAACCCACTTTCAATATTATTGCAAACACTATTATCAATCTCATATTCACTATGGGGCTTAAATAAATTTTCAAGATCATAAGAAGAATCACCCCAATCATGACCATTGCAACAAGTAGTAGACATAGAAAAACTAGCATCCCCAAGCTTAGGGTTTTGCATATTATTAGCAAAATTGACATCAAGATAATTTATAGTAACATCATTGCAATCATGCTTTTCATCGAAGGAACTACCAAGTATGGGTGCAATAGCAACGATCTCATGTTTAACATAAGGAACTATAGCAAATTCATCTTTATAAATATTGGCATCATGGCCACAAGAATAGCAAGCATCATGTTCATCAAGGGATATTTTAATCAAATCATCGGAATCATCATTGTCTATAGATTCATGCATATCATTATTTTCTTCCATAGCAACAGTCATTCTCTCAATAAATTCTCTGACATAGACATTATGAGCATAGTTTTCATAGCAATATTTAAGTATGTCAAAATTTTCAGATTCGTAGAGAGTAATATCATACTTTTCAATCAAAGAAGCAACTTCATAAGCACCCTTAAAAGCAACAAATTCTTCAATTTGTTCGATATCATAGTAACTATAAACACCCTTTGCATAAGAAGATAAGATTTCATTATCATTAAACTCACATAGGTAGGGAAGGTGTTTTTTAGGGTTCTTAGAGCAACAAGTCAAATCACAAATTTCACAAAGATTCTAAGCATAACATAGCAATCTGTTTATTTGATCCCATAAGAGTTTCCCTTTTTTAGACAAACGGTGACGCACAAGAGCATGCTCATCTAAAGATTTCCCATGAACTAGGCTAGTTGGGGTTTCAGCACGAGCACATAAGGATCGAAGATGATCCAAGTAGAACACTTTAAGTGGATCCATAACAATAGATTTTTAGCAAGCAAAGATGCAAGCAAACAGAAGGAGCATGGTAACACAAGCAAACAATAGATCTGGCAAGAAAAGGCAAACGAAAAAGAAGGCGAATAAAACGGCAAAGGTGAAGTCGGGGAGAGGAAAACGAGAGGCAAATGGCAAATAATGTAAAGCGAGGGATAAGAGTTTGTGATGGGTACTTACTATGTCTTGACTTGAGTGAAGACCTCCCCGGCAATGGCACCAGAAATCCTTCTTGCTACGTCATGAGCTTGCGTTGGTTTTCCTTGAAGAGGAAAGGGTGATGCAGCAAAGTAGCATAAGTATTTCCCTCAGTTTTTGAGAACCAAGGTATCAATCCAGTAGGAGGCTCCTCAAAAGTCCCACGCACCTACATAAACAAACAAGAACCTCGCAACCAATGCAATAAAGTGGTTGTCAATCCCTTCACGGCCACTTGCGAAAGTGAGATCTGATAGAGATAATATGATAAGATAATATTTTTGGTATTTTTATGATATAGATTGGAAAATTAAAAGATGAAAATAAAACTAGATTGAAAGCTTATATGATAAAAGAGAGATCCGGGGGCCATAGGTTTCACTAGTGGCTTATCTCAAGATAGCATAAGTATTACGGTGGGTGAACAAATTACTGTCGAGCAATTGATAGAAAAGCGAATAATTATGAGATTATCTAGGCATGATCATGTATATAGGCATCACGTCCGTGACAAGTAGACCGACTCCTGCATGCATCTACTACTATTACTCCACACATCGACCGCTATCCAACATGCATCTAGAGTATTAAGTTCATAAGAACAGAGTAACGCATTAAAAGATGACATGATGTAGAGGGATAAACTCATGCAATATGATATAAACCCCATCTTTTTATCCTCGATGGCAACAATACATTACGTGCCTTGCTGCCGCTGCTGTCACTTTGAAAGGACACCGCAAGATTGAACCCAAAGCTAAGCACTTCTCCCATTGCAAGAAAGATCAATCTAGTAGGCCAAACCAAACTGATAATTCTAAGAGACTTGTAAAGATAACTTAATCACACATAAAAGAATTCAGAGGAGATTCAAATATTTCTCATAGATAAACTTGATCATAAACCCACAATTCATCGGATCTCGACAAACACACCGCAAAAAGAGTTACATCGAATAGATCTCCAAGAAGATCGAGGAGAACTTTGTATTGAGATTAAAAGAGAGAGAAGAAGCCATCTAGCTAATAACTATGGACCCGAAGGTCTGTGGTAAACTACTCGCAACTCATCGGAGAGGCCTTGGAGATGATGTAGAGGCCCTCCGTTGTCGATTCCCCCTCCGGCGGAACGTCGGCGAAGGCTCCAAGATGGGATCTCGCGGATACAGAAGGTTACGGCCGTGGAAATAGTTTTTCGTGGTGCTCCTCAAAGGTTTCAGGGTACACGGGTATATATAGGAGGGGCCCACAAGGGTGGGGGGCGCGCCCACCTATAGGGGGCGCATCGGGCACCCTCGTAGCTGCCTCCATGCTACCTCTTGAGCACTGCGTTGGATTTCCCCGAAGAGGAGAGGATGATGCAGCAAAGTAGCGTAAGTATTTCCCTCAGTTTTTGAGAACCAAGGTATCAATCCAGTAGGAGGCTGCGCGAGTCCCTAGTACCTGCACAAAACAATAGCTCCTCGCAACCAACGCGATTAGGGGTTGTCAATCCCTTCACGATCACTTACGAGAGTGAGATCTGATAGAGATGATAAATAATATTTTTGGTATTTTTGATATAGATATGCAAAGTGAAAAGTAAAAGGAAAAGTAAAAACAAAACAAGTGTCAAAGTGATGGAGATTGATATGATGAAAATAGACCCGGGGGCCATATGTTTCACTAGTGGCTTCTCTCAAGAGCATAAGTATTCTACGGTGGGTGAACAAATTACTGTTGAGCAATTGACAGAATTGGGCATAGTTATGAGAATATCTAGGTATGATCATGTATATAGGCATCACGTCCGAGACAAGTAGACCGACTCCTGCCTGCATCTACTACTATTACTCCACTCATCGACCGCTATCCAGCATGCATCTAGAGTATTAAGTTAAAAATAGAGTAACGCCTTAAGCAAGATGACATGATGTAGAGGGATAAATTCATGCAATATGATAAAAAAACCATCTTGTTATCCTCGATGGCAACAATACAATATGTGCCTTGCTGCCCCTTCTGTCACTGGGGAAGGACACCGCAAGATTGAACCCAAAGCTAAGCACTTCTCCCATTGCAAGAACTACCAATCTAGTTGGCCAAACCAAACGGATAATACGAAGAGACTTGCAAAGATAACCAATCATACATAAAAGAATTCAGATAAGATTCAAATATTTTTCATAGATAAACTTGATCATAAACCCACAATTCATCGGTCTCAACAAACACACCGCAAAAAGAATATTACATCGAATATATCTCCACGACAGAGGGGGAGAACATTGTATTGAGATCCAAAAAGAGAGAAGAAGCCATCTAGCTACTAGCTATGGACCCGAAGGTCTGAAGTAAACTACTCACACTTCATCGGAGAGGCTATGATGATGATGTAGAAGCCCTCCATGGTGGATGCCGCCTCCGACGGTGCTCCGAAACAGGCCCCAAGATGGGATCTCGTGGATACAGGAAGTTGCGGCGGTGGAATTCGGTTTTTGGCTCCTGTTCTGATCGTTTGGGGGTACGTAGGTATATATAGGAGGAAGGAGTACGTCGGTGCAGCAACAGGGGGGCCACGAGGCAGGGGGCGCGCCCTAGGGGGGGCCACCCTCGTGACCGCCTCTGTTACTTCTTGGAGTAGGGTCCAAGTCTCCTGGATCACGTTCGGTGAGAAAATCACGTTCCCGAAGGTTTCATTCCGTTTGGACTCCGTTTGATATTCCGTTTCTTGAAACATCAAACGAGCAAAAAAACAGCAATTCTGGGCAGGGCCTCCGGTTAATAGGTTAGTCCCAAAATAATATAAAAGTGGAAAATAAAGCCCAATATAGTCCAAAACAGTAGATAAAGTAGCATGGAGCAATCAAAATTATAGATACGTTGGAGACGTATCGGGCATCCCTAAGCTTAATTCCTGCTCGTCCTCGAGTAGGTAAATGATAAAAAGAGAATTTTTGATGCGGAGTGATACTTTGGCATAATTTCAATGTAAATCTTCTTAATTTCGGTATGAATATTCAGATCCGAAAGATTCAAGACAAAAGTTCATATTGACATAAAAATAATAATACTTCAAGCATACTTACTAAGCAATTATGTCTTCTTAAAATAGCATGGCAAAAGAAAGTTCATCCCTACAAAATCATATAGTTAGGCTATGCTTCATTTTCGTCACACAAATATGTTCCCAACTTCTATACCCCGATGACAAGCCAAGCAGTTGCTTCATACTTAAATAATCTCAAACATTTTCAACCTTCACGCAATACATGAGCGTGAGCCATGGAATAGCACTATGGGTGGAATAGAATATGATGATGGGGATTGTGTGGAGAAGACAAAGAAGGAGAAAGTCTCACATTGACGAGGATAATCAACGGGCTATGGAAATGCCCATCAATTGATGTCAACATGAGGCGTAGGAATTGTCATGCAAAGGATGCACTAGAGCTATAAATGCATGCTCAACAAAAGAAAACTAGTGGGTGTGCATCCAACTTGCTTGCTCACGAAGACCTAGGGCATTTGAGGAAGCCCATGTAGGAATATACAAGCCAAGTTCTATAATGAAAAATTCCCACTAGTATGAAAAAGACAACTTATGAGACTCACTATATGAAAAACATGGTGCTACTTTGAAGCACAATATATGAGACTCACAACATGAAGAACAAGGTGCTACTTTGAAGCACCTTGTATGGCACTCACTACATGAAGAACAAGGTGCTACTTTGAAGCACAAGTGTGGAAAAAGAGATAGTAAGATTGCCCTTTTTATTTATTTTTATTTTTTTGGGGACTTTTTTTGGATTGGGCAATGCTCTAATAATGATGATCATCACACTTCTATTGATCACAACGTAAGGATTACAACTCAAAACTAGAACAAGATATGACTCTATATGAATGCCTCCGGCGGTGTACCGGGATGGTGCAATGAATCAAGAGTGACATGTATGGAAAATAATGCATGGTGGCTTTGCCACAAATACGATGTCAAGTAGATGATCATGCAATGGCAATATGACAAAAGTAAAGTATGTCACGATGATGATCGGAACGGTGGAAACTTGCATGGCAATATATCTCGGAATGGCTATGGAAATGCCATAATAGGTAGGTATGGTGGCTGTTTTGAGGAAGATATAAGGAGGTTTACGTGTGATAGAGCGTATCGTATCACGGGGTTTGGATGCACCGCGAAGTTTGCACCAACTCTCAAGGTGAGAAAGGGCAATGCACTGCATCCGAAGAGGCTAGCAAAGGCGGAAAGGTAAAAGTCATTATAATCCATGTACTCAACATTAGTCAAAAGAACTCATATACTTATTGCAAAAATTTAGAAGTCATCAAAAATCAAGTACTACGCTCATGCTCCTAGGGGGATAGATTGGTAGGAAAAGACCATCGCTCGTCCCCGACCGCCACTCATAAGGATGCACAAGCCAGGTACACTTCATGTTTCAAATTTGTTACACAACTTTAAACATACGTGCATGCTACGGGATTTGATAACTTCAACACAAGCATTCTTTAAATTCATAATCACCCAACTAGCATGACTTTAATATCACTACCTCCATATCTCAAAACAGTTATCAAGTATCAAACTTTTCTTAGTATTCAACGCACTCAAAAGAAAGTTTCACATATCTTGAATACAAAGTATATTAATTTTAAGCAAATTACCATGCTATTAATGACTCTCAAAATAATCTAAGTGAAGCATGAGAGATCAATAGTTTCTTTAAAACAAATCCACAACCGTGCTCTTAAAATATCCAAGTGAAGCACTAGAGCAAAAATTATCACGCTCAAAAGATATAAGTGAAGCACTATGAGCAAAACTATCAAGCTCAAAAGATATAAGTGAAGCACGTAGAGTATTCTATCAAATTCCAATTTATGTATGGCTCTCTCAAAAGTTGTGTAGATCAAGGATGATTGTGGTAAACTAACAAGCAAAGACGCAAATAATACAAGACGCTCCAAGCAAAACACATATCATGTGGTGAATAAAAATATAGCTCCAAGTAAATTACCGATGGAAGTAGACGAAAGAGGGGATGCCTTCCAGGGCGTCCCCAAGCTTTGACTTTTTGGTTTCCTTGGATTATCTTGGGGTTGCCATGGGCATCCCCAATCTTAGGCTCTTTCCACTCCTTGTTCCATAATCCATCAAAAGAATTTACCCAAAACTTGAAAACTTCACAACACAAAACTCAATAGAAATCTCGTGAGCTCCGTTAGAGAAAGAAAAGAAAAGACTACTTTAAGGTACTGTAATGAACTCATTCTTTATTTATATTGGTGTTAAACCTACTGTACTCCAACTTATCTATGGATTATAAACTATTTTACTAGCCATAGATTCATCAAAATAAGCAAACAACACACGAAAAACAGAATCTGTCAAAAACAGAACAATCTGTAGTAATCTGTAACTAACGCAAACTTCCGGAACTCCAAAAATTCTAACAAAATAGGACGACCTAGACAATTTATTTTATGATCAGAATCAATTGGAATCAGTATTTGATCACGTTCTGGTGATTTTTAACAATTGTTTTCGTGAACAGAAAGATTCTGAAAATTACAGCAAGATCAAATAACTATCATCCAAGAAGATCCTATAGGTCTAACTTGGCACAAACACTAAGTAAAACATAAAACCACATCTAAACAGAGGCTATATGGATTATTTATTCCTAAACAGAAGCAAAAGTAAAAATCCTAAAAATAAAATTGGGTTGCCTCCCAACAAGCGCTATCGTTTAACGCCCCTAGCTAGGCATAAAAGCAAGGATAGATTTAAGTATTGCCGTCTTTGGTAGGCAATCCATAAGTGGCTCTCATGATAGATTCATATGGTAATTTTATTTTCTTTCTAGGAAAGTGTTCCATGCCTTTCTTTAATGGAAATTGGAATCTAATATTCCCTTCCTTCATATCAATAATTGCACCAATCGTTCTAAGGAAAGGTCTACCAAGAATAATAGGACAAGAAGGATTACAATCTATATCAAGAACGATAAAATCTACGGGCACATAATTCCTATTTGCAACAATTAGAACATCATTAATTCTTCACATAGGCTTTTTAATAGTGGAATCCGCAATATGTAAGTTTAGAGAGCAATCATCAAAGTCACGGAAGTCTAGCAAATCACACAAAGTTTTGGGGATAGTGGAGACACTAGCACCCAAATCACACAAAGCATAAAACTCATGATCTTTAACTTTAATTTTAATAGTTGGTTCCCACTCATCATAAAGTTTTCTAGGGATAGAAACTTTCAACTCAAGTTTTTCTTCATAAGATTGCATCAAGGCATCAACAATATGTTCAGTAAAGGCTTTGTTTTGACTATAAGCATAAGGAGAATTTAGCATGGATTGCAACAAGGAAATACAATCAATTAAAGAGCAACTTTCATAATTAAATTCCTTGAAATCCAATATAGTGGGTTTAGCGACATCTAGGTTTTTATTTCTTTCAATCCCACATTTATCAATTTCATCATCAAGATCTAAATACTCTGAATTTTTGGAACGCCTTCTAGGTAAAGGAAGATCATATTTAGTTTCATCAAGATTCATATTGCAAAACAAAGATTTAATGGGGGACACATCAATAACTTTTAGATCTTCATCTTGATTTTCATAGGAATTGGAAGAACACGCTTTAATAAAGCCATCTTTGGAACCACGCATCCTAGCGGTTCTTTATTTGCACTCATCAATGGAAATTCTCATAGCTTTGAGAGACTCATTGATATCATGCTTAGGAGGAATAGATCTAAGCTTTAAAGAATCAATTTCAAGAGAAATTATATCAATGTTCCTAGCCAAATCATCAACTTTAAGCAATTTCTCCTCAAGCAAAGCATTAAAATTATTTTGCAAACTCATAAATTCTTTAACACTAGTCTCAAATTCAGAGGGCATCTTATTAAAATTTCCATAAGAATTGTTGTTGGAATTTCCATAATTATTAGAAGGATTACTAGGATAAGGCCTACGATTAAAATTCCCTCTGTACGCGTTGTTACCAAAATTATTCCTACCAACAAAATTCACATCCATAGATTCATTATTATTCTCAATCAAACTGGACAAAGGCATATCATTAGGATCAGAAGAAACACTCTTAGCAGCAAATAATTTCATAAGTTCATCCATCTTTCCACTCAAAACATTAATTTCTTCTATCGCATGAACTTTTTTATTAGTAGATCTTTCGGTATGCCATTGAGAATAATTAACCATGATATTATCTAGGAGTTTAGTAGCATCTCCTAAAGTGATTTCCATAAAAGTGCCTCCCGCAGTCGAATCTAAAAGATTTCTAGAAGCAAAATTCAATCCGGCATAAAAGTTTTGTATAATCATCCACAAGTTCAAACCATGAGTAGGACAATTACGTATCATTAATTTCATTCTCTCCCAAGATTGGGCAACATGTTCATGATCAAGTTGCTTAAAATTCATAATATCGTTCCTAAGAGAGATGATCTTAGCGGGAGGAAAATACTTAGAGATAAAAGCATCTTTGCACTTGTTCCAAGAATCAATACTATTTTTAGGCAAAGATGAAAACCACGCTTTAGCACGATCTCTAAGCGAAAAAGGAAATAGCTTCAACTTAACGACATCATTATCGACATTTTTTTTCTTTTGCATATCACATAAATCAACGAAGCTATTCAGATGAGTAGCGACATCTTCACTAGGAAGGCCGGCGAATTGATCTTTCATAACAAGATTCAACAAAGCAGTATTGATTTCACAACATTTAGTATTGGCAAGAGGAGCAATCGGAGTGCTAAGGAAATCATTATTATTGGTATTGGTGAAGTCACACAATTTGGTAGTATCTTGAGCCATCGCGACAAACAAGCAAACTAACACAGGAGCAAACAAAAGGCAAGCGAGAAAAAGGCAAACGGGAAAAAGAGGAGGAGATTGGGAAAGAGAGGGCGAATATAACGGCAAGGGTGAAGCGGGGGAGAGAAAACGAGAGGCAAATGGCAAATAATGTAATGCGGGAGATAGGGATTGTGATGGGTACTTGGTATGTCTTGACTTGAGCGAAGACCTCGCCGGCAACGGCGCCAGAAATTCTTCTTGCTACCTCTTGAGCACTGCGTTGGATTTCCCCGAAGAGGAGAGGATGAAGCAGCAAAGTAGCGTAAGTATTTCCCTCAGTTTTTGAGAACCAAGGTATCAATCCAGTAGGAGGCTACGCGCGAGTCCCTAGTACCTGCACAAAACAATAGCTCCTCGCAACCAACGCGATTAGGGGTTGTCAATCCCTTCACGGTAACTTACGAGAGTGAGATCTGATAGGGATGATAAATAATATTTTTGGTATTTTTGATATAGAGATGCAAAGTGAAAAGTAAAAGGCAAAGTAAAAACAAAACAAGTATTAAAGTGATGGAGATTGATATGATGAAAATAGACCCTGGGGCCATAGGTTTCACTAGTGGCTTCTGTCAAGAGCATAAGTATTCTACGGTGGGTGAACAAATTACTGTTGAGCAATTGACAGAATTGAGCATAGTTATGAGAATATCTAGGTATGATCATGTATATAGGCATCACGTCTGAGACAAGTAGACCGACTCCTGCCTGCATCTACTACTATTACTCCACTCATCGACCGCTATCCAGCACGCATCTAGAGTATTAAGTTAAAAACAGAGTAACGCCTTAAGCAAGATGACATGATGTAGAGGGATAAATTCATGCAATATGATAAAAAAACCATCTTGTTATCCTTGATGGAAAGAATACAATACGTGCCTTGCTGCCCCTTCTGTCACTGGGGAAGGACACCGCAAGATTGAACCCAAATCTAAGCACTTCTCCCATTGCAAGAAGTACCAATCTAGTTGGCCAAACCAAACGGATAATTCGAAGAGACTTGCAAAGATAACCAATCATACATAAAAGAATTCAGAGAAGATTCAAATATTGTTCATAGATAAACTTGATCATAAACCCACAATTCATCGGTCTCAACAAACACACTGCAAAAAGAAGATTACATCGAATAGATCTCCATGAGAGAGGGGGAGAACATTGTATTGAGATCCAAAAAGAGAGAAGAAGCCATCTAGCTACTAGCTATGGACCCGAAGGTCTGAAATAAACCACTCACACTTCATCGGAGAGGCTATGATGATGATGTCGAAGCCCTCCGTGGTGGATGCCCCCTCCGGCGTAGCTTCGGAACAGGCCCCAAGATGGGATCTCGTGGATACACGAAGTTGCGGCGGTGGAATTAGGTTTTTGGCTCCTGTTCTGATCGTTTGGGGGTACGTAGGTATATATAGGAGGAAGGATTACGTCGATGGAGCAACAGGGGGCCCACGAGGCAGGGGGGCGCGCCCTAGGGGGGCGCCCCCCACCCTCGTGACCGCCTCTGTTACTTCTTGGAGTAGGGTCCAAGTCTCCTGGATCACGTTCGGTGAGAAAATCACGTTCCCGAAGGTTTCATTCCGTTTGGACTCCGTTTGATACTCCGTTTCTTCGAAACACTGAAATAGGCAAAAATACAGCAATTCTGGGTTGGGCCTCCGGTTAATAGGTTAGTCCCAAAAATAATATAAAAGTGGAAAATAAAGCCCAATATAGTCCAAAACAGTAGATAAAGTAGCATGGAGCAATCAAAAATTATAGATACATTGGAGATGTATCACTCCTCTGTTGCTTGACGTCCACTCCAAGTCCCCTGGATCACGTTTGTTCCGAAAAGATCTCTCCCGAAGGTTTCATTCCGTTTGGACTCCGTTTGATATTCCTTTCCTTCGAAACACTGAAATAGGCAAAAAAACAGCAATGCGGGCTGGGCCTCCGGTTAGTAGGTTGGTCCCAGAAATGATATAAAAGTGTAAAGTAAAGCCCATAAACATCCAAAACAGGTAATATAATAGCATGGAACAATAAAAAATTATAGATACGTTGGAGACGTATCACTTCGCCCGATACCACATGCTTTTATTTACAAGCGTCTATTTTACAAACGGTTTTGGTTGAAAACGACGATCCAATCACGGCCTAAGATGGTGAGTTGGTCGGAAGATCATATGGTTTCACCTCTAACCTACCCCAGTTGTCCTATAGGCTATGAATGAAACATAAGACAATGAACTTCTTAAGCTCAGAAACAACAGAAGAGGTTGATCTTCATAACATGCAAATCACAGGCATTGGCTCAACATGCAAAACAATATGAAACATTATTCTCAGGAGGCACGGTGAACAGCTCATGATTTCGCATGCCACAACATTCCAAGCTCAATTTGCAATCGAACTCACAAGGCCTGGCATTACATAGAAAACATTCAGAACAAACTCTTAAAATGCCTTACATAAGTCAACATTCATGTGACTATGCATCTCAGCAGAGTAAATATTTCTGAACTGAAGACAGGAATTGGAAAAAACGGTCGACGATGCTCACAGCAAAGGCTGTCCCACTCAAAAATATCTAATGCATGTCTTCTGGCTAACATCAATGAGCAAAATTTGACAAGGTTTTCCAATTCCAATATATTAAACTAATGTCTTCTTGCTAACATCAATGATTAAACTTTGACAAGCTTTTCCCATTCAAAATATGTAATGCCTATGATTGTGGAACAGGAAGGGTTTGTCATCAGTTTGTCACCTGATAGTCTGGTGGCTCAAGGTGACAATGAATGATTAGAGAACCATTCGATGTATTGTGCATGATGAAGTATTATGGAGGACACGAACCATCTGAACATTTTGTACAGTTCCACTAAAATCAAGGTGAGCATCCCTGTGATTTCGTATTTATATGCTGCAAGAAAACAAAGACACATCAGCACACACATGAATATTGGCCCCAGTGTCAACCCACCAGTCGGTGGACTAACAAACTGAAATTACGGTAAACATATTACCATACCCAGATGCCCCATCATTGTTGCTTAGAATGACATTAACGGACTTGGAGTCCTATCCTGGCTTCGTGTACTTGTTTGGGCACTTCTTGCCCAGTGCACTCCACGTGTTGTAGAGTTGCCTATGCTCTCTGCAGACTAGTTATGTCACCAGCATCTAGTAATACTCCGTAAAACTTCTCGATCATTCCTTCTGTAATGTAGCACAAACGGTGACTGCTTCTTTCTGCAAAGTGGTAAGACCATCTGGACCCACTAATGCAACAATTTGCCTTAGACACATTGGCTCCTTTTGTGTAGTTCAACTAAAATCAAAGTCGAAATAAAACCGAGCTTTAATTTTGATATCCCTGTAAGGAACAATAGGTATAAGGGAAACAATTACTGAGAAATAACGGTTGATGACTTGTACTCCCAGAAGAAAAACATCTACTGATCTACCTTATCTTAATGGGAAACAAAGCAGGAGAGTAGGAATTCTCAATCAGTGTGATGCATTCATATTAACTGAGACATTATCTTAACAATGCCTTGTTTCAACATGTATAAAGAATGACATAGCAGAAAAGTGCCATTCCTAAAACAATGCGACTGATTCATATTAACAGAGACATTATCTTAACAATACCTTGGTTAAACATGTAGAAAGAACTACAAAGCAGGATAGTACCATTTGTAAAACACTATAACTGATATATAATAACAGAGACATTATCTAAACAATACATTTCTTAAACATGTACTTCGGCCGATCCCTAACAGAAATGGTACAACTGCCGATCCCTAAAAAGTGTTGAAGTTTTGAACTAAGATTCAGTAGTTAATTCTGAGGAAAGTCGGTACTGACCTTTCAAGACCAAGATTTGAAACAACTCGTGAGGAAGACCTAAAAGAGATCTCAACACATATATGGAAATCCGGTCTCCTTCTGTGCAGTTCCACCAAAATTAAGCGAAGCAAAATGTCACAATAGCAAAAAGTTGAATAGATATCCTTGTTTTAACAGAGGCAAAAAAGGAATCAATTACTGGCCAATAAAGGAGGATGAAACATGCAGGCACAAAAATAGTAAACCTGCCAATCCCTAACAAGTGTTGCAGTTTTGAACTAAGATTCAGTAGTTAATTCTAAGAGTGGCATTGCTTAATTTTACCAGCGGCATTAGATTAACAAAAAGCATAAACAGTTCCAGGGGAGAGTGGGTGCAACAACATCATGTGCTTCCATCTACTTATAAAGGGGGTGATGCAGAGTTTTGTTGTAACAAAGAAACAAGCATCATGTCTGGGTTGGAACAATTTTTGTTCACTTAATGGTAAAAGGCAGCAGTTCAATAGCTTCAATTCAACATTTATCCAAAATAGTACCAATACAAGTAGCACAACATCTCAAAGCACACTGTAGTATCATGTGGACGAAAGTCAGTACTGACCTTTCTTGACCAAGATTTGAAACAACTCGCGAGGAGGACTTGAAAGAAATCCCAACACATATATGAAAATCCATGATCTCCTTTTGTGCAGTTCCACCAAAATTAAGCAAAGTCGTCGGTGTGACATTCAATTTGAACTGCACAAAACACTCTTAAAACAAAAGTGTTTCATGTAGCGAAGCAAAATGTCGCAATAGCAACAAGTTGAATAGATATCCCTACTTTAACAAAGGCAAAAAACGAATCAATTACTGGCAAATAAAGGAGGATGAAACATGCAGCCACAAAAATGGTAATCCCGCCAATCCCTAACAAGTGTTGCAGTTTCGAACTAAGAATGAGTAGTTAATTCTGAGAGTGGCATTGCTTAATTTTACTAGTGGCATTAGATTAGCAAAAAGCATAAACAGTTCCAGGGAAGAGTGGGCGCAACAACAACATGTGCTTCCATTTACTTATAAAGGGGGTGATGCAGAGTTTGTTGTAAAAAAGCAACAAACATCATGTCTGGGTTGGTCCCATTTTTGTTCACTACTTAATGGGAAAAGACAGCAATACAATAGCTTCAATTCAACATTTATTTAAAACAATACCAATACAAGTAGCACAGCATCTCAAAGCACACTGCACAATCATTTGGATGAAGGCCTGTACTGACCTTTCATGAGTCGACCAAGATAAAATACGAATCTACCTTCACGAATAGGAAATCCAATCTCGTTTTGTGTAGTTGCACTGAAATCAAGCAAAGTTCACGGTGTGACATTTAAGTTCGCTATAGCAACAAGTTGAATAGATATCCCTGTTTTAATAGAGGCAAAAAAGGAAACAATTACTGGCCAATAAAGGAGGATGAAACAAATGGCGACAAAAAGAAGCATCTAACTTATCTTGATGGAAAACAAAGTAGGACAATAGCATTCCTAAAGCGGTTGCATTGATTCATATTAAGAGAGACATTCTCTTAAAACAACATTTGTTAAAAATGTAATTTACTTTTAATAGTGGCATTGCTTCAATTTTCCAGCGGCATTCTTAGATTAACAACAGTAAAATAGTTGTATGGGACATGGGACATGCCAGCACCATGTGCGTCCACACGTATAAATGGGTGATGCGGAGTATGTAGCCAAGAAGCATATCTACGTTGGTCCCATATTTGTTCTCTTTGAACCTTTTTCCTATGTGAGGACAGCAAATCTAGTCCTGCACAAACTACCCGACCCCCCCAGTTTCTTTCCTTTTTCAACAAAGAGATCGGTTCCTTACAGATGTGTGTACTGGGTTACCCCCTTTTTCCCTTTTCGACCAACAAAGCGGCTGGATAGCCAGTCTATACTACTTTCCCTCCCTCCTTTCCTCAGTGAACCACGTCCTAGATTCATGCTCCACCCCACCGCACCCTTCTTTCCTCTTTGAACCAAGACCTAGATTCGACTACATAATCGAAAAAGATCCGCATGCAGCTAGAGCAATGACGGTTTCAAAGAACTTATACCTTAGGGTCATTGGGATGTGGCAAGGCATGCGGCGGGAGGTCAAATCTACCCACACTACGTATGGCAGCGAGGAAGAAGGGGTCAGTGGCCCTCCCAGACAGGCGCCGGGTAAAAGAGAACAACGCATCTGCTACGTCTTGAGCTTGCGTTGGTTTTCCTCGAAGAGGAGAGGGTGATGCAGCAAGTGTAGCGTAAGTATTTCCCTCAGTTTTTGAGAACCAAGGTATCAATCTAGTTGGAGGCTCCTCAAAAGTCCCACACACCTACACAAACAAGCGAGAACTCAAGAACCAACGCATAATAAAGGGTTTGTCAATCCCTTCACGGCCACTTGAAAGTGAGATCTAATAAAGATAGTATGATAAGATAAATATATTTTTGGTATTTTATAATATAGATGCAAAAAGTAAAGATGCAAATAAAAGTAGATTGAAAGCAAATATGATAAGAGATAGACCCGGGGGCCATAGGTTTCACTAGTGGCTTCTCTCAAGATAGCATAAGTATTACAGTGGGTGAACAAATTACTGTCGAGCAATTGATAGAAAAGCGCATGGTTATAAGATTATCTAGGCATGATCATGTATATAGGCATCACGTCCATAACAAGTAGACCGACTCCTGCGTGCATCTACTACTATTACTCCACACATCGACCGCTATCCAGCATGCATCTAGAGTATTAAGTTCATAAGAACAGAGTAACGCATTAAGAAAGATGACATGATGTAGAGGGATAAACTCATGCAATATGATATAAACCCCATCTTTGTCGGGGAGAACTGATCGTGTCCCACGAACACCTACGGGACCTGGGTCCCTTGTGGTTCGGAGGGGGGCGGAGATTGCACAAAGAGCGGATCGAAGCGATGCACACGAGCAGGTTTACCCAGCTTCGGAGCTCTCCGGAGAGATAATACTCCTACTGCTGCTTTAGTGGATTATCTTGGTGTTCTTGCTAGGGAGAAACGGGAGCTACAAAACCTAGCCTGAGTGTGTGGCCTTGTATGAGTAGGATGAACTAAGTCGGAGCTGAACCGAACCCTTTCTACGTTGCACCTGGGCCTCCTTTTATAGGCACAAGGGGTCACCACATGTGGCAAGTAGAAAAGGGTAAGATAGTAAAACATAGGTTGGTACACGCTTTACAAAGTGTACAGTAATCTATACCTAACTCGACGGCAAGGGACAAGAGTCATCAATGCCCGTCTCGATCGCCCGAAAAGGTAATGAGGACCGTCAAGCGCGGCTCCGTTTGCCACGATGGTAGCTTGTCGGCGCCTTGTCGCTACTCCCGCTGGTTGCACAGCCCGTCGACGCAGCGTGCTTGGGAGAGCCCGTGGTGACACGTTGGCGGGTGGTGGGCGGAGATGAAGAGAGGTCGCCCGCCCGCAAGCGCCTTGCCGCGAGGAACCTTGTCGCGCTTGGGAGGCTTGTCGCTCACCAAGCCTTCCGCAAGCTCCTCTTGCGGGGCCTTGTTTCCAGCGCCCTAAGTGGCCTTCCGGCAAGCTCCTCTTGCGGGGTCTTGACTACTTTGTTCTTGAATGGCTCCCAAGGCAGCGAGAGGACCTTGGCGGTCATCAGGCCAACCTGCCGTGGGGCGCTGCAATCTGTCCGTGACGAGTTCGGGGTACTAGGGTACCCCTACTCTAGTACACCGGCAGGAGCCCCGGGCTGGGCCACCTGCAGCGCCAAGCTCTGTTGGGCCGGGCCCAAAACAGTCTGCAGGCACGCGTGGTCTTGATTACGCTGTTATTCACCTTGGTCCCACCACGTCTCCCACGAACGCCACGCACCGGACGTGGCGTCGTGGGGGAGATCGTGGGGCTTTCTTTAATGGGGAAAATCGGAACGCCCGTCCCCTCCCCCCTTTATAAGCAGGGGGAACAGGGGCAGAGCGCCCACTTGCCCTCGCTGTCACATCGGAAAACCCCCGTCGATTTCCCCTTTCTTCTCGAGTCCAGAGAGCGACGCTCCGCCCCCTCCATTGCCACCGGTGCCACCAACGCCGTCGGCTTCCTCCACCACCACCCCCTATGGCTCCGAAGGCCGATAAGGGAAAAGGCGTGAAATCGGCCGAGGCGCAGCGGCTCGCGGCGCTGCGGAAGGAGCGGGCCCTCTTCGATCCCCTGCTCAACAAGAAGGAGCTGCGGAATCTGTACTATCTCTTCTGGTCGACGGAGACCCGTGCGCACCCGCGCACGAGGGTCATCTCCGCCGCCACATCCGCTAAGGTCTCCATCGGGTACCCCTTCTTCGCGATTTTCTTCTGGTGCGGGCTCTGCCCGCCTTTTTCTGAATTCTTCTGCGATGTTATGAACACGTATGGCCTCCACCTCCTTGACTTCACCCCCAACGCCATCCTCACCATGGCCGTCTTCGCACATCTCTGCAAGAACTTTGTCGGGGTCCACCCAAACGTCGCACTCTTCCGCCACTACTTCTCACCCCGCATAGAGAGAGGAGAGCCGCTTGCCGGAGGAATTGCATGGACCTCTAGGATCGGCAAGAAGGAAGCGTATCTTCACGGAGAGTTGTGCAGCAAGTGGGAGGAGTGGAGGGCTGACTGGTGCTGGATCTTAGAGGAGGAGCCATAGTCTTTTACTGCCCTGCGCAAAACCCCCCTAGTTCGCGGCAACGATTGGAGCAACTTGGCGCCGGAGAACGACAAATTGAAGATTGCCACGACTAGGATTTTGCGTCTCCGGCAAGCATGGCTCACCGTAGGGGCAGTTGGCGCGGACTTCCTTCGCCGCCGCATTGCGCCCTTGCAGGAGAGAGGGAAGCCTGCTTGGGAATTCCAGAACGCGGCGGATATCATGAGGCTGCACCGGGTCTGAATTGGAATTTCACTACCACGGAGCTTGGCGGCATGCTGCGGGAGCTGTTCAAGCTCAAGCGGATAACCCGGATGGTGCATGTTGCGAGGGAGTTGTGCCCTTGTGCAACAATTGCCGTAAACAGCGGCATCCGCGCGATAATGCCGCCAGCGATTCCCATGGAATCGTTCCAACTGGCGAGAGCCTGCCGATGACATAGTGCAGCAATTCTTCGACAACTTAGTTGAAGTGCCGATCCACGCCGACGAAAGCAGAGGTGGCTCACCGCGACACCTGCGATCAGGAGATGGCGCGATCGCCACGAGGTTGGAGGAGGCTGCGAGGCTGCTGCCGCCGCGCGTTTGGGTTCACATCGAGGAGGCGAGAGGGCCGAGGCGGCAAGCCTTGCCGACCGAGAAGAGTTCGTCGGCGGAGGAGGAGCAGTCCGAGACCGACAACGAACCGAAGCGAGCCTGCAGGAACACCTCTCCTCCGCCGTCAAGTAGCTTGCCGCAAGAGGGGCCCGCTGTGCCGCCAAGGAGACGCCTCCATAAAGGCGGAGAAGTGGCGGGCGGCCTATGGTCCAACAGCCGCATCACCGCCCGACGCGCTCCACCGCGGCAAACAACATGCTTGTGGGGCGCCTCATTCTGCTGCGGCGACGGGCGCAGGGTCTTCTGGAGTCGCGGCCCCTATACCCGCCAAGCGTCAGAGGGAGTCTTCTCCTCCAATCCGTCGCGCCGGAGCAGAGTTTGATCTCTCCGCCCTCAGCTCCGAGGAAGAAGAGGAAGAGTAAGATCTTGTCACTGCTATTTGTAATCTTCCAATTTATTGCTTTATCTCATATCTGACTGGTTCCACTCTGAACCTTCTTCTTCAGGACGTCGGCTCAGAGAGTGCGGAAGAGGGCCAAGACGCCGTGGTTGTCGTCTCAGATGACTCCCACAGCAACAGGGGCACGTCCGGACTCCCTTACGGATCCGGCAACCCTTCAACAGAGCAGCCCCCAGCACAGCCACCAGCGTAAGTGTTTGGTATGCTTCTCATGGTTAGGCGTGCTTGGGTGCTCTTCCGTCACTGATATCTGGTTTGTTGAATTTTGTAGGAGCAGAGCAGCCACATCATGGAGCACCGGAGGCTACTCCTGAGGTCCAGCCTCATCAGGAGGCCCCGGAGGTCACTCCCGAAATTCTGCTTGCTTCAACTACGCCGCCAAGGGAGAATTCTCCGCCAAGGGAGCGCTCTCCGGCGAGGGAGGCCTCTCCGACGAGGGGAGCTTCCCCGACAAGGGCTGGCGCCGACGACCCTCCGGTGGTGGAGACCACGGCAACAGACCCTACTGCAGGTAATCTTCTTGTTTGATAGTTTCCCTTGGGTTCTTTTCTTCTTCTGTTCTTCTCTTTCGAACATCTGCCTGATTTGTGCTTTCTTCTTCTGACCATCAGATCCATCTGCCGGAGATCTGATGGAGATTGAGGCCGCTTGGCCGAGAAGACGCCTTCATGGCGACAATGTCGACGCCGCCAACATGGAGGAGGAGGCTGGCGCTGACGGGCCCGGGCCGCGAGGAGGCCGCCGGCTCTTGGCGCAGAGGCGGGAGGAATCGCGATCGTCTTGGCGGCCCGAGGCGCAGGAGGCGCCAGCGCTGCACCGACCGCTGATCCTCCGCCACCGACGCCGCGCTGACTCAAGATCCCAGCCCGGCGCCTACCAAGGCGGCGAGGGTGTCTTTATCAAGCTCCCCTGGGCATCAAGCTCCAGGGCACCGGTCGAGGGGGAGACTTTCGACGTAGAACTGCTTGCCTCCGCCGGGCTGTCGCTGGTTGATGCCCCAAGGAGCAGCAGCGGTGAGCCTGAGGAGGAGCAGCTGCTAAGGAAGTTGCTGTCGCTCTACCGCGCCCGACAAGCCAAACTGGAGTCCAGGGAGGCGCTTGTCGCGAGGGCAGGAGCTGATTTGGAGAAGCGCGCGGAAGAGCTCCGGCGCGCCAACAAAGAAACTCTCCGGGATATAGCGGAGGTGCGGGAGCAGCTTGCTGAGGAGCGCACGGCCTTCATCTTGGAGAAGGGCGAGGTTGAGGAGCAGCAGAGGCTTGCGCGAGAAGCTCTCCGCTCGAGAAGGTGGTGGCGCGCGGAAGATCAACCTCGACAGCTTTGAGGAAGATCTTGCCGTCTTGTGAGCGAGCGATTGGCGGGCCACTTCAGGAGGCAAAAGATGCTGCTGCGGCTGCTGAGGCCGCCAAGAGGGAATTGGAGGCGAGGTGGCTCAGCTGGAGTCCGCCCTCCGGAAGAGTCTTGAGGAGGTCGCGGGTTGAAGCCTTGGCGAGAAGGGCGCACACACCTCGGCGAGCTACAAGGTCGTTTTGCTGAAAAGATCAAAGAGCTCGATGCCGCCAAGGACTCCAAGGCGGATCTGGAGCTGAAATTGACCACCTTGACGGAGAAGTTGAATGGCGCCAAGGAGCGGGAAGCGGGCCTGCTGGAAAATATCAAGGCCACCGAGGAGCTGCTGTCGAATGCTGTGACCACCCGGAATAATCTTCGAGACAACATAATGCACTGGACAGAAGGTCTTGTGGACACCGCAGCCGGCATCCATAATGAGCTGATGGAGTTGGGGATGACAGATCTTGGATACTCCACTGACGAGAACCTCCAACCCAGCGTCAAGCTCAACCTATTCTTCAAAGGCATGTTGGCGGGTATTCAGCGGCTCCGGGAAGAGGTCCCGAAGCAACTGGCGGAGGAATCACGCCAAGTCTGCGCCGAGGCTCTCCAGAAGGTGTTGATGAAGGTGGCCTTCCGCAACCCAGGCGTCGATTTCACCAAAGTCCTCAAGTCCCTGCCTCCATCCGCCGATGTTGAAGCGCTCAAGGCCCTTGTCGCACCCATTGTGGACAGGGTGAGCGGAGTTAAGAGGCTCGAGGGCGACCGCGTGGACTAGGCCGCCAAGTCTATCTTTCTCTTGTCGCTGTAGATTATGTTTAGGTAAAAAGTCCATTAGACCCGCGACAAGTTATTATGTAATATACACTATCTTAGGCCATCGAATGCAAATGTTATTTCCTTTACTCGATTTCTTCCCTTGTATGTTTATACCCTACGTTTTTAGGAGAACTTGTCAGTGCGAACACCTTTGCCGCGAGCGCTGAGTGCGGAACTTCGGCAGCCTGCTGGCAATGCCGCTCCCGACAAGCAACCTTGTCACAACTAGTTGCAGCACACTTAAATTGTTGAGCGGACTCGAAACAAAGTAAGGGCGCAAGCTAGTCGCGAGTCGGTTCCTCCACGCACAGGTTTTCCATACAAAGTACTATCGTTCGAGGAAGATAACTTAAAAATTTAAAACTGGCCGTTTAAACTTAGCAACTTAGCTTTTCTGTTGTCCATTTTCCGGCAAGGCGACAGTTCCTTGAGCGACGCTTGGCGGCCCACAGCGTTATCTTCTCCTTCCCCCCCGGTTAACTTGTGGGTGGATGAACTTTCTTCTTGTTTGAGAAGAAAGAAGAGAAAATAAAGTTATGGAGCCTAGTGGCTCGTCATCGCTTACCGGGTGCGGATGCTGCACGAAATGTTAGTAAACACATCCATATATAATTATGAAAGCATGTATTGACAAGTTGTGCGCAACACATACACTTTACTGATGCACGGGGTCTGCACCCGGCTTTGTACAAAGGATTACATGCAACAGCGGCAAGACTTGTACAAAAGGGTGGTTGCGGAACAGGTTCCGCAATCGCGCATATATGGGTAAAACTTGCGAAGATGCTCTATATTCCAGGAATTGCTCACGGGCGCCATCTTGGTCTCGGCGGACATCGCGGGCCTAGTGACTCGTTTCACCCGATAAGGCCTTCCCACCGGCGTCAACTTGTTGGAATTCTTGGCGGATTGAACGCGCGAAGAACAAGGTCGCCTTCCTCGAAGCTTCGGCATTAACTGCGGCTATGGTAGCGGCGCAAAGCTTGCTGATAACGAGCAGCTCGTACAGCAGCCTAAAGACGATCTTCCTCGAGGAGCAGCGCGTCATCTTGTCGCAACTGCTCTTGCTCAAGCTCATCATAAGCGAGCACTCGAGGTGACCCGTACACGAGTTCCGTGGGGAGAACTGCCTCTGCTCCATAGACTAGAGCGAAAGGTGTTTGGCCAGTGGCTCGATTTGGCGTCGTCCTGATCGACCAAAGAACCACCGGCAGCTCCTCGATCCAGTTTCTTCCGCACTTGCGCAGCTTGTCGAAAGTTCTGGTCTTGAGTCCTCGCAGCACTTCAGCGTTCGCTCTCTCTGCTTGACCGTTGCTTCTCGGATGAGCAACAGAAGCAAAGCAGATCTTGGCGCCAAGATCTTGGGCGTACTGCATGAAGGTGCGGCTCGTGAACTGCGTGCCGTTGTCGGTGATGATCCTGTTAGGAATCCCAAAACGGCAAACAATTGACCTGAAGAACTTGACTGCTGACTGTGCTGTTACCTTCCTCACTGGTTCCACTTCTGGCCACTTTGTGAACTTGTCGATTGCGACGTACAAGTACTCAAAGCCTCCGATTGCTCGGGGGAAAGGGCCGAGGATGTCGAGCCCCCAGACCGAGAAGGGCCAGGATAAAGGGATCGTCTGGAGAGCTTGAGCTGGTTGGTGTATCTGTTTGGAATGGAACTGGCACGCTTCACACTTGGTTACTTGTGCAGTTGCATCCTGGAGGGCTTCTGGCCAGAAGAAACCTTGCCGGAAAGCTTTGCCGGCAAGTGCTCTTCGCCAATGTGGTGACCACATATGCCTCTATGTATCTCTCGCCAACAGCTTACATCCATCTTCCTGCAAATACACTTCAATTTCACACCGTTGAGTCTTCTTACATGCAGGATGTTGTCAACAAACTGGTACATACTTGACTGCCGGGCTACTTTTTCCGCTTCTTCTTGCTCTTGGGAAGTTCTCACGTCTGTAGGAAGCGGACGAGTTCTTTGTGCCCATCTTTGGAGCTGCGGCTCGACAACAAGGACTAAAGGCTCATCCATCACTCGGGAACATCAGCCTGCGGCAAGAACACGTGGGTCCGCGGAGCTTGATGGTCCCCGCAAGCTTGCCGGGCGAAACTTGTCGGGGCGTTTGCTTCAACGATACAAACTGCTTGGTTTGTCGGAGACATACTGCTCCTCGGTGATACTGCGTTGGTTTTAGGGACCTTCTTGGCGGCGGCTTGAGGGAGCTCTGCGGAAAGCGATGCCGGAAACCAAATTTCTCTTCTTGCTCTGTCCTGTTGATGGTGTTACGGTTGGCTAAGTTAGCTTGAGCACAAAAATCCCTGGTTCCACAGGTAACTTAAGTGCGGCACATTTGGAGAGGCCATCAGCTATATCATTCTGAGCTCTTGGAACGTGTTCCATTTGCAAGCCTTCAAAGTGCTCTTCTAGCTTCCTCACTTCATCGACGTAAGCTTCCATCAACGGACTCTGATAATCTTTATTTACTTGGCGGACGACAAGTTGCGAGTCCCCCCTGACAATGAGCTTCCTGATCCCAAGGTCTACCGCAATCCTGAGACCGGCAAGCAAACCTTCATACTCTGCAGTATTATTTGTTGCTTGTTCCTTGGGAAAATGCATCTGGACTATGTACTTGAGGTGCTCTCCGGTGGGTGCGATAAGCAGCACGCCGGCACCGGCGCCTTGCAGCGAGAAGGCATCGTCAAAGTACATCAGCCACTCTTTATTTGCCTCCTTGACGGGGATGCTCGTCTCTGGAATTTCTTCGTCTTGCGTTGGCGTCCACTCAGCTATGAATTCCGCCAATGCTCTGCTCTGGATAGTTGAAGTGCTTTCAAACTTGAGGCCAAAACTTGACAATTCCAGTGCCCACTCGACAATTCTGCCCGTTGCTTCTGGATTTTGCAATATCCTCTTCAGCGGAAAGCGAGTGACAACTGTTATCTCGTGTGCTTGGAAGTAATGGCGCAGCTTTCTCGAGGCCATGAGGAGGCCGAAAAGCAACTTTTGCACACCAGAGTACCTTGACCTGGCTCCTTGCAGAAGGGAACTGACAAAGTAAACCGGGCACTGCACCATCTTCTTATGTATCTTGTCGCAACCCTGCGCTGACCCGTCCTTGTCGGGACCAGAGCTTGACGGCGAAGCCCCTTGCTTGTCGCTGGATGCGCCTGCCTCGGTTGCCGGCTCATCATCTGCTTCCCTCTCCGCTACTAACGCAGCACTAACCACTTGATTTGTTGCCGCTATATACAGCAGCAACTTCTCTTGTGGCTTAGGTGCGACAAGTATTGGAGTGGAAGACAGGTATCTCTTCAAGTCCCGCAGCGCAGCCTCCGCTTCGGGAGTCCATTTCATTGGACCTGCCTTTTTCAAAATTTTGAAAAATGGTAGGGCGCGTTCAGCAGACTTAGAGATGAACCTGCTGAGAGCAGCCACGCAACCGGCAAGCCTTCTAACATCCTTGACGCGCTTTGGTGCTTCAATCTGCTCAATGGCCTTGATCTTGTCGGGATTGGCTTCATTTCCCCGCTGAGACACAAAGAACCCGAGAAGCTTGCCGGAAGGGACTCCAAACACGCACTTCTCGGGGTTGAGCTTGAGGTTGATCTTGCGCAGATTTGCAAATGTTTCATCCAAATCCAGAACCAGAGTTGCTTTGTCCTTGCTCTTGACCACTATGTCATCCATGTATGCTTCTACATTTCTGTGTATTTGTGGTTCAAAGGCATCATGGACTACCCTTGCAAAGGTTGAACCAGCATTCTTCAAACCGAAAGGCATCCGTATAAAGCAGTATGTGCCACATGGTGTAATGAATGCGGTTTCTCTTCATCCTCTTCGCATGAAGATCGATGATATCTGAATATGCATCAAGAAATGAAAGCAGATCACATCCAGCCGTGGAGTCAACAATCTGGTCGATACGGCAAGGGAAATGGGTCTTTGAGACAAGCTTTATTAACATCGGTGAAGTCAATACAAAGTCTCCATTTCCCATTAGCCTTATGATACCACTACGGATTGGCCAACCACGTGGGGTGGAGGACTCCTCGATAAGCCTGCTGCTTCTAACTTCTTGATTTCTTACGCTATGAACTCTTGGCGCTCCTTTGCTGTTTCCTAACTTTTTGCTTGACGGGCGGCGTGAGGACAGACAGCTAGGTGGTGCTCAATTACTTTCACAGGAACACGGGGATGTCGATGGTTGCCATGCAAACACATCGACATTCGCCCGCAGAAAGCAACGAGCTCGCCTTCCTATTTAGGATCAAGCGTGGAATGCGATGGTGAAGGTACCACCAGTGCCATCCTCCTTGGCGGGCACCTTCTTGATCTTCGGCGGAGCTGCCATCGTCTTCTTGCACTTGCCGGTGGAGCTTGATGGCGCGTCCTCGACGGTAGCGCAGCACCGAGGAGGTGCGCTTGCGGAGTGGGCAACAGAGCTCTTACGGACTCGGTGGTCTTCTTCCCCGGAGCTCCGGTGACAAGTGGTTTGCTTTTCATTGCGGCTGCTGCATCCGGTAAATCTTGTCGGCACATATAAGCGCGTCCTTCTTGTCGCCATGGACAGAAATAGCGCTTATCGGGCCGGGCATCTTGAGTAGGTTGTAAGCATAATGAGAGGCAGCCATGAACTTGGCGAGTCTTTGGACGGCCAAGTATGCCATTGTAGGGCAATGGGAAATCGGCAACATCAAGCGTGACCCTCTCGGTTCTGAAGTTGAGCTCGCTGCGAATGTTACCGCAGCGTGATCTTCCCTTTGGGCTTGCTCCTTCTGGATTGATTCCTTGGAAAGTACCAGTTTCTTGAGCTCATTGTCGAGGATTTGAAGTTTCAAGCACCGCAGAAGAAATCAAGTTCAGGCCGGCCCGCCGTCAACCAGCATCTTTGTGACCTTGAGGTTGCGGATGGTTGGCGAGACCAACATCGGCAAGCACCCGACCGCGATGATGCGATCGGGGTGATCCTCAATGTCAAAGATGATGGGCGTCTGGACCACTTGAGAGGTTTGCGCGACTCTATGGAGGGTTCTGCTGCATTCACCTCACGCATCCATTGCTTGAGTTGGCGGTCGAGGTATGCAGAGAAGCACCACCGTCAACACAAAGGACCTATGTTGCCTTTTGAAACTCTTGCTCGTCCCGCTTCATCGTCTTCCATGTCCTCGTCATCTTCATCTTCGTCTTCTTCCTTGTCGCGGCCGGGGAGGTCATCACCTTGTTGCTGCTTGGCTTTGCCGCGGCGTCCTCCCCGACCGGGTCTTTTCTTACTTGCTGCACCTGCACCTTCTTGGGCTTTCTCCTTCTCTCGCCGCTCGTATTTAGCTCTCTGTAGCTCAACAAGCTGCTCGACTTTCTTGCAGCTCGGAGATCGTGGCCCTTAGTGCGGTGGATTTTACAAGATCTTGCTTGTTGGAGCTGTCGGGCTTGTCGGCGGCCGCCACAGCTTTGCGGTCGGCGTCACGGCAACCTCCTTGCCGGAGCTACCAGCCTTGGCTTTGTTGGCGGCCCCATCCTTGCGGATTGCTCGACAACTAGTACTTCTTGGTTTTCTTCCTCCTGTTGTTTAGCCACGGCTCTTTCTTGCCGGGCGATCTCCTCACCTTGCCGACTCTGTTCCCAAATTCTCTCACAGGAGTCTTCTTCCTTCTTCAGTAGCGTGCACACTTGTCGGCCAGGCGTAAAGCTCGCTGGCGTCTTTCACTTTGCACATCGCCATCTCCTCCCTCATCCTGCGGTTTCATACATTACGATGAAATGCACCGATCACGCAGCGGGGTGGGCGTGCAGGATGTTGTAGTGCACTCGATGAATCTCTGGATGAACTTGCGCAGGACTCTCCCTCCTACGGGCAAGCAGGTGGAGGTCACTCTCTGGCCATGAGGCTTGTGGTCACTGTGAAGGCGCCAACAAACTGGTGGCACAAATCTGCCAAGAAGAAATAGAGCTGTCCGGCAAGTGCATGAGCCAGATCCGACGTTTGGCTTGAGCACCGGGGAAAGTAGTTGGCGAGGATCTTGTCGTCTCGTCCCCCCGCGGCCTGCACCGCGATGGTGTAGATGCTGAGGAACTCCGATGGGTGTGTCCTGTCGTCATACTTCTCCCGCACATCTGGTATGAAATTTTTCTTGTCGGGCCACCGGACTTGCCGCAGCTCACGGGTGAAAGCAGGGCAACCTACCGCGTACGGTATGTCGCCTGGTTCCCCTGGCGCATGCATGTCGACGGTGGGCCCGGCGCGTTGGTCAGATTGACGGCGCGCTTCTCTTCGGCGCTCGATACGGGTTCGAGCGTCTTCTTCTTGCCGTTCTCGAAGAACTTGGCGCTGGTCGTGACGAGCTCGCGGATCTAACGACGCTGTGGAGTCGCTGTCGAGGTGGATCCGGCGAGTCGGCGATCTTGGCCTTCGGGAAGGGGAGTGCACGGTGGCTGCTCCCCCGTGAGTCTCGTCGCCATCAGCTCGTGCCTTGTCGCCTTGCCGCGGCCGCGAGGCACTCGGTTGCCGCGGGACGTCGCCGTTGGCGAAGCCGATGAGACTCTGAATTGTGGCCCTCCATTCGTCGACCTTGTCGGCCGTTGGAGGGTAATCTAAATAATCGAGCTCTTGCTAAGGCTTCCGCTGGTGTGGTTGGCGGCAACGGCGTACGGAGCGAAGAACGGGATGTGCTCGGACTCCTAACCAAGTTAGGAGGAGCAGCATCCCGCCCAAGCGACCGTACTCCGCTCGTACCAGCATGCTGGGGTGCATGCGGGTCTCGAGGGCCTCGGGATCCTCCAGCTTGGCCTTGATCCAACGAGCGTATGGTGCCGCGAGCATCAGGACGCTGTCTGTCCCGCGCCTCCTCAGAAGGACGCGGGGAAGATTCGGATGCCGATGCCGGTGCTGCCTTGTCCTTGGACCTGGCGGCATTGTGGGCTCTCTCGACGACGCCCGTTCCTCCGCCAGCGTTTCCCCCACCACTTGACAGCTCCGGTGGTGGTGGGTTCGACGCGGACGGCTCTGCTGCTGCCGAAGACTTCTTCTTCAGCGCCATGTTGACGAAGATGTTGATGAAGAAATTGCTCGTGTGAACGCTGGATAGGGTTCGCGCAGCCTCGCGCCCCCCTACCTGGCGCGCCAAAGATGTCGGGGAGAACTGATCGTGTCCCACGAACACCTACGGGACCTGGGTCCCTTGTGGTTCGGAGGGGGGCGGAGATTGCACAAAGAGCGGATCGAAGCGATGCACACGAGCAGGTTTACCCAGCTTCGGAGCTCTCCGGAGAGATAATACTCCTACTGCTGCTTTAGTGGATTATCTTGTGTTCTTGCTAGGGAGCAACGGGAGCTACAAAACCTAGCCTGAGTGTGTGGCCTTGTATGAGTAGGATGAACTAAGTCGGAGCTGAACCGAACCCTTTCTATGTTGCACCTGGGCCTCCTTTTATAGGCACAAGGGGTCACCACATGTGGCAAGTAGAAAAGGGTAAGATAGTAAAAACATAGGTTGGTACACCGCTTTGTACAGTGTACAGTAATCTATACCTAACTCTGACGGCAAGGGACGAGAGTCATCAATGCCCGTCTCAGTCGCCCGAACAGTGTAACAGGGACCGTCAAGTGCGGCTCCGTTTGCCACGATGGTAGCTTGTCAGCGCCGCTTGTCGCTACTCCCCGCTGGCTGCACAGCCCGTCGACACGCGTGCTTGGGAGAGCCCCGTGGTGACACGTTGGCGGGTGAGCTGGAGCGGAGATGAAGATAGGTCGCCCGCCCCGGCAAGCGCCTTGCCGCGGCAGGAACCTTGTCGCGCTTGGGAGGCTTGTCGCTCACCAAGCCTTCCGGCAAGCTCCTCTTGCCGGGGCCTTGTTTCCTTCGCGCCCTGAGTGGCCTTCCCGGCAAGCTCCTCTTGCCGGGGTCTTGACTACTTTGTTCTTGAATGGCTCCCAAGGAGCCGCTGAGGACCTTGGCGGTCATCGGGCCAGCCCTGCCGGCGCAGAATGCGTCTGTCAGACGAGTTCGGGGTACTAGGGTACCCCTACTCTAGTACACCGACAATCTTGTTATCCTCGATGGCAACAATACAATACGTGCCTTGCAACCCTTTCTATAACTGGGTAAGGACACCACAAGATTGAACCCAAAGCTAAGCACTTCTCCCATGGCAAGGAAGACCAATCTAGTAGGCCAAACTAAACTAATAATTCGAAGAGACTTGCAAAGATAACTCAATCATACATAAAAGAATTCAGAGAATATTCAAATATTATTCATAGATAAACTTGGTCATAAACCCACAATTCATCGGATCTCGACAAACACACCGCAAAAAGAGATTACATCGAATAGATCTCCACAAGAGAGGGGGAGAACATTGTATTGAGATCCAAAAAGAGAGAAGAAGCCATCTAGCTAATAACTATGGACCCGTAGGTCTATGGTAAACTACTCAAAACTCATCGGAGGGGCAAGGATGTTGATGTAGAGGCCCTCGTGCTTGATTCCCCCCCAGAGAGTGCGGTGAAGGCTAAGATGGGATCTCGCGGATCTGAGAAGGTTCTGGCGGTGGAAATTGTGTTTCGTGGTGCCCTGGATGTTTTCGAGTGCGTGAGGTATATATAGGAGGAAGAAGTACGTCGGTGGCTGCCCGAGGGGCCCACGAAACAGGGGGCACGCCCTATGGGGGGGGGGCGCCCTCCTATCTCGTGGAGGCCTCGGCTACTTCTTGACTTGCACTCCAAGTCCTCTGGATCACGTTCGTTCCAAAAATCATGCTCCCGAAGGTTTCATTCCGTTTGGAATCCGTTTGATATTCCTTTTCTTCGAAATACTGAAATAGGCAAAAAAAACAGCAATATGGGCTGGGCCTCCAGTTAGTAGGTTAGTCCCAAAATGATATAAATGTGTAAAATAAAGCCCATAAACATCCAAAAGTGGTAATATAACAGCATGGAACAATAAAAAATTATAGATACGTTCGAGACGTATCAAGCATCCCCAAGCTTAATTCCTGCTCGTCCTCGAGTAGGTAAATGATAAAAAAGAGAATTTTTGATGTGGAATGCTACCTAGCATAATTCATAATGTAATTTTCTTTACTGTGGCATGAATGTTCAGATCCAAATGAATACAAAATAAAAGTTCATATTGATAAAAGAAATAGTAATACTTCAAGCATACTAATCAAAGTAATCATGTCTTGTAACATCCCAAATTTTGGAATGTTAATATAATTAATTGAATTGTTTGTTTGTTTGCTTGAGTGAATTAAACTTGAGTGAAATTTGAACCTTTTCAAAAACTTTTGAATGAGAGGAATAAAATGACTTTCCCTTCTCCGTAAATTCAAATTCATCCTATTAAAATCAATGAGAGAAGATGACATGACTTCTTCAACTATAAAGAATTTGAACGGAGTTTTGCAATTTAATTCTTTCAAATATTTGCACTTGCTTCTCTATTTTTCTTCCCGAGAAATACCCGAAAAATAAATTCTTGCAAGCAAGAAAGAGCGGAGGAAAATGACCCTCAAAATCAGGGGCATTTTGAAAATATTTGAGCCAAGAAAAACCCAAGTTTTTATTTAAAATTATTTGCAAAAATAAATAAAGCCTTTAGGGATTTTCTGAAAACATTTTTTAGTTTTTATTTTGGCCGTGGAATAATGCTCATCATCTACATTTTATTTTTCTGATAATTTTAGTATATAAAAACTCTTTATTCGAATTGATTTGATTTCCTTTTTATTGTTTTAGTTTCTAATTTTAAAAATAAGAATGGAATCGTTTTTATTAGGAAAAACCTGCTGGCCTATTAAGCACTTTCCTATTCTAGCCCAACAAGAGATCATCTCCTTCCTCTGTTTCCTCTCACGTTCTGAAGCTTTCCATATCCATGGAGGCAGGAAACTCCACCTTCCCGATCTCCTCGTCTTTCCATCCCAGCGCCTCCCGAGACCGCCTATAAAACCCCTCCTCTCCTCGTTCCATTTTTCCCATCACCACGCCTCCTGCCCGTAGCCTTCTCGCCACCGTCCTCCTTTTCCTGCCTAGAACGCTCACGGGAGCTCTCTGGAACCTCCCCATCGCCCAGCGCCACCTCCCAAGCGCCGACCCCTCCTCCGCCACCCCACCCTGCTTGGCGACCTCGCCCCCTCGCCGAGCAGCCCTCCACATCGCCATCTCCTTCCTGCCATCTCTGCCTCACGTACAGGTAACTCCGTTTTCGTTTTCAGATTTATGTCCGTAACAGATTTAGTTCCGTTCTTGTTTAGCTTATAACTTTTGATCTAGAAGTCCAATGATGCTGATTCTTTTTGCGTTAGATCACAATTTTCTTGTAGTTTCCAAAACTATATAATTTGTCTATGTTTGGATTTATAAAAATTGAGTTAGATCAGATTTGAATTAAAGCTTGTTTTGCTTATTCCGGGAGTTTTAAAATAGATTTTTATTTGATTCTTTTTTCTACTGATCACTAGTGATCATATTTACCAGTGGTAAAAACTTCAAAAGTGTTTGAGTATTTTAGCTTATTGTTTCATGTAAAACAAATTCTGTTTTAGTTCTATTCAATTATAGCTACTTTTTTTCTATAGTTGTTTTAAATTATTTTATTTTATATTTCAGAAAGTTTATGTTTGGTTTCTATTAGTTAAACAGTAGGTGTTCAACAAGTTTTTATATTTATTTTTATTTTGTTATCGTGAAATCAATTCAAGTTCGCTAATAACTTGCAATGGATTTCTACTGTTTTAACTCCCAATTGAAAATACTTTCAAAATAGCTTTATGAAAAAATACTTTATTTTTTTTCTTTGTCTTAACTAAATTTATATTTTATTCTCTGTTATTTTAGTGTTTTATTTTCCGTTAGACAAAACTATTTTTGTGAATGTTGTAGAAGAAGACTCCTAGTTTTATTTGAAGTTCCTTCGATTCTTATTCGCTCTCTCTTTTGTTTTGATTGTTAGTGTGAGTGCTTATGTGAATGATATGTTTGTTATATAGATTTCATCGAGAGTGACGAGTAGTCTATCAAGTTATTTCTTGAGAACGATAATTCTTCTTCGTCAACATCACCGAGCAAGTTCACTTTGACCATGCTTTCTTACCTATGTTTTATTGCATTTAGTGGCACCTTTGCAACCACCCCTCAAGTAGTGTTATTGAATCCTTGTAGTTGAGTAGTATGCATGAGGTAGGAACCCCTCACCCTGTTACAAAGCCGGGACGTTATTTATTTAAATGCTACGCTATAGTAGACGGGTTGGTATGAGTACTGGAGTGGTGTGAGAATGGAGGATCTACGTCAATGACGACAACTCCATGATGGAATCTGCAAGGACTGCATCTTCAAGGCCTCAAGACTTCAAGACTCAAGACAAGAATTTAATACACACTACTGGGTGAAGGACGGTTGACGGGCACCCTGGAGAAACCAGTGGTTGGCCGGGATGCATGGAGAAGTGCCATGACATCTTCTATGGAAAGCTTCACCCAGACTCAAAGAGACGGAAGAATACTTCACGCCCGGAAGCTTACGTGCAACCGCAAGTCATTATGGGCTCGCTTGGTTGACCTTAGTTGTGACTCTGGCTGGGACGGTACTAGCAGATATAGAACTACGGTAGGATGGGTTGAGTATCTGGGCCGGTGGTCGAGGAACTCTTTGGAAGACCATGTTTGGTCATCTTGTTCTCAAACACTCTGAAGTGCGAGAACGTAAAGAGAGGATCAATCTTGCGGGTAAAGTGTACAAACCTCTGCAGAGGGTTTAAACCTAATCGATTAGCCGTGTCCCCTTCACGGACAATTTGAGCATCCGGACTTGGATCTATCTGGAACTCTCAACACCGGATGATAACTTAATTGTGGGCAACTTATGATGATTTTGGGCTATGAGACATCGGTTGGCGGAACCATGTCATGATAGAAAACTCCATAGTACTGACTTCATTTATTCCTTTGATGTAGGGAAAATAAATCAGCTTTTACATAAACAAAACTCAGATACGAGCCATAAAGCCATATTGCATATAGTATAGTTTTATCATCTGTTTTCTCATGTTGTGATCTTGCGGTACATTCAATGTCTTGACCTACACGGCTGCAACGTATCATGTTGCAGATATTTGCTCGACGAGTAAGAGTTACGATACAGGTTACGGTCTACACTCAACCTGCCGATGGCGTTGATGGGACTCCACACCCGCTTGATTGTTTCCGCTGAGTATTATGAGGTATATATCATTTTACGTTATTTATACATGTGATTGCACTTTGATATATACATTGATGTCTTGTGTGTGCAAAGATACTGATCCGTGGATGGCACAAGAATACGAAGGCTTGACCGTTTGAGGTCGGGTCGCTACATGTCTTCTCAAAATAGCATGGCAAAAGAAAGTTCATCCCTACAAAATCATATAGTTAGGCTATGCTTCATTTTCGTCACACAAAGATGTTCCCAACTTCGATACCCCCGATGACAAGCCAAGCAATTGTTTCATACTTAAATAATCTCAAACTTTTTCAACCTTCACGCAATACATGAGCGTGAGCCATGGATATATCACTATGGGCGGAATAGAATATGATGATGGGGATTGTGTGGAGAAGACAAAAAAAGAGAAAGTCTCACATTGACGAGGATAATCAACGGGCTATGGAGATGCCCATCAATTGATGTCAACATGAGGAGCAGGGATTGCCATGCAATGGATGCACTAGAGCTATAAATGAACGCTCAACAAAAGAAAACTAGTGGGTGTGCATCCAACTTGCTTGCTCACGAAGACCTAGGGCATATGAGGAAGCCCATCGTAGGAATATACAAGCCAAGTTCTATAATGAAAAATTCCCACTAGTATGAAAAAGACAACTTATGAGACTCACTAGATGAAAAACATGGTGCTACTTTGAAGCACAATATATGAGACTCACTACACGAAGAACAAGGTGCTACTTTGAAGCACAAGTGTGGAAAAAGATATAGTAGCATTGCCCTTTTTATTTTTTTTATTTTTTTTGGGCCTTTCTTTTTTTATTTTTGGCCTTCTCTTTTTTTTGATTGGGCAATGCTCTAATAATGATGATCATCACACTTCTATTGATTACAACATAAGTATTACAACTCGAAACTAGAACAAGATATGACTCTATATGAATGCCTCCGGCGGTGTACCGGGATGGTGCAATGAATCTAGAGTGACATGTATGAAAAATAATGCATGGTGGCTTTGCCAAAAATACGATGTCAACTACATGATCATGCAATGGCAATATGACAAAAGTAAAGTATGTCATGATGATGATGAACGGAACGGTGGAAATTTGCATGGCAATATATCTCGGAATGGCTATGGAAATGCCATAATAGGTAGGTATGGTGGCTGTTTTGAGGAAGATATAGGGAGGTTTATGTGTGATAGAGTGTATCTAATCACGGGGTTTGGATGCACCGGCGAAGTTTGCACCAACTCTCAAGGTGAGAAAGGGCAATGAACAGTACCGAAGCGGCTAGCAAAGGCGGAAAGGTAAAAGTGCGTATAATCCATGGACTCAACATTAGTCAAAAGAACTCATATACTTATTGCAAAAATTTAGAATTCATCAAAAATCAAGTACTACGCGCATGCTCCTAGGGGATAGATTGGTAGGAAAAAACCATCGCTCGTCCCCGACCGTCACTCAAAAGGATGCACAAGCCAGGTACACTTCATGTTTCAAATTTGTTACACAACTTTAACCATACGTGCATGCTACGGGACTTGCTAAGTTCAACACAAGCATTCTTTAAATTCATAATCACCCAACTAGCATGACTTTAATATCACTACCTCCATATCTCAAAACAATTATCAAGTATCAAGTTGATCATAGCATCCAATTCACTTCCTATGATAGTTTTTATTATACCCAACTTGAATGTTCATCATTCTAGGACCAACTTTATGACCATAGCAAATACCATGCTGTTCTAAAAGACTCTCAAAATAATATAAGTGAAGCATAAGAGACTAACAATTTCTTCAAAATTAAGACATCACCGTGCTCTAAAAGATATAAGTGAAGCACTAGAGCAAAAACTATCAAGCTCAAAAGATATAAGTGAAGCACATAGAGTATTCTAGCAAATTATAATCAAATAGGCTTCTCCCAAAAGGTGTGTACAGCAAGGATGATTGTGGTAAACTAAAAAGCAAATACTAATATAATACACGACGCTCCAAGCAAAACATTTATCATGTGGCGAATAAAAATATAGCTCCACGTAAAGTTACCAATGAACGAAGACGAAAGAGGGGATGCCTTCCCGGGGCATCCCCAAGCTTAGGCTTTTGGCTATTCTTGAATATCTTGGGGTGCCTTGGGCATCCCCAAGCTTAGGATCTTGCCACCCTTTATTCCATAGTCCATAAAAGCTTTACCCAAAACTTGAAAACTTCACAACACAAAACTCAACCGAAAATCTTATAAGCTCCGTTAGTGAAAGAAAACAAAACCACCACATAAGGTACTGCAATGAACTCATTATTTATTTAATTTGGTGTTAAATCTACTGTATTCCAACTTCTCTATGGATTATAAACTATTTTATTGGCCATAGATTCATCAAAATAGGCACACAACACACGAAAAATAGAATCTATCAAAAACAGAACAGTCTGTAGTAATTTGTAACTAACGTAAACTTCTGTAACTCAAAAAAATTCAGCCAAAATAGTACGACCTAGGCAATTTGATTATTGATCAGCAGAAATTGGAATCACTATTTTATCACGTTCTGATGATTTTTAATAATTATTTTCGTGAGCCCAAAGTTTCTGGAAATTACAGCAAGATCAAATAACTATCATCCAAGAAGATCCTATAGGTTTAACTTGGCACAAACACTAATTAAAAGATAAAATCACATCTAAACAGAATGTAGATGGATTATTTATTCCTAAACAGAAGAAAAAACAAAAAACATAAAGAAAATTGGGTTGCCTCCCAACTAGCGCTATCGTTTAACGCCCCTAACTAGGCATAAAAGCATGGATAGATCTAACGAGTGCCATCTTTGGCACTAAACTCATAAGTAGCACGCATGATAGATTCATAAGGTAATTTAACTTTCTTTCTTGGAAAGTTCTCCATGCCTTTCTTTAATGGAAATTGGAATCTAATATTCCCTTCCTTCATATCAATAATCGCACCAATCGTTCTAAGGAAAGGTCTACCAAGAATAATAGGTCAAGAAAGATTACAATCTATATCAAGAACGATAAAATCTACGGGCACCAAATTTATATTTGCAACAATAAGAACATCATTGATCCTTCCCATAGGCTTTTTAATGGTGGAACCCGCAAGGTGGAAATTTAAAGAACAATCATCAAGATCATGGAAACCTAGAATATCACATAAAGTTTTCGGAATCGTGGAAACACTAGCACCCAAATCACACAAAGCAAAACACTCAGAATCTTTAATTCTAATCTTTGTAGTAGGTTCCCACTCATCATTAAGTTTTCTAGGTATAGAAACTTCCAAATTAAGTTTTTCATCATAAGATTGCATCAAGGCATCAACAATATGTTTGGTAAAAGCTTTGTTTTGACTATAAGCATGAGGAGAATTAACAACGGCTTGCAACAAGGAAATACAACCTTTTATAGAGAAATTATCATAATTAAATTCCTTGAAATCCGAGATAGTAGGTTCAACGTTATTAGAAGTTGAGGATTTTCCAATCTCACTTTTACCAAATTTAACATTAAGATCTAAAGACTCCAAATTCTTGGGACGCCTTCTAGGAAAAGTTGATTCATCATCAGTCCCATAATCATCAAAATTCATATTGCAAAACATAGATCTAATCGGAGACGCATCAATAACTTTAATATCCTCATCATTATTTTCATGTAAACTAGAAGAACACGCCTTTATAAAGCTTTATTTTTTAGCACGCAATCTAGCGGTTCTTTCCTTGCACTCTTCAATGGAAATTCTCATTACTTTGAGAGACTCATTGATATCACGCTTAGGAGGAAAGATCTAATTTTAAGAGAATCAACGTCAAGCGAAAGTCTATCAACGTTCCTAGCCAAATCATCAACTTTGAGAAATTTTTCTTCAAGCAAAGCATTAAAATTCTTTTGAGAAATCATTAATTCTTTCACACTGTTCTCAAAATCAGAGGGCATCTTATTAAAATTACCATAAGAATTATTGTAGGAATTTCCATAATTATTAGAGGGATTACTAGGGAACGGTCTAGCATTAAAATTTCCTCTATAAGCATTATTTCCAAAACTATTCATACCAACAAAATTCACATCCATAGATTCGTTATTATTCTCAATCAAGGAAGACAAAGGCATATCATTGGGATCAAGAGGAGTATTTTTTGTAGCAAACAACTTCATAAGTTCATCCATCTTTCCACTCAAAACATTGATTTCTTCCATAGCATGCACTTTTTTACTAGAAGATCTTTCGGTGTGCCATTGAGAATAATTAGCCATAATATTATCAAGAAGTTTTGTAGCATCTCCTAATGTGATTTCCGTAAAGGTGCCTCCCGCAGCCGAATCTAAGAGATTTCTAGAAGCAAAGTTCAATCCGGCATAATTTTTTTATATAATCATCCATAAAATCAAACCATGAGTAGGGCAATTGCGAAGCATCAATTTCATTCTTTCCCAAGATTGGGAAACATGCTCATGATCAAGTTGTCTAAAATTCATAATATCGTTCCTAAGAGTGATGATCTTAGCGGGAGAAAAATACTTAGAGATAAAAGCATCTTTGCACTTGTTCCACGAATCAATACTATTTTTAGGCAAAGACGAAAACCAAACTTTAGCACAATCTCTAAGTGAAAACGGAAATAACTTTAATTTGACAATATTGTTATCCGTATCTTTCTTCTTTTGCATATCACACAAATCAACAAAGTTGTTTAGATGAGTAGCGGCATCTTCGCTAGGAAGGCCGGCGAATTGATCTTTCATAACAAGATTCAACAAAGCGGTATTGATTTCACAAGACTCATCATTATTAAGAGGAGCAATCGGAGTACTAAGGAAATCATTATTATTGGTATTCGAGAAGTCACACAATTAGCTATTATCTTGCGCCATGGCAACAAGTAATCCAACACATAAGCAAACAGGAAAACGGCAAGCGAAAAGAGAGGAGGAGATTGGGAAAGAGAGGGCGAATAAAACGGCAAGGATGAAGTGGGGGAGAGGAAAACGAGAGGCAAATGGCAAATAATGTAAATGCGAGGGAGATGGGTTTGTGATGGGTACTTGGTATGTCTTGACTTGAGCGAAGACCTCCCCGGCAACGGTGCCAGAAATCCTTCTTGCTACGTCTTGAGCTTCCGTTGGTTTTCCTCAAAGAGGAGAGGGTGATGCAGCAAGTGTAGTGTAAGTATTTCCCTCAGTTTTTGAGAACCAAGGTATCAATCCAGTAGGAGGCTCCTCAAAAGTCCCACGCACCTACACAAACAAACTGAGAACTCGCAACCAATGCAATAAAGGGTTGTCAATCCTTCACAACCACTTCATGTAAAGTGAGATCTAATAAAGATTGTATGATAAGACAAATATATTTTTGGTATTTTATAATATAGATGCAAAAAGTAAAGATGCAAATAAAAGTAGATTGAAAGCAAATATGATAAGAGATAGACCCGGGGGCCATAGGTTTCACTAGTGGCTTCTCTCAAGATAGCATAAGTATTACGGTGGGTGAACAAATTACTGTCGAGCAATTGATAGAAAAGTGCATAGTTATGAGATTATCTAGGCATGATCATGTATATAACAAGTAGACCGACTCCTGCCTGCATCTACTACTATTACTCCACACATCGACCGCTATCCAGCATGCATCTAGAGTATTAAGTTCATAAGAACAGAGTAACGCATTAAGCAAGATGACATGATGTAGAGGGATAAACTCATGCAATATGATATAAACCCCATCTTGTTATCCTCGATGGCAACAATACAATACGTGCCTTGCAACCCTTTCTGTCACTGGGTAAGGACACCGCAAGATTGAACCCAAAGCTAAGCACTTCTCCCATGGCAAGAAAGACCAATCTAGTAGGCCAAACTAAACTGATAATTCGAAGAGACTTGCAAAGATAACTCAATCATACATAAAAGAATTCAGAGAAGATTCAAATATTATTCATAGATAAACTTGATCATAAACCCACAATTCATCGGATCTCGACAAACACACCACAAAAAGACATTACATCGAATAGATCTCCACAAGAGAGGGGGAGAACATTATATTGAGATCCAAAAAGAGAGAAGAAGCCATCTAGCTAATAACTATGGACCCGCAGGTCTGTGGTAAACTACTCACAACTCATCGGAGGGGCAAGGATGTTGATGTAGAGGCCCTCCGTGCTTGATTCCCCCTCCGGCAGAGTGCCGGCGAAGGCCCCAAGATGGGATCTCATGGATCTGTAAGGTTCTGGCGGTGGAAATTGTGTTTCAGAGTGCCCCGGATGTTTTGAGGGCACGAGGTATATATAGGAGGAAGAAGTATGTCGGTGGCCGCCCGAGGGGCCCACGAGACAGGGGGTCGCGCCTTATAGGGGGGCACCCTCCTATCTCGTGGAGGCCTCAGCTGCTTCTTGACATGCACTCCAAGTCCTCTGGATCATGTTCGTTCCAAAAATCACGCTCCCGAAGGTTTCATTCCGTTTGGACTCCGTTTGATATTCCTTTTCTTCGAAATACTGAAATAGGCAAAAAAAAAACCAGCAATATGGGCTGGGCCTCCGGTTAGTAGGTTAGTCCCAAAAATGATATAAATGTGTAAAATAAAGCCCATAAACATCCAAAAGGGGTAATATAATAGCATGGAACAATAAAAAATTATAGATACGTTGGAGACGTATGAGCAGCCGACAGTGGATTGCCTCCCTCGACGAAGGCGATAGACTGAATGCTGCACCTCCGCCCCTTCTCGGTGCGACGGGATCTGGACGTCTCCTTCACAAGCTGTGAGGGGGGGGGGAGAGACAGAGGCCAACGCAGTCTTGTTTAGATCTGGTGAAGAGGGTGAGGGACTGTGAATATAGCAAACCCTAGCAAAGGAACGCTGGGCCTCCAGTATATATATATATATATATATATATATATATATATATATATATATATATATATATATATATATATATATATATATATATATATATAGTGTGTATAGTGTGGACTGTGGAGAGTGCAAACCCTATCGAACAAGCTGAGGCTCCACTTATATAGTACTACATATATATCTTGTAGTACGGATCGAGCTCGGTGCCTTAATCTGCACTGCTTTTGGCTGTATGAGAGGTGGGCCAGCCACATTTTGGGCCCACCTGTCATACACCCAAAGGCAGGTGCACTAAGTCAATGAAGCTGCGTCCATATAGTACTCGTGTATACTACTAATATATAGTGGAGTGGTTTTTTATTCTCTCCATAACAATCATTTTAAATTGTGTAAGTACGAAATGAAACTATTTATTTAACGTACCAGTGAAGAAAACTACTACTTCTGATGAACTAACGATCCACGCGTCCTAGTCGCACTTCCTGTCCTTCACGTGCGGTACACTACCCTCCCTTAAGAACAACCACACATGCGCCAAATTATCGGAAACATGTGAGAGTGTGCATAAATAAGAATTTTAATTTCAATTATCGGAAAGGTTTGAGAGTATGTACAGTTTGCCCTCTCTCAATAATTATGTTTTTTGTGTTCGGCCTAAACTTGGTCAAACTTTACAAAGTTTGACTTCAGTCAAATCTAATATGCGGAGTAAATAAAAATGGAGGGCTACTATGTCCATCCGGGTTTTTAGTCCACACCTTTTTTAAATCAAAGTTAATAATTGGACAAATAAAATTATAGGGGAGTTGAAGACAAAGTTGTGAGAAGGCTTATAAATCAATGCAAAACTTGTGCTCTTAGTACCAACGTCGATCCTTCTTCGAGGAAACATTTGGTTCATAGCCAATTGTGTGATAAAATTGCACCAACATGAAAGGCGACTGCGTCTCCAACGCAACCAATGTGAAGTGATGAAGGATATCATCTTTGTGGGTAACAAGCAAAGAGCACTGATGGAAGACAACTTGTTTTTATGGAAAATCGATCAGCTTCACCAGCTGACGCAACCATGAGGCGCAACCATGAGCATCCATAGGTCATCATGGTGATGCATCATCCAATTGGCATCAAGTTTGGGTGAGGCGCCTATGAAGTTCGACAAATCCTCACCGTGGTTTGTTTCTTCTCAGTAATCAAGCTCGAGGAATGAAGAACCACTTGGCAGAGGACAGTGAGGCGGAACAACAATGGCGATCCAATTTTGTGCAGTTCCACTAAAATTGAGGAAGACATGCCCGGGTATGGAGATACGCATCCCTGTTTGCAAAAATATAAAAAAGGGATATAGTGTTGTTACTTTGTTTTGGCAGTGGTACAAGATTAACAACGACATCTCAATTGTCAATAAGAATTAATGAAAAGTACACCAACAAACAGAAGCATCATGATTATCTTGATGGGAACTAAACCAGGATACCCGAGAAAAAAAGCATTTCTTCATTTAACCAGTGATATTATTAGATTAGCAGCAGCAATAGGAGCATATGGACAATGACCGCACAACCACCATGTACTTTTGGTCGAAACAACATGTATACCTCCAACGAGGCATAAACCAGGACAACTTTTCGAGTGGCAACGATCTATCTAGGAGAAGCATAGCAACGAGCGGGGAGAGTTTGTCCACGTACCCTCGTAGACTGAAAGCGGAAGCGTTAAGTAACATGGTTGATGTAGTCAAACGTCTTCGCGATCCAACCGATCAAGTACCGAACGCACGGCACCTCCACGATATGCACACGTTCAGCTCGGTGACGTCCCTCGATCTCTAGATCCAGCTGAGGCCGAGGGAGAGTTCCGTCAGCACGACGGCGGGTTGACGGTGATGATGAAGTTACTGATGCAGGGCTTCACCTAAGCACTACGACAATATGACCGAGGTGGAAAACTGTGGAGGGGGGCACCGCACACGGCTAAGAAATCAACTTGTGTGTCTATGGGGTGCCCCCTCCCCTGTATATAAAGGAGTGGAGGAGGGGGGCGGGCGGCCTCAAGGGGCGCGCTCTAAGGGGGGAATCCTACTCTTACTCGGAGTAGGTTCCCCTCTTTCCTAGTCCAACTAGGAGGGGAAGGAAAGAGGAAGAGGGAGAGAAGGAAAGGGGGGCAGCACCCCCCAATTTGGATTGGGCTTGGGGGGGGCACGCGCCTCCACTTGGCTGCCTCCTCCTCTCTTCCACTAGGGCCCACTAAGGCCCATTGACCCCTCGGGGGGTTTCGGTAACCTCCCGGTACTTCAGAAAATGCCCGAACTGATCCGAAACCTTTCCGGTGTCCAAACGTAACTTTCCAATATATCAATCCTTATGTCTCGACCATTTTGAGACTCCTCTTCATGTCTGTGATCTCATCCGGGACTTCGAACAACCTTCGGTACATCAAATCACATAACTCATAATACAAATCGTCATCGAGCGTTAAGCGTGCGGACCCTACGGGTTCGAGAACTATGTAGACATGACCGAGACACATCTCCGGTCAATAACCAATAGCGGAACCTGGATGCTCATATTGGCTCCTACATATTCTATGAAGATCTTTATCGGTCAAACCGCATAACAACATACATTATTCTCTTTGTCATCGGTATGTTACTGGCCCGAGATTCGATCCTCGGTATCATCATACCTAGTTCAATCTCGTTACTGGCAAGTCTCTTTACTCGTTCCGTAATGCATCATCCTGCAACTAACTCATTAGTCACATTGCTTGCAAGGCTTATAGTGATGTGCATTACCGAGAGGGCCCAGAGATACCTCTCCGACAATCAGAGTGATAAATCCTAATCTCGATCTATGCCAACTCAGCAAACACCATCGGAGACACCTATAGAGCATCTTTATAATCACGCAGTTACGTTGTGACGTTTGATAGCACACTAAGTGTTCCTCTGGTATTCGGGAGTTGCATAATCTCATAGTCATAGGAACATGTATAAGTCATGAAGAAAGCAATAGCAATAAACTAAACGATCATAGCGCTAAGCTAACAGATGGGTCTTGTCAATCACATCATTCTCTAAAGATGTGATCCCGTTCATCAAATGACAACTCATGTCTATGGCTAGGAAACTTAACCATCTTTGATCAACGAGCTAGTCAAGTAGAGGCATACTAGTGACACTCTGTTTGTCTATGTACTCACACATGTACTAAGTTTCTGGTTAATACAATTCTAGCATGAATAATAAAAATTTATCATGATATAAGGAAATATAAATAACAACTTTATTATTGCCTCTAGGACATATTTCCTTCACTGGCTTGATGAAACACCTCACTTCCTTCTTATTTTTTTGCGGGGTACCTCGCTTCCTAGTGACCAGTCTCTTGGCTGGTCGTCCTAAGAATGCTTATATATGAATAAAGCTCTCTCATTTACCGCAAAAAAGATTAAGCCATATTAACTGGAAAGGAGAGAGTATGGACTAGAACTACTTTTTGGTGTGTCCCGTCAACTCGCAGAATGAGGACAAGCTTGCAGGACAAGGTGAAGCTCGCTTACGCCTTTTGACTAATGCAACCTACCCTCGCCCAGGCGGTGGACATGCAAGAGTTCATTTGGTGTCAGATTGCCAGAGGCATACACTGTAGTACCCAACATTCAGAGTACCATCATTGTTTGACTTCACGAAGAGGCGAAGAGAGAAGCACAAGGATTAATAGTATGAGTAGTACTACTACTAGAACCGCATGGTGGAGCTTCTGTAATCTTATTTTATTTTAATCTCTCATAATGATAAAGTACACATTTATTCGGGAGAAGGGCAGAAAATGACAGACTAATGGTTTTATTAAAAAACATCGAACATGTAATGATGATATCAATCAACCATGCTCGAATATATCTTGGCCTCCGTGTGAGCCCGTCTGTGTGTTCTCGCTCCTCATCTCTCTCAAGGAACGACGGGTTGGCCATTTTGCCATCTATTGAGATCGGTTTGCTCACACTCCGGTCCCACATGTCAGTGATATGCCAAGAGGAAGTGCGTTGACCGAATGGCCATACACGTACTTGGTTTTGCACCTTCATACTACTCCTCCCTCCGCCACAGTTTACAAGGTGTGCTTCACTCTGATGCATTTCTCTCCATGCATTTCCACCACCAGAGAGACTTTAGACGCGTTTGGTTTAATGCTCAATTAATTAGGGCGTGGTAACCGCAATCAAGTCCACAATTTTCTCTCAATGTACTACGGACTGGAGTAAGTGCATGCATGTGTGTACCCTGGGTGGAAGCACTGCTTGCATGTGTGTACGCATTATTTCCTCTAGTAATAGACGCCGTGCTATAACTACCAATGCTATTATTCAGGCCGATCACTAGTCGCCTTGATCCCAGAGATTGTTTTTTTAAGCGCGCTCTATAAACAGTGACGGATGGAGTAGTATGAGCGGATTCAAAGAAGACCGTATTGATGGTTGCTTCTTCTAAGAAAGTTATAGTGGGAAAGGTGGGGCTTATGATTTGACTGCTCATCACTCACTATTAGTGCGGCACAAAGACCGAGCTGAGTCTCCCATGCAGTTGTGCACTACTCCCTCGGTTCTTAAATATACTCCGGCGTATTTGTCTTTCTAGAGATTTCAACGAGTGACTACATACGAAGCAAAATGAGTAAATCTACACTCTAAAATATGTCATTTTGAAATTTGTAGAAAGACAAATATCTAGGAACGGAGGAAGTATAATTTTGTGCATGGCACATGGACCCGGATGCTGAAGAGGCTTCTGGCAATGCTATCAAGCTTCCAGCATTTGTTTACATAATTGACGTACTATACAAATAATTTTCCAGCGACATAAAATTGTACAATGCTCTGAGCTTTCAGCTTTTGTTTCGTGTGTCTTTCCATCCATGCTCTTTCAGAAACAATAAAAAACTAACTTCCTTGCTAATGCATCTCAATGATTAGCAGATCAGAGCTAATATTTACATCACAACTTTGACAAAGTTGTGAGAAGGTGTTAAATTAAAATTGATCCATGCTTTCATTGGCAACAACGTCCCCGCAGCTCTGTCTAAGTCAACAAGGCATGTTGCAAAAAAAAATGTAGCTGTCTGGAGCATGCAACATTCTGATCATTTTGTGCAGTTCCACTAAAATAGAGCTGAGCGTCCCTGTTCCAAAGATATTAAGTGTGATTACAATAATAGAGGAATGCTGATGAAACAATAAAACACACAAATAGAAGTCGGTCACCTTTGCAGTCTCTCTTAAGAATAACTAGTTGGAGAATATTAAGCAAATAGTTGGAGAAGATTAGGCTCGGATTTGGAAGGAGGATAGAGCAAAACCAATCGCCCTTTGTGCAGTCACACTAAAATGTAGAGACGTTGCCCATCTGACATTTTAGTACAACTGCACAAAACACTCTTAAGAAAAAAGTGATTTGTGTAGTTCACCAAAAGGTCGCAATAGCAACGAGGTGAAATGGATAGCCCTGTTTGCAAAAAAAAGGTAGAAAGGAAACAATTACTGGCCAATAACAGTTGATGACACATACGACGACAAAAAAGAAGCCTATTCCTTGTCCTAAGGGAAGATAACAACACAGTTGTGTTTGTCTAAAACAGTGTGAGGACATGATTTCAATATGGAAAGTACGCCGGATGAGCTACGTTTTGGGCAAAGAACTATGGAAGATCCACATGCAAGATTTTCCACATGCAGCGACGTGGGAAGACGGGCAGTGGAGCAAGGCCAGAGGGGATACCTGGTGTAAGTGCATCTAGTGCCCCTTAGTGATTTTGGTGTATTGAAGACTTATAGGTTAAGGGACTGATGCATTTGTGAGTGTACACAGGTCTATAAGTCTATGAGGAGTTTGATATTTACAGAGAAAGTCGACCCCTAAAAATGAATGTCTTCAACTAAAGACTTCGGATTTCTGAAGACTTTCTAAAGACTTTGAAAGTGAAGAAATTGGTGTGACCGTGAAGACTTGGATTTCATTTGAGGAACATGAAGTGTGAAGACTTTTGTTTTCGTAGTTTCATTTTCTCTTTCCTGAGTCATAGGAAACACCGTACTATTAAAGGGGGTCGAGGAAAAACTAAGGAAAAGTTTCCAGGTGATAATCATCTCAAAATCCTACACCTACCAATCCTTTCGAGTGAAGCCATTGGAAATCTCATGCAGTTTAGTAAATTTCTTTAGTGACAGAGACGAAGTTCTTCTGGTCTCTGAGGAATTTGTTCTGACTGAGGAGTTAGGAATTCGCCAGTGCGGATTGCCTACAAGTGAGGATCATGATAGCCCTGAGAAATTTGATAGTCAAATTTCTGACCGTTGTTGTGCTATGCGCCAGCTGTCCCAAAATATCTACCCAGCTAATGGTCATATCATTGAAGGGCATTTATGACTTATCATGTCGGGCTTCTCCCTAGGCTATAAATAGCCGCCCCCTACAAACACTAGCTGGTTGGCTACTCCGAGAAAAACTAACACTTGTCATTAAGAGCATCCCATCCTCTGAGGACTTTGAGCGAAAATCATCAAGTGAGGAAAACCCAAACCCAAACACCTACAAACCAAAGTGATTGAGCATCACTGAAGAAACTGTCCCTGTGTGGATCCGATGCTTGTTACCTTTGAAGACTGTGCATCTTCCAGACAGTTAGGCATCATGGTCTAGAGCATCCAAGAGGAAATTGTGGATCGCCGAGTGACCGAGTTTGTGAAGGTTTGGAAGTCACCTGAAGACTTACCACGAGTGGTTGGGCGAGGTCTGTGTGACCTTAGCTCAAGGAGAATACGGTGAGGACTGTGTGTCCTCAGGTTTAAATATCTAGCTGCTCCAACCAGATGTACAACCGTCACAGCAGTTGGAACTGGTCTACCAAATCATTGTCTTCACCAAGCCTACTGGTTCTATTTCCTCAACCCTTCCATTTCCTCTTTACTGTGTTGTGTGCTTGTTCATATCCGTTTGAAGACTTTGACCGAAGACTTCAATCTCCTCAGTCCAATTTCTTTAGTCTGTTTGTCTTCATCCTGTTTATCATGTGCTTATGCTTTCTGTACTCTGTGTTTGTTTTCATTTCATCATGATGTCTATGCTTATGTTATGTTATGACTGCATCTGAGTACTTACTCCGCAGTAAGTAGTTCATAGCTAAGGAATTTCCTCACCCTGAAATTCCTCAGGGAAGAATTCATAAAAATCGCCTATTCACCCCCCTCTAGTCGACTTAACGCACTTTCAATTGGTATCAGAGCAAGGTACTCCCTTGTTCTGTGTGATTTTGGTTTAACCGCCTAGAGTTTTAGTTATGTCGACCGCATGTATGATCAAGGTCTCTGCTGGGTGTCCTACCTTCGATGGGACGGACTAGCTCTACTAGAAGAATAAGATGCGAATGCATCTTGAGGCAATTGATAACGATCTCTGGTATGTTGTGGAGAATGGTGTCCCATCTGTCACTCCTACCATCAATGCTGCTGGCGTGAAGAGATTCAAGCAACTCGACTCTCAAGCGAAGAACATCATATGTGGCCATCTGAGCAAAGGGTAGTATGGCAGAGTGAGTGCTTTGGAGACAACTAAGCTTATCTGGGATAGGTTGTGCAAGGTCAATGAAGGAGTCTCAACACAGCGTGACTCTCGAGTTGATGTTCTCCGCAATCTCTTCAACCGCTTCAAAAGATTCGACAATGAAAATGTTCTGCAAACCTTCGATCGCCTCACTGACATCTCAAATGAGCTTCAAGCACTTGGTGCCACTGACATCATCGACCATGAGATGGTGAAGAAATTGCTGAGATCGCTTGATTCCTCATTTTTGACACTCTGGCACTGATGATACAAGAACGGTAGATTATAAGTCACTTGATCCCGCTGATATCCTCGAGAGGCTAAACACTCATGAGTTCTAGCTTGCTGAAAATAGAGATCTATATGGACCGAGCTATGGCAGATCACGCGCTCTGAAGGCCAAGGCAGTGTCTGAATCTGAAGGTGAAGATTCTGGTAGCAGCCTTGGTGATCCTGAAGAACTGAGCCAGGAGCTAGCAATGCTCATGAAGTAATTCCAGAAGTTCCCAAGACGTGGCCGCTTTGGAAAATCCTCAAGAACTGATGATTCCTCATCCCGTGACTACAAGAAGAGACTGTGCCACAAGTACAAGAAACCTGGTCACTACATTCAAGACTGTCCTCAGTGGGAAAAGGAATCAAAGAAGAAGAAATACAAGGATTACAGTTCTGATGACTCAAAGAAGAAGAAGAAATCTTCAAAGTCTTCATCATCACAATCCTCAAAGTCTTCATCTCACAAGAAGAGCAGCTCTAAGAAAGCTCGAGAATTCATTGACAAGGAAATGGACTCTGAAGCTGAATATGAGGAACATGAGGAAGAGGAGGCATCTGAGGAGTCAGAATCTGGTGTGGCAAGCCTAGCCCTCGCTTCTGCATTCGTCAGCAAGTACATCTACAACTCTGAGGAGAATGACTTCCCCAACAAGGCTGACGATGGCGATGATGACTACGCTCCCACCTATTGCTTCATGGCAAAGGGTGCCAAGGTACTCAAATATCCCTCCTCTGAATCAAGTGAGGATGAATCTGATGAAAACCTCTATCCTAGCTACTCTAAACTTGCTAAGATTGCTGTGAAACAACAAAAGGCTTTTGAAAAGGTTCAAAACATGCTAGACAAGAGTGATGATATGTTGGGTGAAGCAATGGATCACACCAAAACTTTGACTGAAAATCTTCAGAGACTTCAGTCCAAGTTTGATAATCTTCAAAGTCATCATAACACTCTCTTATCTGATCATGAGGAGCTTTCTTATGAATTTCTTCAAAGAAAGAAAGATCTTGAGAAGCTAAGGGAGTGTTATGAAGATCTTCAGAAGGAGCGTGATTCATTACTTGCTCAACAAATCAGTGTTGTTTAGGAAGAATCTATTCCTCCATGTTTAAAGGGCATTGAATGTGAATCTGCTAATTCTTCACCTGAATGTTCAAATGCTTCTACTACTACAAATTCTTCACCTGTCTCTGCTATCACTAATTCCTCATCTGAGGATATTGCTAGTATCACTAACAATGCAGGGCTGAAGGAATTGTATATGACAGGCATGTGCAAAAGCCTCAAAGGGCATCAGACACTTTGTGATGCACTTAAAAAGCAGATCCTCAACAGGAACCCTAGGAAAGAGGGTATTGCCTTTGAGAGGAAACTCAGTGCTGATTGAACATACTGGAAGCATGAGCAGTACCCCAAAACCTCATGGGTTGCTGCAAAGGGACCTCTAGTAGATCCATCTACTCTATCTGGCTTTACATGTGAATCTCCTCATTCTTTTGATGAGTCATTTGACTCAAACTATAAGCTGTTCAAAAATCAGAATGGTGAAATATTTGCTAGATATGTTGGCACTAACTGCAGGAACGGTTGCCCTATGAAGAAAATCTAGGTTCCCAAAAGGTGCCTTGAAAGTCTTCAGGTGAATGTCCTCATGACACCACCCGTGAAGAATAGGAACCCCAGATCAAAATCTTCATATGGACCAAATTCTTCATATGGATCCAAGTCCTCACGTGGATCAAACTCCTCAAAAGGATCAAAATCCTCATATGAACATCATCATGCTAACACTTCTGTTTCGTAGGGAAGATCTAAGGGCCATGAATATGAGCATTATTCTTCTAACCATTATGTTCATAAGTCCTCGAAGAATTTCTCTGCTTATTCATATGCTTACCCTAACTCCTCTTTATGTGAAACAAAGTGGACTGGCTTCTATGCCACCTTTCTCTTATGGAGCTCGCAGAATGATGAACTCTTTGCCACCCCTTCAGATGTGGGTGGTGAAGCAAAAGAACTAATCTCTTATGCAGGGTCAGGTCTCCAGACGTACTTAAACGTCTGAAGAATTTGCTAGAGACCTGAAAATGCTTGAAAGGACGCAAGCTAATCATGAAGAAATGAACTTTCATTTCTCACGTCCTCATACTGCTTTATCTGTTCTATTGCTTGATGAAATTGATATGATGAAATTGATGTCATATTCTTCACTAATGAAGTATATGAGTTCGTAAGTTGCACTAATTCATCTGCAGGATGATCTACCCAAAGCCACTGAGTGGATCCTCGATAGTGGATGTACAAATCACATGACTGGTGACAAGAATCTATTGATGGATGCTCCCTGATCTCCATCACATCTGAAGCATATCACCTACGTTGACAAAGGAAATATCAATGTATTGGGTCTATGTAAGGTTGCAATCTCAAAGGATCGACACATGGACAAAGTCATGCTTGTCGAGTCCTTAGGATTGAACCTCATGTCAGTCTCAATGCTTTGTGATCTTGATATGGTTGTTATCTTTAGCAAATATCATTGTGTTGTAATCATGGAAGCTGACCACTCCAAAGTCTTCGAAGGCTTTAGGAGAGGAGATCTGTATATTGTTGATTTCTCTACAGGACCACAACCAGCTATATGTCTACTTGCAAAAGCTTCGGAAGGATGGCTATGGCATCGACGACTTGGTCATGCTGGCATGAGGAACTTGCACACGCTCGCGAAGAAGAAGCATGTCATTGGCATTGAGAATGTAAAATTCCTCAGGGATCACTTGTGCGGAGCCTGTGAAGCTGGAAAGATGACCAAGGCCAAGCATCCAGCAAAGACTATCATGACTACCACTCGGCCATTTGAATTGCTTCACATGGATCTCTTTGGTCCTAATCATTATTCTACATTCACTAATGATGCATCTCTATATGGCTTTGTTATTGTTGATGATTACTCTCGTTACACATGGGTACATATTGTCACTTACAAACGTGAAGTGCAGATTGAGAAAATCATCAGCGACATCAACGCACCAGGTCCTCTCACACGCTCAAAAGCTTTACATGTGTCTAACTTTTGTGGGCACTTTGCTTTTGTATCTATCACAGAGACAACTAAGGTAGATGAAGCATTTCCGGAGCCTGAGTGGATTGAAGCTATGCAAGAGGAATTACATAAGTACGAACTCAACAACGTCTGGGAACTTGTTAAGCGACCAGACCCTCGCAAGCACAATATCATTGGCACAAAGTGGATCTACCGCAACAAGCAAGATGAAAATGACCTTGTGGTGAGGAATAAGGCACGGCTTGTAGCTCAAGGCTACACACAGGTTGAAGGAAGTGATTTCGATGAAACTTTTGCACATGTTGCTAGACTTGAGGCTATTTGCATATTACTTGCTTATGCTAACCATCATGACATCATCTTATATCAAATGGATGTGAAATGTGTATTCCTCAATGGTAAGCTTGAGGAAGAAGTATATGTTGCTCAACCCCTAGTGTCGGTGTCAAAACCGGCGGATCTCGGGTAGGGGGTCCCGAACTGTGCGTCTAGGCGGATGGTAACAGGAGACAAGGGACACGATGTTTTACCTGTGTTCGCCCTCTCGATGGAGGTAAAACCCTACTCCCGCTTGATTAATATTGATGATATGGGTAGTACAAGAGTAGATCTACCACGAGATCGTAGAGGCTAAACCCTAGAAGCTAGCCTATGGTATGATTGTTGTTCGCCCCACGGACTAAAACCCTCTCGTTTATGTAGACACCGGATAGGGTTAGGGTTACATAGAGTCGGTTACAATGGTAGGAGATCTACATATCCAGATCGCCAAGCTTGCCTTCCACGCCAAGGAAAGTCCCATCCGCATACGTAGACGAAGTCTTCAATCTTGTATCTTCATAGTCTAGGAGTCCGCCAACGATGATAGTTCGCTATCCGGACACCCCTAATCCAGACTCCTCAAGAGCCCTCGAACCAGGCTTAAATGACGACGAGTCCGCACTCATATTGTCTTCGCATTGCAAGGCGGGTTCCTCCTCCGAATACTTCATAGAAGATTTTGAACACAAGGATAGTGTCCGCTCGCAAAATAAGTTCCACATACTACCGTAGAGAGAATAACCTTTGCACAGATCCGCCGACGATTCTCAAGGGCGTGACATCACACCACGGCCAGGCCTTTATACTAATCGTTTTACTATTCCACCTCGGTAGCGCTTAGCGAGGCGGTTTCCTTGGCACGTCTTATCAAAGCGGAGATCGTGCCCCCTTATTCCGGGATTCTCATCAATACGGGCGTGGGTAACCCAGTCGTGCCCGTTGGCATGCCTCCTCCATCAAAGGCGAGTCCCCAATGGTCATGGGGAGGGCTCTTGGTATTCAACCTCTTTATAATGAGACCAAGGCCCGCTCCTTTCTTTCAATCTCAATCGAATCCACCCCTCGCTTCGAGTTCCAACACCCAAAGCTCCAGATTTAGGCGCTTCGGACCTTCAGCGATGTCCGGCTCCGACCTGCACGGCCGGTGGATGTCTTCCTCCGTCACAGAAGAAGATGTGCTAAAGCTGAGAGACGCCAGGTATCTAACCGGCGAAATTTCGCATAGTCTGCCTGCCTAAGGGCAGGTTATTCCCACTCCCGAGCCCAGTGAGAGCGTGGTATTCGTGTCTCACTTCCTTCGGGGTTTAGGCTTCCTGACGGACCCCTTTGTGAGGGGGCTCATGTTTTATTATGGCCTGGAATTCCATGCCTTGGATCCAGAGTCCATCCTCCACATCTCGTCGTTCATTGTCATATGTGAAGCCTTCCTCCGCATTACCCCTCACTTCGGATTGTGGCTCAAGACCTTCAAAGTGGAGCCAAGATGATCAAGGGCATCAGCAGAAGCGGAGGGGCTGTTATAAGCAAGAATGCGGACGCTCCATGGCCCGAGGGCTCTTTTCAAGAGGAGCTCAATTTATGGCAACATGAGTGGTTTTATATCACCGCCCTGTGGGCACCAAATGGGCGGCGCCACCTGCCTTCCGCCGGGTCCTCCTTTGCAGCGGGCGTCATGGGTCAATAAAGGGCTCGACTGGGGACCGTCCAAGGACGTACCTCTGTTGCAGAGCCGTATTCGAGACCTCCGAGAGAGAGAGATCAATCTGGTCTTAGTAGTGCAGGTCATGCTGATTTGTCGCACCTTGCCCTGCAAAACGTCGCCCCCTCCGCCTGTGGGAGTTTAATCCGGAGGGACCACGAGCTCTCCAATATTTTATGGGCGTAACGCCCATGGAGATGTACCAACTGTTCTTCGGATCACAAGCAATGTGTCCGGACTTAACCGAGGACGCAGGTCTGAGCTGCAATCGCCGGGATAATCAAGTAAGTAGTCCTGTACCCGACATGCTATCCACATATTTATCATACACTTGCCCTTAAAAGAACTATCCTTTAAACAGGAGTTGATAGCGAAAGCAAAACCGATCAGGTGTCCGGCCCCCCTCCCTGAGACCACGCCGGATCCTGTATTAACCAAGATGCTAGAGGTTGTGCCTTTTAAAGAAGGCGAAGGGGGGAACAAGAGTGCTACTACCTCCATGAAGGAGGCTATCAAGAAAGGGGGGTCGAGAATCCCTCCCTCCAAGGGGATAAGAGGACCGCTTCTGAAGATCCGGAGACCAAAGCCTTGAAGCGGGGGAAGAAATCTTCACAGAGGGGTCTGCGGCGGAGATGCCCCGCCGCACTATTTCCCAAGGAGATCAGCCCTCCAAAGAAGCTGTAAGTAAAGGGGGCATTTTTTAAAAAGAGACATCCCGTTTTATTTTCAAGGTAACCGAAAGTTGTACCTTGTAGTTCGGATCTCAGCCCTTCACAGCAGAGCTCGTCTTCAGGGGATCTTGATCCGGAGATGATGGAGAGCGAAACGCCTCCGCCTGCCGTACCGTTATGCGAGGTGGACGACCTTGAGGTGTCGTCACGGAGGGATTCTCTGAATCTGGCGGGGCCAGAAGGCAGCCGTATGTCCCCTCAAAGCCCTCCGTGTCCGGCCTTCGAAAAAGGCCACCGGATGAGTCCGACACCAATGGGTTTTCGGTCGGAGGAGCTGAAGGATCTTCTCGGGCGATCGTCTTTCTCGGAAGATCACCGTACGTTAATGGGTACGTTGATTGAAAGGATTTCATCCGCTGAGAGCGGATTGCATGAAGCCGTCGTAAGTTTATCGACGGGTTTTGAGGTACGCAAATGATGTACCTTCGGCGTTTTGCATATAAAATGTGCCTCAGATAGATAGTAGCCCCGAGACTTGGTGCGGTGTCGAAAATGACGGCGCCCGAGGATCATAACCCTGTATAATATGCGCTCTTCCTATGTAGGTGGCGGTGCCCCCGTGGCTAGCCGGGCTGATGAATTTGCCGAACTGAAGCGGCAACTTGACGTGGCGGATGCGGACATCACGCTTGTTAATAAGCGGCTTGACGAGTCACAAGGTATGCAACTTCTCCACGGACACCAGGTATGGGAGCTTGACGCCCATGCCTTACAACATGTATGCTTAATGCAGATGGTGCCGCTGCTATGGAGAGCCTTCGGGCGGAGCTCGCCCGAGCCAAGGAGCAAGCCAGAAAAAGTGATGCGGCTGCTTTAAAGGCGGCCGCAGAGCTAAAAGCCGAACAAGCTGCTCACTGCCGAAGCAAGAAAGAAATGGCCGAGATGGCAGTGAAATTGGAGAATGCTACTGACCGTTGCGAGCTTCTTGAAAAAGAAGATCGAGCGAAACAAGAGGACCTGAAAAGGCCGCCACCGAGGCTAAGGATACTCGCCTCGCAATGAGAGCTATGAAGGAGGAGCTACGTCAGGCCGGAGATATTGCGGCTGGAAAGCCCTTTCTGTTGCGGAGGAGATTCACGGATCCTAAGTACGCTCAATTGGACCGGCTGTGGGGTGCAAAGGATGCTTATCTAGACTTGGCGGCGAGTGCCGCAGATGCGGCCGAACACTTCCGAGGTCAAAAGGATCACGGAATGGAAGAGATTTTTTGGTCGCAGTTCCATAGTCCGGAGCATCCACTTTCATTAACCGGTCATTTGGCCGAATGGGCTGAGCTGAATAGGTTGTCCAGACTTGCCATGAAGGTTGTCGTGACTCATTTGTGGCCGAAAAGGCCCGAGCCGAAGAGTTATTTTGGCTTGGTGCAACAGTTCCTTGGTGCGGTGCCGCATATGATGCAATGAAGCGGTCAGCATGCATAGAGGGTGCTGGATGGCTCTTGCCCGTGTCAAGACATACCGGGCGGAGATGAAGGCCACCGACGTTGCATCCCAAGATTCGGACAGGTTTAGTACCGCCAAGCTCTATTTTGAGGAAGACCTACAGGCGCTCGCTTAATAGAGACGCAGTGCTCAAGGATATTATGTTTAAATGACATGTATGATTTGTGAAAACAATGTTTCAATATAATATAAGAGCTTTTTATACTTGTGCGTTCAAGTATTAAAACACCTCCGGCGGCCGCTGATGTATATGTGTATATAACCCGAAAGATGGCAGTCTTGGCTTCAGCCCCCAAGCACATAGTGCGGGGTGTTTGCAAAAAGGCACATTTTCACACTTAATCCAACGTCTTGGTCCTGTAAAGGAGGTGATAGCATGGCAAACTAGGCAACCGGACTATAATGCTTTATCACTTTCACTTAGCCATAGGAGTTCGATGGTGGGGCTACTATATAGCCCCTAGGGGCACCGCACTCTCGAATTGGGCGCAGATGTGCTCGACCGAAACGGTCCTTCGTTCATGCGGAGGAATTCTAAACATTCCGGTGGGTCATCGAGTGGTTGACCAGTCTCATGCTATATCATGACAGTCAGTTTTAGCTTTTCCACTGAGGTGCTCAACCCAGCTCAACCGGGGCACAATCGTAGTGATTCTCCCAGCGCTACCTTAGCCGATATAACGGAACGTAAGGTACCAAAACATGGGAGCCGGGCAAACCCAACATTTTACCAAAGACATGATTCGGAGCTGATGCATATAAGGCCTAACTCGAGACGCCGAACACTCCCTAAGGTATTCGGTCGTTATGAAAACGGGCAGAATAATGCCCTAAGCCCCTGGTGTCCAGGTACACGCAAAAATTAGGGTGCGGCCGATGCCAAAACGCCAGCCTCCTCCTCAGTTATAGCAAGAAGCCTGGGGGATGTGTATCAACAAGAGACAGTAAAAAAGGTTTACGCAGGGTCTTAATCTGAAAAGAATCCTTGCAACGGGTCCCTACTGCACGCGTGCTGCTGTGTCTCCGTTGTGCCGTATCTCGACGGGTGTAGCACGGTGTTCATCTGTAAAAGAGAAGAACTTAGTTGAAGAAAAAGATCGTGCGAAAAATGTACTTTATATTAAATAAACAGAGTACGGTTCGAAAAGTGAATAAAATTGAGCTTTATTGTCTCTTGTTGTACATGCGTGCAGCCCCTTGTACGGGGGTATGCCGCTAGTAGGCCTTTATATGTTTACGCCGGACTCGTCTAGCCATGTCCGGGGTTCGAATGACCTATTCAGGTGCTTTGATTAGCGGAGCCGGATTAGTGTGGGGCTGTCAAGGCAGTCTCACGTTCTTCCGTGCTCGAGTAACACTTGGTACTCCCTTTTAATGAGATGATGCCGCGTGGACCGGGCATTTTAAGTGTAAGAGATGCGTAATGCGGTATTGCGTTAAAGCGGTAAAGCTTCACGCCCCAAGAGTGATTGATAGCTACTTTGAATGGGGCGATGTGGAAGGTTAACTTTTCGCGGCGGAAGTTGTCGGATGACCCGAACACAACTTCTAGCAGTAGGGAGCCCGTACAACGGGCATATAGGCCTGGCATTACCACTTTGAAGGAGATGTTGCTATGACGAATTTTGGTTGGGTCTATCCCCATTTTGCGGATTGTGTCCTGATATAGCAGGTTTAGGTCGCTACCTCCGTCCATTAGGACTTGTGTAAATTGGAGTCCGTCGATTATAGGATCTAATATCAGGGCAGTCCATCCTGCGTTCCGGATACGTCCGGAATAGTCCTGATGATCGAAGGTGATTGGTTTTGACAACCATCGTTGGGACTCGCTTTGGGATAGACAAGGCGTAGCGTGTTTCTATGGGCGCCGCTCTGTTTTTCCCTTTTGTCACTTGAAGTGAGTTCACTGTATTGACTTTTGTGGGAAATTCTTTTGTATTCGGTGCTCGCTTGTGGGGTTCGTCATCGTCCTCGCTTGGTGTGTCGAGCCCCTTGTGTTCGGCATTGAGTTTGCCGGACTGCTTGAAGACCCAACAATCTCTGTGGGTATGGTTTGCAGGCTTCCCGGGAGTACGGTGGATTTGGCATATTTTGTACAAGATTTTCTTTAGGTTGGATAGCTCGTCGCTGTTGTCCTTCAGGGGCAGTCTTTTATGATTCTGCCGGGAGCTTCTGAATCCGGTGTTGACTGTCGTGCTCTTCGGGCTGTCTCCCTTTGTCCGGCGCTGGTCCTTGCTGCGTCGTGGTTTTCCATTTCCATCCCTGACTTCGGATGTACTTGGGTCGCTGGTACTGCATCTTGCCAGCCAACTATCCTCTCCTGCGCAAAAGCGGGTCATGAGGCTTGTTAATGCAGCCATGGTTCTCGGCTTCTCTGGCCGAGGTGTCCGGCAGCCATTCGTCTCGAGACGCTGTGTTTGAAAGCTGCTAAGGCTTCGCATCCGGACAGTCGACTATTTGGTTCTTTTGATGAGGAACCTGTTCCAGAATTTATGGGCTGACTCTCGGGTTGTTGAGTTATGTGACTTAAATCGCGCAGATCCGGAGGACGGACATAAGTCCCTTGAAAATTTGCCAAAAGCATCCTCGAGCTCTTCCCAACTTCCAATGGTATTTTCAGGAGGCTTTTGAGCCAATGCCGGGCTGGCCCTTTGAGCTTGAGGGTAAGTATTTTATGGCGTGGAGATCATCTCCTCTAGCCATGTGTATGTGGAGGATGTAGTCCTCAATCCGCACTCTGTGGTCTGTTGTTCCGTCAGATGCCTCTATGTTTAGGGGTTTGAATCTCACTGGGAATTCGTGATCCAAGACCTCACCGTGAAACACGGGGTGTGCGGCACCCCTATATTTGGGTGTGCCGTGATGTTCGGATATTTGGCGTGTTGCATTGCTTGGTAGATCTTGCTTTCGCCCATAGATGGACCTAACTGGGTTGTCCTTTTGATGCTAATCCTCATGCGGATCGCGCGAGCTTGTGTTGGCGCCGCTTGCCGCTCCATGTTTGCCATGTGGTCGTCTATCCGACCGGGCGGCCTCTTTGTTCTTTGATTGTGGGGGCTCTACGGCCTCCTCATCGAATTCGGGCAGTAATTTGCGCTTCGGGTAGCTCTTTGTTTGGCGACTATCGCCGTATTTCCCTGCGGTGTTTAGTACTTTGCTCTATCTGATTCTGAGTGCATCTTCCGCTTCTGCTTTTTCAGGCTACGCGCAGTGGCGACGAGCCTTTTGTGGAGGTTCTTCTGCACCAACAATTTGTCCGGCGTGAGATCGTCCGGACTGTTATCTTCGCCGGGGACGGGTTGTTTATCCAAGTTGTCCTGTTCGGACGGTTGCTCGATAGCATGTTCGTCGTCCACAAGTTCGCCCTGCTCTATGGCTGGGTCTGTGTGGCTGCCGTCTTTGTCGAGGCGAGACTTGGTGCGGCGTTTACGTTTCCGTTTTGACTGCTTTTCGAGGGATTTATCCTTCGTAGTGTCCCGTTGTTCCTCGTCGTCACTTCCTTTAGGTGTATCCACCATGTATACGTCGTGGGATGAGGTGGTTGTCCAGTATCCTATAGGTGCTGGTTCATAGTTGTCTCCCACATCGTCGTCCATACCGTCGATGTCGTCGGAGTCGAAATCGAGCACGTCGTTTAAGCTTTCGACAGTGGCTACAAAGTGGGCGGTGGGTGGGAGTTGAATTTCTTCGTCGTCCGCATCCCAACCTTCCCGACCGTAGTCCGCCAGGGCTCTCCGATAAAGAGAGAGACTTTAGTGAATTCAGGATGTCGCCAAAAGGCGAGTAATCGAAAGATGTCCGTGGCGATGAACTCCATAACCGCGCCCAATTGGATTCGATTGGCGGGCGCTGGAGGGTTCGGAGTCCGGAGAGGAGTCCGCACCTTGAGTCACGGTCTTCGCAAACGACAGGGTTGGAGTTCGCTCAATCACCGAGAGATCGTAGCCCCGAGGCGGTGTCCAACCACTCGCCCTGGTCGGCGGAGTCGGCCCGAGCTAAGGGTCGGAGCGGACGCTGGTGCGACCTCGTGGCAATTGTTAGGCGGCGAGCCAGATCGCGCCCATCGAGACAATGCGCGCTATTGTGGCTCAATCCGTCAAGATCAAGTCTCCGCGGATGTCGGCCGTAGTTCAAACTCCCAAATCTGACTCGATGGCGGGGTGTAGCTTCGATCTGCTCCAGATGGCCAAGTGAATTGGCCCGCAGTGCAAAGCCGCCGAATACGAAGATCTGTCCGGGGAGAAAAGTATCACCCTGGACCGCGGCATTGTTGATGATCAAAGAAGCCATCGGGCCTACGGATGACGACACAGAGGAACTCTCAATGAAAGCACCAATGTCGGTGTCAAAACTGGCGGATCTTGGGTAGGGGGGTCCCGAACTGTGCGTCTAGGCGGATGGTAACATGAGACAAGGGACACGATGTTTTTACCCAGGTTCGGGCCCTCTCGATGGAGGTAAAACCCTACTCCTGCTTGATTAATATTGATGATATGGGTAGTACAAGAGTAGATCTACCACAAGATCAGAGAGGCTAAACCCTAGAAGCTAGCCTATGGTATGATTGTTGTTCGTCCTACAGACTAAAACCCTCCGGTTTATATAGACACCGGATAGGGTTAGGGTTACACAGAGTCGGTTACAAAGGTAGGAGATCTACATATCCGTATCGCCAAGCTTGCCTTCCACGCCAAGGAAAGTCCCATCCGGACACGGGACGAAGTCTTCAATCTTGTATCTTCATAGTCTAGGAGTCCAGCCAACGATGTTAGTTCGGCTATCCGGACACCCCCTAATCCAGGACTCCCTCACCCAGGTTTGGAAGATCCAAAGCATCCTCACCAAGCCTATAGACTCAATAAGGCCCTCTATGGCCTCAAGCAGGCCCCTCGGGCATAGTATGATACTTTGAAGGAATTCCTCATGAAGAAAGGTTTCAAACCCAGTTCACTTGACCTAACTCTTTTAACTAAATCTTATGATGGTGAATTGTTTGTGTGCCAAATATATGTTGATGATATCATCTTTGGCTGTACTAACCAATGTTACACTGACGAATTTGGTTATATGGTGAGGGAGGAATACGAAATGTCTATGATGGGAGAATTGAAATTCTTCTTAGGTCTTCAAATTCGTCAACAGCGCAATGGCATATTCATATCTCAGGAGAAATACCTCAAAGATGTACTAAGGAAATTCGGCATGCAAGATTGCAAAGGCGTCAAAATCCATATGCCCACAAATGGCCATCTATGCACTGATGAAAATGGTATTAAATTTGATCAAAAGGTATACCGCTCCATGATTGGTTCTTTATTGTATTTATGGGCATCTAGGCCGGATATTATGCTTAGTGTTTGCATGTGTGCCCACTTTCAAGCTACACCGAAAGAATCACACCATAAGGCTGTGAAGCATATTCTTCGATATCTAGCTCACACTCCAACACTTGGATTATGGTATCCCAACGGCTCGGCTTTTGATCTCATTGGATATTCAGTCTCTGACTATGCTGGTGATCTTGTGGACCGCAAGTCAATATCAGGCACATGACATTTCCTCGGATGATCCTTAGTCTATTGGTCCTCGAAGAAACAAAACTGCGTATCATTGTCTACTGCTGAAGCTGAGTACATTGCTGCAGGTTCGTGCTGTGCCCAATTGGTACGGACAAAGCAAACCCTCAAGGACTACAGCATCAACATGAAGAATGCGCCACTCTACTGTGACAATGAGAGTGCCATCAAGATTGCTCATAACCCAGTTCAGCACTCGAAGACAAAGCACATTCAGATTCGTCATCGTTTTCTTCGTGATCATGTGTTGAAGGGCGACATCTCTATCGAGCACGTGAAGACTGAAGAACAGCTAGCCGATATATTCACAAAGCCCTTGGATGAGAAGAGATTTAGCAAGTTGTGCTGTGAGCTAAATATCTTAGAATCTTCGAATGTCCTTCGAAAAGGACACACATCCTAGCACTTATGCTAAATTGATGACTTAGATGTGCAACACACGAAGTAATGTTTCTCTTCAATCAATGAAGACTAACAATCTAAGTGTGAAGAAATCAACGAAGTATTTCTGCTAAGTTATGAGATCGGACCCTTCCCCCTCTATGCTAAACTCAACCCTCTATGCTAAACTCAATGCTAAATTTATGACTTATATATATATATATATGAGTTTATGTCCTCTACATCATTCACTTATTGCTATTTCTTCAAGTTGCTTTTTTTGCTAAGTAAATGTGATCGGACCCTTCCCCCTCTATGCTAAACTCAACCCAGTGTGTTCATAAATTCTTCATGTGCGTTCTATTTGAAACCCATTCAAAATCTTCACTGTGTCCTTGTCAGCTGAAGAATTCGCGAACGAAACATTAAAATTTTCATATCTGAATTTTCGGTTGTTGCCGCTCAAACCGTTCCACATTCCACAATATGATTATCCTATTCATCCATGATCTCACACGATCTCCATCTCTCTGTACGTTGGTGACACATGTCGCACGAATGAGAAGGGTCAGGGGCACGTTCATCCATTTTCCTCGGGCGAGCGGTTTTCCACCTCGGCTATAAATACCCCTCACCCTCCTCAGACTATTTTTACTCCACTCGACCTTACTCCCTCGCTCGAGCTCTCAAAACCTAGCACCGCCGCTACTTCCATCGTTGCCGGTGAGGAAGAGCTTCGCTGCCTCGACCTCGTCGCTGTCGTACTCGCGCTGGCCGCGGATTTCTTCACTCTGTTGCCGCCGTAGTTGTCTTCTTCTACCAAGTTAGGGCATGGAAGATCTGAACTGACAAGCTTCAAATCTACTATTCACAGTTCATCATGTTCTTAGTCGAGGGTAATTAAAAGTCATTTTTACTGCCCTTGTTGATTCCTTTGATTTCTACAAATCTTCAAAAGGTGTTTATTCTTCAATCTTCACACTCTAAACACCTCACACAAACATCTGTTCTTGATCTATTTCCCTAAGCAACATTTTTCTTCGAGATTCCTCAATTGTGTGGATTTCCAATCTATACAACTCTGGAACCTAAGTCAAAGAACGCTTAGTGAAATTCCTCAAGACACATCTGGTCAAATTCCTCAAACTTGTTCTTTTTGCAAAAACTTCTGAGAACACATATGATCTCTCCAAATTCTTCGCACCTATACTCATTCACGGTACACATGTCATTGCTGAATCACTAGGTTCTCATCAACTTAACTCATTTGCAGCGTTCCTCGAAGAAAAGTTACATACCTCATCAGAGAACTCAATTGTTCAGAATCCTCGGCTAAAGAAAATGGCTGAGGGCAAGAAACCTCAGAAGGGAGGGAAGAAGTTGGAAGGCAACAATGCTTTTGAGATTCCTGAAGACATCTATGCAGGGTACTGCACTCCTCCTCATGAGACAAACAATCAGCGTAAAGTGCTCATTCAGAGGTTAGAGAGGAGATGGGCCAGAGAATGGAGAGAATATCGCTATGTCACTCCCAAGTACATGAAGAAATTCGCTGTACACCCTCCATGCCCAAGACCTCCATTGGCACCAGGCCAAGAAGCTGATCCCTCTAGCATCAGAAGAGGTGAGGATTTCCCCAAGGAGTGGGCCAAGCGTCAAGCTAAGCTGGCCAAAATGGCAAAAAGAGGCAGTGAAGAAATTAAATGAAGATCCTGCTCCTGCCACTGCTGAGGCCTCTTCTAGCAAGCCTAAGAAGGCTATGCCCAAGAAGCCTGCACACAAGCCCAGTGCTTCTGCTTCAATGCCCTCACGGCCAATTGTAAGTGCATCTAGTGCCGCTTAGTGATTTTGGTGTATTGAAGACTTATAGGTTAAGGGACTGATGCGTTCGTGAGTGTACACAAGTCTTTAAGTCTATGAGGAGTTTGATAAAGTCGACCCCTAAAAATGAAGTTCTTCCACTGAAGACTTTGGTTTTCTGAAGACTTTCTGAAGACTTTGAAAGTGAAGAAATTGGTGTGACCTTGTGATGACCCACAAGTGTAGGGGATCAATCGTAGTCCTTTCGATAAGTAAGAGTGTCGAACCTAACGAGGAGCAGAAGGAAATGATAAGCGATTTTCAGTAAGGTTTTCTCTGCATGCACTGAAATTGTAGGTGATAGATAGTTTTGTGATAAGATAAATGGTAACGAGTAACAAGTAAATAAAATAATTAAAGTGCAGCAAGGTGGCCCAATCCTTTATGTAGCAAAGGATAAGCCTGGACAATTTCTAATAATGAGAAAAGGGCTCCCGAGGACACATGGGAATTATCGTCAAGATAGTTTTCATCACGTTCATATGATTCGCGTTCGGTACTTTGATAATTTGATATGTGGGTGGACCGGTACTTGGGTACTGCCCTTACTTGGACAAGCATCCCACTTTTGATTAACCCCTATTGCAAGCGTCTGCAACTACAAAATAGGTATTAAGGTAAACCTAACCACAACATTAAACATATGGATCCATATCAGCCCCTAACGAAGCAACACATAAACTAGGGTTTAAGCTTCTGTCACTCTAGCAACCCATCATCTACTTATTACTTCCGCATGCCTTCCTCTAGGACCAAATAATGGTGAAGTGTCATGTAGTCGACGTTCACATAACACCACTAGAGGAAAAGACAACATACATCTCATCAAAATATCCGAACGAATACCAAATTCACATGACTACTAATAGCAAGACTTCACCCATGTCCTCAGGAACAAGTGTAACTACTCACAAAGCATATTCATATTCATAAGCAGAGGAGTAATAATATGCATAAAGGATCTGAACATATGATCTTCCGCCAAGTAAACCAAATAGCATCAACTACAAGGAGTAATCAACACTACTAGCAACCCAGGGGTACCAATTTTTGTGGTTTTGATACAAGATTGGATACAAGAGATGAACTAGGGTTTTGTGAGGAGATGGTGCTGGTGAAGATGTTGATGGAGATTGACCCCCTCCCGATGAGAGGATCATTGGTGATGACGTTGGTGATGATTTCCCCCTCCCGGAGGGAAGTGTCCCCGGCAGAACAGCTCTGCCAGAGCCCTAGATTGGTTCCACCAAGGTTCCGCCTCGTGGCGGCGGAGTCTCATCCCGTAAGCTTGCCCCCGATTTTTTCCAGGGTAAAAGCGATGATACAGCAGAAGATGGACGCCGGAGGCCCACCAGGGGGCCCAGGAGATAGGGGGCGTGCCCTATAGGGGGGGTGCGCCCCTTGTCTCTTGGACAGGGTGTGGGCCCCCTTGCGTATTTCTTTTGCTCAGAAATTCTTATAAATTCCAAAAACATGTTTCGTGGAGTTTCAGGACTTTTGGAGCAGTGTAGAATAGGTTCCAATGTTTGCTCCTTTTTCAGCCAGAATTCCAGCTGCCGGCATTCCCCCTCTTCATGGTAAACCTTGTAAAATAAGAGAGAATAGCCATAAGTATTGAGATATAATGTGTAATAACAGCCCATAATGCAATAAATATTGATATAAAAGCATGATGCAAAATGGACGTATCAACTCCCCCAAGCTTAGACCTCGCATGTCCTCAAGCGGAAGCCGAAATCAAAAAATATGTCCACATGTCTAGAGATAGAGGTGTCGATAAAAATAAAATACTGACATGAGGGCATCATGTTCATTCTTATAACAGCAACATAAATAGATTTCATCATATGATTTCTTATTCTCAAGTAACAAGCAATTCACAATATCAAGTATGGTTCAAAAACTTCATTGGGAACTAACAAACTATAATCTTAGTCATTGAAGCAATTGCAATTTATCGTAACATCAGAAAGATTCAACAATAGAGCTTTTCAGCAAGCTCACATACTCAACTATCTCGTAGTCTTCTACAATTTCTAACACTCACTCAATACTTGTGGTTATGGAGTTTCAGCCAGACACTGAGAAAGATAGGGGCTTATTGTGTTGCCTCCCAACGTATTCACCTTTAGGTGATGTCAACAATAATAGCCCATGCTAACTTACATCCAATTGGATATATAAATATCATGATCTTTTAAACACGAGGAGCTTGCCAAAGGATAAAATGAAAAAGGGAAAGGTGAGGATCACCTTGACTCAAGCATAAAGTAAAAACATAAAGTAAAAGATAGGCCCTTCGCAGAGGGAAGCAGAGGTTGTCATGCGCGTTTAGGGTTGATGTACAAAATCTTAATGCAAAAGAACGTCACTTTATATTTCCCCTTGTATGTGGACCTTTATTATGCAGTCCGTCGCTTTTGTTACTTCCACAATAAGATCGTACAAAGCTTATTTTCTCTACACTAATAAGTAATACATATTTAGAGAGCAATTTTTATTACTTGCACCGATGACAACTTACTTGAAGGATCTTACTCAATCCATAGGTAGGTATGGTGGACTCCCATGGCAAAACTGGGTTTACGGGTATTTGGAAGCACAAGTAGTATCTCTACTTGGTGCAAGGAATTTGGCTAGCACGAGGGAGAAAGGCAAGCTCAACATGTTTGGAAGGTCAATGACAATATACTTTAACTGAGATGTCGGAAAACATAAACCATTACGTTGTCTTCCTTGTCCAACATCAACTCTTTTAGCATGTCATACTTAATGAGTGCTCCCAATTATAAAAGGTGTCCAAGATAATATATTTATATGTGAACCCCTCTTTCCTTATCACTTCCTATTAATTCCAACGATGACCAAGGCTAAGTTCATCAACTCTCAACAATTTTTATGCCTCATACTTTCTATGTGTGAAGTCATCACTATCCATAAGATCAATGTGAACTCTTTTATTCTTTCTACTTTTTCAAGATCATGGCAACAAAGAAAAGCCCTTGACTCAACACTAATCTTTATTATAGATAGCTCACGGACTCGATTACAAAAAGAGATCACAATGCAAAACTCAAACTACTTGATATCAAAACTTCAGTCTACTAGATCAAGATACTAATAAAAGGATCGAACTAGAAAAACGGTAAAGATAGGAGTGTGATGGTGATACGATACCGGGGCACCTCCCCCAAGCTTGGCAGTTGCCAAGGGGAGTGCCCATACCCATGTGATTATGTCCTCGGAGGTGATGGTGGAGTTGTTGCATTTTTCTTTCCTAGCTTGCGTCTGATGCTAAAATTTTCCTCCCTCAGATCCTCATTCTCGAGCTCAAGTTTCATTATCTTTTTGCATAATGCCGCCTTGCTGTCCTACAGAAAACATGGTGGGATAGATTGGACCTTAGGGAGGCTTGACTTCTTGAACTCCACATGCATATCGCCAGGTTGAGGTAGTGGATCATCCTCTTCATCGGAACTTGTCTCCTCCTTCCCCTTAGGGCAGAATCTTCTCCTTCCTCCATGGTCCAGCCATAATGTTCCACATCCCCATATGCTTTTGGGTTTGCGATATAATCAGCCATATAGCTCTCTCCCTCCGAATCTTTGGACGACATCTTGCTCCAAACCTGCTACAGAAACAGCTCGAAACGAAAACAGAGGATATTTGCGTGATACGATGATCAAAACCTTCGGGAGTATATATAATGAATTTTTAACGACCAAAATACGTAATATGCAAGAAAACAGAGTCCGGGAGGCACACGAGGTGCCCACGAGACGGGGGGCGCGCCCTCCACTCTCGTGGGAGCCTCGTGCCCCTTTCGGACTACTTCTTTCTTCCTAAAATTCTTAAATATTCCAAAACTGATAAAAATTGCCATTGGAGTTGTTTTGGAGTCGGTTTACTTACAGTACCACATACCTATACCTTTTCGAAGTCTGGAACGTTCTAGAAGTGTCCCTTATGTATTCCTCAGGGGTTACGGTTTCAATAATATTAGTTTCAACATTGATAGGATTACCTGAAATATAATGTTTAATTCTTTGACCGTTTACCACCCTTGGACTTGTGCCTTCGAAGTTGTTGATTTTTATAGCACCAGAACAATAGACCTCCTCGATGACGTAGGGACCTTCCCATTTTGAGAGAAGTTTTCCTGCAAAAAATCTTAAGCGAGAGTTGAATAATAACACATAATCTCCTACGTTAAACTCGCGCTTTTGTATCCTCTTATCATGCCAGCGTTTGACTTTTTCTTTGAATAGCTTGGCATTCTCATATGCCTGGGTCCTCCATTCATCAAGTGAGCTAATATCAAACAACCTCTTCTCACCAGCAAGTTTGAAGTCATAGTTGAGCTCTTTAATAGCCCAATATGCTTTATGTTCAAGTTCTAGAGGTAAATGACACGCTTTTCCATAAACCATCTTATAAGGAGACATACCCATAGGATTTTTGTATGCAGTTCTATAGGCCCATAATGCATCATCAAGTATTTTGGACCAATTCTTTCTAGACCTATTCACAGTCTTTCGCGAAATTAATTTTATCTCTCTATTGCTCAACTCTACTTGACCACTAGACTGCAGATGATAAGGAGATGCAATTCTATGATTGACATCATACTTAGCAAGCATCTTACGGAAAGCGCCATGAATAAAATGTGAACCACCATCGGTCATAAGATATCTAGGGACTCCAAACCTCAGAAAAATAACTTCTTTAAGCATTTTAATAGAAGTGTTATGATCAGCACTACTAGTTGGAATAGCTTCTACCCACTTAGTAACGTAATCAACAACAACTAAAATATGTGTATAACCATTAGAGGCAGTAAAAGGTCCCATATAATCAAAGCCCCAAACATCAAACGGTTCAATAACAAGAGAATAATTCATAGGCATTTCTTGTCGTCTACTAGATAAGACAAACTTACGAGCATCTTTGAAGAGAGTAGGCCAATAAAAACTAGATTGTAGTACCTTGTGTGTAGTTCTATCTCCAGCGTGGTGTCCTCCACAAGATTCAGAGTGACACTTGCGTAGGATCTGTTCCTGTTAATGCTCAGGCACAAACGTCTAATAACACCATCTACTCCTTCTTTATAAAGGTGTGGATCATCCCAAAAGTAATGTCTTCAATCATAAAAGAACTTTTTCTTTTGCTAGTATGTGAAACTAAGCGGTATAAATTTTGCAACAATGTAATTGGCATAATCAGCATACCATGGAGCAGTACGAGAAGCATTAACGACCGCTAATTGTTCATCCGAAAAGCTATCATTAATAGGCAGTGGGTCATCAAGAACATTCTCTAACCTAGACAAGTTATCTGCAACGCGGTTCTCAGCTCCCTTTCTATCAATAATATGCAAGTCAAATTCTTGGAGCAAGAGAACCCATCTAACGAGTCTAGGCTTAGCATCTTTCTTTAGCATAAGATATTTAATAGCAGCATGATCAGTGTGAATAGTAACTTTGGAATCAATAATATAAGGTCTAAACTTATCACATGCAAACACAACTGCTAAAAACTCTTTTTCAGTAGTAGCATAATTTTTCTGGGCAGTATCAAGAGTCTTACTAGCATACTGGATAACATTCAATTTCTTATCGACTCTTTGCCCTGGAACAGTACCTACAGCATAATCACTAGCATCACACATACTTTCAAAAGGTAAATTCCAATCAGGTGGTTGAACAATAGGTGCAGTGATCAAAGCTTTCTTAAGTGTTTCAAATGCTTCTACACAATCATCATCAAAGACAAAAGGAATATCTTTTTTGCAATAAATTAGTCAGAGGCCTAGAGATTTTAGGAAAGTCCTTAATGAACCTCCTATAAAAACCGGCATGACCAAGGAAACTTCTTATACCTTTTATGTCCTTGGGAAATGGCATCTTTTCATTACCATCAACTTTGGCTTTATCAACTTCAATACCTCTCTCAGAGATCTTGTGCCCCAAGACAATGCCTTCATTAACCATAAAGTGACACTTTTCCCAATTCTAGACGAGACTAGTGTCTTCGCATCTCTGCAAAACTCGATCCAGGTTGCTCAAACAATCATCAAAATAGGATCCATAGACGGAGAAGTCATCCATGAATACTTCACAAATCTTTTAAAAAAAATCAGAGAATATAGCCATCATGCATCTTTGAAAGGTAGCAGGTGCATTACATAAACCAAAAGGCATACGTCTATAAGCAAAAGTACCAAAAGGGCAAGTAAAAGTAGTTTTAGATTGATCCTTCGCCGACACAGGTATCTGAGAGAAACCAGAATAACCATCTAGAAAGCAAAAATGTGTGTGTTTGGATAGTCTTTCTAGCATTTGATCAATAAAAGGTAAAGGGTAATGATCTTTCTTAGTAGCTTTATTTAACTTATGAAAATCAATTACCATCCTATAACCTGTAATAATTCTTTGCGGGATCAATTCATCTTTGTCATTACGAACGATGGTAATACCTCCCTTTTAGGGAACACAATGGACAGGGCTTACCCATTCACTATCAGCAACGGGATAAATAACACCTGCCTCAAGGAGCTTTAGTATCTCCTTTCTTACCACTTCCTTCATCTTGGGATTTAATCATCTTTGAGGATCTCTAACTGGTTTGGCATCGTCCTCCAATGTAATTTTGTGTTGACATAACGTGGGACTAACGCCCTTAAGATCATCCAGAGTATATCCAATAGCAGCTCAGTGCTTCTTTAGAGTTTTCAATAATCTTTCTTCTTCTTTCTCTGAAAGGTTAGCACTAATAACAACATGATATATTTCTTTTTCATCAAGATAAGCATACTTAAGATTATCAGGTAATGGTTTGAGTTCAAACACGGGATCACCCTTGGGTGGAGGGGGATCCCCAAGAATTTCGATGGGAAGGTTATGTTTCAGCACAGGTTCCTGTTTAAGGAACACTTCATCTATTTCCTCCCTTTCTTTCATAAACATTTTGTTTTCATGGTCTAGCAAATATTGTTCTAACGGATCAGTTGGAGGAACAGCAATGGAAGCAAGACCAATAATTTCATCCTTTCTAGGTGGTTCCCTTTCACGAGGTTGTCTACTAAACTTAGCAAAGTTAAACTCATGAGACATACCATCTATGCCAACAGTGACAATATTATTTTCACTATTAATCTTAGCACTAGCTGTATTCAAGAAGGGTCTACCAAAAATAATGGGACAAAAATAATCTTGTGGGGGACCAAGAACAAGAAAATCAGCAGGGTATTTAACCTTCCCACACAAAACTTCAACATCTCTAACAATCCCAATAGGTTTAATGGTATCCCTATTAGCAAGCTTAATAGTAACATCAATGTCTTCTAATTCAACGGGTGCAATGTCGTGCATAATTTCTTTATATAAATCATAAGGTATCGCACTGTCACTAGCACCCATATCACACAAACCATGATAACAATGATCTCCTATTTTAACAGAAATAACAGGCATGCCTACGACAGGTCTACGTGTCTTAGTATCTGGTCTAGCAATATTAGCAATCTCACCACAGAAAGAAATAACATGCCCATCTAAATCCTCATCCAAGAGATCTTTAACCATAGCAATACTAGGTTCAACATTAATTTGCTCAGGAGGTGTATAAGTCCTAGTATTACTCTTACGAACAACAGTCGAAGTTTTAACATGATCCTTTATCCTAACAGGAAAAGGAGGTTTTTCAACATAAGCAGTGGGAACAATTGGATCACTATAGGTAATAGTCTTTTCTTCGACTGTAATAGGTGAAACTACTTTCACTTCAACAGGAGGCTTATATTTAAACCACTTCTCTTTAGGGAGATCTACGTGAGTAGCAAAAGATTCACAGAAAGTAGCTACTATCTCAGAGTCAAGTCCATACTTAGAGCTAAATCCACGGAAAGCATCGGTATCCATAATAGATTTAACACAATCGAACTTAGGTGTCATACATGACTCCTTACCATCGTCGGAACCCCAATCTTCAGAGTTGCGTTTAATTCTTTCCAATAAGTCCCATTTGAAATCAATAGTCTTCAGCATATAAGAACGAGCACAGGAAGTATCGAGCAGGTTGCGATTATCAAGAGAAAGCCGAGCATAAAATTTTGAATAATCATTTCCCGAGAGAGCTCATGATTAGGGCATGAATATAACATTGACTTAAGCCTCCCCCAAGCTTGAGCGATGCTTTTCTCCTTTGCGAGGCCAGAAATTATATAGGTAATTACGATCACGATGAACAAGATGCATAGGATAGAACTTCTGGTGAAATTGCAACTTCAATCGCTTATAATTCCAAGATCCCGTATCATCACATAGCCTATACCATGTCAATGCATCTCCCTTCAAAGATAAAGGGAAGACCTTCCTTTTGCCAACATCATCAGGAATACCAGCAAGCTTAAATAATCCGCAAACTTCATCTACAAAGATAAGGTGTAAATCGGGATGCAATGTTCCATCTCCTGCAAATGGATTAGCTAGCAGTTTTTCTATCATACCCGAAGGAATCTCAAAGTAAATATTTTCATAAAGTTCAGTAGGTTGATGAGAAACTCTTTGCTCTTCTTGTTGGGGTGAAGATACCCCAAACAAGCCCCTCAAAGGATTAGTTTCCATAGTGACAAGTAACAGAAAATTTCAGCACACTATATAAATGTTTCCTTACCAAGTTCCACTCACCAAAAGCGCTACACTCCCCGGCAACGGCGCCAGAAAAGAGTCTTGATGACCCACAAGTGTAGGGGATCAATCCTAGTCCTTTTTATAAGTAAGAGTATCGAACCCAACGAGGAGCAGAAGGAAATGATAAGCGGTTTTCAGTAAGGTTTTCTCTGCAAGCACTGAAATTGTAGGTGATAGATAGTTTTGTGATAAGATAAATGGTAACGAGTAACAAGTAAATAAAATAAGTAAAGTGCAGCAAGGTGGCCCAATCCTTTATGTAGCAAAGGATAAACCTGGAAAAATTCTAATAATGATGAAAGAGCTCCCGAGGGCACATGGGAATTATCGTCAAGATAGTTCTCATCATGTTCATATGATTCGCGTTCGGTACCTTGATAATTTGATATGTGGGTGGACCGGTACATGGGTAATGCCCTTACTTGGACAAGCACCACACTTATGATTAACCCCTATTGCAAGCGTCCGCAACTACAAAATAAGTATTAAGGTAAACCTAACCACAACATTAAACATATGGATCCATATAAGCCCCTAACGAAGCAACGCATAAACTAGGGTTTAAGCTTCTGTCACTCTAGCAACCCATCATCTACATATTACTTCCCCATCCCTTCCTCTAGGCCCACATAATGGTGAAGCGTCATGTAGTCGACGTTCACATAACACCACTAGAGGAAAAGACAACATACATCTCATCAAAATATTGAACGAATACCAAATTCACATGACTACTAATAGCAAGACTTCGCCCATGTCCTCAGGAACAAGCGTAACTACTCACAAAGCAAATTCATATTCATAATCAGAGGACTAATAATATGCATAAAGGATCTGAACATATGATCTTCCGCCAAGTAAACCAAATAGCATCAACTACAAGGAGTAATCAACACTACTAGCAACCCACATGTACCAATTTGTGGTTTTGATACAAGATTGGATACAAGAGATGAACTAGGGTTTTGAGAGGAGATTGTGCTGGTGAAGATGTTGATGGAGATTGACCCCCTCCCGATGAGAGGATCGTTTGTGATGACGTTGATGATGATTTCCCCCTCCCGGAGGGAAGTGTCCCCGGCAGAACAGCTCCGCCAGAGCCCTAGATTGGTTCCGCCTCGTGGCGGCGAAGTTTCGTCCTGTCAGCTTGCCCCCGATTTTTTCGAGGGTAAAAGCGATGATATAGCAGAAGATGGACGCCGGAGGCCACAGGGGCCGGGGAGATAGGGGCGCGCCTATAGGGCGCCCCCATCTCTGGACAGGTGTGGTCCCTAGCGTATTTCCTTTGCTCAGAAGTTCTTATAAATTCCAAAAACATGTTTCATGGAGTTTCGGAACTTTTGGAGCAGTGCAGAATAGGTTTCCAACGTTTGCTCCTTTTCCAGCCAGAATTCCAGTGCCAAGCATTCCCCTCTTCATGGTAAACCTTGTAAAATAAGAGAGAATAGCCATAAGTATTGAGATATAATGTGTAATAACAGCCCATAATGCAATAAATATTGATATAAAAGCATGATGGAAAATGGACGTATCACATTGAAGAGTTGGAATTCATTCGAGGAACATGAAGCGTGAAGACTTTTGTTTTCGTAATTTCATTTTCTCTTTCTTGAGTCATTGGAAACACCATACTGTCAAAGGGGGTCGAGGAAATACTAAGGAAAAATTTCCATGTGATGCTCAACTCAAAATCCTACACCTATCTATCCCTTCGAGTGAAGCCATTGAAATCTCATACAGATTCAGTCATATTCTTCAAATGATGAGACGAAGTTCTTCTGGTCTCTGAGGAATTTGTTCTGACTGAGGACTTAGGAATTCGCCAGTGCGGATTGCCTACACAATGAGGAACATGATAGCCCTGAGGACTTTGAGAGTCAAATATTCCCACCGTTGCTGTGCTACGCGCCAGCTGTCCCAAAATATCTGCCCACCTAACGGTCATATCTGACAAGGGCATTTATGTCTTATCATGTTGGGCTGCTCCCTAAGCTATAAATAGCCGCGCCCTTCAACCACTAGCTGGTTGGCTGCTCCGAGAGAAACTGACACTTGTCATTTGAGAGCATCCCATCCTCTGAGGACTTTGAGCGAAAATCATCAAGTGAGGAAAAACCCAAACCAAAACCCAAACACCTAGAAACCCAAAGTGATTGAGCATCACTGAAGAGATTGATCCTGCGTGGATCCGACGCTTGTTACCTTTGAAGACTGTGCATCTTACAGACGGTTAGGCGTCATGGTCTAGAGCATTCAAGAGGAATTGTGGATCGCCGAGTTACCGAGTTTGTGAAGGTTTGGAAGTCACCTGAAGAGTTACCACGAGTGATTGGGTGAGGTCTGTGTGACCTTAGATCATGGGAAATACGATGAAGACTAATTGTCCTGGACTGCGTGTTCATGACTGGTTGTCCGGGACTGTGTGTCCTCAGGTTTGAATACCTAGCCGCCCTAACCAGCCGTACAACTGTCACAACAGTTGGAACTTGTCTACCAAATCATTATCTTCACCAAGCCTACTGGTTCTATTTCCTCAACCCTTTCATTCCATCATTACTGTGTTCTGTGCGTGTTCATATCTGTGTTTGAAGACTTTGACTGAAGACTTTCTCATTTTCCTCAGCTCAATTTCTTCAGTCTGTTTGTCTTCGTCTTGTGTTATCCTGTGTTTATGCTTTCAGTACTTTGTTTCTATTTTCATTTCTTCCTGATGTCCATGTTTATGTTCTGTCATGTATGCATCTGAGTACTTGCTGCAAGTAGTTCTTCTCTAAGGAATTTCCTCACTGGCAAATTCCTCAGTGAAGAATTCATAAAAATCGCCTATTCACCCCCCTCTAGTCGATATAACGCACTTTCAATTGGTATTAGAGCAAGCTACTCCCTTGTTCTGTGTGATTTTGGTTTAACCGCCTGGAGTTTTAGTTATCTTGACCGCAGGTATGATCAAGGTCTCTGCTGGGTGTCCTACCTTCGATGGAACGGACTACCCCTACTAGAAGAATAAGATGAGAATTCATCTTGAGGCAATTGACAACGATCTCTGGTATGTTGTGGAAAATGGTGTTCCATCAGTCACACCTTCTCTGAAGGCTACTGATGTGAAGAGATTCAAGCAACTCGATTCTCAAGCAAAGAATATCATATGTGGCCATCTGAGCAAAGGACAGTATGGAAGAGTGAGTGCTTTGGAAACTGCTAAGCTTATCTGGGATAGGCTGTCCAAAGTGAATGAAGGAGTCTCAACTCAGCGTGACTCTCGTGTTGACGTTCTTCGCAATCTCTTCAACCGCTTCAAAAGACTCGACAATGAAAATGTCCAGCAAACCTTCGATCGCCTCACTGACATCTCAAATGAGCTTCAAGCGCTTGGCGCCACTAACATCACCGACCATGAGGTGGTGAAGAAATTGCTGAGATCGCTCGATTCTTCATTTGATACTATGGCACTGATGATTCAAGAGCGTGCTGACTACAAGTCACTTGACCCCGCTGATATCCTCGAGAGGCTAAATACTCATGAGTTCCAGCTTGCTGAGAACAGAGATCTCTATGGTTCGAGCTATGGTAGATCACGTGCTCTGAAGGCCAAAGCAGTCTCTGAATCTGAAGATGAGGACTCTGCTAGCAGCCTTGGTGACCCTGAAGAACTGAGCCAGGAACTAGCACTGCTCGTGAAGAAATTTCAGAAGTTCTCAAGACGTGGTCGTTTTGGAAAACCCTCAAGGAGCAATGATTCCTCATCAAGTGACTACAAGAAGAGGCTTTGCCACAAATGCAAGAAACCTGGTCACTACATCCAAGATTGTCCTCAGTGGGATAAGGAATCCAAGAAGAAGAAGTACAAGGATTACAGTTCTGATGACGCAAAAGAAGAAGAAGAAATCTTCAAAGTCTTCATCATCAAAATCCTCGAGGTCTTCATCTCACAAGAAGAGGAGCTCCAAGAAGGCTCGGGCATTCATTGGCAAGGAAATGGACTCTGAGGCTGAATCTGAGGAACATGAGGACGAGGAGGCATCTGAGGAGTCCAAGTCTGGTGTGGTGAGCCTAGCTCTCGCTACTGCATTCGTCAGCAAGTCTATCTTCAACTCTGAAGAAAATAGCTACACCAACAAGGCTGATGAAGGCAATGATGACTACGCTCCCACCTATTGCTTCATGGCAAAGGGTGCCAAGGTAACTAAATACACCTCCTCTGAATCTAGTGAGGATGAATCTGATGAAAACCTCAAGCCCAGCTACTATAAACTTGCTAAGATTGTTGTGAAACAACAAAAGGCTTTTGAAAAGGTTCAAAACATGCTAGATAAAAGTGATGATATGTTGGGTGAAGAAATGGATCACACTAAAACCTTCACTGAAAATCTTCAGAGACTTCAGTCCAAGTTTCACAACCTTCAAGGTCATCATAACAGTCTCTTATCTGATCACGGGAAGCTTTCTTATGAATTTCTTCAAAGAAAGCAAGATCTTGAAAAGCTAAGAGTGGATTATGAAGATCTTCAGAAGGAGCGCGATTCATTACTTGCTCAACAAATCAATGCTTCTCAGGAAGAATTTGTTCCTCCATGTTTGAAGTGCATTGAATGTGAAACTGCTAATTCTTCACCTGAAAATTCAAATGCTTCTAATGCTACAAATTCTTCACCTGTCTCTGCTATCACTAATTCCTCATCTAAGGACATTGCTAGTATCACTGACGATGCAGGGCTGAAGGAATTGTACATGACAGGCATGTACAAAAGCCTCAAAGGGCATCAGACTCTTTGTGATGTGCTCAAAAAGCAGATCCTCAACAGAAACCCTAGGAAAGAGGGTATTGCCTTGGAGAGGAAACTCAATGCTGATGGAACATATTGGAAGCCTGAGCAGTACCCCAAAACCTCATGGGTTGCTGCAAAGGGACCTCCAGTTGATCCATCTAACCTATCTAGCTTTACATGTGAATCTCCTCATTCTTCTGATGAGTCATTTGACTCCAACTATAAACTGTTCAAAAATTAGAATGGTGAAGTATTTGGTAGATATGTTGGCACTAACTGCGGGAATGGTTCCCCTATGGAGAAAATCTGGGTTCCCAAAAGTTGTCTTGAAAGTCTTCAGGTGAATGTCCTCATGACACCACCCGTGAAGAACAGGAACTCCAGATCAAATTCTTCATATGGACCAAATTCTTCATATGGACCACATTCCTCACGTGAATCCTCAAAAGTATCTAAGTCCTCATATGTCCATCATCGTGCTAACCCCTCTGTTTCGCAGGGTAGAGCTAAGGGCTATGAATATGAGCATTATTCTTCAAATCATTATGTTCATAAGTCCTCGAAGCATTTTTATCTGCTTATTCATATGCTTACCCTAACTCCTCTTATGTGAAATGAAGCGGACTGGCTTCTATGCCACCTTTCTCATATGGTGCTCGCAGAGTGATGAATTCTTTGCCACCCCTTCAGATGTGCGTGGTAAAAAAAAGAACTAATCTCTTATGCAGGGTCAGGTCTCCAGACGTGCTCAAAACGTCTGAAGAGTTTACTAGAGACCTGAACAGTGCCTGATAGGATGCAGGCTAATCATGATGAAATGAACTTTCATTTCACACGTCCTCATATTGTTTATCTGTTCAAATTGCTCGAAGAAATTGACCTCATGATATTGATGTCATATTCTTCACTGATGAAGTATATGAGTTCGTAAGTTGCACTAATTCATCTGCAGGATGAACAACCCAAAGCCAATGAGTGGGTCCTCGATAGTGGATGTACGAATCACATGACGGGTGACAAGAATCTATTGATGAATGCTCCTTTATCACCGTCACATCTGAAGCATATCATCTTCGTTGACAAAGGCAAAAGTCAGGTATTGGGTCTAGGTAAGGTTGCGATCTCTAAGGACATACACATGGACAAAGTCATGCTTGTCGAGTCCTTAGGATACAACCTCATGTCTGTCTCAATGCTTTGTGATCTTGATATGGTTGTTGTCTTTGGCAAGTATCATTGTGTTGTGATCATGGAAGCTGACAATTCCGAAGTCTTCGAAGGCTTTAGGAGAGGAGACTTGTACATTGTTGATTTCTCTACAGGACCACAACCGGCTGTATGCTTACTTGCAAAAGCTTCAGAAGGCTGGCTATGGCATCGACAACTTGGTCATGCTGGCATGAGGAATCTGCACACGCTCGCGAAGAAGAAGCATGTCATTGGCATTGAAAATGTCAAATTCCTCAAGGATCACTTATGCGGAGCCTGTGAAGCTAGAAAGATGACAAAGGCCAAGCATCCAGCAAAGACTATCATGACTACCACTCGACCATTTGAATTGCTTCACATGGATCTCTTCGGTCCTAATCATTATTCTGCTGTTACAAATGATGCATCTCTATATGGCTTTGTTATTGTTGATGATTATTCTCATTACACATGGGTACACATTGTTACTTACAAACATTAAGTGCAGGAAGTCTTCAAACGATTTTCCTCGAGGGCTTCAACCAACTTTGGTGTGAAGATCAAGCACACCAGGAGTGACAATGGAACTGAGTTCAAGAATTCTGGTCTTGATGACTACCTTGATGAACTTGGTATTACTCATGAGTTATCTGCTCCTTATACTCCTCAGCAGAATGGCGTCGTGGAGCGCAAGATCAGAACTCTTGTTGAGATGGCTCGCACTATGCTTGATGAATACAAGACACCTCGTCAGTTCTGGATTGAGGCTATTGATACTGCGTGCCACATCATGAACAGAGTATATCTTCACAAATTCTTCAAGAAGACTGCTTATGAACTCCTCACTAACAAGAAACCCAATGTGATTTACTTCAAAGTCTTCGGTGCTAAATGTTGGGTTAGAGATCCTCATCACAATTCTAAATTTGCACCGAAAGCACATGAGGGTTTTATGCTTGGTTACGGAAAGGACTCACACACCTACAAAGTCTTCAACAACGTTCTTCACAAGGTTGTTCAAACTGTAGATGTGCGGTTCGATGAAACTAATGGCTCGCAAAGAGAGCACCTACCTTCTGTGATAGATGAACCAACACCTGAGGATTCTATCAACTTCAAAGCTACTGAGGATGTCATTCCCACTAAAGAATCTGCTGAAGAATTTATTCCAGAACGTGATGAACGTCGAGCTGGCGCACCTGAAGAAAATGGTGCTGAGGAAAATGCTCCTGAAGAAAATGCGGATCAAATTCCTCGAAGACAACTCGCTCATCCTCGTACTGCAAATGAAGTGCAAATCGAGAAGATCATCGATGACATTGAAGCACCAGGTCCTCTCACACGCTCAAAATCTTCACATTTGTCTAACTTTTGTGGGCACTTTGCTTTTTTATCTCTATCACATAGCCCACTAAGGTAGATGAAGCATTTCTAAAGCCTGAGTGGATTCAAGCTATGCAAGAATAATTACATCAGTTTGAGCTCAACAACGTCTGGGAACTGGTCAAACGTCCAGATCCTCGCAAGCACAACATTATTGGCACAAACTGGATCTACCGCAACAAGCAAGATGAAAATGGCCTTGTGGTGAGGTATAAGGCACGGCTTGTAGCTCAAGGCTATACACTGGTTGAAGGAATTGACTTCGATGAAACTTTTGCACCTGTTGCTAGACTTGAGGCTATTTGCATATTACTTTCATATGCTAGCCATCATGATATTATCTTACAATAAATGGATGTGAAAAGTGCATTCCTCAATGGTAAGCTTGAGGAAGAAGTATATGTTGCTCAACCCCTAGGTTTTGAAGATCCAAAGAATCCTGACAAAATCTTCAAGCTCAACAAGGCCCTGTATGGCGTCAAGCAAGCCCCTCGGGCGTGGTATGATACTTTGAAGGAATTCCTCATGAAGAAAGGCTTCAAACCCGGTTCACTCGACCCAACTCTTTTCACTAAGTCTTATGATGATGAATTGTTTGTGTGCCAAATATATGTTGATGATATCATTTTAATTTGATTGACCAACGATATAGTGATGAATTTGCCTATATGATGAGTGAAGAATATCAAATGTCTATGATGGGAGAATTGAAATTTTTTTAGGTCTTCAAATTAAATCAACAGCAAGAATGGGATATTCATATCTCGGAAGAAATACCTCAAGGACGTATTGAGGAAATTCGGCATGCAAGATTGCAAAGGGGTCAAAATTCCAATGCCCACAAATGGCCATCTATGCACTGATGAAAATGGTAAAGACTTTGATCAAAAGGTATACCGCTCCATGATTGGCTCTTTATTGTACCTATGTGCATCTAGGCCGGATATTATGCTTAGTGTTTGCATGTGTGCCCAATTTCAAGCTACACCGAAGGAATCACACCATAAGGTTGTGAAGCATATTCTTCGATACTTAGCTCACACACCAACACATGGATTATGGTATCCCAAGGGCTCTTCATTTGATCTCATTGGATATTCATACTCTGACTATGTTGGTGATCGTGTGGACCACAAGTCAACGTCAGGCACATGTCATTTCCTCGGACGATCTTTGGTCTGTTGGTACTCGAAGAAACAGAACTGCGTATCACTCTCCACTGTAGAAGCTGAGTACATTGCTGCTGGATCATGCTGTGCTCAAGTACCATGGATGAAGCAAACACTCAAGGACTATGGTGTCAACGTGAAGAATGTGCCTCTCTACTGTGACAATGAGAGTGCTATCAAGATTGCTCATAACCCAGTTCAGCACTCGAAGACCAAGCACATCCAGATTCGTCATCATTTTCTTCGTGATCATGTGTTGAAGGGCGACATCTCCATCGAACACGTTAGCACTGAAGATCAACTGGCCGATATCTTCACTAAGCCCTTGGATGAGAAGAGATTTAGCAAGTTGCGGTGTGAGCTAAATATCCTAGAATCTTCGAATGTTCTCTGAAATGGACACACATCCTAACACTTATGCTGACTTGATGACTTAGATGCGCAACACACGAAGTAATGTTTTTCTTCAATCAATGAAGACTAACCCTCTAAGTGTGAAGAAATTGATTCTCGGAGCCCTACGACAATTGTACGCGGTGTCTAAAATCAGCTTTCTTATACGGTGGGTTACGCCACCACCCAAAGTTGAAAATATTCTATTTGACTTTTTATTCGTTTTTGAAATTCCTCAGTTTTTCAAATTCTTCAACTTTGCTTTGTCTTCGCTCTTTCCGTGTTGTTCTTCATTTGAATATATATTTATGAGTTTATGTCCTCTACAGCATTCACTTATTGCTATTTCTTCAAGTTGATTTCTTCTGCTAAGTGAATGTGATCGGACCCTTCCCCCTCTATGCTAAACTCAACCCAGTCTATTCACAAATTCTTCATGTGCGTTCTATTTGAAACTCGTTCAAAATCTCCACTGTGTCCTTGACAGCTGAAGAAATTGCGAACGGAACTTTTGACTTATCTTATCTAAATTTTCAGCTTTTCCGCTCAAACCGTTCCGCTTCTTACGACAATACTTATCTATTCACCCACGATCCTCACGATCGCCACCTCTCAGTACGTGGGTGACACATGTTAAGCGAATGAGAAGGGCCAGGGGCACGTTCGTCCGATTTCCTCGGGTGTACATTTTTTCACTCCCTCTATAAATACCCCTCCCCTTCCTCACTTCACTTTCACCTCGCTCGCTCTCACTCCCGCTCGACCTTCCCAAACCCTAGCGCCGCCGCTACTTCATCGTCGCCGGTGAGGAAGAGCTTCACTTCCTCGACCTCGTCGCCGTCGTACTCGCACAGGTTGCGGATTTCTTCACTCCGCTACCGTTGTACCCGTATTCCTCTGCCGAGTTAGGGCGTGGAAGATCTGAACTGACGAACTTCACATCTACACTTCCCAGTTCGTCGTGTTCTTCACTTCGGGTAATTAAAAGTTACTTTTACTGCCCTCTTTGATTCTTATGCTCTCTTGAAAATCTTCAAAGGTGTTTATTCTTCAAATCTTCACACACATGAACACCTCACATGTCATCGGCTCTTGATTCATTTCTCTAAGCAATGATTTTCTTCAAGATTCCGCAATTGTGTGGATTTTCAATCTATACAACTCTGGAACCTAAGACAAAGAACGCTTAGTGAAATTCCTCAAGACTCATCTGGTCAAATTCCTCAAACCTATTCATTTTGAAAACCTTCCGAGAACGATATGACCTCTCCAAATTCCCTAGCGAATCAGATTGCTCACGGTACAAATGTCCGCGCTGAATCACTAGGTTCTCATCAACTTAACTCATTTGCAGCGTTCCTCAAGAAAAGTTGCACACCTCTTCGTAAACTTCAGTTGTTCATATTCCTCACCAAGAAAATGATCAAGGTAAGAAGCCATGTATATCGGGATGAGACCTGAGGTCAATACTGCTTTTGAAATCCCTGAGGACATTTATGCTGGATATTGCACCCCTGATGAGGCCAATTTGGCAAGGAGGACAAAAATTCACGCAAGGTGCGCATTCAGAAGATTGAGAGGAGATGGGCAAGAGAGTGGAGGTAGTACAGATATGGTACTCCCAAATACATGAAGAAATTCGCTCTTAACCCTCCATGTCAAAGACCTCCATTGGCACCAGGCCACTTGGCAGATCCCACCAGCCTCAAGCGCGGTGAGGATTATCCTGATGAATGGGCAAAGCGCTAGGCCAAATTGGCCAGACAAGCCAGAGAAGCAGTGAGGAAATTCAACGAAGACACTGCTGCTGCTGCTGAAGCCTCTGCTAGTAAGCCAAAGAAGGCCATGACAAAGAAGTCTGCTTCCAAGCCAAGTGATTCACCCTCAATGCCCTCACGGCCAAGCTCCTTAGCAATGCCCTCAAGGCCAGATTCTTCAAAGCCCTCACGGCCAATTCCTCAGACTGCTCCTTCAAAGTCCTCAGCTCCTCCGACAAAGTCTTCCGCTGCTCCGACCAAATCCTCGGCACCTGTGCTTCTCGCCATGTGCCAAAGGACTCAAGGCATCTCAATTGCCTCTGGAGCATCTGCCAATTCCTCGGCTGCACCAAAATCCTCAGATGGCCCCTCTCTGCTCAAGAAAAAGGCCACTACTGGATGAGCCCTTTGTCCAAGTCCTCACAAGAAGCAGGTCGCCTTCCAAGTTCCCTCTGATGACGATGAGGCTGATGATGAAGAACTTGCCGAAATCATCAGAGACTGGCAAGCCAGGGCCGCTAGAGCCAAAGGTAGCAAAGTGCCACTGATGTTGGATCCAAAGTTGATCCTCGATTACATTGACCTATGGCACAAGGACCCTAACACGCCTTTGCCGGAGATGAACCTCACTCCTGGTCAAAGTCATGTTCTGACTGCCTTCATTGAGGAAGAAAAGTGGAAATTTCAACAAGGCAGAAGTTTGAAGAAAGCGCAGTACAAGAAACAGCGCTACCTCAAGGACAATGTCCTCACTCTCACACCTGATCAGCTCATTTCTTTGCAAGCTGAAATCAAGCAATTGAGTGATGAATTCGATCGCTACTATGCTGATTGGAAGGGCGCCAAGGTGCGGTTCGTCAATCTGACGAAGAAATTCACTTCAAGTGCTGCTCCTCCTGTGCACATTGAAGTTACACCGGCTGAAGCATCTGCTCAGCCTACTGAAGAACATGCCAGCACCGCTGATGACAATCAAAGGTCAAGAAAGCGAGAGTGCTGGGGCTGATGACCGCATTCCACCATTGAAGAAATTGCCAGGGCATCCACTAGTGGTGCGCCTGAAGAAAGTGAACAAATCAGGGCAACTGCATCAGTTACGCCCGAGGAAAATGATCCAAAGTCCTCTGCACCTCCTATGCCTACACCAACTCCGATCCTTCCATCTGCATCTGATGTGAAGAAGACCAAGGCTGCAGAGCGTGCAGCTGTGAAGAAAAGGAAGGCATCAACTTCATCAAATTCTTCTGCTCCGAAGAAGATGAAGCCTCTGACTAGTTCAATTGCAACCCAATTGATGCCGTTCCAGTCTCCTTCATGCCATCAAAGGACCTTGTTCCTTTTGGTGAAGATTATGTGATTCCCAATGAATTAGATGAAGAAACTCCTTATGCTGCTTCTACAGAGCAGTTGGACGAAGAAGTTGAAGTGGATGAAATCCCTTCAACCCCAGTCATTTCCACACCCATGCCTCAGTTCACTGCTGAAGAGGCAGGTGTCGAAGAAATGGAAGATGAGGATGTGGACATTGGCTGTACCACTCCTGTGCTCAATGATGACTTTTGGGACAGTCAGCACCCCAACTCTCCAATGTTCACTACACTCCAAGCAATTCCTCAGTCCCCTGCTGCTACTGAAGTGCTAATGGGATCTAAAGAACCTCATGCAACCCCAAGTGTTCATGAAGAAATTCCAGCCACTAGTGCTGAAGAAAATGTCAATGAAGAAATGAAGACCCGGGCTGAAGCTGCAGTCGAGCCTGAAATTCCTCAGCCTGAGGAACCTGAGATTGCGATTCCTGAGGTGGTGATGCAATTGACTGACACTCCTCAGCCCAAGCCATATGATCCTTTCTCAAAGAAGAAAAAATTCAAGGCTGATGATTTCTTCGGCGAGCGTGTGTTCTTCACTGAATTCAACCCACATGACAATGCTCGTCTTAGAAGGAAGCGTTTCTGGACTGCAAGCCAGGCCAACTTCTATTCATCGCTACTTTTCAATAAGGACAAAGTCTTCGACCACGAGCACATTCCTCACGTGGACATGGAATCACTTCCATGCTTCTCACCTGTCCTCAACATGCTTCATGACGCAGGCCTCCTCAACTTTTGCACAGACATAGTTGATTGGAATGAAGAGCTCATTCTTCAGTTCTATGCAACACTGCACATCACAGGTGATGCTGATGACGTCAACTCTTGGGTGTTTGACTGGATGACTGAAAACACTCATTACAAGGCACCGGCCTCTGAATTGCTTCGTGCCTTGCCAATCAGTCCTCCACCTGACGGTGCTCGTTGATTGTATGATGAGCCTGAACTTACTGCTCACTATATGCAAGTGCTCATGAAACCGCTGAAGCCTGGTCAAGCCCCAAGGACCAAATTCCTCGTGAAGGAATTGCTCTATGTGCCAAGAACCATCTAGCGCATTCTGACAAAGACCATGAGTCCTATCAAAGGCCATGACTCATCCGATGAAGAAATTATTGGGATGATGAAGAATATGCATTTCAACATAATGCATGGCATCCCCATAAACTATCATGATTTCTTCATGAGGACTCTGGCGAATGTTGCACTATCACCATTTGAGTTGAAGCCTTACGCGCCGTGGATCATGAGATTCCTCAGAACAAGGTATTTACTCAACTATAAAGCTGATTTTCAGAATCATCTCAGCTACTTGCCCCCAATTGAAGTCCTCAAGCGGACAATTTCCTCAGCTGATGAGAAGGGCAAGGCACCAGCTGTTATAGATGAAGGCATTCGTCCATTGGATGGTCAGTTCCGTAAAGCTGCATCTTACTCCACCAATGATGACTCTGCCACTCATGATTCTACTGCCAATGGTCCCAAGTCAAGTCCTCAAGCTACTGCTCCGCGTGTGATGACTGACCGTGAGCTGCTTCTAAGTCTTCACCACAAAGTGGATCGAAACCACAAATGGGTTAAGCGTCAGTTTGGCTCTATTCTTCACAACATGACTTCTACACATAATGCAGTGAAGAAAAACCATTACTACCTCCATGAAGTTTTTGATCACACCTGGGCTATTCTGTCACATCTATATGGTGAAGAAGATCTGAAGAAAATGGGCATCAAGGAAGATTTTGACTGGTCTGCTCCACCACCGAAGAAATACAAGAAGGTCAAGGTTCCTTCCTTGGTCGCCAGTTCATATTCTTCATCGTGTGACACGGATGAGTATGAAGACTTGGACGACACTGCTGCAGGCCCTACAATGACTCACGACTCTGACAACGCTGGCGCTCCTCCATCATCATGATATTCTTCAGGGGTGTTAGTCCTCAGTTTCAACCCTTTTGGTCATTCGATGACAAAGGGGGAGAAATTTGAGTTAGTCTTCAAGCGGGTCTATCTTATATGTGCGTTTTTTGCTAAGTTACAACTCTCGTTCTTCTGATGACTTTACTGGATCGAGTTGTTGAAAGATTGAGGATGTCGCCTAGAGGGGGGGTGAATAGGCGCTTTAAAATAATTACGGTTTAGGCTTGAACAAATGCGGAATAAACCTAACGGTTAATTTGTCAAGCACAAAACCTAAAACAACTAGGCTCACCTATGTGCACCAACAACTTATGCTAAGCAAGATAATCAACTATGTGATAGCAAGATATATGACAAAGAACAATATGGCTATCACAAAGTAAAGTGCATAAGTAAAGGGCGGGTAAGAGATAACCGAGGCACGCTGGAGACGATGATGTATCCCAAGTTCACACCCTTGCGGATGCTAATCTCCGCTTGGAGCGGTGTGGAGGCACAATGCTCCCAAGAAGCCACTAGGCCACCGTAATCTCCTCACGCCTCGACAATGCAAGATGTCGTGATTCCACTAAGGGACCTTGAGGCGGTCACCGAACCCGCATAAATTGCAACCCTTGGGGCGGTAACCAACCCAGACACTTTGGCAACCCTTGGGGCGGTCACCGAACCCGTCAAATTGCTCGGGCGATCTCCTCAACCTAATTGAGACCCGACGCTGCTCGGAGCTTTACACCACAATGATTGAGCTCCAACACCACCAACCGCCTAGGGCGCCCAAGCACCTAAGAGGAACACGCTCAAGGGCACCAAGCACCCAAGAGTAATAAGCTTCTCAACTTGTAACTTCCACGTATCACCGTGGAGAACTCAAACCGATGCACAAATGCAATGGCAAGGGCACACAGAGTGCCCAAGTCCTTCTCTCCCAAATCCCACCAAAGCAACTAATGCTAGGGAAGAAAATGAGAGGAAGAACGAAAGAAGAACACGAAGAACTCCAAGATCTAGATCCAAGGGGTTCCCCTCACTTGGAGGAGAAAGTGATTGGTGGAAATGTGGATCTAGATCTCCTCTCTCTTTCCCCCAAAACTAGCAAGAATCCATGGAGGGATTGAGAGATAGCAAGCTCTGAGAAGGTCAACAATGGGGAAGAACACGAGCTCCAAGGATTAGGTTCAATGGGGAAGAAGACCCCTTTATAGGAGGGGAAAATCCAACCGCTACCCCATCGAAAATCTCAAGACAGAGCGGTACTACCGCTAGGAAGGGCGGTACTATCACCGAGGGCGGTACTACCGCTTCCTATCCAGCAGTACTACCGCTGAAGAGAAAGCCAGCCATCGCCCCAGAGCGGTACTATCAAGGAGTAGAGCGGCATTACCGCTCAGAGCGGTACTACCGCTTCTATCGCCGCTACTAGTGCCGCAAAACCCGACATTAAAAACTTCGCTCGAGAATCGAGGCGGAAGTAGCTCAGACGCACAGCGGTACTACGGCCGAAACTCCCAAGCGGTACTACTGCTCGGAGAGCGGTATTATCATTGAGCGGTACTACCGCTCCGAGAGCGGTACTACTCATTTGGGAGCTTCAAGCGATACTATCACCGAGGGTCACGGTACTACCACTGGCACCAACCTTAAGCCACAACCACGTAACACAAAGAATACCCAAGGAAAACCAGAACTGCCATAACTTCTTCATATGAGCTTCAATTGAGCAAACTCAAGCTTGTTTGAAACAAGACAACGAGTAGCATCAAAACCGGAGTGAAACCTCCAACCGAGAAGAACTGCATACCCTCCAACATCGAAAACATCATAGAAGATGCATGAGAACTCCGCTGATGAACTCGAGCTTGTCATGAAAATGACCATAAGCTCCAAATCTCACAAGGAGAAGACCCAAACAAGAACCAAAAAGATGATGCAAGGATGCAATGGTTTGAGCTCTCACTAACGACATACGATCAAGCTACTCATCGAGAGCCCCCCTTGATAGTACGGCAATCGATTCTATAACCCGTCTCCCAACTACCATCATGAGACCGTAAAATAGAAACCTATCAAGGGCAAACCTTGTTTGCACATGGTCCACTTGAGCTAGACGATGACGATCTTGACTCCTCAAGTTGGACCACCTTTCTTGATTGCGCTGGCTCAAGAAGACTAGTTGATTGCTCCCCCATACTCCACTATGGGTGAGCCACTCTTCCACACATCTTCACAAGTCCATTGTCACCAAATGGACGACAAGCTTCAAGCATTTGATCTCTTCGTGATGCTTCACTTGAATTTGCACACCGCAACCTAACCCCACAAAGAACTCTCACGAAGACCATGGGTTAGTACACAAAGCGAATGGACAATGCTTACCATACCATGGGATCACTTGATCCCTCAGACATCTTGTACACTTTGTGTGTTGAATCTTTCCAACTCTCTTCATTTGGATGATGTCTTGAAGGTGGACATGAATGATCACACAATCTTATTCTTCAAGACATGCTTGCAATAAGCTCAACACTCACATGACCAATCTTTGGATAATTCCTTGAATAGCACCTTGGTCGACACAAAACTCTCCTTGAAACCAACACATGTACTCCAAGAAAATCCTATGGACAAAACCTTGAAATAAACTCAAGGCAACCATTAGTCCATAGAGAATGTCATCAATTACCAAAACCACACATGGGGGCACCGCATGTCCTTTCAGTTGTAATCTTAAACATTATGGTGGCCTGATACTTTTGTTGTGTTCTTCTGCATGCTTATTCCTCATTAATGTCAATGCACGCATGTTGAATTACATCAGTCACCATATTTCATCATGCATTCAAATTCTTCATATTATATGTCAAATGCGTGTATGAATCACAAGATATAGGGGGAGATCTCCATGATTATACCCTTCAAGTGTGCATTACTTCAAAAGAAAATTCCTCATTGCGCACATCTTCAAGGTGAGCTCTTCTATATCTTGTAATCAAATTCCTCAACATCAGTATTTACACTTCATATATTTATCCCCGTCGAAAACATAACCTATATTGTCATCAATCACCAAAAAGGGGGAGATTGTAAGTGCATCTAGTGCCCCTTAGTGATTTTGGTGTATTGAAGACTTATAGGTTAAGGGACTCATGCATTTCTGAGTGTACACAGGTCTATAAGTATATGAGGAGTTTGATATTTACAGAGAAAGTCGACCCCTAAAAATGAAGTTCTTCAACTGAAGACTTTGGTTTTCTGAAGACTTTCTGAAGACTTTGAAAGTGAAGAAATTGGTGTGACCTTGAAGACTTGGAATTCATTCGAGGAACATGAAGCGTGAAGACTTTTGTTTTCATAGTTTGATCTTCTCTTTCTTGAGTCAGAGAAAACACCGTACTGTTAAAGGGGGTCGAGGAAATACTAAGGAAAATTTCCATGTGATGCTCAAATCAAAATCCTACACCTACCAATCCCTTCGAGTGAAGCCATTGGAAATCTCATACAGTTCAGCCATATTCTTCAGTTACAAAGATGAAGTTCTTATGGTCTCCGAGGAATTTGTTCGACCGAGGAGTTAGGAATTCGCCAAAGTCTTGGATTGCCTACACAAAGGAGGAACATGATAGCCCTGAGGACTTTGAGAGTCAAATATTCCGACCGTTGCTGCGCTACGCGCCAGCTGTCTCAAAATATCTACCCACCTAACGGTCATATCTGACAAGGGCATGTGACGCACCCGATTCAATCGTACACTAATCATACACGCAAACGTGTACGATCAAGATCAGGGACTCATGGGAAGATATCACAACACAATTCTAAAACATAAATAAGTCATACAAGCATCATAATACAAGCCAGGGGCCTCGAGGGCTCGAATACAAGTGCTCGATCATAGACGAGTCAGCGGAAGCAACAAAATCTGAGTACAGACATATGTTAAACAAGTTTGCCTTAAGAAGGCTAGCACAAACTGGGATACAATCGAAAGAGGCGCATGCCTCCTGCCTGGGATCCTCCTAAACTACTCCTGGTCGTCGTCAGCGGGCTGCATGTAGTAGTAGGCACCTCCGGTGTAGTAGTCGTCATCGACGGTGGCGTCTGGCTCCTGGGCTCCAACATCTGGTCGCAGCAATTGGATGGAGATAGGGGGAAAAGGGGGAACAAGGCAACCGTGAGTACTCATCCAAAGTACTCGCAAGCAAGGAGCTACACTACATATGCATGGATATATGTGTAAAGGGCCATATCAGTGGACTGAACTGCATAATGCCAGAATAAGAGGGGGATAGCTAATCCTGTCGAGGACTACGCTTCTGGCAGCCTCAGTCTTGCAGCATGTAGCAGAGAGTAGTCTGAAGTCCTCCAAGTAGCATCACATAGCAATAATCCTACCCGGCGATCCCCTCCTCATTGCCCTGTTAGAGAGCGATCACCGGTTATATCCGCACTTGGAAGGGTGTATTTTATTAAGTATCCGGTTCTAGTTGTCATAAGGTCAAGGTACAACTACAAGTCGCCCTGCTATCAAGATCATGGCTATTCAATAGATTAACTTCCTGCAGGGTGCACCACATAACCCAACACGCTTGATCCCATTTGGCCGACACACTTTTCTCGGTCATGCCCGCCATGAAGATCAACACATCGCAGCCCCACCTAGGCACAACAGAGAGGTCAGACGCCGGTTCAAACCTAAGCGCGACAGGGTTCGGGCCCATCGCCCATAGCACACCTGCACGCTGCGTAGGGCGGCCGGGCGTAACTAGCCCCTTTATACAAGAGCAAGCTTACGCTCCAATCCGGTAGCGCGCCGCCGCCGACGCCACGGCGTTTCGGCTGATACCACGACGTCGAGTGCCCATATCTTTCCCACATAGTTGGTTAGTGCGTATAGACCAAATGGCCAGACCTAGATCAAATACCAAGAACTCGTTAAGCGTGTTAAGTATCCGCGAACGTCAAACAGGGCCATGCCCACCTCTCTCCTAGGCGGTCTCAACCTGCCCTGTCGCTCCGCCACAAAGATCCACTCGCGGGTGCTCCTACGAGCCGAATTCGCCTTTAGTCACCACATGTATCATGTATAAGTATAAGATATACCCGTGATCACCTCCCGAGTGATCACGGCCCGATAGTATAGCACAATGACGGACAAGAATGTAGGGCCACAGATGGAATACTAGCACCCTATACTAAGCATGTAGGATTGCGTAAAGGTAACAAAAGAGTAGCAAGGACAAAGCTATGCATCAGATAGGTATAATGTAAAAGCAAGAATATGCTACACTACTTTAATGCAAGCAGTATAGAGTAGAATAGGCGATATCCGTGATCAAGGGGGGGCTTGCCTGGTTGCTCGGCAAGAGAGAGGTCGTCAACTCCGTAGTCGCACTGGGTAGCAGCGGCGTCGGTCTCGGTGTCTAGCGAAAGAAAAGGGGGAAGAAACAATAAATATTTAAGCAAACAGATGCATAGCGATGCAAGACATGACAAGTATCGGTTCTAGGGGTGCCCTAACGCAGTAGGAGGTGATACTGGTGAAGGGGGGAAACATCCGGGAAAGTATTCCCAGTGTTTCACGTTTTCGGACAGAGGAACCGGAGGGGGAAAGTTGCGAGTTCGATAGGTTAGGGATGTGTGGCATGATTAATTAAGTTAATTATTTAGTAAATTAATTAATTAATTATTTTTATTATATATTATTTATTTATTCTAAAATCCTTTTTTTGGAAACGGTCTGTGGGGTGGGGCCCCCTGTCATAGACACAGGGGGCCTTAACGGGTTTCGGGCGCTAGCGGGTGCTAGCGAAGGCTGGGCAGGGCACAACCCGAGCGGCGCATGCCCAGGGGGGGCGCGGGTCGGCAGACCCGGCAGGTCGCCAAGGCAAGGGGGATGGGCATGGCGAGGCGGTCGCGCCCGAGGCGGCAGCTGCGCGAGGACGGGCGGTGGAGGCACAGCGGTGGCCGGAGAGCAGCGACAGCGCTGATGGGGGGAGCAGGGGTCCGCGGTGCAGTCCGTAGCCGTGGACGCCGCCGACGAGCAAAGGCAAGGCGGGCGAGGTCATGGCTGCGGGCCGATGGCTCGGGCGAGCAAAGCACCACCAGGATGCGCGCGGGTAGGGGTGGCGAAGCAGGGGCGCAACACGAGCGAAAGCGAGCATGTGGCTCTACCACAGGGGCGCACGAGAGCGCAGACGGGCGCGGGCACGACGTGATGAGGGAGAGATGAGGAGAGGGAGGTGCGGGCGCGTGAGCGCGCGCGAGGTCGAACGCAAGGGGGAGGCGGAAGGGAAGAGGCCGGGCCTCACCGAAGTCTTGAGGGACAGGGCAGCTGGCTCGGGAAGGTTGGGGGACGACGGGGACGAGCAGCGGAGCGGGAGGCAGTCCTACGAGGCGGCGGCGTCCTGGCGTGGGGGGCGGCGAGCTCCTGACGGCGGCGGGCGACGGCGTTCGGCGGCGACGAGGGCCTCCTCCCTCGATCCCGATCCAGTCGGGGGAGAGGGGGAGATATTTTTGGGGAGAGGGGGGAAGTGTCGGTGGCGGTTCGGGGCCTCACCGGTGGGGGATATGGGGAGAGTGGGGCGGCTGGGCCAAGTGGTTCGGCCAGCTGGGCCTTCTGGCCCAGTTTGCCAAGGGGCTTTTTTTTCTTTTCTGTTTTTTTTCTTTTAGTTATTTTCTTTTCTGTTTTAATTCATTTAGAAGTACTTAGGCATTTTCTAAAAATGTGCTTACCTCACCATAATTACCTATGCAATATTTGGCACCCACAGAACATTTTTGTTTTGGCTTTTGAAAACATTGGGTGTTTGTCACTAATTCATTTTGGAATTTGCAATGTTTTTGAACTACCACTTAATTAGCGACAGTAACATAGATGACATGGCATCATCAGGAGAGTTTTACTATAGCCTAATTATCCGGGCGTTACAAATCTCCTCCACTACAAGAAATCTCGTCCCGAGATTTAGGAGGATGAAGGAAACAGTGTGGGGTATTCATCACGCAGGCGATCCTCGCGTTCCCAAGTGGCTTCATCTTCGTAATGGTGCGACCCATCGAGTTTGAGGAACTTGATCGCTTTCCGTGTGTGCGGCGCTCAGCTTGGTCGAGAATGCGGACCGGATGCTCTTTATAGGAGAGGTCTGTTGCAATTCGAGCACTTCATGATCCAACGCCGGATTGGGTCCTTGAAGCATCGGGCTAAGTTGTGACACGTGGAACACATCGTGAACTCGAGAAAGGTTCGACGGAAGCTCCAGTTGATATGCCACTTTTCCACGCCTTTCTAGAATAGTGAATGGGCCAATATAGCGAGGAGCTAGCTTGCCCTTTATCCCGAAGCGGTGAGCATCCTTCATTGGTGTAACTCGAAGATAGGCCTTTACGCCAAAGTTGATAGACCATGTCTTTATGATGACAGTCATAATTGCTTTTGACGGATCGAGCAGTCTTGAGATTCTCGCGAATAATGCGGACTTGTTCTTCGCCTGTTGGATAATATCCGGACCAAAGAGTGGACGTTCCCAGCTTCGATCAGTTCAGAGGGTTCGCACTTTCGTCCATATAACACTTCAAGGGGGCCATCTTCGACTAGCTTGATAGCTATTATTATAAGAGAACTCAGCATACGGAGAGATTCCTCGCATTTCTTGTCAAGGAAATAACACAAGCTCAAGCATATCTTCGAGAACTTGGTTGACACGCTCAACTTGCCCTTGTGGATCGAGGGTGAAACGCAAAGTACTAAATGACATGTGAGTTCCCATAGCTTCTGGAAACTTGCCGTAATCTTGAAGTGAATAAGCTGCCACGGTCCGAACTGATAACCAGTGGAATACCGTGAAGTGAAACAATTCCGACATGTAGAGAGTTGCAAGCTGACTAGCAATGATCGTTTCTTTGACCGCCGGAAAATGTGCAACTTTAGAAAGCCGGTCAATGATGACAAGAATAGCATCATTACCTTTCTCGCGATTTGGGAAATCCAAAGGTGTTAAGTCCATTTCAACATGGTCCCATTTCCATTCAGGAATAGAGATAGGTTGCGAGTTCCAAGAGGCCTTTGATGTTCGCTTGATACGACGGCAAACGCCACATTCAGCAACATAACGAGCAATGTCTTGCTTCATATTAGACCACCGTAATCTCTCGATTTAATGTCTTGGTACATCTTGGTGCTACCGGATGAATAGACAAAGGCGATCATGAGCTTCTTTCATAACCCTTGCAGTCGATTCAGGTTTTCCTCTTGCTCGGTACCACTAGGCGACCTTTGAAGAATAAGGTGCCTGCATCATCAACAGTGAAGAATGAGGGCTTTCCTTCTGCGAGATAACGTTTAATCCTCTCGACTTCATCGTCACATTTCTGTATCCATTTGATGGTGTCCACAAGATCTGGTCTAGCAACTATGGTTTGAGAGAACCCCGGGAAACAACGTGGAGGTTCATCTTGTGAAACTCCGGAGGAGGGGGAGCGAGTGCACCAGGAGGAACAATATGGAGGTTCAGCTTTCTGAATTCCTCAACAAGTGAGGGCTGAACTTTGCTAACCTGGAGGTGGTTGCAGTAAGACTTGCGGCTCAAGGCATCAGCCATTACATTAGCCTTGCCTGGTGTATAGGAAATACCCAAGTCAAAGTCTGCAACAATCTCCATCCATCTCTGCTGACGGAGGTTCAGGTCTGGCTGAGTAAACAGATACTTCAGACTTTGGTGATCAGTGAAGATCTCGCAACGATTACCGAGAAGGTAATGTCGCCACTGCTTCAGTGCATGAATGACAGCAGCAAGTTCGAGGTCGTGAACTGGGTAGTTCTCTTCGTGAGGGGGCAATTGCCGACAGGCATAAGCAACCACTTTGTGCTCCTGCATTAGGACACAGCCTAGCCCTTGAGGGGAAGCATCACAGTAAATGACGAAGTCCTTCTTAGTATCAGGTGGAGCTAGTACTGGGGTAGAAGTCAACTTGTCTTTGAGTGCCTGGAAGCTTTCCTGACATTTGTCTGTCCATTGGAACTTGACGCCCTTATGCAACAGGTTAGTCAGAGGCCTGGCAATCTTGGAGAAGTTCTCGACGAATCGACGACAATAGTCTGGCGAGACCGAGAAAACTTCGACTTGCTTGACATTCTTCGAAGAGTCCAATCAAGAATAGCCTGAACTCGTTCAGGTTGACGGCAATACCATCCTTAGAGATGACATGCCCGAGATAGGTTACTTCGGAAGCCGTAATTCACATTTGAAGAACTTGGCGATATAGTGATGCTCTCGTAGCTTTTCCAAAGACAAGACGAAGATGTTCAGATGTTCTTCTTCATTCTTGGAAAATACCAGGATATCATCCAGATAAACCACGACAAACTTGTCGAGGTAATCCATGAATATATAGTTCATCACGAGAGAAGGTGGCTGGAGCATTGGTTGCCGAAGACATGACGGTGTACTCGTATGAACCATATCGAGTCACGAAGGCGGTCTTCGGATATCCTCTTCACTTAACATGGATCTGGTGGTAACCCAACCTCAAGTCGAAGTTTAGAGAACACCGACGAACCAGCCAGCTTGATCATACGGATCATTGATCCGAGGAAGAGGATACTTATTCGAATGGTAGCTTGGTTTATAGGACGGTAGTCTTGGACCAATCAGTTTGTCCCATCCTTCTTCTTGACAAAGAGAGAAGGTGCTCCCCAAGGAGAGCAACTTGGGCGAATGAAACCACTACGAAGAGATTTGTCGATTTCCTCCTTAAGCTCAAGGAGTTCATGCGCGGCATCTTGTAGGGTCGCTGGCTATAGGAGTGGTGCCGGTTTCAAGTCGATGACGAATTCGACAGCTCTAGCAAAGCGGAATCCCGGAAGTTCTTCAGAAAGACATCGAGGAATTCACGACGACGGAATGTTTTCAATGCCCTCGAGTGGTGCAGCGCTCAATGCATTCAAGGCATAAAGCCGTGCCTCGGCATTTTGCACCAGATGAGCTTGGTAAGTAACTATTTCATCTGAAGGGTGTAGCAGATGGACGGTCTTAGTGGCGCAAACTATAGAAGCAGTATGCGCCTTTAACCAATTCATTCCCAGAATGAGGTCAATGCTACATGACTTCAGTATGATGGGGGACACAAGGAATTCCAGTCCTTCGATTTCAACGGGGACGTTGTTGCAAATCATGGAGGTTCGACATTGGCCCGCAGGGGTGTGCACTAATAGCGAAGCGTTCATGTCTTCACTTTTAATGCCATGCATGAATGCAAAATCTTCAGACATGAATGAATGCGATGCACCTGTATCAAATAAAACGGATGCTGGTACTGAATTTACGAGGAGTGTACCCATCACAGTAGCAGGCTGGTCTTGAGCTTCGTTCAGATCAACGTGGTTGGCATGAACTCGACCATAAGGCTTGGCATTGTTGTTGCGGGGCTGGTTGCTTCCACGGCCAGTTGCGGGAAGTGCCAGTTGATTCTGATTCTGATTGCAATCCCTAGCACGGTGACCTGGTTGACCACACTTGTAGCACAGACCATTATTGGGAGTGGGAACAGGAGCTTGGGGTGGTGGAGCTGGAAGCCTTGGCTGCCTAGTTGGAGTAGTAGGCAGACGAGGTGCAGCATAGGACTGCCTTGGGGCGCGGCTGGTACATGCTGTTGGGAATCCATATCTTGCGCTTCTGCGAGGACGGGCCTGAAGATGAGACCGTGTCACCGATGCGTCTGTGAGAGCTCTGGTATTCCTGCAGACCAGTTTCGACATTGATGGCCTTGTTCACCAAGGTGGCGAAATCAGTAAAGTCATGCACTAGAAGTGCGAGCTTGATGTCGCTTGAAGGCCGCCACGGAACTTCTCATGTCTGCGGCATCGCTTGCAATGTCCTCTTCAAAGATAGCGGACAAGTCCGTAAACTCCCGCCGATAAGCTTCAACAGTTTTGTTGCCATGAGTGAGGTTGCGGAACTCACGCTTCTTTCGGTCCATGACTCCCTGAGGAATGAAGCGGGTGGCCAGGTGATGATTGTTCCAACTGGCAGAGTACGCCTGTGGTTGTCCCACCATTGAGCTGCGGGTCCCTTCAGGAAGAAGGAAGCAAAGGTGACATAGCTGGCAGGGGCTACATCAGCAGACTCCATCTCATAGGTGATGTCACGGAGCCAGTCATCAGCATCCAGAGGCTGAGTTGAGCTGCGGTACACAGTTGGGTTGAGGCGCATGAAATCCTGCAGAGTTACTAGGGCTGACTGCTGGTTCATATTGGGGCGAGGAAACTGAGCCATCATATTCTCCATGAACTGGCGATTCATTTCAAGCTGTTGGATCATACCAGCCATGTACTCAGGTGGTGGTGGGAAGTTGCCACCACGACCACGACCACCTGGTCTAACCATCCTGCTAATATATAACAGGGGTAGTTCAGCATTTGAGAAATTTGCAAAGGACAAGAATCATTCATGAAGAAACATGCATAATGAAAGCAGCACGATAGATACTACATAGTAGTCGGCATATCTTACAAAAGGGATCATGCATAGAGTCCGCACACGAGTTCAAGACATAGACTAAGACATCATAGGCGGCACGCGCAGCTCGTGGCGTAATGCACCTAACACTATCAAGCAAGCCTACATCACCCCACGCGGTATCTGCGGAGGTAGTCAGTAGCCTGAAAGCTGGTAGTGCGGCAACGGATAGTCCTCCACGCCGCTGGGTCTGGGGCCATGGATACTCGTGCGTAACCCGACGCCAGGTGGTAGAAGAGGACCAAGCGCGGAATGTAGCCTCCCACATCCGCCAACCGACACCTCGGGGCATCACGGTCCGGCTGGGTAGATAGCTGAACGCGCAGCTCTCTAGATCGGACAAAGGGTGCAACAGCGCCGAGCACGGTAAAGGTGCCGACGGGTGGTGTACAACTCGTGGCGAAGAGCTCGGTTAGTTCGATCCAGCCCATCGCATGCGTAACCAAGTTCGATGGTAGAAGGGCTCTCGGGTGATGAGAGTAGGTAGCAGTGTAGTAACCTCCGCACCAACATCGATGCGATAGCAATGTGCTCAAGGGGAGGTGTCCAACTCCGATACTTCCATGAAGACGGTCGAGCAGCATAAGCAGCATCGTGGACTGCCATATCGATAGTCATGCCAACACCATGTGCGTGTGCAGACAAGAGGGAGTCATACTCCCGAGAGTAGAGGTGGACGATGGCACGGCATCGCCTCTGGTTAAAGTCCCGGTACTCCTCAAAGACGGTGTACTCGTGGTGCCGCCGATACCCAGATGGGTCATCATCTCAGCTAGCACGGCAGGTGATCCCGAGGCACCAATGGCCGTCGTGTGGCGAACGACCTGCCTCGTGGGTTCCATCTGAAAGCAAAGATGTTTCAAAGGAGTCAAATGACAGTGTGGAAATTGTTCAAAATACTATTCCAAGGAATAACTATGGCTTTATCCAACTTTGGGGTGAATTTGGTCACGGGATCCTAGTGTTAGTTAGTAAATTCGTTTAACCCGAGTAGAAGAGAGTTCAGAGTCCCAGAGTAAAGGTCGAGGAGTAAAAGATCCTAGTACCACCCAATGGCGACGTGGGCCCGTAAGACACACAACCATGTTAGTAATTTTTTTTGCAATGTCTAGACTCGACTTCGGCCAAGGAGTGTGGAAGGGGGATTCCTACAGCAATGGCTCATACTAACTTGTGACGCCCGATTCAATCAGACACTAATCATACACGCAAACGCAATGCGATCAAGATCGTGGACTCACGGAAGATATCACAACACAACTCTAAAACATAAATAAGTCATACAAGCATCATAGTACAAGCCAGGGCCTCGAGGGCTCGAATACAAGTGCTCGATCATAGACGAAGTCAGCGGAAGCAACAAAATCTGAGTACGTATATATGTTAAACAAGTTTGCCTTAAGAAGGCTAGCACAAACTGGGATACAATCGAAGAGGCGCAGGCCTCCCGCCGGGATCCTCCTAAACTACTCCCCGGTCGCCGCCAACGGGCTGCACGTAGTAGTAGGCACCTCCGTGTAGTAGTCGCCATCGACGGTATGCTCGCCTCGGCTCCAACATCTGGTCGCAGCAATCGGATAGAGATAGGGAAAAAGGGGAACAAGGCAACCGTGAGTACTCATCCAAAGTACTGCAAGCAAGGAGCTACACTACATATGCATGGATATATGTGTAAAGGGCCATATCAATGGACCGAATCTGAGAATGCCGTAATAAGAGGGGATAGCTAATCATGTCAAGACTACGCTCGCAGCCTCCGCCTTGCAAAGATGTAGCGAGAGTAGTCCAAGTCCTCCAAGTAGCATCGCATAGCAATAATCATACCCGCGATCCCTCCTCATTGCCTGTTAGAGAGCGATCACGGGTTATATCCGCACTTGGAAGGGTGTGTTTTATTAAGTATCCGGTTCTAGTTGTCATAAGGTCAAGGTACAACCCAAGTCGCCCTGTTATCAAGATCACGGCTATTCAATAGATTAACTCACCTGCAGGGTGCACCACATAACCCAACACGCTTGATCCCATTTGGCCGACACACTTTTCTCGGTCATGCCCGCCGCTGAAGATCAACACGCCGCAGCCCCACCTAGGCACAACAGAGAGGTCAGCACGCCGGTCTAAACCTAAGTGCATGGGTCCGGGCCCATCACCCATAGCACACCAAGATGTTGCGAGGGCGGCCGGAAGCGTAACTAGCCCTCTTAATACAAGAGCAAGCTTACGCTCCAATCCGGCGCGCGCCGCCACGACGCCACGGCAAGCGTTTTCGCCGATACCACGACGCCGAAAGTGCCTATATCTTTCCCACGAGTTGGTTAGTGCGATAGACCAAATGGCCGACTCAGATCAAACACCAAGAACTCGTTAAGCGTGTTAAGTATCCGCGAACGCCGAACAGGGCCAGCCCACCTCTCTCCTAGGCGGTCTCAACCTGCCCTGTCGCTCCGCCACAAAGATCCACTGCTGGTGCTCCCACGAGCCGATTCGCCTTTAATCACCACATGTGTCATGTATAAGAGCAGATATACCCGTGATCACCTCCCGAGTGATCACGGCCCGATAGTATAGCACAATGACGGACAAGAATGTAGGGCCACAGATGGAATACTAGCATCCTATACTAAGCATGTAGGATTGCGTAAAGGTAACAACAAGAGTAGCAAGGACAGGCTATGCATCAGATAGGTATAAAAGAAAGCAAGAATATGCTACACTACTCTAATGCAAACAGATAGAGTAGAATAGGCGATATCCGGTGATCAAGGGGGGCTTGCCTGGTTGCTCGCAAGAGAGAGGGTCACAACTCCGTAGTCGTCTTGGGTAGCAGCGACGCCGGTCTCGTGTTCAGCGAGAGAAGAGGGGAAGAAACAATAAATATTTAAGCAAATAGATGCATAGCGATGCAAGACATGACAAGTATCGGTGCCAGGGGTGCCCTAACGCAGTAGGAGGTGATACCGGTGAAGGGGGGAAACATCCGGGAAAGTATTCCCAGTGTTTCACGTTTTCGGACAGAGGAACCAGAGGGGGAAAGTTGCGAGTTTGATAGGTTAGGGATGTGTGGCGGACAAACGGGCTGTGTATCCGGATTCGTCTCGTCGTTCTGAGCAACTTTCATGTAGAAAGTATTTTCATCTGAGCTACGGTTTATTTTATATGATTTTCTAAAGTTTTAAATCATTTTTAGAATTTATTTAATTAATTTAAACTAACATTATCAAGAATAGTGCCTGCTGACATCAGCACGACGTCAGCATGACATCAGCAGTCAACATGGGGTTGACTGGGTCAAACTGATGCGTGGGACCCGTCTGTCATTGACACATCACCCTAACTAACAGATTAGTTAGGTTAATTAGATATTTAGGTTAATCAACTTTAATTAGTTCAACTAAACATGATTAATTAAGTTATTTATTTAGTTAATTAATTATTTTTATTATTAATTATTTTTATTATATATTATTTATTTATTTTAAAATCCTTTTTTTGGAAACGTTTTGTGGGGTGGGCCCTCTTGTCATAGGCACAGGGGGCCTTAACGGGTTTTGGGCGCTAGCTAAAAGTAGCGAGGTCAAGGTGGCACAGCCCGAAGCGGGCGATGCCTGTGGGGGTGGTCGGCAGACCTGGCAGGTCGCCAAGGCAAGGGGGGGCAGTGGCCATGGCGAGGCCGGTCGCCTGAGGCGGCAGCGGCGAGGACGGACGGTGGAGGCGTGGCGGTGGCGGAGAGCAATGACGCTGATGACAGGGGAGCAAGGGTGTCCGTCGGTGCGGTACGGTAGCCGTGGGACGCCGCCGACGAAAGCGAGGCAAAGGCGGTGGGCGAGGTCATGGCTACGCTGGCCGATGGCTCGGCGAGCAAAGCACCACCAGGATGCGTGAGGTAGGGGGGTGGCGAACAGGGGTGCGGCCACGGGCGAGCGCGAGCACGGGCTCGACCACGGGCGCGCGAGAGAGCAGACGGCAAGGGCACGCGCGATGAGGGAGAGATGAGGAGAGGGAGGCTTGGCGCGTGAGCTGCTGCTGATGTCGAACGCAAGGGGAGGCGGAAGGAAGAGGCCGGGGCCTCACCGGGTGCGAGGGACAGGCAGCTGGCTCGGGAAGGTTGGGGGACGACGGGACGAGCGGCGGAGCGGGAGGCATCTGCGAGGCGGCGGCGTCTGGCGTGGGGGCGGCGAGCCTCGACGGCGGCGGGCGCGGCGGCTCAAGCGGCGACGAGGGCCTCCTCCTCGATCCCGATCCAATGGGGAGAGGGGGCGATATTTTTGGGGAGAGGGGGGAAGTGTCGGTGGCGGTTCGGGGCCTCGCCGGTGGGGGGATATGAAGAGAGTGGGGGCGGCTGGGCCAAGTGGTTCGGCCAGCTGGGCCAAGTGGGTCGGCTAGCTGGGCCTTCTGGCCCAGTTTGCCAAGGGGCTTTTTTTTCTTTTCTGTTTTTTCCTTTTATTTATTTTCTTTTCTGTTTTAATTCATTTAAAAGTACTTATGCATTTTCTAAAAATGTGCTTACCTCACCATAATTACCTATGCAATATTTGGCACCCACCGAACATTTTTGTTTTGGCTTTTGAAAACATTTGGTGTTTGTCACTAATTCATTTTTGAATTTGCAATGTTTTTGAACTACCACTTAATTAGCAACAGTAACATAGATGACATGGTATCATCATGAGAGTTTTACTGTAGCCTAATTATCCGGGCGTTACAGGGCATTTATGTCTTATCATGTCGGGCTGCTCCCTAGGCTATAAATAGCCGCCCCCTTCAACCACTAGCTGGTTGGCTGCTTCGAGAGAAACTGACACTTGTCATTTGAGAGCATCCCATCCTTTGAGGTCTTTGAGCGAAAATCATCAAGTGAGGAAAAACCCAAACCAAAACCCAAACACCTACAAACCCAAAGTGATTAAGCATCACTGAAGAGATTGATCCTGCGTGGATCCGATGCTTGTTACCTTTGAAGACTGTGCATCTTCCAGATGGTTAGGCGTCATGGTCTAGAGCATTCAAGAGGAATTGTGGATCACCGAGTGACCGAGTTTGTGAAGGTTTGGAAGTCACCTGAAGACTTACCACGAGTGATTGGGTGAGGTCTGTTTGACCTTAGCTCAAGGGGAATACGGTGAGAACTAAGTGTCCTGGACTGCGTGTTCAGGACTGGGTGTCCGGGACTGTGGGTCCTAAGGTTTGGATACATAGCCGCCTTAACCAGACGTACAACTGTCACATCAGTTGGAATGGTCTACCAAATCATTGTCTTCACCAAGCCTACTAGTTCTATTTCCTCAACCCTTTCATTCCATCATTACTGTGTTTTGTGCGTGTTCATATCTGTGTTTGAAGACTTAGACTGAAGACTTTCTCATTTTCCTCAGCTCAATTTCTTCAGTCTGTTTGTCTTCGTCTTGTGTTATCATGTGTTTACTCTTTCAGTACTCTGTTTCTGTTTTCATTTCTTCATGATGTCCATGTTTATGTTCTTTCATGTATGCATCTGAGTACTTATTCCGCTGCAAGTAGTTCTTCTCTAAGGAATTTCCTCACTGGAAAATTCCTCAATGAAGAATTCATAAAAATCGCCTATTCACCCCCTCTCTAGTCGATATAACGCACTTTCACCAAGCGCCTCAGAAATGCCTTCATGGCCTAGCTCTCCAAAGCCCTCACGGCAAATTCCTCGAGCTTCTCCTTCTCCTCCAAAGTCCTCGGCACCTGTGCATCTCGCCTTGTGCCAAAGGACAACTGGCATCTCAATTGCCTCAGGAGCCTCTGCAAGTTCTTCAGCTCCTCTGAATTCCTCAATAGGCCCTACCTTGCTGAAGACCAAGGCCACTGCTAGACGAGGCTCTAGACCAAGTCCTCACAAGAAGCAGGTTGCCTTTCAAGTATCTTCCGATGAAGACGAAGCTGATGATGAGGAACTTGCATAAATCATCAGAGATAGACAGTAGAGGGCCGCTAGAGCCAAAGGAAGTGAAGTTCCTTTCCTACTGGATCCAAAGTTGATCCTTGAGTACATTGATCTCTGGCACAAGGACCCCAACACTCCTATGCCCGACTTCAAGCTGACTCCTGGCCAAAGTCACATGCTGACCGCCTTCATTGGAGAAGAAAAATGGAAATTTGAAAAGGCCAGGAAGCTGAAGAAAGCTCAATACAAGAAGGAGCGACTTCTGAAAAAGAACATTGTGAAAATGACCACTGATGAACACATTGCTGCTCAGACTGAGATCAAAAACCTCAGTGATGAATTTGACACCTACCGTGCAGGCTGGCTAGGAGCCAAAGTTAGATTTGTCAAATTGGCGAAATGATTTTCTTCAAATTCTGCTCCAACGCACATTGAAATTCCTCAGGGTGAAGCATCTTCTCAACCCACATAAAAACATGCCAGCACCGCTGATGAAGATCAGGCTGCTGATGACAATGAGAGTACCAGGGCTGATGCATCTATTCCAGCCGCGGATGAAATTGCCAGGGTAACCACTAGTGTCACACCTGAAGAATAAGCCAGGCCAGCTGAGGCATCAACCGCCGAGCCTGAGGAAACTGAACAAACCAGACCAACTACATCAGTTGTGCCTGAGGAAAATGAACCAATTTCCTCTGCTCCTCCTACACCAACACCAAGTCCAGTTCTTCCTTCTGCATCAGAAGCGAAGAAAACTAAGGCTACGGAGCGAGCAGCAGTGAAGAAGAGTAAAGCATCTGCTTCATCACATTCTTCAGCACCGAAGAAGATGAAGATATTGACAAGCTCTTTTGAGAATCCCATTGATGTTGTTCCCGTCTCAAGCATGCCATCAAAGGAAATCATTCCTTTTGGTGAAGATTAAGAGATCCCAAGCGGATCTGATGAAGGTGTTCCTTCTGCTGCTTCTTCAGAGCAGTTGGACGAAGAAATTGAAGTGGATAATATCCCTTCAACCCCAGTTGTCTCATCGCTTATGCCTTAGTTCACAACTGAAGAGGCGGGCATTGAAGAATTGAGAGAAGAAGATGAAGACGTGGACATTAGGAGCACCACGCCTATGATGAATGATGACTTTTGGGAAAGTCAGCACCCCAACTCTCCTTTGTTCACGCCACTGCAACAAATTCCTCAGTCCTTAGTGCACACTGAAGTTCAAATGGGCTCTGATGAACATCAAACCACTCCTTCCATTCCTCAAGAAATTCCAGCCACTAGTGCTGATGAACAAAAGAAGACCCAGGCTGCAACTGAAGCAGAAACTGAAATTCCTCAGCCTGTGGTTCCTGAGAATGTGATTCCTGAGCCTCTGATGACTTTGACTGATACTCCTCAGCCCAAGCCGAAGAATCCCTTCTCCAAGAAGCAGTAATTCAAGGCTGATGACTTCTTTCATGAGCATGTATGCTTCATAGACTAGAATCCATATGACTCTGCTCGCCTACGAAGGAAGCGTTTTTGGACCGCAAGCCAAGCCAACTTCTATTCTTCACCGCTTTTTGATAAGGACAAAGTCTTTGACCATGAGCATATTCCTCATGTGGGAATGGAATCGCTGCCTTGCTTCACACCAGTTCTCAGCATTCTTCATGATGCTGGATCGCTCAACTTCTGCACTGATAGCTGTGATTGGAATGACGAGCTAATTCTTCAGTTCTATGCAATGCTGCATATCACAGGGAAATGCTGAAGATGTGAACTCTTGGGTGTTGGACTGGATGACAAAAAACACTCACTTCAAAGCACCAACCTCTGAATTGCTTCATGCTCTGCCTGTCAGTCCTCCCCTTGGAGGTGCTCATTGTGTATATCATGAACCTGAACTCACTGATCACTATATGCAAGTGTTGATGAAGCCAATGAAGCCCGGTCAAGCCCCAAGGACCAAATTCCTTGTGAAGAATTTATATATGTGCCACGGACTATCTATCGCATTCGGACCAAGACATTGAGTCCAATCAAGTGCCACGGCTCGAATGAAGAAGAGGTCGTTGGCATCATGAAGAATCTCCTATTCAGATCATTCATGGCGTTCCTGTCAACTACCATGATTTCTTCTTGAGGACTCTAGCCAATGTTGCATTGTCCCCTTTTGAATTGAAGCCTTATGGTCCCTGGATTATGAGATTCCCCAGATCAAGGTCTTCAATCAATTACAAGGCTGACTTTCAAAATCATCTCAGCTACTTGCCCCCCATTGAAGAACTCAAGCGGACATTTTCCTCAGCCGATGAAAAGGGCAAGGCCACTGGTGTTATTTATGAAGGCATTCGTCCGTTGGATTGTCAGTTCCGCAAAGCTGCTTCTTACTCCACCAATGACGACTCTCCACTCATGACTCTACCGCCAATGCCTCAAAGCAAAATCCTCAAGGCACGGCTCCAAGGGTGATGACTGATCATGAGCTTCTCCTCAGTCTTCAACAGATGGTCGATCGCAACCATAAATGGGTTAAGCGTCAGTTTGGTTCAATTCTTCACAACATCACTGCTACGCACAATTCAGTGAAGAAGAACCACTACTACCTCCATGAAGTATTCAATCGCACCTGGGTTGTTCTGTCTCATCTTTATGGTGAAGAAGATCTCAAGCAGATGGGCTTCAAGCAGGACTTTGACTGGTCTCAGCCACCGTCGAACAAATTTAAGAAAGTCAAAGTTCCTTCCTTGGTAGCCAGCTCATATTCTTCATCACGTGAGACAGATGAGCATGAAGATTTGGACGACACTGTGGTAGGCCCTACTTCAACAACCGACCCCAACAACGCTGGTGCTCCTCCATCATCTTCGTGATATTCTTCAGGGGCGTTAGTCCTCATTTTTCATCCCTTTTGGTCATTCGATGACAAAGGGGGAGAAATTTGAGTTAGTCTTCAAGCGGGTCTCTATATATGGGCATTTTTTTCTAAGTTACAACTCTCGTTCTTCTGAAGACTTTATTGGATCGAGTTGTAAGCTTAAACCCAGTGGCGGTCTGATAATTTTGCTATGTTCTTCAGCATGCCATTTCCTCATATATGTTAATGCACGCATGTTGAATTACATCAGTCGCCATATTTCATCATGCATTTCAAATTCTTCATATCATATGTTAAATGCATATATGAATTACAAGATATAGGGGGAGATCTCCATGATTCTACTCTTCAAATGTGCATTGCTTCAAAAGCAAATTCCTCACTATGCACATCTTCAGGGGGAGTTCTTCTATATCTTGTAATCAAATTTCTCAATATGAGTATTTACACTTCATATGTTTATCCCCGTTGAAAACTTAACCTATATTGTCATCAATCACCAAAAAGGGGGAGATTGTAAGTGCATCTAGTGCCCCATAGTGATTTTGGTGTATTGAAGACTTATAGGTTAAGGGACTGATGCATTTGTGAGTGTACATAGGTCTATAAGTCTATGTGGAGTTTGATATTTACAGAGAAAGTCTACCCCTAAAAATGAATGTCTTCAACTGTTTGGATTTCTAAAGACATTCCGAAGACTTTGAAAGTGAAGAAATTGGTGTGACCGTGAAGACTTGGATTTCATGCGAGGAACATGAAGCATGAAGACTTTTGTTTTCGTAGTTTCATTTTCTCTTTCTTGAGTCATAGGAAACACCGTACTGTTAAAGGGGGTCGAGGAAAAACTAAGGAAAAGTTTCCGAGTGATGCTCATCTCAAAATCCTACACCTACCAATCCTTTCGAGTGAAGCCATTGGAAATCTCATGCAGTTCAGTCAATTTCTTCAATGACAGAGACGAAGTTCTTCTGGTCTCTGAGGAATTTTTTCTGACTGCCAGTTCGGATTGCCTACAAGTGAGGATCATGATAGGCCTGAGTAATTTGATAGTCAAATTTCTGACCGTTGCTCTGCTATGCGCCAGCTGTCCCAAAATATCTACCCACCTAACGGTCATATCATTGAAGGGCATTTATGTCTTATCATGTCGGGCTGCTCCCTAGGCTAAAGATAGCCGCCCCCTACAACCACTAGCTAGTTGGCTACTCCGAGAAAATCTGACACTTGTCATTAAGAGCATCCCATCCTCCTAGGACTTTGAGCAAAAATCATCAAGTGAGGAAAACCCAAACCCAAACACCTACACACCAAAGTGATTGAGCATCACGGAAGAAATTGTTCCTGTGTGGATCCGACGCTTGTTACCTTTGAAGACTGTCCATCTTCCAAACGGTTAGGTGTCAAGGTCTAGAGCATCCAAGAGGAAATTGTGGATCACCGAGTGACCGAGTTTGTGAAGGTTTGGAAGTCACCTGAAGACTTACCACGAGTGATTGGGCGAGGTCTGTGTGACCTTAGCTCAAGGAGAATACGGTGAGGACTGTGTGTCCTCAGGTTTAAATACCTACCCGCTCCAACCAGACGTACAACTCTGACAACAGTTGGAACTGGTCTACCACATCTCTGTCTTCACCAAGCCTACTGGTTCTATTTACTCAACCCTTCCATTTCCTCTTTACTGTGTTGTGTGCTTGTTCATATCTATTTGAAGACTTTGACTGAAGACTTCAATTTCCTCAGTCCAATTTTTTCAGTCTGTTTGTCTTCATCATGTTTATCCTATGCTTACGCTTTCTGTACTCTGTGTTTGTTTTCATTTCATCATGATTTCTATGCTTATGTTACGTTATGACTTCATCTGAGTACTTATTCCGCTGCAAGTAGTTATTCGCTAAGGAATTTCCTCACCCTGAAATTCCTCAGTGAAGAATTCATAAAAATCGCCTATTCACCCCCCCCCCCCTCTAGTCGACTTAACGCACTTTCACCTGGGGGTCGTCGGGATGTAACTAGGTGAGCAGCGGCGGGCGGGATCTGCCCATATTGCGGCAGCGAGCAGGTGGCGTAGGCCCTACCGCGCCGGAGCTTGTTCAGAGAGAACGACGGGTACCGCAGATTGGGACGTGCTGCCTCGGCGCCGTCGAACGGAGAAACGATGCACATCCTCCCTTTCCGCCGGCGGACGGGATGCGGTCGGAACAGTGACCAACGGTGAGAGAGAGAGAGGCCACCGCCGCCTTATGTGAGATACTTTGAAGAGAGACAAACCCAGGCAGGCGGGCTCCATTCTATATATATTGGAAAGGACTACCTTTTTCTCCATAAAAATCATTTTATATTCTGTGTACATGCCATTGAGTGATATAACTTTATCTAAAAATAATGCGCCAACGCATCAAGTCGAACTTTGTTTCGTGCATACGTGGTACACGACCTCCGTTGGTAAACAACCGCTACACGCGTTCAAATTAGCACGTGGGCTGCCATTTCATACGTAAATGAGCTCCACCGTGTACCCGCGCGGGTGTGGCTGGGCACGAAGTGTGACTACGTGCACCTATTCTCTTTGTGTATGTACACCACCTACGTTGGGTTGTGTGAGAGAGATACAAACGTAAAGATATATAGTGTGTGGGTTCGTGAGTGTTTTGGGGGGGTTGAGAAATAGACAAGCAATATATGTGGATGATATTTCAATCAAAAAATTAACATATGCAATGTGTGTGAAATAGAGTCTTCGATATATCATATATATAGAGGGGGCAATCCACGAGAAGAGAGTGGAGGTATCCATAGAATCGAAGAGAGGGATGATGTGTGTGTGTGTGTGTGTGCGCGCGCGATCGATAAAGAGTGCCATCAAATTTGTGTGTGCCCATGTCAAAGATATAGGGTGGCTGGCCTACTGGAACGTGAGAGGGGACAGGTGTAGTTTGTCTCGGTGGCATGGATACCTACCTACATCGCTCGACTATCAGTGTGTGGTGGGGGGTGGGGGAGACCTAATTAACTATAGAGGTACAATGGCTGGTATATGTGTGGAGGAGGAGAGAGGCCAACCTTATGTACTAAGGGAGATCGATCGGCATCCATGCATATGTGTAGGAGAGGAATAAGGTTGGGAGAAAGACAGAGATAGAGTGTTGGAGGGGGTGGTGGTGGAGTTGCTTCTAACAAATGGTGGCAAAGGCTTGCTAGACAAACGGAGGGCACGCCTGCAATATCAATAAGAGAGGGGATGGCTGCATGTCTGTGCACGTGCGTGTGAGAGACGGGTTAGGAGGCATGCACGAATGATGAGGGGGGACAATATGGCTGTGGTAAGCAGACGTAACTACATAGGAAGATCAATCGTCCTTTGTCAGAGAAAGGAGAGACATAACTTGTGAGGTACATTGATCGATGGGTGGGGGGGAAATAGTTAAAGTCGGCCTAGGTATATGTAGGGAGATCGATCGGTATACATGCATGTATGTGTTGGATGCAAATAAGGCCCGGGGAGAATGATAGATAGAGAGAGGGATGCATCTAGGAGGTGGTGCGAGAGGCATACTATATCGAGGGGAAGGAGTGTGTGAGTACGAGATCGATGAAAAGAGGGGTGGGAGTGAGGCATGGACGGTGAGAAGAGAAGAGGGAAAGCTTGTGTTTGTGGTAGGCACACCTCGCTAGAGAGGCATATATCAATCCATGTGTCTCGTAAATACGGAGTTGGGGGGCCTACACACACCATGGGTGAACAACCTAAAGTGAAAAGATGAATTTGCGCGATGGAGCTAGAGAATGTTGAGGGAGGGTGAGAGGGACGCGGGCGTGTGCATGCACGAGAGAAAGTTAGCGCTAGCTACAAAGATAAGAGGATTGTGTGGGTGTAAAAGACGAATAGAGATCATAATTCATTATAAAAAGTGAATTCAGATATTTGAAGAATTTATCATAGTGTTTTAAACCGACGCATGCGTGAATATATATAACGGTGATACACATGGTGTGGTTATGAACATGTTATATTACATATAATATATTTTATCTCTACTTATAAAAACAGAGTTGTTGATGATGGTGTGCCTGCCATCCTGCAATATAGGTCGTCCGATTTATATCTGACGGATAGGAAGGAAACTATGGCAATTTTGAAAAAAGACACCCACACCCCTCTTCACATTTGCAAATAAGGCCTCCCCTCGATCATCTCGATGTTCCGTGGAACGCATGGGCATCTTGCTAGTACTACATATATGTCACGCCCAATATGCGACCCTATCCAAAAGGAACTCGAAGGTCCCACCAAGGATAGACCCGCATATTAAACGCTTTTGCAAGGTGGATATCATTACATCAACATTACATAATACATAGGGTTACATACATAAGGCACAAATGCCACAAGAATACATCAACATCATATACAAGATACAAGATCAACATCCGACTACGGATGAAACATAAAAGTAAACTCAAACGACATCCACCACCGCTAGCCCAGGCTGCCGACTGGAACCTATCCCTCGATCGAAGAAGAAGCGTAAGAAAAACTCCAAAACAAGCAAACATCGCTCTCACGTCATGATCATCGCAAACCTGTACCTGCAACTGGTGGTGTAGTAATCAGTGAGCCACGAGGACTCAGCAATCCCATTACCATGGGTATCAAGACTAGCAAAGCTTAAAGGGAAAGGAAGGGGGTAAAGTGGTGAGGTTGCAGCAGCGACTAAGCATATATGGTGGCTAACCAACGCAAATGAGAGCGAGAAGAGAAACAAAGGAACGGTCGTCAACTAGTAATGATCAAGAAGTGATCCTGAACTCCTACTTACGTCAAACATAACCCAGAAACCGTGTTCTCCTCTCGATCAACCCCGGAAAGAGACACTCACGGTTACACACACGGTTGGTGTATTTTAATTAATATCAACTTCGGGTTTTCTACAACCGGATATCAACAAATTCCCATCTGCCACATAACCGCATGGCACGGCTTTGAAAGTTTATACCTCGCAGGGTGTCCCAACTTAGCCCATGATAAGCTCTCGCGATCAACGAAGGATATTCCTTCTTCCCGGAAGGCCCGATCAGTCTCGGAATCCTGCTACAAGACATTTCACAGCAATAAAACAAGACCAGCAAGACCTCCGGCGTGCCGACACCTCGATAGTAGCCGCGCAGATCTCGCCTCGAGCCACGACCGGATGAGCGATACGACGACAACCGACGATACCCCAAGTTGCCTCGGGCGGCACCGCAAGTGGCTCTAGTTTGGACCAACACTTAGACAAGCATTGGCCCGGGGCTAAAATAAAGATGACCCTTGAGAGCGACTCCCAAGGGAAAAAGGTAATAGGTGAGGCAAATGGTAAAACCAATGTTGGGCCTTCTTTGGAGGAGTCTTATTCAAAGCGAACTGTCAAGGGGGTCCCATAAATCACCCGACGGCGTTAGGGACGCAAAATCCGGGAACATAATACCGATATGACGGAAACTAGGGTGGCTAGAGTGGAACAAAACACCAGGCATAAGGCCGAGCCTTCCACCCTTTACCAAGTATATAGATGCATTAATTAAATAAGATATATTGTGATATCCCAACAAGTAAACATGTTCCAACAAGGAACAACATCTCCATGTTCCAACAAGGAACAAACTTCATCTTCACCTGCAACTAACAACGCTATAAGAGGGGCTGAGCAAAGCGGTAACATAGCCAAACAACGGTTTGCTAGGAAGGGTGAAAAAAGGTTAGAGGCTGACATGGCAATTAGGGATGGCTTGATAAACAGGTAATAGGTAGCGCAGCATAGCGATAGAACGAAGCAACTAGCATAGCAATGATAGTAGTGAGATCCAGGTAGCGGTCATCTTGCCTGAAATCCCGCAAGGAAGAAGAACGAGTCCATGAAGAAGACGAACGGATGAAGCCGAACCAAGCGTAGACGAACGAATCCTCACGACCGCAACGAAACAGGAACTAACAAGAAGAAGCACACAACATAGTAAACACACCACACATGAACAAGACATGATGCACAACAAGCATGATGCATGACAAAGCTACATGAAGCTACTCATGGCAAGGGATGATGCAAACAAGAGCACACATCAAGGCAAGTTTAAATGAGGCCGGGAACAACATATAACAATTCCGGTAAGTCCTCATATGCAAATTTCGAAATTGGTCCAGATCTGGATAACTTTAGGTTCAAGTTGTTAAACAGCAAGTTAAGATGCACCACATTGATCTACACGAAATTCTAGTCAAGTTACATATAAAGTTCATTTAATTCGGAGCTACGGCTTAGAAGATATGAGCAAAACAAGTTAAACATGGCATTGATGCAAAATGCATACAAACATCAAGCAAACACCTCAAAACAAGGATGCAACATGATAATATGAAACTACATGCAAAATCAAGCAAGTTTCATATAGAGCACACTCAAAACGGAGCAACGGATCAACACATACACCCTATACAAGTTATGACAACAATCTGTCCAAAACAGCAATTAGGCATATTGCAAGCATCAAAACAACATGCTACAGCACCACAATATGAAAACAAAAGGCATGGGCATGATGTGCAGGTAAAGCATTACAAAACATGAACACTGAGCTATCTCCAGAAATGGCTAGAACATGCTCAAAATGACATGGCAAGATTGCAAGTAATAACAGTTTCAGGCATTGTCAGAAATAACATCAGGTTGCAATGTTTAGAGCTATCAAACAACATGTTACAGGGACTCATCATGGCAAACAAAGGCATGGCATGAATCTACTAAATGCATAGAACAAATGTCCTTTAGTGACCATAAGCCAAAAAGGATCAGAAAAATATAGTAACACCCATGTCAAAATCGAAAGTTTCGTTAACAGATTCAGCAACATGGCATGTCAAAAACTGATAACAAGTAGGCATGTTTACAAGCTCAATGCACTCACTACAGAGCCTTATATGAAAAACTAAGCATACATACATCAAGAAGACATGGCCTAGAAGACATACATGGCAAGAACAATAACATAGCATACATGGATCAACCACAACAACCTTGGCAAAATTGAATAACATGTATACAATCAGCCAGGAAACATTTTATAGCAAAAGTAGAGCTCGATTGACTCAAGCTATGGCACTCCATAATTGCAAACAAGGGCATGGATGGATAGAGCAAGACATGTTTAACAAAACATCCTCACTAAAGTATCTCAAAATATGCATGGATCTCTCTGTAGCATCAAGTAAACATGGCATCAAAATATCAGCAAAACAGGGCTGAAAACAGCAACAACAAGACACCTAGTTTGCATGCTTGTGCTAGTCACCACATAGATCACAAAAATACATAGCAAGCACCACTGGAAAGATGGCATGGCATATTACAAAACACATGTAGGACTCAAGTCCATAGGATGCATACATCAATCATGGCAAAAATGACAAAAGTGCAAGTTCTGATAAAAATCAGAAACTAACATCACATAGCACTCTTCCAACAGCATTTCGGGCATCAAGATGAGCTCAAATGAAAGTGATGCAATGAGATGAAATGACCTACTCTTCGAGATGAACATTTTGACATATTATACGCGCAAAACGGAGCAACGATGACAGTGTTATGATGCAATGAAAATGCAATAAAATAACAAAAATGCTCGGGACTTAGATGAATTTTAGAGGGGGGGGGAGAAGTCAACCCTTGGCACGGTTTACGAGGAAGGCCAGGATTCTTCGCGGAGTTGGTGGGGATGGCGGATCCGGGTGACGGAGGCCGAGAGGCGAGGGCGAGCTCGCGGGAGCGCGCGCTGGCGCGGCCGTGGCGCGGGCAGGCGCAGAGGTCGGGTCCTCCCGCCCTGCCGGGCGAAGCGTGTGGCGGCAGGCGTTAGGGCGGCGGCGGCCGGAGAAGAGGCCCGGCGAGGCGAACGGAGGCCGGGCGAAGCCCGGCGGCGGGCGAGATGCGCCGTGGGGAGCTCGCGGAGGCGCGGCAGAGGCGGCGGGCTCGCGGTGGAGTCGACCGGGCGAGGGCGGGCGGGTTCGCGGCGGCCACGGGCGCGGCGTGGAGGAGGAGGGCGGCGCGGCGAGGATCGAGCCCTCACGGGCGGCGGCGGAGGCAGACGGCGGCGCTGGGCCCGGAGGGCGGGGCTGGCTCGGGCCTCGGGCCGGGCGGGCCGGCGGGCGTGTGGTGGCGGAGGCCACGTGGGCGCGTGGGGGTGGGGTGGGCGGCGGCTGATGTGGCGACCTCTCATTGGTCGGAGTGAGGTGGCTGCGGGGTGGTGGACACGTCCGGCGGCGGAACGGACACGTCCGGCTGCGGGAGGAGGAAGATGGCTAGGGTTTCGTCTGCGAAATGATCCGCGAATTTCGGGGGAGGTCTAGTTTTATAGGTAGAGGGAGCTAGGAGAATCCAAATGAGGTGCGGTTTTCGGCCACGCGATCGTGATCGAACGACCGAGAGCATGGAGAGGAGTTTGGTGGGTTTTGGTCCACTTTGGAAGGGGTGTTGGGCTGCAAACAAAAGAGGCTTTTGCGGTTACCCGGTTAACCGTTGGAGTACCAAACGACCTCCAAATGATCCAAAACTTGACAGGCGGTCTACCGGTGGTATACCAAGGCCGCTTGACAAACCTCGGTCCATTCCGAGACCGTTCAACACCCGCACACGAAAAGAGGTAAAAGGGGGCGCCGGGAGACATAGGAGTGCCGGATTGCAAAACGGACAACGGGGAAAATGCTCGGATACATGAGACGAACACATATGCAAAATGAAATGCACATGGTGACATGATATGAAATGCAGATGATGACATGGCAAAGTGCAACACGCAAGCACATGACATGGCAAAGACAGCGAATAACTGAATGACACCTGGCGCATCGAATCCGGGGCGTTACAACACTCCTCCACTAACAAGAGATCTCGTCCCGAGATCTTAGGACCGAAACGGAAGGGAAAAAGGATGAGGTGAAACAAGAACTCAAGAGAGAAGAGGCAAAGAATAGAGAGAACTCGAGAAGAAGAGAGAAACAATGAGAATGACGAGAATCAAATTCTCATGGAAGCAAGATAGACACTGAAACAACTCGTTCTAACCGGAGTGGTTAGCATGAGAAAAGAAACAAATAAGACTGAAAAGATTTAGGCAGCACACCGGTTGAAAATGGAAGGAAAAGAACACGAACTTCACAAGATGGAAATACACTTGACGACATGAACAAAGCGATGCCTCCGGAAAAATTGGAAGAAATGAAAAGAACTTAGAAGGAAGGATTGAATGGAGTTGTTGAAAAAAACAACAACGAGAGAATAAGCTTGTTGTGGACTTGTAGGTTACATCTCAAGATCATAAGGTGATAACCGGCCACGAACGGAAATGATTTGATAGCTGAGGAGAACGAAGAAATGCAAAACTCCACTTAAAAATAATACGGAGAATTAATTACACTTAGGGATGCAAGAAGAAAAGATATTTGAACTCCACCAAGAAAATCTTGATGAACTCTTGAAGAAAGATTTAAATCATGAAGAACCACCATGAAGAACTCCGGTAACAAAAGGATGATGAGATAAAATGAAGGAAGAAAGAATAAGATGAGCTTTATGATTATTTAGAAGGAGGTTCCACGAAATGGCCGAGAAAATTTGAACTCCGGAAAAGAAAAGATGAAAACACTTGGAACTAGAATTTATTCATCAAGAAAAAACTCCAAAGGAAGGGATCAATCACTTTGACGAAATAAGAATAAGATTTATTGTATGCTTATCCTTCATCAAATTAAATTGATGACAAGCAATGGATTTTGCATACTACTTATTCTTCTTGAAAAAGGATTGAGAAGTGACATATCGCAAACTTGAGAAGGTCTTCGTGAATCACCGGTAGGATTGAAAAGAACGAATGGATTAATATGATAAACAAGGAAAATAATCTTGAACGAACCACCGTAAGAGTTCGGAAATGACTGATGGAAGAATCGCCGGGAAAAAATTAGAGAAGCACGAAGATACTTGAGGGAATTAAAATGCAAGAGAACGAAGAGATCGCGAACTGATTGAAGAATACTTGAACGAAACACCGGAAGAATATTGAGACAAACGAAGGGGCACGAATAGGGAATAATTGGAGAACGAATTTGAAAACTTGGAACGAAGAAATCTTCCGAAAAGATGGCCTTCGGATGATTGCGACGGAAAGTAACTCCTGAAATACTCCGGATGGATGAAAAGAATTGCACAACTGGAAACAATTAGATAGGATAACATCGAGCTAGCACCATAAATCTCCAGGAGAACGGACAAGATTTAAGAGAAAAATCTACGACGGTCTTCAAAGATGACGATAAACATCACCAAAATTAATGAGATACTCCGGAAGAAAGAAAAACAGAGAGGTTGAGCCAACAATGAAAATGATTTGAAATCGATCTTGGAAAAACATCTGACTGATGAAATTCATACTTACGTCAAATTTCGAAAAGAATTTGAGAATAATTCCGGATAAATTAGAAGAGTCAGGCAAGATCCTGGGAAAAGACCTGTGTGTTAGGGCCCACTAAAAATAAACACCGTTGGAAAGGATTGTTGAACAGATAGATGATGCACCGGAACAATTGAAATATTTGGGTGAGGTGACAACCTCGAATTAATTGGAACACAGACGAATCTCCTGAGATGTCTTCGGAACTCCGGAATGATAAACTGGCGAGAGGCGAACGAGCGGGAAAAACATTTGAGCTGAGGAAAAGAATATGATCAACACCGAAAAACTTGAATTAAGTGCACCGGAAAAGAAAGAGATGAAGAATGACGAACTAGACGAGAATTCACCGTTTGAAATGATTGAGGGAAGACTGAAGAGGCTCCACACGAATGAAATTTATGGTCCAAGAAACTCGAACTCCGGGAATAATAGGGTGGAGGGCGGAAAACAAAGGCAACTTGGAAGGGAAAACCGACGAATATCTTGAAGAGGAAACACCGTTGAAATCATGGAGGAAAGAAGGCAAAGACTTCACACGAGTAGAATGGATACTGACACGGACTCGTTCGGAAAAGAAGAAGGAGGCGGTGGGAAAAACAAGGACAACTTCAGACAAGGAAAAACAACGACGCCGGTGGAAGAACTGAGGATTGAACCCAAAGATGAAGAGGGTCGAGTCAACTTGACGAGAGATGCACCGGACAAAAGAGGATGGACAACTCACGAAACTAACCACGTGATCCTAAAGAAAAATTTGAACGGGAAGAGGAGTAATTCAAAACACCTACGTCAAGATTCCTCACCAGAGCGACGAAGGGGCAGAGGAGTAAAAGAATTCCTACTCTCGATATAACTAGACTCAAAACAGTTTTCTTCTAGACTCAACAGCGGCCAAACTACACGATCAATCAAGGGGGCTCCTAGGGTCGGTCGAGGCTCGATACCAACTTATCACGCCTAATATGCGACCCTATCCAAAAGGAACTCAAGGTCCCACCAAGGATAGACCAAGATATTGAACGCTTTTGCAAGGTGGATATCATTACATCAACATTACATAATACATAGGGTTACATACATAAGGCACAAATGCCACAAGAATACATCAACATCATATACAAGATACAAGATCAACATCCGACTACGGATGAAACATAAACAGAAACTCAAACGACATCCACCCTGCTAGCCCAGGCTGCCGACCTGGAACCTATCCCTAATCAAGAAGAAGCGGAAGAAAACTCCAAAACAAGCAAACATCGCCTCACGCCATGATCATCGCAAACCTGTACCTGCAACTGGTGGTGTAGTAATCTGTGAGCCACGAGGACTCAGCAATCCCATTACCATGGGTATCAAGACTAGCAAAGCTTAAAGGGAAAGGAAGGGGTAAAGTGGTGAGGTTGCAGCAGCGACTAAGCATATATGGTGGCTAACCAACGCAAATGAGAGCGAGAAGAGAAACAAAGGAACGGTCGTCAACTAGTAATGATCAAGAAGTGATCCTGAACTCCTACTTACGTCAAACATAACCCAGAAACCGTGTTCTCCACTCGATCAACCCCGAAAATAGACACTCACGGTTACACACACGGTTGGTGTATTTTAATTAATATCAACTTCGGGTTTTCTACAACCGGATATCAACAAATTCCCATCTGCCACATAACCGCGGGGACGACTTTCGAAAGTTTATACCCTGCAGGGGTGTCCCAACTTAGCCCATGATAAGCTCTCGCGATCAACGAAGGATATTCCTTCTCCCCGGGAAGGCCCGATCAGTCTCGGAATCCCGGCTACAAGACATTTCACAGCAATAAAACAAGACCAGCAAGACCTCCCGGCGTGCCGACACCCTGATATTAGCCGCACAGATCTCGCCTCGAGCCACGACCGGATGAGCAGACGACGGCAACCGACGATACCCCAAGTTGCCTCGGGCGGCACCGCAAGTGGCTCTAGTTTGGACCAACACTTAGACAAGCATTGGCCCGGGGCTAAATAAAGATGACCCTTGAGAGCGCGACTCCCAAGGGAAAAAGGTAATAGGTGAGGCAAATGGTAAAACCAATGTTGGGCCTTCTTTGGAGGAGTCTTATTCAAAGCGAACTGTCAAGGGGGTCCCATAAATCACCCGACCGCGTTAGGGACGCAAAATCCGGGAACATAATACCAATATAACGGAAACTAGGGTGGCAAGAGTGGAACAAAACACCAGGCATAAGGCCGAGCCTTCCACCCTTTACCAAGTATATAGATGCATTAATTAAATAAGATATATTGTGATATCCCAACAAGTAAACATGTTCCAACAAGGAACAAACTTCATCTTCACCTGCAACTAACAACGCTATAAGAGGGGCTGAGCAAAGCGGTAACATAGCCAAACAACGGTTTGCTAGGAAGGGTGAAAAAAGGTTAGAGGCTGACATGGCAATTAGGGATGGCTTGATAAACAGGTAATAGGTAGCGCAGCATAGCGATAGAACGAAGCAACTAGCATAGCAATGATAGTAGTGAGATCCAGGTAGCGGTCATCTTGCCTGAAATCCCGCAAGGAAGAAGAACGAGTCCATGAAGAAGACGAACGGATGAAGCGAACCAAGCGAGACGAACGAATCCTCACGATCGCAACGAAACAGAACTAACAAGAAGAAGCACACAACATAGTAAACACACCACACATGAACAAGACATGATGCACAACAAGCATGATGCATGACAAAGCTACATGAAGCTACTCATGGCAAGGGATGATGCAAACAAGAGCACACATCAAGGCAAGTTTAAATGAGGCCGGGAACAACATATAACAATTCCGGTAAGTCCTCATATGCAAATTTCGAAATTGGTCCAGATCTGGATAACTTTAGGTTCAAGTTGTTAAACAGAAAGTTAAGATGCACCACGATGATCTACACGAAATTCTAGTCAAGTTACATATAAAGTTCATTTAATTCGGAGCTACGGCTTAGAAGATATGAGCAAAACAAGTTAAACATGGCATTGATGCAAAATGCATACAAACATCAAGCAAACACCTCAAAACAAGGATGCAACATGATAATATGAAACTACATGCAAAATCAAGCAAGTTTAATATAGAGCACACTCAAAACGGAGCAACGGATCAACACATACACCCTATACAAGTTATGACAACAATCTGTCCAAAACAGCAACTAGGCATATTGCAAGCATCAAAACAACATGCTACAGCACCACAATATGAAAACAAAAGGCATGGGCATGATGTGCAGGTAAAGCATTACAAAACATGAACACTGAGCTATCTCCAGAAATGGCTAGAACATGCTCAAAATGACATGGCAAGATTGCAAGTAATAACAGTTTCAGGCATTGTCAGAAATAACATCAGGTTGCAATGTTTAGAGCTATCAAACAACATGTTACAGGGACTCATCATGGCAAACAAAGGCATGGCATGAATCTACTAAATGCATAGAACAAATGTCCTTTAGTGACCATAAGCCAAAAAGGATCAGAAAAATATAGTAACACCCATGTCAAAATCGAAAGTTTCGTTAACAGATTCAGCAACATGGCATGTCGAAAACTGATAACAAGTAGGCATGTTTACAAGCTCAATGCACTCACTACAGAGCCTTATATGAAAAACTAAGCATACATACATCAAGAAGACATGGCCTAGAAGACATACATGGCAAGAACAATAACATAGCATACATGGATCAACCACAACAACCTTGGCAAAATTGAATAACATGTATACAATCTGCCAGGAAACATTTTATAGCAAAAGTAGAGCTCGATTGACTCAAGCTATGGCACTCCATAATTGCAAACAAGGGCATGGATGGATAGAGCAAGACATGTTTAACAAAACATCCTTACTAAAGTATCTCAAAATATGCATGGATCTCTCTGTAGCATCAAGTAAACATGGCATCAAAATATCAGCAAAACAGGGCTGAAAACAGCAACAACAAGACACCTAGTTTGCATGCTTGTGCTAGTCACCACATAGATCACAAAAATACATAGCAAGCACCACTGGAAATATGGCATGGCATATTACAAAACACATGTAGGACTCAAGTCCATAGGATGCACACATCAATCATGGCAAAAATGACAAAAGTGCAAGTTCTGATAAAAATCAGAAACTAACATCACATAGCACTCTTCCAACAGCATTTCGGGCATCAAGATGAGCTCAAATGAAAGTGATGAAATGAGATGAAATGATCTACTCTTCGAGATGAACATTTTGACATATTATACGCGCAAAACGGAGCAACGATGACAGTGTTATGATGCAATGAAAATGCAATAAAATAACAAAAATGCTCGGGACTTGGATGAATTTTAGAGGGGGGGAGAAGTCAACCCTTGGCACGGTTTACGAGGAAGGCCGGGATTCTTCGCCGGAGTTGGTGGGGACCGTCGGATCCGGGGTGACGGAGGCCGGAGAGGCGAGGGCGAGCTCGCCGGAGCGGGCGCCCAGGCGCCCGGGGCAGCGGGCAAAGCGCAGGGTCGGGTCCTCCGCCCTGCCGGGCGAAGCGGGCGGCGCAGGGCGGTTGCCAGGCGGCGGCGGCCGGAGAAGAGGCCCGGCGAGGCGAACGGAGGCCGGGCGAGCCCGGGCGGCGGGCGAGATGCGCCGCGGGAGCTCCGGCGGAGGCGCGGCAGAGGCGGGGGGGGCTCAAGGTGGAGTCGACCGGCGAGGGCGGCGGGTTCGCTGGCGCCACGGGCCTTGGCGTGGAGGAGCCCGCGGCGGCGGCGAGGGTCGACCCTCACGGGCGGCGGCGGGAGGCGACGGGCGGCGCTGGCCAGGAGGCGCGGGGCTGGCCGGCCCGGGCCCGGGCGGGCGGGCGGCGGTGTGATGGAGAGGCCACGTGGGCGCTGGGGAGGGCGGGCGGCGGGCGGCTGATGTGGCGACCTCTCATTAGTCGGAGTGAGGTGGCTGCGGGTGGTGGACACGTCCGCGGCGGAACGGACACGTCCGGCTGCGGGAGGAGGAAGATGGCTAGGGTTTCGTCTGCGAAATGATCCGCGAATTTCGGGGGAGGTCTAGTTTTATAGGTAGAGGGAGCTAGGAGAGTCCAAATGAGGTGCGGTTTTCGGCCACGCGATCGTGATCGAACGACCGAGAGCATGGAGAGGAGTTTGGTGGGTTTTGGGCCACTTTGGAAGGGTGTTGGGCTGCAAACAAAGAGGCTTTGCGGTTACCCGTTAACTGTTGAGTACCAAACGACCTCCAAATGATCCGAACTTGACAGCGGTTCACGGTGGTATACCAGGGCCGCTTGACAAACCTCGGTCCATTCCGAGACCGCTCAACACCCGCATACCTAAAAGAGGTAAAAGGGGGCGCCGGGAGACATAGAAGTGCCGGATTGCAAAACGGACAACGGGGAAAATGCTCGGATACATGAGACGAACACATATGCAAAATGAAATGCACATGGTGACATGATATGAAATGCAGATGATGACATGGCAAAGTGCAACACGCAAGCACATGACATGGCAAAGACAGCGAATAACTAAATGACACCTGGCGCATCGAATCCGGGGCGTTACAACACTCCTCCACTAACAAGAGATCTCGTCCCGAGATCTTAGCACCGAAACGGAAGGGAAAAAGGATGAGGTGAAACAAGAACTCACGAGAGAAGAGGCAAAGAATAGAGAGAACTCGAGAAGAAGAGAGAAACGATGAGAATGACGAGAATCAAATTCTCATGGAAGCAAGATAGACACTGAAACAACTCGTTCTAACCGGAGTGGTTAGAATGAGAAAAGAAACAAATAAGACTGAAAAGATTTAGGCAGCACACCGGTTGAAAATGGAAGGAAAAGAACACGAACTTCACAAGATGGAAATACACTTGACGACATGAACAAAGCGATGCCTCCGGAAAAATTGGAAGAAATGAAAAGAACTTAGAAGGAAGGATTGAATGGAGTTGTTGAAAAAAACAACAACGAGAGAATAAGCTTGTTGTGGACTTGTAGGTTACATCTCAAGATCATAAGGTGATAACCGGCCACGAACGGAAATGATTTGATAGCTGAGGAGAACGAAGAAATGCAAAACTCCACTTCAAAATAATACGGAGAATTAATTACACTTAGGGATGCAAGAAGAAAAGATATTTGAACTCCACCAAGAAAATCTTGATAAACTCTTGAAGAAAGATTTAAATCATGAAGAACCACCATGAAGAACTCCGGTAACAAAAGGATGATGAGATAAAATGAAGGAAGAAAGAATAAGATGAGCTTTGCGATTATTTAGAAGGAGGTTCCGACGAAATGGCCGAGAAAATTTGAACTCCGGAAAAGAAAAGATGAAAACACTTGGAACTAGAATTTATTCATCAAGAAAAAACTCCAAAGGAAGGGATCAATCACTTTGATGAAATAAGAATAAGATTTATTGTATGCTTATCCTTCATCAAATTAAATTGATGACAAGCAATGGATTTTGCATACTACTTATTCTTCTTGAAAAAGGATTGAGAGGTGACATATCGCAAACTTGAGAAGGTCTTCGTGAATCACCGGTAGGATTGAAAAGAACGAATGGATTAATATGATAAACAAGGAAAATAATCTTGAACGAACCACCGTAAGAATTCGGAAATGACTGATGGAAGAATCGCCGGGAAAAAATTAGAGAAGCACGGAGATACTTGAGGGAATTAAAATGCAAGATAACGAAGAGATCGCGAACTGATTGAAGAATACTTGAACGGAACACCGGAAGAATATTGAGACGAACGAAGGGGCACGAATAGGGAATAATTGGAGAACGAATTTGAAAACTTGGAACGAAGAAATCTTCCGAAAAGATGGCCTTCGGATGATTGAGACGGAAAGTAACTCCTGAAATACTCCGGATGGATGAAAAGAATTGCACAACTGGAAACAATTAGATAGGATAACATCGAGCTAGCACCATAAATCTCCAGGAGAACGGACAAGATTTAAGACAAAAATCTACGACGGTCTTCAAAGACGACGATAAACATCACCAAAATTAATGAGATACTCCGGAAGAAAGAAAAACAGAGAGGTTGAGCCAACAATGAAAATGATTTGAAATCGATCTTGGAAAAACATCTGTGATGAAATTCATACTTACGTCAAATTTCGAAAAGAATTTGAGAATAATTCCGGATAAATTAGAAGAGTCAGGCAAGATCCTGGGAAAAGACCTGTGGGTTAGGGCCCACTAAAAGAAAACACCGTTGGAAAGGATTGTTGAACAGATAGATGATGCACCGGAACAATTGAAATATTTGGGTGAGGTGACAACCTCGAATTAATTGGAACACAGACGAATCTCCTGAGATGTCTTCGGAACTCCGGAATGATAAACTGGCGAGAGGCGAACGAGCAGGAAAAACACTTGAGCTGAGGAAAAGAATATGATCGACACCGAAAAACTTGAATTAAGTGCACCAGAAAAGAAAGAGATGAAGAATGACGAACTAGACGAGAATTCACCATTTGAAATGATTGAGGGAAGACTGAAGAGGCTCCACATGAATGAAATTTATGGTCGGAAGAAACTCGAACTCCGGGAATAATAGGGTGGGAGGGCGGGAAAAAAAAGGCAACTTGGAAGGGAAAACCGACGAATATCTTGAAGAGGAAACACTGGTTGAAATCATGGAGGAAAGAAGGCAAAGACTTCACACGAGTAGAATGGATACTCGATTACGGACTCCGGTTCGGAAAAGAAGAAGGGAGGGCGGGTCGGAAAAAACAAGGACAACTTCAGACAAGGAAAAACAACGACGTCGGTGGAAGAACTGAGGATTGAACCCAAAGATGAAGAGGGTCGAGTCAACTTGACGAGAGATGCACCGGACAAAAGAGGATGGACAACTCACGAAACTAACCACGTGATCCTAAAGAAAAATTTGAACGGGAAGAGGAGTAATTCAAAACACCTACGTCAAGATTCCTCACCAGAGCGACGAAGGGGCAGAGGAGTAAAAAGAATTCCTACTCTCCGATATAACTAGACTCCGAAAACAGTTTTCTTCTAGACTCAACAGCGGCCAAACTACACGATCAATCAAGGGGGGCTCCTAGGGTCGGTCGAGGCTCTGATACCAACTTGTCACGCCCAATATGCGACCCTATCCAAAAGGAACTCGAAGGTCCCACCAAGGATAGACCCGCATATTGCGACGCTTTTGCAAGGTGGATATCATTACATCAACATTACATAATACATAGGGTTACATACATAAGGCACAAATGCCACAAGAATACATCAACATCATATACAAGATACAAGATCAACATCCGACTACGGATGAAACATAAACAGAAACTCAAACGACATCCACCCTGCTAGCCCAGGCTGCCGACCTGGAACCTATCCCCTAATCGAAGAAGAAGCAGAAGAAAAACTCCAAAACAAGCAAACATCGCTCTCACGTCATGATCATCGCAAACCTGTACCTGCAACTGGTGGTGTAGTAATCTGTGAGCCACGAGGACTCAGCAATCCCATTACCATGGGTATCAAGACTAGCAAAGCTTAAAGGGAAAGGAAGGGGGTAAAGTGGTGAGGTTGCAGCAGCGACTAAGCATATATGGTGGCTAACCAACGCAAATGAGAGCGAGAAGAGAAACAAAGGAACGGTCGTCAACTAGTAATGATCAAGAAGTGATCCTGAACTCCTACTTACGTCAAACATAACCCAGAAACCGTGTTCTCCTCTCGATCAACCCCGAAAAGAGACACTCACGGTTACACACACGGTTGGTGTATTTTAATTAATATCAACTTCGGGTTTTCTACAACCGGATATCAACAAATTCCCATCTGCCACATAACGGCGGGGACGACTTTCGAAAGTTTATACCCTGCAGGGGTGTCCCAACTTAGCCCATGATAAGCTCTCGCGATCAACGAAGGATATTCCTTCTCCCCGGGAAGGCCCGATCAGTCTCGGAATCCCGGCTACAAGACATTTCACAGCAATAAAACAAGACCAGAAGACCTCCGGCGTGCCGACACCTCGATATTAGCCGCACGTATCTCGCCTCGTGCCACGACCGGATGAGCAGACGACGGCAACCGACGATACCCCAAGTTGCCTCGGGCGGCACCGCAAGTGGTTTCTAGTTTGGACCAACACTTAGACAAGCATTGGCCAGGGGGCTAAAATAAAGATGACCCTTGAGAGCGCGACTCCCAAGGGAAAAAGGTAATAGGTGAGGCAAATGGTAAAACCAATGTTGGGCCTTCTTTGGAGGAGTCTTATTCAAAGCGAACTGTCAAGGGGTCCCATAAATCACCCGACCGCGTTAGGGACGCAAAATCCGGGAACATAATACCGATATGACGGAAACTAGGGTGGCAAAGTGGAACAAAACACAGGCATAAGGCCGAGCCTTCCACCCTTTACCAAGTATATAGATGCATTAATTAAATAAGATATATTGTGATATCTCAACAAGTAAACATGTTCCAACAAGGAACAACATCTCCATGTTCCAACAAGGAACAAACTTCATCTTCACCTGCAACTAACAACGCTATAAGAGGGGCTGAGCAAAGCGGTAACATAGCCAAACAACGGTTTGCTAGGAAGGGTGAAAAAAGGTTAGAGGCTGACATGGCAATTAGGGATGGCTTGCTAAACAGGTAATAGGTAGCGCAGCATAGCGATAGAACGAAGCAACTAGCATAGCAATGATAGTGGTGAGATCCAGGTAGCGGTCATCTTGCCTGAAATCCCGCAAGGAAGAAGAACGAGTCCATGAAGAAGACGAACGGATGAAGCCGAACCAAGCGTAGACGAACGAATCCTCACGACCGCAACGAAACAGGAACTAACAAGAAGAAGCACAGAACATAGTAAACACACCACACATGAACAAGACATGATGCACAACAAGCATGATGCATGACAAAGCTACATGAAGCTACTCATGGCAAGGGATGATGCAAACAAGAGCACACATCAAGGCAAGTTTAAATGAGGCCGGGAACAACATATAACAATTCCGGTAAGTCCTCATATGCAAAATTCGAAATTGGTCCAGATCTGGATAACTTTAGGTTCAAGTTGTTAAACAGCAAGTTAAGATGCACCACGATGATCTACACGAAATTCTAGTCAAGTTACATATAAAGTTCATTTAATTCGGAGCTACGGCTTAGAAGATATGAGCAAAACAAGTTAAACATGGCATTGATGCAAAATGCATACAAACATCAAGCAAACACCTCAAAACAAGGATGCAACATGATAATATGAAACTACATGCAAAATCAAGCAAGTTTCATATAGAGCACACTCAAAACGGAGCAACGGATCAACACATACACCCTATACAAGTTATGACAACAATCTGTCCAAAACAGCAACTAGGCATATTGCAAGCATCAAAACAACATGCTACAGCACCACAATATGAAAACAAAAGGCATGGGCATGATGTGCAGGTAAAGCATTACAAAACATGAACACTGAGCTATCTCCAGAAATGGCTAGAACATGCTCAAAATGACATGGCAAGATTGCAAGTAATAACAGTTTCAGGCATTGTCAGAAATAACATCAGGTTGCAATGTTTAGAGCTATCAAACAACATGTTACAGGGACTCATCATGGCAAACAAAGGCATGGCATGAATCTACTAAATGCATAGAACAAATGTCCTTTAGTGACCATAAGCCAAAAAGGATCAGAAAAATATAGTAACACCCATGTCAAAATCGAAAGTTTCGTTAACAGATTCAGCAACATGGCATGTCGAAAACTGATAACAAGTAGGCATGTTTACAAGCTCAATGCACTCACTACAGAGCCTTATATGAAAAACTAAGCATACATACATCAAGAAGACATGGCCTAGAAGACATACATGGCAAGAACAATAACATAGCATACATGGATCAACCACAACAACCTTGGCAAAATTGAATAACATGTATACAATCTGCCAGGAAACATTTTATAGCAAAAGTAGAGCTCGATTGACTCAAGCTATGGCACTCCATAATTGCAAACAAGGGCATGGATGGATAGAGCAAGACATGTTTAACAAAACATCCTTACTAAAGTATCTCAAAATATGCATGGATCTCTCTGTAGCATCAAGTAAACATGGCATCAAAATATCAGCAAAACAGGGCTGAAAACAGCAACAACAAGACACCTAGTTTGCATGCTTGTGCTAGTCACCACATAGATCACAAAAATACATAGCAACCACCACTGGAAATATGGCATGGCATATTACAAAACACATGTAGGACTCAAGTCCATAGGATGCACACATCAATCATGGCAAAAATAACAAAAGTGCAAGTTCTGATAAAAATCAGAAACTAACATCACATAGCACTCTTCCAACAGCATTTCGGGCATCAAGATGAGCTCAAATGAAAGTGATGCAATGAGATGAAATGATCTACTCTTCGAGACGAACATTTTGACATATTATACGCGCAAAACAAAGCAACGATGACAGAGTTATGATGCAATGAAAATGCAATAAAATAACAAAAATGCTCGGGACTTGGATGAATTTTAGAGGGGGGGAGAAGTCAACCCTTGGCACGGTTTACGAGGAAGGCCGGGATTCTTCGCGGAGTTGGTGGGGATCGCGGATCTGGGGTGACGGAGGCCGGAGAGGCGAGGGCGAGCTCGAGCGGGCGGGCGCCAAGGCCCGGCAAGAGGCTGGGCAAGCGCAGGTCGGGTCCTCCCGCCCTGCTTTCGGGCGAAGCGGGCGGCGGCAGGCGGCCAGGCGGCGGCCGGCCGGAGAAGAGGCCCGGCGAGGCGAACGGAGGCCGGGCGAGCTCCGGCGGCGGGCGAGATGCGCCGCGTGGGAGCTCAGCGGGCGGGGCGTGCAGAGGGGCGGGCTCGGCGGTGGAGTCGACCGGGCGAGGGGGCGGGTTCGCTGGCTGGCCACGGCGCGGGCGTGGAGGAGCCCGGCGGCGGCGGCGAGGGTCGGCCTCACGGGCGGCGGCGGAGGCAGACGGCGGGCGGGCCCGGAGGCGGGGGCGGCCTGCCCTCGGCGGGCGGGCGGCGGCGCGTGTGGGTGGGCGGAAGCGCGGCGGCTGATGTGGCGACCTCTCATTGGTCGGAGTGAGGTGGCTGCGGGTGGTGGACACGTCCGTGGCGGAACGGACACGCCCGCCGCTGAGGAGGAGGAAGATGGCTAGGGTTTCGTCTGCGAAATGATCCGCGAATTTCAGGGGAGGTCTAGTTTTATAGGTAGAGGGAGCTAGGAGAGTCCAAATGAGGTGCGGTTTTCGGCCACGCGATCGTGATCAAACGACTGAGAGCATGGAGAGGAGTTTGGTGGGTTTTGGGCCACTTTGGAAGGGGTGTTGGGCTGCAAACAAAAGAGGCTTTTGCGGTTACCCGGTTAACCGTTGGAGTACCAAACGACCTCCAAATGATCCGAAACTTGACAGGTGGTCTACCGGTGGTATACCAAGGCCGCTTGACAAACCTCGGTCCATTCCGAGACCGTTCAACACCCGCACACGAAAAGAGGTAAAAGGGGGCGCCGGGAGGGGAAAATGCTCGGATACATGAGACGAACACATATGCAAAATGAAATGCACATGGTGACATGATATGAAATGCAGATGATGACATGGAAAAGTGCAACACGCAAGCACATGACATGGCAAAGACAGCGAATAACTGAATGACACCTGGCGCATCGAATCCGCGGCGTTACAATATAATATATAGAACATTGATTATAATTTGGGCTAATGTGTGGCTTTTGCAGTTCAGGGCTAAATACTTGTCATAATGTAGGGGGCGGGGCACTATACTTTGTGTGATAAACACGGTGTACGTATGGAACATGGTTTATATTATGAATATCTAGTTAGTACATCAAATGTACTATTATTTGGAATCAACATGAAGTGTATTCAAAAAATTAAATTTGAGTCCATATAGTACACATAGTTCATATCTATCTCTATAGTAATCATGTGGTGTGTTGTTAAGGTAATACATGAATGATGGTTGAAGGTGGCAACAATCATGATTGTAGATTCTTATTGAAATAGAGAAACGAATTCAAATTCAGTTCGAATTGCAGCGGTAGTATAGACATTTGAATGCACTAAAATGTTGGTATGAGTAGGTTACATGCATTATACAGCCAGCAAAAAAATTTAATTGGACATAACATGGATTCATAGCTTTGAATAGCATTTGTATAGTAAAACGGGACAACACTCTCTCTTTGTGTGGTGTGAATAGTTTTATTTTTTTTGATGAGGGAAGTGTGAATTGATTTGGTACGTATAAGTACAATATTACACTTTAGGCTTGTTCCTAAAATTCAACCCGCACTTTGTTATATCCCGAAAATTTAGATATCGTGCTCCCAAAACTGGCGCCTTCACAACCCGCGCCTTGCTATCCCAAAATTACAACGTGCACGAAAACTCCCTCCAGCCGCTAAATCCCGACACGTGAAATCCCCCTTCTAACCCTGAGCCGAAAGGGCCGCTAGTTCAAATCAGTGGGGGTACTTTTGTAACACGCCCTACATTTTGGACAAGCACGTCCCTAACTTATGGTTCCCCCTCCCATCGCCTCCTTTTCGCCATTCAAAATCCCAGGCCGCCATAAGCTCTCCGCTCCAGCCGTGAAACCCCACCCTCCTCCGTCCGCCACCTCACCGCTGCCCAGCCGGAGCCTCTTCCCCGTGACATCGTCCACCGCAATAGCTCGACGTCCCTCATCCAGCTCCCCAGATGAGGATCCGTCGTTCATCTCGTCGTCCCGCCGGATCAGCCGCCTCGTCCTCCACCTGCACGGAGCTCCTCGGACGATCGCCTCATCTATCACGGCTGCTCCATCCCCACAGTGTCGCCTTAACCTACTCCACCGGAACTGCAGCATCTTCACCGAATCCTCGGACGAAGCGGAGGCCTACTCAGCACCACCAAAGAGGTTGTACACTCATCGCATCGCACCTTCTCCTTAACTCGACCTCTCGGCGCCGACGGTGCTCCATCCTGCACCCCCATAGAGTGCCTACCTCGAAGCCGGCACCGCGGGCGACATCACCATGGCGGCTCTCCCCTAGTGCAAGGCCTCTTTGGCGGCGGCGTCCATACCAGCGGGATCTGTTGCTGCTATTGCTCTCCCCCTTGCTCGTGCTGCTGGTCTGCTCTGATTTAGCTACACTTCAGTCGATTAAATCGACTTTTGGGTCAGTCGATTTTCAGGGGGTGGGGGAGGGGGCTCGCCGGAATTAAGGAAGAACCACCTGCAGCAGGGAGGGGGGCTCGCCGGAGAGGTACCCTTCAGGGAGGCGGCGGCGGTTGCCGGCGGCGGGGGCGCGCTGGTGGGCGATGGCGTGGGGATCGCCGGAGAAAAAGCTCGACGCGGGGGGAGGGGAGCTAGAGGGTTGGCCGGGGTGGCAGCGGACCGGCGGTGGGGAGTTTTCGGGGCGGCGAGGCAGCGGCGGACCGGCGGCGGGGAGTTGTGTCGGGGCGGTGAGGCGGCGCGGGGGCCGGTGGTGGCTGGCGGCTCAGGGGGTGCAGGTTGAAGATGAACTGCAGGCCCTCCCTAAACTACATGTCAACTGCCTCTCTTCTACCATTGCGTTCAGTTTCGACAGTAACATTCAGATTCCACAGTAAATTTCAATTTCGACAGTTAAGTTCAGAGTCAACAGTTTTTACCTCATCTGTTGTAGTCAGGTGGTTTTTGGTGATGTAAATTTTACATCTATCACTTTTTGGTAATGCATTTTACATCATCTATTGGAGATGCTATTAGAATCCCACTTGAGATTAACAATGTATGTCTTGTGCTGCTTCAGCCTTGACGTCTTACGACTACGGCTCACCGGAGCTGCTCCAACGACAGAACGATCGATCAAAACAGAGCAGTGCCCTGGACGCCGTCTACAAATTCCTCAGATCTTCCTCCACACCTCCGACAGCCACCTCTGCTCAACTTCTTCAGCGACCAAACCAATGATGCTGAGGTCGACACGGCTATGGCAAAGAGGATGTACACTTGTCGCATCACTTATTACTCTACATTCATGTCGATCCCTTAGGGCTATTTTGGTTCAACGGAAAAACATAGCAATAGGAAATTTTCCTATGGCACTCTACTATTCAATTATTCATGCATTTTGTTTAAAGGAATGGAGCAAAACATCCACCTGGACCTACTTTTCAAAATCCTACGCATGAAAACAAGACCAAGTGCATTAGTGGCAGAATAACATTCTAACTGTACACACTTTCATATGGTTTCACTTTATTTTGTCCATGTTTCTTTGCATTCCTCTGCTCCTCCAATTCCCGTGAACCAAACACCCAAGTTGACAGAAATCCTGTGTTCACAAATGATCTATTTCCCATGTGCATTCCTATCCTATTCCGGTGTTTTCCTCCTATCCCTGCGTTTTTAGAATCATGCAAGCCAAATGAGCCCTTATAGAATTACTTTAGTTATAGGTAGGTGTTGAAGAAAACTTTGTGTGGTTTGTCCTGCTCTTGCCGGGATGTCGTCCACCTCACCTGAGCTGCTCCATTAACAGAAGCATCCACCAAACCATACATCACAAATCCTGACCGTCTTTCGCCACCTCAGATCTCCTTCCCTGCCACCGGCTCCCACCGCAACGGCATCACCACCATCGACTCAGCAGATGAACCTGAGGAGTACATGGGTCCACAAGAGAGGTTGCACTCTTTTGTTTCTGCTTATGTTATGCATTGCTTAATATTACGTGCTACTTTATTGTCCTGTTCACCTCTTAGACTCCAAGTCATATCCAAATTGATGTTCAAACTTGTAAATTAATTGTGGGGCACATATCGAGACAACAATGAATATCTCTGTCTAATATCTGGTTCACCTAGGGTATGCCTATGTTGTTCGTCTTGGGTGGGAAACAAATAGTAAAGCAATCATCATCTGTTTTTATTAAATTAAAGCAATCATCAGCCTGCTATCATTATTTTTGTATCCATCCATTTGTTGTTACCATTACTCTAGATTTCTGCATGCTCTCCTTACATAATCTCACTATATTTTTTTGTATGCATGTCAGATATTGTACACGTTGATGCTGAACATGTAGAGAAAAACAGAAGAGTTTTGCATGGCAATACAATGTCATACAGACATCGCTCCATGGTGGGTTCAATGGCAACCCCCCCCCCCCCTCTCCGGATTGTAATCCAGAGGAAGATATCTGTTCTGAGGTAGATTCAGACATAGCTGACCACTCCTATTTACCCTCCAAGGTGTTTGCTCTAACTTGGCATGATGATGTTAGTCACATCATGCATATGTTGCCTTGCAATGCCTACTTTCGATATAATATATGCCATCTGTTTAGTTTAGACATGTTCTATAATGCCATCTGTTTAGTTTCAATATCATATATGGGAATTATGCAGTCTCATGTTGTCGGATTTTGGGTTCCGGCAGACCCTTAAGGTTCGAACTCTGGGGTGCGCGCGGAGATCCAACCCTCCACCGTCTCGTACCTCGCCGAATCGCAGGGACCTAAACTACTAGCAAGAATAACACAAGAGACGCAAGATTTATACTGGTTCAGGCCAACATCGTGGTGTAATACCCTACTCCAGTGTGTGGTGTGTGGATTACCTCTGGGGCTGATGAAGAACAGTACAGGGAAGAACAGCCTCGCGAGGGTCTGTTCTTGGTGGGTGTGATGAACTGCCTAGTGGTGTCCCGTCGCTCTAGCTTGAGGATCGGGTCTCTATCTCTATCTCTGGATCCCAAAATGCCGCCCGGGAGGAAAGAGTCTCATCGGATCAGGTCGGGTCGGGGGCCTCTACTATGGTGGCTAGCTCTACTTATATAGACGAAGGCCCTGGGCCTCTTCCCAAATATTGAGCGGGAAGGGCGCCAACAATTGGCCATTTTAAAGGGGAACAGCGGGTACACTTATCCGACTAAAGTTGGTCCTCGCCGCCAAAGGCTCGTGATGACCTTTGCTTGGGCTCCATGATGACCGCATTCCATCCGTTGGGGCTGGTCTTGGTCTTGTTGCACCAAACGGATGCCTTTGCTTGATGCTCTTGCTCGCGCTCGCTCCTTTGCACCAAAGAGGAAAGGAGGACGCTGCGTGGCGGGCGCCTCGATCGGGCGCCCTTGGTAAATCATGGCTTGCGTCATGGGCACCTCGCGAGGTACCCCGCTTGAACTCTCCGCCTCCTCATGAGCCAGCTGACGAGGCCGCTACCGAGGAAGCTTTGGTCGTCCGCCCATGAGGCTTGGCCCCTCGCGAGGGTCTTGAGTTTGCATAGATGAAGATGCACATCCCCGGCCTCCTTTGATCCACGCCGCAGCCGAGCGAGCAAGTCTGGGGACCCCTGTTCCTGAACGCCGACAGAGCCCGGGCCCACGGCGCGCCCGAACTTGGCCGAGCAGAGAGGCGAAAGGGCAAGTGCGATGCGTCGTGGGCCCTAACAGCCTGCGGCCTTGGGCGCCGCGTGGCGGTTGATTGGACGTGGGCGCCTATGCAACCGCGCGGGTTCATAATAGAGCGGCATCTTCCTTGCCTCCTTTGCTTTCTCCAGTTGCTGCTCAGGTCCCCTTTCTTGCGCCTCTCCTCCCTGCTTCCAAGACCTTCAGATCCACTCCGCCTCCGTGCCCTAGCCGGTCATGGCTCCGCGTCAAACCCCGGCCGGAGCCTGGTACTCTCCTGCTTTGGACCTGCCGAATGTGTCAGCGGCGAGCCTCGCCCTGATGCGCCGGTTAGCGGAGGCGCGGGGCGTCGATGGAACGGCGGTGTTCAAGGCCGGCTCCTCCGCCCCTGAGGGTAGGGGGAGTACCTTCTACCCGTTCTTCGTGAGTGCCATCATTGCTGGTCTGGTGCCTCCCTTCTTTGAGTTCTTCTTTTCCGTCCTCCGCCATTACAACATTCACGCTCTGCACCTTCATCCCAACTCCGTCCTTCTTCTGGCAATCTTCGCCTACTATTGTGAGGCCCATGTTGGGGTGAAGCCCTCGGTGGCCTTGCTGCGCCACTATTTCTTCCTCCGACTCTCCCGTGGTTCCGTCTCCGCGTGCGCGAGCTTCATCGCTTACGGCGGAGCCATCGCCATTTCGAACCCTGGGAAGCGGATAGAGGGCTTCAGGAGCATGCGGGTCCTGGTGGATGCCGGGCGCATCCACCCTCGGCTGATCCTGCCCACGGAGCCCGCTGAGAGCTCCGACGACTGGTCCCGAATGGAGCTTCGGGATCCCCGCGCGAAGCTGGTGCTAGAGAAGATGGACGCAGATCTAAAGTCGGCCGACGCAGCGGCGGCGAGGCTGACCGACGCGTCGCTGCTGAGGGAGTTCCTGGAGCACCAATTGGCTCCGCTTCGCCAGTAGCCGCTTCCGATGTGGAGGCCACACCAGAGCCCCGTGGCCCTGGCCGGCGAGGATCTGGTGACGGTCCTCCAGACCTTGGTTGGGGGCAATGTGGCGAGACCTGAGGGCGCCCCCGCGCCCTTGTTCCTTCGCTAGGATTGGGAGCAGGTTGTGGGGTCCGTGCCCGCCTTCAATGGGGACGGGCTCGTGCCCGCGGAGGCTCCGGAGGACTTGGTGGACGTGTCCTCTTCCGACTCCGGCGAAGAGGTGGAGGAAAGGGAGCCAGGAGAGGGGGTTGACTCAGAGGCAGAGTCAAGGGCTCCCTCCCTGCGGCGCAGACCCCACGTTCTCCGCCTCCCCGAGAGTGACGAAGACGAAGATGAGGAGGAGCAGGGAGGCAGAAGCCTGCCCCCCGATCCCGAAGAAGGACCGGACTGGGCTGGTCCCCCGCGGGTCCGCCCCGGCCCCAGGGCGATCCGCGGATGCGCCTCCCGCTCCTGGTCCCCTTGAAGCTGATCCCTGCAGCCGGTTCTCGGGCTTCAAGTATGGCCGGAGGCTGCTCGAGTCCACCAGCGACGACCTGTAAGTGCCTGCTTCCTGTCTTGATTATTGCTTTGTCGACGAGATCTGATGTCCATGCTCTTCGGCCAGTGGCGCCCGGGCGAAGAAGCTGAAGGGGCTCTCGAGGCCCGTCCGCGGGCGGTGCCTCTGCTGAAAAGGAAGATGACCCCGACGCCAGGCCTCTCCCCGGGCGTCCTCGCGAGGCTCTGGCTGAGCTCGCTGGGCGAAGCCAGCCCCTTTGTACCAAAGCGACTCCCGAGGTGGCCTTTGCTGGGAGCTGCCTCCACCGCTGCCGTGGGCGCCGCTGGTTCTGCCTCAGGTGCAAGTGGTTACGCCGCCACCAACTCCTCCTACTCCGCCAATCGCTGTCTCTCCGACTCCTCCAGCAGTCTGGACCGCGCTGCTGCTGAACTGGACCGGCTGCGGCAGGATCTTCTGGGCGCCGACCCTCGCTTGGTGGCCGGTCGCTTGGAGCTGGCCTCTGGCTGGATTCGCGCCGACGCTTCGATTCGGGCGGCGCTGGTCCAGGCTTCGACGGCTTGCGATGAGGAGAAGCAGGTTGTTCGCGAGGCGAATGTAGCCCGCGATGCTGCCCTGGGGGAGGCAGCCAGCATCCGAGGTCGCTGTGAGACGCTGGAGGGCGAGCTGAAGGGCCTGCAGAACCAGCTCGCCGAGGAGGCCTGCCTCCGCCAGGAGCAGGAGGAAGGAATGAAGGCTCGTGAGGCGGCCATCAAGGACCGGGAGGCCAAGCTGAAGAAACGCCGCGACCGCCTAGGCGCGCTGGAGCAGGAGCTGGAGCCGAGGAAGGTCGAGCTGGACGCCAAGGCGCGGGTTCTTGCTGAAGATCGCGTGGCCTTCATGGATATGGAGGTGAAGGCTCGTGTCCTGCTGAGGGAGCTTTATGACAGCGGCCTGGAGAGCCCACTGGCCGGCGCAGAGGACGGCCCCGCCAAGCTGCTTCCCTTCCTGATCCGCGCTCTTGAAGATGTTTCCCTTGGTCTTGGCCCCACGGCTGAGGCCGAGGCGCGGGTCTTGTCTTCTGCGGCATTGACGCGGATCCTCACCCACATCTATCTTCGCGATCCCAGCGTCGACATGGACAACTTCTTTGAGCCGCAAGCAGCGAGCATGCAGCTGCCGCTGCCGAGGCTGTGAAGGGTCGCGTGAAGGCTCTCTGGGGAAGTTCCGGCCTTGACACCAAGCCGGGCGAGGCGCTGCCGGCCCTGCTGCTTCACGAGGCGAGCCCACTCCGCGCTGCTCCACCGCCGACAAGTGACTCCGCTGCGGCTCCTGTCTTGCTTTTAATTCCTGCACATGTATCATGCCTCGGGGAGGCGTTTAAACTTGCGTTTGGTACTGCGATAACAGTGTGGACTGTAATATTTGCTTTTGAATTCCTTGAAAATTGTGTTTCCTACTTGCTTATGTTCTACACCGCGAGCCCGCCCCGCCAGATACCTCAGCCGCCGTTAGCCCCGACCGAAACCAGGGACGGGACCAAGGAGGGAAGGGCTACGTGACAAGTTAGGCTCTGAGTCGCGATGCTCGAGAGTCCCCTTAGCGCCTTAACAGCAAGTAGGGAGGTGAGGCAGACGGATCCACCGTTCTACGTCTGCAGAGCCCGGCCCCACGCATACCCCAACCGCCGTTAGCCTTTCGGAACTAAGGGGTGAGGGGCTACGTGACCAGTTAGGCTCCTGAGTCACGATGCTCAGGAGTCCCCTCGACGCTCAAGCGGCATGCGCACCTTGGCTCCGCTCGGGAGTGGCGTGGGATTTAACCAGGCCCGAGGGGCTGGCTGGGTGGTGTGCGTCTGGGCACGACCCAGCGCAGCCCCTCGCGACGCAGCTCCCGAGGGAGGCGCGGTAACGAGGCCGACATCGAGCTCTGGGCTCCACGAGGTTGATGCGACCCGAGGCCACCTCGCTTGTTTATCACCAGCGCGAACATAGCGCTTCCGCATGCATACGGGATAGCCGCTCCTCGGCAGTGTCGTCGGCCAACATGAGCATGGTGCTTCCATCGAGCGTGGGAGGGCTCCCCCCGGGAGGAGCCCCAGGGCGATCAGCCCCACCTGCGACACGTGGCGGGCACGGTAGGGCTAGACGAGGTGTATCTGGGCACCCGTGAGCTAGCGCAGGACTCACAAGGCCCTACCTCAAGGCGGGTTGCGCCTGGCTCTGGGCCTTATCTTCGAGCGTGTTCCTGCAAAATTGGCCGATGCCGGTGCTCACGTCTTGGGTCCCGGCTCGGCTGGTCTCTACGTCCGTTGGCAAGCCGGTCGCGATGCCATGGACAAGAAAGAGGGTGAGGGCGGAGAGCGGTAGGAGCCCTGAGTCGCGATGCTCGTGCACCCCCTTTAACGCATAAGTTGGATTGGATGATGAAACTCACGTCCTCGGGTCCCGGCTCTCGGGCTGGTCTCGGCCGTCATTGGCAAGCCGGTCGCGATGCCATGGACAAGACCAGAGGGTGAGGGCGGAGAGCGGTAGGAGCCCTGAGTCGCGATGCTCAGGCACCCCCCCTTTAACGTGCAAGATTTCGCCACCTAGGAGAAGGCACCAAATAACAAGCATGGTGGAACGAGAGCATAATCCTAAGGAAAACGCATGAAGGATACATGCCGCTGGGACTGACCCGAGCGGCTTGGGGATGATGCAGCCCGAGGGGCGCCCCCAAAAGGATAAGCTAAAGACATGAAATAAAGGGATACATGCCGCAGGGACGGACCCACGCGGCCTGGGAATAATGCGGCCCTGAAGGCGCTCCCAGCTGGAAGTAAAACTTAAAGATCTCACCTGGTGATGTTGGGGATGAAGGGTTGTTGATGTAGCAGACTCGGTGGGCTGCGGGAGCCGATCCTCACGAGCCCCCAGGCCCAGGGGCCTCTGGAAGCTCCGGAGGCGCTGGCGGCTCCTCATGGGCCATCTCCATCTCCGCCCAGGCATGGCGTGCTCGACCTCTTGAGCCTCCAGGATGGTCCTCATGAGACGCTGGTGCGCAGCAGCGCGTTGGCGGCCGTAAGGCATGCGACGTAGGCTGTGGGCGGGCCTCGAACGTCCCACTCGCGAGGGCAGAGGCTCTTGAGATGCGGCTCGATTGAGCCTGGTATGTCGATGCAGACGCGCAGCCCACCATCCTCGCATGGATGGGGGCCACAGTGAATGGAAAGGCGGCTGCCCCTCATGACCCTTGACTCCTGTAGTTCCTGAATGGCCTTGCTGATGAACTCTTGAGGGTTCTGTCCTCCTGGTCTTGCTCCTACTTGTGGGAAACGTGCTACGAAACACGCCTCCACGTGGTGCCCAAGCGCCTCCCTCGAGACCTTGGCGAGGTCGGTGGCCCTCAGGGAGAGCCCCGAGCCCGCTCGAGGAGGGCGCCGGGCGCGCTTTCCTATGCGATGGAAGGAGGCTCCCCCTGGCCCGGTGTGGACCCGGAGGGGCTTGTCTCTTGAAGAGCCGGGCCGGTCGATGTCTTCTTCTTCTTGGGGGCTGCCTCGGGAGGCATCCTGCTGCTGTGGTGCAGGTCTTCCAAATGACGCTGCTCGAAAAGCTCGCTCGGGGAGCACACGCATCTCTCTCTTCATTGTGGCACCGTGATGACCCTGCCGCTTCCTGGCATCTTGAGGATGTTGTAACCATGGTGGGTTACGGCCATGAACTTGGCCAACGCTGGGTACCCGAGGATGGCGTTGTACGGCAGGCGAATGTGGGCAAAGTCGAAGTCGATGAGCTCGGTGTGATAGTTGTCGCGGGCACCGAAGGTGACATGAAGGCGGACCTGCCCGATCGGGACCCTGGAGCCGTCGGTGACTCCGGAGAAGGGCTTGGTTGGCTGAAGCTGACTGTAGGGCACTTGAAGATTGTTGAATGTCTCCACGGACAGGACGTTGAGCCCTGCTCGGCCGTCGATGAGGGTCTTGGTGACCAGCACGTTGCTGATGATTGGGGAACAAAGCATTGGGAGAACTCCGGCTGTGGCTGCGCACTTGAGCTGATCCGCTGAGCTGAACGTGATGGCGCATGGCGACCACCGAGAGGCGCGTGGACTCGAGCTTGGGAGGACTGCATTCACTTCACGGCGAACTGCTTGAAGATGCGGTGAGAGGTGGGGCTTGAGCTCCGCCGGGATGCTGAAGCGATCGCGCGCTCGGAAGCCCCAACCCCTCGTCGATGACGGTCTTGACTCTCCTTGGTGGCGGCGGCAGCGGGGAGGCCTGCGTTCCCTGCGGACGATCCTCACGAGGCTGATCCTCCAGCCCCCCTCGCGAGGTGGGTCTTGCCGGCGGTCCTCACGAGGTTGGTCGCGCCACCCTTGGCGCGGACCGCGATCTTCCAGCGCCCTGCATTCCTTCCTCCTCTTGGCCGTAGCCCGGTTGCTGCGCCAGGCGTCTGCCGACCCTTCCTTCAGCGCGCGGCCGGAGCTCTTGACATTCATTGGTGTTGTGGGTGTGGAGGTCGTGGTACACGCAGATACCGGCTGCCCTTAGAGGACTCGGGCTGATCTCGCCTCGCTTGGTGTCCGGTTCGGCTGCGAGCACGGCATCCCCTGCGCTTCACGTCCCTGGCCTTGGACTTCTTCTCTTGGGATCATGGCGGCAGCAGCTCGAGGAGGAGAGGCCTCCTCAGCCCCTGGCGCACTTGGTCGCCAAGTTGAACAGCTCGAGGAGGTGCACAGATCTTCATGCATCGCCGGCTCCTCCTTCATCTTGACGTCGCGACGCCATTGGAGAAGGCGAGATGATGGCCTCCTCCGTTACCACAGGGATCTTGAGGCGTGCGTTGTTAAAGCGCTGGATGTACTTTTGCGGGGTTCCCCGGCTGCTGCTTGATCCGGCGATGTCGCCACGGCGGTGGCCGGTCGCGAGTGCCTTTGAAGTTGGCGATGAAGCGGGTGCGCATCTCGGCCTAGGAAGAGATCGTGCACAGGGCCGATTCAGGAGCAGTGCGGGCTCCGTCCTTGGCGCCATGGGAAACCAGTTCGCCATGACCTTTTCATCCCGTTGGCAGCCTCGATGCCCAGCTCAGAGCTGGAGGAACTCCGTAGGGTCAGCCGTGCCGTCGAGCGTGGAGGCAGGTGCAGCTTGAACTTGGCGGGCCCGCGACGCTGCGCAGCTTCGGTGGTGAAAGCGCGGCAGCCCGCCGTGGCTGCGGGGGCCTCGGACGGCAGAGAGCTTGGTCTTGCAGGCCTCCCTACACCGCTGGCCGGGGCAGCGCAGGTCTGACGTCTTTGGTCGGGAGGCGCTTCGGGCAGCTTCTTGCGGGCGAGGGACTTCTTGGCAGCTTTGCTCTTGCAGCTGCTGCGCGCTGGCGGAGCAGGTTCCGCCGAGGGGCCTTGCGCTTGGCGCCAGGCGCCGTCTTGAGGAGGAGGCGGTGAGGCGCCGGAGCTCATCACCAGCGCTGGGCGGGTGCAGTGCAGCGAGACGGACGGGCGCTGGGTCGCCTCCAGCGCGGACGAGCTTCAGCGGCAGTCGAGCCATTCTTCGAGACGCTGTCGACGGGCGGTAGCGCAGGAGCTCGTTGGCCGCGATGAGTGCAGCTCGGGCCTCCATGGCCGCGCGGAGCGCGCGCGACGAAGAACCAGCGGGGGTGAGCGTAGGTGTGGCGGTGCGGCCATCCCACCTCATGGACGGGTGCTGGGACGACGCTTGCTGCTCGTTCCCCATCGGGCCGGTCGCGGCGTTGACAGCAGGTGACGGGCAACGACGAGGACGCCCACCGACGGGAGCCGTCTGGGCGACATGGGAGGCGAGGGCGGCTCGGCGCTCAGCGCGAGCCCGACGAGCGTCAGACATGGTTGCGGTGGTCGAGGAATAACGAGGCGGCGAAAGGAAAATTTCGGCGCACCCCTACCTGGCGCGCCAAATGTCGGATTTTGGGTTCCGACAGACCCTTAAGGTTCGAACTCTGGGGTGCGCGCGGAGATCCAACCCTCCACCGTCTCGTACCTCGCCGAATCGCAGGGACCTAAACTACTAGCAAGAACAACACAAGAGACGCAAGATTTATCTTGGTTCGAGGCCACCATCGTGGTGTAATACCCTACCCAAAGTGTGTGGTGTGTGGATTGCCTCTGGGGCTAATGAAGAACAGTACAGGGAAGAACAGCCTCGCGAGGGTCTGTTCTTGGTGGGTGTGATGAACTGCCTAGTGGTGTCCCGTCGATCTAGCTTGAGGATCGGGTCTCTATCTCTATCTCTGGATCCCAAAATGCTGCCCGTGAGGAGAGAGTCTCATCGGATCGGGTCGGGTCGAGGGCCTCTACTATGGTGGCTAGTTCTACTTATATAGACGAAGGCCCTGGGCCTCTTCCCAAATATTGAGTGGGAAGGGCGCCAACAATTGGCCATTTTGAAGGGGAACATCGGGTACACTTATCCTGACTAAAGTTGGTCCTCGCCTGCCAAAGGCTCTGGTGATGACGCCTGCTTGGGCTCCACGATGATTGTATTCCAGCTGTTGGGGCTGGTCTTGGTCTTGTTGCACCGAAACGGATGCCTTTGCTTGATGCTCTTGCCTGCGCTCGCTCCCTTTGCACCAAAGAGGAAAGGAGGACGCTATGCTGGGCTGGCGCCCGATCGGGCGCCCTTGGTAAATCATGGCTTGAGTCAAGGGCACCTCGCGAGGTACCCGCTTGAACTCTCCGCCTCCTCATGAGCCAACTGACGAGGCCGCGCTGAGAAGCTCTTCGTCGTCCGCCCATGAGGCTTCAGCCCCTCGCGAGGGTCTTGAGTTTGCGTAGATGAAGATGGGCTGTCCTGGGCCTCCTTTGAGCCACGCCGCAGGCCGCAGGCAGGCAAGTCTGGGGACCCCCGTTCCCAAAACGCCGACACATGTCTTTTAGCCAGCCCTAATATATGTGAAATGTGCAATGCCATCCTATTTAACCAGGTCTCATATATTTGAATGATATCTTGCCCATCCTTTTCTTCATTACATTTCCATTTGTCCACCATGTTTGTACATTAAACTACTCTTCCTGTGAATCAGCCATTTGAGTGGGTGATGGAAAAATTTGAAGTGAAAACAAGGCCTTCAGAGCAGACAGTACTACCTGTCGAAGCAGATCTCTTGTTGGGTCCTGATAGCTTCTCAGAGATGGATTCAGAGACAGATGACCAGTCCTATTCCCCCACCGAGGTGAATGCTCTAACTTGGCACAGTTATACTACTCATATCATGCATATGTTTTCTTGCATTGCATAGTTTAGACATCATATACACAATATTCAACACCATGTTCTTAGTTCAGACATCATATATGCGAATGCCCTCTGCTTAGCATATAAATCACATATGTGAATTAAATCATGCATTCTTGATTACTTAGATAACATGTATGTGAATTATGTCGTGCAATCCTGTTTGGTTAGTCATCATATCTTTGAATTATGTTATGCTATGCTTTCTAGTTTAGATAGACATCATATATGTGAAATTATTTCATGTTATCCATTTTAGATAAACAATATACATGTCAACTATTTCATGCCCTCTTTTTTACACACTATCTATTGCATCTGTCTCTCATACAATGTCTGTACATTCAACTATGTTTCCTGTTTATCAACCATTTGAATTGGAGCGGGTGATGACAGTATCTAGTGGAGTAAAAACACGGCCTGCAAATAAAACAGTGCTACCTCTTGGTGGAGATAGCACCCCGGTTGTACATGCACGAGAACCAGCCCTACCACACATAACCCAGACTCTCGTAGATTTTACCCCTACTGCGATGAACAGAGAACCAGCTTCACCCAATCTAACCCCAACCCCAGCAGATAGTATCCCAGTTCCTATTGACACAACACCATCTCCACCACAGAGCTCCCAAACAAGAGCAGTTAGTAAGGCAGCTCCAATGCCCAAAGTGTCAGTACTACCACGGCGAACCCCAACTCCACCAGTTAGTACACCTATTCCTGTGGAGGAAGGACAACCAGCCATTCATAGTTTAGCATATATTGCATTTGATGTTGTTATATCCTATGTGTGTATCTTCCCATCATGGAAATATAATACTAAAGATGAAGGAAAATGCCAGTTGCAGGTGTTTGTCCAGGATTTATGTGTAAGTAATGTTATTCATGGCAATTACTTTGCTTTGTCACATACATTCTACCTCCATGATGGTTATAATACAACAAATTTTCCCATTTTTCTCTATAGAGAAGGACTGATTTGGAAACTCAGGATGAGGTAACCTGTGCTAACACCTCTGCTATCTTCAAGAATTCTTGGTGGTAGTATCGGAATTACCTGAAGAAAACATACTTCATTGGCAAAGAAACTCATCAAATTCCCTTACGTTCTCTTGAGACACATTTACTGGACGATGACTAGGAACGCCTTGTTCTGTACTGGTGCCGAACCAAGAATGTGGTAAGGTCTACGAGCTCATTTTATTTCAAGTACTATATGCTTGCGTCTTACTGTACTATGTTCATGTAGAACAAGTGCTTAAACCTGAAGAACAACTGTTCTCGTTTAAGATTCCATTGCTATCGTGCATACTGCTTTGCTCTTGTATCATCGTATTTACTAATACAAACTTATTTTTAAATTGAACGACCCAATGGAAACTCCAATGGCACAACAGGTATGTTTACGCATGTTTCTTTAACAGGTTTGCTCTTATAAATAGCTCTATTGATTTCAATTTCAATTGTGTATACAGTTGACTTCTCATATCATGCACATTACTAGCATCACAACAGGGCCAATAATGTTGTTGTACATGTAGAACCGTGGTACCCATCTAAAATCTTGTTGTGCCGTGTAGTTTCCCACGCTTTGTATTCTTTCAGTGTTGCTTTCTCTTGAACTGATATGATTTGAACCATGTCTCTATTTTAATTTGGCAAGACAATGCAGTGACCATAGGATATATATATATATATATATATATATATATATATATATATATATATATATATATATATATATATATATATATATATATATATATTTGTTTGATGCTTTTATAATGTACTACTTGGCAATAGAAGACTTGGTAGTTTAATCTTGTCCACCTTACTAATGAACTGGTTCACGAAATGAGTGTCATATACTAGTACATGCTAAACCTGTTATGTGTCTGCTTGTTTCTTCTTTTAGAATGCTGACAGAATATTGGGTAAGAGTGCCTTATTAAGCAATGGTAAATGAAGTAATGCAAATAAGGTTCAGGATCGTGAGACATCCTTGTTGGTCTCCAACAAAGTTGATAAAACAGCTAAGGAAAACTATCTTGAAGACACTAAGACAACCCCAAAGTCCTGTCTTGGTTTATTGTTCAAGTTACTAGCCACTACCGCTTGCACAAGCTATTCAAACACTACAAAAAAGACACATCCGTGACATTTTGGGCCGAACGGATTTTTTTCCTGTCATGCTTATGACACTTCTATGACGATAATTATGTCAAAACCCGGTATCATCATAGATGTGGTGGGCTCCTACTTCTATGACAAAAAATCATGACAGAAATGGGCTTTTCGTCCTGGGCGGGCCGGAGACGCAGCTGCATGCCATTCTTTAGGTCATCCATGACGGAAAAACCCATGGTAGAAGCGAGGGAGAGGAAAATATCAGGGAGTTCCCTGTTATGGTGGGTGGTCGGGGGCCGAGCGACGCGCGTTTCTCTCATGCACATAGGCGCGTGGGTGTGAGCCGTTGGGCTCTAACTAAACCCGAGCGAGGCGTTCGTCTACTGAACTCGAGCGATTGCACTGCAGGCTACACGTTATGAACCCGAGCGATCGATCGATGGCTGTTAACTGAACCTGATTGAGCGATTCCTTCGATACTGCTGCTAACTGAAGCCGATCGAACACTGCTGCCTCCTTCCCTTTATGTACAGTGAGCATTGTGTGTGTGGGGGGGGGGGGGGTGGATGAACAGTTCCCGGTGGGGTTGGATGAACAGGACCCCGTGGTAGTAGAAGCCATTGTCGCTAGATGAACAGGACCCCGATCGATCGAGCCGGTGGATGAACATGGTACGCCACATCCCTCCCGATCAACAGGACCCCGTTTCGACCGTAGGAGGTCCGTTTCCTCCGTTTTATGGTAGCCAGACCCCTCCCGATGAACTGGATCCTGTTTCGACCGTGGCCTGTCGAACACAAGGCTGTTTCCTCTGTTCTGCGGTACGCCAGGCCTTCTTTTTCCATCGGCTGTTCCGTCCAAGTCGGTTGGCTCCCGATGAACAGCACGCGTTCCTTTGCCTCCCGATGAATACGACGCATTCCGTTGCCTCCCCATGAACACGACGTCGACGCAGTTTCTCCATTTTGACCCAGGCATGTACACGAGTCCTGGCCATACGTATGCGCGAGTAGTCGTTTGAGACCCCGCCCGTATGTACGTATGTGGTCGTATTTACTTTCTTGCACCCTGGCCGTTGTACGTACATGTACATGCTACGTGCGCGCCTCTACTACGACACGTGCCCTTCCTTACACGGCCACGGTTCATCACTGCAGCCTGCGAGACGCACCGATCGACCGATGTATGCATATCGTTCACGACTAGAATGACAATGCTACATATGCTTCGACCGGGTGGGTCTCGACTGTCAGGCACTTCCTTGCGTGCGAAGATGTAGCTGGTGGGTCCTAGCAGTTAGGGGGGTGAATCAATTTTTTGCCCGTAATATGGATGCACTTCCTTGCGTGCGAATATGTAGCTGGTGGGTCTCAACAATCACGGGGGAAACATTTTTTTCATGAAATACGGTGGCCCGTCCGGTGGGTCCCTGCTGTCAGGTGGAGGAATAATTATTTTGCGTGTAATAAGGAGGAACTTCCTTGCTACAGAAGTGGACCCAGCTGTCAGCCTCTCAATGTACAGTACTCTTCCGATGGAAGTCGTTCGTTGACCACATTAACCACGCCGCGCTGAGAGCACCAAGGCGGTGGACGACGGCGAGGCCGAAGGGAATGACGCGGAGCCGGGGAAGACGCGACAGTGCATGCCCACGCGGAGAGGGGTACGGGGGTTCACTGGTTCGACTGCGGTGTGAGGCTACCGTCGCCGCAGGGCCTGGCCAGCTGTGGGAGTAGTAGGGGCTGTCAGTCCTCCGCGGCAGCACAGCCGGCCATGGGAGGCAGGAGCAGGCGGCACGACCGACGCTGCTTTGGGCGGCTGGAGCAAGAATACCAGAGATTGAAGAAGCACGACGGCCGTTGCATGGACATTGTACGGTCACTACAGCTAGAATCGTCTATATTGACTAAGTTGACAAATCCCTTGGTACGCGTCAACTTAGTAGGCCCACAGGCCAGCCTCCGAAATGGTGCGCCCCAAATGTCAGGGGCAGGAATCATTTTTTGGGCGGGTGAAGCTAGATATCCGAGATTGAAGAAGAAGCACGACATCCGTTGGATATACATCCAACGGGCACTGTTGCAAGAACCGTCTGTTGACTATAAGTTGATAAAGCCATGCATACACGTCAACTTATTTTTTTTAAGGGACGCGTCAACTTAGTAGGCCCACAAGTGTGTGGCAGAGAACTTATAGCCCATTTGAGATTTGTAAGAATGTACAGCCCATTTTTTAAATCTAATGGAATTTACTACATCCCATTTACAGTTTGTTAAAAGTACATCCCATTTTCTAGCTAGGACAACGATTAATAATTTCAACCAACTTCTCAAAATCAAATTCAACAAAATTTCCCACATTTTGATGGGATCCGAAATATTTTTATCCCTAAATTTCTAGTCAGATTAAATACAATTTCAATATAAATTTGTCTTACGTAAAAATCCAACGAAACATTGCGCGCGCAACAATTAACGAAATTAAAATTCTCAAAATCCAAAAATAATATTTTATAAACTAATTACGTGTTTAGTGCATTTTTATAGTTACAACCCAGTTTTTATAATTACATCCCATTTATTATTTCTTAAAGCCCATTTTCCTGTTAAGCCTAATGCATCCCTCCTAGGAAAGATTTGCAGCCAACAAGTAGAATAACAAGTTGACCTTGCCCGGTATTCCTCAAAAAGTATAGCTGGGCTAGCCATTTTCAGCTTGAAAAAAATTAATATCTGGGCTGGATATCTGGCCTGGGCTAGACGGGCCACAGCCCGCCCAGTTAATACCTTGCTCTCCTCTGAACAACAACAAAAACATAACTCTTGTCTAAAAAACGAAAACATCGCTCAAGAAAAACTCTGCAGTGCTCACACCTCAAAAACACAAATACTGCTCGAGCTGCTTGGTCCCACCTGTCGGCCGCTCCTTACGCAATTCTCTCGTTTATTGACTACATAGGTTGATAATGGTGTGGGATCATGATATCAGGAAACCAGGAGGAAGCAAATATTTTTTACAGTTGTAGTATATAATAAGGAGGCACTTGCATACGTGCGGCTATGGCCCTGGTGGGTCCCCACTGTCATCCTCTCCAAGTAAAGTCATCTCCTCATTCCTCATGTTTGTTGACCATGTTGCCAACGCGAGACCGCGGCGCCACCACGAGCGCAACAACTCGAAGGACGACGGAGAGGGCCTCGCGGGCCCTACGGATGGTCTGATACAGCGCCCGCTGCTCATTCGGGAAGCCAGGATCATAGGGCCACATGTCCGCGACGGCATTGTCGTTCGCTTGTTCACCGGTGCTCATTGACGAGACGGAGGTAGCAGCACAGGTCCTCCTGCGTTGGTAGCTCTTCCGCCATTATGTCGTCGAAGTGCGGCCGCACCTGCTCTATGGTGAACACGGCATGAAGCGGCTTGGACAGTGGCGCTGGCTCCTGGTCGGAAGCTACGTCCATCATCTGATTGTAGTCGCTCAGCTCGGCGAGCTCGCTGGTGAGCCAGCATGTCTGGCTGCTGGACCAACCCGATGCCAAGCATGAGTCTGACTGCCCTGGCCCACCCAGACCGCCTCCCTCGCCCGCGCGTGATTTCTGCCTGAAACTTTCAGTGCCGCCCGCCCCGCTTCCCAGTGCAGGCGATTGCTCCGCCTTCAAACGACACAAGTGTCGTCCATCCGTCCGTCTGCCGCCCACATTAATAATACGCGGCTGCCGAGGCCGCTACTCCGGTGCCACACGTTCGTCCCTCCGCCGCCCACCATTGCTATATAAACTGTTGTGCCGGCCATGGCCGCAGTCATCCGCCTCCGTTCCCTTTCTCTTGTCCACACCACTACTGCCCACCACGGCTTCCTCGCGTTCCAACGCTCTTCGGGACGGGCAGACGATGGACCACAAGGAGATGGCAGCCATTGCTGCCGACTGCCTGGTCGGCAGGCAGCCTGAGGACGACGATGTCCCAATGGAGAACATGGTAATCGACGATCCGGCGCCAACCCCCCGCCATCCTCGCTGGTGCATTGCACCATGACCATCGGCGAGGCACGTGCCCAATACATGGACACGGTGAGGCAGAAGCGTGAGGAGCAGTTTCGGGAGGCGCAGGCCGACGTCGCCTACAACCACCATCTCCTCCAGGAGCACCTGCAGGCGGAGGAGCAGATCACCGCAGAGCGGGCGGAGCAGGAGGCGCTGCTCGACTCATACCGCGCCGCCCGCGAGGGCCGCCTCGAGCGCTGGCGGTACCACATGCGGGTGACAGAGGCTGCGGCCGCCTACAAAGAGGGTGATGAAGCGAGCGAGGCGCTATTTGGCGAGACCGAGGACGAGGCAGAGGACAATGTCGGCTCCGCTGAGGCCCCGCGGCGCCAACAAAGAGGCATAGGACACCGCCGGCTCCGCCGAGGCCCCGCCCCGCCGGCACCGAGGTGAAGGCCCCGCGCCGCCAACTACGAGGCAGAGGACATCGCCGGCTCAGCTGAGGCCCCACCCTGCCGGCAACAAGGGGGAGAATTTTCCCCGCTCCGCCCCACCGGCAACGAGACAGAGGACATCGCCGGCTCCGTCGAAGCCCCGCCCCGCTACCAACGAGGCCGCGCCACATAGAAAACAAGGAAGAGTACAACACGGTAGGTCGCCGCCGCTCGGGTCCAAGTAAGGCCACCGCTGCCACCCTCAGGTTGAAGCGAAGCTAGGCAGGTTGACCATTGACGGCCGATTAGCTTCTTGGCGGCGACGTGGAGTCGGAGAGCTATGTTGGAGAAGGACGCTGCTTCTACTTAACTGCTGGTGCAGTTGGCTCACTGACACGTAGGCCCAACAAGGATGTGGGCCACATGTCAGTTACGCAACTGCACCAGAAGTTAAGTCACTGAAGCTCAGTCCGCTTGAGAAGAAGCTTCTGTTCAGCTCAGCTGGACACAGGTGGGTAGCTTCGGCTAATTAATTATACCTCCAGCGCACCCCTTTTTAGTTGAAGAATGTATGAAATGTAATGAAATCCGGCATGTTTATATGAAATCCGACCGCGCCTGTATGTATTTAGTTTGATTAGTTCATATTCTTGTATCACTGGCATTGGATGAACATGCAAAACAAAACGTACTAGCATTATTCTCAGGATAATCACCTCGTTTGCAGCAGTTTCACATATACTCCCTCCGGTCCTTTTTATTCTGCATACAAGTTTTGTCTGCAGTCAAAGTATCTCTACTTTGACTGGAGTACAAAGAGTTTGAGGAGCTTTTTAGCGTTCCTGTAAATTCCAATCAAACACACAGGCCTGACAATTTATAGAGAACATTCAAAACAATCGATGACTATGCATCTCAGCGATTCACAACTAAAGAATAAAGAAAAATAGATCGACGATGTTGACAACAAAGGGCGTCCCATTCGAAAATATCAAACGCATGTCTTCCTGCTAAACATCAATGAGCAAAATTTGACAAAGTTGTCCGACTCCAAAATGTCAAATGCTGGTTGTTTTGCGTACATAAATGAGCAAACTTTGACAAGGTTTTCCCATTTCAAAATATCAAATGCCTACGATTGTGGAATGGGCAGGGTTTGCCATCAGTTCGGACATTGACATGGCACCTCGTGCTAAATAAACCAGCTGTTCTTTTGGTGCAGTTCCACCAAAATCAACCAAATTTGCGCGTAGCTTGTATCATTTCGCCCTTATATGTTACAACGCCTTGAACATATCGGCACCTCCTTTCTTCTGCTGAAAATGAATGATTCGATGTATTCATAAACATTTTGTGCAGTTCCAATTGAAATCAAGCTGAGCACCCCTGTTTGCACAAATACAAAAAAGTGATTAGTATAAAGCAAATTGTACTATGGATTGACAGTTTAATCAGGCACCTACATGGTCCAGGTAGAGCACACTTTAAAAAAAATGGAACTCACCGGAAAGAATCCTAGAACAACATTTTACTTGCGCATCACAGAAAAAGATGGAGATATGTTAGTCCTTTTGAGCTGAAGTTAGTTTGGTCTCGTGGGGAGTAATATAACCATCCTTCAACTTCTCCTTCTGATGAGAAGATAGACATGGCTTCTTCATCCTGGCATAATCGGAACTAGTCTCTTCACGTACTCCATATTCTTCTTCAGAGGAGGATGATCCTGTTGTGCAAAGACAAGAGGACAACTAAATGCTAGCATCTCTGTTTGCTCGGAAAAAGGAAAGGAAATATTTAAAACAGCACAGATGAAGAACTTCTTAAGGACAATACCACTTTCTCATGACAGTATCTAAACAGTAACACAACACCAATAGAGATAATAAAGCTCAATCATATGGATGAAATCCATGGGCGAGTACCAACCTTTGTCAGGAGGCTTATTGTGTAGAACATACAGAGCAAGCACTTTTTCAGAACCATCTGTTGTTATCTACTGTGGTTGCCATGCTTACTATATACTCCTCGATTAGTTTAATGTTTCCAACATCTTGTTGTGCAGTTCCATTAAAATATATGGTATCTTCAAAGAAGATCCCTGTTTGCACAAGTAGAGATAATTACATATTACATTAAGAGTGGCATCAAATCAGTGGAAAAACAATTGCTCGTTCCAGCCATAGCAATAAATTAAGATGCAAAACTATATCATTACTTGTGTCATCACAGTTCCAGTGCTTCATTACAACACAGGGAGTTGATTTTTTTTTCTTCCGATTGTTCTTCCCCTTCATCACTTGGTTCAATAACAGAAAAGATTCGCCTTCAATATAAGATTTGGCATGTCAATTAGGGAGCACAAGTATAGCACAAAACAACGACATTAATTTTCTGATGAAAGCGGCAAAATATAGGCCAACAGTTGTGAAATATCCTTATCTTACCTCAATGGGATATTACGGTGCACATACAGATTGGAAGTCTTGTCTCCATTTGTGCAGTTCACTAAAATCAAGCAACATTACCGTACAAGTAGCACAACATATGAAAGCACACTGCACAATCATGTGAAAGAAAGCTAGTACTGACCTCTCATGAAGCAGAATTCAACCAACTCACAAGAAGAAGATCTGAACCAAATTTGCCAACATGGATAGGAAGTAAGATCTCTCTTGTGCAGTTCCACTAAGATCAAGCAATCAAGCAACGTTGTCGATGTGACATTTTGGTTGAGCTGCACAAAACACACTTAAAACAAGTGTTTTGTGCAGTGCAACAAAAGGTCACAAGAGCAACAAGGTGAAGTAGATAACCCTGTTTACACAGAGGTGCAAAGGAAACAACTAGTGGTCAATAACGGTGGATGACTCAGAAACCAACAAAAAGAAGCATCTAACTTATCTAAATGGGAAAGAAAGCAGGACAGTAGCATTTCTCAAATAGTGGCATTGATTAATATTAACAGAGAGATTATATTAACAATAAAAAAATTTAAACATGTAATTTTCTTTTAACCGTGGCATTGCATCAATTTTCCAGCGGCATTATTAGAGGGTGTTTGTTTACATGGACTTTTTGGTGTAGGGACTAAAAACAGCCCGTGTCAGTCCCATGTAAACCAATCAGGAGGGACTTTTAGGGACTAAAAGTGGGCATTTGGGACTAAAGAAAGAAGACCCCGAGGGAGAGTCTTTTTGGGACTTTTTCCAATAGTTGCCCCTTCCCTGCATCGCACCTTGTCTCTATTAGTTCATTACTAGGGGTAACATAGTCTTTTAGCATGGTATATAATAACCTCTAGTACATGTTTAGTCCCTGGAACCAAGCAGGTAGGGACTAGGGACTTTTTAACCAAAGAGGGCCTTAGATTAACAACAGCTAAAGAGTTGCACAGGACAGTGGAAGCACCAGCACCATGTGCATCTACCGATGTATGAAGGGGTGATGCACAGTCTGTTCCAATAAAGAACAAACAACCAAGGAGCATATTTGTATTGGTTCCAGATTTGTTATCTTTAGACACCTTTCCCTATGAGGGCAGCAAATCTAGTCATGCTCAAACTCTACAACATTGTCCCCCAAAACAAAAAGATCAGTTCGTTACAGATGTGTGTACTGTGTTTGTCATTGTTTTCCCTTTTCGACCAATGTAGGTGCTGGATAGCCAGTCTGTACTAGTACTTTCCCCCTTCCTTTCCTCTTTGAACCACGTCCTAGATTCATGCTATACAACTTTCCCCACTATGTTCCCCCATTTCTTTCCTCTTTAAACCACGTCTTAGATTCGTGCTATACAACTTTTCCACTACTTTCCCCCCTTCCTTTCCTTTTTGAACCACGTCCTAGATTCATGCTATACAACTTTCCCCATTACTTTCCCCCATTCCCTTCCTCTTTGAACCACGTCCTAGATTCATGATATACAAATTTCCCCACTACTTTCCTGTTTGATCCAACACCTAGATTCGAGTGCAGAAGCAGAAAAAGCCCACATGCAACTAGAGCAATACATGTGGAATAAGTAAATTATACCTTAAGGTTCTTGGGGTGTGGTTCACAGGCGCAGGAGGCCGCTCGCCCACACTACACGCACGGCGGCGAGGAAGAAGGGTTCGGAGGCCCTCCCGCGCCGCCGCTGGGTGAAAGAGAACAGCTGCGCCGGTGGTGGATTCCCTCGCTCGCCGATGGCGACAGCTGTCGGTGTCAAAACCGGCGGATCTCGGGTAGGGGGTCCCAAACTATGAGTCTAAGGCTAATGGTAATAGGAGGCGGGGGACGCAATGTTTACCTAGGTTCGGGCCCTCTCGATGGAGGTAATACCCTACTTCCTGCTTGATTGATCTTGATGATATGAGTATTACAAGAGTTGATCTACCATGAGATCGTAGAGGCTAAATCCTAGAAGCTAGCCTATAATTATGATTGTTGTTCTTGGTCCTACGGACTAAACCCTCCGGTTTATATCGACACCGGGGGGCTAGGGTTACACAGAGTCAGTTTGTCGGAGTAAATGACCACGGGTAGCCTAGCCGGCTCCCCCTGGGACTTCTGAAAAAATTACGATGAGTCAATCAAGCCCTCCAACATCCAAGACGCGGGGCCGCCTTCCCCTGGCCGGCTGACTCTCAGGCCGGCTACCGGGAGGCGGCCCGGCCCTAAAACCTACAGGAAGAAGGCCGCAAGAGGGCCGACTACCAAGGAGCCGGCCGCCAGAGGGCCGGCTCCGCAAAGCCGGCCGCCAGAGGGCCGACTCCAAGAAGCCGCCTCAAAGAAAGTGCCAAGGCCGCACCTCGTAATCTGCACCCCATAACGATGATGAGACGGGGCGTGGCTACAGTGAAGCCTGCCACCCCCACATCCCGGAGCGCGCATGGCCACAGTGCGCCGTACGGGGCGGCCATCACCTGTCCTGCGCGACACTGTTGCCATGTTGACCATGATGTCACCCACGACAGGTTGTCAGTACGACCCGCAGGCGGCGGGCCCCTCCGGTCAGAGAGGAGCCCAAGGGCGGCTCGGCATCCCCAGTCGGCTTGAGATATGGACGGCTTCCCATAGCCGGCTTGCTCCCTCCCTCAAAGGAGGCGCCTCATTAAGGAGACAAGACGAGGTAAGGCTACAGTGATCGCCGCAAAAGCGGCGGCACTGTAGCCATGCTTACCCCGACAAAGCCCTCGTCATCAGGATTGAGGCAACAGTAACCAGCCCCCGACAAGGCCCTCGGCGGTGGGGCCAACTTGTCGACCAAGAAGTCGGCAGCCGGCGGGGCCCACTAGTCGGCGGGCCCAAGCGGCCGGCGGAGAAGCCGGCGAACATAGACACTGACGATTAGGGCCCACGCCCAGCCGGATTACCATTGTACCCCCGGGGGGTAGGCCTATATAAACCCCCCAGGGCACCCATGCAAAGGGTTGATCTCTTAGAGTTAGACACCACATAGAGAGAAGAGGAGAGCTAGCCGTGCCCTTCTTCTTCCTCTCGCCGAATAGCTCAAGGAGCCTCTTGTAACCACTTGTTCATCTAGTGATCATGCGGAGACCCCACAGAGCAGCAGTAGGGGTGTTATCTCCACAGAGAGCGCCGAAGCTGGGTAAGATTCTCGGCGTGCATGTCTTTGCCTCATCCCGTTTCCAGGCACCAGCGACGTCTTATTGGCTCCCACAATGATAAGCCACCCGTTGGCATATGTCGCACCTACCACCCGACATTTGGCGCCCACCATGGGGCCAGGTGCACCATCGTCCAGAGACCTGTTCTAGACGGGAATCCTCTTCCTTCCCAGCGAGCGTAGCCAGCCCGACACGCCCGATGGCGCTTGCCCCGACGCGCTGCAAGGCGTCGCTGACGCCTGCGCGGCGAGCTGCCTCGCCGATCTTCTTGGCGAGGCTCACATCTTCGACGAGCCCACCTCCGACGCGGGCACATGCTGCCTCGAGAGCCACCTCGTCAGCCTCCTTGACCAACTCCACATTTCCAGCGAGCCTGCTGTGGATTTCGAGTCGGTTGGCTCCACCGACCCGATGCTTGTCGACTCCGACACGGCATTGCTCAACGCTTTCCCCACCAACGTTGTTATCTTCAACGACCCGCTCCCCCAATCCGACAACTGTGGCAGTGCCATCACCGAGGTGCTGGTCATCAGTCACGGCGGCGCCTCTGGAGAGAACGCCCACGACGCCCTGCAAGCGGCAGTCCATGACTTGTCCGTCCCCCTCCCGGCCGACGCCGACGCCGAAACACTGAAGGCACGCCGCCTCGCCCTCATTGCGGAGGCCGGAAGTTAGCCTCCATGAGGCGCCTTGCTGAGGCTCACCAGCGCGAAGTCGATCGCGCCGCCTTCGGCACGCCGCCTCCTGACGGGCCGAGCCGAATCGACGCCATCAAGCAGCGTGGCACAGCCTTCGCCGACATGCTAGGAGTCGACCGCCCAGCCTACGCCACGCCCCTCGAGAACCTGCGCGCCGCCCAGGCGGCCGTGGACGAGCTGAATGGACTGGGGGCCGAAGAGCTCCCCCACATGACCAGATGCATCCAGCAGCTGATCGATGCAGCTACGCAGCGGCACGAAGCCGGCGTCCACGCGGAGAGTCCTCCCCCGCGTCGAGAGCACGGCGCAACGTCACGGACGCCGACTGCGGGCAACACCCGCGCGCGGTAAGCAAAAGAGTCGGCTGCCAGCCGTAGCCGAACCCGGATCTCCTTCGAGCGTGGCACAGAAGGCCGCCCCCGAGCCGTAGAGCGACGAGGCAACCCGCCTCCTCCTCCGCCTCGTGGGGAGAGATATCCCACCCCGCCTCCTGTCACGCATCCGACTCTCAGCGGCCGACTAGGTCGCCGTGAAGGAGTCGACGAGAACGATGCTCGCCATCGGATCGACTACCTAGCGCGATCCCTGGCGCTAGAAGAGGAAGACGATGTCGGCCCGCCTTGCTTCGGCCCCCGCATCCGCGACGAGCCCTTCCCAAAAGGGTTCTCGCTCCCAAGAGACACGCCCAAGTACAACGGCTCTGTGAAGCCGGAGGATTGGTTGATCGACTACTCCACCGCAGTCAGCATAGCGAACGTCAACACGCGCGTTGCCGTGAAATATGTGCCCCTCATGCTTCAAGGCACGGCGTGAACCTGGCTCAACAGCCTCAAGCCGTATAGCATCAACAGCTGGCTAGACTTCACAGAAGCCTTCATTCGCAACTTCACCAGCACCTACAAGCGGGCTCCCAAGCCTAGACAGCTCTCCTTGTGCGTACAAGGACCCACTTAATCAACTCGTGACAACCTCACGCGTTGGGCCGAGCTCCACAATTCCTGCGAGGGGGTGCACGAGGTTCAAGCCATAGAGTACTTCACCGCCGGGTGCCGAGAAGGCACCCTCCTCAAGCACAAGCTCCTTTGCGACGAGCCGACTACCATCGACGAGCTGCTGGTCATAGCGGACAAGTACGCCACTGCCGACTCCCCAATGAAAACCGAGCTCCAAGGGGACGCCTCCGGGAAGGTACTCAACCCGGCTCCCAAGACGCCGGCTAGGGACTCCAGCCGATGCCCGTACCAGAACGACAACAAGCGCAAGGGCCCCGTGCCGCCTTCAACCAGTCGGCAGGTGGCCACAGTCGAAGATGAACAGCCCGAGGGGCGGCCCGCGCCCAAGAAGCAAAAGGGCGGCAGGCCGGCTTGGCAGCCGACCTTCTCCTACGAGCAGGCCCTTGATGCCCCATGCAAGTTTCACAGCGGCGCGAAGCCGTCCAACCACACAACCCGGAAATGCCACTGGCTCACGCGCATCTCCAAGGGCGAAGGGCTGGTGCCGCCTCCGCCTGCTGGTCAGCCGCCTCCAGCTCCTCAACAGCCGGCCGCTCGACCAGCAGTCGGAGACATTCAAGATGAGTTCCCTGACGAGCATGCCGCCTACGTCATCTTCACAAGCCAGCCCGAAGACCGGCGCAGCAGGCGCCGACAGCGCCAAGAAGTCAACACGGTCGCCTCCAACACCCCCGAGTACATGCATTGGTCAGAAAGGCCTATCAGCTGGAGCCGTCTCTCGGCTCTTATGCATTGGTTTTGGACGCCACCCTCGCAACAGACAGGCGTGCTGCCCGTTTCTCCCGTGTGCTGATAGACGGCGGGAGCAGCATCAACATCCTGTACCGTGACACCATGGAGAAGCTGAACATCAAGACGAAGCACCTCATGCCTAGTCGGACCGTGTTCCATGGCATTGTACCCGGCCTGTCCTGCTCACCAATCGGCAAGATCAAGATAGATGTTCTCTTTGGGGACAAGGATAATTTCCACCAAGAAGCGATCTGGTTTGAAGTAGTGGACCTTGAGAGCCCTTATCATGCATTGCTTGGCCGACTTGCTCTGGCCAAGTTCATGGCTGTGCCCCACTACGCCTACCTAAAGATGAAGATGCCAAGTACCAAGGGTATCATCACCATAGCCAGAGATTACAAGAAATCCTTCGAGCATGAGACAAGCAGCCGGTTGGCCGAGTCCCTTATGATCGCTGAAGAAAAGAAGATGTTGGACCGAGTCGTGGCCATGGCTGGCAAGCAGCTAGCCCTGTCCCCCGACCCCAAGGAGTGTGATGCCCAAGGTTCTTTCAAGCCGGCCAAGGAAACGAAGAAGATACCTCTGGAGCCGGAGCACCCAGAAAGGTTTGCCGTCATTGGGGCAAACCTGGACAGCAAATAGGAAGGCGAGCTCGTCGATTTCCTCCGTGAGAATCGGGACATCTTCGCATGGTCCCCAAGGACATGCCAGGTGTTCCGAAGGAATTCGCCGAGCACAAGCTACACGTCCGAGCAGATGCAAAACCAGTCAAGCAGCCCCTCCGCCGACTATCGGAGGAAAAGAGAAGGATTGTAGGAGAAGAGATAGCCCGACTTCTGGCAGCCGGCTTCATAATGGAGGTGTTCTTTCCGGAATGGCTCGCCAACCCGGTCCTCGTGCTGAAGAAGAATAACAAGTGGCGCATGTGTATAGACTACACTAGCCTCAACAAAGCCTGCCCCAAAGATCCCTTCGCCCTGCCAAGAATTGATCAAGTGATAGACTCCACAACCGGATGCGAGCTGTTGAGTTTCTTGGATGCTTACTCAGGCTACCACCAGATAAAGTTGGATCAGCTGACCGCCTGAAGACAGCCTTCATCACGCCATTCGGAGCTTTCTGCTACCTGACTATGACATTCGGCTTAAGAAATGTCGTTGCCACTTTTCAGCGTTGCATGCAGAAATGCCTCCTCAAGCAACTCGGCAGAAATGCCCACGTCTATGTGGACGATATCGTGGTGAAGACGGAAAGCGCGGCACCTTGCTGGAAGACCTCAAGGAGACATTTGAGAATCTGCACCGGTTTCAGATCAAGCTCAACCCCGAGAAATGCGTGTTCGGAGTACCAGCCGACCAGCTTCTAGGCTTCCTGGTCTCCGAACGCGGCATCGAATGCAACCCCGTGAAGATCAAAGCTATTGAGAGAATGGAGATTCTCACCAAACTACGAGACATCCAGAAGTTTACCGGATGCCTGGCCTCCCTGAACTGCTTCATCAGCCGGCTTGGAGAAAAAGCTCCCCCCCCCCCCTCTACCGACTCATGAAGAAAACCACTCACTTCGAGTGGAACGACCAAGCCGACAAAGCTTTCCACGAGCTGAAGAAGATGCTGGCCACGCCGCCTGTCTTGGCGGCGCCGACTGAGAAAGAGTCCATGCTCCGAGAACTCCCTCCATCTCAACCCGCGCCTTGCTATTCCAAAATTACAAAGCGCGCGAAAACTCCCACCTCCTATGAAATCCCGACACGCGAAATGCCCGTTATACCCCTGAACCGAAAGAACCGCCTAGGTCAAATCGGTGGGGGAACTTTCGTAACTTACCCCATATTTCGGACAAGCACTCCCCTAAGCCATGGTTCCCCACTCCCATCCCATCTGCCCACCCATTCGTACACCGAGGCCATGAAAACCCGTGAAGCCCCACACCCTCCTCCATCCGCCACCCAGCCGTAGCCTCTTCCCCGATGACATCATCCACAGCAACACCTCGACGTCCCTCATCCACCGTACTGAATGAGGATCCGTCATCGATCTTGTCGTCCCGCCGATTCAGCCACCCCGTCCTCGACCTCCAAGGAGCTACCCCGAGGTTCCCCTCGTCTATCGCGCCACCTCCATTCCCACACCGCCGTTTTCACCTGCACCGGAAGAGCATCATCATCACCATTTCCTCGGATGAAGCTGAGGCCTAGTCGGCGCCACCAAAGAGGTTGTACACTAATCGCCGCATTTTCTTCTTGATTCGATCTCACGGTGCTGCCGGCGCTCGGTCCCGAGCCGACACGGCGCGGCTCCATCCACGGCGGCGTCGCCTGCCACTTCTTCCACGGTGTCGCTCCCTCGGCGGCGATGTCCACATCAGTAGGAGCTGCTGCTGCTTTAGCTCTCGCTCGCGCTGCTGCTATTCTCTTACTCTCGGTCCCCTGCTTGGTCTGATCTTGCTATTGCTCTTGCTCTTGCTTGTGCTGCTGCTCTCGCTCTTGCTCTTGCTTGCGATGCTGCTCCAATTTAGCTACACTTCAGTCGACTGAATCGACTTTTGCGTCAGTCGATTTTCAAGGGGTGGGGGGGGGCTTGCCGGAGTTAAGGAAGAACCAGCCGCAGAGGGGAGGGGGGCTCACCGGAGAGGTACCCCACTATCTATCTTAGGGTTCAGGGTGGGCGGTGGTCGCCGGCGGTGGTGGGGCGGTGGCGTGGGGATCACCGGAGAAAAAGCTCGGCATAGAGGGGCCTAGAGGGATGACCGGGGTGGCGGCGGACCGGTGGTGGGGAGTGATTTCGGGGCGGGCGGGGCGGTGCACCGCCGGCCGCGTGTAGCGGGGGGCGGCTGTTTGGCCGGTGGTGGCTGGCGGCTCAGGGGGTGGAGGTTGAAGATGAACTGCAGGCCCTTGATTTCGTATCCAATGGCTGGAAAATCGACTGACCAGAGATGAAAAAGTTAGCCGACTGACGTGTAGCCGATGTCTACTATGCAACCTTCTTCTTGTAGACGTTGTTGGGCCTCCAAGTGCAGAGGTTTGTAGGACAGTAGCAAATTTCCCTCAAGTGGATGACCTAAGATTTATCAATCCATGGGAGGTGTAGGATGAAGATGGTCTCTCTCAAACAACCCTGCAACCAAATAACAAAGAGTCTCTTGTGTCCCCAACACACCCAATACAATGGTAAATTGTATAGGTGCACTAGTTCGGCGAAGAGATGGTGATACAAGTGCAATATGGATGGTTGATATAGGTTTTTGTACTCTGAAAATATAAAAACATCAAGGTAACTAATGATAAAGTGAGCACAAACGGTATTGCAATGCGTTGAAACAAGGCCTAGGGTTCATACTTTCACTAGTGCAAGTTCTCTCAACAATAATAACATAATTGGATCATATAACTATCCCTCAACATGCAACAAAGAGTCACTCCAAAGTCACTAATAGCGGAGAACAAATGAAGAGATTATTGTAGGGTACTAAACCACCTCAAAGTTATTTTCTGATCGATCTATTCAAGAGTCTGTAGTAAAATAACACGAAGCTATTCTTTCCGTTCGATCTATCATAGAGTTCGTACTAGAATAACACCTTAAGATACAAATCAACCAAAACCCTAATGTCACCTAGATACTCGAAAGTCACCTCAAGTATCCATGGGTATGATTATACGATATGCATCACACAATCTCAGATTCATCTATTCAACCTACACAAAGAACTTCAAAGAGTGCCCCAAAGTTTCTACCGGAGAGTCAAGACGAAAACGTGTGCCAACCCCTATGCATAAGTTCACAAATGGAACCTGCAAGTTGATCACCAAAACATACATCAAGTGGATCACATGAATATCCCATTGTCACCATAGATAAGCACATGCAAGACATACATCAAGTGTTCTCAAATCCTTAAAGACTCAATCCGATAAGATAACTTCAAAGGGAAAACTCAATCCATTACAAGAGAGTAGAGGGGGAGAAACATCATAAGATACAACTATAATAGCAAAGCTCGTGATATATCAAGATCGTGCCAAATCAAGAAGACGAGAGAGAGAGAGAGAGAGAGAGAGAGAGAGAGAGAGAGAGAGATCAAACACATAGCTACTTGTACATACCCTAAGCCCCCAGAGTGAACTACTCCCTCCTCGTCATGGAGATCGCCAGGATGATCAAGATGGCCACCGGTGAGGGACCCCCCCTCTGGCAGGGTGCCGGAACAGGGTCCCAATTGGTTTTTGGTGGCTACAGAGGCTTGCGGCGGCGGAACTCCCGATCTAGGTTTATTTCTGGGGGTTTCTGTATTTATAGGAATTTTTTGCATATGTCTCACTTCAGGGGGGTCTCCGGGTTGTCCACAAGGCAGGGGCCCTTGCCCAGGGGGGTGGGCGTGCCCCCCACCCTCGTGGGCAGCCCGGGACTCTTCTGACCCAACTCTTTTACTCCGGGGGCTTCTTTTGGTCCAGAAAAAATCATCAAAAATTGGCACGTCAATTGGAATCTGTTTGGTTTTCCTTTTCTGAAATACTTAAAAACAAGGAAAAAACAGAAACTGGCACTGGGCTCTAGTTTAATAGGCTAGTCCCAAAAATCATAGAAAATAGCATGTAAATGCATATAAAACATCCTAGAAGGATAATATAATATCATGAATACTTCATAAATTATAGATACGTTGGAGACGTATCAACATCCCCAAGCTTAATTCCTGCTCGTCCTCGAGTAGGTAAATGATAAAAGAAATAATTTATGAAGTGTGAATGCTAGCAGGTGCACAAGTTTGATCAATGATAATTTCAATCACCTTTTCTAGCATCATTATATGTTATAACAGTAGCTCAACTCATAAAACTTTTCATGCCCAAGTAACAAGCTATTCACATGTTAAAGCATAGACCATAAACTTTCTTGAAAACTAACAAACTATGTTCTCAGTCATCAAACAATTGCAATTCATCTTATTTTCATGAAGGGTCTATGTAAGAGCCTTGGTTTAGCAAATCCCACATACTCAACTATCATATAGTCTTCCATGATTGCTACCACTCAAAGCATATTTTTAGAACAAACAGCATCCATCGAACACAGCAAAAGATAGGGGCTTAATGTTTCACCTGCCAACTTATTTATCATATAGATAATTATCAACAATAATAATTCATGATCAAATATATTTGAGTGGCCATATATGCTTAGATCTTTCTCCACCACATGATGCTTGCCAACTAAAAAGTAGGTTGGAATGAGAAGGAATACTACTGACTCTTGCATAAAAGTAAAAGATAGGCCCTTCGCAGAGGAAAGCAGGGATTTGCAGAGGTGCTAGAGCTCGAAGCTTTAAAATGGAGATGAAAATAATTTTGAGAGGTATGCTTTCATTGTCAACATAACGACCAAGAGTTACAAATATCTTCCATATTAGATACATTATAGGCGGTTCCCAAACAGAAAGGTAAAGATTTTACTCCCCCTCCACCAACAGTCACACTCCACGGCTTGTCCGAAACAACGGGTGCCGTCCAACTATCAACAATCCTGGTGGAGTTTTGTTTAAATTATTTACGATTTTGTTTTTGATCTTTTGATCATAGGACTGGGCATCCCAGTTACCAGCCATTTTCTAGTGAATGATGAGCGGAGTCCACTCATCGTGAGAATAAACCACCTAGCATGGAAGATACTGACAGCCCCTAGTCGCTACATGAGCGATTCGGGCATACAAAACATATTATTATTTGAAGGTTCAGAGTTTGGCACATACAAATTTACATGGTACGGCAGGTAAATACCGCATATAGGTAGATATGGTGGACACTCATGGAATAAACTTGGTTCAAGGAATTTGGATGCACAAGTAGTATTCCCGCTTAGTACAGATATTTTGGATAGCAAAGGATTCTAAATAGCAAGCACCACATGTTAGAGAATCCATAACAATATAACTTCTATACAAATATACCCAAGCATAACTCATTATGTTGTCTTCCTTGTCCAACTTCAACTAATTTGCTCAGGTTCGAAAATAATCAATGGGGCTCACAATCATAGAAGATGTCCAAGATAGTATATTTATATGTGAAATCTCTCTTCCTTCAATATTCTTTCATGAATTGTTCAATTGACCAATACAATGTTTGCTAACCTTCAATAAATTTACCACCTCCACTTCTTATATGTGAAGTCATTACTCCCCATGGGATAAGCATATGAAACATATATATTTTCAGATTTATGATATTCAAATCATTCAACTATTTACTCATAGGATATAAGTGAAGCACATGAGTAAATGACAAACTACTCCAAAAAGATATAAGTGAAGATCAATGAATAGTTAAATAATTATGTAGCTTTGTGAAGACTGTCTCTCATTTAAGAATTTCAGATCTTGGGATATTATTCAAACAGCAAGCAAAACAAAATAAAACAACATTTCAAGGATAGCACTCATCATGTGAAGAAGCAAAAACTTAGGCTTAACCGATTCTAACCGATAATCGTTGAAGAAGAAAGGTGGGATGCCTATCGGGGCATCCCCAAGCTTAGATGCTTGAGACTTCTTGAAATATTATCTTGGGGTGCCTTGGGCATCCCAAAGATTGAGCTTTTGTGTCTCCTTAATTCCTCTCATATCACGGTTTCCTAAATCTCAAAAGCTTCATCCACACCTAACTCAACAAGAACTCGTGAGATAAGTTAGTATAAACCAATGCAAGAACCTTATCATTTTCTACTGTAACAAATCACTAAAATTATTATTCAACATTGCGCCTCTTCATATTTAATACTCCTATCCTCAAATATAATCATTAAACAAGCAACCATACGCAAACAATGCAAACATAACAGCAATCTGCCAAAACAGTACAGTCTGTAAAGAATGCAAGATTCATCATACTTCCCTAACTCCAAAAATTATGAAATTCTAACACACTGTAGAAAATTTATCAAAGCTTATTATGCAAAAGGTTTCAATGTTTTATCATATTCTGACTTTTCTACGGAATTTTGGCAACAGCGGTAAACTTTCCGTTTTGAAACAACAACATGTATACTTGCAAAAGAAGCATGGTAAAGGCTATCCTTGACATTTTTATTGAAAATAAAGATGCAAAACATTATTGTAAATAACATCAAGCAAATAATAACAAAATAAAATGATGCTCCATGCAAAACACATTTTATGTGGTGAATAAAAATATAGATGTAAGTAAAGTAACCGATGAATGAAGACGAAAGAGGGGATGCCATCCGGGGCATCCCCAAGCTTAGGCTCTTGGTTGTCCTTGAATTTTACCTTGGGGTGCCTTGGGCATCCCCAATCTTAGGCTCTTGCCACTCCTTATTCCATAGTCCATCGAATCTTTACCCAAAACTTGAAAACTTCACAACACAAAACTTAACAGAAAACTCGTGAGCTCCGTTAGTATAAGAAAATAAATCACCACTTAGGTACTGTTATGAACTCATTCTAAATTCATATTTGTGTTATATCTACAGTATTACAACTTCTCTATGGTTCATACCCTCGGATACTACTCATAGATTCATCAAAATAAGCAAACAACACATAGAAAACAGAATCTGTTAAAAACAGAACAGTCTGTAGTAATCTGTATCACTCGAATACTTATGTAACTCCAAAAATTCTTAAATAAATTGGAGGACCTGAGTAATTTGTATATTAATCTTCTTCAAAAAGAATCAATTTAAAATCACTCTTCTGTAAAAAAATGACAGCTAATCTCGTGAGCACAACGTTTTTGTTTTTTACAGCAAGATCACATTAACCTTCACCCAAGTCTTCCCAAAGGTTCCACTTGGCACTTTATTGAAACAAAAGCTACAAAACATTATTACTACAGTGTAATAATCATGTGAACACACAAAAACAGTAGGGGTAAATATTGGGTTGTCTCCCAACAAGCGCTTTTCTTTAATGCATTTTTAGCTAGGCATGACGATTTCAATGATGCTCACATCAAAGATAAGAATTGAAACAGAATGGGATCATCATGAAGCATATTACTAACACATTTAAGTCTAACCCACTTCCTATGCATAGGGATTTTTTGAGCAAACAACTTATGGGAACATGAAACAACTAGCATAGGAAGGTAAAACAAGCAAATCTTCAAGATTTTGAGGAAACTTGATATTATTGCAATATGTAGAAGCATATGATACTCTCTCATAATAATTTTCAGTAGCATCATGAATTAATTGAACCATATAACTAGCACATAAAGCATTATTTTCATGATGTACTTGCATAGAAATTTTACTACTCTCCACATAAGAAAATTTCTTCTCATGAATAATAGTGGGAGCAAACTCAACAAAATAACTATCATGTGAAGCATAATCCTATTGAAAATTAAAATCATGATGACAAGTTTCATGGTTACCTTTATTCTTTATAGCATACGTGTCATCACAATAATCATCATAAATAGGAGGCATGCTTTCATCATAATAAATGTGCTCATCAAAACTTGGGGGACTAACATATCATCTTCATCAGACATAGCATCCCCAAGCTTGTGGCTTTGCATATCATTAGCATCATGGGTATTCAAAGAATTCATACAAACAACATTGCAATCATGCTCATCATTCACATATTTTATGCCAAGCATTCTATGTAATTCTTCTTCTAGTACTTGAGCACAATTTTCCTTCCCATCATTTTCATGAAAGACATTAAAAAGATGAAGCATATGAGGCAACCTTAATTCCATTTTTTTTTGTCGTTTTCTTTTATAAACTAAACTAATGATAAAACAAGAAACTAAAAGATTCAATTGCAAGATCTAAAGATATACCTTCAAGCATTAACCTCCCCGGCAACGGCGCCAAAAATTAGATTGATGTCTACTACGCAACCTTCTTCTTGTAGACGTTGTTGGGCCTCCAAGTGCAGAGGTTTGTAGGACAGTAGAAAATTTCCCTCAAGTGGATGACCTAAGGTTTATCAATCCGTGGGAGATGTAGGATGAAGATGGTCTCTCTCAAACAACCCTGCAACCAAATAACAAAGAGTCTCTTGTGTCCCCAACACACCCAATACAATGGTAAATTGTATAGGTGCACTAGTTCGGTGAAGAGATGGTGATACAAGTGCAATATGGATGGTAGAAATAGGTTTTTGTAATCTGAAAATATAAAAACAGCAAGATAACTAATGATAAAAGTGAGCACAAACGGTATTGCAATGCGTTGAAACAAGGCCTAGGGTTCATACTTTCACTAGTGCAAGTTCCTTCAACAATAATAACATAATTGGATCATATAACTATCCCTTAACATGCAACAAAGGGTCACTCCAAAGTCACTAATAGCGGAGAACAAACGAAGAGATTATTGTAGGGTATGAAACCACCTCAAAGTTATCCTTTCTGATTGATCTATTCAAGAGTCCGTAGTAAAATAACACGAAGCTATTCTTTTCATTCGATCTATCATAGAGTTCGTACTAGAATAACACCTTAAGATACAAATCAACCAAAACCCTAATGTCACCTAGATACTCCAATGTCACCTCAAGTATCCGTGGGTATGATTATACGATATGCATCACACAATCTCAGATTCATCTATTCAACCTACACAAAGAACTTCAAAGAGTGCCCCAAAGTTTCTATCGGGTAGTCAAGACGAAAAGGTGTGCCAACCCCTATGCATAAGTTCACAAACGGAACCCGCAAGTTGATCACCAAAACATACATCAAGTAAATCACGTGAATATCCCATTGTCACCACAGATAAGAACATGCAAGACATACATCAAGTGTTCTCAAATCCTTAAAGACTCAATCCGATAAGATAACTTCAAAGGGAAAACTCAATCCATTGCAAGAGAGTAGAGGGTGAGAAACATCATAAGATCCAACTGTAATAGCAAAGCTCATGATACATACCCTCAGAGAGAGAGAGAGAGACAGAGAGACAGAGAGAGAGAGAGAGAGAGAGAGAGAGAGAGAGAGAGAGAGAGAGATCAAACACATATCTACTGGTACATACCCTCAGCCCCGAGGGTGAACTACTCCCTCCTTGTCATGGAGATCGTCGGGATGATGAAGATGGCTACCGGTGAGGGATCCCCCCTCCGGCAGGGTGCCGAAACAGGGTCTCGATTGGTTTTTGGTGGCTAAGAGGCTTGCATCGGCGGAACTCCCGATCTAGGTTTATTTCTAGGGGTTTCTGTATTTATAGGAATTTTTGGCGTAGGTCTCACGTCAGGGGGGTCTCCGGTTGCCACGAGGAAGGGGCCCATGCCCAGGGGGGTGGGCGTGCCCCCACCCTCGTGGGTAGCCCGGGACTCTTCTGGCCCAACTATTTTACTCCGGGGGCTTCTTTTGGTCCAGAAAAAATCATCAAAAATTGGCACGTCAATTGGACTCCGTTTGGTTTTCCTTTTCTGCAATACTTAAAAACAAGGAAAAAACAGAAACTGGCACTGGGCTCTAGGTTAATAGGTTAGTCCCAAAAATCATATAAAATAACATATAAATGCATATAAAACATCCTAGGAGGATAATATAATAGCATGAATACTTCATAAATTAGAGATACGTTGGAGACGTATCAGTAGCCTCACCTGATGCTGCTACACGACCAGCTGCCCTGGCTCTCGCACGCGTTGCTGCTGTTGCTACTGCTTTTCTGCTACTAGTGCATTCAGTTTCGACAGTACAATTTAGTTTCAACAGCAAAATTCAGTTTCGGTAGTTAAGTTCAGTTTTGACAGTTAAATTCAGTTTCGACAGTTAAGTTCAGAGATGAGCGGCTGATGTATTTTACATCTGGCACTTTGTGGTTATGTATTTTCTGTCATCTATTGGAGATGCTATTAGAATTCCACTCAGGTTAACATTGTCTCTCCTGTCCTGCTTCAGCCTCAGCGTCGTACAACTCACCGGAGCTGCTCTAACGATGAAACCCTCCATCACAGCGGAGCAGTACCCCGGGCTCCATCTCAAGATGCCTAAGATCTTCTTCCCCTCCTCTGACAGCCAAGTCAGACGGATCATCCTCACCGACCAACCCAATCATGCTGAGATCGACATGGCTTCGCCAAAGAGGTTGTACACTTGTTGCATCTCTTTTTTACTCGACATGTTATACATATTGTCCACTAAGCACACGCAGTAATGTGAAATACAATTAGTTTCTCCTACTATATGACAAGCAGTGAGGTACCAGGCAACTTAGCTATCCGTGATGGACTCTCTTGAACGCCATCATTGTTTATCTCTGCGGGTTTGAGCTATGCATTTGTCGATGGGCCTGGGAGTTGAGCTAGTAGGGCAGTGGCCTGCGTCCAAAGTAGTAGAAGTAGCACAAAAATATTTTTTGAGTGTAGGCTTTTCCTTGCTCAAGCCTGCCAGCTAGAATCGCCAGTGCTTGAAAGGAAAAGTGAAGGAAAAACATAGGAATTGGAATGTTTCCTATGTTACTATTATTCATGCATTTGGTTAAAACGAATGGAACAAAGGAAAACGGTAGGATTTGTTCCTTTAGTGTCTCCTTGAAAGAAAAAACATAGGAATTTCAATATCCACTTGTCCTCCTTTTCAAATTTCTATTCATGTAGCACAAGACAAAGAGATAGTAGCATAATAGCATTATAACCGTACATTTTCTTGTGGTTTGACCTAATCTCACCATGCTTCTTTGCATCCTGTGATCTTCCAATTCTTGTGAACCAAACACCTAGATTGGCAGAAATTATGTGTTTTTAAATTCTCTATTTTGCACATGCATTTCTATCCTATTACTGTGTATTTCCTATCCCTGCGTTGTTAGAATCCTCCAATTCAAATGAGCCCTTACAGAATTACTTCTCTTACAGATAGTTGTCAAAGAAAACCTTGTGTGGTTTGTCCCGCTCCTGCTGCACCGTCGTCCACCTCAGCTCAGCTGCTCCAATGACAGAAGGGTCCAGCATAGCAGGGATCCGGCCTCCAGACTGTCTTTCGCCGCCTCAAATCTTCTTCCCCGCCACTGGCAGCCATGACAACTTCATTACCATCATCAACCGAGCAGATGACCTCGAGGACTACACGGGTCCGCAAGAGAGGTTGCACTCTTTCGTGTCTGCTTACTTTATGCATCGCTTAATATTACATGCTACTTTATCATCCTGTTCACCGATTAGACTCTAAGTCAGCTCCAAACTAATGGTCAAACTTGAGTTTTTAAATGGTTGTGGGGTACATATCGGGGCCGCAATCAATAGTATCTATCTACTATCTGGTTAATCTCTGGTGTCTATATGAGTTTCATGTTGGGTGGGAAACAAACAGTAAAGAAGCCATTATCTGTATTTTTTAACTGAAGCCATTATCTGCCTGCTATCATTGGTTTTGGGTCTATCCACATGTTGCTACCATCACTCTGGATTTCTGCATGCACTCCTTACATAATCTCACTATGTTTTATTCCTATGCATGTCAGTTATTGTACACAATGGAACTGAACATGTAGAGCAAAAGAGATGAGGCTTGCATGGCAATAAAATTTCATGCAGACGTCGCTCCATGGTAGGCGCAAAGGCAGCCCCCCTCCACCCATTTGGGATTGTAATCGAGAGGAAGATATCTGTTCTGAGGGGGGTTCAGAAGGAGAAGACCACTCCTATTTACCCCCTGAGGTCTTCGCTCTAACTTGGCATGCATATGGTTCCTTGCATTGCTTACTTTATACATCAAATATGTCATCTGCTTAGTTTAGACATGCTTTGTGTGAATGCCATCTATTTAGTTTATTCATTGTTTATGTGAATTATGCAACGCCATCTTGTTTAGCCAGGAATCATATATGTGAATTTTGCAATGTCATCCTGCTTATCCAGTCATCTTATATGTGAATTATATCAGGCCATCCTTTTTTCCGTTACGTATTACATTTGTCAACAATGTTAGTACATTCAACTACTCTTCGTGTGCATCAGCCATTTGACACGGTGATGGAAAATTCTAGAGTGAAAACAAGGTCTTCAAAGCAGACAATGCTATCTCACGAAGCGCATATCTCGCTGGTTACGGATAGCTCCTCAGAGGAGGATTTAGAGACAGATGACCAGTCCTATTTCCCCCCAAGGTGTATGCTCTAACTTGGCAGGGTTATGTTGCTCATATCGTGCGTACGGTGTCTTGCATTGCTATGTCATTTGATTAGTTTAGACACGCTTTGTGTGAATGCCACCTGTTTAGTGTCTAATTACCATACATGTGAATTATGCATTGCCATCTTGTTGCAAGACATTATATATGTGAATTATGCAATGCTATCTTGTTGCAAAAGCATTATATATGTGAATTATCCAATGCAATGCTGTTTAGCCAATCATCATGTATGTGAATTATATCATGCTATCATTTTTTTTGTATTACGTGTTCCATTTGTCGACAACATTTGTATATTCAACTACTTTTCCTGTGCATCAGCCATTTGAAGCGGTGATGGAAGTATCTTGAGTGAAAACAAGGTATTCAGAGCAGACAATGCTACTCGTGAAGGACATCTTGTTGGTTCTGAGAGAGCTCCTCAGAGGAGGATTCAAAGACTGATGACCAGTCCTATTTCCCCCCTGAGGTCTATGCTCAAACTTGGCAGGGTTATATTACCCATGTCATGCATGTTGTCTTGCATTGCTTAGTTTTTACATCATATGTGGATTGCCATATGCTTACTTGCTTATTATATAAATCATATATTTGAATTATATCATGCCATCATGTTTACATACAAACCATCTATCTGAATTATGGCATGGCAAGCCATTTAATAAAGACATCATATAGTTATATCAGCTCATCCTGTTTAGTATTTCCATAGGCGGCATGTATGTGAATTATGGCATGCCAACCTATTTAATAAACACATTATATAGTTATATCATGTCATCCTGTTTACATAGTCATCATATTTTGAACTATGTCTTTCCATCTTTTTTAGTTATCCATCATAATGTGAAATTGTGTCATGCTATCATGTTTAGTTAGCCATCATATACGTGAAATTTTGTCATGCTATCCTGTTTGGTTAGACAACATAAATGTGAATTATTTCATGCCCTCTTTTATTCCCCACTATCCATTGCACCTGTCTTATCATACAATGTCTGTACATTCAATTGCTTTTCTTGTTTATCAGCCATTTGAATTGGAGAGGGTGATGGCAGTATCTAAGGGAGTAACAACACGGTCTTCAGAAAAGATAGTGATGCCAGTTGATGCAGATAGAACCACGGTTGTACATGCCCAAGAACCAGCCCCACCACACATAACCCAGACTCTCGCAGATTGTACCCCTACCTAGTTGGACAGAGAACCAGCTGCACCCCTTCTAACCCCAACCCTAGCAGATAGTAACCCAGTTCAAGTTGACACAGCACCATCTCCACCATAGAGCACCCAAACATGATCAGTTAGTAAGGGAACTGCAGTGCCCAAAGCACGAGGACCACCACTCCGAATCCCAACTCAACGCTTAAAGCAGAAGAAGAATTGTTTTCAGGTCAGGTTCTGTAGCTATGGTTCATATTCCTTTGCTCTTGCATCACTGTATTTACTCATACCAATTATTTACAAATTTGAAGGATGGAATTGAAACTCCAATGGTGCAATAGGTATGTTTTAAACCTATTTCATTAACTAGTTTGCTGTTGTAACTTGCTCTATGTTGATTTCAGTTTCAGTTGAATAAACAGTTATGTTCTCATGTCATGCACATTACAAGTGTTGTTATTAATCTATAGTTTCCCACACTTATATTCTATCTATTCTGCTTTGTCTTGAACAAATATTATTTGAGTTGTGTCTCTATCTTGATTTGGCAACAAAATCTAGAATGATATAGACCATAAAGTGACTGTGGTACATAGATATATGTTTGTTTCATGCTGTTATCCAGTCGACTTTACTACTGAATTGATTTACCAAAATGAGTTTCATATACAACATGGTAAACCTGTGATGTGCCTGCTTGTTTCTCTTTTAGAATGCGGACAAAATATTGGAGAACAGTACTCCCGTTATGCAATGGAAAAGGAAGTAATGCAGATAAGGTTCAAGATAGTGAGACATCCCTGTTGGTCTCCAAGAAAGCTGATAAAAACTATCTTGACGACAGTGAGAGAACCCAAAAGTCCTGTCTTGATGTTGTGTTTGGGTTACTAGCCACTATTGCTGGAACAAGCTCTTCGAACTCGCTGCCTGAATCAGTTTGTTTTCTTGAGTCTCAACTTCAAGTTGAAAGACATCGATCAGATGTGCTGCGACTGTCGGTGTCAAAACCGACGGATCTCGGGTAGGGGGTCCCGAACTGTGCGTCTAAGGTTGATGTTGACAGGAGAGATGGGACACAATGTTTACCCAAGTTCGGTCCCTCTCTTTGGAGGTAATACCCCACTTCCTGCTTGATTGATCTTGATGAATATGAGTATTACAAGAGTTGATCTACCACGAGATCGTAATGGCTAAAACCCTAGAAGTCTAGCCTATATGACTATGATTATAATGATTGGCCTCTACGGACTAACCCCTTCGGTTTATATAGACACCGGAGGGGATTAGGGTTGTACAAAGTCAGTTACAGAGAAAGGAATCTTCATATTTGGACGCCAAGCTTGCCTTCCACGCCAAGGAGAGTCCCATCCGGGCACGGGGGACAGTCTTCGGTCTTGTATCTTCATAGCCCATTAATCCGGCCCATGTCCAACAGGCCGGGCGCCCGAGGACCCCCTAGTCCAGGACTCCCTCAGTAGCCCCCAAACTAGGCTTTCAATGACGATGTGTCCGGCGCGCGGATTGTCTTCGGCATTGCACGGCGGGTTCTTCCTCCGATGACTTCAAAGAGATGTATTCGGCATTCCGTTTAATGTCGCACTCCTCAGCTTCTGTGTATCCACGATTTCAGCTTCCACATGTCCATCGCTCCCAGTTCTTCTTGCCATTCCCACGGCCACAAGAAAGGCGATTGGGGGAGGTGCTCCATATCCCACGGTCAGCTAACGAAGCTGCAAACACAGGGATATCTTCCCCTCATGGATCTAGTCCCCGTTCGAGCAGGATTGACTTCCTTCAACGGCGGGGCTCAGGCTGAGAATTTCCCCAATCCATCTAGGGGGAGTGAGTGTGCTTCGTTCCCTTCCTGCTAAGAGGCGTCGGTTTTCCAATCCATCCGTTCCTGCGAGGGCTTCTGGAGTATTATGGTCTTCAACTTCACAATTTCACTCCTGCCTCCATTCTGCCCATCGCGGGTTATGTCGCTCTTTGCGAGCTATTCCTGGGTTGTGAGGCCCATTTTGAATTGTGGAGGAAGCTATTCTGCCTTGTCTCTCGTAACCAAGAGGGATCAATATTTGAAGTGGGCAAAACCGAAGTATGGCGCATCGCCCGGACCGGCTACCTGTTCGGCACACCAAAGAAGGCATCCGAAGAGTGGTCCTCTGAATGGTTCTATATTGAGGATGTCACCTTTCCTGACCCAGTCCTAATGGGTCTTCCTGAATTCGCAAGTGTTCCGTTGAAGAAACGCCATAGATGGCGCCCTCGGGGCCTCGAGGAGGAAGATAGTGCAGGAGTCCATCAGCTTATGAGCAAGGTAAAGGCACTTGCCCAGTCCGGATTAACAATAGTTGAGGTAATGGCGACCTCCATAGTGCGAGGAGTTCAGCCTCTCCAATACAGAGGGCTTCCCATGTGGCACTATAATGGGGAGGACGACGCCTCCCGCTACGGCCGGAAGGGTCCGGATACCCCCGCCGCTTTGGCCAAAATATTGGCCGAACTGTTCAAAGGGGAGGAAGAGGAATTTATTCGCATTAAGCGCACAGATGGATTTTCCATGTATAACCCTCCTAGATGGGTGAGTTCCAACCCCGCTGCTCCACTCATTCTACTCCCTGAGTCAATTTTAATGAACATTAATGCATCCATTTGTAACAGGAATGGCGAAAGATCACCAAGGGGCTACACTGCCCCGCCCCACAGCCAGAGGACCACAACCGGGACCTTGACCCCAGATTCGAAGAGGATCCAGACATATTCGTGGTGCTCGAGGACGGGGTGTTCTACCAGGCGAGCTATGACGGCACGAAAGTGGCCATCACCGTCGACTACCCCTGTCTTCTCCTTGCCTCCCACGTAAGTAACCAGGAGACATCCCCAAAAGAGCTTCCTCGTTCTGCCTCACCCACCGCACTGTCTCGTGCTCCAAAGGGGAGGCACTCGGCGCATCATGTTGTACTAGAGGCAACTTCAAAGAAGACGACACCCACGTCGGGCAAGCCTTCGAAGAGGAAAGTAAACGAAGATACGACCGAACCCTCACCGAAGAGGTATGGTTTCGTAAATATGCCCCTTGGCAGTCACATCCAACTATGACATTTTCTGCTTGTGCCTTATCAGGAAAAGCGCTCGCCGGACTATGTCCGGCGGTCCGGCCAGTCATACTCCCAACAGCCAGGTTCCAGACCCTGCCGTAAAGACAACTGCTGATATGGGAGCGCCACCGAATTGTTCTTTGGCCGAGGATTCGGACGATGCATCCGTCACCAACTCAGAAGTGGAGAGCGCCAAGAGTCATCGGCGTCGGATAGCCGTTCTTCGCGACTCCAGTTTTACAAAAGAGGCCTTTGATGCCTTTAGCTCGGCGGATGCATACATCCGAGCTGCTCGAGACGGGCTTACCAGAGCCACAGACCAGCATTTGAAATATATGCGGGTAAGTTTATTGTACAAAACTAATAATTATATACCAGTAGCCCCTGACACTTGATGCAGTTGATACAACTGATTTAAGGATCATTGTATAACCAGGTGTTGACAGAGAAGAACAACCTGTTATCTCAGGAACTAGAAAAGTGTCAGACCTAGCCAACTGCTGCTACCGCCGAACTGGAGAAATCCAAAAAGGCATCACCTGGTAATATTCCCCTCAATCGAGAAAAATAATTATATACCGGCAATGCTAATACTGTTGCTCATCTTATGGCAGGATCGTCAGATCAACTGAAGGAGCAACTGAAATCCGCCCAAGCGAAAGAACGAGAAGCCAAAAGACTGCTGGCCACGGGCGAACGTGTGCTGACATGAGTCAGAGATGAGAAAAACAAGCTACAGGATGCCCACACCCAGCTGGGCGAAGAACTGAAAGATTTACGGGCCCAGCTGACTGATTCCATGAAGGAAAACAAGAGGATGCGCGGCGGCATATTTGGTATGTGGTCACACTTACCTCCGTGTAGCCCGGAGATGAAAGGGACTGACAGAATTATATCTGTAGGTATGCTGACCGGCCGTCCCAAAGAGGAGACGTCCGGAATCTCGAGCGATCTGCTACAAGAGCTGTCGCAAGTGCACGAGCAAGCTCGGCAGGCGATGCGAAGTGTTGCCAAGGCTTTATGGCCATCCGCCTCCCCCCGGGAAGGATGGAGGAGCTTATACAGCTATTCAAGGGAGCGCGGCGGCGCTTCAGATTATGGAAGATATCGGCCTGCTGGGAAGGTGCACGAGAAGCCTGGGCCATGGTGAAAACACGGTATACCAAGCTTGATCCAAATCATATGGCCCGGGTCAGACCTCTAGGGTCATATGGGAAAGAAATTCCTGTGAATTTGGTATATGACCAAGTAGAAGTAACCGCCAGATATTCCCAACAGGATTGTAATTTAGACAGCCTGTTAGACGGTATAGAGGAGGAAATTTATGAGTCCAAGTGACTATGTACTTTCCTTGACATATTTGTCCCTAGCCGGATTGTAAAACGACTGTCATGGCAGACCTTTTCGCTTCGACCTCTAGACCCAAAGGTGCAGAGTGTTTCCGAATACCTGAGCGGCGAAATAGACCGGGGTATGCGTGGAAACCAGGCGTAGGGGTCATGGTTGCTTGAACAGACAAGTTGTATCCGACTAGCTATGTTATATTACATTGTGATTGTAAGAAACATCTTCCAGAGAGAATAGTTCCGTTAAGGATTCCTTTCCCTGGGTGTACATGCGTTAATGTGCATGTCCGAACTGTGATTGAAAAAATCGTAGTATATTCAACATCTGGGGGTTCATATTTTAATGAATGTAAAAGCATCTTTAATTCTCCGACCGAATATTCCCTTAAGAACACTAGCTTTCGGTTTCACCCAGTCTGAGGTACACATCCGGATGACCCAGCAGTAACAACCGCAGAGGTGCTCCCTTTATTCCCTAGCCGAACTAACGGGAACGTAGGGCATAAGCACAGGAGCCAAGCAACCCAGCTTGGCCAAAACTTAAGTCAAATCGATGCATATAATGGCGAAGAAAAGGTACATATGGGGAAAACGCACATATGTGATGAGCTTGATGCTCGAAAAATAACAATAATAAGCTTCTGTGAAAGAAGCCCCCAGGTAAAATTGACGTACATATTTGAGGATATGTATGTCACAGGTGCACGGTTTAGCCGCACAAAAATTTTTAAAGCTAAAAAGGAAAAAGCGAAAAGAGAGGAAAAAGTAATGCAAACAATAGGGGGAAGGATACGAACAAAGAGTTCGGTGCTAGGCATAGAATCTTCGGAGTTTGGCCGCATTCCAGGGGTTCGGCTCTAAGCGATTATCTGACGCATCACGCAGGTGGTACGCTCCTCCGGTAAGAACTTCATCAATGATGAAGGGACCCTCCCACTTGGGCTTGAGTTTGTCCTTTTTCTTCTCCGTCAGGCGTAGAACAAGTTCGCCAACATTATAAGTCTTGGCCCGCACTTCTCTGCTTTGATACATGCGAGCCTGCTGTTGATAAAATGCGGAACGGGCTTTTGCAACGTCGCGCTCCTCCTCCAGGGCATCTAAGTTGTCCTGCCGATCAAGCTCGGCCTCTCTCTCTTTGTACATGCGCACTCGAGGTGAGTCATGAATAATGTCGCAGGGTAACACAGCCTCTGCACCGTACACCATGAAGAAAGGTGTATATCCGGTAGTGCGATTGGGCATGGTCCGCAGCCCCCAGAGTACGGAGTCGAGCTCCTCAACTCAGTGCTTGTCTGATTCTTTCAAAGACCGCACTAATCTAGGCTTGATGCCGCTCATAATAAGACCATTGGCGCGTTTGACTTGACCGTTTGTTTGCGGGTGATAGACGGAGGCGTAATAGAGCTTAATGCCCAGATTGGCGCACCAGTTTTTCACCTCATCGGCTGTGAAATTGGAACCGTTATCGGTGATGATGCTGTGTGGGACACCATAACGGTGTACAATGCCGGATATAAAGTCTATCACTGGCCCAGCTTCGGCCGTTTTAACTGGTTTGGCCTCTATCCACTTAGTGAATTTATCCACCATGACCAGCAGATACTTTTCCTTATGGCTTCCTCCTTTAAGGGGTCCGACCATATCCAGCCCCCAGACCAAGAAAGGCCAAGTGATTGGGATTGTTTGCAGAGCAGTGGGTGGTGTCGGTGTCAAAACCGGCGGATCTTGGGTAGGGGGTCCCGATCTATGCGTCAAGGCTGATGGTAACAAGAATTAAGGGACACAGATGTTTACCCAGGTTCGGGCCCTCTCGACGGAGGTAAAACCCTACTTCCTGCTTGATTAATATTGATGATATGGGTAGTACAAGAGTAGATCTACCACGAGATCTTAGAGGCTAAACCCTAAGAGCTAGCATATGATGGTATGATTGTAATTGTGATCGGCCTTCTAAGGACCAACCTCTCCGGTTTATATAGGCACCGGAGAGGGCTAGGGTTTACATGGAGTCGGTTACAAGGAAGGAAATATAATATCCGGATCGCCAAGCTTGCCTTCCACGCCAAGGAAAGTCCCATCCGGACACGGGCCGAAGTCTTGAGTCTTGTATCTTCATGCTTCAATAGTCCGGACGTTGTATACAGTCCGGCTGTCCGGATACCCCCTAATCCAGGACTCCCTCAGGTGGCATATGGCTTTGGTTGGCGAATAGGCGGCATCCGACATAGCGTTGGACAAGGTCTGTCGCGTGCTTTCGGCCGTCGGCCAATAGAAACCTGTACGGAAGGCCTTGCTTACAAGGGCCCAAGCCGCGGCGTGGTGACCGTCGAGACCGATATGAATTTCAGCCAAGAGCTGCCGCCCCTCTTCCTTGGAGATACATCTTTGGAGTACTTCGGTAGCACTTTTCTTATAGAGTTCTCCATCGTGAACCTTGTAGGCTTTTGAGCACCGGGCAATTCGGCGAGCCTCATTCTGGTCCTCAGGGAGTTCTCGCCTATTAAGGTAGGCCAAGAAGGGTTCGGTCCATGGGGCAATTACTGCCATGATGAGATGGGTTGATGGTGTTATTTCGGAGGCTGAGCCCCCGATGATATCAGTGTGTTCGACATTTGGGGTTATGGTCGGGGCCGGACTGGTGTTGCGGCTCTCCCCTTGCCACACCACGGACGGATTAAAAAGCCTTTCCAAAAAGATGTTAGGTGGGATGGGGTCGCGTTTAGCGCCAATGCAAGCAAGGACGTCTGCCGCTTGATTACTCTCTCGAGCCACATGATGAAACTCGAGCCCCTCAAACCGGGCCGAGATTTTGAGAACGTCGTTATGGTAAGCTGCCATTTCCATATCTTTGGCATCGAAATCTCCATTTATTTGAGATATTGCGAGGTTTGAATCCCCGCGCACTTCCAGGCGTTGTATGCCCACGGAGACAGTCATCCGAAGCCCATGCAACAAGGCCTCATATTCGGCTGCATTGTTGGAGTCTGTGTATAATATTTGGAGTACGTACTGAACTACGTCTCTAGTGGGGGACGTTAAGACAACGCCCGCCCCTAACCCCGCCAACATTTTGGAACCATCAAAGTACATAACCCAGTTGGAATACGTGTCGTACTCTTTAGGGAGTTCGCCTCATCCCTTTCGGACGAAGTCAGCCAAGTGCCAGGATTTAATGGCGCGGCGCGGTTTGTATGTTATGTCGAATGGAAGGAGCTCAATGGCCCACTTAGCAATCCGGCCCGTAGCGTCGCTGTTATTTATTATGTCATTGAGTGGTACTTCGGAAGCCACCGTGATGGAACACTCTTGGAAGTAATGTCGTAGCTTCTGGGACGCCATGAAGACCGCGTATGCTATCTTTTGATAATGAGGATACCGGGATTTGCGTGGCGTGGGGACAGTGGACACGTAGTATACCGGCTTATGAAGCGGGAATTTGTGTCCGTCCTGCTCTCGCTCAACGACGAGTATGGCGCTCACCACTTGGTGTGTTGCCGATAATGTATAATAACATGAGTTCGTTGACGTTCGGCGCGGCCAGGATTGGGTTGCTCGCTAGAAGGGCTTTTATTTCTTCTAGTCCGGCCGTTGCCGCATCCGTCAACTCGAAGTGGTCAGTGCACCGAGGAAGGCGATAAAGTGGCAATGTTTTTTCTCCCAATCTGGAGATAAAGTGGCTTAATGCTGCCACGCATCCGATGAGTTTTTGGACCTAGTTAAGGTCCTTTGGCATAGCCAATTGTGACAAAGCTCGGATTTTGGCTGGATTTGCCACAATTCCTCTATTGGAAACGATGAAGCCAGCAGTTTTCTAGCGAGGACGCCGAAAACACACTTTTCTGGATTGAGCTTGATGTCATATGCACGGAGGTTGCCGAAGGTGAGACGTAAATCGTCTATCAATGACGCGATGCCTGGTTTTAATGACGATGTCATCCACGTATGCTTCAGCTGTCTTGCCGATCTGTTTCTCCAGGCATGTTTGAATCATGCGTTGGTAGGTGGCGCCAGCGTTTTTTAGCCCGAAAGGCATAGTGTTGAAGCAGAAAGGCCCATATGGTGTGATGAATGCCGTTGTGGCTTGATCCTACTCCTTCATCTTGGTTTGATGTTATCCGGAGTATGCGTCGAGGAAACATAGTGAGTCATGTCCTGCGGTTGCATCAATAATCTGATCAATGCGAGGGAGGGGGAAGGGATCAATAGGGCAGGCCTTGTTGAGGTCTATGAAATCTACACACAGGCGCCAGGATTTATCCTTCTTTGGTACCATCACCAGGTTTGCTAGCCAGTCCGGGTGTTTTATCTCTCTGATGAATCAGGCCTCCAGTAACTTGGCTAGCTCCTCTCCCATGGCTTGTCGTTTAGGTTCGGAAAAACACCGCAGTGTTTGCTTGACCGGTTTATATCCCTTTAATATATTGAGGTTGTGTTCAGCCAACCTGCGTGGGATTCCTGGCATGTTAGAAGGGTGCCAGGCGAATATGTCCCAGTTCTCACGCAGGAACTCTCGTAGCGCGGTGTCAACCGTTGGGTCGAGTTGTGCCCCGATGGATGCTGTCTTCTTGGGGTCCGTCGGGTGGACTTGAAATTTGACTATTTCATCTGCTTGTTTAAAGGAGGTGGAATTGGGTCGTTTGTCCAACATTACGTCATCCTTATCCACTGTAGAGCGTAGCGCGGTTAGCTCTTTGGCCACAAGTATTTCAGATAGTGCTTTGAGGGCCAAGGATGCGGTTTTATTTTTGGCGTGGAGTGATATGTCCGGGTCACTGGCAAGAGTGATTATACCATTGGGCCCGGGCATCTTGAGCTTCATGTACCCGTAGTGAGGTGTAGCTTGGAAGCATGTAAATGCATCTCGCCCCAATAGGGCATGATATCCAATGTTGAAAGGGGCCACTTGGAAGGTTATTTCCTCAGACCGGTAATTCTCCGGCGTGCCGAATACCACATTGAGTTTTTTCCGGCGCATCGTGCCTCCCGATAGGGAATAATTCCTCAGAAGGTCGTGCTACTTTGCTCGATGCGGCTCCTGTCTATTTCCAATTTGTTAAGCGTGTACTCGTAGATGAGGTTTAATCCATTGCCGCCGTCCATGAGCACTTTGGTGAGCCGAAATCCGTCCACAATTGGACTGAGGACCAAGGCGGCTGGTTCCCGGACTGTCCTGAATATTGGTTCGTCGCCGGCATTGAATGTTATGGCCGTGTCATTCCAGGGTTTATTGTTGCGACTTGGCAAACTTCGGCGAGATTGTGGAATGCCTTTTTGCGCTCATTTTTTGAGGCAAAAGTTTCGAAGACCGTCAATACTCTGAGGTCGTCATCCTCCGGGGGGTGTTGTTCTGGGATATTTTTGGTGAGGAGATCCTCGCCGCTCTTGGCCACTTTCCTGAGTATCCAACATGCTCTAAGGCTGTGGGTTGGCCTCGTGTCCGGTGTTGCATGTATTTTGCATGGCTTGTCGAGCCATCCCTCCAGAACGGTTCGGCGCCCCGCGATGTGCTTAGATTTCTTTACTATTGGATCTGGTGCGCCGCGAGGGTGCACCCCTTTTGTCCGGACGAAGGGTTGAGTGGAGACCGGTGGTTCCCAGAGAGCTACCTGAGTTTTCCAGGCGCTTTCCATTGCGCAGTACTTCTGAATGATGGTTGCCAAGTCAGTGAAGTGTAATACGTGACGGCGATTGATGGCACTGAGGAGTCCTTCGTCCGTGCAATTATTGCGGAATGCGCAGATCGTGTCTTCGTCGCGGCAATCTTTAATCTTGTCTTTGCCAAGGAGGAATCTGGCCCAAAAGTGATGGACTATTTCCTGAGACTGCTGCCGTATGTATGTGAGATCACGTCTCTCTGGGTGGGTGGGTGGCTTTAAAACCGAATCCCGACCCAATTTGGGATCCGGAGTTTGAAGAACTTCCGAACTTAATAGCTCGGGCTCCGGGATATTGACTGGTTTTTCAGGCCTATCGTCCGATTCTAGGTTCAGAGGGCGTGCTATGTCATTCCGGAGGTAGCTGTCCGGCTCCTCGAGATCAGAGATCCGAACACAGTTCATCCTCAGTATAGAGGAGGAGTTATCGTCTTGCTCCTCAACTACCGCTATCTGGTGGGTGATCGGCAGAGTTTTAATTTCTCTCTGGTCGGGTTTAATCCCAATCCGATCATAGTCTGTAGCGATCCCCAAGGCGGCGATGCGATCTCTGAGTTCGTTTAAAGACGATAACTCCGTCGGATCCATCCTTTTGGAGTGTTCGGCGTCGGCGCGGAGGCGATTTTCGATGACTTGAGAGGTCGTCGGCGGCTTAACGGCCGAAGAGGTGGTCATGATGAAGCCGCCCAGCCGGAGGGTTTGGCCTGGGGCCAGGGCTCCTCCGGAGATGGTATTTTCCTTGACAACAAGGCGGGCCATCAACCCTTTTTTGGACTCACGGAGGAACTCTCAATGAAAGCACCAATGTCGGTGTCAAAACCGGCGGATCTCGGGTAGGGGGTCCCGAACTGTGCGTCTAAGGTTGATGGTAACAGGAGACAGGGGACACAATGTTTACGCAGGTTCGGGCCCTCTCTATGGAGGTAATACCCTACTTCCTGCTTGATTGATCTTGATGAATATGAGTATTACAAGAGTTGATCTACCACGAGATCGTAATGGCTAAAACCCTAGAAGTCTAGCCTATATGACTATGATTATAATGATTGGCCTCTACGGACTAACCCCTCTGGTTTATATAGACCTTGGAGGGGATTAAGGTTGTACAAAGTCAGTTACAGAGAAAGGAATCTTCATATTTGGATGCCAAGCTTGCCATCCACGCAGAGGAGAGTCCCATCCGGACACGGGGGAGAGTCTTCAGTCTTGTATATTCACAACCCATTAATCCGGCCCATGTCCAACAGGACGGACGCCTGAGGACCCCCTAGCCCAGGACTCCCTCAGCGACAGGAAGCTGAAGGACTGTGGAAGTCCCTGCAGAATTCAGATGCATACTTTCTGGTGCAACAACAAGCGCTGGAGGATTTAAGCGCCAAACAAGAGAAAGTTAATAAGCTTGCTAAGCATCTTGCCAGCATTATGGGTACCCAAGATATTGTTTCTTGAGATCTTCTGAAGTGGCTTCAATTCTGAACTTGTTTTGCTTCGGCGTTTATTTGCACTAGTTGCCAACTTTGACAACCAGTGTATATGATATGCTGCTTTGTTCCCTTATTTTGCACTGGTGGTGAACTTTGATGCCCAGTGGATATAATATGTGTAATAGCCGTGATAGCCTGGAGTAAGTTGCTTGCTTATTTATTTCCTTGTTGTCTTGTTTATTTGTTTGCTTGTAGTCAGTGCAGTTCTTTTTTCGCGGTTTGCTAGTGGCCGCAATAACTTATTTTTTAAAACTAGGCCACAATAACCATGGGCTACATATTTACTGTAGTTACCATGGACCTCCTACGGGTCGTAGAAACAATGGAGTAAGGGTCGTAGAAACAACGGGCCTTGTAAGGGCTGTAGAAATAATGGGCCTTCTACGGGCCGTAACATCAATGGGCCTTCTACGGGCCTATGATCGATCGGCCAAACATGGGCCAATAATAGACCGCAGTATGGGCCATAAACGGGCTAGATTTGGAATAGTTCGTTCATGGGCCGACAATAACGGGCCGTCGTTAATCAGCCGTTTTTGATGACGCTATGAAAACGGCCCAACTGATCAATGGGCCGATTGTAACCACGGGCTGAATTTGGCCCACAAGCAGAAAAGGCCAGTAACGGGCCGTAAGTAACCGAATGCTTGAAATAAGCCCAAGAATAAATGGGCCCTGAGAAGGCCGAAAGATAACACGGGTTGGAAATGGCCCAATGGAATAATGGCCCGTTAGTGGGTATGAAGCAATACACTATTCATTGCGGGCCAGATTCACTACGGGCCGTTAATGGGCCAAGAGTTACAAATGGCCTCGTATAGGCCGAAAGACATCATGGGCCATACATGGGCCAGAAGTTACAACGGGCTGGAATCATATTGGATGGCCCTGATGAAGCTACTGGGCTTACTTTTGATAGGCCATAACGGGCTGTGAGTTAGTGGGCCGTAAATGGGCTATATAGGAATAGGCTTTCCGTGGGCCGGCCCGTTACCTTTTGACCAAGTCAAACGGGCCGGCCTTTTCATCAGAATGGGCCTCTGTAGGGCCGTGCCGTGTGTCGACCTATTATAGGCGCCTCCTGTCTAATGAATGGATGACATCTGTCCCAACGGTGAGCCAACACGTGTTTCCTCCGGCCAATGACAATTTTACACGTGGAAAATCCTCTTTGGTCCAGGCTATTAACAGGTTATTGGGTCCAAAACCGGACCCGATAGCTTAACGGCGACCCTTTACGGTGGATATCACGTGTCGGTCACCCTTGACGAAAGCACTTCCATGACGCGCGATTTATCGTCATGGAAGTGGACACTTCCGTGATGATAATTTTGGTAATGTCATGGAACACTTCTCTGACAAAGACAGTATGACTATCTTGATTCTATCATAAAATCGTCATGGATGTACATGCATGACAGAAAACGTGACCTACTCTGACAAACACGTATTATCACGGAAGTGTATTTTTTTGTAGTGAAACTCACTGTCTGAATCAGTTCGGTTTCTTGAGTCTCAACTACAAGCTGAAAGACATCGACCAATTGTCTTTGCGACAAGAAGCGGAAGGATGCGGAAGTCCCTAGAGTATTCATATGCATACTTTCGGTGCAACGACAAGCGTTGGAGTATTTTAGCGCTAAACAGGAAAAAGCTAATAAGCTTGCTAAGCTTATTGCCAGCATGGTGGATACCCAGGGTAGCGTTTCTTGAGCTCTTCTAAAGTTGTTTCAGTTATGGACTTGTTTTGTTGCCATGTTTATTTGCACTGGTGGCCAATTTTGACAGCCAGTGTATGTAATATGCTGCTTTGTTCCCTATATTTGCACTGGTGGCGAACTTTGATGCCCACTGGATGTAATATGTGTAATAGCTGTAATCGGCTAGCGTTAGTTGCTTGCTTATTTATTTCCTTATTGTCTTGTTTAGTTGTTTGCTTGTAGTCACTGCAGTTCTTTTTCCGTGTTTTTCTAGTGGCCACAATAACCTATTTTTGGTAACTAGGCCACAATAATCATGGCAACACACAGACTTTTGTAACCATCGGCCTCCTGCGGGCCGTAGGATCCATGGGCCTTCTATGGGCCGTAGGGTCCATGGGCCTTCTACGGGCCATAGGATCCATGGACTTTCTACGGGCCGTATGATCCATGGGCCTTCTCCGGGCCCTAGGATCCACTAGTCTTCTACGGGTCGTAGGATCCATGGGCCTTCTATGGGGCGTATAATCATTTCGCCAAACATGGGTCGTACTATTCATGGACCATAACGAGTCGTTAATAGGCTGTATTTGATAACGCTATGAAAACAACCTAACGGGTTAACGGGCCACAAACTGGCCGAATGTAACCACGGGCTGAATTTGGCCCACAAATGGAATAGGCCAGTAATGGACCGTAACTAACCGAATTCTAGAAATGAGCCCAAGAATAAATGGGCCCTTAGAAGGCCGAAAGTTAACACGGGCTGGAAGCGGCCGACGGAATAATGGGTCGTTAATGGGTATAAATCGATACACTGTTCATTATGGGCCAGTTTCATCTCGGGCCTTTAATGGGACAAGAGTTACAAAGGGCCTCATATGGGCCGAAAGACATCATGGGCCATACATGGGCCGGAAGTTAAAACGGGCTGGAATCATATTGGATGGCTCAGATGAAGCTATTGGGCTTAATTCCGATAGGCCGTAACGGGTCGGGAGTTAGCGGGCCGTAAATGGGCTATATACGAACAGGCCGTTAACAGGCTTTCTGTTGGGGATATAACTATTTGTGTAAGCCGCCCAGGTGGGGTCGGGTTACGTAAAGAGATTACCAGACAGAAGCCCAAGTCCAAGCATGAACATGGCGTCTGAACAAAGGGGCCTAAGGCCCACAGGCGACTTAAGGCCCGTTGTATTAAACCGCCATAATGGCATGACTTGTATCATAAGGTAGACTTGACTAGTCACCGAGCCGGACATTGTTTATAAGCGGCGGGACTCTGTAAGGCCGCTGGCGTCAACCCGTGTATATAAGGGGCGGCCTGTTGGCGGCTTAGGGCAAGAAACAACCAATCGAGAACCGGGCATAGCGTATCTCGCTCCACGGTCATCGAAACCTCAAGCAATACCAACCCAACTAGGCGTAGGCTTTACCTTCACCGTAAGGGGCGAACTAGTATAAAACCTCTCGTGTCCTTTGTCGATTAACCCCTTTAAGCTTCCTAGTTGCGATGGCTCCACGACTAAGTCCTTTCAAGAGGACATCTGCCGTGACAATTCCACGACAGTTGGCACCCACCGTGGGGCCAGCGACGGTGTGATTTGAGTTCTTGAAGGGCAGCGAAGGGCTCAAGGGATCGTGATGGGCGGATGACCAATAGTCGTCGCGGCAAGATCTACATCGACAACGAAGGCTGGGGCCCCGAGGCCGACTCAATTGAGTATGGGTACCGGGTCCCCTTTGGCGGAATCCATGTCTTCATCGGCCGGATTGGTGAGCCGGGCCCCGAGCCGGACAGCTGCGCCGACCTCATTGAGACGGCTCAGCATGCGAGACCCGCCCGGATTCAATCTACCATGAAGCGTGCTTTTGTGGGCTGTATTCACGGAGAGGCACTTTCTGAAGGATCTAAAGGTGGCGAAGAGACAGCCGTCCCATCAGATGATGATTCGTCCTCCGGTTCAACAGACTCTCTGTATCAGGTCCAAGAAGGCATGCTTGGGGGCTGTTCTGATGACTCTAGCGTTCCAGATTGTTATGAGCCGCCAAGCTGGGCAGTAGTCTTCATGGCCGGTACCCAACCTGGCCAAAACTTGACGGCTGCGACAACAATAACGTCCGGGTCAGGAGCGGCCGGGGCAGGAGGCCCCGCGCACCCGCCGGCTCAGGTGCTAATAGATCTTATGGACAAGTTGACGGCCCTGTTAACCACCATGGTTATTCCTGCAAATCCAGATGAGCATAACGCGGAGGTTGCAAAAGTGCGTGAGGAGATAGCCCTGGCCAAGGAGGCCTTGGCGGCTGAGGACACCAGGCTAGCTGCGGAGCGGGCGGCTTTGGATGCAAGGCGCAGCGACTCGGTCGAGGCTTTCCAGCTTAACATGAGTCTGAATCGTCCAATGAGGTGATGAGAAGGAGACATCGAAGACCAGTCCGTCGCCTCCGGTTTACGATCCTCGGAATCGTTTCACGACACCGGAGCTGGTCCTAGCAATCCGCCGAAGCCAATCAATTTATGACACCCGAGCTAGAGGGCGGTTCAGCCTCGAGAGATGGCACCTCTTCACGGGAGCATGGCCCGCCCGATACATCTGGACACCTCGGGCCACTTTTCCAACCCCATGGAGAACTTGATAGCAGCATCGGCGCGTCTGGTGGCACTTCCAGTAGATGGTAATGACCCGACGGCGGTGGAAACCCAGAGGGTTAGGGATCTTCTTCAGACGGCCTTGGCACAGCAAGAGACCTATTCTTACAGCCGGGACAGGATTCATTCCACTCCTCAGCCTTGGATAGCACCTCATCCAAACCGGAGTCCGAGTTACAGTAGGCACATGGAGTCAAAAGCTTTATCAAGCAATGCCTAGCGTCGCGACCAACCCGGCGGCTATAACCCGGTGCAGGATCGATTGCGTCAGGAGGATGAACGGGCGGCTCAATTAGCGGCTCAGCAGATGGCATATGATGGTCTCCGGAGTATCCAATGACTTACATTGTAGCAGGGTAGCCACTAGAACCGGTGGTGTCCCTTGTGCAGTGCGGCTCTGCGAGATGTGCGTCTGCCCAAGGATTTCAAGGGACCTCAAAAGGTGCCGAATTACACGCCGACTTAATTTACCGGGGCATGGATTGAAAGTTATGAGATGGCCATGGAGTTATTGGAAGTCGAGTGTGCGACAATGGCTAAGTATTTCACCATGATGTTAGATGGAGCGGCCCGATCTTGGTTGAAAAGTTTGCCTCCCAATTCCATCAGTTCATGGGCGAGTTAAAGGCCGGTTTATCCGAACTTTAAGGATACTTGCAAGCAATCTATGTCCATTGTGGACTTGACCAATTATAAGCAGGAGGAGGTGAGTCCACAACTCATTGGATGCGCCGGGTCAAGGAAATAATACATTCATCGATAAGATGGATGCCGCTCTCTTGTACTTATGCTCCATCGAATTGTCGTTTTGTGTCACTGAAGCGTAAGAGGGGCGCTATAAGCATGATTGCAATGACATGGGTACGCTGATAGCGGCTTTGGTTAAATATGCCGATTTTGATACTACCGATGATCATGTGTCTGAGGAGGAAAAGACAGGGAAAGGAAAGAAGAATGGCAACGGAAAGGGTAGCAGCATCACCCGGTAAGTCAAGGTGGCAACAAGCGTAAGCCGAACGATAACCCGGCGTTGGTGGCCAAGGCTAATGCCCAAGGTAATAACAAGAAGCGTAAGGGGAGAGCACCCCCTCGATCTGGTGGCTCAGGTCCTTCTCTCGAATAGCTTCTGAATGAGCCTTGTCCGAAACACGGTACTCGGGAAAATCCTGCCACCCACTTATGGAAGGACTGCGCGATCATGAAGGCTTTCAAGAATTCAAACATGTTTGATGGCAATCACGGATCGGCGGTTCAGGGCAGGTGGTTTCCATGGCCGGGTGGCGGCTCAAGTTCGGTTTTCAAGGTGGCCAAGGTGGCTATAATCGGCATCGGTCTGGTCAAGGAGGACAGCAAAGAAGCAGCATCGAGTTATCGAGCCATCCAAAACAGTTGAAGCGTGAGCGCATACCATGTGTTTACCACTAACGTATAAGCGTGACGGAAGGTTCATAAAGGGCTGTGAATTCGGTTGAGCTGGCGGTTCCCGTTATCGAGGTGGTCGAGCAGCCGATCATTTGGAGTAGAGAAGATCACCCCTCCGGGTTGATAACCCGGTCGATTAACCTTGGTGGTGGCCCTCGGGTTGGTGGATATAAATTCACTAAGGTGCTCATGGACGGCGGAGCAGCATCAATATTCTCTATTATGAGACCTTTCGCTGTATGGAGTCGTGATAAGGACTTGAGGGCGTCTAACACTGTTTTTCATGGGGTGGTACGGTAAGTCGGCATATCCGTTGGAAAGATCGAGTGGAAGTGGCTTTTGGAGCGAATATGATTCGGGCTGAGAAGGCGGCGTTTGAGGTAGTCAAAATCAGAGCCCATATCACGCTCTGTTTGGACGGCGGCTTATGCCAAGTTTATGGCATGGCCGTGTTATGTTTATCTGCAGCTCAAGATGCCGGGTTACAAGGGCACCATCACTATGCATGGGAGTCGAAAGGTGGCCTTGGAGTGCGAGGAGAGGCGTCGCGACTTATGATGAATCCGTTTGTCTTTGAAGAGGAGCTGAAGTTGTATCAAACTAATGTTGACCCGGCAGATATGACCTCTTTGAAGAAGCCAACCCACGAGCAAGACTCGGCGTTGAAATTTAAGTCGGCCGCCGAGACAAAACTGGTCGACTTCACTCGGCGACTCTTCCAAGCGATTCGACATCGGTACCAATTTGGATCCCAAATAGGAAGCGCGCTCATCGAGTTCATCCGTGAGAACGGGACATCTTTGCATGGAAACCTTCTGACATGCCGGGTGTCCCGAGAGAACTCGCTGAGCACACTCTTAATATTGATCCAAAATATAAGCCGGTCAGGCAGTTTCTCCGGCGATTCAATGAGGAAAGGCGAAAGGCTATAGGGGAGGAGGTCGCTCGGCTCTTAGCGGCCGGGTTCATCGTGGAAGTTTTTCACCGGAGTGGTTGGCTAACCGGTGCTTGTGCTCAAGAAGAACGGCACTGGCGGATGTGTGTGGACTACATGGGCTTAAATAAAGCTTGTCCGGCTGATCCTTTGCTCTACCCGCATTGATCAAATCATCGATGCCACGGCGGGTTCGAAGCGGTTGAGTTTTTGGATGCTTACTCTGGTTATCATCAGATCAAGATGGCGATTAAGGACCAGGAGAAGGCGGCTTTCATTACTCCATTTGGAGCCTTACGCTATGTGTCTATGCCGTTTGGGCTCAAAAGTGCCCAGCGACTTATCGGCGGTGTGTGCAGAATTGTCTCCACAATCAGATTAGGCGCAATGTTCATGCTTATGTGGATGACATTGTGGTGAAGTCGAGAGAAGAAACCTTGATCTCCGACTTAAAGGAAACCTTTGACAATCTCGGGTCTACAAAATGATGCCTAACCGGACAAGTGTGTATTTGGTGTACTGCAGGCAAACTTTTGGGATTCTGGTCTCAAGCAGGGCATTGAAGCTAACCGGAGAAGATCAAAGCGATTACCTCTCTAGCTAAACCGGTGTGCATCAATGATGTTCAGCGACTGGCGGGTCGCGTTGCTGCTTTAAGCCGATTCATAAGCCGGCTAGGGGAGAAGGCTCTACCGCTGTATCAGATGATGAAGAAAACAGACACCTTTGTCTGGAGTAAGGCTGCTGATGCTGCCTTTGAAGATTTAAAGAGATAATTGGCTGAGCCGCCAGTTCTCGCAGCTCCGATTGATAAAGTGCCATTGCTACTATATGTTGCTACTAACTCATGTGCTGTTAGTGTGGCCATTGTGGTGGAGCGTAAGGAGACTGGCAAGGAGCATCTAGTTCAGCGGCTGGTTTATTACATCAGTGAGGTGCTCATAGAGTCCAAGCAAAGGTATCCGCATTGGCAGAAATTTGTTTATGGGGTGTTCATGGCAAGCCGGAAGCTAAAGCAGTACTTCTTGGGTCATCCTATAACTGTGGTAAGTTTAGCCCCCTTGGGAGACATCATCCAGAACAGGGAAGCCACAGGACGAGTTGCCAAGTGGGCCATCGAGCTTGGGCCTCACGGTTTGAAGTATATGCCGCGCACAGCTATCAAGTCTCAAGCCCTAGTGGACTTTATCAATGATTGGGCGGAGTTGCGGGCACGGAGGAGAAGCGGATAACACGTATTGGACTATTCACTTCAATGGGTCGAGCGGTTGGAAGGCTCGGGTGGAGTCGTTTAACTTCCCGAGGTGACAAATTTTGTTATGTGCTATGGCTTATGTTTCCTGTACTAACAATGCAGCTGAATCGAGGCTTTACTCCATGGCCTCCGGATGGCCAAAAGATGAATTTGAGCTGGGTAAGATGTTTGGGCGATTCAGACCTCGTCGCTCGGCGGTGTCGAGCACGTGGGATTCTAAGGATTCCCTTATGGCGGCTTATCGTCGTGAAGTTGATCACGGTGTTGGGCACTTCAAAGGTTATCAAGTAGAGCACATTGGTCGGAGGAAGAATGAGGCGGTGATGCTTTAAGCGGTGGGGTCTCGGCGTAAGCGGTGCCGCCTAATACTTTTCTTGACATTTTGCATAACACTTCTGTCAGAGTGCCTACAGAGGAAGAGATTGCAGTGCCAGACCCAGAGGCGCAGCTGGTGGTGGCTCTCCATGCCATCCGGACTGGACGGTTCCATACTTAGCCTATATGACCCGGGGAGAGTTGCCTGAGGACGAGACCTTGGAAAGACAAATCATTAGGCGGTCCAAATCCATGACGATTGTTCATGGCGAGTTGCATCACCGCAGCGTCACTGGGGCGTTTCAACGTTGTGTATCACCTACGGAGGGTCAGGAGATACTTCGTGAGATTCATGAAGGTGATTGCGGTCATCATATCGGTTCAAAGTCTCTGGTAGCCAAGGCTTTTCGTCATGGTTTTTATTGGCTGACGGCTCATCGCGATCGGAGGATCTGGTCAACAAATGTGACGGATGTAAAAAATTCTCACGACGAGCTCATGTGCGGCTCAAGAATTGAGGATGATTCCAATTACTTATGCATTTGCGATGCAGGGGGCTTGATATGGTTGGACCTTTCAAAAGGTCTAAAGATATGAAGACACACTGTTGGTGGCAATGGATAAATTCACCAAGTGGGTTGAAGCAGAGCCGGTCAGTAAGTGTGACGCAGCCATGGCGGTTCAGTTTATCAAAAGGTGATCTTTCGTTTTGGTTTTCCGCACGCATATTATAGCGATAATGGTACTAATCTCTCCAAGGGTGCCATGGAAGAGTTACATCAACAAGAGCACATCCGCTTGATGTTTGGCTGTTGCTCACCCCGAGTCTAATGGTCAGGCAGAAAGAGCTAATCAAGAGATCTTGAAAGGTATCAAACCCCGGCTTTTAGTTCCCTTATAGCGAACTCCGGGTTGTTGGGTGGAGGAGTTACCCTCTGTGCTATGGAGCATCAACACAATGCCTAACAGGTCTATTGGTTATACACCTTTCTTCATGGTGTACGGAGCAGAGGCGGTTCTGCCAAGTGACATCCGGCATGATTCACCTCGGGTGGCGGCTTATGTTGAGGCTGATAATGAAAAAGCTCGTCAGGATGCACTTGACTTGTTGGATGAAGAGCGAGATTTGGCGATAGCCCGCTCGGCGATTTACCAGCAAGACCTACGCCGTTATCACAGCCGCCGGGTTAGAAGCAGAACTTTCCAGGAAGGTGATTTAGTGCTCCAGCTCATCCAGGATCAATCTGATATGCACAAGTTGTCCCCTCCTTGGGAAGGACCTTTCGTGGTCAGCAAGAATCTCAACAACGGGTCATATTACCTCATTGATGTTCGATAGCACAAAGACTCACGTAAGTCGGAGGAAGAGACCCGCCGGCCGTGGAACATAGCGCATCTCAGGCCCTACTATACTTAAGCCACCGGCTTTCAGAGTATATTTGTTTTTCTTTTTTAGCAATGTATATATTATATAAAGTAATAAAGCAGGACCTCTTTCCTTTCCATCCTACAAGTTTTATGTGTCTCCTTTACCAGGTGGTGGAAACGACTAACAGGGAGCGGATCATATCTGAATCCGGTTTTCCCTTTGGTCCGGCTTATGATCATATCTGAATCAAGCCATGGTCACTTGGGGGCTTCCTGTTCAAACATAGGTCGTATTCGAACCAAAGAGAACATAGTTGTCAATACCCAATTGATTGGCACACTGCCAAACCCACTAGGGGGCTTCTTGATCATATTTGAATCATAGCTTAACCTCTTTGGGTATGACGTGGATCGTATTCGAATCAGCATCATTAAACAACTCTCATGGTCACTTGGGGGCTTCCTGTTCAAACATAGGTCGTATTCGAACCAAAGAGAACATAGCTGTCGATACCCACTTGATCGGCATCGCCAAAGCCATTGGGGGCTATATGATCGTATCCGAATCTTAGCTTAACCCATTTGGAATGGTTCTACTAATCGTATTCGAATCAGAGGCCTTTGAAAATTAGGTTTACCTTATTCTATAAGAGTGAATAATATTAAGGGCCAGGTAAACATTATATGTGCCAATTTTCAGAAGTTAAGTATAACTGTCTGTTTTTTGGGAACATGTAAGCCGGTGATGTACACCTTAAACCGCCTGATACTTATGATGTTTTGGTTCATACTCTGGGTTAATATTATTTTACACGACCCATGATGTGGTGAGATGCCAAAGGAATTTTTTTTATACACAGGGTAAAGCAAAAAGCTTTTGGATGTTAAGAAGCAATTCAAGCAAGCCGGCAGTGCACAACAATAGCGTCTTGAGACATTGTTAAGCACCACAAACATCTTGTGAAGGCATGACAGAGTTAAGAAGTGTTTCTACCCTATTACAAGACTCCCGAGTCTGAATAATGAGGCATTATTTTTCAAAGACTTAGTGCGGCGGGTTACTCCTTTGGTGGACTTGGCGAATCCGGGTTATCCTTCTCCGCCTCTTAAATCGCTGCTTTGTCTGGAAGGTTGACGAGGTCGATCAATGCCGCTTAAGGCTTCAAATTCAGCTTCATCATCTATTAAACTGGTCGGGTCAACTTCAGGAGCAAAGGTATGCTTACGAGTTGGAGGGATCAGGCTGACATCATCATAATGCGGAGTTGGAATCCTCTGGTTTTCGTTGTCATAACCCGGCTGGTACTTTGTAAGATCAATATCGTTGCCGATGATGGTGGCCACAGGATGTACGACTCTCACACAGGTGGTGAATTCTGATTCATTGAATGCAGAGCCGTACACCTTTAAGCTAGGATATCCAAGAGCAACATCGCCTAAGTCTAGCTCTGGAGCCAACGCTTTGGCCCGGCTTAAGGCGGCTATGGCCCCGGCTCTACCAGATGCTCGCCTTAACTCCTGAATCCGTTGAGGTAACACGACAAGCCGTTTGAGCACATCCTGCAGGAGATAAGGAGTATCATTTGATAAAGCCACAGCGCCAAAGCATCGTTGTGACTGGTGTCTGTTGTTCCACTAGAGTGTACACCGCCTTAAGCAATCGGCATATTACGCTTCAGGTTGGTACTCCTAGGACCTGTGTTTATACATATAAGATTAAGCCGGAGATCATGTCTGAAACAGTTATCAAATGAATCATGGTGATGTTCAAAAGTTACACATAGTAACTTACCGAAAATTGCTGAGACCATCTGGGATATCACGGTGCTTTAAGCGGACAATTCGGCAGATTGCTTGACAAGAGCTGCTTCGCTATCTCGGCCGGGTCACAAGTGAAGATTTTTCATCCATGAGGCCTTCTTCTCGCGTCAAAATCCTTCTTCAACTTTTCTTGCTCAGAGATGCTGAATGCGAATTTGGAGTCGGCTTTTTGAATCTCAAGGTCTTGGGCCGCCAGCCGGGTCTTCAGGTTAGTAATCTGCAATTCGAATTGACTGGTGGAGACCTGCAATAACGCCGGGTTACAAGTAAGGTTATGGTAAGGTATTATTAAAGTCTCAAGTACTTTACAAGTAAAGACCCTTGACATTTGGGGGCTAATGTATGCTGAAGAAAATTTTACTTTATAATGTCAGATTATGAATATTAAAGTCTCAAGCACTTTACAAGTAAAAATACTTGACACTTGGGGGCTAATGTGTATCGCTTCTTTAAAAGTTTCTATATTACAGCCGGGTTAAATATACTTTCTTGTGAACCGGGTGAGCTAACAGTAAGCCGGTATCTAAGTCTCGGCATATTTACCTATAAGCGATGACTTGGGGCTGGTCTGATAAGTAAGATTCAGGAGAAATAATATAAGTTATACCTCAGATTTATCTTGTATCTGTTTCACCATGTCAATTTCAGTGTCGGCTGTTATGCACTTGATTCAGATAGCTTCGAGACTATATCGCCAATGCTTAAGTGGGCATAATCAGCGATGTCCTGTTTGGTCTTCCGGCTTTTGACAAGTTCTTCCTTAGCGGTACACCTGGCAAGAAAAGTAGGCCGCCCCGGCTCAACATACTGGCTTTTCAAGAATTCAACTTCCGGTTCAGCCGTCCGGACCGGGCTAGGAATTTCCGGCTTATCGGAGCTATCAAGAGTGCTTTCTTGAGGCGGGTCGGAAGATGGTGTCGGAATTTCATGGGCCGGCTCAGGAGGAGGTTGATGAGTAGAAGCATCAGGGGCAGTGGTTCCGGGTTCCGGCTCCATTGCTACCGGGTCTTCAATCGGCTTATTCTTCTTTGCCCTATCACTGGGCTTCGCCTGCACACTGTGAATAAAACAAAGGGATGAGTACAAAATATGAGTAAGGCAAAGCATGAGGATAACAAAGGTACATTACCCAAGGGCAGTCTTGAAGGCCGGCATGTTGGATTGCATAGACTACGCGAGAAGAAGGAGAGGTATCGATAATTGGAGTCGAGATGAATTGAGAGGCGGCGAATTAAACCCGCCAAAGGATAAGCAGAGCATAAGCGGAGATGACCTCGATTCGGCGCTTCACCTTCGTCGAGTAAGCGGAAGAGAGCTCTACATCCTTACTTGTCCGGGTTTGCCTCCGGTTCTCAAGCTGTTGTTGCTTCAAAAGAAATTGAGGATCTTGATAAGCTAAGGGATGTGAAAATCTTACTTTCCGGATCACCCGCCGGGTTTTGTGCTTTGGCAAAGGCTCTAAGTCGGAGGAAATTATAGTTACCTCTTCGCCATGAGCTTGGCTGTTTCCAGTGTCTTCCTGAAAGGCGGAAATATCAATAAAATAGTAACAAAGGAGTTAAAGAGAATAAGGGATTACCTCTTCCTCATCTGAAGAAGAGTCACCCAATTTGAGCAATTCAGAGGCGATGGGTTTCTTCTTTTTTGAAGTCCCCGTCTTGGCGTTTTTCCTTTCATTTTTCTTGGCTGCTCTGGCTTGTTGGGCGGCCTCGTGGTCATATTTGACTTTCCAGAAATCATCACTGGCCTGTGGGAAAGATAAGGAATTATAAGTACAAGGAGGTAAACATATTAAAGAGTTTTTATTAAGATTGGTAACTTGCTGCAGGGGGCGGGTTCTTTTTGCAGAAGGGAAGTAACCCGAAGGTGTTGTTGATAATGATACCCTCCTTCAAAGAAGGATCGGGTTGTAGCATCTGCCACATCATCTGGTAAGTCGTCGGGCTGTGGCGCATTGGGTCGTTCGTTACTTTGTATAGGTGCACATTAAGCGGAGCGGCGGCTTAATGGGAGTATCGTAAGTGACCCAGACCGGACTAAGTCAATGCCGTTTAAACCATTTCCCGAAGAGCTTTAATCTTCTTGATGGTGGGGTTGAGCGCGGACATTCAACAATGGTCATTTTATCCGCCCAAATGATGGTTGGACTCAAAGCGCGCGAAGCGCGAAAGCCAAGAGGCGGCTCATCATCCGGAGAAGTATCTTGACAGTAGAACCATGGTGGTTCCAATATTTGGGGTGACTCGGCAGCTCGGCATAAGGAAGCGACAGTCTCTCCGTCATTGGATCGAGATACCGCCAAGTTCAAGACTCGGCCCGTTAGTGCGCTCATTCGCGGTTCAAGTAAAACAGTTCTCCGAATAAGAGCAGGCTTGGCTCCTCTCCGGTACACCTCACGAAGACTTAGAAATTGCAAAGATTGGACACGAAATTGGGTCCAATGTCTTGAGTCTAAGGTCAAAGAAATTTAAAACTTCTCTGAAGAACTTTGAGCCGGGAGGGGCAAATCCCTGGCTCATGTGATTCGTGAAAACTATTACCTCCCCTTCTTTGGGTTGAGGCTTCTCTTCAGATGGGTCAGGGACGCGATAAGACATGACTTCCTTCTTTGGCAAATGAACAGACTTCACAAATTCAGCCAGTTTGCTTTTAGTGACAGTGGATGGGACCCGATTCTTGCAGATTACAGGAGCTTTGGTCGACTTAGGCGCCATGACAACAGATTGACCTATTACAAAATAAGAAGTTCCGGTTTAAATTTTAACCCGGAAGAAAATATCAAATTATGAAGGTAGCGGCTTAAAGGGGCCTAATGACATAAGGATAATTGAGCAACATTATTTAAGCCGCCACAAGTGTTAACAACAGTTCAAAAGTTTTAAAGACACGAGAAGGCGCCAAGGTTCACAGATCAAGTGGAATACGTTAAAGCGGATACAGACGGTTATGTTAAAGGCATTTAACATAAGAAGTCTTCGGGTGATAAAACAGGTTTCATAATCTTACGCTATGATTTGAGATCAAAGAGCTGTTACGATAAGAAGTTTTCTAGACCTAAAACCGGCGCAGATCGTTCATAGGCTTGAATAAGGCCTTCATACAGAGAAAAGATCGCCATTATCAAGATAAGAGGCAAAAACAACTACCGCAGCTGTTTTATGTCATTCTCGATCGAAAGTGGTATCTAGGAGGAAAAGCTAACAAGGAAATGGCTCTAATGGTGATGAACTGTGGTGAACTCGAAGAAGCTCTTTTGCAGATCTAGGCAGGGAAGGAAAGGAAACTTACAGGTCTGGAGGGGCTGCGGAGGTTCGCCGATGTGTTTCGGTCGATTCAGGTCGATCTGGTGGCTGGGTCGGTGAAGAGAGAAGCTTGACGGCGGCGGCGGGCGGAGCTCGAGAGGAGGCAAGAGGAAGAAGACGGATCGAAGGGTGAAAATGAAACCTAGGTTGCGCCTATTTATAAGGAGAGCATAAGCGAGGCGGCACGGGAAGCGAGGAGATAAGAATTATTATCCAGCCGCCCCCCGCCTCGAATTCGAACGGACAATAAAGGCAGAGATCCGTTGGGCGATACAACGGAGTAAAAAGAAAAGATGATGTCATGACGGGTTAACACGGATCCAAAGAATGATGTCACGGCGGGTTAAAGAAAGTCTTTTGCGCAGTCAGAAGACTTAAGATTTATGCTTTAAGTTATTTTAAGATTGACATGAACAGGTTCAAATCAATCTGGGGCCTAATGTTGGGGATATAACTATTTGTATAAGCCGCCCAGGTGGGGCCGGGTTACGTAAAGAGATTACCAGACAGAAGCCCAAGTCCAAGCGTGAAGATGGCGTCTCAACAAAGGGGCCTAAGGCCCACAGGCGACTTAAGGCCCGTTGTAGTAAACCGCCATAATGGCATGACTTGTATCATAAGGTAGACTTGACTAGTCACCGAGCCGAACATTGTTTATAACTCTGTAAGGCCACAGGGCATCAACCCGTGTATATAAGGGGACGACCTTTTGGCGGCTTAGGGCAAGAAACAACCAATCGAGAATCGGGCATAGCGTATCTCGCTCCCTAGTCATCGAAACCTCAAGCAATACCAACCCAACTAGACGTAGGCTTTACCTTCATCGTAAGGGGCCGAACTAGTATAAAACCTCTCGTGTCCTTTGTCCCGATTAACCCCTTTAAGCTTCCTAGTTGCGATGGCTCCACGACTAAGTCCTTGCAAGAGGACATCTGCCGTGACAATTCCACGACACTTTCCGTGGGCCGGCCCATTACCTTTTGACCCAGTCAAATGGGCCGGCCTTTTCGCCGGAATGGGCCTCTGTTGGGCCATGCCACGTGTCGATGTATCATAGGCGCCTCCTGTCCAATGAGTGGATGACAGCTGTCCCAACGGTGAGCCAACACATGTTTCCTCTGGCCAATGAGAATTTTACACATGGAAAATCCCCATTTGTCCGGGCTATTAACGAGTTATCGGGTCCAAAACCAGACGCGATAGCTTAACGGCGACCTGTTACGGTGGATGCCACGTGTCGGTCACCCTTGACGAAAACACTTCTATGACGCGTGATTTATCGTCATGGAAGTGGACACTTCCGTGATGATAATTTTGGTAATGTCATGGAACACTTCTACGACAGCACAGGTATGACTATCTTGATTCTGTCATAAAATCGCCATGGATGTACATGCATGACAGATAACGTGACCTACTGTGACAAACACGTATCATCACGGAAGTGTATTTTTTTTGTAGTGTTAGTAGCAACGATACATACATGTCGGTTCCACTTCTGTCACTGGGATCAAGCACCGTAAGATTGAACCCACTACAAAGCACCTCTTCCCATTGCAAGATAAATAGATCAAGTGGGCGAAACAAAACCCAGATATCAGAGAAGAAATACGAGCCTATAAGAGATCATGCATAAAAGAGATCAAAGAGACTCAAATACTTTCATGGATATAGAAAGATATGACTGATCATAAACACAAAGTTCATCAGATCCCAACAAACACACAGCAAAAGAGTTACATCATATGGATCTCCAAGAGAACATTGTATTGAGAATTCAGCGAGAGAGAGGAAGCCATCTAGCTACTAACTACGGACCCGAAGGTCTACAAAGAACTACTCACGCATCATCGGAGAGGCACCAATGGAGGTGGTGAACCCCATCCGAGATGGTGTCTAGATTGGATCTGGTGGTTCTATACTCTGTGGAGGCTGGATCAATATTTCATCGACTCCCCTAGGGTTTTGGGAATATTGTGGTATTTATAGAGCAAAGAGGCGGTCCGGGGGGCACCCGAGGTGGACACAACCTACCAGGGCACGCCTAGGCCTCCTGGCGCGCCCTGGTGGGTTGTGCCCTCCTCAGGGCACCCCCAGGTGCAGCCAGGGCCGACTATGTTTCTTCTGGTCCAAAAAAAATCTCTGTGAAGTTTCGTTGCATTTGGACTCCGTCTGATATTGATTTCCTACGATGTAAAAAACATGCAGAAAACAGCAACTGGCACTTTGCACTATGTCAATAGGTTAGTACCAAAAAATGATATAAAATTATTATAAAACATCCAAGATTGATAATATAACAGCATGGAACAATAAAAAATTATAGATACGTTGGAGACGTATCAGCATCCCCAAGCTTAACTCCTACTCGTCCTCGAGTAGGTAAGTGATAAAAACAGAATTTTTGATGTGGAATGCTGCCTAACATGTCATATCATATATATTCTTTTCTTTATAGCATGGACATTTGGACTTTTATGTGATTCAAAGCAATAGTCTAGTTTTGACATGATAATTTAGATACTCAAGCATATCAACAAGCAACCAAGTGTTTCAAAATACCAATGCTAAAATAAGTTATCCATATCCCATCATGCTCAACCATTGATCCATTCATGAAACACACCCGCATACTAGCTACACCCAATAATCAAGTACAATCATATTGCATCCTAGTTGGTGCTTTTATAAGAGAAGATGGAAACTCAAATTCAAAATAAAAATTGCGTAAAGTAAAAGAAAGGCCCTTCGCAGAGGGAAGTAAGGATTTGTAGAGGTGCCAGAGCTGAAAGCGAAAAACTTAGAGATAAAAACATTTTGGGAGGTGTATCCATCCCACCAACGAAAACAACTTAGAGTTCCCAACACTTTCCATGCTAGATATAACATAGGCGGTTCCCAAACAGAAAATAAAGTTTATTCCTTTTTCCACCATACTTTCACTTTCCATGGCTAGCCGTATCCACGGCTGCCCTTCATACCACCATTTTCCAAGGAATTTATTATTTGACAACATAAAGTAAATTCATTTTTTCATTTCGGGACTGGGCATCCCTAAAACCTTTGCCTTACTCTCGTGCAATGACAAGTGAATAAACACTCATCGTGAGAATAACACATCCAGCATGGAAAATATTAGCCACCCCTCACCGCTCCGCGAGCGAAACAAACACACAAAAGAGAAGTTTATTTTGAAAACTAGAGATGGCACATGCAAATTTGCTTCGAACAGCAAAAGAATACCGCATATAGGTAGAGATAGTGGACTCATGTGGCAAAACTGGTTTAAAGGATTTTGGATGCACAACTAGAGATCATACTTATTGCAAAATGAAGGCTAGCAAAAGATTGAGAAGCGAGCAACCAAGAAACGAATAATCTCATAAGAAAGCATTAAGCATAATTAACACCAAATAATGCACCATAAGTAGGATATAATTTCAATGCATGACTATTGACTTTCATGCTTGCATAGGGAATCACAAACCTTAACACCAATATTCTTACTAAAGCATAATTACTCATCAACACAACTCACATATCACATCATCATATCTCAAAACTATTACTAAGAATCAAGTTTATTTTGTCCAACAATCTTCATGAAAGTTTTTATTATATCCTTCTCGGATATCTATCACTTTGGAACTAATTTTCATGTGTTGCTTTTCATAAGCTCAAACAAATATAAGTGAAGATCACGAGCATAATTTTTTTCTTTCTCTCAAAATAATTTAAGTGAAGTGAGAGAGAATTTCTTGAAAATTTTACTAACTCTCAAATAAATCTAAGTGAAGCAAGAGTGAATTTCTTCAAAAATACTAAAGCACACCATGCTCAAAAAGATATGAGTGAAGCACTAGAGCAAGTCCAGAGCTCATAAAAGATTTAAGTGAAGCATAGAGAGCAATTCTAACAAGTCATGGAATAATTTGGCTCTCTCAAATAGGTGTATCCAGCAAAGAATCAAGACTTAAAACACAAAATAAAACAAGCAAAGACTCATATCATACAAGACGCTCCAAGCAAAACACATAGTATGTGACGAACAAAAATATAGCTTCGAGTAAAATACCGATGGTCGTTATAAGAAAGAGGGGATGCCACTCGGGGGGATCCCCAAGCTTAGTTGGTTGCTCATTTTTGGATAATAGCTTGGGATGTCGGGGCATCCCCAAGCTTAGGCTCTTCTATCCTTCTTTCATACATCGTAAGATAACCCAAAACTTGAAAACTTCAATCACACAAAACTCAACAAAACCTTCGTGAGATCCGTTAGTAAAAGAAAGCAAACCACTACTATAAATACTGTATCAAACCAATTCATATTTTATTTTTGCATTATATCTACTGTATTCCAACTTTTCTATGGCAAAAACTCATCAAAGAAATACATAGAGCCATCAAAATAAGCACACAACGCAAAGAAAACAGAATATATCAAAACAGAACAGTCTGTAGCAATCTGACTATTTTGAATACTTCTATAACTCCAAAAATTCTGAAAAAATTAGTAAGACCAGGGTAATTTGTATATTAATCTTCTGCAAAAAGAATTGGAATTTTATCACGCTCTAGTGACTTTTAACAATTCTTTTCGTGAGTGCATAAGTTTCTATTTTTCAGCAAGATCAAACAACTATCAACCAAGAAGACCCTGAAGGTTTTACTTGGCACAAAAACTAATTAAAACACAATCATAACAGTAGAATAATTGTGCAAACACACAAGAACAAAAAGCAAAAAGCAAAAATAAATTTTATTCATTGGGTTGCTGATATGTCTCCATCGTATCTATAATTGTTGATTGCTCCATGCTACTTTATCTACTGTTTTGGACTATATTGGGCTTTATTTTCCACTTTTGTATTATTTTTGGGACTAACCTATTAACCGGAGGCCCAGCCCATAATTGTTGTTTTTTTGCCTATTTCAGTGTTTCGAAGAAACGGAATATCAAACGGAGTCCAAACGGAATGAAACCTTGGGAGCGTGATTTTCTCACGAGCGTGATCCGGAGACTTGGACCCTACTCCAAGAAAGTGAGGCGGTCACGAGGTGGGGCGCCCCTGCCTCGTGGGACCCCTGTTGCTCCACCGACGTACTCCTTCCTCCTGTATATACCTACGTACCCCCAAACGATCTGAACAGGAGTCAAAAACCTAATTCCAGCGCCGCAACTTCCTGTATCCACGAGATCCCATCTTGGGGCTGTTAGGAGCTCACGGAGGGGCATCCACCATGGAGGGCTTCTACATCATCACCATAGCCCCTCCGATGAAGTGTGAGTAGTTTACTTCAGACCTTCGGGTCCATAGCTAGTAGCTAGATGGCTTCTTATCTCTTTTTGGATCTCAATACAATGTTCTCCCCCTCTCTCGTGGAGATCTATTCGATGTAATCTTCTTTTTGCGGTGTGTTTGTTGAGACCGATGAATTGTGGGTTTATGATCAAGATTATCTATGAAAAATATTTGAATCTTCTCTGAATTCTTTTATGTATGATTGGTTATCTTTGCAAGTCTCTTCGAATTATCCGTTTGGTTTGGCCAACTAGATTGGTAATTCTTGCAATGGGAGAAGTGCTTAGCTTTGGGTTCAATCTTGTGGTGTCCTTTCCAAGTGATAGAAGGGGCAGCAAAGCACGTATTGTATTGTTCCCATCGAGGATAACAAGATGGGGTTTTTATCATATTGCATGAATTTATCCCTCTACATCATGTCATCTTGCTTAAGGCGTTACTCTGTTTTTAACTTAATACTCTAGGCGCATCTTTGGATAGCGGTCGATGAGTGGAGTAATAGTAGTAGATGCAGGCATGAGTCGGTCTACTTGTCTCGGACGTGATGCCTATATACATGATCATACCTAGATATTCTCATAACTATGCTCAATTCTGTCAATTGCTCAACAGTAATTTGTTCACCCACCATAGAATACTTATGCTCTTGCACTACAAAAAAATACACTTCGGTGATGATACGTGTTTGTCATAGTAGGTCGCATTTTTTGTCATGCATGTACATCCATGACAAATTTATGACAGAATCAAGATAGTCATACATGTGATGTCATAGAAGTGTTCGATGACATTACCAAAATTATCATCACGGAAGTGTCCACTTCCATGACGATAAATCGCGCGTCACAGAAGTGCTTTCGTCAAGGGTGACCGACACGTGGCATCCACCGTAACAGAACGCCGTTAAGCTATCGGGTCGGGTTTTGGATCCGATAACCCGTTAACAACCCGACCAATGGGGATTTTCCGTGTAAAATCATCATTGGCTAGAAAAACACGTGTCGGCTCATCGTTGGGACAGATGTCATCCACTCATTGGATGAAGGCGCCTATGATACGTCGACCGTGGCACGGCCAATCAAGTTTAAATGGGCGGCCCAACTAAAGGCCCACAAGATTTGGCGGCCCATAATGGGCCGGCCCAGTTAAAGGCCCACGAGATTTTGCGGACTATAATGGGATGGCCCAGCTAAAGGCCCACAAGATTTCGCGGGCCATAATAGGCTGGCCCAGGTAAAGGCCCACAAGATTTTTGTGTGCCATAATGGGCCGTCCCAGGTAAAGGCCCACAAAATTCTTGCGGATCATAATGGGCCGGCCCAGCTAAAGGCCCACGAGATTTCACCGACATTAATGGGCCGGCCCAGCTATAGGCCCACAAGATTTTGAGGACCCTACTAGGCCGGCCCATTAACTGGCTGCCATGTTTTGGGCCAAATGTCGGCCCATAATTGATCCTGTCCATTAATGGCCTGCCATGTTCCGGGCCTAGTAATGGCCCATATAAGATCCGGCCCGTTAAAAGCCTCCCACTTTTTGGGCCAAATCACGGCCCAGATCAGGTCCGACCCTTTAAGAGGCTTTGGGCTCAATTATGGCCCATATCAGATTCGGCCCGTTGACTGGACGCTATGCTTTTCGGACCACTTGCTAAAGGACCATTTATTAATTCGGCCTGATATTAGTTTCGGCCTATTAAGGGCCCATTTAACATTTCGGCCCTATATTAATTTCGGCCTGTTAAAAGCCCGTCATATAGTTGGGCCTAACTATGGCCTGGTTTGCATCCGGCCTGCTCGCAGCCGATATCTGATTGGGACAAACAAGGACCGAGACAACTTTGGCATGTTAAAAGCTCGTGAATTGATTCGCACAATCATGGGCCGGGGTCCATTTCGGGCTGCCGCCGGCCCGTGAGCTATTCGGCACGTTTTAGGCCCAGCCTACTTCTCAACCTCCTAAAAGCCCATTGAGTTTTCTTGCGAAAAGAGGGCCGGGGGTTACTCGGCCTATTAAAGGCCTGAATCTACTAGTGGGCCAGTTTGACGGGGCCCATGATGCGGATCATACATCGTGATTGCATGACGGCCCGATTATGTACCGTAATTTTACGGTTTGGCTGGTTTACTGCGAAGACAGGATATATATACAGTAAAATAACTGCAGCATCGTGAATAAGAAAAAACCTAGACTATACAATAAAGAAATTACGGCATATTACATCCACTAGGCATCAAAGTTCGCCACTATGATAATAAAGCACAAGCAGACAGCAGATTACATACACTGGGCATCAAAAATCGCCACCAATGCAAATAAACACGCCAACAAAATAATATACAAAACAGATAGCACTTCAATAGAGTTCAAAAAAGGTTAGCCCTGCTGGGGAGCTGCAGCGCAAGCAGCTGAGCAAGATGATGAGACTGCGCTTGTTCAACACTTATATCTTCCTCACTCTGAAAGATAAACAAGGCAAGACGGATGCGGGTTTTGCACATAAAAGTATCGAGTCTTGACAATTCATCACATTTCTTGCTAACGAATAAAATGACACAGATTTAAAATTGCATTAACACAATATGGTATTGTTCAGGTCAAGACATGGCAGGAATTGACATTGTGAAGGAGTTGGCGACTTCACGACACCTTTGGATTACAGATCAAGAACTCATAAGTATCAATGGTTAGTGTGATGTCAATTTATCCCATTTCAGATTGGCAAATAAAGAGGCAGTTTAAATAACGGTAGAATGATATGACATTGTTCATAGTTATGTGATTTCATAGACGATTACCTCATCACAGGAGCGAGACGATTGCATAACAAGGTTTTTCCATTCAATGTCTTCTAAATTTAGCACGGAGACTTCACGGAAATTCGTTTATAGACTTGCCATCAAAGTGTGATTTCCTCAGGTAACACCGATACTGCTGCAATGCTTCCTTGAAAAGCACAAGCAAGCTTTGCTCGTCATGACTATCCAGATTGACCCTCACCTAGTTACAACAATGTAATGTAAATCATTGATGTGTTCGATCAGCAGAAAACAGGAAAATAATAACCATGAATAATAGCACTTACACGTAAGTTGGACATGAAGATGTGAAAATGGTGTTTGTCTTCACTATAATCATCCCATGATGGGAATATATGCACGTAGTCCTTAACAACATTGAAAGCATTGTCTTTTAAACTGGGAATAAATGGAATGAGGTTCCAATCTGCAGGAATTGGCCGTCTCTGCAGTTGGGATAGGTCTTCGGCGGTGGACTTGCTTGTACTTTTTCTTTGGAGTGGGATTTTTCCGTGGTGCGGCTGGTGCTATGGGAAATGAAATCGGTATACCTTTTGTTGAGTCTGAGTCCTGTGTGGTGGGGCTAGTGGTGTGGCGGTGAAGTATGGGTACATTCTCTGGAGTCGGTCCTATGTTTTGTGTCCTTGGTTGTACAACCAATATAAGTGGGCGTTGTCGATTTCTCGGCACCACCACGTTTTCAAGGACTTTCTTTGGTGCTCCTTCAGGTTCGGCAATCACCCTCTTCCTTTTTGATGTCTGATGCACAAGAACAACATTTGAGTGGAAAAACATGGTATGACGACAGATGGAATATGTATTGATAATGGATGGGCATAGCATCTCGAGTTATATGATGAGTAAACTAAGCAGATGGTGGTGCAACAAAGTAGAAGAAATGCAAGACAACATATGCAAGATACGCGCAATCAATAAAACCTTGCCAAATTAGAACAGGCACCTTGATGGGTGAACAGGACAGGCCATCTGCCTTTGACTCCTCGAGGTTAGAATAGTCATTAGAATGATATTCTGAACAAGAATCAACAGGTGGGGAGCGTACGAGTTTCATTGCTTCCAAAATGGCACTCAATGCCTTGGTGCCAATTTTGTAAGTCATTGCAGTGTTCCACAATATTCTTATGATGCACGGATTCTGATATTCATTGTAATTGCGTATAATATCTGAGAATCATGAAACATAAATAGTTGTGAGATTATCTTTGTAATGCAGATGATATTCTAATATAGGGGCGCCCCTGTAAACACTTATGTGCTATCAATGGATTCTGATGAGAGAGCTCATGTGTGCTGTAATATCGTGCATGCATTTATATAATCTCGCACAAGTACACCAAAAATAGGCTCGAGTAAGGATAGTTGCAGATGATAGGCTCATAATATCTTTGTATAGATAGTTTATTGCCAAACCATGATAACAAGAGCACACGAAACTAGGCAGATCATAGTGTACATAACAGGGGTACACCATAACCATGATATATAAATTGGGAAAGTGGAACTGGCTTGAAAATACGGTGTTGTATTGCCGCTAGTAATTGAAAGCCTATCGATCGCGTACAGGTCAGCACTATCGAACATGGTAAAGAAGAGCAAGCAAATTTTGGATAATAAAATGTTTGTTGCGCAGTGCCCACACATGACGAACCAGAGCGCATTAAGAATGCAAATCCCAGCTGTCTCTCGACCATTTCAGGCGGTTGGATGATGATCCTATGTCTCCTAACCCTTCTTCTTCCTCGTCTGTGATTCTTCCCATCTGAGAACACCTTGACGGACGCCCGGCCGGAGCACCGCCCCCACCGCCTATGTTCCTCCGCCACCCCACCCCCACCCGCGTTGAGTTTTCTTCGTTCGGCAAGGCCCCACAACCACCCGAGCCCCTTGGATCGCACCAGCGAACTCCGACGAGCTCTGAAAAATCGACTGACCCAATTTTGAAATTTAGTCTACTGTGATTTAACTAGTGTGGAATATAAAAGGGGAAAACCATAAGCATTGGGAGTATAGTGTTGGCGTGCCATGGCGGATCTGAAGGTGCAAACCGGACAAAGGCAACTTCACAACCAAGACAAGAAATCAGAGTAAAGCGGTGGCGATCTATTTTCTTGCTGCGATAAATAAGTTGAGCAGAATCTGAAGAGTACCGCCTCAGTGCGGCGCTGATGTCGATCTGGTGAGAATTTGATGCTGCGGTAGCGATGGCTGTCGTGGCGTGGAAGCAGATCTAGGAGGGTAGACGGTGGCGGCGGGCGCGGTGGACGAGACGGTCAGAGGGAGCGGCGCCCGGCAAGGTGGACGACGGCGGGGATGAAGCGAGAGGGCGGGATGCAAGGATCCCGGTCGAAGGCGTGGATGAGAGAGGTTGATCTCTTGTAATGGACGGCGGCGTCGGGGTATCGGCTCCGGCATGGTGGAGGAGGGCGGTGGATGGGGTGGCGGACGACGGCGGACGGAGGAGGGTGGGGTGGAGAGGGTGTTTTGGCGCCCACGAGTGCGAATGGGGAAAAGGGAGGTAGAGAGGAGGGGGAACCATGTAGTCAGGGCGCGCTTGTCTCAAATGCGAGGAAATTTACAAACTTAGCCCCCGTTTCAAATTTCTACTACATCACAGCAAATTAGTCGGTTGGGGATAGGACGATAACTCGCATACACCGAATATTTGCCGACGAGAGTTTGTTTTTCTCGCCCACCGTGTATGAATATGAATCGGGGAGGGAGTCGATTTCAGCCGAGGGCACACTGTGTTTTGGCGCCCACCGTGTATGAATCCGGGTGAGAGGCGGTTACGTCACGTTTGGGTGAAATTACAAACCTACCCCTATCGAAACCTATAGAAATCCAGCAGATAGGCTTTGCGTGGCGAGGATAGGCGTAGTGATTTCCATCTCGCAGATTTTGGTTTGGTGATTCTGCGACTTTCCCCACTTCGTTCAAATTTTGCACAAGGTGCGTTTACCGTGCCAACTCAATTCGAATCCCGTTTGTATTCTACTAACTTTTTCAAGGGATCCATTTTCAATTGGAATTACATTCTATATACATCATTTTTTACATATATACTTTCAAAAGCACAACACCATTTATACATAAATATGGTTTACAAACGGCATGATCTCAGATTCATAAGGTTGTATCCATCAATTTGGATTTTCAAATATTTGAAACCACTTTATGTTGAAATCCAATGTATGCATTCCTCGCTAACTGTCTCCAATTAATGTGTGTTTCATGCGGGGTTTTTTAACTTCTCAAACATGTATAATGTGTTTCACACACGCAACATATAGTGTAATCCCGTTTAGACACTAATTGCATATAAACCATGTATTGTTTGTAATTGAAGAATCTATGGATCACCAATATTGATAAACTATATAACATTACACGTGTGCCCAAATTCAAATGAATATGCATGTTTGATACACCAATTTGCATTATGATACTATCGATGTCGTGATCTCTAGTTTAAATATTTGAATCCCCTTTAATCCAGATATTCGTCTCATATAGCTATCACTCATGCTTATATAGGACTATCTCTCTGGACCTATACGCGTTCATCGTCTCTCAGGCATCTCTCCTGCTACCTGTATGTCGACAATGATCTTTTATCTTCATAACACACTGACGGTACTCTCTCCATCGACCTTCATCACTCTATCTCTCTCTAAGTATATCTCGCTCCCTGCTATCTGTCTCTAGCTATGATTCTCCATGTGGAATCTCTTTCTCGCACACAAACACAAAACTTTGTCTCCCGGGGTCTCATTTCTCTCAACTATTCCCATGTGTGCCACTCAGACACCCCTCATCTGAGAGATGTCTTTTGCTCCTTAGATATGAGAACCTCGACTCTTCCTCTTCAATATCTCTTTCTCACACACAAACACAAACTCTGTCTCCTGTGGTCTCATATTTCTCCATTGTTCTCTTGTATGTCGCTCAAACACACCCTCTCTCCCTAGAGATATCTTGCGTTCCCTCATATGTCTCTCTAGCTATCACTCCCATTGTGAAATATCTTTCTCTCTCGTAGACACAAAACTCCGTCTCTCTGGATCTCATTTCTCTCTGATATTTGTTTGTATGTGACTCACATGCACCCTCTCTCTATCTCTCTCACACCCACACACATAACCCAGCCTTCTGATCCACTCGACTCCTATCTCTAGCGCACACTAGCTAGCATATTTATCTTTCTATTTATCTGTTTCTCCATCAACCTTCTTTCTCGCCCTCACTCTTGATTCCTATCACGCACACTACATATGTTTCTCTCTACATGCATGCAGTCAAGTGCCCTCTCACACACATATATAACTTCACCCTTTGAACGACCCGACGGTCATCTTCGACATCCAAACTAACGGATGTCTCTCTAGCTAGCATCTCCATCTCTGTATCTATCTGTAGTTTCTCCGTCAACATTTCTTTCTCACGCGGAGTCTTGCTTCCTATCACCCACACTATATATGTCTATCCATACATATGCATTTATAGGTTGATCTCTTTTGCACACTCGTTGCGCCTCACCCCCTCTGCTCGCCATAGATGCATGCTCCAGCCCACGCCACTATCTCTTAAAGACATAAACACATGCTCAATTGTCGGGCCTTCTTCCCTGCATTCTCACATGCATGCATATTGTCATACCGATCCGTCTCTCCCATGTCGTTGATCTTAGGACTTATGTCTTCTTTCTTTTATCTCGATCATGCGCGCGCGCACACACACACATCCCACGTATACATGTATACCTCTCACACATGCACGTTCAAGGTCTCTATGTCTCCATACGTAGTTAATTACCCTCAATCCTAACGCCACATCGAATCGTTCTCCTCTTTTGTGCACATAACTTCCGCCTGGATGGGCAAAACACACACTCACACTTAACAATCTCCTTCTAGCCCCCCCCCCGCGCGCCTCTCACTCTTCCCCTATATCCCCGAAACCAATAAGACCATCTCTTTGTTTAATTCCCGCCTACATGCACCATCGATATATAGTAGTCTTCTGTGGTGTCTCTCGAACAAACACGTTCTCTCGATGTCGACTCCTCTCACGCGCACGCACCTTCTCTTCCCTCCTACGGGCATTTTCTCTCTCGCACCCCATCGTTGGTGACCTCTGCCATACACATCACCTCTCTATGTGGAAGCCATGCACACTTAAATTACATCCGCCACAGAGGACCCCGGGACACACGCACACACACACGCGCGCGCGCGCACACACACACACACACGCACGCACGCACCCCCCCCCCACACACACACTAAGACTCCATCTCTCTCTCTCTCACACACACACACAAACACACACACACCCACGCACCCCCCACACACACACTTAGACTCCATCTCTCTCTCTCTCACACACACACACACAAACTAAGACTCCATCTCTCTCTCTCTCTCTCTCTCTCTCTCTCTCTCTCTCTCTCTCTCACACACACACACCACACACACTAAGACTCCATCTCACACACACATGCTCTAGGCGGAGCATTTGTTCCTACCACCCTTCATCCAACCTTACCCGTATGATAAACAATCACCTTTATTTATTTGCATAACATGGACAGATTCCACTTTACTTTAGTAGTCACAAACTTATCATCTGTATACCCTTATAAAAAGCGAGTTGGCGATGATGGTGTGCCTGCCATCTTATGTCTGAGACCGTATGATCTATATCGATGGATAGGAAGCAAACTATGATAATTTTACAAAAGATACCCGCACCTCTCTCCACATCATTATCTCCGCAACCTCATTGCTCAGCAATTAAAAAGGAATAAGTCTCTGGAACAATCTAGCATGCATGGTGGCCGCTGCCGTTTGCCGGTGCCATCCATCCCCATGCCTCCGCCCATTCCGACCACGGTCACCACCACGCCCACTCCTCCTCGCCTTATCTCTCATCTTTCATTTTTCGATGACATTCTCGAGATACCAGTTTTCCGATAAAATTCTCGAGATATCATTAGTTTTTACACATGGGATTACTCCTGCATGGGTCAATCACAACAGGTGTTTTGTAAAAAAAATGCATATTGATGTTCCGTGCAATGCACGAGAATCTTTCTTGTAATTATATAACGCAAATCACGAGCAGGAAGTGACTTTTTTTTGAAACAACCACGTTAACATGGCCACGTAAATCACGAGCAGGAAGGAGAAGGGAAGCGGGCTGTGGAGTAACATTTTTTACCACAATTTCTTAGGAAACTGAATGCAATAATTGAGTAGTTTTGCAGACTAACATTACTACTACACCTGAAACGGTTCAAAACCTATACTCCCTTGCCAGCGCGCGCTTCCCGCGTGAAACGGACAGCGTCGCCTGGAGTGTCAGTGCCGCATTAATGCCCGGCCAGAGCGGAGGCGACCTCTCACTGGCGCCGGCTTTTAAGTGGCGCGACGGCCGAGAGAGCGCCGCTTCCCGATGCACGCGACTGCTCGCGTCGAGATGGCCATAGGCCCTATTTGGATCCATGGGTTAGAGTTAGTTTGAGCTAGTTGGGGCTCAAATAGCCCTAAAGTATCCAAGCATGAGGGTTTAAATTGGAGCAAGTTGCACCGAACCCACCAAAAAAACTATCCCACCCAAGAGGTGCTAAGCGGAGATAGTTCTCATTGGGACCATTGAAAAATCACTTTCTCTCTCCATGAAGTGCATTTATTGTCAATCTAACCTGTCACCCAAACACCTCTTTGGCTACTGATTAGTTCAGGGTTAGTCATGAGTTAGTCTAACCTCTAGCTAAGTTAGAGTATCAAGCAGAGCGATATAGGACATGCAAGTTGCTCAAAGCATACGAGCAAATTAAATGCGTGAAAGGATTTTTTTCTTTTTGAAAGCGGAACGTGAAAGGAATTTTTTAGAATGCTCTTGGCATGTCGCTAACATGTGATAGTTAACCGACCTCAATAGACGGCAGAAACGCCAGCCCGCCGCACTTTGATAGAGACGAGGAGGGAGAAGCGATACAGGCTGCTGGATTACTAGAGATAGTGTCGCACGAAAGCCAAGAAATATGGTGATAGCGTGGGTTAGCCATGTACTAGTATGATGTAACTACACTAGGCTGCCGTGTTTCGTACTCTTCCAGTCCACTATCGAGATGATTGGTTAATTTTATATCGCTGAATAATATTAAATATTATGAGTGCAGACGCTCCACCACGAGGTTCCTTGCTCCTTCTCGGTCGTCCGGAATCTATGTTCTTCCAGTCTATTTTTTTAGGTGAGCTTTTTTCATCCTTTTGCCAACACGCGAGACATCGAGCATCAAGGCGCACGTGTTATGCAACGATCGTTCCATCTATATGAAGAACATGTGGCACTGGAACTACGAGACGGACATGTACCCAGGAGTGGGCCTGAGTAATGTAGCGCAGTAAGTGAAGTAGAAAGGCACAAATGGTATGAACATGAGTGGCATACAGGGTGTGTTTGGTTGCGTTCTCGTCTCAGCATAGTTGTTCCCTCTTCATGCATGCTCAACTCAACACCCCTCTTCATGCATGCTCTCTTCATGCATGCTTCTAGTGTATTTGTGCTAAACTAGTGTGGACTCATGCACCCTCCATACACTCTACCAAACACCCAAAAGTAGGTCGAGAAGGGAACTCTTGGGCAGCATTTGTATCTTACTACGTACTACCACTAAATGTTGTACGTGCAATGCATGGTGATGTTATGGAGTACGTGTCTAAGTACTCTACTACTACTATATTAGTTGGAGCCACATATTAACTTTTATATTTGTTTACGTGTATGCCCCGAGACCTTCCAACTAGACGTGTCTTTCTCTCCAGGTCGCACTTTGTATCGTTCATATAGCTAAGTACTACTACGTGTGGTCTCTGACCCAGAAGTGGAAGAAGTGGAGACACTCTACCACGCTGTTTTTTTGTTGGGCTCTACCACGCTGGTCATGTCCCACTCCTTTCACGACGTGTGGGACATCCAAGACGCGCGTGTTTGGCACCCTTCGTCGTAAGAGTTGAAACGCTAGCATTCATCAGAAATAAAAAATAATTATAAATCGGTAGTGATACTATTTTTTTGCGAACCAATCAGCAGTGATACTATACCACACGGTCTCCTTGCTCCTCGATATCGGAAAGAATACTTCCGTTCACCAACATGTGGGACGTCGACCATCCTGGTCCACTTGCCATGCATGCAGAACTCCAAGGGAGAGTCACCCAGGTCGTCGCGCCGCAGTAACAATGACTAATGAGCCGTCAAATCACAGGCCCACTTCCCACTTTGAAGTTGCTCGGACGAAGGAACCATCATGACTTCGTTGAATTCCGCTTCTTGAAGGAAACTACTGTACCAGCTGTACTGCTAGCTAGAGTATTTACTCCAACATAGGCCTCCTTTCGTTCATAGGATAGGAATATGAAAATCATAGGAAGTGAGATGACATGCATCTCAATTCCTATAGAGAAAGAGATTCCATTTGATGCATAGGATAGGAATTTTTTCACTTAGTCTAGGCTAATGTACTGGTAATTTGCTCTAAAAACTACAGTAGTAACTAGTAGTACTGGTACATGCTCGTACTCAGACACAAACACACACACTAACTACTAGTACTACTACTTCTCACATGCTGGCAGACGCCGCCGTTCTCCTTCCCAGCTTTGTCGTGACACCCACCGTGCTTGGATCTCCGCCGACCTCTCCGCAGCAGCGTGCGTCCTTTTCTTTCTTGCGGAGGCAGGCCTCTCTTTTCTTGAGTGCTTTCTGACTTTTTCGCTCCCTCTGTGCGGCTTTGGCCGCCTCTTGCTCTACCGCCCATTCAGCCTTGGCATCTTCAAATTCCTTCCACATAGTTGTGAGGTCGCGAGCGGCGATGAACTCGGCACGGCGGGATGCCATCGCTTCCCTACCATTTTGTGTGCGTTCGTGGGCGGCGAGGAACTCGGCGCGACGGGATGCCATCGCTGCTTTACCGGTTAGTGTGTGGCGTGGTGGCATGAACGACGCTTGGTGAGAGCTCTGGGGTGGAGTGGCCGGACAACCGTATAGTGCATTGGTTTGTCAAGAGCTCAAGGACAGAAGACGAAGCAAATTAGGATTCCCCTTCAATCCTGGTCATTTATTACCGAGTAAAATGCATTGGCGGTCATCGAACTTGTCTTGATAGCTCACTTTGATCATTGTATACGAGATATGGTGATTATACGGTCGTTGGCTCAGCGTATAGCTCCGTATTTGCATGGTTGACCAGTCAAACAGTCCGCATGCGCCTGAAACGGTCACCGTCTCTCCAGAATGTCAATGCTGCATTCACTGGACTTAAGCTGCAGGTGCAATTGGTGTCACCGACATGCGGGCGACGCCGTTGGGCCCACATGTCATCACCCAAACGCATCTGCAGTTAAGTCATCAAGCAACATCCGCATTCACGCCTCGACGAACCTACTCCGGCGCCAGTTGTCCATCCGTCTGCCGCGGCTCATTGCCATTCGCCCGCTATATTAACTTGAGCCCCAGCTCCCAGCCATAGCCAATGACCCACACTTATTCTCCTCCGGTCCCTTCCTTCTGTCGGCACCACTTCAACCATGGCCTCGTGGCGCTCCGAAGCTCTCTTGGATGTACTGTCGCAGGAGCAGACGAGGGACATCGGTGGCTCCACTCCGGGCGCGCTCCAAAGCTCTCTTCGAGGTACTCTCGCAGGAGCAAACGAAGGAGTTCGCCGGCACCCCCCGGGCCGCCCTCTGCCGCCACGACCACGAAGCCGGCGCGCGTGCGTGGGCGCAGCCGGCAGCGAGGAAGAGTAGTACACGGTAGGTCGCCGCCGCTCTGGTCCCGGGAGGGCCACCGCTACTCCACTCAGTCGACGCCAAGCTTGGTGGGGTAAACATCGGCAGCCGATTAGCCGCTTGACGGCGACGTGGAGGCGGAAATCTTCATAACCTCGTGCTCCGGCTAGAGGAGGAGGTTATCTAGGCGGATGAGGAGGAGGCAAAGGCAATGGCTGGCTTTCTCGGGTTCATGGCCGGACTTGGTGGTCGGGCGCCGGCGATCGTTTAGATTAGGTTTACAGTAGGTTTAGTACGGTTTGTGCAAAATATGTAAAGAATTTCGTCCAGTTTGTAGGAAAAGTTTTTGAAATGTAATGAATTTCATCCGATTAATTTCATCCGGTTAAATTGAAATTTGCTTTGTTTGCATGAATTTCGTCCGATTAGTTCATATAGTTGTCGAAAGGTATGCGGGCAGCATCGCATGGCATCCATCAGTGTTCTCGGACAGATGCCGGTTTAAATTTGTGGGCCAGCGCTGGAGATGCCCTAACTATCATGCTATAATCGCTAACAATCCTCCATTATTTTGCAGGGAACAGTTATCCCTCGATCAAAATCAGATCCGCGGTGTTTCGCACTCCTCCCGCGTACGAGTGTAAACTCTTGCTTACATAAAAATGATGCCGGTTTACTGTAGCACGTCATATCACTCGAACTAGCCCGCCTAATGAGCGGGAAAGCACCGCCCTCGTCATTTTATTCTGGATTTCTATCGATCGATTGCGCGAAAATGTTACGCTTCGCAAGTTCTAAAGGAAAAGCGGCACACTTACGACTCAGACGCGCCATAACCCCGACAGTCCGGCTCGCACGCCGCTCACCAAAGGGACACGCTTTGTCTTGCAATTTCAGCGACATGTGGGACCATAATTGAATAAACCGTCGATAGCGAAATCTAATCGCTCGTGAGGCGTCGGAGAAGAGAGAAAGCGGGGAGGAGAAGAGATCGCCCGCCCGTCGCGCAAGACGGACTCCAAGAAATATATGGTGATAATGTGAGGTGGGCCATGCTTTGAGTCCGGACCGCTTTGAACTGCTCTCACCGCCTGCCCCTCAAGGACGACTTCCGCTGCATGCATAGCAAGTAGTCCCCGCTTATGTGGAGGAGAGAGAGGCATTGACAAAGTCAAGGAGTAACAGTGGAGACAATAGCTTTCATCAAAAATAAACAATGAATACTCGTTGCTCGTCCTCTATATCGGAAAGAATACTTTCATTCGCCGACATGTGGGACGTCGACCATCCTGTTCCACCTGCCATGCACAAAATTATCTTGGTCTACCCCGGTCGTATCGCAAGCCCAACCTTTCCCACCATAAGTTGTTCGGACGAAGGAACCATCATGACTTCGTTGAATTCCGCTTCTTCAAGAAAACTTAATGTACCCGCAATACTGCTACCACACGCGAAGACTAGACGGCACTGTACCACGTCATATCACTGAAACCCACTAGGCCAAACTAGCCCGCCTAGGTCATCTATTTTGGAACGGAGGGAGTACGTCTCTGCACTGCTATGATTTTGTGTTGCACGTTCTCTGTACTTTTGCTACAATTTTCCTACCCTATGAACCAAATGAGGCCTGAATGTATGTCGACTATTGTCTGATCGATCGCTAAGCTACAATTTTAGGAGCTAGGGCTATTGGTCGATCGACGAGGGATAAGTATAAGCGTACCACCAGCTCATCAGCCCCAATGTTTCTCTTCGGTGAGTGTTTTGCAAGTATTATAGCTCGCACAGTAGCTAGCCTACTAACACCAAGAATCATCAAACAAGCCCTGCTGATATGATAAACAGTTCAAACTTACATCTAAGCATGCCATATATTACATCAAAAGCTGGTGAGGATACATCTGTTTCCATAACTCAGAGAGGGTTCGCATGATTCATCGCATGATTCACTATCAAACAAAAGTAGCAAGATCCGCCCACACAAGACAGTGCACTAGCCCTAAGATGGTTTGATAACACGATCATTCTAGTAATTAAACACAGGGCAATGCAAACTACCCTGAAGGATTAGCGCGACCAACTATTTCTTGTCATCGATCTCTCGGGCAATGACCACAGCACGGACAGCGGCATGGGAATCGATTTCTGGGGCGATGTCCATAGGACTGACCGCGACATCGGAATCAATCTCTGGGGCGATGTCCACAGGATGGACAGCGGTATCGGAATCGATCTCCGGGGCGATGCCAAGAGGACGGGCCATGACATCAGAATCATCAAGGACAACCACCGCACTGCGAACACTAACATATTAGCAAGCACATTGCAAATAATCAAAAAGCAAGCACATTGCAAATAATCAAAAACCACAATGGTAATAAGCCATTATTTTTACCTTGTGCAGTTCACGGGGATCTCATCCCTCAGGGGCCATCTCCTCGCCCTCGATGGGGCCATCACCTTGCTAGGGAATCTTGCTTCAACGGCGACTATCTCCTCAAACTCGGTCTTGAGCCTCACATAGGTGGCAATCGAGCTCTGGGGTAGGCACGGCGGGGCCCTTGCTGTTCTTCCAACTTTCTTTGAGGAGTTCGTCCGCCAACGTCCTCAACTCTTTGGCGGTGCTTGCTTCTTGGAGTTCTTCGTCTCCATGGGTTGGCCCGCCAACATGGTCAACTCGTTGGTCGGTGCTCGCTTCACGGAGATCGCTGTCTCCGTGGGTTGTCCGCCGCAACTCTTTGCTTAGTGCTCCAGGATCCATCAATGAACTGACAAACAAAAACCAATCAAAGGAAACCACAATCGCAATGAAAACGGGAAAAGAATAGGATGTGAGAATCGGTCGGTGCTTCGCAAAAAGAATATAATTGGAATGAAAATATAGCAGCATAACTGATTCGCCCACCTTTCCTTCGTCGGTAGAGAAGAAAAATGGCGAAGTGAGTAGCACGGGTGAGGTTTTCTTCAAGAAAGGGAAGAAAGGGCTTGAACGAGCGTCCAATGAAATGATGGTTGCTTCGCCCGGTCCAACTTGAGGCCACCTTACCACCGCTTGGTAAAGGTGTGGGTTTTGTGATATGATGGTCATGACGGCCACATCGGGGTGACAGTGAGTCTCATTGTAGCACCTCGCTGTGATTTGGTGGATGGCACGCGGCCCGGATGTTTTGAAATGTCATTAACTTGATTTTAGTCTCTTTAGTATTTGGATCCAAGCATGGATGAGGCTAACAAGTTTTAGTCCCACTACTTTTAGTCATTAGACTAAAACGTATCAAAGCACTCTCTCAGGCTGGTCATAGTGGGGAGTAACTTAGACTAGTGTCATGCATATGACACTAGTGTAAGTTACTACCTCCATAGTGCAAAGTAACATAGTAGTAGTATCATAGATTGCTTCATTTATTATCTCATACTCATTTTTCCTTAGAAAGCGCTATGTTATAGTAACATATTATGTTACCACAAGCACCTCTTTCCTCATTAAATACTTGCCACATAAGCAAAATTGTCTTGGGATGTGTTAAGTTACTACCTAAGTTACTCCCACTATGGCTAGCCTCAATATTGTGCACATGACCAAGGCGGAGAGGAAAACGAGAGAACTACGTAATTAATGCATGAGTTTAATTAGGGTAGTTTTGTAAAGTCTGAGATACATTCCTCCAATCGCAAAATGCCTTGGTTCATGAGATTTGAGATTTGAGCCCTATAAACTGGAGGGAGGGGTACTGCACGGTGTAGTCTAGTCACTTGTTTTTTAGCGAAGTCTAGTCACTTGTTGAAATCTCTAGAAAGGCAAATACTCCTTTCCGGTTTACAGGTCTATACTACTCCCTCCGTCTAGGTGTGTAAGTCATCTTACGAAAACCAAATAGTCCCAAAACACTTAGGCGCAGTGCATTAACTTCTACCTTGTTTCTTGTTTCTTGACATACGTATCAACCAATAAGAGATGAGAGGTGTGCATGCTTTTAATGACTTGCAATGGCTAGTTCATTGCAAGGAATGCTATTAATTAGCAAATAAACATTGGTGACCCCAGGAGGAAACGGTGCTAAGCGCGTGGACCTATGCAGAGTGAGTATCAACCAATGGATAATGGAGTTTAATTGTTAAATAATAGCAATTTTGTCTCATGCAAGAGCCTGGCTAGTACTCCAAGGAACCGCACCACGCGAGCGTTGGCAACTGCCACGTTCGGTTTGCACTTGGCTCTTCGCCTCTTCGAGAAGACGAACAATGATGTTACTCCTACTTCTACAGTATCGAATCCACTGCTGCACGTCCGTCCACCTCGTGCGGGAGGGATAGCGTGTAGCAAAAGTTTCTACTTACTGCTCCTGCCTTTGCGTCCATGACAGGTGGGCCCAACAGGTGGTTGGCCCACCTATCATGCAGCCAAAGGCAGGTGTAGTTAAGGCACCGGAGCTCAGTCCGCGAGGGAGAGGGCGTTGTAGTAATCAAATTTCTCGGGCTTGTACGAGTTGACGTGACACATCAAAGCACTGCATTCGATAAAAATCTTTTTACACATTTCAAATGGGCTACTTCGTATGTAGGAGTAGACATATTCTGCTTCGTATGTACTCCCTCCGTTCCAAAATATAAGTCTTTTTAGAGATTTCACTATGAACTGGAGTACATACGAAACAAAATGAGTTAATCTACACTCTAAAATATGTCCATATACATCCGTATGTAGTTTGTAGTGGAATCCTAAAAGACTTACATTTAGGAGCGGAGGAGTAGTCACTTGTTGCAATCTCTAAAAGACTTATATTTGGAAGCGGAGGGAGTACAACGCATGCATGCATGCCGTGACTTTCCTTTTGATACTTGCATGTGTTGATTTGATGCACCTTGCCAAATTTTGACTATAAATTTAACTAACCAAATTTTCATGCATGTCACAAAAAATCACGGGGCTGTTTGGATTGTGACTATGTTTGTCTTATGTTGCCACATTATTTTTCCCACACTTGCCACACTTGCCTAACCTGAGTTTCTCAAATTGTTAGACACACTTTGGCTTGCCTAAGGGAATCTTGCCACAATTTTGGTGTCTATGACATGTGGGGTTCACTGCTAATAAAATAATTCTTGTCTTAGGTGTGGCTAATAAAAAAGACTTATATTTAGGAACAGAGGGAGTATAAAATATAAATAAAAATGCATGTTGGGGCAACCCACGTTTCCGCTAATTTTAGCCGTGGGCTTGTTCACAATTTTTATGAGGGGGTGGTTCTTCATTTAATGGAGGGACTTGTAGTACTACCAGACTTGAACGATACAAAGTGCGACCTGGCACACCGTAACACCACTTGGAACAAGCGGGTAGCTATCTCAAAAAACAAATCAACAACTAAAAAAACCGTGACCTCGCATGTAGTATAGTACACAATTTTAAACGATTGTTTTGATGGAGTGAAAAAGGAAAACTACCCCACTACTTATATATAGGCTGGAGCCTCCGCGCTTGCTTGCTAGGGCTGCTCTATTCACACACTCTCATCCTCTCGGATCTAAAAAGATAGGGTAGTAACCCTGTCTTTCTCCTTCAAAAAACACTGGCTTTCTATCCTCACCGCTAGTTACAGATCCAGATGTATCCCCCTCCGCCGGTGAAGGGGAGGAGGGGCAGCGTTTAGGCTGTCGTCGACAGCGAGGGAGGTGACCCACTGCCGGCCCCACCGTTATCTCGGCGGCGCCCGGCTGGAGGTCCTCCGATCCTTCGTCGTTGCCTGTGGGCGGATCCGGCCTCCCACCGCCCACCTATCCACATCCCAACGACCTTGGTATATCTTCGCTCGAAACCGCTTTAGCTCTACTTCCCCAGCTCGCCACGTCGCTGCATGTGCATCATTTTCTACCTCTCAGCCCCTCTCGATCGGATGGTCCAACGTCACCTATTTTTTTATTCTATTGTTAGAGGTAAAGCTACTTCATGGAGTCGAATCTTGTGCTCCCTCCGTCCGAAAATACTTGTCACTGAAATAAAGTGGGGGTGGGGGAATTGAGTATGTACATCGGACTTGGTACAAACAGGAAGGAAAGGGGATGGAATTAGTACAGACTGGTCATCCAACCGGTCTCTTGGTCGAAAAGGGAAATATAGGGGTAACGCTGTACACAGTGGTATGACCAGGACTAGATTTGCTATCCACACATAGGAGTAGGTGGCTAGAGTGACAAAATGGGACCAACCCAGATATGTTTCTTGGATGTTTGTTTCTCGGGGCAACAAACTATGAATCACCACTTTATGCCCCTGTTTACGTACATGGTGTTGTACTGCTGGTGCACCCTTGTCCCATGCCCTTATACCAAATATTTAGGCTCGGTCGAATAAAGGGCAGAAAACATAGGTCTTGATGAAAATAGAGGAATAGGAAAGGAATGTAGGTATAAAACTATGGAACAGCGAACCGGAGGAAACTTTCAAGAGAATGTGTTCGGATGGACTACGAAATGTATAGATTTGCTTTTTTAGAGTAGCATGCTTGGCAGTATGAGATGCTATTTGTTTATTCAGCTGCACAGTGACTACTCTTGTCCTCACCTCACGTACCACACATAGGTTGATTTTTATTCCGCAAACACAAGACAACAACCTGTCTAACGCATGGCGCGGCGCTGCCTCGGGCTTCCGCCCAAAAAATGAGCAACGCGTGGATGTTTCTAATCCGATGGAATCAGTACTACCAGACCAGCTTCCCTATGAAACACTACTCACCTTTCCCGTGTTCCGAACGGTTGGAAGGGAAAGAATACGGTAGGAATTGTGTTCCTACGAAAATCCTGCACCAAACCTGTGAACCTAACGCAGCCTTAGCTGTTCTTAATATAATGTCCCTGGTAAAATGAAGCCATGCCACTATTTTTTATCGTAATTGTTTGAGACTCGACAAGTTTAGCCAAATGTTTTTGCTTGTAATTGTTTGAGACTCATTTGTTTCTCTCTGTGCCTTTTTGTGCAAACAGGATATCCAATTCACCAGTTCTTTGTTGTGACCTTTTGGTGCATCGCAGAAAACTCTTCTTAAAAGAAGTGACTTTTGTGTTGTTTAAGCTGGAATGTCGATGGAGCAGTTGTTTCATTTTGGTGGAACTGCTGTGGGAGATTTGTGTTCCAATCCTCATCATCCATATTAGCGCAATAACCTTCTTTTAGGTAAGAATGATATTTAATGCATGTGTTCATCTCTATTTTCCGACTGCCATGAGAAAATAATGCTGTTTTTTACTAGTACACTTGTACTCCCTCACTGACAAAACCAATTCTGAATTAGAAGGCCAATCATGTACTTGGAATCACCAGCTGGTGAGGAGAAAGAGAAACATAGCATGAAGAGGAAGAAGAAGAAGAATAAACAGTGCCAAGGCGATCTTGCTGAAGCCAGAGGCCTCAGTCGAGGCTATTCAAGGGCTCCGGCAATGACTACCTTACATGTGAGACGATCCTCCAGGGAGCCCTTCCACTTCTGCTGTCTCACTTAATTAATTAGGAGCACTTAAGTACCACTAATTTATTACTGCCTAATTTTCCTATTGGAGTTAAACAAATCTTTAGTAGGACCCTATGCTGAATCATGTACGTGTGAATGTTTGTCTATGGAGGTGAATCATGTGGTGGAGCAGGGAGGGAATATTATTAGTGTCATGACATAATAGTGCTATTGTTTTGCATGTCAATTTATTGCCATTGGTTCAATGAGGCAATGTTTTGCGTATTGTCCATCATGAATTTGATGCTACTGTTTGAGTAATATGCTAATGTCTTCCTATCCTTTATCACTAAGCTAATGAAGGTTTCACCTTGTTCCTAATTGTGCAAACAGGGATCATGTTGTGCCAATCATACATTTTAGTGGAACTACACAAGACAATACAATGAAGCTGTATCCCAGCCGATTGCTTTAACTCTGCTGGAAGTTCTTGATAATCTTCGATATAATCTCAAAGCCTTTGGTAAACAAGAGTGATTTCAAGCATACATTTGAAGTGCACAAAATATATACTATTGTGTGATTCCAAAGTGAGTGCTTTATCATCTCTTATGGGACTACATGAATAAGCTTTTTTCTCGAGGTTGGTACGGGCATAAGGCCTTCATCCATATTAGTTTGTTGTCATCTCTATTTGTATCGTACTCTTGTCATGAGAAACTCCTTTATCTTTGCACTTTTAAGTTTTGCAACCTATGATAAATGGCAATGCTTTGAGTGCTGAGTTGAGCTAATTGGCACCGATTAAATAAACTAATACCTCTCTTTAAGCAAGACTACTATGTTGCTAACTTTACCCATTAAGATAATGAGGGTGCTTCTATTTGTTAGTGTATGTTTCATCAACTAGTCCCACTATTACAGTAATCTCACTCTCTCAATATATGTGCCAACAGGATGCCCGATTTTGGTGGAACTGCACAAAAACTTTGGGTGCTTCATTTCCTCGGCAACTTCATCCTTTCTCGTAAGTCGCTAATCTCCGCTTGCTTTCTTCCTTTCTTTGTCGATCGCTTGGCTTATCTCAGCTTCAGTCAAAGGAAATAGTAATTGATATGCTACCTCACACAGGTTGGTACTGGTCTTTATCCCGATTATTGTGCTGTCATATGTATTGGTAATTTGGTATTGTGCTACTGTTTGCCGATTTCATAAAGGAGTAATTTGGAGCCCTGAACTCGCAGCAAATCATTACATCGGTGATTTTAGTAGAACTGCACAAAATGATCGGATGGACAGGTACTTATCTTTGCTGCTATGTACTCCAAAGTTCACTCAGACAAGCATCGATGTTGACAAGAAGTGCCTTGTAAGTGCATCTAGTGCCCCTTAGTGATTTTGGTGTATTGAAGACTTATAGGTTAAGTAACTAATGCGTTTGTGAGTGTACACAGGTCTATAAGTCTATGAGGAGTTTGATATTTACAAATGAAAGTCGACCCTAAAATGAAGTTCTTCAACTGAAGAATTTTATATTCTGAAGACTTTCTGAAGACTTTGAAAGTGAAGAAATTGGTGTGACCTTGAAGACTTGGTATTCATTTGAGGAACATGAAGCGTGAAGACTTTTGTTTTCGTAGTTTCATTTTCTCTTTCTTGAGTCAAAGTAAACACCGTACTGTTAAAGGGGGTCGAGGAAATACTAAGGAAAAATTTCCATTTGATGCTCAACTCAAAATCCTACACCTACCAATCCCTTGAGTGAAGCTTTTGGAAATCTCATACAGATTGATCAATTTCTTGATGTGAGACGAAGCTCTTACAGTCATTTGAGAATTTGTTTCGATCGAGGAGTTAGGAATTCGCCAGTCTGGAATTGCCTACACGATGAGGAACATGATAATACGAGGAATTTGATATTCAAATTTCCTACCGTTCTTTGTCTGCTTACCGGCTGTCCCAAATATCTTATCCACCTAACGGTCATATCATTGAAGGGCATTTATGTCTTATCATGTCGGGTTGCTCCCTAGGCTATAAATAGCCGCCCCCTACAACCACTAGTTGGTTGGCTCCTCCGAGAGAACTTGACACTTGTCATTTGAGAGCAACCCATCCTCTGAGGAATTTGAGCGAAAATCATCAAGTGAGGAAAAACCCAAAAACCAAACCCCAACAAACCCAAAGTGATTGAGCATCTTTGAAGAAATTGATCTGCGTGGATCCGGCGCTTTTTACCTTTGAAGATTGTGCTTCTTCCAGACGGTTAGGCGTCAAGGTCTAGAGCATCCAAGAGGAATTGTGGATCGCCGAGTGACCAAGTATGTGAAGGTTTGGAAGTCGCCTGAAGACTTACCACGAGTGATTGGACGAGGTCTGCGTGACCTTAGTTCAAGGAGAATACGGTGAGGACTTGGTGTCTGAGCTGCGTGCTTTCGATGATCGGGTGTCCGGGACTGCGTGTCCTCGAGTTTAAATACTCAACCGCTCCAACCAGACGTACAACTGAGACAGCAGTTGGAACTGGTCTACCAAATCATTGTCTTCACCAACCTAACTGGTTCTATTTCCTCAACCCTTTCATTTCCTCATTATTGTGTTGAGTATTTGTTCATATCTGTGTTTGAAGACTTTGGTGAAGACTTTCTCAATTTCCTCGTTCAATTTCTTGATCTGTTTGTCTTCATCTTGTGTTATCCTGTGATTACGCTTTCTGTACTCTGTGATTGTCTTCATTTCATCATGATGACAATGCTTGTAATCTGTTATGCTTACTTCTGAGTACTTATTCCGCTGCAAGTATTTCTTCGCTAAGGAATTTCCTCACCGGCAAATTCCTCAGTGAAGAATTCATAAAAATCGCCTATTCACCCCCCCTCTAGTCGATATAACGCACTTTCATGCCTATATTCATTCGAGTATCAACCAGCGTCAACCAATTGTCAAACTCCAAGTATTAGGAGAGTGAACGCCAAAAATATTGCTTGGTGCATGGCCCAGAAAAACGCAGTCCAGTCTTTGTCCCAACTTGTGCCTTTTGGTTATCGGCACATATGGTAGCGAGCTATATGGCATGGAGTCTAAAGATTCCAAACAAGTTGGTTGACGCGTATATTCATCTGGGACTTAATCAGTCTGCACGCCAAGGATGCTCCATTTCAGTTGAACTGCACAAAAAATTTGGGTGGTTCATTTTCTCAACCGCCTCCTTTCTCATCTGCAATGTAGAATTTTGGCGAGATCTGAGGACCAAGATGAGCCAATAAACTAGTTGGATGAAAGTAGTGGCCAAGTTGCTCAAACCTCCGTCGCACGAGGCCACTATTTGATGATAAACCTACAACAAAAGTTCAGATTATCATCTTTGCCTCTTATGTACTCGAAAGTTTACTCATACAAGAACTAATTTTAGCAAGAAGTACCTCGATTGAACACCATTTACCGTCTGTACCCTAGGTAATTAAAGTTCGTCCATGGATCATATTGGCTGTGATCTCAATCATTTGGATGCATAAACATCTGAAAATGTGTATATCTGAATCTTTTGTGAATTATGTATGAATATTGTCGTGTGATCTATCAATCATTTGGATGCATAGATATGCTGAGCTTGTGTATATATGAATCTTTTGAGTTGTTGATAGTGAATGTTGGCTATGAATTTGAACGTGTCCTGTGAACCTGAGTTTGATATGAATTGCAACAGAACCAGTTATAACCCTTCTCCTCCTCTCAATCTGTGACTCCACTGCCGCGTTTTCCCATCTCCGAGTCGTTCCTATCCGGGGCCTCGCTGTCGTCCACCACCTCACTGTGTTCGGTGCGGCGTGGTCAACAAACGAGAGTCATCTGAAGAGAACTGTACGTGGAGAGCCTGATGGCTGGGACCCACGAGGTCCATGGTCGCACGCAAGGAAAGTTCCTCCTTATTAAGCTGAAAATAAATGTTTCCTCCACCTTACAACTGGGACCCACCGGCTGTATCTTCGCACGGGAGGAAGTGCCTCCTTGTTTTGCGAAAAAAATTATTCATCCTGTTGACAGCTGGGACCTGTCAAATTTGGTGACTGACTTGTGGGCCTGCTAAGCGGACGTGTACGCACGGCTTTGTCAACTTAATCAACAAATGATTCTAGCAGCTGGACCGTTGGATGTTAATCCAACAGCCGTGCTCCTTCTTCAACCTCTGTTCTTGCTCCTGTCTCCCGTGAGCGGCACCGCGGCTGTGTCTTGCCAAGACCAACCGATGAAGTTTCCCACTCCTCTCCATCTGCGACTCCACTGCCCCGTCTTCCCCATCTCCGGGTCGTTCCAATCTGGGTGCGCTTCGCACGTGGTCAACAACCGAGAGTCATCGGAAGATGATTTGACGTGAGAGGTCGCAGTGGGGGCGCACCACGCCCATGGGCGCATGCATGCAAGAACGCGCCGGGTCAACGTGGTCAAAGAACGACTTCCATCGAAGTATATTGTACGTGGAGAGTCTCGGTGGGTCCACGGCCGCAGCAAGTAAGTGCCTCCTTATTACGCGAAAATAATGATTCCTCCAAGCGATGTTAGGGACCCACTAGACGGGCCACCGTATTTTGCGAAAAAACGTTTGCCCCTTGACTGGTGGGACCCACCTGACGGGCCACCATATTTCGTGAAAAAACGTCCCCCCGCTGTCAGCTCGGACCCACCGGAAGTGCCTCCTTATTACGCACAAAAAAATGAATACTCCCCCTGCTAGCTGGGACCCACCTTGGTGGGAGGCTGACTTGTGGGCCTACTAAGTTGACGGGGACGAAGGGCTTTGTCAACTTAGTCAATATGAATGATTCTAGCTCCAGTGACCGTACGATGTCCATCCAACGGCCATAGTGCTTCTTCAACCTCTGGTCTTCTTGCTCCAGCCGCCCAAACCAGCGCCGGTCGTGCCTCACGCTCCTGCCTCCCGTGGCCGGCTGTCTTTGCCATGGAGGACTCACCGCCCTACTATTCCCACCGTTGGCAGGGCCTGGCGACGGCAGCCTCACACCATAGCCGAACGGTGAACCCTCATACTCTCTCTCGCTGGGCTTCCACCGCGCGTCTTCCCTGCTCGCGTTGTCCCTTCCTAGGCCTCGCCGTCGTCCACCGCCGTCGTGCTCTCCGCGCGGCGTGGTCAACGTGGTCAAGGAACGACTTCCATCGGAAGAGTACTGTACGTGGAGAGGCTGACAGCTGGGTCCACGGCCACAGCCCAGTTTTTTTGTGATTTGCCAAGTAATTCGCTTTGTCAGGCCTGTTGGGCTGCAAATCTTTCAAGACGAGGAGAGCTTTCATTCGGCTGGCCAAGAAAATGGCCCATCAGTAATGAGAAATGGGCTGCAATTTTTAAAACACATCAAAGCGGCAATTAGTTTCAAATATCTTTTTTTTTCATTTCGAGATTTTAAATTACATTAATTTTTATGCGTCGAGAATTTGTTGGATTTTATATTGTTATACATTTAGTTTTAAAATCAGTTTGAATATGAGTCGAAATTTCGGGATTAAAAACAGTTCGGACCGCACCGAAATATGCAAAATTTCATATAATTTTTTAACCGTGGCCACAATATGGGCTGTAATGCTACCAAAAAGAATATGGGCTCCAAAAAACCCTTAAGAATTAGCAAATGGGCTGTATATTATTAGAAATAATGGCAGATGGGTTGTATGTTGTTTTCCACAGATTTGAGGCTTTCCTAAAAAAGGTTGGCGACAAGCAAAGGATCGTTGGATGGCCATCCAAGCTGCCGTCGTCTTCTTCAATCTCTGCTCTTCTGCTCGGCCGCTCAAACAAGCGCCGGCGGGACTGCTGTTCCCTCCTCCTGCGGCCGGTGTGCTTGCTTGAGGCCTCACCGCCCCACCGTACTCCCATCGCTGGCCTATCCATCCCTCTAGTCACACACACCTGCTGTTATTCTCCGGCGATGGCAGACGAACCAGTAAACCCTCATTCAGTCATACTCCCCTCCGCGTGGGAAACAACTGCTGAGTCTTCCCTGCCTCCGTGTCGTTCCCTTCCTAGGCCTCACCGTCGTCCACTGCCCTGGTGCTCTCGTCGCGGTCTGGTCAACGTGGTCAACGACCGACATGTATCTGAAGTGGATTGTACGTGGAGAGGCCAACAGCTAGGTCCACGGCCGCACGTAAGGAAATGCCTCATTATTACACGCAAAATAATGATTCGTCCACCTGACATCAGGGACCCACCGAAAGGGCCTCAGTATTTCGCGAAAAAACATTACTGCCGCTGACAGCTCGGACCCACCAGCTATATCTTCGCATGCAAGGAAGTTCCTCCTTATTACGCACAAAAAAAATGAATACTCCCCCTGTTAGCTGGGACCCAGTATAGTGGCAGGCTGATTTGTGGGCCTACTAAGTTGACGGGGAAGGAGGGCTTTGTCAACTTAGTCAATATGCACGATTCTAGCTCCAGTGACCGTACGATGTCCATCCAACGGCCGTAGTGCTTCTTCAACCTATGGTCTTCTTGCTCCATCCGCCCAAACCAGCGCGGGTCGTGCCTCATGCTCTTGCCTCCGGTTGCCGGCTGCGATGCGGCGGAGGCCTCACCGCCCCTACTACTCCCACCGATGGCCAGGCCATCCCTCTACTCACCCACACCCCTGTTATTCTGTGGCGACGGCAGCCTCACACCGCAGCGAACCAGTGAACCCTCGTACTCCTCTACACGTGGGCATCCACTACCGCGTCTTCCCCGGCTCCACGTCGTCCCCTTCCTAGGCCTCACCGTCGTCCACCGCCCTGGTGCTCTCGGCACGGCGTGGTCAACGTGGTCAAGGAAAGGCTTCCATCGGACGTGGACTGTACGTGGAGAGGCTGACAGCTGGGTCCACGGCCGCAGCAAGGAAGTGCCTCCTTATTACGCGCAAAATAATTATTCCTCCACCATACAGCGGGGACCCACCGGACGGGCCACCATATTTCACGAAAAAAACATTTCCCCCCTGACTGCTGGGACCCACCAGCTACACCTTGGCATGCAAGGAAGTGCGTCCGGGCAAAAAAAAACGATTCGGCCCCCTGACTGCTGGGACCCACCAGCTACATCTTCGCATGCAAGGAAGTGCTGCGACGGTCGGGACCCACCTGGTCGAAGCGTCGTAGCATTGTCATTCGGTCCCGACGCAGCACGTACATTGGTCGATGTAGAGGCGCGCACGTGTCGTAGATGTAGAGGCGCCGCACGTAGCATGTACACGCACATTACAACGGCGAGGGTGCAAGAAAGAAAATACGACACGCACGCATACACTCTGGCGAGGTCTCTAACACCTATCGTGCATACGTACATGGCTAGGTCGGAACAGAGAAACATCATCGTCGTCGTGTTCATGGGGAGCCAACCGGCTGGGTCGGAACAGAATGCGTGGTCGTGTTCATCGGGAGGGCTTGGACGGAACAGGCGATGGAAACAAGGCCTGGTGTACCGCACAATGGAGGAAACGGCCTTGTGTTCGACCGCCACGCGTTCAAACGGGTCTGTTGATTGGGAGGGCTGGCGTACCACAAAGCGGAGAAGCGGACCTCCTACGGTCGAAGCGGGGTCTGTTGATCGGGAGGGTGTGGCATCTTGCAAAAGCAGACGACACGGACTTGTGTTGGAGAGCTACGTCGAAACAGGGGTCCTGTTCGCCGGAGGGTGTGGCGTATCGCAAAATGGGCGAAACAGACTTGTGTTGGAGCGTTACGGTCGATACGGGGAGGGTGTGGCGTCGCAAAGCGGGACTCCACGGATCTGTTCATCTCCACCGTCGACCTCCTCCGGCCTCCACGGGCTTCATTCATCCAGCCTCCACCGCGCGCTTCTCCATCGGCTATTGTTCAACCACCCCTCCACCGCTCTCTGTTCATCCAGCCCTCCACACCACGGGTCCTGTTCAACCACCCTCCACGGCCACCCCTCCACCGTCTCATCGTTCATCCAGCCCTCCACACCACGGGTTCCTGTTCATCCGAGACAACGCCACGCTCCTTTGTTCATCAACCCCCCATAGCGCCACTTTGTTCATCCGAGAGGCAGCATCGATCGGCTTGATTAGAAGCAATAGCGAAGAATCGCTCCATCGAGTTCGATTAACACCATCGATCGATCGCTCGGGTTCGAGAATCGTAGCTCGCAGTCTGTCGCTTTCGGGTTGATTAGAGCCCAACGCCTCGCTTCGGCTTGATTAGAGCCAACGCCTCACACACTGCGCGCGACGCACGAGAGAAGCGCATCGCTCCGCCCGACCTCCCACCGTAACCGCAACTCCCGGATATTTTCCTCCCTCGCTTCTACCATGGTTTTTTCCGTCATGGATGGCCCAAAGAATGTCATACAGCTGCGTCTCCGGCCCGCCCAGGACGAAAAGCCCATTTTCTGTCATGATTTTTTGTCATAGAAGTAGGAGCCCACCACATCTATGATGATACCGGGTTTTGTCACAATTATCGTCATAGAAGTGTCATATGTATGACAGAAAAAAAATTCGTTCGGCCCAAAATGTCACGGATGTGTCTTTTTTTTGTAGTGTTGAGAGAAGCCACTAGTGAAATCTATGGCCCCTGGGTCTATTCTCATCATATCAATCTCCATCACTTTAATACTTGCTTTGTTTTTACTTTGCCTTTTACTTTTCACTTTGCATCTCTATATCAAAAATACCAAAAATATTATTTATCATCTCTATCAGATCTCACTCTCGTAAGTGACCGTGAAGGAATTGACCACCCCTAATCGCGGTGGTTGCGAGGAGCTATTGTTTTGTGCAGGTACGAGGGACTTGTGCGTAGCCTCCTACTGGATTGATACCTTGGTTCTCAAAAACTGAGGGAAATACTTACGCTACTTTGTTGCATCATCCTCCCCTCTTCGGGGAAACCCAACGCAGTGCTCAAGAGGTAGCAAGAAGAATTTCTGGCGCCGTTGCCGGGGAGGCTTACGCAAGAGCACCGTTAAAGTCTACATACCAAGTACCCATCACAATCCCTATCTCCCGCATTACATTATTTGCCATTTGCCTCTCGTTTTCCTCTCCCCCACTTCACCCTTGCCGTTTTATTCGCCCTCTCTTTCCCAATCTCCTCCTCTTTTTCCCGTTTGCCTTTTTCTCGCTTGCCTTTTGTTTGCTCGTGTGTTGGATTGCTTGTTTTGTCGCGATGGCTCAAGATACTACCAAATTGTGTGACTTCACCAATACCAATAATAATGATTTCCTTAGCACTCCGATTGCTCCTCTTGCCAATACTGAATCTTGTGAAATCAATACTGCTTTGTTGAATCTTGTTATGAAAGATCAATTCGCCGGCCTTCCTAGTGAAGATGCCGCTACTCATCTGAATAGCTTCGTTGATTTATGTGATATGCAAAATAAAAAAGATATCGATAATGATGTCGTTAAGTTGAAGCTATTTCCTTTTTCGCTTAGAGATCGTGCTAAAGCGTGGTTTTTATCTCTGCCTAAAAATAGTATTGATTCTTGGAACAAGTGCAAAGATGTTTTTATCTATAAGTATTTTCCTCCCGCTAAGATCATCTCTCTTAGGAACGATATTATGAATTTTAAGCAACTTGATCATGAACATGTTGCACAATCTTGGGAGAGAATGAAATTAATGATACGTAATTGCCCTACTCATGGTTTGAACTTGTGGATGATTATACAAAACTTTTATGCCAGATTGAATTTTGCTTCTAGAAATCTTTTAGATTCGGCCGCGGGAAGCACTTTTATGGAAATCACTCTAGGAGATGCTACTAAACTTCTAGATAATATTATGGTTAATTATTCTCAATGGCATACTGAAAGATCTACTAATAAAAAAGTGCATGCGATAGAAGAAATTAATGTTTTGAGTGGAAAGATGGATGAACTTATGAAATTATTTGCTACTAAGGGTGTTTCTTCTGATCCTAATGATATGCCTTTATCTACTTTGATTGAGAACAATAATGAAACTATGGATGTGAATTTTGTTGGTAGGAATAATTTTGGTAACAACGCGTATAGAGGGAATTTTAATCCTAGGCCTTATCCTAGTAATTCCACTAATAATTATGGAAATTCCTACAACAATTCTTATGTAAATTTTAATAAGATGCCCTCTAAATTTGAGACTAGTGTTAAAGAATTTATGAATTTGCAAAAGAATTTTAATGCTTTGCTTGAGGATAAATTGCTTAAAGTTGATGATTTGACTAGGAACGTTGATAGAATTTCTCTTGAAATTGATTCTTTAAAGCTTACATCTATTCCTTCTAAGCATGATATCAATGAGTCTCTCAAAGCTATGAGAATTTCCATTGATGAGTGCAAAGAAAGAACCGCTAGGATGCGTGCTTCCAAAGATGCCTTTATTAAAGCGTGTTCTTCCAATTCCTATGAAAATCAAGATGAAGATCTAAAAGTTATTGATGTGTCCCCCATTAAATATTTGTTTTGCAATATGAATCTTGATGAAACTGAATATGATCTTCCTTTAACTAGAAGGCATTCTAAGAATTCGGAGTTTTTAGATCTTGATGATGAAATTGATAAATGTGGGATTGAAAGAAATAAAAACCTAGATGTTGCTAAACCCACTATATTGGATCTCAAGGAATTTAATTATGAAAATTTTTATTTAATTGATTGTATTTCCTTGTTTGATGTGTGCTAAATTCTCCTCATGCTTATAGTCAAAATAAGGCCTTTACCGAACACATTGTTGATGCCTTGATGCAATCTTATGAAGAAAAACTTGAGTTGAAGGTCTCTATCCCTAGAAAGCTCTATGATGAGTGGGAACCTACTATTAAATTAAAATTAAAAATTATGAGTTTCATGCCTTGTGTGATTTGGGTGCTAGTGTCTCTACTGTCCCCAAAACCTTGTGTGATTTGCTAGATTTCTGTGACTTTGATGATTGCTCTCTAAACTTGCATCTTGCGGATTCCACTATTAAAAATCCTATGGGAAGAATTAATGATGTTCTTATTGTTGCAAATAGGAATTATGTGCCCGTAGATTTTATCGTTCTTGATATAGATTGCAATCCTTGTTGCCCTATTATTCTTGGTAGACCTTTCCTTAGAATGATTGGTGCAATTATTGATATGAAGGAAGGAAATATTAGATTCCAATTTCCCTTAAAGAAGGGCATGTAACACTTTCCTAGAAATAAAATAAAATTACCATATGAATCTATCATGACAGCCACCTATGGATTGCCTACCAAAGACGGCAATACTTAAATCTATCCTTGCTTTTATGCCTAGTTAGGGGCGTTAAACGATAGCGCTTGTTGGGAGGCAACCCAATTTTATTTTTAGTTTTTTTTGTTTTTGCTTCTGTTTAGGAATAAATAATCCATCTAGCCTCTGTTTATATGTGGTTTTATGTTTTAATTAGTGTTTGTGCCAAGTTAGACCTAAAGGATCTTCTTGGATGATAGTTATTTGATCTTGCTGTAATTTCCAGAATCTTTCTGTTCACGAAAACAATTGTTAAAAATCACCAGAACGTGATAAAATACTGATTCCAATTGCTTCTCATCATTAAACAAATTTTCTAGGTCGTCCTTTTTTGGTAGAATTTTTGGAGTTCCAGAAGTTTGCGTTAGTTACAGATTACTACATACTGTTCTGTTTTTGGCTGATTCTGTTTTTCGTGTGTTGTTTTCTTATTTTGATGAATCTATGGCTAGTAAAATAGTTTATAATCCATAGAGAAGTTGGAATAAAGTAGGTTTAACACCAATATAAATAAAGAATGAGTTCATTACAGTACCTTAAAGTATTCTTTTGTTTTCTTTCTCTAACGGAGCTCACGAGATTTCTATTGAGTTTTGTGTTGTGAAGTTTTCAAGTTTTGGGTAAATTCTTTTGATGGATTATGGAACAAGGAGTGGCATGAGCCTAAGCTTGGGGATGCCCATGGCACCCCCAAGATAATCCAAGGACACCAAAAATTCAAAGCTTGGGGATGCCCCGAAAGGCATCCCCTCTTTTCGTCTACTTCCATCGGTAATTTACTTGGAGCTATATTTTTATTCACCACATGATATGTGTTTTGCTTGGAGCGTCTTGTATTATTTTCGTTTTTGTTTGTTAGTTTACCACAATAATCCTTGCTGTACACACCTTTTGAGAGAGCCATACATAAATTGGAATTTGATAGAATACTCTATGTGATTCACTTAAGTCTTTTGAGCTTGATAGTTTTGCTCATAGTACTTCACTTATATCTTTTGAGCGTGATAATTTTTGCTCTAGTGCTTCACTTAGATCTTTTAGAGCACGGTGGTGGATTTGCTTTAAAGAAACTATTGATCTCTCATTCTTCACTTAGATTATTTTGAGAGTCGTTAATAGCATGGTAATTTTCTTAATACTAATATACTTGGTATTCAAGATATGTGAAACTTTCTTTTGAGTGTGTTGAATACTAAGAGAAGTTTGATGCTTGATAATTGTTTTGAGATATGAAGATGGTGATATGAGAGTCATGCTAGTTGAGTAGTTGTGAATTTAAAGAATACTTGTGTTGAAGTTTGTGATTCCCGTAGCATGCACGTATGGTGAACCATTATGTGATGAACTCGGAGCATGATTTATTTACTGATTGTCTTCATTATGAGTGGCGATCGGGGACGAGCGATGGTCTTTTCCTACCAATCTATCCCCCTCGGAGCATGCGCACAATACTTTGCTTTGATAACTTCTAGATTTTTGCAATAAGTATATGAATACTTTATGACTAATGTTGAGTCCATGGATTATACGCACTTTTTCCCATCCTTCCACCATTGCTAGCATCTCTAATACCGCACACTTTTCGCCGGTATCATACACCCACCATATATCTTCCTCAAAACAGCCACCATACCTACCTATCATGGCATTTCCATAGCCATTCCGAGATATATTGCCATGCAACTTTCCACCGTTCCATTTATTATGACACGCTCCATCATTGTCATATTGCTAGCATGATCATGTAGTTGACATCGTATTTGTGGCAAAGCCACCGTTCATAATTCTTGCATACATGTCACTCTTGATTCATTGCATATTCCGGTACACCGCCGGAGGCATTCATATAGAGTCATACTTTGTTCTAAGAATCGAGTTGTAATTGTTGAGCTGTAAGAAAAATAAAAGTGTGATGATCATCATTCTTTAGAGCATTGTCCCAAGTGAGGAAAGGATGATGGAGACCATGATTCCCCCACAAGTCGGGATGAGACTCCGGACGAAAAAAAAGAGAGGCCATAAAAAAGAAGAAGAGAAAAGGCCCAAATAAAAAAATGAGAGAAAAAGAGAGAAGGGACAATGCTACTACCCTTTTACCACACTTGTGCTTCAAAGTAGCACCAAGATCTTCATGATAGAGAGTCTCTCATTTTGTCATTTTCATATACTAGTGGGAATTTTTCATTATAGAACTTGGCTTGTATATATTGCAATGATGGGATTCCTCAAATGCCCTAGGTCTTCGTGAGCAAGCGAGTTGGATGCACACCTAATTAGTTTCTTTTGTTGAGCTTTCATATACTTATAGCTCTAGTGCATCCGTTGCATGGCAATCCCTACTCACTCACATTGATATCTATTGATGGGCATCTCCATAGCCCGTTGATACGCCTAGTTGATGTGAGACTATCTTCTCCCTTTTTGTCTTCTCCACAACCACCATTCTATTCCACATATAGTGTTATATCCATGGCTCATGCTCATGTATTGAGTGAAGATTGAAAATGTTTTGAAAATGTTAAAGTATGAAACAATTGGTTGGCTTGTCATTGGGGTTGTCATGATTTAAATATTTTGTGTGGGGAAGATGGAGCATAGCCAGACTATATGGTTTTGTAGGGATAACTTTCTTTGGCCATGTTATTTTGAGAGGACATAATTGCTTAGTTAGTATGCTTGAAGTATTATTATTTTTTATGTCAATATGAACTTTTGTCTTGAATCTTTCGGATCTGAATATTCATACAACAATTAAGAAGATTTACATTGAAATTATGCCAAAGTATCACTCCGCATTAAAAATTCTCTTTTATCATTTACCTACTCGAGGACGAGCAGGAATTAAGCTTGGGATGCCACGATACGTCTCCAACGTATCTATAATTTTGATTGCTCCATGCTACTTTATCTACTATTTTGGACTATATTGGGCTTTATTTTCCACTTTTATATTATTTTGGGACTAACCTATTAACCGGAGGCCCAGCCTGAATTGCTGTTTTTTTGCCTATTTCGGTGTTTCAAAAACGGAATATCAAACGGAGTCCAAACGGAATGAAACCTTGAGGAACGTGATTTTCTCACGAGCGTGATCCAGAGACTTGGACCCTACTCCAAGAAGTAACAGAGGCGGTCACGAGGGTGGGGCGCCCCCTAGGGCGCCCCTGCCTCGTGGGCCCCATGTTGCTCCACCGACGTACTCCTTTCTCCTATATATACCTACGTACCCCCAAACAATCAGAACAGGTGCCAAAAACCTAATACCACCGCCGCAACTTCCTGTATCCACGAGATCCCATCTTGGGGCCTGTTCCGGAGCTCCGCCGGAGGGGACATCCACCACGGAGGGCTTCTACATCATCACCATAGCCCCTCCGATGAAGTGTGAGTAGTTTACTTCAAACCTTCGGGTCCATAGCTAGTAGCTAGATGGCTTCTTCTCTCTTTTTGGATCTCAATACAATGTTCTCCCCTCTCTCGTGGAGATCTATTCGATGTAATCTTCTTTTTACGGTGTGTTTGTTGAGATCGATGAATTGTGGGTTTATGATCAAGATTATCTATGAACAATATTTGAATCTTCTCTGAATTCTTTTATGTATGATTGGTTATCTTTGCAAGTCTCTTCGAATTATCCGTTTGGTTTGGCCAACTATATTGGTAGTTCTTGTAATGGGAGAAGTGCTTAGCTTTGGGTTCAATCTTGCGGTGTCCTTTCCCAGTGACACAAGGGGCAGCAAGGCACGTATTCTATTATTGCCATCGAGGATAACAAGATGGGGTTTTTATCATATTGCATGAATTTATCCCTCTACATCATGTCATCTTGCTTAAGGCGTTACTCTATTTTTAACTTAATACTCTAGATGCATGGTGGATAGCGGTCGATGAGTGGAGTAATAGTAGTAGATGCAGGCAAGAGTCGGTCTACTTGTCTCGAACGTGATGCATATATACATGATCATACCTAGATATTCTCATAACTATGCACAATTCTGTCAATTGCTCAACAGTAATTTGTTCACCCACCTTAGAATACTTATGCCCTTGAGAGAAGCCACTAGTGTAATCTATGGCCCCCGGGTCTATTCTCATCATATCAATCTCCATCACTTTAATACTTGCTTTGTTTTTACTTTGCATTTTACTTTTCACTTTGCATCTCTATATCAAAAATACCAAAAATATTATTTATCATCTCTATCAGATCTCACTCTCGTAAGTGACCATGAAGGGATTGACAACCCCTAATCGCGTTGGTTGCGAGGAGCTATCGTTTTGTGCAGGTACGAGGGACTTGTGCGTAGCCTCCTACTGGATTGATACCTTGGTTCTCAAAAACTGAGGGAAATACTTACGCTACTTTGCTGCATCATCCTCTCCTCTTTGGGGAAATCCAACGCAGTGCTCAAGAGGCAGCAGTTGCCTCCCAACAAGCGCTATAGTTTTATGCCCCTAGCTAGGCATAAGATTCTAATGATGCTCACATGAAAGATACGAATCGAAACACAAAGAGAGCATCATGAAACATAGGACAGACAAATTTAAGTCTAACATACTTCCTATGCATAAGAATTTTATAAGCAAACAAATTATCAAGAAAAGAAAAGTCTAACATATGCAAAGAAGAGGAATAGAACATTCACGATCTCAACATAATGAGAGGTAATTTGGTAATTAACATGAAAATTTCTACAACCATATTTTCCTCTCTCATAATAATTATATGTAGGATCATAATAAAATTAAATAATATAGCTATCATATAAAGTTTTCTCTTCACTATTCACATGCATAAAAGTTTTATGATCTTCCAAGATAGTGGGATTAACATCAACTAAAGTCATGTCCTCTCCAAACCCACTTTCATCAAAAATCTATCCTTCCTTCATCCATCGTAGGATAACCCAAAACTTGAAAACTTCAATCACACAAAACTCAACAAAACCTTCTTGACATCCATTAGTAAAAGAAAGCAAACCACTACTATAAGTACTGTATCAAACCAATTCATATTTTATTTTTGCATTATATCTACTGTATTCCAACTTTTCCATGGCAAAAACTCATCAAAGAAATCTATAGAGCCATCAAAATAAGCACACAACGCAAAGAAAACAGAATCTGTCAAAACAGAACAGTCTGTAGCAATCTGACTATTTCGAATACTTCTATAACTCCAAAAATTCTGAAAAAAATTAACATCTGCAAAGAAGAGGAATAAAACATTGGCGATCTCAACATAACGAGAGGTAATTTGATAACATGAAAATTTCTACAACCATATTTTCCTCTCTCATAATAATTATATGTTGGATCATAATCAAATTCAATAATATAGCTATCATATAAAGTTTTCTCTTCACTATTCACATGCATAAAAGTTTTACGATCTTCCAAGATAGTGGGATTAACATCAACTAAAGTCATGACCTCTCCAAACCCACTTTCATCAAAAATCTATCCTTCCTTCATCCATCGTAAGATAACCCAAAACTTGAAAACTTCAATCACACAAAACTCAACAAAACCTTCGTGAGATCCATTAGTAAAAGAAAGCAAACCACTACTATAAGTACTGTATCAAACCATTCATATTTTATTTTTGCATTATATCTACTGCATTCCAACTTTTCTATGGCAAAAACTCATCAAAGAAATCTATAGAGCCATCAAAATAAGCACACAATGCAAAGAAAACAGAATCTGTCAAAACAGAACAGTCTGAAGCAATCTGACTATTTCGAATACTTCTATAACTCCAAAAATTCTGTAAAAATTGACATCTGCAAAGAAGAGGAATAAAACATTGACGATCTCAACATAACGAGAGGTAATTTGGTAACATGAAAATTTCTACAACCATATTTTCCTCTCTCATAATAATTATATGTTGGATCGTAATCAAATTCAATAATATAGCTATCATATTAAAGTTTTCTCTTCACTATTCACATGCATAAAAGTTTCATGATCTTCCAAGATAGTGGGATTAACATCAACTAAAGTCATGACCTCTCCAAACCCACTTTCATAAAAAAATTCATAAGATTGAACACTCTCTAAATATGTGGGATTATTTTTACCTAAAGTTGACACTCTTCCAAACCCATTTTAAAAATTATTGCAAATAACATAGTCATCATGAGGCTTAAATAAATTTTCAAGATCATAAGAATAATCACCCCAATCATGATCATTGCAACAAATAGTGGTCATAGAAAAATTAGCATCCCCAAGCTTGAGGTTTTGCATATTATTAGCAAAATTGACATTAATAGAATTTATAGTAAAATCATTGCAATCATGCTTTTCATTCAAGGAGCTATCATGAATCACTTCAGAAATTTCTTCATCGCAATTTTTAGATTCACAAATCTCAAGCAAAACTTCATAAAGATAATCTAGTGCACTCAATTCACTAGCAATTGGTTCATCACAATTGGATCTTTTGAAAATATTAGCAAGTGGATGAGGATCCATAACAATATATTTTTAGCAAGCAAAGATGCAAGCAAATAGAAGGTACATGGCAACACAAGAAAACATGAGATCTCACGAGAAAAAGGCAAACAAAAAAGAGGGTGAATAAAACGGCAAATTTTTGTGAAGTGGGGAAGAGGAAAACGAGAGGCAAATGGCAAATTATGTAAATTGGGAGGAGATGAGATTTGCGATTAGGAACCTGGTTTATGTTGAAAATCCTCCCCAGAAACGGCGCCAGAAAATCCTTTTGATGTCGCTTGAAGCTACATCGGTATTTCCCCAAAGAGGAAGGGATGATGCAGCACAGTGGCGGTAGGTATTTCCCTCAGAAATGAAACCAAGGTTATCGAACCAGTAGGAGAACCAAGCAACACAACGTAAATAGCCCCTGCACACAAATAACAACACCTCGCAACCCGACGTGTTAAAGGGGTTGTCAATCCCATTTGGGTAACGGCACCATAAACGGTGCATGGACGGGAGAAATTTGTAATAGATTGAATAAATAGATCGCAAATAAAATAAAGTGCAGCAAAGTATTTTTGTATTTTTGGTTTAATAGATCTGAAAATAAATGCAAAGAAAAGTAGATCGCAAAGGCAAATATTTATGAAAGAGACCCAGGGGCCGTAGGTTTCACTAGTGGTTTCTCTCGAGAAAAATAGCAAATAGTGGGTAAAAAAATTACTGTTGGGCAATTGATAGAACTTCAAATAATCATGACGATATCCAGGCAATGATCATTATATAGGCATCACGTCCAAGATTAGTAGACTGACTCATGCCTGCATCTACTACTATTACTCCACACATCGATTGCTATCCACCATGCATCTAGTGTATTAAGTTCATGGAGAAATGGAGTAATGCAATAAGAACGATGACATGATGTAGACAAGATCTATCTATGTAGAGATAGACCCCATCGTTTTATCCTTAGTAGCAACGATACATACGTGTCGGTTCCCCTTCTATCACTGGGATCAAGCATCGTAAGATCGAACCTACTACAAAGCACCTCTTCCCATTGTAAGATAAATAGATCAAGTTGGCCAAACAAAACCCAAATATCGGAGAAAAAATATGAGGCTATAAGAGATCTTGCATAAAAGAGATCAAAGAGACTCAAATACTTTCATTGATATAAAAAGATATAACTGATCATAAACTCAAAGTTCATCAGATCCCAACAAACACACCGCAAAAGAGTTACATCATATGGATCTCCAAGAGACCATTGTATTGAGAATTCAGCGAGAGACAGGAAGTCATCTAGCTACTAACTACGGACCCGAAGGTCTACAAAGAACTACTCAGGCATCATCGGAGAGGCACCAATGGAGGTGGTGAACCCCATCCGAGATGGTGTCTGGATTGGATCTGGTGGTTCTGGACTCTGCGGCGGTTGGATCAATATTTCATCGACTCCCCTAGGGTTTTGGGAATTTTTGGGTTTTTATAGAGCAAAGAGGCGGTCTGGGGGCACCCGAGGTGGGCACAACCCACCAGGGCGTGCCTGGGCCTCCTGGCGCACCCTGGTGGGTTGTGCCCTCCTCGTGGCACCCCCTAGGCGCAGCCAGGGCCCATTATGTTCCTTCTGGTCCAAAAAAATCTCCGTGAAGTTTCGTTGCATTTGGACTCCGTCTGATATTGCTTTCCTGCGATGTAAAAAACATGCAGAAAACAGCAACTGGCACTTGGCACTATGTCAATAGGTTAGTTCCAAAAAATGATATAAAATGACTACAAAATGATTATAAAACATCCAAGATTGATAATATAACAGCATGGAACAATAAAAAATTATAGATACATTGGAGACGTATCAGGTAACATGGATAATATCCTTGGGGATCGTGAGGTGTAGTAATTGAACGCCCAAAGATTTTGTCTGAAATCATTATATTAATTATCATGGCAACCCCGCGAGACGGATAGGCCCTTCGGTAGGACAATTGATTCTTGATGCATGACTCGTGCCAGTCAAGATGTAATTTGGACACACCCCCCATTCCAAATGAAGCAATCACCTCCTAATGGGTGACTTCCCGAGCACAAACTAATATCATTTTTATCCTAACACCAATACATGGTTGTAAGCATTAAGACCTCATCCCCGTACCTTCTTTTTATTGTAAGTGTTCGAATCATTATTTGCTTGTTAATCCGGTCAAAAGCTGGATTTTACATTTGACAAAAGCTTGCTAGAGACCATCGCTTCAAGGCAGTCTTCTTCTCGTGGGTTTGATGCCCAGGGTCATCTCTGGGGAAATAGGTGCAGGATACCCTTTCTTGTTCCAATGTAGAGCACACTAGAGAGATATTGACGCGAGACATATGAGACACATGTCACAGAGGGCACTCTCGCGCGCCGAAGCCCCCCAGGAGGCGGGTACTCTAGCATCCTTTATAGGAGTAATACCTAAAACTGGATATCTATAATTTGGCATTCTTCTTCTCCACTACACAATTGCATACACATCCAAACAAACTATGACATGGCAATGAAACTTTGCAACATCACACCACACATAGTCAACAACATTTCAAATCCAAGTTCAAATCCATAATATTTCATATTGAAATTTGAATTTAAGACTAAAACCACAAGCATTGTGCATGAGAAACACACACAAAAGTGCAGAGAACATGAACGCATAGAGCTCTCAAATGTCATTGCCACCATTGCCATCACTAGTGCTTGCATTCTCTCTAACGCCACCATTATTTCGATTGCCAAACATGCCTCAAATGCAACCCATGACTCACATGCGACCCAAGCATCACATGCCTCCCTACCACCCATGCCCCCCTGCCACGTCAGGGATTGGCATTATTCATTTCTTTTTTAATATAAATAAATTGAATATAGCAAATCTTGGCGAATCCATAAGTATCTGATACAATTTAGACATCTAGATATGCATGCAAACAAAAATTAAAGCACAAATATCTGAAACCCCTTTGTTATTCCAAATACTAACTCTCATTTGTGCGGGAACTTGGGTTGGATTTTGTGGCAGTTTTTAGGCTGGTAAACATGACTTCCCTATGGACATCCTCGATTACCTGTCAGGTTGGTTCGGCTTCAAATGGGATTGTCTACCACCACTTGGATGGTCAGGAGGCATCTTAATTGGGATACATATGATAACCCACAAGTATAGGGGATCAGTTGTAGACTTTCTTGATAAGTAAGAGTGTCGAACCCAACGAGGAGCTAAAGGTAGAATTAATATTACCTTCAAGTTCTATCGACCACCGATACAAGTCTACGCACACTTAATGTTTGCTTTACCTAGAACAAGAATAAAACTAGAAGTACTTTGTAGGTGTAAAGGGATAGCTTTGCAAGATAATAAATAACGTGAAAGTAAAAGTTAGGTGTTGTTCTAATTAAAGTACAACTAAATAAGTATAGCGAGTGTGGAAAAGTGGTGGTAGGATTTGCGAAATTGTCCCTAAGAAATTGGCTAGGTTTACTAGAGCGATAGCAAGTTTTTATGTGGGGGAGGCCACTGCTAGCATCTCATCCCTTACTTGGAATTCTTTGCACTTATGATTGTAACTATTAGCAAGCATCCACTACTACTAATGTTCATTAAGGTAAAACCCAACCATAGCATTAAGATATATTGGTTCCCCTTCAATCACGTGTGAATCAATTTCTATGGTAGGAAAGAAGCTTATGTCACTCTTGCCCTCCAATGCATAGTCCTATCAACATACAACTAACCCTAAGGTGTGATCCACATGTGAGCTCATATGATGGGCACAAAGGACAACAACATAACCACAAGCATATTAAGGCAATCATATCAATTCACTGATCACCCATAGGACAATAAAAATCTACCCAGACATCATAGGATGGCAACACATCATTGGATAACAATATGAAGCATAAAGCACCATGTTCAAGTAGGGGGTACAACAGGTTGCGGGAGAGCGGACTACTGATAATATATGAGGGAAGGTGATGGAAGTGTTGAGGAAGATGACAGAGGTGTTGGAGTAGATTGCCGTCACATGATGATTGCCCCGGCGGCGTTCTGACACCACCGGGAGGGAGGGGGAGAGAGACCCTCTCCTTCTTATTCTTTCTTGGCCTACCCCCTAAATGGGAGGAGGGTTTCCCCTCTGGTCCTTGGTCCCCATGGCTCTAGAAGGACAGGAGCCCCTCTGAGATTGGATCTCTCTCTCTCCTCTTCTGTTTCGCGTTGATTCTTTTTCCCAAAAATCACATATATTCCAAAATAAATCTCCATTACTTTTTATCGTGTTTGGACTTTGTTTGATATGGGTATTCTGTGAAACAAAAACATGCAACAAACAGGAACTAACACTGGGCATTGGATCAATATGTTGGTCCCAAAAATAATATAAAAAGTTGCCAAAAGTACGTGAAAGTTGTAGAATATTGGCATGAAACAATCAAACATTATAGATACAATGGAGACGTATCACATACCACAACCATGGAATTCTTAGCTTTTTCAGTTGGTGAATTACATATCAAGTTTCACCTTCAAAATCTCTACTCCTAATGTCTCAGTTGGTAGGTCGCGTTCCGGGTTTTATTTTCGTCCCACCTCATCCGGTCTTTTTTGGTACTTCTTTGGTACTTCCTCCCACCTCCCTCTCAGCATGAAAAACCAAGGAAAACCCATGATCGAGTCCTGCACACGCCCAACCTCCGTCTCACGCTAAGCCGCATAGAACCAAAAAACCTCAAGCCGAGCCCCCGCCCGCCCCACGCACTCCAGGCCCTAACATCCCGTCGCACCAAGACAGATTTAACCAAAAAATCTCTGAATAGTCCACCGGTTATTTTTAGCTGGTTTTTATTTCGCCTCACCACTTTCGTTGGTTTTATTTCGCTGGTTTTAATTCGTCTCCCTCCCACCTGTCTTTTTGCTTCACCACCCACGTAAACCCATCAGATTAGTTACCATAAAAAAATCGCAATCAATCAAGTATTGATGATCGATTAGTTACCATATAAAAATAAATCGCAATCAATCAAGTATTGATGGGATATTTCCTTATATTGATGTGATTTCCCTTTTTATCATCAATCGTCTCTCTGCCTAAAAAATGCGTAGCTTTCCTTTTCGCTTCACCACCCACATAAACCCATCAGATTAGTTACCATATAAAAAAATAAATCGCAATCAATCAAGTATTGATGATCAGATTAGTTACCGTATAAAAAATAAATCGTAATCAATCAAGTATTGATGGGATATTTCCTTATATTGATGTGATTTTCCCTTTCTTATCATCAATCTTCTCTATTGCCTAAAAAAATGCATAGCTTTCCTTTTCGTTTCACCACCCACATAAACCCATCAGATTAGTTACCATATAAAAAATAAATCGCAATCAATCAAGTATTGATGATCAGATTAGTTACCATATAAAAATAAATCCCAATCAATCAAGTATTGATGGGATATTTTCTTATATTGATGTGATTTTATGTAGCTTTCCTTTTCACGCCAACCGACCGCCCCGCCTCCCTACATCCGCCCTCGTTGCTCGCCTCCCGCACGAAAAAAAACCCTCTCGTTTGAGCTCCCCCAAACCCCGCAAGATTGAAAAACCCAGCCGCCTGCTTCCCCTCGTCTCGACCGCTCCATACGTCCAGATCGCGGCCCCATCCCCATCCTCCTCTCACGTCATGGCGGCCGTTGGACTGCCACCACCACCCACCTACTCTCTCGCCGCCGCCGTCCTCCCTTCGCTTCGCCGCCGCCGTCGCCACCAATCGGCGAAGGCGCCGTTCTGCTATGTCGCCTCCTTTCCCCATCCAAGCGACGACCATGGCGGCGCGCCTCTCATGTGTCCCATGGTGAGGTTTGGGAGGCGCAACCACAATCGATGAGGGATCTCACCGCGGACCCGTCTGCTGGGATGGGTGTTGCCTCCGTTGCGAATGGGATCGAAGGAGGACTACTTCGTCGTCAAGGTCGTGAGGCAGCGGCCGATTGGGAGCCCGGTTGTGAACATGGGAGTTCGTCCCCATGGAGGCGGCCGTGGAGATTGGATGTGAAGCAACCCCACTTGCCGGTGGTGGAGGCTTGCCGTCCATGTGATCCTTTCTTCTCCCGGTATCCCCATTCCTTGCCTCCCATTACAAAAGCGAGCATAAATGAGAGCAGGGGCTGATTTTCATCACTTTATTTCTCATATTTTTAGTTGCTTTTTTGAGATTATACAAGATGCTCCCGATCTGTTTTGTCAAATTACTTGGATCGTCTTATGGAATTGACAGCCATCGCATTTTTCACCTCATGTTATTTCTTAATCCTTGTCCCACTAGGCATCCACTACATGTTTGGTAATGACGTGATGTTGAGGCGGCTAGGAGAAGCTCAAAGAGCGATTAAGGGCTATCGAGATGGATCTGGGAGCCAAGCAAGAGAGTTTCTGTTAAATTTTGGTTATTATCTTTTCTATTATTACGATTGTGGGATGGTTTATTTTGACTCGGTGTAACATTTGCATTTGTTTCCCCAGCTTGTTGGCGAGATGCGTGCATCTGCGGCAACTAATCAAGAGCGAGGGCAGTGCACATCAGAGCTACGCTGAATGTAGCGAGCCAACCACGAATTGGGTATGTTCACACGAGGGATGGGAGAGGAGAGGAACATTAACATTTTTCATGATTTGGATGAAAATTTCAGTTCATAGTTTCTCCGTACGTGGCAACACACTAACGGTACTCATGGGCTTAGGATGAAAGTAGCGCCGGCAGAATCGATGGGTTGGATGGGAAGGCGGTTGTTGCCCTTGTCCCTTGGTGCTAGCCTACCGTGGTGTCCTCACTAACTTGCTCATTGCGAATACGAGTTCGTGGGTCATGAGTTGCTGCAGATTTGTTTTATCACTTTTACAATATTTATTGATGTATCCCTAACTCATCGAGTCATTTTAGCTTTGATTTCCCATATACGCCAGACCTAAATATCCCATGGTCGAATATTTGCATGGTTAGTGGACATTGTCCCTTTCTTTCTAATGTTTAATATTTTATATTACCGATAGAAATAATTTTATCCGCTTGATTTAGGAAGTGCACATAGGTAGGTCAACATATTTTGTAGCTCTTTCGGATGTAAAAGCATATGTTGCATAAGAAATTATTATCTTCCAAGCATACTCACATTTCACTAACAAATAGGGGAGGTTCAGACTTGAGCAATGATAAAAGGTTTATTCCTCACTCTTTTGTTGGAATTTTAGTTCCAAGTTAACATGATTTCTTATCCGCTTCATAAGTCATGCATCCGCTTAATTAGGTGATAAGTAGGGCTATTGTGGGGTTTGTTTAAACTCCAGCATAAGGAATTCTGGTTTAAGAAAAAGACTTTTGGCTTCTTTAATTACAAATTGATTGCAACATCGTGTTAGTATGTGATTCTCACATCTGGTTGTAATATTTGTGAAGACGCATTGCACGCGTGCACTTGAAGCGGGCCGGGTTGCACGACAGCGCCGACGCTGACCCGGGCCACCTCCTCCGCGTATTCTTGGAGCTGTGGCTGGCTGATTTACATGAAATTAATTCCCTCGGTTCTTATGGCAAATATAATACACATAATCCATATTGTTATGCACTAGCGTGTGTGTGTGAAAGAGATGGATTATGGTCCCGTACCCAATAAGATGGATATGTGTGTGTGTTAGAGAGAGGGAGAGGGGGAGAGAGAGTGAGGAAGAGGGAGGGAGTGTGTGTGTGAGAGGATTTGATGGTAAAAAAGGTCGCCAATGTCGTAATATTGAACTCTTTAAGTTAACGTGGCCCCGTTGCAACGCACGGGCGTTCTTCTAGTAGAGCTAATATTTTACATGGAGCGTAGTTGCAGCCTATGGGGATGCCCAAGATGGGAATAAATCAGCCTTAATTTGGGAGTTGGTGAACCTTGCAAAGGATAACCCACATCCCATGCTTAGGGGTTGGGGGGACTTTAATATCTTGAGGTACTAGGAAGAGAAAGATAACGATCCCTTTGATACTCACTGGCCTATCTTATTCAATGTTGTGATTGATAACTTGAATCTACAGAAGAAAGTATGTCAAGAGATAGTGCAATTGGGCTATTAATCATCTGTGCCAGACATAAGAGAAACTCGATCTTGTACTTATGGATACCGAATGGGAATTAAAATTTCCTCAGGTAAGCATGTGTTCCCTTGAGCATATCAAGACTCTTTCGGACTATGCGCCCGTCGTTCTTGATTCTAACTCTCCCAGACCCAATACCACACACCGCCTATTCATATTCTAATTGGGATAGTCACAGTGGGATGACTTTGCAGACATATTTAAGAATGCGTGGGAGAGGCCCGCCACTAGTCTTATACCGATTCAGAGATGGAAGTTTAAATTACAGGCCACAAAGAAATTCTGATCTATTGGGCAAAACACACCAGTGGTATGCATAGAAAAGTAAAGCAACACCTTCCCAATATTATCGATGACCTTAGTAAGATTGCAGAGACTCACACTCTATCTCCGCAGGAGATTGATATGAAAACTCAACCCAATAAGCAGATTGCACCTGTATTGCTAGCAGAGAAAATTGAATGGTACCAAAGATCCAAATCCCAATTCACTTTAGAGGGCGACAAAAATACATGATATTTCCACACAATGGCCATTGAGCGGCACAAGAATTTTATTTTTAGCCTACAACAAGATGAGTGATAGATTGAGGGTTAGGCAGATATCAAGCATTATATCAATATGTACTACAAGTCTCTGTCTGGGGCTCCAAATGAAGGGAACTACACCCTCGATGAGGCCCAAATGGATGAGATTCCACCGGTCACAACTGAAGAGAATATTATCCTTAAGACATCTTTATCTAAAGATGAGGTGAGAGCCACTATATTCTACAAGGAACATAACAAAGCTCCAGGCCCTGATGGATTCCCCGTAGAGTTCTTTTAGAACTTCTGGGATGTCATCAAGACTTTCCCAATGGAGTCATTCATTTTTCTTCACACAGGCCAACTTGACCTATGTAGGCTTAATTTTGGGAAGTTGTTTCATTGCCAAACATTAAGGAGGTCGAGCAGATGAAACAATACAAACTGATATGTCTCCTGAATGCCATTTTCAAAAAAATTACCAAAGCTGCAACCAATAGGCTCAATGTGGTTCTAACCATGTTGTCCGACCATCCCAAACAACTTTCATGCAAGGAAGGAACATACTCGACAGAATAGGTATCCTTCGCGAGACCGTTCATGAGATGCACCTAAAAAACATGAGTGGGATAGTGCTCAAAATTTACTTTGAAAAGGCTTATGACAAAACCAAATGGCCATTTCTCAAACTGACCTTGTGAATGAAAGGTTTCTTAGAGAAATGGTAAGGTTGGATCCATTTTTTACTGGAGGTAGTGTGGCTGTCAAAGTCAATGGTGATGTAGATCATTACTTCTAGACAAAAACATACTATGCTAGGGTCACCCTCTATCTCAAATGTTATTTAACATTATCACTGGCATATTGGATATTATGCTTGAATGCCCCACATAGGACGGTCACATTGTTGGATCAGTGCCACATCTTGTGCATGAGGGTTCTCTATCTCGCAACACGCCAATCATACGATTCTTTTATGGAACATGACCTGGATAAGGCTAGATATTTGAAACTCTTACTTCCAGATTTTGGGAAAAGGTCAGGCCTTAAGATTAACTCCCATAAAAGTGAATTATTCTATTTCACGGAAACCAAAGAAGCAACTGCACAATACAATGTACAATTTTGTTGTGGACAAGAACAATTCCCCGATTAAATATCTGGGAATTTTGATTCATTATCGGTGTCTCACTAATGTTGAGTGGAAACGGGCCGAAGAGCGCTTAGAGAAATATTAAGTAGTTGGAAAGTCAAGTTTCTCTCCATTGGAGGATGGATAGTTTTGATCAATTATGTTGCCACAAACATGGTTCTCTATATTCTCTCATTTTTCCAACTTCCAAAAGGGGTCCTACAAAGGATACATTATTTTTGATCTAGATTATTCTGGCAAGGAGATAGTGAAAGGAAAAGGTATAGGCTAACCAAAGGGAGTGTGGTTTATCGACCTAAAGACCAAGGAGGTTTAGACATTCAGGACCTCCAGGTCAAGAATGATGCCTTACTTAGTAAATGGTTGTTCAAGCTACTTACTGATGATGGAGTTTGGCAAACCTTTCTACTAAACAAGTATCTAGGCTAAAAGTTGTGTCATGTACACATTGGAAGCCTGGAAGACTCGCATTTTCGGGCTATTTTGATGGCGACAAAGAACCATCCTTCTTTGGATCTTTTAGGGGTAAAGGATGGCTCTGAGATACGTTCCTAGGAGGACAAGTGGCCTGGAAAGGACACTCTCCCGGAATAGTACCCGACCTTGTACCACATGGTACATGATAAGAATGATACTCTTGCACATGGCTTAGCTCCTCCCCTGGGATTTGATCACCCCTCTTGTGTCATTGCAAAATCTTCTACCCCGTTTGGATTCGAATTACCTAACACATGGACAAAAAGTGTTTAGCTGGATATAACTACTAATGAGTCCTTTGCAGTCGAGTCTATGTATCGTGCAATCTCCACACAGAGATTCCATCAGACAATAAAAAATAATTATGGAAATCGAAGATACCACTAAACTTCAGATTTTTCATGTCGTATCTTCAGAGGGGAGTTTTGCTAACTAAAGATAACCTTGCTCACCGCAACTGGCAAGAAAGCAAAAAGTTTTGCTTTTGTAGTCACGACGAGACAATCAAACACTTCTTCTTCTCATGCAAGTTTGCGTGTTCTATGTAGTTAGTCATCCAAATAGCACCCACTTTGCATCCCTCCACAAGTGTTGCCTATATACATGGTCACTGGCTTGACAGAATACCAAAAAAGTTTAGTGCGGTAATAAGGGTGGGAGTGTCTACCTTACTATGGTCGCTTTGGATATGTAGAAATGATATTCTATTTGATGGAAAAATCTCCTCGTATGTAGATCTGGTCTATGCTACATCAAACAGAGTACTAACCACTGCTAAAGGCAGTGTGTATGCGGTTGGAGCGGGTGGCCATGGAGGTTTTTACCCAACATGGGTGGCAACATAATCTCCAGATTGGTCCACCAACTCTTTCGACATAGGCATAGCTTCAGTCTCCTATGGCTTTACTATTGCCAACATGTCATTCTTACTTTGTCATACTCTTCGTGTTGGTTGTGTTCATCTTTGTTATGCAGGGGAAAGGTGTTTCCTGTCATGCTTGTATCCGCTTGATGATACATCTCGAGTTAATAAAAATGCCCTTTATCAAGAAACAAGATTATAGTTAGGGTTTCTAAGACACTCTAACAACATGGAAACACAATGGGACAATGGCACTACCATTTTGTTTCATTTTCCTCTACAGCAACTGGAAAGGCTGCCCGCTGACAACTCCGACTCCTCTTGCTGATCAAATTCTGGGTATGAACTTAATTCTATAATATGCACATCGACACCCACATTAAGGCATATAAATGTTATCAATTTGGTGGAATTGTTGTTACACACATACGTTTTGGGGTAATTTATATGGAGATACAAAGATTGAATTGAAAGAGGAATCTTTCATATATGTCACACTGCCAGCATTCACACATTGTGGAAGGAGAGAAGTTTTACTTCCTATATTTGTTCAAACTTAGGTAGAGAGAATGAGAGTGTCTTCACATTAGGTAGTGTAGGTTTTGCTGGAAGATCTCATCAATCACAATGTTGTAGGCCTTTTCAGTACAATGAAAGCTATCCCAAAAAATGTAGTCATAAGCGTTTGGACATGCAGGGTGGTATTGAATGAATATTGCCGCATTTAGCACACTGCTGCCACAACACCCCTCAGTTACCTCCTTGAAACCTACAAAATGGAAAGTTTCAAAATATTTAGTACTAAAAATGTTATGATGATAACACATCCATATCACATATTCCTAAGCACAAAGATATGAACTATTGTGATTTCTTTAATACATCATATGGTGCACTATGAAAATTTTGTTACTTTAGTTCATATGAAGTTTCACCACACCACCGTAATGTATCCCCTACTGACCTATGCTAGGAAAAGGGTTTATCACTGACCAACCGTTGGACAAGAAAATTCACGATAGTTGGTCAGGAAAACCTATGTACATTGAAAAAATGCTAGTAGGGAATGCGTACATATTTGCTATCACGCGGTCGATTGGGAATGCTTATAAGCCCATTGAAATATTGGTTATTAAATAACACAGACAAACCGCTTGTGGTTAAATGGGCTAATGCACGTAGAGGAAGAGACTTAAATGCCAAATTTTGGCCCAATCAGTGAAGCTTACTACTCTTCCCAACAACAATAATACATCGAAATCCCTAATCCTCCACCATGAAGCCGCCACTCATGCCACACTATTTTTCCCCAACACCACAAAGCTTAGGGCATCTCCAATGACAATCATCAAATGGATGCCCGATGAGTGATATTTTTGCGCGCATCACACCCTTGTTTAAACCGGATAATCATAGAAAATCTAAGAAAATCACCCTGATATCGCTGCTAATGACTAATGAATGCGAGAGATAACAAATCCTTTCTTTAATTTCTTTTCACGGGAAAATATGCCAAATATGGAGATAAATCGTATTTTATAAGTAAATAAGAATATGAAGAAAGAAGAAAGGCAATTAGAGGTGCAACGGTCAAGTCAAAGTGCAAGACGACATCTCGTACGCGCTTGTACCAACAGTCATATGACATGCCATCTTTTCCGTAAGGTCCAACCCTCCAACTATTATAAAGGGGCCAGCACCAAAATCGTAAGAGAGGAGCATCGAGAAGACCATTTGCGAACCGGAAGCCATATTCCAAGCCTTGATGCCGTCATTTTTGTAACATCCCAATTTTCAATTTGGATGTTATACATAGGTTAGCATATGCATATCATATTTTATTTGCATTTTGGTTCTGATCCTAGAAATCTTAAGCAACTCAAGGACCCAAGGAGAGAGTTGGAGATTTCAAAAAAAATCATATTTGAATTTTTCTTCAAATTTGAAAATAGGATCAATTTGGTTTTAATATTTTTCTCTCCGAATATTTCTAATATTAAAATAAAAGAGAGAACATAATATGACTTCTTCAAAAAGAGAGGAATATTGCAGGAAAAATTTTAGAATCAAATAAATATTTTATTTGCTATTTTATTTGAATTAGAAAAATATGCATTTTTGAAAATTTCATTTTTAGGCCAGAAAAATGTTCACTTTGTTCTAAATATTTTATTTAGACGGTGAAAATTGATTTTGGCATTTTTAGAATTTTATTAGGATTTTTCTTCGATGGAATTTATTTAAAAAAAGTTTCCGCCCGACTGGGCTGAAGGCCCAACCGAGCCGGGCCGAAGCCCACAGCGCCTCCGCCATCCTCCCGCCGCCGCCGTGTGTGGCGCGGACGCCGAGTAGAGTTTGAGCCGGACTCTCGCTCGCGCCGGCCCCCTCCCCAAGCCGAGCGCCCCTCAGGCCTTTAAATAGTGTGCCCATGCCGCCTCCACCCCGCCACCTCGCCACACCGCCTAACGCAGCGCCGCACCGCCGCCACTGCTGCCCGTTGTCCGCCGCCGCCGCTTGCGCGCCATTGCTGCACCCAGCGCCCGACGCCGCCGTCGTCGCTCGCCGGACTCGCCGGATCTTGCCGCCGCCGGTTTTTTGCTGAATCGGTCAAAACCGACAAAACCGTCGCCCCGTTTTTTTTCGTTAGATCGGTTCAGTTTGGTTTTTTTGGTTTCGCTAATTAGCGAATGTTCACTCGAACGTCACTGTTAGCGAACGTATTGGCCCATTTGTCCCTGATAGCGAACGTTCGTTCGCTAGCAGTTTTTATTTTATTTTATTTTCGGCCAGGGACCTATCCGCGATTATTTTTATCGCAGATTAGCCCCTGATCTTCAAACTCTCGCAACTGTTTAACCATTCGTCCAAATCCAGTGAAACCAACGCCAAAATCTTCGTCTCGAACCCCTCTTTCCAGTTAATCAACTTGAACATGATTTTGACAAATTAAAATTTGGTTGCTAGAAGATTTGAATTCGAACTTCTTTTGATCGTAGTTTGAGTTTCGTAGATCCGATTTGATTGATTCTTTTTGCAAATCGAAGTTCTTCAGTTGAACTTTCAATTTGGACTTTCTCATCTGAGTTTTACCCTGGCATCTATACTTGAGTGCTTATGTATGCTATTGTTTGTTTGCGATAGAGTTTCCAGAGTGCGAAGCGTGCTACTACGAGTCTCTAGGGTTTACAGATCGTCAAGAAGGCAAGTAACACTTTGATCATACCCCTTTATTACCCAGTTTTTATGCATTAGTTCCCATCCTCAAACATTGCATGAGTAGGATTTGATTAACATGTGTGTATTGGGAAGTAGTTGATGAGGTACAACCTATTGTCCTTTATTTCAAACCTTGGGAGTTACTTCTACGTTATGCTTATACTGCTATGCTATGCTCGTAGACGTGGATTGGGTGAGTGTATCCATGACAGATGTGAGAGTTATTAATTAATGGTTAACTTAAGGTGGCTACTTTAATACACATCTGGGTGGATTGGTTGAGGCACCCGGGAGCACCCAGTGGTTGTCTGGGCACCTGGGGCAATCCAGTGCTGTCCTGGGATATCCCGAAGTACCCGTGTGATCATCCGATGGTTCACCACCCAGGCTCAAAGGGATCATAAGATTATTCATGCTAGAAACTTCCGTGTGCAGCCACAAGCCATTATGGGCTCTGGCATAGTTGAGTAAGTTGTGGGAAACCTTTCCATGATGGGCTAGCAGATGTAGGGGATTGTAGGTGTACTGGCCTATCTATTGGTTAAGGGGGCCTCTTCGGAAAGACTGTGTCTCGGTCATCCATTTCTCAAACACCATGTAGTGCGAGAAATTCAACGGAGGAGGTCGAGTCTTGTGGGGAAAATTGTGCAAACCTCTGCGGAGTGTACAAACTAATCATGGTTAGTCGTGTCCCCGATTATGGGAAACTTGAGTATCTGATTCTTGAATTATTGATTTGATCTCATCACTCTTAATTTAATTTGCTGGGTTATTAATATAGTTTAATTGGGGTTGAGTTGGAGGAACCTTCTCAATATTTATCAACCAACTATGTTGTTAAATAAAATATATTCCTTTGCAGTAGGGAAAAATTGGCTTTACGCAAAATGATAACCATAGAGCCTCCACCAGCCATATATGCATGTAGGTATAGCTGTTATCTTGTTCGTTGCTCTATAGTGTTATTTTGCCAGCATATTCCATGTGTTGACCCGTTTCGGGCTGCAAGTATTATGTTGCAGACTTTTCAGACGAAGAGTAAGGTGCGCTAGGTCGTTGTCATGCACTTAGCTATGCCGTTGGAGTTGATGGACTCATTTACCTTGATGCTTCATGAGTTATCTTATTTAGATGGCCTTAAGCCATATTACTGTAATAAGTTCTCTTTTTGAAAAGACATTCGATGTAATAAGTGTGTGATTGCACTCTGTTATAAATCCTTCAAGTACTGTGTGTGTCAGCATTACCGATCCAGGGATGACACTTATACACAGAGATTTGACCGTCTGAGGTCGGATCGCTACAAGATGGTATCAGAGCACACGTTGACTGTAGGACGCAACCAATAAGATAAGCCATAGGTCACTCTTCTCTACTCATTTCTGACTCCTCTCCATTTTCTACTCTATAGATGGCGGACCCAAGGAACAAGTTTTCTCAACCGGATGAAGACACACCCTTTGGACAACACTTGAAGGAAGTCACTAGGTACCTGAACATCGGAATACCAAGCTTCACCGGGACCTACACTATCACTTTACCAGAAGAGGAGCGTTGGATGATTCGAGTTCATGTTCCAGGAAGGACATTCACACCAGTTACTGAGCCCATAGAGTTTTCCTTTGATGCACCAACCTGGAGTCTAGGAAAGAGCATGGCAGCCCACATCGCCATGGGACGCATCGACAAAATCTACAACAAGGATCTTAAGGACACCATCTACCAGATATGTGGGTGCCGATATGAGCAATGGGAGATGATCAGCACCAGGAGGGACAAGTCCATTGCAGCCTTCATCCAGGAGTTAAACCAGCACATTCGTCGCCAGGAGAACCAAATGTGCGCCAGCATGATAGATCTGAAGAAGGTGATGACCAGGAACATGGAGCTTGAAGAGGAACTCAAGTCTACACGCGATAGATATGAGGAGGAAATTGTAGTGTTACTGGAGAAGAATGAAGACCTGAAGAAGAAGCTAGGAGTATTCATGGGAGATCCCGCACCTGAGGAGGACATCCGTTCTGAAGACTATATCATCATCGACGACACCGACCCTGACAATAGTGATGATGATTACGAAGATGAAGCTAGAGCGGATATCATGGAGTCTTCCACCGATCAAAACTTCTAGTCGACCACCATATTATTAGTAGTATTCCCCCATGTATATAGTAGTAGTCCGAGTATTTTGTAACGGTAGCTAGATCGATTGTATGCCCTTGTTTGAATTGAGTGGTGTGATATGAATGTGTTTGTCTCATGTGCATATGGGTAGTGATTTCTCTTTAGACCTCATTCTATTCTAATCTCTCCCCTCTAAAACCCATCAGATGCCTCCGAGACGTGACCCCGGATTTGTCTTCCCACGGAGCTCACTCAGTTGATCCAACAGCAGAATGCCTTGATGCAGTTACTAGTCCGAAACCAAGGCAACAACAACAACAACCCGCCGCCACCACCTCCAGTTGACAACTTAGGCCATTTTCTGAGGTTGAATCCACCGTTGTTTTCTAGTAGCACCGAGCCGATTGTCGCTGATGACTGGCTACGCAAGATTGGAAGGGAGTTGACCACCGCAGGTTGCATAGATGCTGAGAAGGTGCGCTTTGCCGCACATTAACTGGATGGACCCGTGGCCTCATGGTGGGAGAACTACACAACCACTTTCCCCATAGCCAATGTCACTTGGGATCAGTTTCAGCAAGCGTTCTGCACTGCCCATGTCTCAACTGGAGCTATGAGTATGAAGAAGCGTGAGTTTCGCAACTTACGCCAGGGAAATCGTACTGTGGGGCAGTACGTGGATGAGTTCAGCAAGTTAGCTCGCTATGCCCCGGATGATGGGGCCACAGATGCCGCGAAGCAGGAAAAGTTTTTGGAAGGGCTGAATGATGAGCTGAGTATGCAGTTGATGGTAGCAACATTTTCTAACTACCAAGAGTTGGTAGACAGGGATCTTATGATTGAAGGGAAGCAACAACAGATAGAGAGCCGCAAAAGGAAGTATGGACAAGGGAAGGATAAATATGGAGCTCAGTAGAAGCCTCGTTTTACCCCGAACTCGGGAGGATATACCCATAATCATGGAGGCCACACACACAATGGAGGAAGTTTGCATAACCATAGTGGCCCTAGAAATGGGAATGAGAATGGAGGAAGCAGCAGCCAGAACCGTTCCAACCCCTCTACACCCGCTAAGAAGGATCCAAGTCACATTACTTGTTTCATGTGTGGGAAGACTGGACACTACGCCACCGAGTGCCCCGAAGCAAAGAATGGAAATGGCAATGGAAGTTCTGGGAAGAAGCCCAACCCTTTCAATAGAGGACAGGTGAACCACGTTAACGTTAGGAGGTTGAAGAACAACCAGATGCTGTTATAGGTAAGTTTTTGATTAAGTCATTTACTGCAATCGTTTTTTATACTGGTGCATCGCATTCATACATTTCAAGGGGGTTTGTGGATAAGTATAAGTTGCCCGCCAAAGTTCTTAAGACACCTATTTAGTAAGCTCACCTGGAGCGGAGTATATGGCAAGCAGAGGATGTTTTCATATGCCATTTGCCATAGGTAGTCATGTTTTCCCCTCAGACCTAATAATTCTGGAGTCACAAGGATTGGATGTGATAATAGGCATGGATTGGCTATCGATGTATGGAGGAAACATTGATTGCGCGAGTAAGTCAGTTCTGCTCACCACCCCACAGGGTAAACGGATTAAGTATGTGTCCCGGCATGCGCCGAAAAGGACCCAAGTCAACTCGCTCTCAGGAGTTTTTCAGGAGGAAGTGCCTGTTGTGAAGGATTACCTGGATGTATTTCCAGAGGAATTACCAGGCATGCCACCGGATCGAGATATAGAGTTTTTGATAGAGTTGTTGCCAGGCACCGGACCAATATCAAAGAGGACATACCGGATGCCCGCAAATGATCTGGAGGAAATTAAGAAACAGATTAAGGAGTTATTGGAGAAAGGTTACATTCGACCAAGTTCATCACCGTGGGGAGCCCAGTGCTCTTGGTTGAGAAGAAGGATGGATCCTTGAGAATGGTTGTTGATTATTGTGCATTGAATAAAGTGACGATCAAGAACAAGTACCCACTACCGATGATCAATGATTTGTTTGACCAGCTGCAAGGAGCTAAAGTATTCTCCAAGATCGATCTTCGATCAGGATACCACCAGCTGAAGATCCGAGAACAAGATATACCTAAGATAGCTTTCACCACAAGGTACGGGCTATATGAGTACATGGTTATGTCATTTGGATTGACAAATGCCCCTGCATATTTCATGAGTATGATGAATAAGGTGTTCATGGAGTTCTTGGATAAGTTTTTGTGGTGTTCATTGATGATATTTTGGTATACTCGAAGAATGAAGAGGAACACAAGGAGCATTTGCGTTCTCGAGAAGCTCAGGGAACATTAGCTATATGCCAAGTTCAGCAAATGTGAGTTTTGGTTGAAGGAAGTTGGATTTCTTGGACATGTTATATCAGGAGAAGGTATAGCAGTAGACCCTACCAAGGTTTAGTAAGTCACTGAGTGCTTGGCACCCACCACAGTTGGAGAGATCCGTAGTTTTCTTGGACTAGCGGGATATTACCGAAGAATCATTGAGAATTTTTCCAAGATTGCAAAACCCATGACGGAGTTATTGAAGAAGGACACCAAGTTCAAGTGGACCGAAGAGTGTCAGGCCAGTTTTTAGGAGTTGAAGAAACGTTTGGTTATAGCCCCAGTGCTAATTCTTCCGGATATGCGCAAGGATTTTCAAGTATATTGCGATGCTTCTTGCCAAGGACTTGGTGGAGTACTTATGCAGGACGGCAGAGTTGTTTCATATGCCTCATGTCAGCTTCGCATGAGTTGAATTATGCCACGCATGATTTGGGGTTAGCAGCTGTAGCGCATGCGCTCAAGACCTGGAGACATTTTCTTATTGGAAACCGTTGTGATGTGTACACGGACCACAAGAGTTTGAACTACATTTTCACTCAGAAGGAGCTAAACCTCAGGAAAAGGAGATGGTTGGAGCTTATAAAGGATTATGATACGAAGTTGCACTATCATCCAGGAAAGGCCAATGTCGTAGCAGACGCTTTGAGCTGGAAGAGTTATGTCAATACCCTCATAAGCGGAGGATTACCACAGGAGTTAGTTGACAATCTCAAGGAACTTCGTTTGGAGATAGTTCCAAGAGATTTTGTTGCAGCAATGGAGGTTCAGTCAACATTATTGGGAAAGATTCGAGAAGCTCAGAAGGATGACAAATAAACTGCTGAGATAAAGGAGAAGATGAGCAAAGGAAAAGCCAAGGGTTTTCGCGAGGATGAGCACGAAACCTTATGGTTTGAGGACCGTGTATATGTACCCAATAATGCTGAGATCAGGAAGTTAATACTTCAGGAAGCTCATGACTCGCCATACTCGATTCACCCAGCAAACACCAAGATGTATTTGGATTTGAAGGAGCGTTTCTGGTGGATAGGTATGAAGAAGGATATTGCCGAGTATGTAGCTGTATGTGATGTATGTCAGAGAGTGAAGGCAGAACATCAGAAGCCAGCAGGATTACTGCAGCCTATGTCGATACCCGAATGGAAGTGGGACAAGCTTGGCATGGATTTCATTACCGGATTGCCTAGGACCCGGTCAGGATATGATTCTATCTGGGTAGTAGTGGATCGTTTGACCAAAGTGGCTCACTTTATCCCAGTGAAAACCACATACACAAGTGTGAAGTTGGCCAAGATATATATGACTAGGATCGTATGTCTGCACGGAGTTCCGAGGACCATCGTATCAGATAGAGGAACACTGTTTACTTTGAAGTTTTGGAATCAGTTGCACCAAACTTTGGGCACCAGGCTAGAGTTTAGTACAGCCTTTCATCCGCAGACAGATGGACAGACCGAGAGAGTCAATCAGATTCTGGAGGACATGTTGAGAGCTTGTGCATTAGATTATGGATCCAGTTGGGATGATAATTTACCTTACGCGGAGTTATCATACAGTAACAGTTATCAAGCTAGTTTGAAGATGGCACCTTTCGAAGCTTTGTATGGAAGAAGGTGCAGAACACCGTTAATGTGGGATGAAGTTGGATTCCGCCAGTTGTTTGGACCGGATCTAATTAAGGAGTCTTAAGAGAAAGTCAAGTTGATTCGAGATAGACTGAAGGTAGCTCAATCTAGGCAGAAGAGTTATGCGGATACAAAACGCAAGGAGGTAATGTATGAAGTCGGTGACAAAGCATATCTTCGTGTGTCACCGATCCGAGGTGTTAAACGGTTTGGAGTTAAGGGGAAGTTAGCCCCGAGATTTGTAGGACCGTACCGAGTTTTGGAACGTATGAAAGAAGTGGCCTACAAGTTGGAGTTACCCGAAGGATTGTCAGGAGTTCATGATGTGTTTCATGTTTCCCAGTTGAACAAGTGCCATGCAGAGATGGTCGATATTCCTCTGAGGGATACAGTGCCCCTGGAAGCAATACAGTTGGATAGTGATCTAACCTACGATGAGAAACCCGTCAAGATTCTCGAGTTTGCCAGCCGAGTTACACGCAGTAAGTTTATCAAGTTTTGCAAAGTTCACTAGTGCCACCATACCGAGGATGAAGCCACCTGCGAACGAGAAGAAGACCTACGGAAAGACCACCCACACCTATTTTCTAACCAACCCGAATCTCGAGGGCGAGATTCATCTTAAGGGGGGTAGGTTTGTAACATCCAACATCCCAATTTTCAATTTGGATGTTATACATAGGTCATCATATGCATATCATATTTTATTTGCATTTTGGTTGTGATCCTAGAAATCTTAAGCAACTCAAGGACCCAAGGACAGAGTTGGAGATTTCATAAATTTTCATATTTGAATTTTTCTTCAAATTTGAAAATAGGATCAATTTGGTTTTAATATTTTTCTCTCCGAAAATTTCGAATATTAAAATAAAAGAGAGAAGATAATATGACTTCTTCAAAATGAGAGGAATATTGGAGGAAAAATTTTAGAATCAAATAAATATTTTATTTGGATTTTATTTGCTATTTTATTTGAATTAGAAAAATATGTATTTTTGAAAATTGCATTTTTAGGCCAGAAAAATATTCACTTTGTTCTAAATATTTTATTTAGACGGTGATTTTTTTTTGGCATTATTAGAAATTTTTATATTTTATTAGGACTTTTTCTTCGGTGGAATTTATTTATTTATTTTAAAAAAAGTTTCTGCCCGACTAGGCCGAAGCCCACAGCCGCCGCCGTGCGTGGCGCGAACGCCGAGGAGAGTCCGAGCCACACTCTTGCTTGCGCCGGCCGCCTCCCCAACCTAGCGCCCCCCGGGCCTTTAAATAGCGCGCCCCGCCGCCGCCTCCACCCGCCACCTCCCTTGCCGCCGCCGCCGCCGCTTTGTTATCGCCGTTGTTACGCCGCCGCCGCACCCCGCGCCCGCTAGCCGCCATCGCCGCTCGCCGGATCTCGCCGCCGCCGGTTTTTTGCTGAATCGGTAAAAACTAATAAAACCGGCGCCCTGATTTTTCTTCGTTAGACCGGTTTGATTTTTTTTCCCGCTAATTAGCGAACGTTCACTCGAACGTCACTGTTAGTGAACGTATTCGCCCGTTTATCCCTGATAGCGAACGTTCGTTCGGTAGCGTTTTTCTTTTTATTTTATTTTCAGCCAGGGACCTATCCGCAATTATTTTTATCACAAATTAGCCCCTGATATTCAAACTCTCGCAGCTTTTTAACCGTTCGTCCAAATCCATTAAAACCAACGCCAAAATCTTCGTCTCAAACCCCTCTTTCCAGTTAATCAACTTGAACATGATTTTGAAAAATTAAAATTTGGTTGCAAGCAGATTTGAATTCGAACTTCTTTTGATCGTAGTTTGAGTTTCGTAGCTCCGATTTGATTGATTCTTTTTGCAAATCAAAGTTCTTCAGTTGAACTTACAATTTGGACTTTCTCATTTGAGTTTTACCCTTGCATCTATACTTGAGTTCTTATGTATGCTATTGTTTGTTTGCGATTGAGTTTCCGGAGTGCGAAGCGTGCTACTACGAGTCTCTAGGGTTTGCAGATCGTCAGCAAGGCAAATAACACTTTGATCATACCTCTTTATTACCCAGTTTTTATGCATTAGTTACCATCCTCAAACATTGCATGAGTAGGATTTGATTAACATGTGGGTATTGGGAAGTAGTTGATGAGGTACAACCTATTGTCCTTTATTTCAAACCTTGGGAGTTACTTCTATGTTATGCTTATACTGCTATGCTATGCTCGTAGACGTGGATTGGGTGAGTGTATCCATGACATATGTGAGAGTTATTAATTAATGGTTAACTTAAAGTGGCTACTTTAATACACATCTGGGTGGATTGGTTGAGGGACCCGGGAGCACCCAGTGGTTGTCTGGGCACCTGGAGCAATCCAGCGCTGTCCTGGGATATCCCGGAGTACCTGTGTGATCATCCGATGGTTCACCACCCAGGCTCAAAGGGATCATAAGATTATTCATTCTAGAAACTTCTGTGTGCAGCCACAAGCCATTATGGGCTCTGGCATAGTTGAGTAAGTTGTGGGAAACCTTTCCATGATGGGATAGCAGATGTAGGGGATTGTAGGTGTACCGGCCTATCTATCGGTTAAGGGGGCCTCTTCGGAAAGAGTGTGTCTCGGTCATCCGTTTCTCAAACACCCTGTAGTGCGAGAAATCCAACGGAGGAGGTCGAGTCTTGTGGGGAAAATTGTGCAAACCTCTGCAGAGTGTACAAACTAATCATGGTTAGCCGTGTCCCCGATTATGGACAACTTGAGTATCTGATTCTTGAATTATTGATTTGATCTCATCACTCTTAATTTAATTTGCTGGGTTATTAATATTGTTTAATTGGGGTTGAGTTGGAGGAACCTTCTCAATATTTATCAACCAACTATGTAGTTAAATAAAATATATTCCTTTGCAGTAGGGAAAAATTGGCTTTATGAAAAATGATGACCATAGAGCCTCCACCAGCCATATATGCATGTAGATATAGTTGTTATCTTGTCCATTGTTCTATAGTGTTATTTTGCCAGCATATTCCATGTGCTGACCCATTTCGGGCTGCAACGTATTATGTTGCAGACTTTTTAGACGAAGAGTAAGGTGCACTAGGTCGTTGTCATGCACTCAGCTATGTCGTTGGAGTTGATGGATTCCTTTACCTTCGATGCTTCCGCAATTATCTTATTTAGATGGCCTTAAGACATATTATTGTAATAAGTTCTCTTTTGAGACATTCGATGTAATAAGTGTGTGATTGCACTCTGTTATAAATCCTTCAAGTACTGTGTGTCAGCATTACCGATCCAGGGATGACACTTATACACAGAGATTTGACCGTCTGAGGTCGGATCGTTACAATTTTCCATCTCATCTCTGTAGCCACCACCATCACCATCACCGCAGCCACTCCCCTACAATTTTTCCATACTTGTAACCATGTGTCGCATTCGGCAACCATTATAAGACATATTATCAATAAAGCATTCATCTTTATGTCTTCTCCAATGATTTCTTCTTGCGAGCTGATCACCTTGTGTGGGTAATTCAGTAAGGCAATAGGTTGAGTCATAGCCTTGGAACCTTATGTATTTTTATCAGGGATGGATGAATGACTTTGAATTAACGCCATGTATGTGTTAGAGTTACTACATAGTTATCTCTTGTATCTTTATCTTTCTGCGACCCTACTGGTACCCAAGACCTTGGAGATCAATGAAGGAGGAGGTTAGGAGCAGGGAGGAGGCGAAATGTATTCTGAACACCAGTGATAAAAAGGTTTAGTACGGTAGCGGAAAGCCAATCCTTGGGGATACATGAATTGTAGTGATTAAATACCCAATGCTTTTGTCTGAATTTTATTCTCAGCCACTAGAGCTTCTTAATAACCAAGGAAACCTCGTGCGACGGTAAGGGCCTGCGGTTGGGAAACTAACTCTTGATGCAGGTCATAGGACGGTTAGGATGTAATTTGGACACATCCCCAACTTCATCTTGTTGTAATAACATCTCAATGAGTGTCAGGACAAATTAAGATTATGGTGATTCCTAGGGGAAATATATGGTTGTAAGAATCAAGTCCTCATACCCATGCCTGTTTTAATTTTAAGTTCTTGCACCCCTGGTTTTTAAGGTCCGCTTACAAAACTAGAATTTCATTCTCTCGCAAAGACGTGGTAGAGCCTATGTCGTAGTGAACATCCTCTCGTGGGTTTAATAACTCAGGGCCACTCCTCGGGTAAAGGAAGGAAACCTTCAACATCTAAACTGGATGTCAAAGGGCACATCGATGCCCCCAAATGTCTACAGACACATCTGGACGTGTCCGTAGACATACGATCAGACACATCTCTCCCTCATGTGCAACTCTTTTCGTTTGATAGCCTTCAAATTCACCAGTGTAAGCGTGGTGAGGCTGCACACCTGGTCTGCCGAGATGATGAACATTTTGGTGGGCTTCAACGGATCCATTGCATTGGCGACGAACGGTGGAACATGCAGGGGTGGTGGAGTTCGAGGCCATGAGGGCGACATCTAGTGCGGGAATAGTCTAGAGGATTGTGAAAATGCATGGGAGCGAGTGTGGTTTTGGGTGGAGTTTGGGGTGCCAGACGTCGACATGGCCAATGTATGCACTCCCCTAAAGCTCCCCCAAGTTGGGACTGGTCTGGGGTATTTCGGTCGTTCGTACCAGTCTGGCCCAAAATGATTGTTTGTGTTGGAGGCCCAAAAGTGTTACGATCATCCATTCCATACATGCAGGGGAGATTTGATGTGTCATGTAGGAGGTGCCCTTACAACTCTCTCCAGCCAGCCTCTATATCACACCATTGTCCTCACACCCTGCTGCCACCCCACGATGTCCCCATGAGCCCGAACCCTCCCCTCCGCTTAGATTCTCCCTTCCCACCCCGTCACCAAGATGCTACCTTGTCGCCATTGTAGCATCAGTTAGATATCAGGGAAGACTAGTCTAAGCTTGTACTAAAAGATCATGCCAGCCTTGGCGAAGCTCTTCATGTGCCATCTTCCTTATCCATCACCGCCTCCACCCCATCCTGCCTCTTCATCAGTTCCTTATAAGGCCACATGTCGGGAATTCATCTTCAAAAGACCATCCACTTGACATGAAACTACACTCCAGCGAGTTTTTCTACTGCAAGTCCCAACAATATCCTATGTGGATGTCAAAATATGTGTCTTATTTTTGTACCATTCACATATGAAGAGACTAGGGTGAGTATGGGTTGAAGTATAGAGAAAATGAGATTAAAAACTCATAACTTAGTTGTTCTCGCATTAGCTAAGTGTGTGTGATAGATTAGCCGACTTTCGAGGTTTAGATTCAGGAAAAATTGATGAAGCATTCAATTATTATCCTACATCGCATGTAACTAAGATGCTCGAGGCTCCATTGAACGGATCCATTGTTGCAAATGATGTCTGCGGGCACCACTAACCTCCTTGGAGGGCACCTTCATGGTGGTGGTCTCGTCGAGCTCCAAGGGAAACCTTAGGTTTGACTTGCCAGACTGGAGAGTGGTGCATGTGGTGTCGTTTACCTCCTTGGAGGCACTATTTTGGATCTTCACTCGATGTGATCTCAGAGGCGTGGAGGTGTTCAACCACCACGTGGACTTGACGGAAGGGTCATTTGTTCCGAGGAATACCCCTTATATAGGCCTTCCGGATCAGGCGACGGCGGCGTCTGGCTCTTCTCAGCCTCATGGAGACATCGTACTTGGAGCATGTGCTAGCTAAAGGGGTCCAGAGGTGGAGTGATACGTCTCGAACGTATCTATAATTTTTGATTATTTCATGCTATTATATTATCAATCTTGGATACCTTATATGCATTTTCACGCTATTGTATACCATTTTTGGGAACTAACATATTAACACGGTGCCTAGTGCCAGTTGCCATTTTTGGCTTGTTCTTGGTTTTCCAGAAAATTAGTACCCAACAGAGTCCAAATGCTACAGAACTTTTTGACAAATTTTTCTGGACATAAGAGACCCTAGAAGCTTCGGGAGGAGTCCAGAGGACAAACGAGGAGACGACAAGGCAACAGGGTGCGCCCAGGGGGTGACCTGTTACCTTGTGGGCCCCACATGGCTCCGTCTGACCTAATTCCACTTCTATGAATTCTCAAATATTGGGAAACCCGAACAGAGCCACCCAAAACACTTTTTCGGCCGCCGCAAGCTTCTGTTCTTCCACGATCCGATCTCGAGGCAATTTATGATACTCTGCCGGAGGGGGAATCGACCACGGAGTGCTTCTACATCATCATTGTTGCCTTCCGATGATGCGTGAGTAGTTCACCACAGACCTATGGGTCCATAGCTAGTATCTAGATGGTTTCTTCTCTCTCTTTGATCTTCAATACAATGTTCTCCTTGATCTTCCTAGAGTTCTATCAGATGTAATCTTATTTTGTGGTGTGTTTGTTGGGATCCGATGAATTGTGGGTTTATGATCAGATTATTCATTGAAAGTAATTGATTCTTTTCCAAACTTTATTATGCATGATTATGATAGCTTTGTATTTCTCTCTGATCTATCCGTTTGGTTTGGCCAACTAGACCGATTTATCTTGAGTGGGAGTGGTGCTTTGTAGTGGGTTCAATCTTGCGGTGTCCTCACCCAGTGATAGAAGGGCTAGCGAGGCACGTATTGTATTGTTGCTACTAAGGATAAAGTGATGGGGTTTATTCATATTGATTGGGGTTAGTTTGTCTACATCATGTCATCTTGCTTAAAGCGTTACTCTGTTTGTCATGAACTTAATACCATAGATGCATGCTGGATACCGGTCGATTGGTGGAGTAATAGTAGTAGATGCGGGCAGGAGTCGGTCTACTAGTCACGGACGTGATGCCTATATGTATGATCATTGCCATGAATACGTCATAACTATGTGATTTTCTATCAATTGCCCAACAGTAATTTGTCTACCCACCGTATGTTATGTGTTTCAGAGAGAAGCCTCTAGCGAAAACTATGGCCCCCGGGTCTACTTTAATCATAATATAAAATCCAAAAATATTTTTATGCAATTTATTTACTTTTATTTTATTTCACAATTTATATATCTACTTATACAATATTTGATCCTTGCAAGTGACGAGTTCAAGGGTATTGACAACCCTCTTTCCCATGTTGGGTGCAAGTATTTGATTTTGTGTGTGCAGGTCCTGTTCACGAGGCTTTGCGTGATTCTCCTATTGGTTCGATAAACTGTGAATCTCACTAAGGGAAATACTTATCTCTACTGTAATGCATCTCCTCTCCTCTTCGGGGAAAATCCCAACACAACTCACAAGTAGGATGGAGCGACGTTGTTTCAACTGCATAGACGACGATGGGTCTCGGCGACGGATGTCTCTTGATGGAAGAGTGTAGGCCAGTGGCGCACTTTGGTGTCATGGTGGCATCGATGGTAGTTGGGCCTGATAAGGTCAATGTGTTGATCCCTCCTAAAGTTGGGATGACAAAAGATGGCAGTGGCGGATTCTAGGTCGTGCGCATGTGGTGCATTGCTAGACCGTTTGGTTCTCTCGGCTCACTATGGGGAGCTTGACAAGGTCACCTGAGTAGATTGTGTGTGTTGGTGCGAGGTTAGGGCACATCATCAAGCTTGTCTGTGTAGCGACAGAGGTCACGAGGAAGGTGGCTTTGGGTTGATACATGTATTGTTTTGTCTGGCTCTATTAAATAATATAATAAAGATGGTTGTGTGCATCCTTGGATGTAGAGGCCAGGGGTTTCAAACTCCTTCTCAAAAAAAGAAAATAAAAAACTAAGATGCTCAATTGCTCCCTAGAAACAGATAATTACTTGTAGCATATAATTGTACTTCATAGTTGTATTCTTCCTTGTAATTACTTTTTTTGCATTTGTATGCTAGTATAATATTGCTATCCCATGACTGCCATCAAAGAGTGCAACTTGTATGTCTAGAGTACAATTTGTTAGATAAGGTTGGAGTTTAGCCAATAAGCTAGCACTGGTAGTAAAATTCCTCATGCATGTGCATTGACTGAGGATAGTAGTCCTAGTCACAATTATGTCAATATTAGGGAAATGTTGTACCTACTCTTAAGCATCAATTTTTTTGGGGAAGGCACCAAGAAAGTAAAAAACTAAAACTCTGTTACAAATTGTAATTCTATTAAACCATGCAAGCTATCAACTATACATGTTCTGAGACAAACTTTAGATGAAGGAAATAACAAAGGGGTATATGTTATAATTCTTGGCAAGTAATGAAGTGTTGCAACTTTTGTTCATTGAATTAATGGTTCATCCTCCATGAATGAGGCTATTTATATATTGTTGTTTTACATGACTCTAGAGTTGAACCCAAGGAAGAAGAATATGACAAAGAAGATGCTAACCAAGGGGTATATGTTCATTGAATAATTTTTATAAAGCTCCTTGCAAAAGCTCTTCTAACCACCAAGATGAAAGCATCGTAATCTTATCATCCTGGTCTATATTTTTTTGTTCCCATGTTTTTTAAATAATCATTTGTCAAATTGGTTCGATGTTCTTATATATGCATACATGTCTTGAAACTCATGTTGGTAATGAAAGAATTCTCTCGATCAACGAAGAAAATATTGTGGGCAGGGAGGCCCTAGGTCCGGCGACTTATGAGGTTCTTGTCAATGTCGCAATCAGAAGGAACACCATGTTGCCTTATCAATATGATTCTTTACGATATTTCAGTGATGTTGTCACAAAGTCCATTGCATGACCATATAGCAAACTAATCACCAACCATGTTTGTTTTCACCACTTAGCTTGTACTAGTTGTTGTGAGATGTTGTTTAGTTATTACTCTACTATTCTTAATTAGTTGATCCCCATTAAGTCTAATTCTATGAACATGCGGCCTTCCATCTCACCAAGCGTGCCATGCCAGCATCCTCTAACACTAGTTTGCGACCCCATGCAGATCACATGCATACTCTTTGTTCACACATAGTGCAAGGATGCAATATTTCAACATTCAAAACAACATATCTTGATTTATATCATTTCCTTCATTTATAATACATTTGAAATTAATCCTCAAGTTCCCACCGCAACGCGCGGGGAAATAGCTTAGTTTCCTAAATGAAGCCCTACAAGTCCGCATTGTCTTACTCATCTTGTCACTAAGGTACTTCTATCAATTAGCTATGGAATTTTGTCTATGCATACCAAACCCACTAATGCATGGTATCATGATTATCTTGTTAACAAGTACGAGAAATCTAGGGGGTCCCAGAGCTTAAAGAGTATCTAAGTGGCTACTAAATACACTCATAAAATTAACCTCCTTACTTATATTTTAACATATTGCTTTAATGTCCTGGTGTATGTTTGCTGATGAATCTAATCCAATATGATGCTTGTCAAAGGTGAATCTCCACCGCCTCCACCTCGCACTAGATTTGTAGACTATGTGACATGATTATGTGTAATTATCAAAAAAAAATGTGACATGATTATGTGTTGTGTGCTTTTTTGTGATCTTCTTATCATTCTAAATAAGTTTGGTTTGGTTGATAAGCATATACTATAGTTGTTCTTTTACCAGGTATTTGACTTGCTTTGTGTTGTGAATAGCAATAAAGACCATTCTTGATCGTTTCTAGTGTATTTGTTCATCTTCCATCCTCCCTCTTTTGTACTGTTGTACTAGATGGGATTGAGGGCTCTAGTGCAACATATGTGCTCCTAAATCACTTTTTATTGTTGGAACTATAATTCCTAAAATGAAACTGGAAGATATATTCAATAGTGTCTTCATCATGCATAAACTGGAACAAGATTGAATGTGACGTGTATTATGATCTGCGAGCATGAGGAGCTACCCATCATTTTTTGCATCAACTAGATGGTTTGTGTAATGGAGAAAATTCTATCTCATTGGACATGCACCTTTTGACTATCATTTGTTAAACCTAATGTATGTGGTGAACATGTGGAGAATAGATGAACAATATGTGTGAGAATTAATGTATGCCATTAACATTGGGTTGTAGTTTAATATTTTTGAGGATATGCATATTGATATTTTGAATCCGTAATATTTTGATATAAAATTTCATGGTTTCTTGGTCAGTTTGGCCATTACCAAATATCTAGATGTAAACTTAATGTTATATTTTCCTGTGAAGGTCAATGTTGGTTGGCAAAGACATCGCTATCACACAGTCGCCCTGGAAAATCTCACAACTAGACCAATATATAGAAGGTTGGTTGGCCAAGGTTATGTTGTCGGACTATCGATCGACAAATGATTGAAACTAATGTCGACCGTGAAAAATATATTAGTCGGGAAACCTGTTACACCAATGAAAAATTGACGGTCAGTAAACAAATGTCAGTTGGGAAAGAACTTTCCCGACTGGACTTTCACTGACAGGATGGGTCGGTCGGCAGAACCCTTCACCTACTGACTTACTCTATGTGAAAGTTGTTTTCCTGACCAATGTGAATGTCCAGGATCCAGTGTTGTGGTAGTGTTTTTGAGTTTACAGAATTTAAGAGGTTAATGTGTCTCTGTATTTCTACTAATATGGTTCTAAGACATCAATACTCTAAAATAGTAACAACTGAGGGAATAGTGTACACTCACCATAAAAATCATGTTTTTGAATGAGATCAAGAAGATTGTAGTATATATCAAGATAAGCAAACCTTGAATCATGAACATTTCGTTCTGCATTTAATCGTTCAATTTCCTTTTCTATCCCATAATTGAATAATTCTGCTGCTTGATTCTGATGTGTGTCACATTCTCTTGATCCATGTTTTCTTTGGGATGGACAACATCCAATTGGCGGAATGCCGAAGAATCCAATCCTCTTTGCACCAATATCATTTAATTTCTATAAGAAGAGAATGTTAGACTGATTTCCTCTTAAATATAGGTGACCTGGTAGAATGTAAATCAATGGAAGATATAGGAATAATGAAAATGGAAGTAGGCAAGTGTAAATCGTTGATGAAACCCTTATAAGGTAATAATTATAAAGCATTCCTATATATGCTGAAACAATTTCTCAGAGAATTCAATGTTATACAAAAAGTCAACAATCTAGTAAATTCATGAATACATAAATTATATATACTAGATGACACCCTACATGTTGCATTGGATATTGGTAGAAACTAAAACATCTAAGCAACATGAAGTAAATGACCGTGTGATATGCATTCAATCCTTTAGAGTAGACGTGTTAGAAACTTTGATTAGCAAAGAGACATATTATTTACTTGGAATGTACCTTGAAGTACCATACTATTTTTTATTTATAACCGTGACATTCCTAAATAAACATTACCTAAATTCATCATATGTGCTCTCACTTTCCAGTAGAAAGGGAGTTAGAAAAAAATCACATTGTGGTGGGGAAGATGGGAAGTGGGTATGGAATGGAGGAGGCATGCATGCAATTAGTTAGTTACTAAAGCTAATAGGGAAGGACAACATCCAATTGGCGGAATGCGAAGAATCCAATCCTCTTTGCACCAATATCATTTAATTTTGATATAGAAGAGAATGTTAGACTTATTCCCCCTTAAATACATGTGACCTAGTTGAATGTAAATCAATGGAAACTATAGGAATAATGAAAATGCTAGTAGGCGAGTGTAAATCACTTATCAAACCTTGATAAGGCAATAGTTATAAAACATTTCTATATGTACTCAAACAGTTGCTCAGAGAATTCAATGTTATACAAAAAGTCAACAATCTAGTAAATTCACAAACACATAAATTATATATACTAGACGACACCCTGCATGTTGGATTGGATATTTGTAGAAACTAAAATCTCTAAGCAACATGAAGTAAACGACTGCGTGACATGCATTCAATCCTTCAACATAGATGTTTAGAAACTTTGATTAGCAAATAGACAATATTATTTAGTTGGAATGTTTAAGTACCATACTATTTTTTATTTCCAGTTAGAGCAAACAACTGCGACACTCCTAAATACAAATGATCTAAATTCACCATATGTGCCCTCACTTACCAGTTGAAAGGGAGTTAGAGAAAAAAAATCACATTGTGGTGCGGGAGATGAGAAGTATGGACTAGAGGAGGCATGCATGCTATTAACTACTAAAGCTAATAGGGGTGATGTGGTAATTGTGATGAGGTGTCATAGCTGCATGTGCTCAAAACCAAGTTATCAAGGGGTATCTATTTAGATATAGAATATTTGTGATGGAACTGAAGGGAAAGTTTACATGTAGTATAAAGTAATGGTTCATATGAGTCTGGTGGAAATATGCAAAACTTTAAAACCTTCAAGAACATTTCTTTATGGAGAGAGAGAGAGAGAGAGTCAAATGAGTTTTTGTCAAACAACTATAACCTTAAAATTTTATAACCCTTACCATAGTAAAATTGACTGCGGAAGCGATAAGAAAATTCACGTAAGAAGGAAGATCATATTGATGGCGCCTCAACGGAATTGAAAAATAATTATTTGCAATGTCATTTGCTCCCATGGCAGTAAAGTAAATGCCTTCAGAGATAACACGTGTCGCTTCCTCGTCTCCTACTAAAGTTATTAGCTTCTCCTTGTATTCAAGAAATAATTCAAGTTGCCCAGTACTTGACGTAGCAGTCTGAAGCATCAGAGAATAGTATTTCCGAATTATGATAACAAGATTAATTTCAAGTTAAATGGAAAATAAATACAACAAAAACTATATTTTGAGGTGCATGTGTTATGATTTTTACCGCGGGTATCGAAGTTAAGGGGTCATATCCACTGCCTCCAGAGGCAAATGCGACACCAGTAAGTAGGTCACTTAGTTCAAGATCATCTCCACTGTACGGTGGTAAGAACTCCTTGACTCCTAATTTAGAAGCTGGTTAATCAAGAAAGAAAATTTAATTAGTGATGTTTTTACATGATCTAATACCGTAATATTTGTGTATAGATAAATTTCCACTCTATTTGAGAGTTTCATAAATAGTTCTCCTAAAAAGTAACCCTTTTAGGGGCATAAAACTTGCATACATAGGTAGGTACATATTTGGATATTGTGAAAACTAATTTCGGTCGACATCATAAGTATTAAGAATAATTCAAAAGGAAATCATTATATATTTTGAAACGGGTCGTGTGGTTTCAACAGAAACTTCAAACGGTAAATTATTTTTGATGAGTACAATTTTTTTCCTGGGTGGATGAGTATGATTTATGAAGAAGAAAACTGCATATTTTTCATTAGAACTTTTAATGTCACTCACACATGCATACTTAGACGATACCCCACATAATGCTATGGGAATCCTGCTAAAAATTGCATAAATAAGCTCTAGAAAAACTAAAAGAAATGTATTTTACATGACTTAGTTCCCCTAGAAAATGACATGCATGAGGTAATGAGGTGGCATGTTTTGTATGAAAAAATTATTGCAAAAGATGACTATATCATGACTTGGCGATGTGGAATTGTTACATGGAGAGAAAATTAGATAATCAATTACAAATATTTAAGAATAGATGATTATGTGTGCACATGTTCTTTTAGAACTAAATTTATTTACCACGAATGAGCTGAGTACTGCATCCTTTGAAATGAAACAAACAAGGACAATAATGCGAGAGGGAGAGAGAGCGGGTACTCCAAAATCTTCGATAGCAAAGTTTTAGTGGACGGGTGCATCGAATGGCTTATTTCAAATGATTCAGAAATGATATTTTCAAGTTTCAAAAAATTTAAAAAATCTGTGAAAACTTATACATCTTTGTGACGAATCTGCAAAATTTCGTTCAAAAATGTTATAATTTGCAAGCTAAAAAAACCCTTCCCAACAACAAGAATTGGCCCATATTCGTGTATGTATTCCCATTTTTTTTTTTTTTTTGTCTATGCTACATATTTCGTATTCATTTTGATTTCGAGCAGAAAGCCACAACTCTATTTTGAATGGTATGAAAGAGGGAAAAAAGGTTGCTTCCCATGCTTAATTCCAGAACTATTTTGTTAAAAGAAATCAGGGTGGACACAAATGTAGAACCAATGATGAAATGTTTTTTACAATTTAATGCTTTAACCAGTAACTATGACTATTCTTTTTATGCATATATGGGGTGAACTAAATTATGTTTCTTAGCTATTAAATTGAATAATTACCGTGGTTTCATTTTTATACAAACATGTGTAAGTTCAAGAATATATTTTTCCTGATATATATATATATATATATATATATATATATATATATATATATATATATATATATATATATATATATATATATATATATATATATATATATATATGCAAGTATTCTTGCCGATAAAAAAGTGGAAACTCAAACTACCTCTTCGAATGAAGATATTTCCCTGATTTTTAATGGAAGTGTGATCTTAACTAGCATAGTTTGACGGGTCATAGTTGGTAAGGTAGTAAAAAATGTTTCTTGCCAATATGATGAGACTATTAGACACCTCTTTTTGAGTGTAAGTCTGCTCTGGAGTGTGGATCATAGTTCAAGTGGCTTCAAACCTTTGCCCCTCACGTAGTGCGTGTAATATGTTCGACAACTAGTAGTAGGGTATTGACAAACAAATTTCTGCATGTAATTGTGGGGGTGGCAATCTTATGTTGGGCACTATGGCTTACTAGGGATGGTGTGTTTTTTAGCAAGAAATGTGTTTAATTTCCTATCTAGGTTAATCATTTCATATACAAGATGACTCTTTAATTCTATCTTGTAGAGGACGGAGGACAGCGACCTTTTGATGACGGCTTCTACCTGGTTAGAGTATATGACCAGGCATGTTTTCTTCTCATCATAGATGGTGAGGTAGTCTTCGGATATGATTTACGCCATCTTAGGCTACTTTTTTTTATATTGCTATAAAATGGAACTTTGTGGTTATGTTGAACACATTGATTGTGTGCATCATGTTATGCAGTGGTTGGGCATTCGTTTAGTGTAGTTGTATCATTTTGATATATCAATTAAATGAAAAGGTTCTTAATAAAAAAGAATGATGGAATATTTTACGTGCAATTTGATGTTTTTCTATTATAACACTAAACTAGGTTTAGTTGGTACTTCGGCTTAATTGGGAAATGAGCAAGTTGCATTTAGGTCCTATTTTCCCTCCATAATAATGCATGGGCATTCAAGTATATCATTTATATATTTTTATTTAAACAAATACATGCACTGCACATGTATTATGTTGTAACAATAGGAGGAAATGTTGAATCAAATTTCTGGTTGACCTGATTTTCCATAGTATCACCTCAACATATCACCCATGCATTGAGTGGGTTTCCGTTTTAATGCACTGACACTTACCTGTATGAAATAAACACTTTTATGATTATGTACCATGCATTAATGAAATTTCGATGAAGATATCGACTGACAGGGGTTAGATGAAATTTTGATGGAGCATCATATAACAAGCCCATTAAATGGTGCTCACTATAGGAATTAATTAGGATGTGACATAAGAACCGCCGACTTCAGAGTTCCTCCATCAAGTTCCTTTTGTTTTTATTTCTTTGCAATTTTTAATTTAAAACTCTGGTACACAAGAGTGACCGCTACCTTTTCGACTCATGTACTTCCTCCGTTCCAAAATTCTTATCTTAGATTTGTCTAGATACGGATGTATCTAATACTAAAACGTGACTTGATACATCCATATTTAGAGAAATCTAAAATAAGAATTTTTAGACGGAGGGAGTATATGCAAAGATTTTTGAAAATCAGTAAAATTTGCAGGGGTTACTTTGAGGCGGCAGTTAAGACAACGAGTTTAAAACACACTCGTCAATTAGGGTGCAGTCGTGTCATCATGCTAAAGTGTACATATCCCACGTTGCTCGATCCCACTCAAACTCTGTTATAAAAACTTCAACAAGGTAGATGATTAAACTGTTGTGGTAGGTATATTGGTCTGTATACCTCAAAATGTGTTAAGATGTCAAGTCATGCCTGGTCGACAGGTGCTACGCTTTGTCCTAGTCGGTAGGTGCTACGCACGACAGATCTTCCAGAGACTTCAAGTTGTGTCGGCTGGTGGTACTTGGCGACATGGTGCTGAGGTGTACCGGCGGCGACCATGACGTGCTCAGCAGTTCGCGCGCAGGGAGGTGGTGGCGTTGGGCGCCGTGATGGCGTCGACGACAGCTAGACCGGGCAAGGATGATTCGTCAGTACAGTTCTGAAGTTGGAGTGGTGGCAATTGACGGCGGCGGCCATTGAGAGTGCGCCAGACCGGTGTGTGCCCCATACCCGGCAAGTGGCTTGGTTGGGGTTTCAGGTTTTAGATGTTAGGCTTGGCTACGAGGTCTGTGGTATTAGGCCCGGACTATCAGCATCCCTTCATCAATTGGATAGGAGGAACGACAGATGTTGCCTAGACAGTGATTCAGACTTACTGATGTATTTTTTGTAAGATCTTGTGTGAATAATTAATAAAATGGCTGCATGCATTGTTTATATGCAGTGGCCGGGGTTTTCCTCCTTTTCTAAAAAATAAAAAAAATACCTCAAAATTATTTAAGAAGTCAGGTTTCCAACCTTTCTTTTTTTCCTTTCGTAATTGTCGGGCTCCAACCTGGAATATTTATTCGCCAATGTAGAGAGGAAACCATAGTTTTTGAAAGGCGGCAAAGGATTTGCCACATTCATTAATTAAGAAGAGAATTAAACAGACTGAACACCCGAAGGTGAAAAAAGAAAAGAAAAATAAGCCTACTTTCCCGGCAATATAAAACCTAAGTGTTTTCACCTTGGTTCCACCCGTCCGCCGCCGGCGATTCCAGCCATATCTACGCATGAAATAACGCCGCGTGGGCGCCCCTCACCCTGTTCCACCTAGCCGCTTCACCGGCTCCCTGGATCTGCCGAGCCGAGCCGCCCCTAGTCGTCATCGCCACCCCGGGATCGACCGCCGCAGAGCCACCACCCCGAGCCGCCGGTGAGTACTTCTGCTTGTGCTTTGGGATGCGATATGGATAGTTGGTTCATGCGGCGTTCGTATTTGTGAATTTAGATGGAATTGAGCCCTCGCGACAGGTTTTTGCTCGAGGATTCGTCTGATTCAGACGACTCGGATGTTGAGATTCTGCTTGAGAACCATCGGCAGCAGATGTTGGTGATGGCCCTCGCCATGAAGGAGCACGAAGATGAGAACCGAAAGAGACGGCGAGGATCGACCGTTGGCCTTCTTTGGATTCCTCGAGATCTCCATCTCGGGAACGAGATGTTGATGCAAGACTACTTCACGGACAATCCAACATATCTACCGCACCTCTTCCGGAGAAGGTACTGAATGCGACGATCCCTCTTTGTGCACATTTTTCAAGAGCATCAAAGATCCCAAAACTAAGAAACAATGTGAATTTGCAAGGGTACAAGAGTCAGCCCGAAAAGATATTGAAAGAGCATTCGGGGTTTTGCAATCTAGGTTTACCATTATTCGTGGTCCTGCTCATTTTTGGGACAAGCGATCCTTGAAAAACATCATGACATGTTGTGTTATTCTTCACAATATGATTCTCGAAGATGAGAGAGGCATGAACTTGGAGTTCTTCTACGACAAATTGGGTAGCCGTGTCAAACCAGCTAGAGACCCTAACCACATTAGAGCATTTCTTCAGACCTACCGGGAGATTGAAAATGCAAACACCCACTTTCAGCTTCAGGAGGATCTCATTGAGCACCATTGGCAAAAGGCTGGGTAGTAACACATTTCATTTTTGCATTCATTTCATCTAATTCATGTGTGATTTGTATTCGGCACAAGTTTTGTATTGAATTATTTATTTTGCTTCGGTGATTTCAATAATGATTGTAATTTGGATGATTGTTGTATTGTAATATTAATATTTTATCTTATATTGAATTAATAATTCTAAATATGTCGTATATGTGTCGAATTCAGATAAAAATCCATCTGATTTGCGGCCGGCGCGCGCGCTGGCCGAGAAGACCCCGCATAGCGGAACTGTAAAACGGTTTTACAGTTCCGCTATGCAGGGTCTGCTCGGCCGGATATTCCGTTTTACAATTCCTCTATGAGGGGTCTGCTCGGCCGGCACGTTAAAACGGAATATCTGCGAATATATCCGGGAATATTCGGTTTTACAGTTCCGCTATGCGGGTCTGCTCGGCAGGCGCGCCGGCCCGTAAAACCGTTTTTCCGTGAACTATAAACGAGTTTTGCAGGTCGGCAATATACGGGGTCTCTTAGAGATGCTCTAAGTGAGTGAATGTTTGTTGTTGAAGACCCTTGCATTACACTCGTTCCGTACGTCCCAAGTTACGAGCATGACAAGAGAAGCCACCGCTTTACGCCTAGATATCGCCGGAATTACTTGTCACAAAAATGGATGTATCTGCAACTAAAATACATCTAGATACATTCATTTCTTGGATGAGTAATTCCAAACGGAGGGCGTAGTTATTAGGATGCCTTTTCAGCTTTCCAAGAAGTCCAATCAACGCCCCGCTACGATGCATGTCGTGGTCGTTCTTGTGGGTGCGCCTCATCAAGGACGACATGCAGAATCATTTCACACTTGAGAAAAGAAAAAATTGAAGAAAAGAGGTTTCCACTCGGATGCATGCAACAAGGCTGGGAGGGGATCAAGGAGAAAGTTAATGTTCCACGCCTAAAGGTTTTGGGAAACCTGATTTTTGTAAGATGACTTATACACCTAGACGGAGGGGATATGGTAATCCAAGATATTGTCGAAATCATTCCAAATGGATGTACCAAAAAGGCGTAGACCAAGACAAACCTTAACCATGTTCCAAATCATGGTGAAGTAGCGGTACTGGAAGGTCAAATGTGCCGCCATCTTCGGGTCACAGCTACAAAGGAGGTGAAGGCCGCAGTAGGCCCACCCACATTTGGCAAGTTGGTCCGCTGTCCAAACCTGGTTTTTGGGTGATGAGCCACGCAAGAATCTTGCACTTCGACTAGCCACAATGGAGAGTAGCATATACATATGAAATTGCCTAGGAGCACTCGGCGACTACCCCCCCGGAATATGTTCCATCAATTCTCCTCGGGATCCGAAATCACTATATTAACTGTTTTGTATTCAGACATTCTTCCTCGCGTATTTATCATGCACTGCAGTGTATGTCTGTACTAAAGTTCACGCGTTTCTGTTCCTAGGCAGAGAAACTTCTGTCCAAACGCGAGACTGCCCACATGCACCATCTCCCCAACCACCATCTTCCCAACTACCAAACATTGTTAAATGTAGACAATAAATCAAGTTATCATTGAGTCCTAAAGCACTGTCTGCCCCCATTAGACGGACTATGTAATTCCAATTACCATGCAGTTTATTAAATATTTCATGTTCCGCGTCTACTCGTTTGCAATATTAATATCATTTTCACTTTAGCAAATCTTTATTTATTTCCTTTTCTCTCCATCACTCTGCTACACTCCCCTTGAATTATTAAAATAAAATTGCATGTACTCATCTGCTAGGACTTATTTGTTACACAAATTGATTTTTCTTAAACCTCAAATTAAAGGTCCGTCTGTACTGTCATATAACTAGTCGACGTAACAAACTTTATCACACACAGCTCAAATATCTCATTTCGTCCCGTGCACAACATGCATCCAGCCCTTTGCTCACAACTACCATGCAAACATTAAATGACTGCAGAAATTACACGCCAATTCAATGTACCATGTCCCACCACGCTGACCAGCCATCACTCCATCGCTTCACCACAATAAAAGCAGTTTCAACAATCTTTTTAGTGAGCGGGTTGTGCACTTTACCTTCCATGGAAGACGTTTCCTGGATCCAGTGAGCCGTTTCGCGGATCGAGCTGGGGATCTGGCGACGGAATCATATCTTTTCTCCAAGATCTACAACTCCTCGGACTTGTACCAAAACAATATCTCTTCTCTGGTTAAAGAAAAGGGATAGTAGATCGTTGTGGAAGAAGAACAGTATGATTCGTTGAGAGCTTTCTTCCCTCTCCTCAGATCTGGCAATGCAGTCTTCCTGGGGTCGGGCTTAACTCGTGAAGGTATGTGCAGGAGAGTCGAATTGACTATGGTGGCTGAACTGTACAGTGCTCTAATGGGCCCCTATGCAGTTACAGTTAATGCCGATGGACAGGTACAAATTGTTCAAGCATACGCTACAGGTCGTGTATAGCCAGGGAAAACTATTTTACAATTATGTTGCACACATCCCGAGACAGTGCAGCAACGGACGTGATTTTGGTGGGTGGAGTCGCCGAGTGCTCTTAGTCCGCGTCCATCCCTAGACTATGTTACTACTTCAATAGTGGGTAGTAACATAAGTGTGGTAACATGCAAAGCTTCCTTTTTTAGGTTATAACTCATATTGCATTGGGACATATGATGTTACAGTAACTAACTAAGTTACTAGTACTACATCTCTCCTCATTAACTCACTGCCACATAAGCAAATTTATTATGTTATTCTCGATGTTACTACCGAAGTTACTCCCACTGTGGCTAGTCTTCGAAGGCTCCCAAATTTTCCAGGAAACCATAGTAACTTTGTGCAGTCCAGGAATATAGTAGATTTTACCTCGGGATCCACAAGAGATGCACTTGATTTTCTCCCTCAAATAATGCAGCTTAATTAATGCAACTGCTTGGTCAAGGTTCAACGGGGAACATCTGGCGAGGGATGGAGGGAGAGTACTCTACAAAGGTAGGGAGAGCTAGCTCGATGAGTAAGGACTGGCGCCCAAAGGAAGAGTTTTTTTTTTTCGTCCATCTTGCATTTGATGGTCCATCAACGAAATAATTAAGATGGTACGTCCGTCCATGGACTAATCGGCGATGCTGGACATCGATTAGGATTTAGCTGTTGCGATTTGTTTAAATTTCCACCTTCCAATCAGGTGAGTAGGACTTGAGTGCACAAAAAAAATCCATCACGTACGGCATTTTGTGAGGGCGTGGCGTGATGGAAATTTACCAGTCATGCTATGTTTCTTATTTCCGGCAAAAAAAGAGGATTTGTTTTAAAAAAATTAAACATAATATGATCATAGATGCTCACATGCAACCATATCGCCAGAAAGTTCAAAGTAAATCCAAAAAAATATGAGCGTCAATGTCAAATTTCATACTTGAATCTACTAGTGGATTGGTTCAACCGCAAGGATCTAACCATCTCTGAGCTATGCTCAATTTTGTGGCTGGGGATACCAAGAAGTAAGGCTAAAACGAAGCTAGGGTTGAAGAAAATTGTGTAGCGGAGTAGCGAATGTGATTCATTTGAGTTGCAGAAGACAGCAACGCGCGCATGAATAAGAGTAACAACAACGTAAAGAGCCAAGGGACGGAGGGGCCAGCGGGAAGTCGGAACAAATGAGGAGAACATGCATATTTTCATGTTCATGTGAGGATAGAGCCATATAGAGTTCTTTTACAGTACCTGAGTTTAATATGAGCCATTCATTTGTTTATATCCAACGGGTGCATTTAAATAGGGAAAAAGTCTAAAATAAACCCTGAACTCGTAAGCGAAAGCTAAATCAAGCCTCGAGCTTCCAATCCCTGAAATCAGCACACCAAACTCTTCGATCCCGGTCTATTTTAAACCTCGAGAGTATTTCACTGGTATTCGCTAACATGGCAAGTTAAGCTGGGCCGGCCCATTAGAGCAGTAGCTTGTGTGCCCGCTCTGCTATGGTTTTCATTTTTTTTCATTTTCTTTTATCCCTTTCCTTCCGGTTTTCTTTATTTTCATTGTTTTTCTTTGGCCTTTTTTCGTTTTGTTATATTTTTTTCAAATACATTATGTACATTGTTACGCTTTGCCATTGTTACGTTTTCAACATTTTTCAAATATATTATATACATTAACACGCACATGAAACATTTTTTGATGCACTTTCGACATTTTTCAAATACATTGTGTACATCTTTTAAAATACATGTTTCCAACATTTTTTTAATATACAGTAAAGTTTGCCAAATACATGTTTAACATATTTGAGATGGCAAAAACATTTTATACAACTATACAAACACTTTGTACATTGTTTACAAAGTTTCTCCCATTTTTAAAATAAATAAATAATGTTCAGACTTTAAAATTTTGTTCAGGTTTTAAAGTTAGTTCCTTTTTTTCCCAAACATGCTTATGTTTCAAAAAGTGTTCCCATTTTTTCAATGTTGTTCATCTTTTTTAAAGTACTCCCTCTGTATAGAAACATAAAAGCGTTTAGATCACTATATTTATTTATGGAGGGAGTATTCAACATTTTTCTTGCACAGTTTTTCAGGTTACAAAAGCCCATTTTAAAAATTATCCTAAAGTGTTTGCATTTTTTATTTAGTTCAGGTTTCAAAATTTGTTCCCAGTTTTTCAAAAAACATTATGTTTAAAAAAGTGTTAACTTGTTCAACATTGATTTTGTTTTCAAAAAGTTGTTCCTTTTCACAAATTGTTTATGTTTTCCATATTTTTTTGCCCTTAAAAAAGTTTATTCCTAATCTGTATACTTTGCGGTGTGTGATTAAATATTTCGATCATCTCGTAAAGTGACCAGCAGCAATTTATTCTCCTGGCTTGCGCGACGGGTTCAGCAGCTCCACGTTGTATGTTCGACTCTCTCCCTGTTGTTTATTTTCCATACGTATTTTTATACGTCACGTGTTATGATAAAAGACAAAAAAATCGCTTCACACGTGGTTGGCCGCTCCTTTTTTTTAAAAAAAAAGACACGTGGTTGGCCGCTCTTGTGCAATCAACAGTTGACTATTCTTTGGTATTTTATTATGCGTCTCGTATTACAAAAAAGAAATAAAAAATAGACTGAACAAAAAGAAATAAAAAATCTGGCTTCGCGCCTATTGGGCCGGCCCAGTCGCATGCACTGTCAACAACCCCGGGATTCAACCCGCCACATCGACAATCCCTGTTTGGAAACGCTCTGGTTCAAAATAGACCGGGATCGAAAAGTTTGTTGTGCTGATTTCAGGGATTGAAAGTTCAAGGTTCGATTTAGCTTTCGTCTACGAGTTCAAGGTTTATTTTAGACTTTTTCCTTTAAATAGTCACTAAAGAAGGAGTGCTCTGCTCGAGAGCGGACGCCCTGCACGCAGCGGCATCTGGACGCAGTTATCCTGCCGCACGTCTGGGCAAGGTGATGCGTGCAATTAAAGTGCTGGGAATGACAAATGCAGTATACCTCATTTTATATAGATGATGAATACGTGGCCACGTCGGCTAGGTGGGCTCGCCCCATGCTGTACATGGCTGACACAGGCAGTGGGGATGTGCTCTGCTCCATTCAATATGTGTGTGCGCCTAGACGGGTGGGTGGTTGGCTTTACCACTTCCGCGGGTGGAAGCTGCCTTCTTGACACGATGTCGGTCGAGTTTTTCACAGCTTGCTGTGCATGGCTAGCTCTGCATGAGTCAATAATTCATGCATGCGCACCGCGTCGCTGCTTCTGACTTAACAAAACGTGAATTAAAATTTCCACTGAAAGTTATTCTTCGATGTGGTTATGTTCGTCCTTCTGACAACCGAAACAAAAAACATGGCACATGTTCTGATTAAAAACACAGTTTATTCCGCGTCTGCTCTAAGCTCTTATTTATTACTACCCGCCCACTGCTTTCCGCCAACCTGACACCTCATTTGCAATTCAAATGAAGTGTACTGGGATTGGTGTCTCATGTTTTATTTCTATGTGTTGTATTGTGACTTATTTGGACCTGAGATTTGTATTTCTGAACAATTTGTGTCTGCTCTGAGCCAGTAATTTTTTATTTATAGTCCTTTGTTAGCTTTGTGCGTGACAGTGGTGTGTCGTCCAATAATTTGAACTGGGGAAATGCTCGCTTGTGAGGACTTGTATTTTTGTCAGTAGGTTGGCAGGGAAAATTATGATCTGTGTGGACTTGGGCAACCACTGACGACTGCGCGTGGCAGGGCTGCTGCCTGCTGCGATGTTACGTGATGGAGTAAAATGAATTGAGGGCCCGTGCTGCACAGACCTGAGCCCCGTGTGTGTCAGAACGTACTGTCAGCTTGGTCCTTTTAATACGCATATACACTGAGAACCGAAAACCATTGTCCAGCTATACTCTTACTAGCACGTTCTTCTGGTGTGAATCGTAAAGGGACGCGCGCTGTCGATGCAGTGCGTTTAGATGCCGCTGCGTCCAGCGCTGCATTTCTCTGCTCCATTGTAAGCATCAAGGAGTAGAGAAGTGCATCCTTGAACTCAGCGGCAGCTGCACGCAGAGCATCAATGGCACGTATGCCGTCGCGATTCGAATCAGTTAGGCGTGCTAGTTAGAGTATAGCCGAACGTTGAAGAGCAAACTGAAATGTATATACGTATTCAAAGGACCAAGCCTGACACCACAATCTGAGACAAGCAGGGTACGCGCGCAGATGAGAGGATGACGCGCAAGGCAACAACATGTACCCGCACAACCCAGTTACTCTCCATTGTCAGGAGTATTTTCAGTTAATGCATGTTGTACAGCAACGCAGCAGCATTGGCTAGGAAAGCGAACATTTTGATGTTTTCTATTAGTCGTGGTAATCACATGGTTCATCCATAAACATAAAAAATATCTCTAGTTTTATTCCAAACGAAATGCTTACATTATCAACTTATTATATAAATAAAAATTTCATAAGCGATCTCCAACACTATACGTACAACATAGGGAATGGCTAGAAATTAGTTAGCTGAATTTTTTATTTGAGCTCAGTCGATTTTTGCACTGTTGAATGGAAAATCAATGGACCACAGTCTTCTTCAACCTCTGGACACATCTCTTTCCTTCATTCATTCAGATATGGATTGACGCCGAATTCGCATCAGCTGACTGATGTGCAGCTAAAACTTACATAACCAAACTAGCACGGCGTACTTTTTTACAGCATTTTTGCTAGGCCACGAACGCCCACGCTGCACATTTCGTCCATGCCCCCAGCGCGCTCACGAGCAGCATATACATCGTACACACCAGAGGACGCGTTTCCTGCATGCGTGCATGGTGCGACCCCACCACCGCCGTTGTTGACAATCGGGTCATGTTCCCCCACCTGCTACACGCCAGGTCCCGGATGCCTAATTACACACTCTGCATGTCAGGTCCTTTGCGCCAGGTATTTCACAAGCATGGACCGATGTATGTCCTCTTTCTCGTTTGAACAAAGATTAATGCGCAGATCACATCGCCCGAAGCAGCGGCCGGATATCTGCGTGCAGCTGCCGCTGCGTGTAAGACGTCGGCTCTCTCGAGGAGTACTGCAACCAGATACCAGGAAGTATCTGGTTATATTGGTCATCTACCGGACCGACATGGCGTTCATAAAACCTATACACACCGCCCAAGGAAAAAACACCGTCGAGATTGTTTGCACCGTGTCATCACCTCTCCGTGAGCAAGTGACTCGAACTTTGCCACGGACGGCCCGTTAAAAGACCTAAAAAAACGAGGCACGAGGCGAAAAGTCCATTCTGCACTCGAGCACATATGCTCCTGCATGAACAGTAAAATTGAAAAAAAATTAAAAAAAATCTAATTTTTTTTGAGAGAAACATTGACAAAAGTAAGTGCCTGCAAATATTCATCATGAAATCACATTCCTGTAAGGCGTGGCAAAAAAACAAATTCAATGCTTCAAAATGCGTTTGAACGTAGCTTTTTCAGAGTACTATTTTTGTCTTTTTTTGCCACGCCTTCTAGGAACATGATTTCATGACAAATTTTTGCAGGCACTTAGAACTTTTGCCAATGTTTCTCTAAAAAAATAGAATTTTTTAATTTTTTTTAATTTTTTTTCGATTTTACTGTTTATGCGGGAGCATATGAACTCGGGTGCAGATTAGCCACGTCCGGCACGAGGACCCTACCGGCCAAAGCCAAACAACTGGCCGGCGACGTCGGGTAACAGGAAGATTCGACTTTCATGACCGCTTTGGACATGTCGTAATAAACTTGTGGCTGAAAGAGTTATTTCGAATCAACCCGCTAGCTACTTATTTACACCATCTATTTTCTTTCAGCCGTGGTTTTCGTTGGAAAAGATCAAGGATTAGACGCTGGCGAGGACGGTTTTGAACATGATCAGAGCCTTCCCCGGCTAGAGCATACAGGATGCTTAGCTTGTTCTGCTCGTCACCTTTCTGTTTTTAGTTACTCTCTACACTATTGCTCCTTTCCTGAGTCATGTCTTGTAATATGTCTATTTTGTATTCGGGTGTATTCTGGTCAATGTATAAACTTCTTAATGATACTGGTTTATGAGTGATGAATAGTTTGAAAGTTTTCTCTGGAAAAAAAAGCCCAGCCTTGCATTGTTGCGGCATGGTCGAAACAAAACATTCATCTCGGTCAATCAATTTATATAAATATCGTCTTGTAGCAGGGCACAGAGCGTAGTTATAGTCATGTCCGTACGTACCTAGCATGTCCCCAGGAACCCTGCCATTGGAGAACCTCCCGGTGGCCTTCCCGCCGGGGAAGTCCTGCCCGTACGGCGGGAAGTTGGCCCTCGCCTCCGTCAGCCGGTTGTTGTTGTTACCGGGATCGACTATCGAGTCGCCGAACATGAAGACAGCCGAGATCTTGCTCTTACCCGTGCCTACTGCTCCATCGGCGCACGAGAGATGCGCCATCACCACCACCAGCATGCTGCTCACGAGCAGCAGCGCATGGCCAGGCATCGTACTTGCGTGCGTGCGTGCGTGTACAATGTATTAGCGGTATATGTGTTCCCGGGTCCTGGCACAGGCGCGATGGATCGCACAGCACGGGAGCATTTTTATAGCGAGGCATGGAGCCGATCGGAATACATGCGCGCGCGTACCGATGATGGATGCATACGGTTGGTTGCTCGTCGCGTGCATTAAATAGTATTCTCTGTCGTAGTGGTACTCCTACCAGACGACGCGATTTAATGTATGATGGCGAAAAGTTATACTACTACGAGGCCACCTCCATGATATGCTGTACCCTGTAGTGCAAGCTGATCGGTAGCTTATCGCGATCTCATCCGTGGAAAGGGACTCGCTGGCTACCAAACCTACCGACCGATCGAATATAGCGGTGCGAACCGACCCGAGGAGAACCAGTCGGTCAGCCATCGACCCATAAAGCGGCCGCTTGGGCTACAGGCGCAAGAGCTCAGTCGCCTGACAGCGTTATCCTCTTCTCATCCTGTAGACTGTATTATAGGAATGGTCCACCGCCCTACTGATCAGTTTCCCGAAATCACTGATTGAAGGATATATCCTTTTTATTCCCACCTTCTCTACTGATGACAAATGACGTCTGTACGTGAACTTTTGGAGATATTTCATTCCCTGCCCATGAGGGGTGAGAAAATGGATGAGTGAGTTTATTTATGTGTTTTTCGCAGATTTGATTTTTCAGAACGACACGTCTTTTGAATCATGCGTTCAAATCACAAACAGTTTTTCTTGATGTGTTCCTCATATGAAGATTTTCAAAATCAAAGCCCATGTTAAATATACTAGCAAAAGAGCCCGTGCGTTGCAACAGGACAAAAATCATAATCTCCAATAACCATGATCACATTTTACAGCAGCACCGAGATACACTATCACTCTCAATTTTGTGAAATCGTGAACATTTTTTAAAACTCGTGAACATATTTGAAATCATGAACATTTGTCAAACTCATTAACATTTTTACAAATTTTTGAACATTTTCTAAAATAAAAAAATTGAATTCATAAAAATTTTAAACTATTTGCAAACATTTTTAACAATTTTGAATCGGCGCATTTCTAGAATGGACGAACATTGCTTTGGAAATTTCTGGAACAATTTTGTAATTTCACGAAAAAAATTATTTAATGAACATTTTTTCATTTAACAAACATTTTTTGAAATGCGTGATCATTTTTTGAATCAATAAATTTTTTATGAATGAATAAACTATTTTATAAGTCAAGAACGTTTTTTAAAATTTTAGGACATTTTTTCGTGAACATTTTTTGAATTGGCGAAATTTTGTTCAAATTCATTAACATTTTTTAATACTTGAACTTTTTAAAAATCATGATTTATTTCCAAAACATTAGATTTTGAAATTTCAAACATTTTTTGAATAATTTTTTTATAAATATGCGGAATATTTGCAATCCACAAATATTTTATGATTATTAAACAATTTATTTCAAAATTCTCATTTTTTAATTTTCAGGACTTTTTCAAGTCATTTTTCAAATTTAGGAACTTTTTGAAGTCCTAAATTATTTAAAATAGCAAAAAGGAAAACGGAAAAAATAAAAAAAAAAGAAAATTTAAAAACCAGGCCACCTGGACGTGGGCTGGTCCAAACGGACGTGGTGCGTCTTCTCCCGGCGCACAGAGCGCAGTATGGGATCCCTGCTGCATGAGCCGGCCAAGGCAGAGGATTCCTTTGTGCGAAACATTTTTATCACTTATAGATGTCATTGATGGGTAATACTTTACAACTTTGGGGCAATTTCCATGACGTGCCGCAAAAAGCAATATCCCATTTATTGTTAGAAATAGTACAATACATGTGCGTTGCATTGGACGGAAGAATGGGCATAACATGTTTCATGTGCCATTGTGCATCCTTTTACATCCATTTTTAACAAGTGTTGATAATATGGTCGAACATGAGAATTCCCTTATTTATCATAAAAGCTAGTGTTTTAGTAAGAGCATGTGCGTTGCAACGGGTATGAAATAAATTCCAGGGTTTATGTGATATTCAAGAGTTTATCTCGCGGTGAAATACAGAGCTCTATCTTTCAATCCGTTAGATTCTTCTTCGTCTTATCATGAATTCATATTTTATACTTGACCACTTCAAAGATAAGACGGCGTATTAGATAGTAAAGAGTTTACATTGCTTGGTGTTCTTTTGTTGATACGCTACCGTCAACAGTAGGAGCACACCGACTGCGCCAACGCGGCTACTTCCCTTGACACCATCATCAGAGTTCAAACAAGATTAGGATTAGGACATGCAGAATTGCGGGTGAGATGATATGAGGGAGGGGAGTAGCTACATGCATGAAGGTGGTACATGAAAGGACTGAGGACATTGTCGACGTAGCCATGACCACATGCCTCTCTCTCTCCCCCTAGCCGGTGTGCGGGGCGAAATAGGACGCATCCCCTCCTCTACACCCAGTTCGAGCAGGATGCACCATTGTCGTACTCTCTCAATTGTTCGTCCCTCCCTCCTCAGGCTTAAACAACAGCCAAGTAGTAGTAGATTGTATGCTAGCAGAGATCTAGCTCTACGCAAAAAAAGGAGATCGACTTCTAGCAGCAGCTACAACGCATCGTCTAGAAAAAGCAGTAATGACAAGCATTCAATCCCACCGAAAATCTTATCTTCTCCATGCATCCACCCAGCGCTTTGCCGACCAGCACCACCAGACGGATTCCCCACCTGACCTCCTCCTCCCACGCCTCCGCCAGAGGCCCAGCCTGCCCCCACGCGCGCAGTCCGGCTGCTAGCTAGGAGCCCATACACAAGCCAGCCGCGCTGCACAAGGCTGCCGCTCGTACGCCGCTGCTAGCACCAACCACGCCGGAGCAAGGAGCTCCCCTCGACCCCGGGCGCCTGCCTCCCGTCCGGCGACCATCCGCTGCTTTGCTGACCTTCTCCCTCACCATTCCTTCCCCTTCTGGATCTCTCCCTCACCTCTCACCTCCCCGTATCTTTTCTGTATAGGGAGCATCACACCCGCGCCATGGACCTCCGACCCTGACGCCCAAGCTCCCGATGCTGTTCAGCGCCAGATTCGCGCCGCCCCACCTTCTCCGACCGTGTCGGGAGCCGCCGTCAGGAGCACCCGCGACGTCCAAGCGCAAGTCCCGCTCGATACCAGCGCCGCTCCTCCACCATAGGCCACGACGGTCGCCCCAGCTTCGCTCCAGCGGCCCACGACTCTGTTCTGCTTTCCCGAGGCAAGGGCGATTACTGTCGTACGGCTCGTCCAGGCGGCCCCCCGATGTGGGGAAGGACTGATGCACCGGCGACGCGCAGCGGTGTGGGAGTGGGCCGGCGACACACGGCGGCGCGGGGGTGGGCCGGCGGGCGGCGGCAGGAGGTGGAGATGGGATTGGGAGGCAGGGACGTGCGGGTGGGTGGGTTATTTATTTTATTTTCTCTCTCTTGTTAGTACCGCTTCGGGTTGAGTTATAATAGTACTGTGGGTTGAATACCCAAAACAGCAGGGGGTTTTCAGTAAAAATGCCGACGACGTACGACCAGAAACCCTACGTGCTTTATTACATGCCCTAGGGCCACCATCAAGAGTTCACGCAGTGCTGCAACAACAGGTTGCCACACAAACCGCAACATGAATCAGATAAGAAAGTGCCTAGTCAGGTTCCAGGGGTCTATGCATCTGGTTGTAGATCTTGCACTTCTGTGCTACATTCGAGAGCTCGATGTCGTTTTTGATTTTCAGGTGCAGCTGCGCCGGAGTAGAAGAGATGCCCTAGAAGATCCGATTGTTGCGCTCCTTCAAGTGTGCCACCCGACGAGGTTTAGCAGTGATATTAAATATATCTTGATGAACCTTTTTCAGAAAATGCTCTCGAAGTGAATTAACATGCACTTTTAAATTGTATTAATTCGTGCTTCCTAGTGAAACTAACTTGTGCTATCGTACGGTGAAGCACAACAATGCTCTCCGAGAAAGCACACATGTACTCCCTTTCCAAGTAAACTAACTTGTGATTTTCCATGCATGGTGAAGCGCACAGGTGCTCCACCCAAGACACACATGTGCTCCTACATGAAGCACATATATCACAACATACCACTATTTCAGCGCGAGGCATACATGTGCTTATCAAGTAAACTAGTGATTCCCAGCGCGTGGTGACGCACAAATATGCTTCACTTGGAAGCACAATACACCCGTACTTCCGTGCAAAGCACATATGTGCTCCATGTGAAAGCACACTTGCGCTCCACGCAGGAACGTAATACACCCGTGCTCCTGACAGGTGAAACCAAAAAACCTAGAAAACAATATCAGAAAAATGAAGAAAAATGAAAAACTCAGAGAAATGTGGGAAAAATAATCACAATAAATAAATAAACACTTCAGTGGGGAAGCGACTAGCACGCGACATGTGACGGCATTGGGACGCACCGTGTGAAGCTCTTGAGTGCTCCCACAACCATAAATGACCTCTCGGAAACCAACCTAGAGAGTACACTTTAACTAGTTGCTCTCTAAGTTTTTTTTACGATATTGATCGAAATCATCGCCAAATGCACGACAACCATGAAAGAATGGCCCAAGGAGGGGGTTGAAGACTCGTTTTGGGTTGTAGTAAGGGAATCTCGTATCCCTCACGTCTAGTTGGATTTTGTGTGGAGGCTATATATACCCCTCCACCCCCTTCTCCATTTGTGAGATAGCTATCAGAACATACCTACACTTTCATCATACATTTTCTGAGAGAGAACCACCTACTCATGTGTTGAGATCAAGATATTCCAATCCTACCACAAGAATCTAGATTTCTAGCCTTCCCCAAGTTGCTTTCCACTCAAATCATCTTTACACCATATCTAAATCTGTGTGAGAGAGAGTTGAGTGTTGGGGAGACTATCATTGAAGCACAAGAGCAAGAAGTTCATCATCAACACATCATCTATTACCTTTTGGAGAGTGGTGTCTCCTAGATTGGTTAGGTGTCGCTTGGGAGCCTCCATCAAGATGTGGAGTTGAACCAAGAAGTTTGTAAGGGCAAGGAGATCGCCTACTTCGTGAAGATCTACCCGAGTGAGGCAAGTCCTTCGTGGGCGATGGGCATGGTGGGATAGACAAGGTTGCTTCTTTGTGGACCCTTCGTGGGTGGAGCCCTCCGTGGACTCGCGCAACCATTACCCTTCGTGGGTTGAAATCTCCATCAACGTGGATGTACGATAGCACCACTTATCGGAACCACGCCAAAAATCACTATGTCTCCATTGCATTTGCAAACTCCAATCCCATCCCTTTACTTTCTTGCAACTTGCATGCTTTACTCTTTCTGCTGCATATACTCTTGTCATGCTTGCTTGAAATGTATTGCGAATTCTTAAACTTGTGCTAAATCTCAACCTTAACATGAAGAATTTAAAAACTGCTACTTTTGCTTGTTAAGGGTCTAATCACCCCCTCTAGACCCCTCTTCTCGATCCTTTCAATTGGTATTAGAGCATTGGTCTCCATTACTTTGGCTTAATCGCCACTGGAGGAAGATGGATGAGTCTATGATCGGGAGTGTTAGACATAGAGTTCCTATTCTTGATGGGGAGTTTTATGGTTCTTGGAAAAATGAAATGCTTGTGATTTTCAATGAATATTATTTGAACAAGTAAATTACTAGCCCTTATGTGTCTCCCATTGATCCTTTGCATCCTACCCCCGATGAGTATCTTGACATGGTTCGCAATCTTAGGACTATTGATCTTATCATTAGTGGCTTGCCTAGAAATTTGCTTGTATGCTTGCCTAGTTTTGAATGTACTTATACTATATGAAATATCTTGAGGAACGCTTTCCGAATTATTCCTTGATGAATCTAGATCAAATTCTTCAAAAGTCTATTGCTTTCTATAAGATGAGTCCTAGTGATCCCAAGTTTGATGAATGTCTATTTGAGCTCCGTGATCTTATGCATGCCAAGGGTGACGTTGGAATTATTAGTAACATCATCGCGGAGACAATTAGAATTCACAAACTTGAATATTGTCATGATCATATATCTAATGAATCACTTGCTCTGGGTGATGATCATATACATGATGATGTTGATGTCGAGCATGGTTATTATGATGAAGACAAAGATAGTGATGCCTTGAGGAGTCTATGAGGCATTTTAGTCTCATGGTAATCTTCGTGACTATATGGCCGAAGGAAAAGAGTGGATTCTTGATAGTGGATGTACTGATCACATGATTGGAAACAAAGACATGTTACGCGAGCTTGCTAAGAATGACGGCCCATGCAAGTATGTAACTTTTGGAGATAACTCCAAGGGTAAGGTACTTGGGCTTGGTAAGGTGGTCATTTCCAATGATAGCTCTATCCAAAATGTTATGCTCGTTGAATCTCTAGGTTACAATCTCCTTTCCGTATCTAGACTAGCCGACTTTGGTTTCAATGTTCTATTTACCGAAGTAGATTGCCAAGTGTTTCGTAGAGATAATCATATTATGGTCTTTACCGGTATTCGTAGAGGTGATCTATACATTGTTGATTTCACTAAGAGAGCCCAACCTCGTACTTGCTTAATTGCTAAATCTTCTAAAGGGGCATAGAAGGTTAGGTCATGTGGGCATGCGAAATCTTGATAAGCTTATTAAAGGTGATCATATCCTTGGTGTTAAAGATGTCATATTTGACAAGGATAGACTTAATTTGCAGTGCTTGTCAAGCAGGAAAACAGGTTGGAGGAAGCCATCCCGTGAAGAACATCACGACCACAAGAAGATCGCTTGAGCTACTTCATATGGATCTTTTCGGTTCCAACACCTACAAGAGTCTCGGTGGTAACTCGTTCGATTTGGTCATTGTTGATGACTTTTCAAGATTTATGTGGGTGTTCTTTCTTGATGACAAATCGCAGGTCCAAAAGATCTTCAAGGACTTCGCCAAGAAGGCCCAAAACCAATTTTAAGTGAAGATCAAGAAGGTTCGAAGCGACAATGGAATGAAGTTTAAGAACGCCAATGTGGATACCTTTCTTGACGAAGAGGGAATTTCGCATGAGTTCTCTCGGCTATGCACACACCTCAAAAAAATGGAGTTGTTGAGAGAAGAACAGGACACTTATCGAGATGGTGAGAACGATGCTTGATGAATACAAGACGTCAAGAAATTTTTGGGCGGAAGAGGTTGAGACAGCTTGTCATGCTACGAATCGACTATATCTTCACAAGCTTCTCGGCAAAACGGCATACGAGCTACTCACCGTTAACAAACCTCAAGTTGGATACTTTCGAGTATTTGGCTCAAAGTGTTACATTCTTGATAGGCATCGTCGCTCGAAATTTGCTCCTAAATCTCATGAAGGTTTCCTACTTGTTTATGGCTCAAACTCTCACACTTACCGTGTCTACAACAATTTCACCCGAAAGGTTGAAGAAATGGTAGATGTGAAGTTTGATGAATCTAACGGCTCGCAAGTAGAGCAATTGCCTATTGATGTAGGAGACAACGATCCTTCTGAAGCAATCCAAGATTTGTCCATTGGTAAGATTCGCCCAACGGAGATGAAGGAGAGTACTTCGTCCATTCAAGTGGAAGCCTCAACTTCACATCAAGGTGAGCCACAAGTTGACTTGGAGGCATCGACAAGTAGAACACATCAAGACGGAGGAAATGAGGAAGTGCAACAAGATGAACCACCTCGACCTCCCTCTCCACCTCCACAAGATAACGACAACGCCAACAACAATGAAGGAGGAGGAGGAGAAGAAGAAGAAGAAGAAGAAGAAGAAGAAGAAGAAGAAGAAGAAGACAATGAAGAGGATCTTCCACCCCAAACCAAACAAAAGCTCTCACGAGTTCGATCAAGAGTCTCAAGAGATCATCCCGTCGAACAAATCTTTGACGACATTCAAACGGAGAGAATCACTCGCTCTAAAACTCGTTTGGCTAACTTTTGTGAACACTACTCATTCATTTCTATTGTTGAACCTATGAAGGTATAAGAAGCTCTTGAGGATCCGGATTGGATAAATGCTATGCGAAAAGAGCTACACAACTTCAAGAGGAATCAAGTGTGGACATTGGTTGAAAAGCCCAACGACAATAACAATGTCATTGGAACCAAATGGGTGTTCCAGAATAAGCATGATGAAGATGGACAAGTTGTACGCAACAAGGCCCATCTCATCACCCAAGGGCTACACTCAAGTCGAAGGTATGGACTATGGTGAGACATATGCCCCCGTTGCTAGACTTGAGTCCATACGCATCTTACTTGCTTATGCCAATCACCATGATATCACTTTATACCAAATGGGCATTAAAAGTGCCTTTTTAAATGGATAAATTGAGGAGTAAGTTTATGGTAAACAGCCTCCCGGCTTTGTTAATCCCAATAAACCTAATCATGTCTACAAACTTCATAAAGCTCTTTATGGTCTTAAACAAGCCCCTAGAGCGTGGTATAAATGCTCGACCAAGTTTCTTATTGAAAAAGGCTTTGAAATTGGGAAAATTGATTCTACACTTTTTACTAAAAGGGTTAGTGGTGAATTATTTGTGTGCCAAATTTATATGGATGATATCATATTTGGTTCTACTAACCCCTATTTTAGTGAAAAGTTGGGAAGGCTAATGTCGGAGAAGTTTGAGATGTCGATGATGAGTGCACTCAAATTTTTCCTTGGCATGCAAATCAAGCAAACTAATGAAGGTACCTTTGTCTCACAAACAAAGTATACCAAGGATCTTTTCAAGAAGTTCAACATGCAAGAAAGCAAAGGTATGAAAACACCCATGCCTACTAGTGGACAACTTGACTTGACTAAGGATGGCAAACCGGTTGACCAAAAGGTTTACCGTTCTATGATTGGATCATTGTTATATCTATGTGCCTCCCATCCCGATATTATGCTAAGTGTGTGCATGTGTGCACGATATCAAGCGGCTCCTAAAGAGTGTCATCTTAAGGCCGTGAAAAGGATAGTGAGATACTTAATTCATACACCAAACTTTGGCATTTGGTGTCCTAAGAGGTCATATTTTGATCTTGTTGGCTACTCCAATTTGGACTATGCCGGTGAGAAGGTTGATAGGAATTCCTCTTCGGGTACTTGTCAATTTCTTGGTAGATCCCTTGTGTCTTGGTCCTCCAAGAAACAAAACTCGGTATACATGTCCACTGCCGAAGCGGAATACATTGTCGCCAGATCATGTTGTGCTCAATTTCTTTGGATGACCCAAACTCTTAAAGATTATGGGATACATGTGAAACATGTCCAATTGCTTTGTGACAATGAAAGTGCTATTAAGATTGCTCACAATCCAACGCAACATTCTTGAACTAATCACATTGAAGTTCGTCATCATTTCATTCAGGATCATGTTGCTAAAGGGGACATCAATCTTAAGCATGTTCGTATTGATAAGCAATTGGCGGATATGTTCACCAAACCACTTCATGAGAAAGTATTTTGTTGTTTGAGAGGTTAATTGAAAACCATTGATGCCTCAAACTTGGAATAGAGATTCCATTTGGATACATGCAAGGCATGAGCCTTTTGTGACTAATCCTTGATATTTCTCTTATGATGATGATCATATGTCTTGGATCTATACTTGTACCCTTACATGTTATCTATGATGGAAATATGCCCTAGAGGCAATAATAAAGTTGTTGTTATTATATTTCCTTATTCATGATAAAGGTTTATTATTCATGCTAGAATTGTATTGATCGGAAACTTAAATACATGTGTGGATACATAAACAAATACCGTGTCCCTAGTGAGCCTCTACTAGACTAGCTCGTTGACCAAAGATGCTTAAGGTTTCATAACCATGGACATGTGTTGTCACTTCATAACGGGATCACATTGTTAGGATAATGATGTAATGGACAAGACCCATTCGTTAGCTTAGCATATGATCGTTCAGTTTATTGCTACTGCTTTCTTAATGTCAAATACATATTCCTTCAACCATGAGATCATGCAACTCCCGGATACCGAAGGAATACCTTGTGTGCTATCAAATATCACAACATAGCTGGGTGATCATAAAGATGCTCTACAGGTATCTCCGAAGGTGTCTGTTGAGTTGGCATTGATCGAGATTGGGATTTGTCACTCAGTGTATCGGAGAGGTATCTCTGGGCCCTCTCGGTAATAAACATCACAAGTAGCTTGCAAGCAAAGTGACCAAGGAGTTAGTTACGAGATGATTTATTACGGAGCAAGTAAGAGACTTGCCGATAACGAGATTGAACTAGGTATGAAGATACCGACGATCGAATCTCGGGCAAGTAACATACCAACAGACAAAGGGAATTACGTATGTTGTCATAAAGGTTTGGCTGATAAAGATCTTCGTAGAATATGTAGGAACCAATATCGGCGTCCAGGTCCTGCTATTGGTTATTGACCGAAGAGGTGTCTCCGTCATGTCTACATCATTCTCGAACCCGTAAGGTCCGCATGCTTCACGTTCGTTGACGATATAGTGTTATATGAGTTATGTGAGTTGACGACCGAATGTTTTTTGGAGTCCGGGATGAGATCACGGACATGACAAGGAGCTCCGAAATGATCCAGAGGTAAAGATTGATATATATGACGGTAGTATTTGGTCACCGGAAAGGTTTCGGAAGAACCGGGTATTTATCGGAATGCCGGAAGGGGTCCCGGGAGGCCACCGGTAAGCGGTGGGCCTTATGGGCCAAAGGCGGAAAGAACACCAGCCCACAAAGGGGTTGGCGCGGCCCTCCACCCCAGCCCACATGCCAAGGAGGGAGGGAAAGGAAGGGGGAGGTGGCCTAAGGAAGCCAACCCCCCTTTCCTTTCCCCCCATGTCCAAATATGGAAGGGGGGTGCAGCTAGGCAGGCCTCTAGGGTAGCCGTCGGCCACTTCGGGGCGCCCTAGGGCTGCCTCCTCTCCCCCTCCACCTATATATATGAGAAGAGGGTGAGGGGCAATGACACGTCGATTTTGCATCATGCTTTTATACTGATATTGATTGCATTATGGGTTGTTATTACACATTATGGTACAATACTTATGTGTAGCGACCCGACCCAAAATCGGTCAAGTCTCTGTGTCTGTACCATCCCAAGATCATGCTGGCACTCACAGTACATTGATGAAATAATCAAAGTTCAATCACATCTGAATTTATTACACGATTCTCATATCGAGTCTTTATTACAATGGAATAAATTCGGCCGAAGGCCAACTCATGAGAAATAAACTAAGTAAAGCTGCGGAAGCGTAGAAGAATAGCGAGTCCATCCGACTCCATAGGGCAATCGCCAAGCGTGGATCGTAGCCTCACTCCTGATCGGAATACTCCTCTGCAACATAAGACGTTGCAGCCGTGTAGGTCAGCATTTTGAATATGCCGACAAGTCATGAAGAGAGAATAACAATAAGAATTACTAACACTATATGCAATTTGGCTGTGGGGCTCTAAGTTTTCATCATTTTGCGAAAAGCCAGTTTTTCCCTACAACAGTGGACTTGCTTGTAAATACTACAAAATTGTTGGTAATTATTGAGATGGTTCCGCCAACCAATGTCTCATTCCCAATTATTAAATAATAACCCCTCAATTAATTTATTAAGTTTTGTGTTGAGATTTTCGAAATACTTCCAAGTTCCAGAGGCTCAAATTGTCCGTAACCGGGGACACGGCTAATCGATTAGATCTTTTCTCTGCAGAGGTTTGTGCACTTTACCCGCAAGAATCGTTCCCTCCTTTTAAGTCTTCGCACTTCATGGTGTTTGAAGACGGTATGAACGAAACAGGGTCTTCCGAAGAGTTCTTCTGGTCGCTGCCGGTACCCATCCAATCCTACCGTTCTTCTACATCTCGTAGCACCGTCCGGCCAGAGTCACAACTAGGGTTGACCAAGCCAGAGCCCATAATGGCTTGCAGCTGCACAGGTAAGCTTCCGGTCAATGGGGTATACATCCGTCTCTTCGCGGCTGGGTGAAGCTTTCCGCAAGATGTCATGGCGCTTCTCCATGCATCCCGGCCAACCACTGGGTTCTCCAGGGTGCCCGTCAACCGTCCTCCACCCAGTAGTGAATTTTGAAGTCCATCTTGATCTTGAAGTCATGGGGTTGTCATCATCTTTGACTCTCACATCTCCCTTATGATTCACTCAACCAACCCCGTCTACGAGCATAGCAAAAATAAACTACTTCGTCCCGGGCAATGGTAACAAGGGGAATTGGTTCATCCTACCTCATGATACTACTCAAGAACATAACTTCAAAATTTCACCTACTGCATGCATGGTGGGGAGGTATAATTCTAATGCAATAAAAATCATAGGTATTGTAAAGAAACATGATCAATGACTTGCCTTGTTGACGATCTTCGAAAGCTAGGGACTCGTGGTAGCAAGCTTCGCACTCCGGAAATTCTACCGAGGCAAACAACAATCATAATAAGCATATAGCATATGATCACTTAACATAATAGCATGCTAACATAACACATGAAACAATTGAATCAAAACCCAAAGAAAGTTCGAAGAAATCCAAATCAAAGTTTTTTTTTCACCACATCAAACACAACCAAAGAAACAGTTTTACACAACAAAATTTTTCTTAGCAGAACCTAAGCATGGGTTTTTGCTACCTAACAGAAAAGAATTCATCATGCAACTAGGAGCAAAAAGAATCACATTAAAATCTATTATAGAACTCCTATTAGGCCTATAACAATTCTAGCAAGGAAAAATAAAATAAATTTTTTATTTATTGTAAATAAAAGTTCAGGGTCTAAAGTTACAGAAACTAACCTAGAATAAACTATCACATAGGAAAAATAAAATTATTTGCTATATGAAACAATAGGAAAACAATAGCTAGTTAAATAATTAAGAATAACATGATTCTGATTAAAACTATTTTTATTAATTCTAAAATTGCCCAAATAAATTCCTACGGTTAGGCAATGTCAAAACAAAGTTGTGACAAAAGAATCACTAAAAAATAATATTCCTAACTCATTTTATAGCAGAATTACTATTCTGTCTAAATCTAAAATAAAGCAATTTAAAATAATTTTAACATGACTAATTATATTTTCTACAGAAACTACAATAAATTTGCAAACCAACAAAAAAGAATCACTTAAAAATATTAAGTAGATTAAAAGATATGAATTTTTCAAAACTGAAACTATTCTGTTAAAACAGAAAACGAAAAATAAAACTAAAACGAAAACTCAGCGCTAATGGGCCTATCTAGCATACAGGCGTAATATAACTAAATCGGGCCCTAGGGATTAAACCGAGTCGGGCCGGTCCAACTAATCTAAATAAAACCGGAACTAAACCGGGACTAAACCGGTTTATTAAAACTAAACCTAAATAAAACCGTACCCCTTCGGGGTCTAATATAAACCCTACGTTTAGATCTAACGGTGGGGGAGAACTCCGGCGACTTATCATGGTCGACGGCAGCGCGGCGTTTCGGGCGGCACGGCTCGGCGGCTCAGTGGTCGGGGACGTCGGTGGGGACCTCCATGAAAAGTCTTGGCGTGGCGAGGGGTTCGGTTGGTGGAGTCAGGCGAGCTCGAGGTGGCCGGGCGGTCAAGGCGGGGCTAATGGCGGCGGCGGCTCGGGTGCTCAGCGATCGAGCTGAAGAGAGAGGGTCGGGCGAGGGGCGAGGGGAAAACAGGCGAGGAGGAGGGTATATATAGGGGGGCTCGGCTTGCGAGGGGCGGTCGGGAGGATCGGAAAGGGATCCGGGATCCGGAATCCAGCGGCGGCGTGGTGGTTGGCGGGTTGGCGTGGGAGGAAGAAGGTGGGGTCAGGCGCCGTGGTGTGGGGAGAGAGGATCGGGTCGGTCGACCGATCCGGAGGGGTTTCAGGCGGGGGCTCGGTGGGCCGGCTCATTGGGCCGGGCTGGGCGGGTGGTGGCTGCACTGGTGGGCCTCGGCTGGCTGGGCAGGGCTGGCTGGCTGGCGCTGGGTCCTCCTTTTATATTTTTTTGAAATTTAGAGAGAGGGAAAACATAGTAAATATAAATATTATATATAGGACATATATATATCAAAATGATCAGGGAATATTCCTATAATTTGAACATTTTCGAGGCAAAACTCAAACTTTATAAAAATCATTTTCTAAAATTCCAAATAAAACTCAAATTTGAATTCAAACTTTTGGCAATGTTTTTTCTTGACATTTTGGAGTGTCATGTTTACTCCTCTCATACTTTGTCTCAAGTATTGTCAGGCATTGGTTTGAAATAAATTTCAACTGCCAAACTTTGAATTCAAATTCCAACAACTCCAAAAACTTCTGAAACCTCAAATGCCACTCAAATTCAAACAAAATGCATAGATGCTTAGCTATAATTGTAAAACATTCCAAATAGGAAATTTGGGATGTTACATTATGCCTTTTCTCTCTTATTTTACAAGGTTTACACAAATAGAGAGAATGCCAGCAGCTGGGATTCTGGACTGGAAGGGAGAAAATCTGAGAGACCTATTCTGCACAAATCCAAAAGTCCTGAAAATTTACGGTGAATTATTTTGGAATATATAAAAAAATACTGGGCGAAGAAAATACCAGAGGGGACCCACCAGGTGGCCACAAGCCTGGGGGAGCGCCCTACCCCCTGGGCTCCCCCCCAGGGCCATCTTCTGGTATATGGTGTCTTTTGACCTAAAAAATCATAAGGAAGCTTTCGGGACTAAGCACCGCCATCTTGAAGTGGAACCTGGGTGGAAGCAATCTAGGGCTCCGGCGAAGCTGTTCTGCCAGGGAAAAATCACTCCCGGAGGGGGAAATCAAAGCCATCGTCATCACCAAAGATCCTCTCATCGAGAGGGGTTCAATCTCCATCAACATCTTCAGCAGCACCATCTCCTCTCAAACCCTAGTTCATCTCTTGTATCCGATCTTTGTCTCAAAACATCAGATTGGTACCTGTGGGTTGCTAGTAGTGTTGATTACTCCTTGTAGTTGATGCTAGTTGGTTCATTCGGTGGAAGATCATATGTTCAGATCCTTAATGATATTTAATACCCCTCTGATTATGAACATGAATATGCTTTGTGAGTAGTTGCATTTGTTCCTGAGGACATGGGAGAAGTCTTGTTATTAGTAATCATGTGAATTTGGTATTCGTTCGATATTTTGATGATATGTATGTTGTCTTTCCTCTAGTGGTATTATGTGTACGTCGACTACATGACACTTCACCATTATTTGGGCCTAGGGGAAGGCATTGGGAAGTAATAATTAGATGATGGGTTGCTAGAGTGACACAAGCTTAAACCCTAATTTATGTGTTGCTTCGTAAGGGGCTGATTTGGATCCACATGTTTCGTGGTATGGTTAGATTTATGTTAATTCTTCTTTTGTAGTTGCGAATGCTTGTGAGAGGGGTTAATCATAAGTGGGAGGCTTGTCCAACTAAGGACATCACCCAAGCACCGGTCCACCCACATATCAAATTATCAAAGTAACGAACGCGAATCATATGAGCATGATGAAAACTAACTTGACAGTAATTCCCATGTGTCCTCGGGAGCGCTTTTCTTTATATAAGAGTTCGTCCAGGCTTATCCTTTGCTACAAAAAGGTTGGTCCACCTTGCTGCACCTTTGTTACACGTGTTACTTGTTACGAATTATCTTATCACAAAACTATCTGTTACCGATAATTTCAGTGCTTGTAGAGAATACCTTACTGAAAACCGCATGTCATTTCCTTCTTCTCCTCGTCGAGTTCGACACTCTTATCAAAAGTACTATGATAGATCTACTTGTAGGTCATCAATACTATTTTCTGGCACCATTGCCGGGGAGTGAAGCGCCTTTAGTGAGTGCATTTTGGTAAGGAAACATTTATATTATCTGAAATTTACTGTCACTTGTCAATATGGAAAATAATCCTTTGAGGGGATTGTTCGGGGTATCTTCACCCAGACCGGAAGAGCAAAGAGTTTCCCCTCAACCTATTGCACCTACTGAAAATATTTATTATGAAATTCCTTCGGGTATGATAGAGAAACTGCTAGCTAATCCTTATGGAGGAGATGGAACCTTACATCCTGATATGCATCTACTCTTTGTGGATGAAGTTTGTGGATTATTTAAGCTTGTAGGTCTGCCCGAGGATGAATTCAAGAAGAAGGTATTCCCTTTATCTTTGAAGGATAAGGCATTGACATGGTATACCCTATGCGATGATATTGGGACTTGGAATTACAACTGATTGAAATTGGATTTCATCAGAAGTTTTATCCTATGCATCTGGTTCATCGTGATCGGAATTATATATATAATTTTTGGCCTCGTGAAGGAGAAAGTATCGCTCAAGCTTGGGGGAGGCTTAATAACTCAATGTTATATTAATGCCCCAATCATCAGCTCTTAAGATAAATTATTATTCAAAACTTTTATGCTCGGCTTTCTCGTAATGATCAATCCATACTCGATACTTCTTGTAGTGGTTCTTTTGTGAAGAAGACTATTGAATTGAAATGGGATTTATGGGAAAGAATTAAATGCAACTCTGAAGATTTGGAACTCTAGAAGGTAAGGAGTCAGGTATAAACCTCAAGCTTGATTGTTTTAAATCTTTTATGGATAACGATGCTTTTCGTGAATTTAGCACTAAGTATGGGATTGACTATAAAATAGTAGCTTCCTTCTGTGAATCATTTTCTACTCATGTTGATCTCCCTAAGGAGAAGTGGTTTAAATATCATCCTCCCATTGAATTAAAAGTAGTAGAACCTATTAAAGTCGAAGAAGAAACTATTACTTATAATGTTGATCCTGTTATTTCTACTGCTTACATTGAGAAACCACCTTTCCCTATTAGGATAAAGGATCATTTTGAAGCTTCAACTGTGGTTCGTAAGAGTTATACTAGAACACCTACACCCCTGAACAAATTAAAGTTGAACCTATTATTGCTATCGCTTGGTCGATAATATTGATGGGCATGTTATTTATTTCTGTGATGAAGCTGCTAGAATTGCCAAACCCGATGATAAAGATAAACATAGACCTGTTGTTGGCATGCCTGTTGTTTCAATTAAAATAGGAGATCATTGTTATCATGGCTTATGTGATGTGGGTGCTAGTGTGAGTGCAATTCCCTTTACTTTATATCAAGAAATTATGAATGATATTGCACCTGCTGAAATTGAAGATATTGATGTCACTATTAAGCTTGCCAATAGAGATACTGTCTCACCAACTCGGATTGTTAGAAATGTTGAAGTTTTGTGTGGGAAGGTAAAATACCCTACTGATTTTCTTGTTCTTGGTTCCCCACAAGATGATTTTTGTCCCATTATATTTGGTAGACCTTTCTTGAACACCGTCAACGCTAAAATAGATTGTGAGAAAGAAACTGTTACTGTAAGTTATGGGGATGTGTCTCATGAGTTTAATTTCTGCAAATTTCGTAGACAACCCCATGATAAGGAATTACCTAGCAAAGATGAAATTATTGGTCTTGCTTCTATTATTGTGCCTCCTACTGATCCTCTAGAAAAATATTTGCTAGACCATGAGAATGATATGTTTATGAATTAAAAAAGGATTAGATGCGATTTTCTTTAAACAGATGCCTGTTTTGAAACAGAATTTGCTTGTTGAAACTCTTGGAGATCGTCTACCACCCAAGAGCGATCCTATGTTCGATCTTAAACAATTACCTGATACTCTCAAATATGCTTATCTTGATGAGAAAAAGATATATCCTGTTATTATTAGTGCTAACCTTTCAGAGCATGAAGAAAAGAAAGTATTGCAAACCCTGAAGAAGCACCGTGCAACTATTGGATATACTCTGGATGATCTTACGGGTATTAGTCACACTTTATGTCAGCACAAAATTAATATGTAACCTGATGCTAAACCTGTTGTTGATCACCAGCGACGGTTGAATCCAAAAATGAAGGAAGTGTTAAGAAATGAAATATTAAAGCTTCTAGAAGCAGGTATAATCTATCCTGTTGCTGATAGTAGATGGGTAAGTCATGTTCATTGTGTCCCTAAGAAGGGAGGTATTACTGTTGTCCCTAATGAAAAGAATGAATTGATTATATTCCGCAAAGAATTGTCATAGGCTATAGAATGGTTAATGATTTTAGGAAGTTGAACAGAGGTACTAGGAAAGATCATTATCCTCTACCTTCTATTGATAAAATGCTAGAAAGGCTATCCAAACATACACACTTTTTCTTTCTAGATGGTTATTCTGGTTTTTCTCAAATACCTGTGTCACAAGAGGATCGAGAAAAAACTACCTTTACTTTCCCTTTTGGTACCTTTGCTTATAGACGTATGCCTTTTGGTTTGCAATGCACATGGTACCTTTCAAAGATGTATGCCTGCTATATTCTATGACTTTTGTGAAAAGATTGTTGAGGTTTTCATGGATGAATTCTCCGTTTACGAAACTTCTTTTGATGATTGCTTAAGCAACCTTGATCGAGTTTTGCAACGACGTGAATAAACTAATCTTGTCTTGAATTGGGAGAAGTGCCACTTTATGGTTAATGATGGTATTGTCTTGGGGCATAAAATTTCGAAAAGAGGTATTGAAGTTGATAAAGCTAAAGTAGATGCTATTGAAAAAATGTCGTGTCCTAAAGATATCAAAGGTATAAGAAGTTTCCTTGGCCATGCTAGTTTCTATAGGAGATTTATTAAAGACTTCTCTATTATTTCTAGGTCTCACACTAATCTTTTGCAAAAAGATGTTTGATACGTCTCTAGCGTATCTATAATTTATGAAGCATTCATGCTATTTTATTATCTGTTTTGAATGATTACGTGCTTTATTATACACTTTTATATTACTTTTGGGACTAATCTATTAACCGGAGGCCCAGCCCATATTGCTGTTTTATTGCCTCTTTCAGTATTTCGAAGAAAAGGAATATCAAACGGAGTCCAAATGGAATGAAACCTTCGGCAACGTGATTTTTAGGAAGAATATGATCCGGGAGACTTGGAGTTCACGTCAGAAGATCATCGAGGAGGCCACGAGATAGGGGGGCGCGCCCACCCCCTAGGCGCGCCCTACCCTCTCGTGGGCCCCTCGAGGCTCCCCCGACCGACTTCTTTCACCTAAAAACATCGAATATCAAGATAGATCGGGAGTTCCGCCACCGCAAGCCTCTATAGCCACCAAAAACCTCTCGGGAGCCCGTTCCGGCACCCTGCCAGAGGGGGAATCCATCACCGGTGGCCATCTTCATCATCCCGGCGCTCTCCATGATGAGGAAGGAGTAGTTCACCCTCGGGGCTGAGGGTATGTACCAGTAGCTATGTGTTTGATCTCTCTCTTTCTCTCTCTCTCTCTCTCTCTCTCTCTCTCTCTCTCTTGTGTTCTCTCTATGGCACGATCTTGATGTATCGCGAGCTTTGCTATTATAGTTGGATCTTATGATGTTTCTCCCCCTCTACTCTCTTGTGATGAATTGTGTTTTCCTCTTGAAGTTATCTTATCGGATTGAGTCTTTAATGATTTGAGAACACTTGATGTATGTCTTGCCGTGTTTATCTATGGTGACAATGGGATATCACGTGCCACTTGATGTATGTTTTGGTGATCAACTTGCGGGTTCCGCCCATGAACCTATGCATAGGGGTTGGCACACGTTTTTGTCTTGACTCTCCGGTAGAAACTTTGGGGCACTCTTTGAAGTACTTTGTGTTGGTTGGATGAATCTGAGATTGTGTGACGCATATCGTATAATCATGCCCACGGATACTTGAGGTGACAATGGAGTATCTAGGTGACATTAGGGTTTTGGTTGATTTGTGTCTTAAGGTGTTATTCTAGTATGAACTCTATGATGGATTGAGCGGAAATAATAGCTTTATGTTATTTTACTATGAACTCTTGAATAGATAGAACAGAAAGGATAACTTTGAGGTGGTTTCGTACCCTACCATAATCTCTTCGTTTGTTCTCCGCTATTAGTGGCTTTGGAGTGACTCTTTGTTGCATGTTGAGGGATTGTTATATGATCTATCTATGTTATTATTGTTGAGAGAACTTGCACTAGTGAAAGTATGAACCCTAGGGCTTGTTTCCTATCATTGCAATACCGTTTACGCTCACTTTTATCATTAGTTACCTTGCTGTTTTTATATTTTCAGATTACAAAAACCTATATCTACCATCCATATTGCACTTGTATCACCATCTCTTCACCGAACTAGTGCACCTATACAATTTACCATTGTATTGGGTGTGTTGGGGACACAAGAGACTCTTTGTTATTTGGTTGCAGTGTTGCTTGAGAGAGACCATCTTCATCCTACACCTCCCACGGATTGATAAACCTTAGGTCATCCACTTGAGAGAAATTTGCTGCTATCCTACAAACCTGTGCACTTGCAGGCCCAACAACGTCTACAAGAAGAAGGTTGTGTAGTAGACATCAAGATCTTTTCTGGCGCTGTTGCCGGGGAGGTGAGTGCTTGAAGGTATATCTTTAGATCTTGCAATTGAATCTTTTTGTTTCTTGTTTTATCACTAGTTTAGTTTATAAAAGAAAACTACAAAAAAATGGAATTGAGTTTGTCTCATACGCTTCGTCTTTTTAATATCTTTCGTGAGTTTGATGGAAAGGGAAATTGTGCTCAAGTGCTAGAAGAAGAATGCATTAAAATGCTTGGTACTAAATCTTTGAATGATGAGCATGCTTGCAATGTTGTTAGTATGAACTCCTTGAATATCCATAGTACTAATGATGATTGTTCTAGTCGTGATGAAAATATCTCTCATAAGCATGCCAACTTTTGTGGAGTGCATATTTGCATGAACACACTAAATAGAGAAGATATATATTGCAAGAGGCATAAGCATTTAGAAACTAAATGGTTGCAAGAAAGGCTAAATGTGAGTGCTGAAAATTTAAATTTCCTTTGCCGTACTTGTGAACTTTGCAATGAACGTGCTCATTTACATCTCCGATGCAAATTGTTTCATGATCGAACCGTGTCCAAAAATTGTGATGATTTGATCTCCCTTGCACATTACAATGAACTTAGTTTACTTTTGGGTTATGAAGAATTGAAACGTTTAATTAAGGACCTTCTAGAATTTGCCCATAAGAAATTCATTGATATTGATCTAGAGAAGATTTATTTGTATTGTGCGGTGAATTGCATTGAAAATCCTTATATTGCCAATTACCTAAAGAAAAAAAAGCAAATAGAAGATGATGAGAATACTAATGAAAGGGAAGAGACTTCCCAATATCCTCCTACAATTTTTTATGATGAATCAGGTATCGAGGAGGAGCTTTCTATTCAACCAATCTCATCTATAAGGAGCTCAAAGAGGAAGGTTGAACCCACACATAATGTGAAAAAGAAAAGGAAAAGAAGGGGCAACAAAGGTAAAAAGGTATCCCTCCCAAATGATGTTGCTCCTACCACTCATTGTGATGATGATAATTGCTATACTATTGGTGTTGTCCATACTATTAATGATGAGAGTGATTATGCTTATGATATGAAAAGGCCCAAGCTTGGGGAAGGTATGTTTGATTAGGATGAAATATTTGAGAATATATTTGCTGAAATTAATGTTTGTCCCAAGCTTGGGGATGCTATGTTTAATGAAGATGATATTTTTAGCATCCCAAGTTTTGATATGCAAAGTTGTTATGATGATAGCATGCCTCTTACCTATGATGATTATATTGATGAAAGTGGATTTGGAAGAGTGTCAACTTTATTTAGTGATTCCACTTTCTTGGGAGAGGTTTCAATCGATTATGATGAGAACGAAGTTGCTACTTATGATGATTATTGTGATGAAACTTATGCTATAAAAAGTAGTGATGATTATATTTACAAATCTTGTCATGATTATGATTACCCTTTTTCTGAACATTACTCTTTTAATGTGGAAACAATTTTTAGTGTTCAAGTCTCTTATGATACTCCCACTATTCCGAATGAGAAGAATTTTGCTTATGTGGAGAGTAGTAAATTTTCTATGCTTGTAGATCATGAAAAGGATGCTTTAGGTGCTGGTTATATTGTTGAATTCATTCATGATGCTACTGAAAATTATTATGAGGGAGGAACATATGCTTGTAGGAATTGCAATAATATCAAGTTTCCTCTCTATGTGCTTAAAATCTTCAAACTATGCTTGTTTTACCTTCCTATGCTTGTTGATTGTTGTTCCCATAAGTTGTTTGCTCACAAAATCCCTATGCATAGGAAGTGGGTTAGGCTTAAATGTGCTAGTCATATGCTTCATGATGCTCCAGTTATGTTTCAATTCCCATTTTTTTATGTGAGCATCATTGTCATCATCATGCCTAGCTAGAAAGGCATTAAAGAAAAGCGCTTGTTGGGAGACAACCCAATATTTACCTTTACTTTTTTTGTGTGTCCACATGATTATGCCACTGTAATAATCATGTTTTATAGCTTTTGTTTCAATAAAGTGCCAAGTAAGACCTTTAGGATAGCTTACAGTGATAGTTGTGTTGATCCTGCTGAAAATCAGAAACTTTTGCACCCAGTAAATTAGTTTTGTTAATTCACATAAATGCGCTTCTGATCTGATTCTTTTTGCTCTGGAGTGGTACAAAAATTTCTTAGGTCTTCCTAATTTGGTAGGATTTTTGCAGTTCCAGAAGTATGCGTTTGATAAGATTACTACAGACTGTTCTGTTTTTGACAGATTCTGTTTTCTATATGTTGTTTGCTTATTTTGATGAATCTATGAGTAGTATCGGAGGGTATGAACCATAGATAAGTTGAAGTACAGTAGATATTACACCAATATGAATTTAGAATGAGTTCATTACAGTACCTAAGTGGTGGTTTTATTTTCTTATACTAACGGAGCTTACGAGTTTTCTGTTGAGTTTTGTGTTGTGGAGTTTTCAAGTTTTGGGTAAAGATTCGATGGACTATGGAATAAGGAGTGGCAAGAGCCTAAGATTGGGGATGCCCAAGGCACCCCACAATATTCAAGAATAGCCAAAAGCCTAAGCTTGGGGATGCCCCGGATGGCATCCCCTTTTTCGTCTTCGTTCATCGGTAACTTTACTTGGAGCTATATTTTTATTCACCACATGATATGCGTTTTGCTTGGAGCATCATTTTATCTTGTTAGTATTTTCTTGCTGCTATTTAGAATAATGTTTTGCATCTTTAGTTTCAATAAAAAAGTCAAGGATAGCGTTTGCCATGCTTATTTTGCTAGTATACATGTTGCTGTTTGAAAACAGAAAGTTTACCGCTGTTGCAAAAATTCCCTAGAAAATTTAGAGAATGGTATAATGTTGAAACTTTTTGCATACTGAGATCTGATAAATTTACTACAGTGGGAATTTTATTTCATAATTTTTGGAGTTAGGTAAGTATGATGAATCTTGCATTCTTTACAGACTGCATTGTTTTGGCAGATTGTTGTTATGTTTGCACTCTTTGCATATGTTTGCTTGTTTAATGATTCTATTTAAGGATAGGAGTATTAAATATGCAGAGACGTTTAGTATGCAATGTTGAATAATAATTTTAGTGATTTTTTACAGTAGAAAATGATAAGGTTTTGCATTGGTTTATACTAACCTATCTCACGAGTTCTTATTGAGTTTGGTGTGGATGAAGCTTTTGATAATAAGAGAAACCATGATATGAGAGGAATTAAGGAGACGCAAAAGTTCAAGCTTGGGGATGCCCAAGGCACCCCAAGATAATATTTCAAGAAGTCTCAAGCATCTAAGCTTGGGGATGCCCCGTTAGGCATCCCACCTTTCTTCTTCAACAACTATCGGTAAGTATCGGTTGAGCCTAAGTTTTTGCTTCTTCGCATGAGTTGTGATATCCTTGCAATGTCAATTTATTTTGTTTTGCTTGCTGTTTGAATACAATACCAAGATCTGAAATTCTATAATGAGAGAGCATCTTCACATAGTTACATAATTATTTAGCTACTCATTGATCTTCACTTATATCTTTTTGGAGTAGTTTTTCGTTTACTCGTGTGCTTCACTTATATCCTATGAGTAAATTGTTGAATGAGTTGATTGTCATAAATCTGAAATTATATGTTTCATCTGCTTATCCCATGGGGAGTAATCACTACAAAAAAATACACTTTCGTGATGATACATGTTTGTCACAGTAGGTCGCGTTTTTTTTCATGCATGTTCATCCAAGACAAATTTATGACAGAATCAAGATAGTCATACCTATGCTGTCGTAGAAGTGTTCCATGACATTACCAAAATTATCATCACGGAAGTGTCCACTTCCATGACGATAAATCGCGCGTCACAGAAGTGCTTTCATCAAGGGTGACCGACACGTGGCATCCACCGTAACGGAATGCCGTTAAGCTATCGGGTCGGGTTTTGGATCCGATAACCCATTAACAGCCCCGACCAATGGGGATTTTCCATGTGTAAAATCATCATTGGCTGGAGGAAACACGTGTCGGCTCATCGTTGGGACAGATGTCATCCACTCATTGGATAGAAGGTGCATATGATACGTCGACACGTGGCACGGCCCAAGAGAGGCCCATTCCTATGAAAAGGCCGGCCCTGTTTGACTTGGTCAAAAGGTGGCGGGCCGGCCCATGGAAAGCCTGTTAACGGCCTGTTTGCATATAGCCCATTTACAACCCGCTAATCCATGGCCCGTTACGCCTTATCCGAATTAGGCCCAGTAGTGTCATCTAGGCCATCCAATATGATTCCAGCCCGTTTTGACTTCTGGCCCATGTATGACCCATGACGTCTTTCGGCCCATATGAGGCCCTATGTAACTCTTGGCCTATTAACGGCCCGTCGTGAAACCGGCCCGCAATGAACAGTGTATCACTTTACACCCATTAACGGCACGTGGTGAAACTGGCCCGTAATGAACAGTATATCACTTTATACCCATTAAGGGCCCGTTATTCAGTTGGCCCGTTTCCAGCAAATGTTATCTATCGGCCTTCTCAGAGCCCATTTATTCTTGGGCTCATTTCCAGCATTCGTTTACTTACGGCCCGTTACTGTCATTTTCTGCTTGTGGGCCAAATTAGCCCGTGGTTACATCGGCCCGTTTGTGGTCCGTTAATACGTTGGGCCGTTTTCATAGCTTCATCAAATACGGCCTATTAACGATGGCCCGTTATGGTCATACGGCCCGTATAAGGCCCATTGATGATACGGCCCGTAGAAGGCCCATTGTTTCTACGGCCCGTAGAAGGCCCATTGTTTCTACGGCCCGTAGAAGGCCCATTGTTTCTACGGCCCGTAGGAGGCCCAGTGTCACTACAATAAATATTAGCCCATGGTTATTGTGGCCTAGTTTTAAAAAATAGGTTATTGCAGCCACTAGCAAGCAGCGAAAAGAAGCGCGCGACTACAAGCAAACAAATAAACAAGACAACAAGGAAATAAATAAGCAAGCAACTTATGCTAGGCTATCACGGCTATTACGATATTAAATCCTTTGGGCATCAAAGTTCGCCACCGGTGCAAATATAGGGAACAAAGCAGCATATCATATACCTTTGGTTGTCAAAGTTGGTGACCAGCGCAAATAAACGCCATGACAAAACAAATCGAGAACTGAAACCACTTGAAGATCTCAAGAAACAATATCACGGGAACCCATAATGCTTGGCATGATGCTTAGCAAGCTTATTAACTTTCTCTTGTTTGGCGCTTAAATCCTCCAGCGCTTGTCATTGTTGCACCGTAAAATATGCATCTGAATTCTGCGGGGACTTCCTCGGTCCTTGACTTCTGTCAGAAACACACGATCGATGTCTTTCAACTTGTAGTTGAGACTCAAGAAGACGAACTGATTCAGCAGCGAGTTCAAGAGCTTGTGCCGGCAGTAGTGGCGATAACTTCGAACACTACATCAAGACAGGACTTTTGGGTTCCCTCACTGTCGTCAAGATAGTTTTTATCAGCTTCCTTGGAGACCAACAGGGATGTCTCACTAGCTTGAACCTTATCTGCATTACTTCCTTTACCATTGGATAACGCGGTACTGTTCTCCAATATTTTTTTCGCATTCTAGAAGAGAAACAAGCGGGCACATCACATGTTTACCATGTTGTATATGGAACTCATTTTGGTAAATGAGTCAGTAGTAAAGTGGACATGATAACAGCATAAAACAAACATATATCTATGTACCATGGTCACTTTATGGTCTATATCATTCTAGTTTTTGTTGCCAAATCAAGATAGAGACACAGTGCAAATAATATTTGTTCAAGACAAAGCAGAATAGACAGAATATAAGTGTGGGTAACTATAGAGCAATAACAACACTTGTAATGTGCATGACATGAGAACATAACTGTTTATTCAATTGAAACTAAAATCAACATAGAGCAGGTTACAATAGCAAACCAGTTAAAGAAACAGGTTTAAAACATACCTGTTGCGCCATTGGAGTTTCAATTCCATCCTTCAAATTTGAAAATAGTTGGTATGAGTAAATACAGTAATGCAAGAGCAAAGGAGTATGAACCATAGCTATAGAACCTGACCTGAGAACAAATCTTCTTCTCCTTTAAGCGTTGAGTTGGGATTCGGAGTGGTGGTCCTCGTGCTTTGGGAACTGCAGTTCCCTTACTAACTGCTCGTGTTTGGGTGCTCTGTGGTGGAGACGGTCTTGTGTCAAGCTGGAACCAGGTTACTATCTGCCGGGGTTGGGGTTAGAAGGGGTGTAGCTGGTTCTCTGTCCAACCGGGTAGGGGTACAATCTCGAGAGTGCAGGTTATGTGTGGTGGATCTGGACCTTGGGCAAGTACAACCATGGTTCTATCTGCATCAACTGGTAGCACTATCTTTTCTGAAGATCGTGTTGTTACTCCCTTAGATACTGCCATCACGCTCTCCAATTCAAATGGCAGATAAACAAGAGAAGTAATTGAAAGCATAGACATTGTATGATAGACAGGTGCAATGGATAGTGGGGAATAAAAGAGGGCATGAAATAATTCATATTTATGTTGTCGAACCAAACAGGATAGCATGACATAATTTCACATATATGATGGCTAACTAAATAGGATAGCATGACACAATTTCACATTATGATGGCTAACTAAAAAAGATGGAAAGACATAGTTCAAAATATGAGACTATGTAAACAGGATGACATGATATAACTATATAATGTGTTTATTAAATAGGTTGGCATGCCATAATTCACATACATTCATGGATAGAATGCCATAATTCTAAATATGACGACTGTAAACACTAAACAGGATGAGATGATATAACTATATGATGTCTTTATTAAATGGGTTGCCATGCCATAATTCAGATAGATGATGTGTATGTACTATGTAAACATGATGGCATGATATAATTCAAATATATGATTTATATAGTAAGCAAGTAAGCAGATGGCAATCCATATATGATGTAAAAACTAAGCAATGCAAGATAACATGCATGACATGGGTAATATAACCCTGCCAAGTTTGAGCATAGACCTCAGGGGGGAAATAGGACTGGTCATCAGTCTCTGAATACTCCTCTGAGGAGCTCTCTGTAACCAGCAAGATGTCTGCTTCAGCAGGTAGCATTGTCTGCTCTGAATACCTTGTTTTCACTCTAGATACTTCCATCACCGCTTCAAATGGATGATGCACAGGAAGAGTAGTTGAATATACAAACGTTGTCGACAAATGGAACACGTAATACAAAAAAAATGATAGCATGATATAATTCACATACATGATGATTGGCTAAACAACATGGCATTGCATAATTCACATATATAATGCCTTTGCAACAAGATAGCATTGTATAATTCACATATATAATGTCTTGCAACAAGATGGCAATGCATAATTCACATATATGGTAATTAGACACTAAACAGGTGGCATTCACACAAAGCATGTCTAAACTAATCAAATGACATAGCAATGCGAGACACCATACGCACGATATGAGCAACATAACCCTGCCAAGTTAGAGCATACACCTCGGGGGGGATAGGACTGGTCATCTGTCTCTGAATCCTCCTCTGAGGAGCTATCCGTAACCAGCGAGATATGCGCTTCGTCGAGATAGCATAGTCTGCTCAAGACCTTGTTTTCACTCCAGAATTTGCCATCACCGTGTCAAATGGCTGATGCACACGAAGAGCAGTTGAATGTACTAACATTGTTGACAAATGTAATATGTAACGGAAAAAAAAGGATGACCTGATATAATTTACATATAAGATGACTGGCTAAGCAGGATGGCATTGCAAAATTTACATATATGATGCCTAGCTAAACAAGATGGCATTGCATAATTCACATAAACGATGAATAAACTAAACAGATGGCATTCGCACAAAGGATGTCTAAACTAAGCAGATGACATATTTGATGTATAAAGTAAGCAATGCAAGACACCATATGCATGATATAACCAACATCAGCATGCCAAGTTAGAGCGAAGACCTTAGGGGGTAAATAGGAGTTATCTTCTCCTTCTGAATCCCCCTTAGAACAAATATCTTCCTCTCGATTACAATCTGAAATGCGTGGAGGGGGGGCGGGGGGCTGCCTTTGTGCCTACCATGGAGCGACGTCTGCATGAAATTTTATTGCCACGCAAGGCTCGTCTCTTTTGCTCTACATGTTCAGTTCCATTGTTTACAATAATTGTCATGCATAGGAATAAAACATAGTGAGATTATGTAAGGAGTGCATGCAGAAATCCAGAGTGATGGTAGCAACCTGTGGATAGAACCAAAACCAATAATAGCAGGTAGATAATGGCTTCAGTTAAAAAATACAGATAATGGCTTCTTTACTGTTTGTCTCCCACCCGACATGAAACTCATAGTAGACATCGGAGATTAACCAGATAGTAGATAGATACTATTGATAGCGGCCCCAATATGTACCCCACAACCATTTAAAAACTCAAGTTTGACCATTAGTTTGGAGCTGACTTAGAGTCTAATTGGTGAACAGGACGATAAAGTAGCATGTAATATTAAGCGATGCATAACGTAAGCAGACACGAAAGAGTGCGGCCTCTCTTGCGGACCCGTGTAGTCCTCGAGGTCATCTGCTCGGTTGATGATGGTAATGCAGTTTTCATGGCTGCCGGTAATGGGAAGAAGATCCGAGGCGGCGAAAGACAGTCTGAGGCGGATCCTGCTGTCTTTGGACCCTTCATCGTTGGAGCAGTGAGCTGGGGTGGACGGCGCAAGAGCAGAGAGCGGGACAAACCACGCAAGGTTTTCTTTGACAACTATCGTAAGAGAAGTAATTCTGTAAAGGCTCATTTGAATTGGAGGATTCCAACAATGCGGGGATAGGAAATAGACAAGAATAGGATAGGAATGCGTGCAAAGCAGAGAATTTAAAACACAGAGATTTCGCCAATCTGGGTGTTTGATTCACAATAATTGGAAGATCACATGATGCAAAGAAGCATGGTGAGATTAAGTCAAACCACAAGAAAATGTACGATTATAATGCTATTATGCTACTATCTCTTAGTCTTGTGCTTCATGAATAGGAATTTGAAAAGGAGGACAAGTGAAAATTAAAATTCCTCGTTTTTCTTTCAAGGAGACACTAAAGGAACAAATCCGTGTGCTCGATGGACAATATATATAACATGTAGAGTAAAAAGAGATGCAACAAGTGTACAACCTCTTTGGCGAAGCCATGTCGATCTCAGCGTGATTGGGTTGGCGGTGAGGATGCTCGGCTGACTTTGCTGTTGGAGGAGGGAAGAAGATCTTAGGCGTCTGGAGATGGAGCCGAGGTACTGCTCCACTGTGATGGAGGGTTTAAATCGTTGGAGCAGCTCCGGTGAGTTGTACGACGCCGAGGTGAAGCAGGACAAGAGAGACAACGAACAATGTTAACTCGAGTGGAATTCTAAGAGCATCTCCAATACATGATGTCAAATACATAACCACAAAGTGCTAGATGTAAAATACATCAGCCGCTCATCTCTGAACTTAAGCGTCAAACTGAACTTAAGCGTCAAACTGAACTTAAGCGTCGAAACTGAACCTAAGCGTCGAAACTGAATTTTCTTTGTCGAAACTGAATTTTGTTGTCGAAACTGAACGCACTAGCAAGGTGAGGCTACGTCGGTGGACTGACTTTTTCATCTCTGGTCGGTCGATTTTGCAGCCGTTGGATACGAAATCAAGGGCTGCGATTCATCTTCAACCTCCACCCCACGAGCCACCAGCCACCACCGCCAAACAGCAGCCCCCCGCCGCCCATGGCGGTGGCGCCGCCCTGCCGCCCGAAAACACTCCCCACCGCCGGTCCGCCGCCGCCCCGGCCATCCCTCTAGGCCCCCTGTGCCGAGCTTTTTCTCCGGCGATCCCCACGCCACCGCCCGCTAACGCCCGCCACCGCCGGCGACCACCGCCCCATCCCGAACCCTAAGATAGATAGTGGGTACCTCTCCGTGAGCCCCCTCCCGTTGTGGCTGGTTCTTCCTTCACCCGGTGAGCCCACCCTTGAAAATCGATCGACCCAAAAGTCGATTCATCGATCAAGTGTAGCCAAATCGAGCAGCATCGCAAGCAAGAGCAAGAGCGAGAGCGGCAGCGAGAAAGAGCAATAGCAAGAGCAGACCAGGCGGGGGACCGAGAGCAAGAGCAGAGCAGCAGCGCGAAGCGCGAGCTAAAGCAGCAGCAGCTCCTCTCGATGTGGACATCGCCGCCGAGGGAGCGACGCCGTGGAGGAAGTGGCCGGCGACGCCGCCGTGGATGGAGCCGCGCCGTGTCGGCTCAGGACCGAGCGCCGGCAGCACCCTGAGATCGAATCAAGAAGAAACTGCGGCGATTAGTGTACAACCTCTTTGGTGGCGCCGATTAGGCCACAGCTTCATCCGTGAAAACGATGATGATGATGCTCTTCCGGTGGTGCAGGTGAAGATGGCGGTGTGGGAATGGAGGTGGCGCGAAAGATGAGCGGAACATCGGGGCAGCTCCTTGGAGGTGGAGGACGGGGTGGCTGAACCGGCGGGACGATGAGATCGACACGGATCCTCATCCGGTACGGTGGATGAGGGACGTCGAGGTGTTGCTGTGGACGACGTCGTAGGGGAAGAGGCTCCGGCTGGGTGGCGGACGGAGCAGGGTGTGGGTTTTCGTCGCGGGTTTTCGCGGCCTCGGTGTACGAATGGGTGGGCGGATGGGATGGCAGTGGGGAACCATGGCTTAGAGACGCGCTTGTCCGAAATGTGGGGTAAGTTACGGAAGTACCCCCCCCCCCACCGATTTGAGGCGGTTCTTTTGGTTCAGGGGTACCACGGGCATTTCGCGTGTCGGGATTTCACAGGAGGTGGGAGTTTTCGCCCGCGTTGTAATTTCGGAATAGCAAGGCGCGGGTTGAGATGGAGGAGTTGTCGAACTGCACAACGACAAAGATATATCTTAAATATTTCGGGCTAACAAAGGCGCGAGTTGAAATTTCGGACAAGCCTAACGTGTAATTGTACCAAATCAATGCACACTACAAATGTCATTCAAAACTTTGAATTCATGTTATGTTCAATTAAAATATTTTGCTACGTGTATAATGCATGCAACCTACTACTCAAATGAACGTTTTAGTGCATTCCAAACGTATATACTACCGCTTGAATATGAACTAAATTTGAATAAGATCTACAGTAATGATTGTTGTGAAGTCAAAGCATTTGAATTTGTTTCTCTGTTTTAATAAGATCTACAATCATCATTATTGTCAAGTTAAACCATCGTTTGTGTATTATCTTCACAGCACACCACATGATTAGTCTTGAGTTACATATGAACTATGTGTACTATATGAACTCGTACTAGATTTTTTGAATCCACTTTATTTTGATTTCAAATCACATTACATTTCTAGCTCTAGCTAGATCTTCATAATCTAAACCATGTCTCATATGTATAATGTGTTTATCACATTATGTATGGTGCCCCGCCCCCTATGCCTACAAGTATTTAGATGTGAGTTGCAAACACCACACATTACCACAAATTCAAATAAAATGTGAGAATGTTCGATATATAGTATTGTTTAGATTGCTCGATATTTAGTTGTAAGCTGCAAACGCCGCACATTATCACAAATTCAAATAAAATGTGAGATTGTTTGATGTATAGTATAGTTTATATTGTTCGGCATTTAGCTGTGAGTTGCAAACGCCATGCATTATCACATTATGGTATAAGATGTGTACAGCACGTGTATCACCGCTATATTCATGCATGCAATGTTTAAAACACTATGATCTCCTATTCAAATACATGAATCCGCTTTCATATCAAATTATTATCTTTGTTAGTCTCTTACACGTACACAATCCTCTAACCTTTGTAGCTACCACTAACTTTCTCTCGTGCATGCACACGCCCTCCTCGCCCTCCCCCTCCCTCGGCATTCTATCCACCGGGCACATTCATTTTTTTCTTTAGGTCGTTCTCCCAGAGTCTCCACAACTCCTTTCCGACACACATCGATCGATAAACCTCTCCAGCGATGCCTGCCTACAGCATACACACACAGCTTCAATCTCCTCCTTTATGTGTCCTTGCCTCGTGTCTCTCATATGGTCATACACACGTGTAAACTCTCGCCCCTCTTTTCATCAATCTCACAACCGCACACTCCTCCCCCTATCTAGCTAGTAGTTGGGCCTCTCGCACCACCTCCTAGCTCCATTCTCTCTGTCTATCCGTCTCGCTGGGCCTTATTTGCCTCTAACAAATGGACGTACACCGACCGATCTCTCGCTATACATATAGCCAGCTAGGTCCTTATAACTCGTTTTTACCCACATGCCGATCGATCTACCTCATTAGTTGTGTCTCTCCCTTCCTCCGACAAACAACAATTGATCTACTGATCTAGTTAGGTTTGCTTACCAAACACATGGTTCCCCTTCATCATCCATGGATGCGTCCCAGCGGATCTATCACGCTGAGGTGGAAACGGATCGGATGCGGATGGGATAGTGCTCTTACCACTTCCGTTTAATATTTTCAAACGAATCTGTAATGCGAATCGGATGTTATCGGATATGGATGCGGCTCGGATGTTTTTGAATACGAATACATATCGATGTTTTCTTGATTGAGCGGATCGAATAATAGTAACATCTTGCTTAAGTATATTAGTCAATAGCTATGTGACATGAAATAATCAACTTGTGACATACAATAAGTCAATGATAAATAGTTTTATAAATAAATACTATTGTAATGCATAATAGTTTCTAAGTTTAATCATGCAAAGAGTAAAATTTGACCACTTATTTGGCATTTATGTTGGGTAATTGGAATCTTTGGGGCAACAATTTTGAAAATTACCTCCCATAATATTATTAGGATACGGATATATCCACTTCCATATCCATATTTGTGTCAAAATCTCATGCCATATTTTATTTTTATCTTTTAAATAAATTCGGATACGGATAATTTCCATTTCCATTTTGGTTCGGATCACGGATGTTTCGGATCTGAATAGGCATTTTCTCGAATCTGAATATCGGATATTTCGGATTATCCGCTACCACTTTCACCCCCTACGCAGGCACACAGTAAACACATCCCCACTCTTATTGATAACATTGCAGTTCCACCCTCAGTTTGTCTAGTAGGCCTCTCCCAACATCTCCGAGAAGCAACTCCATCACCCATCCAGCACTCTACCCCTCTCCCTCCCTCTCTCTCTCCTCTCCCTCTCTGTCCCATCATATTTCCCGTCCTTCAGTTATGTATTGATGTTGACAATCTCCCTCAAGACATAGCTGGGTCTCTCCTTCTCAACACATATACGAGTCATTCTACCTCTATAGTTAGGCCTCTGCCTACCCCTCCCCCACCCCCTCCCCCCAGACACACCGATACATCAAGCGCTCTAGTCATGTCTCCCTGCCACACACAAACTTGACATGTGCCCTCTAACGTTCCGGTAGGCCAGTCGCCCTATATCTTTGACTTGCACACACACAAAATTTCGATGGCTCTCTTCATCAATCTCGCACCCACCCACTTGATCCTCTCTTCGACTCTATCGATAGCTATGACCCCTTCCTCTCTTCTCGTGGATTGCCCGACCCTCTATGTATGATATGGATAGGCCTCCATTTCACACACATTGCATGCAGAATTTTGTTTGAGATGTCATCGACACATATTCCCACAAATAACTCACGAAATCAACCCCCCACCCCACCCCCACCCCCACCACAAAACAAAAAACACTTACGAACGCGGTTTGTATCTCTCACACACACCCACGTAGGTGGGGGACGTGCACGAAGAGAAGAGGTGCATGCACGGTGCACGTACTCCCGTCTCTTTCCTAACCACACCCGCGCGGGTACACGGTGGAGCTCATTTCTGTACAAAAAAGGCAATCCACGTGGTAATTTGGCATGTGTACTGGTTGTCCACTTGGTGGAGGGAGGATCGTCTACCACGGGTGAACAAACAAATTGCAACTTGACGCGTTATGTTAAATTAAAAAAAGAGGCAAACCATGTGGGGCCTACCTTAGAGGCAAGGCTCTATACACTGGAGTACTTTTGATGTGTCCCGTCAACTTGCAGAACGAGGAGAAGCTTGCTTAGTACGCTGTCTCCCCCGCCCACGAGCGCGGTGGCTCGCAGGATGAGGTGAAGCTTGCTCCCCTTACGCCCGCTCCCTCGCCCATGAGCACGGTGGCTCGCAGGACGAGGAGAAAAATTTACTACTCCCTCCGTTTACTCCTCGTCCCTACTACCTTGGTTATTGATATTATATCATATTGTTTGGAATATATATGTCCTTTAGTAGATTTCAATATGAACTACTAGTACATACTCCAAACACTGATGTATATAGACGTATTTTAGAGTGTACATTCACTCATTTTGCTCCGTATGTAGTAGCACTCTCCCTCGCCCCTCGACCCTCGCCCACGTGGTGGACGTGCAGCAATTCCTTCGGTCTCATATAGCCAGAACAATATATACTGCACTACCATTATTGCTCGACTTCCCGAAGAGGCGAAGAGCCAATCGCAAGGTTAATATTTTGGAGATGCCAAGCGCAAGGTTATAGGAGAACGAGTAGTAGGTGCCACGTCATTTATAAATAAAGTTTTTTTCTTGATGGCACGACGCAATATGATAGGTTCATATGAGAGAAAAGGAAACCGCTCCACTATATACATAGTCGGGACGGGCCAGCCTACGGTTGCTTGCTGGGGTTGCTCTCTTCACACTCTCTCGCACAAAACGATCGTGGCCACATCTCTAACATCCCGGTGGATCACGTCCGCTTGGGGAAGGGTGGATGCTTAGTGTAGATCGTTGGCCGTCGCCGACGGCGAAAACGCACCGTCGGCACGTCCCGATCAGGGATCCCGCCGTTCTCTCTCACAAAGCGGTGAGGTTGCCTTCGTCCCTTGCTCCTTTGCATAGCGTGGGCGTTGCCGCCTCCGCCGCCCTCCTCAAGGTTGAGCTCGTCCCTCGGTACAACTCCTTTACAGCCGGCTTGCACCATTGCTCTAGCTGCCCACATCACTCCCTGTGGATATTTCTCTACTTCTTTGCCCCGCACATACCGATACCTCTCTGGCTTCTACGTGTTGTATTTGTGATGAGTTTATGTCTCATCAACTAGTCCTAGTAATCTTATTCTAATCACGCTTCTTCAATTTCTTTGCCACAGGGATGCTCATCTCGATTTTGGTGAAACTGCACAAAATGATCCGATGGTCAAAAGGTTGCAAACTTCATTTATTAGGAAGCTCGAGCGTTGCCAACAAATTGAAGCCTGGTCGGGGTTCACGGTTCAAGGGCTAGGGACTGCATGGATCGTTTTTTCTTTAGCTGCCTCTGTTCCAAAATAAGTGTCAACTTTAGTAGTAGTACAACTTTGTACTAAAGTTTGCACAAAGTTGAGACACTTATTTTGGAGCGGAGGGAGTACATATTGCTATGATCATCAATCATTGAGATGCAATAGCATGCATGTTAGTCTCCTTTGTATTTGATGAAATGTTGCAGCGGGCAACCTTGGACGCAAGATACATGTAACAGGAGCTGGAAGCTTCATAGCATTGTACAAATTTATCTCGCTGATAAATTACAGTACATACTAGTACTATACTAGTACTTCCTCCGTTCCTAAATATAAGTCTTTGTAGAGATTTCACCATGAACCACATGCGGATGTATATAGATGCATTTTTAAGTGTAGATTCATTCATTTTGTTCCGTATGTAGTTCACCTAGTGGAATCTCTACAAAGACTTATCTACTAGTAATAGCTAGCCCCCACTACTAGGAATTCTCTATCCTCTCCTTGAGCCACATCATCAAAATTGATGTAGTCGTTAGATGAAGTAAATCAGTCATAATAGCCATCTGATCTAGACGTTGAGAGGCTCCGCACTAAGCCACATGCAAGCATGCATAAATACCGTGGCACATGCATGTGAGTGGGTTTTAAATCACATCAACATGTCTGCATGCAAGCATGCACCGGTAGCATGCATGTAAGTGAGCTTTTAAGTCCCATTAACATGTCAAAAAGAAAAATATAATCCCATTATGCAGTAGGAGTTGGCTGATCTTTTTTCCTTACGTGGGATGATCTAAATGATGATGGGAGTTTATTTAGTTTGGCTACCACATTTGTCATGCGGTTATAGATTTTTTAGTTCTATGAAATCTATAATTTTTTGCAGAGAGAGATATACGCTGTTCATGCAACGCAGCAGGACTCATCTAGTAATATTTAGGAACGGAGGAGTACTATGTAAAGTTAGGTGTCGACGGTGATAGTGTGAGGTGGGCCATGTAATCACTGAGCCTGCGTGTTTTCACTGCTCTTGCACTCCTTCATTGTAAGAATGGAGAAAATTGTAATCTACTACCTCCTTTCGCGAAAGCGTGGGACATCCAGCAGTCCTACCACCTCAATAATAAAGACCAATGAGCCGTCAAATCACATAGACCCAGCGAGAAGTTGGACGGACGAAGCAACCATCACTCTTGCGCCAGTGAGAGGTCGCGTCCGCTCTGCCCGGGCATGAATGCGGCACCGATTCTTTGGAGCGGCGCTGATCGTTTCGGGCGGGAAGCGCGTGCGGGCGATGGAGGGGCTTTGGGTGGGCCAGGCTGGTCAGGAGCGGGCGTGGCAGCTGTCCGCATGTCCCTACCGGACACGCCCGAAAACGAGAGGATGCATCGACTCTCGCGGCTAAAATCATACACTACACACCATCTCTCTGTAGGAGTAGGTCGATCTGTCGCACTCTCTAACACACACACGCACACGAACACACCTTGGTCCCGTTGCACCTTCTAACGTGACTTATTACACCTAGACGGAGGGAGTAGTAAGTATACGAGATACGGTGGCACACTGACTTAAGTCGAATACAAGTGCCCAAAATTTGTGTGCATGTTATAATAAGGATTCACTTAAAATAGTGCGTGAGCGAACAGAGGGATCAATTGGACAGTGTTCCCGAGTAGTAGCGAGATGTGTGAGGTAGTAAGATACACCGCTGGCGCTTTTAATTTTTCTTATTAATTTGTTTGTTTCACCCTCCGATTGGTGGGACCCAACATTACTACGTGGAGAGAGGTAAGGTGACTAAGGCTGCATTATTTCTGCACCTTTGTGGATAGTCTTACCACCAAAGCCACATGACACGATTATGATTGAAATCCTAATGACTCCCACACACACAAAAAAACACGGCATGCCTGTCACACGAATGCAGGAATGTATAAAGGTTATTTTCCTCTCGTTGAACATAACGGGAGGGTTGTGTAGCTAGTTAGCCTATTCGCTCATCAAACTTGAGGTCTCGGGTTCGATAACTACACTTGAGCATAATTTTGCAGGAGGATTCTTTGGTGGTCAAAATGTTTTCTAGGGTTTGCACGGTTCACTCTCTCTCCAAAGATATATATATACGCTGGAGCCTCGGTAGCTTGAAGTTGCTCTCTTCACACTCTCTCGCCTCTCTCCGCTGGAGCCTCAGCGCTTGTAGTTGCTCTCTTCACACTCTCTCGCCCTCTCCAGATCTAAACAAGACTTCGTTGGCCTCTCTCTCTCCCCTCACTGCTGCTCAAAGAGCCGGCAGGATCCGTCCGCCGGGAAGGGAAGGAGGCTTAACGCTGTCGCCGTCGGCGAGGGAGGGAATCCACAATCGGCGCAACTGTCCACTTTCCACCCAGTGGCGGCGCGGGAGGGCCTCTGACCCCTTCTTCTTCGCCGTCGTCCCGTCGCCCACCGAACCACGCCCCAAGAACCTTAAGGTATATTTTACTTACTCCACATGCATTGCTCTAGCTGCATGTATACCATGAATCTAGGACGTGGTTCAAAGAGGAAAGGAGTGGGGGAAAGTAGTGGGAAAAGTTGTATATAGCATGAATCTAGGACGTGGTTCAAAGAGGAAATGAGTGGGGGAAAGTAGTGGGAAAACTTGTATATAGCATGAATCTAGGATGTGGTTCAAAGAGGAAATGAAGGGGGAAAGTTGTATAGCATGAATCTAGGATGTGGTTCAAAGAGGAAAGGAATGGGGGAAAGTTGTGGGGAAAGTTGTATCGCATAAATCTAGGGCGTGGTTCAAAGAGGAAAGGAAAGGCGAAAGTACTAGTTCAAAAAGGAAAGGAAGGGACAAGGCTGTAGAGTTTGAGCAGACTAGATTTGCTGCGCTCACATAGGGAAAGGTGTCTAAAGATAACAAAGCTGGGACCAACACAAATATGCTCCTTGGTTGTTTGTTCTTTGTTGCAACAGATGTGCATGACCACAAGACATCGGTAGATGCACATGGTGCTGGTCGCCAACTGTCGTGCAACTCATTAGCTGTTGTTAATCTAAGGCCCTGTTTGGTTAAAACTCCTAGTCCCTACCTGCTTGGTTCGGGGACTAAACATGGACTAGAGGTTATTAAATGACATGCTAAAAGACCATGTTACCCCTAGTAATGAACTAATAGAAACAAGGTGCGATGCATGGCAGGGGCAACTGATGGAAAAAGTCCCAAAAAGACTCCTCGGGTCTTCTTTCTTTAGTCCCAAATGCCCACTTTTAGTCCCTAAAAGTCCCTCCTGTTTGGTTTAGATGTGGTGACACGGAGTTTTTTAGTCCCTACACCAAAATGTCCTCGTAAACAAACACCCTCTAATAATGCCACTAGAAAATTGATGCAATGCCACGCTTAAAAGCAAATTACATGTTTAACAAATTTTATTGTTAATATAATCTCTATGTTAATATTAATCAATGCCACCGTTTGAGAAATGCTCTTGTCTTGCTTTCTTTCCCATTTAGATAAGGTAGATGCTTCTTTTGTTGGCTTCATGTCATCCACCGTTATTGACCACTAATTGTTTCCTTTGCACCTCTGTAAACAGGGTTATCTACTTCACCTCGTTGCCATTGTGACCTTTTGTTGCCTTTGCACAAAACACTTTTGTTTTAAGAGTGTTTTGTGCAGTTCAACCAAAATGTCACACCGACAACGTTGCTTGATTGCTTGATCTTAGTGGAACTGGACAAGAGGAGATCTTACTTCCTATCCGTTAAGGCGAATTTGGTTCATATCTTCTTCTTATACGATAATTTTGCTTGATTTTAGTGAACTGCACAAATGGAGACAAGACTTCCGATCTGTATGTGCACCGTAATATCCCATTGAGGTAAGATAAGGATATTTCACAACTGCTGGCCTGTATTTTGCCACTTTCATTAGAAAATTAAGTTTAGTACTATACTTGTGCCCCTAATTGACATGCCAAATCTTACATTGAAGGCGAAGCTTGTGCATTATTGAACCAAGTGATGAAGGGAAGAACAAGCGGAAGAAAAACAAAATCAACTCCGGTGCTGTAATGAAGCAATTGGAACTGTGATGACACAAGTAATGATATAGGTTTGCATCTTAATTTATTGCTATGGCTGGAACGAGCAATTGTTTTGCCACTGATTTGATGCCATACGTAATTATCTCTACTTGTGCAAACAGGGATCTTCTTTGAAGATACCATATATTTTAGTGGAACTGCACAAGAAGATGTTGGAAACATTAAACTAATCGAGGAGTATATAGTAAGCATGGCCACCCCCGTAGATAGCAACAGATGGTTCCGGAGAAGTGCTTCATCTGTATGCTCTACACAATCAGCCTCCTGACAAATGTTGGTACTCGCCCACTGATTTCATCCATATGATTGAGCTTTGTCATCTCTATTGGTGTTGTGCTACTGTTTAGATACTGTCATGAAAAAGTGGTATTGTCCTTGAGAAGTGCTTCATCTGTGCTGTTTTAAATATTTCCTTTCCTTTTTTTCGAGCAAACAGGGATGCTAGCATTTAGTAGTCCTCTTGTCTTTGCACAACATGATCATCTTCCTCTGAAGAAGAATGGAGTACGTGAAGTGACTAGTTCCGATTATGCCAGGATGAAGAAGCCCTGTCTATCTTCTCATCGGAAGGAGCAGTTGAAGGATGGTTACATTACTCCCCACAAGACCAAACTAACTTCAGCTCGGAAGGGGTGACAAATCTCCATTTTTTTTCTTTGATGATCTTGAGTACAATGTTGTTCTAGGATTCTTTTCGGTGAGTTCCATTTTTCTAAAGTGTGCTCTACATGGACCATGTATGTACTGTTGAAGCTGTCAATTCATAGTACAGTTTGCTTTATACTAATCACTTTTTGTATTTGTGCAAACAGGGTGCTCATCTTGATTTCAACGGAACTGCACAAAATGTTCATGAATACATCGAATCATTCATTTCCACCACAAGAAAGGAGGTGCCCATAAGTTCAAGGCGTTGCAACATATAAGGGCGAAATCATACAAGCTACACGAATTTGGTTGATTTTGGTGGGCGCACAAAAGAACAGCTGGTTTATTTAGCACGAGGTGCCATGTCAATGTCCGAACTGATGGCAAACCCTGCCCATTCCACAATCGTAGGCATTTGATATTTTGGAATGGGACAACCTTGTCAAAATTTGCTCATTGATTTTAGCAAGATATCGTTTGATATTTTTGAATGGGGCGCCTTTGTTGTCGCAGCGTCGATCAATTTTTCTTTATTCTTTAGTTGTGAAGTAAATATTGCCTCGACATGTGAGTCATTGAGATGCATAATCATCGATTGTTTTGAATGTTCTCTATGAATTGCCAGGCCTGTGTGTTTGATTGCAATGTCTGTAAACGCTAAAAGCTGCTCAAACTCTTTGTACTCCTACATTCCTTTTACTTTGCACATTGTGAAAGTGCATACTTTTTGTATAAGATTGGTCAAAGTAGAGATACTTTGATTTGCAGACAAAACTTGTATGCAGACTAGAAAGGACCGGAGGAGTACATGTGAAACTGCTGCAAACGTGGTGATCACCACAGGAATAATGCTAGTACGTATTGTTTTGCATGTTCATCCAATGCCGGTGATACAGAATTGAACTAATCAAAATAAATTCATTCATACGGTCGGATTTCATATAAACATGCGGATTTCATTACATTTCATACATTCTTCAACTAAAAGGGGTGTTTGTGGCGCATGCATCTCCCGGATCAGAGGCGAAGTCATCCTCCTTTTCTAAAAAAACTAAAAGGGGTGCTTATTTGGAGGTATAATTAATTAACCGAAGCTACCCACTGTGTCCCAGGCCGAGGCGAGCACAGAAGCTTGGTGACTTAACTTCACAGTGCAGTTGCGTGAATCGACATGTGGCCTGTTGGGCCCACATGCCGATCCACCAAACTGCACTAGCAGTTAAGTAGAAGCAGCGTTCTTCTCTAGCGCAGCTCTCCGACTCCACGTCGCCGCCAAGAAGCTAACCGGCCGTCAATGGTCAACCCGCCTAGTTTGGCTTCAGCCGGAGGGTAGCAGCGGTGGCCTTACTTGGACCCGAGCGGCGGCAACCTACCGTGTTCTACTCTTCCTCGTTTTCTGTGTGGCACGGCCTTGTTGGCAGCGGGGCGGGGCCTCGGCGGAGCAGGGCGTCATCGACACCAGCGGAGCGGGGACTCGTCGGAGCTGGCATTGTCCTCTGCCTCGTCCTCGGTCTCGCCAAACAACACCTCGCCCGCTTCATCGCCCTCTTTGCTAGCCTCTTTGTAGGCGGCCGCAGCCTCCGCCACCCGCATGCGGTACCGCCAGCGCTCGAGGCGGCCCTTGCGGGCAGAGCGGTATGAGTCGAGCAGCACCTCCTGCTCCGCCCGCTCCACGGTGATCTGCTCCTCCGCCTGCAGGTGCTCCTGGAGGAGATGGTGGTTGTAGGCGGCGTCGGCCTGCGACTCCCGGAACTGCTCCTCACGCATCTGCCTCACCCTGTCCATATATTGGGCACGGGCCTCGCCGATGGTCATGGTGCAATGCACCGACGAGGATGGCGCGGAGGAGGGGGTTGGCGCCGGATCGTCGACTACCATGTTCTCCATTGGGACGTCTTCGTCCTCCGGCCGCCTGCCGGCCAGCCGGTCGGCAGCAATGGTTGCCATCTCCATGTGGTCCGTCGTCCGCCCGTCCCAAAGAGCGCTGGAGCGCGAGGAAGCCATGGTGGGCAGTAGTGGTGTGGACAGGAGAAAGGGAACGGATGCGGATGGCTGCGGCTATGGCCGGCGCAGCAGTTTATATAGCAATGGTGGGCGGGCGGAGGGACGGAGGTGTGGCGCCGAAGTAGCCGCCTCGGCAACCGCGTATCATTAATGTGTGCGGCAGATGGACGGACGGACGGCACTTGTGTCGTTTGAAGGTGGAGCAATCGCGTGCACCGGGAAGCGGGGCGGCCGGCGCTGACTGTTTCAATGGAAGCTTGGCGAGGAGATGACTTTACTTGGATAGGATGACAATGGGGACCCACCAGGTCCATAGCCTCACGTCACGCAAGTGCCTCCTTATATATATATATAACTATAATTTATTTTGCTTCCTCCTGGTTTCTCGACATCACGGTCCCACACCATTGTCAACCTAGTCAATAAAGCGAGAGAATTGCACAAGCGGCGGCAATTTGGGACCAAGCAGCTCGAGCAGATTTGTGTTTTTGAGGTGTGAGCACTGCAGAGTTTTTTGATGTTTACCCAGATATTAATTTTCTCCTTTGAACAACAACGAAAACATCGCTGCAGGTATTAGCTGGCGGGCTATGGCCCGTCTAGCCGAAGCCGATATCCAGCCCAGATATTAATTTTTTCAAGCTGAAAATGGCTAGCCCAGCTATACTTTTTTAGGAATACCGAGGCAAGGTCAAGTTGTTATTCTCGCTCATTGGCTGCAAATCTTTCCTAGGAGGGATGCATTAGGCTTAACAAGAAAATGGGCTTTAAGAAATAATAAATGGGATGTAATTATAAAAACTGGGTAGTAACTATAAAAAATGCACCAAACAGTGATTACTTTATAAAATATTACTTTTGGATATTGAAAATTTTAATTTCATTAATTGTTGCGAGCGCAATGTTTCGTTGGATTTTTACGTAATATAAATTTATATTGAAATTGTATTTAATCTGACTAGAAATTTCGGGATAAAAATATTCGGATCCCATCAAAATGTGGGAAATTTTATTGAATTCTGTTTTGAACGGTTGGTTGAAATGGGCTGTACTTTTAACAAACTGTAAATGGGCTGTAGTAAATTCCATTAGAATTCAAAAATGGGCTACACATTCTTACAAATCTCAAATGGTCTATAAGTTCTCTGCCACACACTTCTGGCCTTACTAAGTTGATGCGTCCCCTAAAAAACAGAGTTGACGCATATGCAAGGCTTTGTCAACTTATAGTCAACACAGTTCTAGCAGTAGTGGCCGTTGGATGTCCATCCAATGGATGCCGTTCTTCTTCTTCAATCTCGGATATTCTAGCTTCACCCGCCCAAAAAATGATTCCTCCCCTGACATCTGGGGCGCACCGTTTCGGAAGCTGACCTGTGGGCCTACTAAGTTGAAGTACCAAGGGCTTTGTCAACTTAGTCAATATAAACGATTCTAGCTGCAGTGACCGTACAATGTCCATCCAACGGCCGTCGTGCTTCTTCAACCTCTGGTCTTCTTGCTCCAGCCGCCCAAAGCAGCGCCGGTCGTGCCGCCTGCTCCTGCCTCCCGTGGCGGTTGTCTTTGCCTGGAGGCCTCACCGCCCTACTACTCCCACAGCTGGCGGGCCATCCCTCCACTCACCCACCTGTTATTCTCTGCGGCGGCAGCAGCAGCCGAACCAGTGAACCCTCGTACTCCTCTCCGCGTGTGCATCCACTGCCGCGTCTTCCCCGACTCCACGTCGTCCCCTTCCTAGGCCTCGCCGTCGTCCACCGCCGTGGTGTTCTCGGCGCGGCGTGGTCAACGTGGTCAAGGAACGAATTCCATCGGACGTGGATTGTACGTGGAGAGGCTGACAGCTGGGTCCACGGCAGCCGCAAGGAAGTGCCTCCTTATTACGCGCAAAATAATTATTCCTCCACCTGACTGCGGGGACCCACCAGACGGGCCACCGTATTTCGTGAAAAAATGATTCGCACCCTAACTGCTGGGACCCACGAGCTACATCTTCGCACGCAAGGAAGTGCGTCCGAAAAAAATGATTCGCCCCCCTGACTGCTGGGACCCACCAGCTACATCTTCGCACGCAAGAAAGTGCGTCCGAAAAAAAATGATTCGCCCCCCGACTGCTGGGACCCACCAGCTACACCTTCGCAAGCAAGGAAGTGCGTTCGGCAAAAACGATTCGCCCTCGATTGCTGGGACCCAGAGCTACACCTTCGCACGCAAGGAAGTCGTCCGCAAAAAAAGATTCGCCCCCCTGACTGCTGGGACCAAGCAGCTACACCTTCGCACGCAAGGAAGTGCGTGCGGGCAAAAAAAGATTCGCCCGCCTGACTGCTGGGACCCAGCAGCTACACCTTCGCACGCAAGGAAGTGCGTCCGGGCAAAAAAAACAAAACGATTCGCCCCCCTGAATGCTGGGACCCACCAACTACATCTTCGCGAGCAAGGAAGTGCACGGCGATCGGGACCCACCTGGTGAGCGCACGTAGCATTGTCATCCTGGTCGTGAACATATACGTACAAACTGGTCGATGTAGAGGCGCCGCGCCGTGTCGTAGTAGAGGCGCCGCGCGTCGTAGTAGAAGCGCGCGACGTAGCATGTACGCACGCATTACAACGGCGGTGTGCAAGAAAGAAAATCTGCCACGTATGTGTACATCTGGGCGGGGTCTCGAACGCCTAATCGCGCATACGTCTGGCGAGGGCTCGTGTTCATGGGGAGGCAGCGGAATGCGTCGTGTTCATGGGGAGGCAGCGGAATGCGTCGTGTTCATGGGGAGGCAGCGGAATGCGTCGTGTTCATGGGGAGGCAGCGGAATGCGTCGTGTTCGCCGGGAGGCAACGGAATGCGTCGTGTTCATCGGGAGGCAGCGAACGCGTGGGAGCCAACCGACTTGGACGGAACAGTGATGGAAGCGAGGCTGGCGCATCGCAGAAGCGGAGAAGCGACCTTGTGTTCGACCGCCACGTTCGAACGGGTCCTGTTGATCGGGAGGGTGTGGCGTACCGCAAAGCGGAGAAGCAGACCTCCACGATCGAAACCGGGTCTGTTGATCGGGAGGGGCGTGGCGTACCGCAAAACGGACGAAACGGACCTCCTACGGTCGAAACGGGGGTCCTGTTCATCGGGAGGGGTGCGGCGTACCGCAAAACGTGACTCCACGGGATACTGGTTCTTCTCCACCGTCGACCTCCTCCAGCCTCCACGGGCTACCGTCGACCTCCTCTAGCCTCCACGGGCTCCTGTTCATCCAGCCTCCACCACGCGCTACTCCACCGGCTACTGTTCAACCACCCCTCCACGGGCACCCCTCCACCGTCTACTGTTCATCCAGCCCTCCACACCACGGCGTCCTGTTCAACCACCCCTCCACCATCTACTGTTCATCCAACCCTCCACACCACGGGGCCCTGTTCATCCAGAGGCAACGCCACCGCTCACTATTCATCCAACCCCCCGCCCATAGCGCTCATTGTTGATCAATCGATCGGCTTGATTAGCAGCGAGAGCGAAGAATCGCTCCATCGGGTTCGGTTAACAGCCATCAATCGATCGCTCGGGTTTAGTAACGCATAGCCTGCAGTGCAATCGCTCGGGTTCAGTCAGAGCCCAACGCCTCGCTTCGGGTTGATTAGAGCTAACGCCGCACACACGCAGCAGCACGTGTATGAGAGAAACTTCGCACCGCTTCGGCCCTCGACCTCCCACCGTAACCGCAACTCCCGAAATTTTCCTACCCTCGCTTCTACCACGGTTTTTCCGTCATGGACGGCCCAAAGAATGTCATGCAGCTGCGTCTCCAGCCCGCCCAGGACGAAAAGCTCATTTTCTATCATGATTTTTTGTCATAGAAGTAGGAGCCCACCACATCTATGATGATACCGGGTTCTGTCACAATTATCGTCATAGAAGTGTCATATGTAGGACAGAAAAAAATTTGCTCGGCCCAAAATGTCACGGATGTGTCTTTTTTTGTAGTGAATGACTTACATCTAAGAAGTAGAGGTTGTAAATTTATTGAAAGTTAGCAAGCATCGTATTGGTCATTTGAACAATTCATGAAAGAATATTGAAGGAAGAGAGATTTCACATATAAAACACTATCATAGACATCTTTTATAATTGGGAGCACTCATTAAGTATGACATGCTAAAGAGTTGATGTTGGCCAAGGAAGAAAACGTAATGAGTTATGTTTTCGCACATCTCAGTTAAAGTATATTGTCATGGATCATTCAAACATGTTGAGCTTGCCTTTCCCCCTCTTGCTAGCCAAAATTCCTTGCACCAAGTAGAGATCCTACTTGTGCTTCCAAATATCCTTAAATCCAGTTTTGCCATGGGAGTCCACCATACCTACCTATGGATTGAGTAAGATCCTTCAAGTTAGTTGCCATTGGTGCAAGCAATAAAAAATTGCTCTCTAAATATGTATGATCTTTTGGTGTGAAGAAAATAGCTTTATATGATCTTGTTATGGAAGCAATAAAAGCGACAGACTGCATAATAATAGCTTTATGTCTTAAGGTGTTATTCTAGTATGAACTCTATGATGGATTGAGCGGAAATAATAGCTTTATGTTATTTTACTACGAACTCTTGAATAGATAGAACGGAAAGGATAACTTTGAGGTGGTTTCGTACCCTACCATAATCTCTTCGTTTGTTCTCCGGTATTAGTGGCTTTGGAGTGACTCTTTGTTGCATGTTGAGGGATTGTTATATGATCTATCTATGTTATTATTGTTGAGAGAACTTGCACTAGTGAAAGTATGAACCATAGGCCTTGTTTCCTATCATTGCAATACCGTTTACGCTCACTTTTATCATTAGTTACCTTTCTGTTTTTATATTTTCAGATTACAAAAACCTATATCTACCATCCATATTGCACTTGTACCACCATCTCTTCGCCGAACTAGTGCACCTATACAATTTACCATTGTATTGGGTGTGTTGGGGACACAAGAGACTCTTTGTTATTTGGTTGCAGGGTTGCTTGAGATAGACCATCTTCATCCTACGCCTCCCATGGATTGATAAACCTTAGGTCATCCACTTGAGGGAAATTTGCTACTGTCCTACAAACCTATGCACTTGCAAGCCCAACAACGTCTACAAGAAGAAGGTTGTGTAGTAGACATCAATGTTCCATTTGTTTTTGATGATGATTGTGTAGAAGCCTTTGAAATACTTAAGAAAGCCTTAATTTTTGCACCTATTGTTCAACCACCTGATTGGAACCTACCCTTTGAAATTATGTGTGATGCTAGTGATTATGCTGTAGGTGTTGTTCTAGGACAAAGAGTTGATAAGAAATTAAATGTTATCCATTATGCTGGTAAAACTCTAGACAGTGCTCAAAGAATTTATGCTACTACTGAAAAAGAATTTTTAGCAGTTGTGTTTGCTTGTGATAAGTTCAGATCTTATATTGTTGATTCTAAAGTAACTGTTTGCACCGATCATGCTGCTATTAAATACCTTATGGAGACAAAGGATGCTAAACCTAGACTTATTAGATGGGTTCTCTTGCTACAAGAATTTGATTTGCATATTATTGATAGAAAGGGTGCTGAGAACCCCGTAGCAGACAACTTGTCTTGGTTAGAAAATGTTCTTGATGACCCACTACCTATTGATGATAGCTTTCCTGATGAACAATTAGCTGTCATAAATGCTTCTCGCAGTGCTCCTTGGTATGCTGATTATGCTAATTACATTGTTGCTAAATTTTAACCACCTAGTTTCACATACCATCAAAAGAAAAAGTTTTTCTATGATTTAATACATTACTTTTGGGATGACCTACACCTTTATAAAGAAGGACTAGATGGTGTTATTAGACATTGTGTGCCTGAGAATGATCAGGAACATATCCTATGTAAGTGTCACTCCGAGGTCTACGGAGAACACCATGCTGGAGATAGAACTGCACACAAGGTATTACATTCTGGTTTTTATTGGCCTATTCTTTTCAAAGATGCTCGTAAGTATGTCTTCTGTTGTGATGAATGTGAAAGAATTGGTAATATTAGTAGACGTCAAGAAATGCCTATGAATTATTCACTTGTCATTGAACCATTTGATGTTTGGGGCTTTGATTATATGGGACCTTTTCCATCCTCTAATGGGTATACACATATTTTAGTTGTTGTTGATTACGTTACTAAGTGGGTAGAAGCTATTACAACTAGTAGTGGTGATCATAATACTTCTATTAAAATGCTTGTCGGGGGTTGGGTGCGACATATGCCAAAGGATGGCTTATCATGGAGGGGGCGAGTAGAACGTCGCCGGTGCCTGGAAACGGGATGAGGCGAAGACATGCACGCCGGCGAATCTTACCCAGCTTCAGGGCTCTCCGAAGAGATAACACCCCTACTGCTGCTCTGCGGGGTCTCCGCATGATCACTATGGCAAAGTGACTACAAGATGCTCCTTGAGCTGTTCGGGGTGAAGAAGGAGAAGGGCACGGCTAGCTCTTCTCTTCCCACTATGTGTGTGTCTAAAACTACTAGGTTCCAACCCTTTGCATGGGTGCCCCAGGAGGTTTATATAGGCCTACCCCCCGGGGGTACAATGGTAATCCGGCTGGGCGCGGGTCCCAACCGTCAGTCTCTCAAGTTGCCGTCTTCCCCGCCGACTTCTGGGGCCCGCCGACGGTCCAGCATGGGGCCGACAGCCCTCGTCCGTCGTGGGCGGGTCTTGCCGGCTGCAAGTTACTGTAGCCGCGCTTCTAATGACGCGAGCTTGGTCGTGGGGGCATGGCAACAGTGCCGCCGCCTGGCGGGCGATCACTGTTGCCATTCCCTATCTTGTCTGGTTAATGGCGCTTGGAGCCCGTGGGAGGGACCGGCTGACTCTCGGAGGCCGACTCTAGCGGGTCCGTCTTTGGGGCGCTCTCGCCGTCTTCTACACTCCCGCCGACAGGCGGGTCCCGCCGTCTTCGGGTTGTATAGACAGGCCATCGTGGGTACAGGAATCTGCCCACGGGGCTGACGTCAGGGCCGGTGTGGCTACAGTGCTGCGCCGGACGGAGATCTCCGTCGGTACGGCGCCCTGTGGCCATGCCTGCCCTTTATGAGCGGGGCGGGGACCGGCCGCAAGGCGGCTTTATCCCATCCCGCTCGTAGTCACTCATGCAGGGAGTGGACGGAGTTGCGGGCCAACTCCGTGTAGCCGGCTTCATTGGAGGTCGCTGGCTTGGAGTCGGCTTGTCCTGAGGCCGTCTCTGGGACTCGGCCTAGAGGCGTCGGCGACTACTGTCGCCGACTCTCAAGGCGGCTCTTCGTCTTGGGGTCTTGAGGGGATGATGCCCCGATGTTTTGAAAGGTCCAGGTTCGGTCTGCCTACCCGTGGCCCATTACTCCGACAGTAGTCCCCGAAGCTGGTGAGGCGCCAAGGGCAACATGTCGAGGAGCCTCGACAGCTTCATCCCTTTGGTAGAAGAATGTGGACTCGGCCCGTCAGGCGGGGCCCGCCACTACCACGCCTCGGCGCGCAGCGGATCCACTGCGGTCGTGCGGGCGGTTGGGCTCCCCACGCCGTTACTGCGCGCAGTAACGTCGTGGGTTAAATCATGGGGGCGTGGGGACGTGGGCGTAGTTAATCCCACGCCCGCCCCATCGGCTTCGCAGCCTAGGCGCCTATAAGTAGGCGGGGGGAGGGAGGGGGCGGCGACGCACGCGCACCCTCTCTTCCCCGCTCCCTCTTGCTCCTGCCTCGTCTTCTTCCTCGCTCGCTGCGCGAACTCGCCAAGGCCATGAGATGAGCTCCTCATCCGCCGACGCGCCTCCCACCGCAAGCGCCCGGCGCAGGGGCAACTCCATCATCGGCAGCGACATCATCGAAGTTTCTTCGTCAAACGCGCGCATCCCGGCAGCCACCTAGTGCGGACCAGCGCCACGCCGAGGGCGAAATCGCACCGGCGCCGGAGGAGGGCGAGCGGGTCATTTTCCGCTCGCACCTCATGCGCGGGCTAGGGCTGCCGGCGAGCGGCTTCTTCCGCGCGTTCACGGAGTTCTTCGGGCTCCAGCCGCACCACCTCACCCCCAACACGGTGGTGCTGCTGGCGCCGCCGCATCCTTATCGAAGGCTTTCTCGGCGTTCTCCCACCATCGAGCTGTGGGGGAATTCTTCCAAGCCAAGATCGGGACCCACGTCGCTCGCGTGCCGGCTGCTGTGTGCACGTTCATCGCTAAGAGGAGGCGGTGCGAGAACCCTTTTCCTGCCATCTCCTCATCAAGTCGGTGAAGATGTGGCAGCGTACATACTTCTATGTCAAGAACGTCGCCCCCGAGGGCGACTGGGTCAACTTGCCGCCTTACATGGGCGGCGAGTTGGTGGGCCGACCCCCCAGCTGGTCCTATAGGGCCCGGACGCTGACTCCCACATGCAACGCCGTCGTCGCGCGGCTCCGCGTGATGACGGAGTCGGAGGGCCTGACTGGGGCAGACTTGCTGGCCGCGCGTGGCGCGCCGAAGTTCTCCCTCTTCAAGGCCGACCTCATCGATCTGCCGATGGCGCCGTCGGACCCCAGCCGGCTGTGCTCCAAAGACATGCCCCACGCGGAGGTGGTGGACACGGTGAACTTCTTGGCGAACTCCGCGGCCTCACGGAGGAATGGCAGTTCGACAAGGAGCCATACTCACGCCGCCACCCCCCCATTGGTAAGTCGTCTCTTGCTTCTCTTTTCTTCTTCACGAATCCGGTTCTAATTTTCCTTGGTCTTCTCCGATTCAGAATCCCCTCATGACGCCTTCGGCCGGTGCCGCGGGTCCGGCTCGTGAATTCGTCCCCGACTGGGCGGAGAGCGACGCCGACGACCCCGACTTGGGCGTGGCGGCGATGAAGGCCGACGCCGTGGGAGGAGGAGGGCCGACGACTTGAGCCTTGGCCACTTTCGCGATTGGCCTGGACGACGACGGCGAAGGAAGTCGTCCCCGCCGCCAGCAGTAAAGCCGCCATCCAGGCGCGAGGCGGCGCCAAGAAGCGCCGGGCGGGCCGAGTCGCCAGCGGCCGGGCCAAGAAATTCAGAGAACGGCCGCGACTCAGTATGAAGAGGCGATCGTGAAGGCTAACCGCTTCTGCAAGGAAGTGAAGAAGCCACCGCTGGTCTCCAGCGTAAGTATTTTTTATTTTGTCTTGTTTTCTTCTAGTCCGTCTTGTCCGAAGTCTTCTCATGTCTTTTTTCTCAACAGGGCCCCCCTCACCTTGAGAGGGTCGCCGCCGCCGCCAAATCATGGGGTCGGTGGAGCGCCCGCCAATAGTCGGCGGGTTGACCTGCGGCCGCCCTCGGGAGGCAACGCAGGCGGAATGTGCAGGAGAAGCGCGACGAGGAGGAGGCCGCCCGTCTGGAGAAGGCGGAGACTGAGAAGGCGGCGGCCTCCGCCCAGAAGAATCTGGAGGAGGCCGAAACCACCGCTGCAGCCAAGAGGCGAGCCGAGGAGGCCGCGTGCCTCCGGCCGGCGCTGCTCGTCACCCTGTTGAGCTCTGCGCCACCGCCGCCAGAGTTCACGGGCGGTCGGAGCGAAGTCGGCGGTGAGGTCCCGTCCGCGAGGAGGGAAGGCGGCGAGGTCTCCCTACCGGGCGTGGCGCGCCACCTCCGCCGCCTCCACCGCAGTCCGAGATCGCGAGGCAAGCAGCCGGCGGACCGCTTTGTCTTGCCGACCGACGACGAGGCCGTGGTGCGACTACTTCTTCAAATCGCCACCACCGGACGACGCCGTCTTGAGAAAGCGACTTGGCGCGCGCCCTTTGAGACCGGGCGCCGCCACGGCTATCCACGCCGAGGCGACAAGCGCCGCGCTTCAGGTGGAGTGCGAGGAGGCGGCACGGCCCGCTGAACACGGCGCTCTGGACGCCCAGCGGCTGCGGGCTGAGGGCGGCGCCATCAGAACCTCTCAAAGGCGCACTGGCATCACGATCCACCGTGCGGGTATGTTTCTTTCGAACTTTTTCTTGCTCTTCTGCGTGGGGCGCATCAGCGCCTCCATCGGGTGTAGTCCCGAGTTTGGGGGCTCTTTGAGTGGCGGCTCGGAACTCTATTTGCCTACTTCCAACTTTTACCTCTGTGCTGGAATTCTTGTTGCAGGAGTATCACAACCTCCAGCGCTCGCCTTCAACCGCAACTTTGAGGAGCTGAGCAAGCGGGCTGCTGATTTGGCGAGGCCGAGGTGAGTTTCTTCTTCACGGGCGCGCACAAGCGCTGGCTGGCTGTAGTCCCGAGATTCGGGCCGACTGCTGCTGCGTGGTCGGGCGGATCTTCTGGCGACCTTCTTAGGTAGCGACTTCGGCGTCCTTCTTCTTTTATTCTTGAGTCCAACGCCGCTCTTGGGGCAGCTGGTGCGGCCGAGACCGCTGAAAGCGCCAAGAGGAGTGCGGCAAGCTCGCCAGAAGCGCGACCTGCTGGCTACGTGGCTGGCGAGCGAGAGGAGTTGCTCAAGCGGCGCAGGCTGAGGCGGAGAAGAAAGAGGCCGCTCTCTGGCGAATTTGAGAGCGGCGCTCGCTGGACCGGCGAGGAAGCTGCTGACCTCCGGCTTCCATGAAATCGAAGATATCGTCGATGGTGAGTTTGCTTTTACTTTTCTTTTGGGTTGCCGACTATGGGTCAAGCCGACTCCTGCTTTTTCGACTTGCTTCTTCTTCTTCTTGGCAGACTTCTTCCCGGTCACACGCAGGCGGCCAATCAGGCCATCGAGGCTGAGCGCGAGGCGCGGAGGGCGGGTGGCGCTGAGATCGCAGCCAACGCCCCCCGGACCCTTGACGAGCAGCTCCTGAGCATTGAGGCTCGTCTGCGGCCGGCCCATCGGATGCTGCGCCGTCTTCAGCGTGTCGGTGCCTGAGCGTCGCTGCTGTGGCGGACATGCGATTCTGCGCACTCGGCCCGGACCGCCCGACCGGCTGGAGGTCGCGGCTCGCCGTCTTGAGGCTTGGAAGGGTTCCGCGGCTCGGGCTGGAGCTCGCCGAGCCACAGGTTTGTCAAGGCGTGGTATCCAGGGCTGGATCTGGACCGGCTGGCCGCGTTCCGGTCAGAAGCCCAGGCGGAGCTGCTGGCCGCGGAGGACGCCCTCGTCGAGCGTGCGGCGGCGATCGCCGACTACACGGACACCAGCGTCTTCGTCCCTGAGCGGGCTGAAGACGTTGGGGAGGCACCGCCGGAGTGGTTCGGAATGAACCCGGACTACGGCGAGGACTCGGCGGAGGTGATCGACTCCAGCGCCGAGGATGAAGACGAGGCGGAGGACGGAGATGGCATGGAGGCGCCAGAAGACGGAGCGGGCAACCAGCCTCGGCTCGGCCGCTCCAAAGAACGAGCCGCGCCCATCTGGGCGGCTACGCCGAGACGATCAAGTTGAGACCGCCCACCCGGGCCGCCCGGCGCTGGCCGACGCTGCCGCCTCCGGCCTTCAACCCCATCCGCTGCTTCTTAGGCCGCTGCCTTGCCTTTATTTTATCTGTTTGCTAGTCTTTTAAAAGAACTTGTTAATTTGCACAATTCCACCCATGGGGTGTATTACGAACCTCTGTTAGAAGATCCGCCCAAGGGCCTAAGCTTGTGTAAATATTATTCTAATTTATCTTTCCTTGCTTATTGCTCTTGTGGCTTTTCCTTTGCCGCCTTCCTTAGATGCCGCTTGCCCATCGGGCAACCGCTCTCATGGACTGCCGTCTAGGTCAAGTGCTTAGCTACTTTTGAGAAGGCAAGTACTTGGCCATTTTAAAAGTCGTTAAGCAAGTTGGGTAGAAAGCGGCAAGCGGCTACTTAGGAGTCGGTTTTACGAAGCGGGTGGAAGCCGATTTAAACTATGTTTATGCTTTGGGTGCTTAGCCATTTTTTTGTGTGGGCGCCTGTTCGCCTTACTCCGCCCACTAAGCGATCGCTCTGCAGCTGCGACTTCGACAGAGGCGGCTTAGGCACGACACGTTACTTGTCATTGCGCAGGAAGCATTTCATAGCCAAAGCGGCGAGTCCCGGGCCGACTAGTCGAGCCCGGTGCCAAACAACATAATCAAAGGGTAACATACTCAAAGGCATAATTCTTATCATATAGATAACAAAGAGGGCAGTCCCGAGCTCGTCTCGGGGCCCGATCTTGGTACTTTAAACACAAAGGGTAGCGTGGTACATATCTTGCATCAACGAAAATCTTGGAGGAGATTCGCATTCCATGGCCATCCGTCTCTTTGCGGAGTCGTCCCTCTTGCGTGCTCGGGGCTTCGAGTGTCGATCGGTAGTAGGAGTCGTTGCCAAACACTTTTTCGATGATGAATGGGCCTTCCCAAAGCGCCGGCGCTTGTGCTGGCCGATTGTTCGCTGGATCAGCGGAGCACAAGGTCGCCCTCTAGGAATGATCTTGGCTTGACCTTCTTGTTGTAGTAGTGGCGCGAGCTCTGTTTGGTAGATCTTTGGACCGGTGAGTGCCAACAGCCGCCCTCTTCCGATTGACGTGCTTCTTACCTTCCTCTTCGTGTACATGGTGCCTAGCGGGAGTCAAACTCTATATCCGTTGGGATGGCGGCTTGGCACCGTGAGCGAGGAAGAAGGTGTGAAGCAGTTGACTTGTTTGGAGTCATCGCAGACTCGGAAGGGCGGTCGGCAACTCCTCAAGCCAGCCAGCCGGCCGAACGCTCCAATGGTTCGACCGATCGAGGCTTGATGCGGACAAGATGAGGCCGTTCGCTCGCTCCACTGGCCGTTTGACTGCGGATGGGCAGCGGATGCTAAGTCGATCGGATGCCTTGTGTCGGCGCAGAACGGGCGTAGCGCCTTTGGCAAAATTTGTGCCGTTGTCGGTGATGATCTTTGTGTGATGCCGCATCAAGTGGTGATGTCGGTGATGAAAGTCACTGCCAGTAGGACCATTCAACTTCTTGATGGGTTTTGCTTCTATCCACTTGGTGAACTTGTCCACCGCGACAAGTAAGTGAGTTAAACCACCTCGTGCCGTTTGAATGGTCCCACCATGTCCGGCCCCAAACAGCAAAGGGCGGGCGATGGGGATAGTCTTGGCGAAGCCGGGTGAAGCGGCTTGGAGCGAACACTGGCACCTTGCATTTTGAACTAATTCCTTGGCCTCTTCTAGGGCAGTTGGCGAAGAAACCGTGTCGGAAGGCTTTGGCGATGAGTGCTCTTGAGGCTGCATGATGGCCGCTTTTCATACGATGGATGTCTTGAGAATTGCTTGGCCTTGCTCGACTCGACCTGTTGGTAGACACCGTGACCTGCGCTGACCAGCTCTCTATTGACTATAGTGTAGGCTGCGCTCGGCGTTGCACTTGCCGAGCCAAGGTTTCATCGATTGGTAGCTCTCCGCTTACTAAGAACTTGAGGATGAAATTTTGGGCCCATGAGGGTCTTGCTATTTCTTCGATTGCCGATCTTCGCTACTTGGACGAGGCGGCTGGGGTGGGAGGCGGCGGGTTGGAGTCCGCAGCAGCTTCTTTGGGTTGAAGAAGTCCCCGGCCGACCGGGCGCAGATCCCGGGCAGTATTGAGTCTTCGTAATGGTCGCCGCAGATCCGGGCGGGTTAAGTCCCGGGCGGCCGATTGCCAGCGTTCTTGAAGCGTCTGCAAGGATTCTTGTGCCGCTTCTTTGAGGCTTTGGAGTCGGATCCGACTTCTTGGGAGCCGGCACAAAATGGAGTCGACTCTGACGGCTTGACAGCGGATGAGCGAGGAGGCGAAGGGCGATGCCGGATGGTATTACTGGCCAGGTGGAGCCGATTCTTGCGTGGCATCCGCTTGGTCGTTGTTGTTTCTTGGCACTGGAGGAATTCACATCCCTCAAAATATCCACTCAGCTGTTGTACCAAAAAACAGTAGCTCGCCATATTTGCATCTTTGGCGTCCCAGTCGCTGGATGACTGTTGGACCACCAAGTCGGAGTCGCCATAGCATAGGATCCGCGAATGCCAAGCTCTTTGGCAAGCCGGAGCCCGTGAATGGCGCCTTGTATTGGCGGCGTTGTTGGAGGCGGCGAAATGGATCTGCAGCGTGCATTTGAGCTTATCGCCTTTGGGGATGTGAGGACCACGCCGGCTCCCAAGCGGTGCGCATCTTGGAGCCATCAAAGTGCATCGCCAATGGGTGGAGTCGGTATTTGGCAGGTACTGGTCTCGGCCAACGTCGGCGAAGTCGGCCAATGCTTGTGACTTGATGGCGGTGCGGGGCTGGTAATAGATGGTGTGGGGCCAACTCTATGGCCCATTTGTGTCGGCGAAGCATCTCGGCGGATGATCTCGCTAGTGGGGCCGTGCAAACCATGGTGATTGGATGCTCTTGAAAGTAAGGCTTCAACTTCTTGGCGGCAAAGTGCACGCCGTAACACATCTTCGGTAGTGGGGTAGTTCGCTTGGAGGTCGGCGATTACCTCGCTCGAGTAATACACTGGTCTACGGACAGTGGCGCCTTGCCTTCCTCCTGCGTTCAACTACAATGGTGTCTTGACTACTACTTTGTGGCGGCAATATCAGGAGCATGGGCTCCTTTGGAGTCGAACCGCCGACCTTTGGGGAGTAGTCAAGCATTCTCTTCAAGCCGGAGAAAAGCCGTCCGCCTTGGAGTTCCATTCGAAGAAGGTGGTCTTCTTCATAAGCTGATACGGAGGAAGAGCTTTCTCGACCGACCGATGAATCGGTGATAGGCGTAAGCAGCGGTGAACTTCGCACATCTAGCGATCGGCGGGTACTTCCATCCTTCGATCGCCTTGATCTTCACGGGGTTGCACTCTATGTCGCGTTTAGAGACCAGGAAACCAAGAGCTGGCCGGCTGGTACTCCAAAGATGCATTTCTCTGGGTTGAGCTTGATCTGGAATCGACGCAGATTTTCAAAGGTCTCCTTGAGGTCTTCCAACAGCGTTCCTCGCTTCTCCGTCTTCACCACCACGTCATGCACGTAAACGTGGGTGTTTCTGCCAAGCTGCTTGAGGAGGCACTTCTGCATGCAACGCTGAAAGGTGGCGCCGGCGTTCCTCAAGCCGAACGTCATGGTCAGGTAGCAGAAGGCTCCAAACGGCGTGATGAAGGCGGTCTTCAATCTGTCGGCCGGGTTCCGCTTGATCTGGTGATATCCTGAATATGCATCTAAGAAGCTCAATAGCTCGCATCCGGCTGTGGAGTCTATCACTTGATCAATTCTTGGCAAAGCGAACGGGTCCTTGGAGCAGGCTTTGTTGAGGCTTGTGTAGTCAATACACATCCGCCACTGCTTTTTCTTCTTTAGTACCAAGACCGGGTTCGCTAACCATTCTGGAAAGAACACTTCCATGATGAAACCGGCTGCGAGGAGCCGGGCTATCTCTTCTCCAACAACTCTTCTTTTTTCTTCTGACGGGCGGCGCAAGGGCTGTCTGACGGGCTTCACATCAGATCGGACATGTAACTTGTGCTCGGCGAATTCCGTCGGTACACCTGGCATGTCTTTGGGGGACCATGCGAATATGTCCCGATTCTCACAGAGGAAATCGACGAGCTCGCCTTCCTATTTGCTGTCGAGGTTTGCACCTACGATAGCGTATCTCTCCGGGTGCTCCGGGTCCAAGGGTATCTTCTTGGTCCCATTGGCCAGCTTGAACGAGCCCTCAGCTTCTGACTCCTTGGGGTCGGGCGATATCTCTGGCTGCTTGCCGGCCATTGCCACAACCCGATCCAGGAGTCGCTTCTCAGCTGCGATCACCAGGGACTCGGCCAGCCGGCTGCTTTCAGCTACCAGCGGACGACTTTTCTGTAATCGCCCGCCACGGTGAGAATCCCTTGGTACTCGGCATCTTCATCTTGAGGTAGGCATAGGGGACCGCCAAGAACTTGGCGAGCAGGTCGGCCAAGCGAGCATGGTAGGGGCTTTCGAGGTCCACCACTGAACCAGGCGGCTCTCGTGAAAGTGATCCTTGTCCCCAAAGAGGGCGTCTATCAGAATCTTGCCAATCGGTGAGCAGGAAAGGCGGTACAATTCCGTGGAACACAGTCCATTTGTCTTTGAGGCTGTCGTTGCTTGATTCCTAACTTCTCCATCGTATCCTTGTACAAGATGTTGATGCTGCTGCCTCCGTCTATCGGCCTTTTCATGAGAAGCGAGCGGCCCACCTATCCGCGGCAAGGGTGGCTCCCAAGACCAGGGTGTAGGAGCCCGGGTTCGGCATCACCTCTGCGTGATCAGCCCGGCACCAACTAAAGGGCTTCTCAGACCAGTGCATGAATTCTGGAGTATCTGATGCTACTACATTCACTTCTTCTTTTTCTTGCCGCTTTCTTTGCAGCGATCGTCGGCCACACTAGTAAACACTACATAGGCACCATGCTCTTCAGGTACTTGTCTTGTCTTTGCGCCGGTGGCACGACAGCCCATCTCTTTGGGGCGATGGAGGGCGGCCCAGCCGAAAGCGGAGGAGGGGCAAGGCAGTCTCCCTTGGCGATCCTGGTGAGCCAGTGGCACTTCCGGGTGGTGTGATTTGACGGCTTCGCGCCGCTATGGAACTTGCGAGGTCCGCCCAGTCTGCTTTCGAAGAGAAGGCCGGCAACCAGTTGGACTTGCCGCCTTTCTGCCGCTTGGCAGGAGGCTGCCCCTCTGGCTGCTGGTCTTCGACTGTCGCCACCTGTCGGCTGTTGGAAGCTGGCTGCGGGGCCTTGCGCTTGTGATCATTCTGCTGCTGTCGCCGACTGGCGTCGCCAACCGGAGTTCTGGGAGCATGAGGAGCCACCTTGCGGTCATGCCGACTTGATCTCCGACTTCATGGAGGAGTCGGTCATGGCGATACTTATGCGCTATGATCGCAGCTCGTCGAGGTCTCGGGCTCGTCGCAAAGGAGCTTGTGCTTGAGGAGGTGCCTTCTCGCACCCGGCGGTGAAGTACTCGATTGCTTGCATCTCATGCACTCCTTCGCGGGAGTTAGGAGCTCGGCCCAATCGTGAGGTAGTCGCGAGTAGACTCGTTGGGGCCTTGCGCACAAGGACAGCCAGCGAGGCTTGGGAGGTCGCTTGTATGTGCTCGTGAAGTTGCGAACGAAGGCCTCGGTGAAGTCGACCCAGCTGTTGATGCTGCGGGGCTTCAAGCTGTTCAACCATGTCCGGGCGTGCCACAGAGCATGAGGGGAACATACTTTACGACAGCGCTTGTTGCCATTCGCTATCTTGACGGCCATGGAGTAGTCCACCAGCCTGGTCCTCCGGCTTCCACGGGCGGTGTATTTGGGTGTGTCTCGGGAGTGTGAATCCTGCGGGAAGGGCTCGTCTCGGATGCGAGGTCCAAACAGGCGGGCCCAACTCGTCTTCTTCTTCCAGCGCCGAGGATCGGTGGAGTCGCTCGATCCCGTGGCGGGCCTCGTTTTCTCCGACTCCCTCTCGGCGGCCAAGGCGGTGCCGAGAGTCGGATCTTCGGCAGGTGGCGGGGAGACTCACCTTTCTCTGCGGAGGAGGAGGCAGATAGTCGTCCCGCCGCTCCACTTGCTCTCGGCGGCCGTGTTAAATCGCTCTCGATGGAGATGTGAGTCCGGCTATGGCTGGCAGCGGATCCTTGTTTTCTTCGCGGGCGCCACCGATCGGCGTCCGAGACGTCGCGCCTTGATCTCGGCGGGAGGCAAATCGCCGTGTTGTCGTGCGCGGCGCCTCCGTCGGCAGCCGGCCGTCTTGCGTGGCGGCGCGTCGAGCTGCTGACCCGCTCCGTCATCGGCGGCGCTCTTCGCTCGAAGTTATCCAGCTCGTCTGCCGCCGCTGGCGGCGCGGATATTCTCCGCGGCGTGGCGTGCAGGCGATTGGCCCCAAACAGGCGGCAATGGCTACGCGCGCTCTTTGGACCGCGCCTAGGCGGCTAGGCCCGATCGGAGCCGGCGAAGCCACCGCAGCGCGATCCATCTCGCTGGTAGGCTTCGACAAGTGTCTCACGCTTGCCCGGCTTCTGCGCGCATACGAGGCGGAGGCGCGCGCTTCGGCGTCGGCAGACGGCGTCTTCCGGAATGGGGGCCGGTCTTGCGAGAACGCGTCGAGAGGTCACGAGCTCCCTCGCCGGAAGGCTGTTGTGACCGATGGCGAGCACCTCTGTGGCGGTGCTTCGCCGCTCTCCGTCGCGAGGAGAGGCTCGTCGTGAACCACCACGTTGGTGGGGCACGCGTCGAGCAGCGTGGTGTCGGTCGACCAGCATCGGGTCGGTGGAGCCCTACGGACTCCAGGTCAGCCAGCGGGCTCGCCCGGCGGCGTGGAGCTGCTCGTGGAGGCCCGCGAGGAGGCTTTCGGGGCCGTCCGTTACTGCGTCGGATGCAGGCTCGTCGGAGGCGAACCTCGCCGACAAGTTCGGCGAGCAGCTCGCCCGCAGAAGCGACCTCAGCGCCATGCGGTAGCGTCGCGCAGAACTCCGTCTGGCATCTTCGGGCTGGCTGCGCTTCGCCGAGGAGGAAGAGGTTCCCGTCTAGAGCAGGTCTCCGTCTGACGGTGCACTGGCCCCATGGTGGGCGCCAAATGTCGGGGTTGGGTGCGACATATGCCAAAGGATGGATTATCATGGAGGAGAGTAGAACATCGCGGTGCTGGAAGCGGGATGGCGAAGACATGCACGCCGAATCTTACCCAGCTTGAGGGCTCTCAGGAGATAACACCCTCTTTGCTGCTCTGCGGGGTCTCCGCATGATCACTATGGCAAAGTGAGTACAAGATGCTCCTTGAGCTGTTCGGGGTGAAGAAGGAGAAGGGCACGGCTAGCTCTTCTCTTCCCACTATGTGTGTGTCTAAAACTACTAGGTTCCAACCCTTTGCATGGGTGCCCCGGGGGGTTTATATAGGCCTACCCCCCGGGGGTACAATGGTAATCCAGCTGGGCGCGGGTCCCAGCCGTCAGTCTCTCAAGTTACCGTCTTCCCCGCCGACTTCTGGGGCCCACCGACTAGTGGGCCCCTTATGATCCACATGGGGCCGACAGCCCTCGTCCACTTGTGGCGGGTCTTGCCGACTGCAAGTTCTGTAGCAGCGCTTCTAATGTGTGAGCTTGGTCGTGGGGGCATGTATGATGCCGCCGCCGGTGGCGATCACTATTGCCATTCCTGTCTTGTCAGTTAATGGCGCTTGGAGCCCGTGGGAGGACAGGCCGACTCTCGGAGGCCGACTCCAGTGAGTCCGTCTTTAGGCGCTCTCGCCGTCTTCGCACTCCGCCGACAAAGTAGGTCCCGCCGTCTTGGTCGTATAGACAGGCCATCGTGGGTACAGGAATCTGCCCACAGGGCTGGCGTCGAGGCAGTGTGGCTACAAGTGCTGCGTCGGACGGAGATCTCCGTCGATCTGGCGCCTTGTGGCCATGCACGCCCTTCTCGAGCGGGGGGACCCGGCCAGGCGGCTTTATCCCATCCGCTCGTGAGTCGCTCATGCGGTGAGTGGATGGAGTCATGAACCGACTCTATGGCGGCTTCATTGGAGGTCGCTGGCTTGGAGTCGGCTTGTCCCGAGGCCGTCTCGGGACTCGGCCTAGAGGCGATCGGCGACTACATTGCCGACTCTCTGGCGGCTCTTCATCTTGGGGTCTTGAGGCGCGCGATGCCTCGATGTTTTGAAAGGTCTAGGGGTTCGGGTCTGCCTACCCGTGGCCCATTACTCCGACAATGCTTAAAGAAGTTATTTTCCCGATGTTTGGAGTCCCGGTGGTTCACACTTTATTCATGGCGCTTTCCGTAAATTTCTTGCTAAGTATGATGTTAACCATAGAATTGCATCTCCATATCATCCTCGGTCTAGTGGTCAAGTAGAATTGACTAACCGGGAAATAAAGTTGATTTTGCAAAAGACTGTTAATAGATCTAGAAAGAATTGGTCTAAGAAAATTGATGATGCATTATGGGCTTATAGAACTGCTTATAAGAACCCTATGGGTATGTCTCCGTATAAAATGGTTTATGGAAAAGCATGTCACTTACCTCTTGAACTAGAACATAAATCTTATTGGGCAATCAAAGAGATCAACTATGATTTCAAACTTGCCGGTGAGAATAGGTTATTTGACATCAGCTCACTTGATGAATGGAGAACCCAAGCCTACGAGAATGCCAAGTTGTTTAAGGAGGAAGTTAAAATATGGCATGATAAAAGGATACAAAAGCGTGAGTTTAACGTAGGTGACCATGTTTTGCTATACAACTCTCGTTTAAGATTTTTTTTGTAGGAAAACTTCTCTCTAAATGGGAAGGTCCTTACATTATCGAGGAAGTTTATCGTTCCGGTGCCTTCAAAATCAACAACGCCGAGGGCACCAACCCGAAGGTGGTAAATGGACAAAGAATCAAACATTATATCTCAGGTACTCCCATAAATGTTGAAACCAATATTATTGATACCATAACACCGGAGGAGTACATAAGGGATATCTACCAGAACGTTTCAGACTCCGAAAAGGAATAGATATGTGGTACGGTAGGTAAACCGACTCCAAAATTTTTCCAAAAGCATTTTTTCTCCGTTTTGGAATATTTAAAAAATTAGGAAAATAAAAAGTTGTCTGAGAAGCGAACGAGGAGGCGACAAGCCCTAGGGGCGCGCCCTACCCCCTGGGAACGCCTCGCTAGCTTGTGGCCACCTCGTGTGCCCCTAGACTATGTTTTCTTATAGTATACACCTTCCGGTCGGTAAAAATGCATTATATAATCTCTCGAAGGTTTTGACCACCGTACCACGGCAAAATCCTCTGTTCTCATTTCGAGCTATTTTTCTGACAGATCTAGATCGCTATGACGTCCCCAAGCGCTCCGAAGGACAAGTTCTTCGAGAAGGTCATCAACCCCTACCTCGCGGAGGTGCTGGAACACCCTCAAACCATTGAGATGCGTGAGGGGGTGTTGCACATCCGCGATGTCCAGGGCCAAAGAGGACCGGAAGCATGGAGACGAGGCATGAAGTTTTGGAGCAGCAAGTCTTCCAGTGCCAAGGGGTGGTGGAACGCGGACTCAACTCCAATCACTCCATGATCACGGAATTTACCCGTGACCACAGGCTAGACGCCAAGAACATCGGTAAGGCCATCTTCAAGCTTCATGATAAAATCGAGCATATCCAAGCCCAGATCTATGACCTGCAAAACCAAAACTGTGGAATGAATACATATTTAAGAGGATGAGTTTGGTTGTAGATCTGAGGATCCCGGAGACTCGTTCGTCTTTTTACGATGGTGAGCCTATGCCTTGGAAGACGGAGGATAATATTCTTTCATCATCAACAACTCCATCATCACCACCTCCTAAGAAAGAGATCTAAATACATGGGTATGGGCACTCCCCTTGGCAACTGCCAAGCTTGGGGGTGGTGCCCTGGTATCGTATCACTGATACGTCTCCAATGTACCTATAATTTTTTATTGTTCCATGCTATTATATTATATGTTTTGGATGTTTTATATGCATTAATATGCTATTTTATATTATTTCTGGGACTAACCTATTAACCTAGAGCCCAGTGCCAGATTCAGTTTTTTCCTTGTTTTTGAGTTTCGTAGAAAAGGAATACCAAATGGAATAAAACCTTCGCGATGATTTTTCTTGGACCAGAAGACACCCAGGAGACTTGGAGTGCAACTCAGAAGAGCCACGAGGGGGCCACAAGGGTGGAGGGCACCCCCAGGGGGGGAGGGCATGCCCCCTACCTTGTGGGCCCCTCGGTGACCCCCTGACCTAGATCTTCCTCCTATATATTCACATATATTCCCAAACTTCCAGAAGCATCCACGAAAACACTTTTCCACCGCCGCAACCTTTTGTTCCCATGAGATACCATCTAGGGGCCTTTTTCGACATCCTGCCGTAGGGGGATTCGATCACGGAGGGCTTCTACATCAACTCTATTGCCCTTCCGATGAAGCATGAGTAGTTTACCTCAGACCGGGTCCATAGCTAGTAGCTAGATGGCTTCTTTTCTCTCTTTGATTCTCAATACCATGTTCTCCTCTTTGTTCTTTGAGATCTATCCGATGTAATCTTCTTTTGCAGTGTGATTGTCGAGATGCGATGAATTGTGGATTTATGATCAGCTTATCTATGAATATTATTTGAATCTTCTGTGGATTCTTTTATGCATGATTTGGTATCTTTGTAATTCTCTTCGAACTATCGGTTTGGTTTGGCCAACTAATTTGGTTTTTCTTGCAATGGGAGAAGTGCTTAGCTTTGGGTTCGATCTTGTGGTGTCCTTTCCCAGTGACAGTAGGGGTAGCAAGGCACGTATTGTAGTGTTGCCATCGAGGATAAAAAGATGGGGTTTACATCATATTGCTTGAGTTTATTCCTCTACATCATGTCATCTTACTTAATGTGTTACTCTGTTCTTCATGAACTTAATACTCTAGATGCAGGCAGGAGTTGGTCGATGTTTGGAGTAATAACCATTGCCTTAGATATCGTCATAACTTTGCGCTTTTCTATCAATTGCTCGACAGTAATTTGTTCACCACCGTATTATTTTCTATCTTGATAGAAGCCACTAGTGAAACCTATGGCCCCCGAGTCTATTTTCCATCATATAAGTTTCTAATCTACTATTTTCTATCATATAAGTTTCCGATCTAATATTTTCCATCATATTAGTTTCCGATCTACTATTTTGCAGTCTTTTATTTTCAGATCTATAAACCAAAAATACGAAAAATATTTACTTTATCTTTTGTTTAGTTTCATCTATCTCTATCAGATCTCACTTTTCCAAGTGACCGTGAAGGGATTGACAACCCCTTTATCGCGTTGGGTGCAAGTTGTTTGATTGTTTGTGCAGGTATTGGTGATTTGTGCGTTGTCTCCTACTGGATTGATACCTTGGTTCTCTAACTGAGGGACATACTTATCTCTACTTTGCTGCATCAACCTTTCCTCTTCAAGGGAAAAACCAACGCAAGCTCAAGAAGTAGCAATCACCATCACACCTTTACCTTTATCATTTTTCTTAGTTCGATCCTTTTGGTTATACCTTGATCTAGTAGAATACAAGTTTTCAGTATGATCTAGCTTTGAGTTTTGCTTTATGTTCCTTCTATGTAATCGAGTCCGTGAGCTATATAATAAAGATTAGTTTTGATTTGAGGGCTTTGCTTTCTTGCTATGATCTTGAGAAAAAGTAATAAAGAATAAAAGAAATAAAATGATTATATAATGATCTTATGGGAAGTGACAACTTCACATATAAGAAGTATGTCGCATGAAATTTGTTGAGAGTTGACAAACATAGTTTTGGTCATTTTTGCAATTAATAGGAAGTAATGAAGAAAGAGAGGTTTCACATATAAATATACTATCTTGGACATCTTCTATGATTGTGGGCACTCATTAAAATATTATATGCTAAAAGGTTGATGTTTGACAAGGAAGACAACATGTTGAACTTGCTTCTCACCCCATGCTAGGCAAATCTTTATATCCGAATAGAAGTTATATTGTTATGGATCCTCCAACATGTTGAACTTGCTTCTCACCCCATGCTAGCCAAATCTTTTGCACCAAGTAGAGATACTACTTGTGCATGCCTCCAAACTCCATAAACCCAGTTTTGGCATGAGAGTCCACCATTCCTACCTGATACGCCCGGTGTAGGCCGATCTTTCACGATTGGAGTGGGATCCCTCGAAGAACACGGGGAAGAACGGAGAGAAATCACACGGGGAAACACTCAAGAACAAGTCCAATCACACATCCACAAGACAATCAAACACACAAGATCCACAAGGTACATGAACAACACAGGGAAAGATACAAGGTAAAGTTCATCTCCATGAGGAGACCTTGAAGGGGTCCACCCGTGAGGGGGTCTTGATGATATCCCGCAGGATCTTCTCACATGGAGGTCTTGAACTCCATGGGAGTGATGGTCTCTCTCTCAAGAGTAGAGGAAGGTAGGAGCAAAGCTCACATACAAATGAGCTATCACTTTGCTAACCCTAGAAAGGAGGTGGAGGTGGTCTATTTATAGTCTAAGCCACGAAGGGAGTAAGTGGGAGAGGGATAGATGGCCAAAGGCCCGCGGCTGCGCACAGGTAGAGCGGTAATACCGGACCACGGGCGGTAGTACCGCTTAAGCGGTAGTACCTCTTGTACTGGGCGGTAGTACCAGACTTGTACCGCTCGATCACAGGAGTTTGTCGGGTTGCGCGACAGTAGAGTGGATGTTGGGCGGTAGTACCGCTTGTAGGAGGTAGTACCGCTCGTTCTGGATCTTCTTCTTCCTTCTCTCACGGATGGTGTAGTTGTACACTTGTGCTCTCACTCCTCCTCCTCGTCCATGGTGTTCCGATAATACCTATGTATGCACACGAGAGGAGTGTCAAGTAGTATACCATCCTCGAAGGGGTCAAGTGAATATGCGTAAAGGATATGATTCACCTTTGTGTATGTGAAGGAGATGTCGCACGTGTCACTTGCCGAACGGACTCTTGACATGGTGATGTCCGTAGGATTCTCCGCATCATCCCCTCCCCCTTGGGAAAGATCCGACCTCGGATCGAAAACCAAATCACCATGGGAAAGAGATGGCTTCACCGTGTAGAAGTGGACGTTCACCAAGTACTCATCATCTTTAAGCTCGCAATTTGCACTCTCCAATGTCGCACCGTCTAGTGATTCCTTCAAAACGAGCAAATACAACAAACGCTTGGAAAAACAAATTTGGTTAGCGTTAGTGCAAAACCAAGCATTCAAGTGGTGATTCGCCCAACAAGTGTTGTCATCATGCAAAGCATATGGTGTGACAAGGGATTGTGATATGGCATGTAAGCACATAAATTGAGCAAAATCAAGGATATCATGGGGACAAGTATGCAATTGTGAGGTAGAGATGCAAATATGTTTGACAAGAGAGTAAGCATCTACCTCAAGGTCATAGCAATCATGCATAAAGCGCTCGACAAATGGTCGATGGTAGGCGTAAGAATCATTCACAACGAAAATGAAGTGTCTAAACACATGGCTCAAGTGCAAGACAATCCAAGCATAACGTGCATAGGGTGTAGTGAAGGTAGTGTGGCACTCAACACAATAGAAATAGCAATTGTTCACCATGTTTGAGGCAATCAAGGCAAGCATGTAGCAATCAATGGGACATGGCATATGTGAAGTGATGACATTGGTGCAACCAAGAATATCATAGGGGCAAGCAATCCAAGCATTGGATGCAACACACAAGGCATATATATCATGATGCATGGGATGGTGAAAATGACAAGTTGAAGCAAGATGTCTAACATGTGTGCAATCAAGTGGTCCAAGATGACCAAGAAGTCTAATGGAGCAAGCAACACAAGTAGTATGATCCGTAATATCCAAGCTCATGGTTTAGGTTTCTCAAAAGAGAAGGATATCACCTTGAAAGCGTGTCCTTGTGCATCCTTCACAATGCAGAAGCACAAGAAAGTGCGATGTAGAAGCGTCGTGGTAGAAGGTGGTTCGCTCTCAAGAGCTCGAATGGTCAACTCATGTGACGTGGAAGTCGACACAAAGTACAAGTATCCTACAGATGCACACAACAAAACAAAGAGCGTATGCACATGGTAGATAAACACATCATCCATCATGATGGTTCTCTTCTCTTGCACATAACCATTAGAAGCACAAGTGCACGAATAATATGATGCAACAATGGCTATATTCATGGCGCTAGGAATATGGTGCAAAGAGGGAAGACAAACATGCTTCACGAGAAATACATCAAAATCTCCAAATATATGTGAGAATGATATGGGGGCAAACTCATTATCAAGACTAACGGCATAGTTGCACTCAATACATGGCAATCATCTAGCATGATAGAGGCAACATATGGAGATATATGAAAAGAAGCAATAACAATCATGTGATAAGCATGTAGATGGTTGTCATCAACCGCATGAAATAAGCAAGTATGAATCATCGGTGATGCAACATAAGCAAGCATATTAATCAAGTCGTGCAAACTAGTGGAGCTAAGATGCAACACACTAGAGGAAATCATGGCACTCATGTCATGTGAGCAAATAATAGACATAGGCAATGCACGTGACATATCGCAAGCACGGACACAAAGCAAGATCATAGTATCATCATAGGAATGGGTCATAGATGGAGCATGGAAATAACAAGTGATATCTCCACCAAGCTTGCAAATACACATACAAGTAGTAGAATCAATCATCATGTGTAATGAAAATCATGGGTCACAAATGCATGGCAAAGGCATAGGAATGAGCATATCATGCAAAGTGAACATGGAAAGATGGGCATAGAATATGTAATGGACAATAACCCATAGCCAAGTGAGGGCCATGTAGAAGAAATGCGCGAAGTCTTTGCGCGAAGAGAGCGGTGGGAAAGCCAATCCATGGGATCCCAAGTCATCATTGCTCTCTAGAGCTCGTTTTGTCAACTCATGGGATTTTGAGGTTGACAAGTAAGCATGGGTACCTACACAACAAATACACAAGCGAAAGAAATTGTGTGTGGGGGGTAAATGTACACATCATCCAGCATGATGTGTATGTGCATATGTGAGTTAGCACAAGATAAGCATCGCTCAAAGAAATTTGATGCATGGTATAAGAACATGTCATCCATCATGAAAGAATAGTTCTTGTGTATGACAGGATGGAGACACAAATCGAGAATGCAATTATATGGCACATCAATAGCATGTTTATTCATGGGAAACATATGGTGCGCACAAGTATTGGGGTCATGCAATGAATGGGATGAAGCAAAATCTCCTAAAATGTATGAGCAAACTATGGGGGTCTCCTCATGAGCAATATCGTAAACATCACATGGAAAAAATGGAAAACATCCAAAATAATGCATATCCGAAGCTAGGTGGTCATGGCATGGCATATGAGATAAATGATGTAAGGGGAGCATATCAATATCATCACAAGAAAAACAAATGCCAATAACCATGGGCTTGTCATCTATGCCATAAGTGCAAATTGGGTTTATTTTAATGGCATATGCATAGTTACTACTAAGAGATTGCAAATATGACATATGATTGATCTCATACATAGCATATGACAAGTCAAGCGGGTTGTCAAACATGACGTGACCTATAGAGTTTTCACAAGAAATCCTATGTAACATGGCATCACAACTAATATACTCCACATGAGAAGGATCATACTCATCATAAATGGGCAAATCATCACATTGGGAAATCATACTAACATGAAGCATGTCAATAGGGGGATCAACATCATGCAAGCAATCAATGTCAAGAATGTCCACTAGTGGGACTAGAGCATCACCTTCACCTATGTTACCTTGTTCATTCCACTCAAGTGGTGTAGGTGAGGTGGGAAAGACCAAATGGTGGTCATCTTCATCTTGATGGAACCATGTGGGGGGTGCATCATATTCCACCATGGCCATCGTCTTGTCCAAAGTAAGGACGAAGTCATCGCGAATTGGCGCGTCATCGTATATGGGACCTAGCACCAAATGAGAAGACACAATAGAGGTAGATGTTAAGTTGTTAGAAATCGAAATGGCCTCACATGCCCTATCAACTACCTCACTCTCTCTATGTGGTGGTTCACTCACTCCCTCAAAATAGGTGCACTCAATCTCATGTATGGTGGAGTCACTCATCTCACTCAAGTGGTGGGGGTTGTGGCTCTCCTCACATGGGAATTGGGGCAACTCGTCATATATGGGGCTAGTGGTGAAGTCACTCTCACTCTCAATATGGTGGCTAAAGTCACTCAACTCATCATACATCGTCGTGGTCCAAGGGAAAATCCCATGCTCAACCATCTCATCGCCGCCGCCATGGATGAAGGCCGAAGATGGCACATCATTACTCTCGCCTCCTAAGATGGAAGCATCATCCTTGCTCGTCACCACGTCACTTGCCTCCAAAGCTTGGTCCTTGATGATCTCCATAGTCGTACTCGTCGCCGCACCGTCTTGAATAAGATTCGAAGTAGACTCGGCATCATCAATGTCACAAAGAGGGATGGCAGTGAAGTCAATCTTGGGAGCATCGTCTTGAAGCTCGTCGGGCTTGGACATCTTGGTGGTACTATCCTCATGCTCGCCTTCTTGGGGCTTGGTCTTCGAGAAATGTGCTTGGGTTGGAGAAGCCTTGGCCTTCATGAGTTCTTGTTCCGCCTTGAGAGCACCAATGTAGTAGTCGTCGAGGGACTTGTGGTTCTCGAGGAAGAGAGTCTTGGAGATGTCGTTCTGCAATCCCATCATGAAGTGGAACTTCATCGACATGGGGTCGTCCATGCCGGCTCATCGCAAGGCAATCTTCATCTCCTTGAAGTACGCATCGATGGACTTGGATCCTTGGGTGGTATTCTCGAATTGGCGTAGAAGTTGTTCCGTGTAGGTTGGAGGCACGAACTCTCACCGCATAGCTCTCTTCGTCTTGGGCCAACTCATGTCGTAGCTCTCCGAAGGTGTGTGAAGCCACCATGTCGACGCATAGTCGTGGAAGTTTCTTGAGGGGCACTTCACTTGATCTTCGGGAGGAACTTGATGTAGCTTGAGGTAGTCGTCCATGAGGCGCTCCCACTCGAGATACTCCTCGGGTTCTTGAGTCCCATAGTAAGGAATCGCGTGGTCGATGTCGACATCGTAGTAGCTCGTGGAAGTCACGAACTTGAGCTTGGGGAGCTTCCCTTGAGTGTAGCTTTGAGGTTCTTGTTGGCGAAGATGTCGTATGTCCGTAGGCGAAGATGCCTTGAAGTCGCTTGGCGAAGATGCCAAGGGAGATGGTGAAGTCGTTGAGCGGTTTTTGGTGTTGGGCTCTTGACCTTCACGTTCTTGTTGGTGATGGTGTCGATGCTGATGTGATCTTTCCGAAGATGGTAGCTCGGAAGCATGTGTACTTGAGCGTCTTCTCGAAGATGAGGAAGATCTCTTGTAGGACTTGATGAGGGCTTTGATCTCCTCCATTTGAGCATGCATCTTGGCATCGTTGGAGTTGCTCGTGGCATCGAACTTGTCGTTGTTGTTGTAGACCGAAGGTGAAATGCCTTGCCTATCCGTCACAAGACTCGAGTAGAGGTGAGTAGGAAATGAGATAAACAATACCAAGTTACCTTTTCCCAAAGTTGAGGATGTATCACGTTTCACTCAATATGAGATGAAATAATAGTGGAATTGGTACCGGACTTGTTCACTCACACCTATCAAGTAAAGCTTATGGAGTAGCTCGGTGAGGATAGCGGCACACAAATTTAATGCAAAATGTTAGCAAGAGTCAATAATGTGGAAAGAGATTCACAAATTCGCAAGTGAAACAAGTAGACCCATAGCAATATGGCACAACTAAACGCACACACGGATAGATAAAAGGGGTTGTGCAACCAAGGAATGAGCACCAAATGTGGAGTCCACGAAAAACGCTCGTGTTGCACAACTCAAGAGAGACGCTAGCATGATTTCTCAATAGGCAGATACGACACTTGTGCACAACCTATAAGATGCAAAATGGATAAAATTTCTATCCCAAGTATGCTATATATGTATGGTTCCCGGTGTTTGATCCAAAATGATCAAGTATGATATACTATAATGCATTGTGATACGATGCTATGGCTCTTGCTCACAAGCTCGTTGCTCTTTCTCTTTTTCTTAAAAGCTTTATTCTTTTTTTTGAATAGCCACTATGCGCAATGCACAAACCAAGATAGCAATTGCGTATATGCGGGAACAATCTTGTGACACAAGAGATGATATGATTCCAATATGGTATGGTATGTATGCAATGGAAGGTATAGATCGATGATCACTAATGTGCACAAGTAATGTTGCCGGCAATGCTCAAATGGCTAGTCTCGATAGGCAAGTAACGCAAAATGGGCTAGGGGTAATCAATGCAATTGCAAGGAGAATGTACAATGATGTCGTCGAGATTACCGTCCGTGTCGATGATGAGAGGCGGTATTGTCGATGTCGACCCGTTCCTAAGTAGCCGAAACACCTTAGGAAATGGAAAAACCACAACTCAAAATCTTAAGGACAAAAGTGAAATGATGGTAGAGGAAAGCGGTGGTGGTTTTGCACTTGTCAATGCAGAAGTGGTGGTGGTGGTTGATGAACAAGCAACCGTCGCTAAGTAGCCGAAACACCTTAGGAGACTCAAATCACTACTCAAGCAACCACTAATGTTATATGGAATGAAATGGGTTAGGTTGCGGAAGTTTATGGTGGTATAGCGGATGATGTGGTGGTAGCCCTAGGCAAAGATTCCAAAGTTACAAACATTTTATGGAGTCAAAAGGTGTTGGAACCTATAAAGATGGAAGGGGTATGTCAATAGCTACTCAATGAGCTAAAGAACACGAAAATCGGACTACGGATGTGGAACTTATGGTCAAAACAGTGAAATTCGGAAAGATGAAACCGGGAGGGACGGTAGTACCGCTTGGGGGCAGTAGTACCGCTTGTAAGCGGTAGTACCGCTTGGGATGGGTGGTAGTTGTTGGGGAACGTAGTAATTTCAAAAATATTCCTACACACACGCAAGATCATGGTGATGCATAGCAACGAGAAGGGAGAGTGTTGTCTACGTACCCTCGTAGACCATAAGCGGAAGCGTTTATCAACGCGGTTGATGTAGTCGTACACCTTCACGGTCCGTCCTGATCAAGTACTGAACGTACGACACCTCCGCATTCAGCACATGTTTAGCTCGATGACGTCCTCGCCTTCTTGATCCAGCAAGACGGGCGAAGTAGTAGATGAGTTCCGCCAGCACGATGGCGTGGTGACGGTGTCGGTGAAGAACAATCTCCGCAGGGCTTCACCTATGCACTACAGAAACTACTACGGAGGATAAACTAGAGGGGACGGGGTTGCCGGTAGACGGCTTGGTGTTTCTTGATGTGTCTTTGGTACTAGCCCTGCCCCTCTATTTATATGTTGAGCCCCGGGGTCGAAACTTGGAGCAAAAGCCTCCTCAAAGTCAGTTTTGCCCGAAAGGCAATAGTCCCACTCGGACTCCAGGACCAAACGCCACAATCCTTGGCGTCTGGTCCAGACGCCATGGGCCTCAGCGTTTGGCCCAGGGCCAGACACCATGGGCCTCAACATTTGGCCCAGGGCCAGACACCAGGGTCTCTGGCGTTTGGCCCCCTGGCCTCCGCAAAACTCCTTTTGCACCGACCTAAAGCCTCGTGGGCTTCACCCCTTGGCCGAACGATATCATCATGTATATCAATCTTTACCTCCGGACCATTCCGGAGCTCCTCGTCATGTCCGTGATCTCATCAGGGACTCCGAACAACATTCGGTCACAATCATACATAACTCATATAATACTATATCGTCAACGAACTTTAAGCGTGCGGACCCTACGGGTTCGAGAACTATGTAGACATGACCGAGACACCTCTCTGGTCAATAACCAATAGCGGAACCTGGATGCCCATATTGCCTCCTACATGTTCTACGAAGATCTTTATCGGTCGAACCGCATAACAACATACGTTGTTCCCTTTGTCATCGGTATGTTACTTGCCCGAGATTTGATCGTCGGTATCACTATACCTAGTTCAATCTCGTTACCGGCAAGTCTCTTTACTCTTTCCGTAATGCATCATCCCATAACTAACTCATTAGTCACATTGCTTGCAAGGCTTATAGTGATGTGCATTACCGAGAGGGCCTAGAGATACCTCTCCGATACACGGAGTGAAAAATCCCAATCTTGATCTATGACAAGCCAACAAACACCTTCGGAGACACCTGTAGAGCATCTTTATAATCACCCAGTTACGTTGTGATGTTTGATAACACACAAGGTGTTCCTCCGGTATTCGGGAGTTACATAATCTCATAGTCGGAGGAATATGTATAAGTCATGAAGAAAGCAATAGCAATAAAAATTAACGATCATCATGCTAAGCTAACGGATGGGTCTTGTCCATCACATCATTCTATTAATGATGTCATCCCGTTCATCAAATGACAACACATTTCTATGGCTAGGAAACTTAACCATCTTTAATTAACGAGCTAGTCAAGTAGAGGCATACTAGGGACACTCTGTTTGTCTATGTATTCACACATGTACTAAGTTTCTGGTTAATACAATTCTAGCATGAATAATAAACATTTATCATGAAATAAGGAAATAAATAATAACTTTATTATTGCCTCTAGGGCATATTTCCTTCAGTCTACCACTTGCACTAGAGTCAATAATCTAGATCACATCGCCATGTGATTTAACACCAATAGTTCACATCACCATGTGATTAGTTCACGTCGCCATGTGACTAATGCCCAAAGGGTTTTACTAGAGTCAATAATCTAGTTCACGTCGCTATGTGATTAACACCCAAAGAGTACTGAGGTGTGATCATGTTTTGCTTGTGAGAGAAGCTTAGTCAATGGGTTTGTCACATACAGAGCCGTATGTATTTTGCAAATTTTCTATGTCTACAATGCTCTGCATGGAGCTACTCTAGCTAATTGCTCCCACTTTAAATATGTATCCAGATTGAGACTCAGGGTCATCCGGATCGGTGTAAAAGCTCGCATCGGTGTAACTCTTTACGACAAACTCTTTATCACCTCCATAACCAAGAAATATCTCCTCAGTCTTCTAAGGATAATTTTCGACCAATGTCCAGCGAGATCACTATTGTACTCCCTTGCAAAACTCAAGGCAGAGTATACAATAGGTCTGGTACACAGCATGGCATACTTTATAGAACCTATGGCTGAGGCATAGGGAATGACTTTCATTCTCTCTCTATCTTCTGACGTGGTCGGGCTTTGAGTCTTACTCAACTTCACACCTTGCAACACAGGCAATAACTCCTTTTTAACTGTTCCATTTTGAACTACTTCAAAAACTTGTCAAGGTATGTTCTCATTGAAAAAACTTATCAAGCGTCTTGATCTATCTCTATAGATCTTGATGCTAAATATGTAAGCAGCTTCACTGTCGGGGAAGCTGATCCACGAAAACCTATGGGGCCGGCGGACCGGGCCCCTTTCGGTTCGGCGAGGGGCAGAGATCGCACGAAGAGCGGATCGAGGCGAAGCACACGAGCAGTTTACCCAGCTTCGGAGCTCTCCGGAGAGATAATACTCCTACTGCTGCATGTCTGAGTATATTGTGTTCTTGCTCGGGAGCGCTGAGTGCTACAATACCCACTAGCTGCTAACGAGACCGAGCGTGAGTGATTTCGACCCACCCCCCCTATGTTGCGCATGGGCCTCCTTTTATATGTCCAAGGGGTCTCTGACAGGTGGCAACGTAAACAAGGGTAAAAAGGGAAAATGAGTTGCGGTTGGTACAGCTACCTGTACAGTGTATCATACCTAACCCTGACGGTAGGGGACAAAGGCATTAAATGCCCGTCTATGTCGCCCAAACAGTGCAAGCAAGGACCGTCAGGGGTGCCACCGCTTGCCACGATGGCAATCTTGTCAGCGTCGCTTGCCACCGCGCTCCGCTGGCCGCACAGCCTCTTGCCACGCGCGCTTGGAGAGGTCCCAGGGCGACACGTTGGTGGATGTGCTGGAGCGCAGGTACAGATTGGTAGTTTACCACGGCAAGCGCCTTGCCATGTCGTTGTCTTGTCGCGTCCGGAAGCTTGTCGCCACCGGCCTTGCCGGACGTGTGGCGGCGTCATGCAAGTTCCTTGAGATGCCTTGGTTGGATTTCGGCAAGCTCCTCTTGCCGGGGCCTTGTCTCCTTGGCTTAAATACTTTGTTCTTGAATGGCTCCAAAGGAACCACGGAGGACCTTGGCGGTCACCCGACAAGCCTTGCCGCTGGAGGTCTGTGAACTGCCCGTGCACGAAGTTCGGGATACTAGGGTACCCTACTCTAGTACACCGGCAGAGCCTCGGATCGGGCCACACACGGCCGAAGCGCTGTTGGGCCAGGCCCAAAACAGGCACGGCACGCGGCCCGGGTTACGCCGTAACTCACTCCGGACCCACCACGCCCTCCACGAACGGCGTCGCCAACCTCCCTCTTTATATGCAGGGGAAACAGGGGCAGTTCGCCCACCTCGCCGATTGCTTGTCCAATCTCGAAAACCTCCACCGCTCCCCCCTCTTCTTCCCAAAGCTGAAAAGAGAGCAGCGCTCCGCCCTCCATCGCCACCAGCATCACCAACGCCATCGATATCCCCCACCACCTCCGCCACGGCTCCGAAAGCCGACAAGGGGAAGGTCGTGAAGTCGGCTGAGGCGCAGCGCTCGCTGGCGCGCGAAAGGAGCGGCAATCTTCCCCTCGCCTTGCTGAAGGATCCGAGGGAGTACTACTACCTCTTCAGTCGACGGAGACGCGGCGCATCCGCGCACGAAGGTACTCCCAGCTGCCACTTTGAACTGGCTCCAATGGATACCCTTTCTTCGCTGTTCTTATCGCGGGCTCTGCCCGCTTTTCTCTGAATTTTCTCGTGACATCATGAACACCTACGGTTCCACCTCCTTGACTTCACCCCCAATGCCGTTCTGACCATGGCAATTTTCGCACATCTCTACGAAAACTTTGTCGGAGTCTATCCCAACGTAGCTCTTTTCCGCCACTTCTTTATGCCTCGAGTTGAGAGAGGGGAGCCTCTTGCCGGCAGAATCGCTTGGATCTCGAGGATTGGCAAGAAGGAAGCTTATCTGGAGGGAGAGCTCCACAGCAAGTGGGAGGAATGGAGGGCAGACTGGTGCTGGATTGTCGAGGAGAACCCGCAGCCATTTACCGCCCAGCGCCAAACCCCAATAGTGCGCGGCAATGATTGGAGCAGCGTGCCCCCGGAAGACGCTAGGCTGAAGATTGCCGTCACCCGGATCCTACGCCTTAGGCTTGCCGGGCTCACTATAGGCGCCGTTGGCGCAGACTTTCTTCGCCGCCAGACGCCCCCTGCGGAGAGAGGAGGAGACCCGCTGGGAGTTCGAACGCGGCAGATATCATGAGGCTGCGCCGGGCCTCAACTTCAACTTCACTGTCTTGGGAACTGACGCGATGCTCTTGGAACTATTCAAGCCCGATCCCGATCATCCCGAAATGTTCAGGTTGCCGAGGGCGTCGTTCGCTGTGCAACAATTCCTCGCCGACCGCATCCGTGTAATGATGACGCAGCGACTCGCATGGAATTGTCCCAACTTGGCAAGAGCCTGCAGATGACGTCGCGGGAGTTCTTTGACGGCCTGGTAGAAGTGCCGGTCCACCGATGAATGTAAGAGCCTCACCCGCGACACCACCGACGATGAGATGCAGCGACGCCACCCGGCTGGAAGAGGCGGCGGCAGGCCGCTGCCGGGCGAAGTTCGGATTCACCGTGGAGGAGGCAGAGGCAGCAGAGGCGGCAAGCCTTGTCGAGCGAGGGAGCTTGCCGGGCGAGGAAGAGCTGTCGGGCTGAAGCTGAGTCGAGCGAGCCCGTCGAGGGCGCCTCCTCCCCACCTTCAGACAACTTGCCGCAAGCGGAGCCCCAGCTCCACCAAGAAGGCGTCTCCGCAAGGCCGGGAAGTAGCGGGCGGCAGACGGGTCAACAGCCGCCGGCCACATGACGCGCTTCATCGCGGCAAGCACTGCTGCCGCTGGAGCACTCACGCTGTTGGGCAACCGGAGCGGGCCTTCCTGGTCCATCGCATCGCCCCGCCAAGCGGCCAAGGGAACCTACTCCTCCGCCTCATCGCACCGGAGGCGAGCCGGAATTCGATCTCTCCGCGCTCAGCTCCGACGAGGAAGAAGAAGAGTAAGATTCTTTGCTGTTCTTGTAGTTCTTCAATTTGTTGCTTTGTCTTGTATCTGATTTGTTTCACTCGAACCCATTCCTTTTCGTGACGCTGGCCCAGAGAGCGTCGAAGAGAGCCAAGGTCCCGTGATTGTCATCGAGGACGAACCCACATGACAATTGGAGGCGTGTCCGGACCCCTTGCCGGACCCGCAACCCTACCTCAAAGCAGCCCTCAGCCGCAGCCCCCATCGTAAGTATATGGTTTACTTCCCTCTTGTTAGGCGGCATGGGTGCTCTTTCTTTGCCGATATCATTGTTGGTTTGTGTAGGAGCAGAGCAGCCTCACCAGAGTGCCCCAAGCCGCCTCGACATGCCATCTGCTTTGACTACACCGCCAAGGAGGATCCTCGCAAGGGAGTGCTCTCCGGCAAGGGAGACTTCTCCGCAAGGACAGTTCTCCGCAAGGGATAGCACCAGCGACCCTCCGGTGGTTGAGACCACGGCTGCAGATCCTAGCATGTACTCCTCTCGCTTGAAAACTTCCCTTGGGTTCTTCTTCTTCGATTTTCTTTTGGATATTTGCTTGACTTTTCTTTCTTTTCGGTCGCCGATCCATCGCCACAGAGCCAATGGAGACCGAGGTCGCCGACGAGGAGGACGTGTGCGGTAATACTGATGACGCCGCTGTCACCGAAGAGGAAGCCGGCGCTGATGATCCTTGGCCGGCGGAGAGGCCGCCAAAGCTGCCGCCGCAGAAGCTCGCGAGGGTCCGGCGATCGACCGACGGCCCCGAGGCCGCAGGAGCGCCAGCGCTAGGCCGATCGCCGATCCCTCCGCCGCTGCCGCAGCTGTCAGTTCAAGAGCCCCAGCCCGACGCCTATTTGAAGGTCGGCGATGGCGTCTTCATCAAGCTCCCCAGGCGCCGAGCCTGTGGCGCCGGTCGAAGGAGAGACCTTTGATGAAGAGTTGCTCGCCTCCACTGGCCGACGCTGGTCGACACGCCGAAAGCAGCAGCAGCGGCGAGCCTGAGGAGGAGCAGCTGCTGAGGAAACTGTTGTCGCTCTACCGCACCCGACAAGCCAAGCTGGTGTCCCGAGAAGTGCTTGTCGCGAAGGCGGGAGCAGACATCGAGAAGCGCGCGGAGGAGCTCCGGGGCCTCAACCAGAAGCTCTCCGGTCCTCGCAAAGGAGCGGAGCAAATCGCCGAGGAGCACAAAGCCTTCCTCCTCGAGAAGGCTGAAGTTGAAGAGCAACAGCCGCTTGTCAGCCGAGAAGCTGCTGCCGTCAGAAGGCGAAGTTGGCGCAGCGAAAGGTTACCCTTGACAGCCACGAGGAGGATCTTGCCGCACGCGAGCAAACATTCGGCGGGGCTCTCAAGGAAGCAAAGGATGTTGCCGCAGCTGCCGACGCCGCCAAGAAGGAGCTGGAGACGAAGGTGGTGCATCTGGAGGCCAATCTCAAGGAGAGCGGCGAGGAGCTTGCTGCGCTCAAGCATGAGCGCGAGAAGGACGCCTACACCCTTGGCGAGCTGCAGGGTCGTCTCGCCGAGAGGAGCAAGGAGCTTAGCGCCGCCAAGGACTCCAATGCAGATCTTGAGTTGAAGCTGACCACCTTGACTCAGACGCTGGACGGCGCCAGGGAGCAGGAGGTGGCCTTGAAGGAGAAGATCAAGGACGACGAGGCGCTGCTGGCGAGTGCTGCCGCTGCCCAGAACACTTTTAGGGAGAATGTGGAGCACTGGACCGAGGGTCTCGTGGATGTTGCCGCAGCCATCGACAGGGAGCTGGCGCAGCTGGGGATGGAAGATCTCGAGTATTCCTTCGATGAGCACCTCCAACCCAGCGCCAAGCTCAGCTTGTTCTTCAAAGGCGTGGCGACGGCCCTCTAGTGACTCCGGGAAGAGATCCCAAAGCAGCTGGCCGATGAGTCGCGCCAGATCTGCGCGGGAGCTCTTCAAAAGGTGCTGATGAAGGTGGCCTTCCGCAACCAGTGCCTCAACCTCACCAACGCCCTCAAGACCTTGCCGAAGCTGATGTGGAAGCGCTCAAGACCCTTGTCGCACCCATTGTGGACAGGTGAGCGGATCAAGAGGGTTGAGGCGATCGCGAGATTAGGCCGCCTGTTTTCTCTTTTTTCTTGCCGCTGCTGGTCATGTTATGAGAACAATCTATTAGAGCTGCGACAAGCTATCTTGTAATATAACTCTATTTCGGTAGTGATTGCTATGTTATTTCCTTTACTTGATTCCTTCCTTTGTATGTTTTTGCCCTCACGCCGGGGAACTTGTCGCAAGCAGGCACCCTAGTCATGAATGGCGCTAAGTGCGGACGTCAAGAGCCTCTTTGGCGGTGCCGCACCGACAAGAAACCTTGTTGTAACTAGTCGCAGCTCACTTAAGTTGTTGAGCGGACTCGAAACAAAGTAAGGGCGCAACTAGCTACGAGTTGGTTCCTCCGCGCATGTGTTTTCCATACAAAGCGCGGTCTTTCGAGGAAGATAACTTCAAAAATTTAAAACTGATTGCTCAAATTTTAGCAACTTAGCTTTTACGTCGCTTGCTTCCGGTAAAGCTTAAACTTCCTCGAGTGGACGCTTGGTCCACACCATCATCTTCTCCTTTCCCCCCGGCAAACTTGTGGGCGAAGGAACCTTCCTTTCTTTGAGAAAGAGAAAGAAGAGAAAATAAAGATATGAAGCCTTATGGCTCGTTATTGCTTACGGGGTAGGTGCTGCACAAAGTGTCGATAACGATGCAAAAAAAAGTAGAAAGCATGAATTGACAAGATGTGCGGAGCACATGAGTTTTACTTATGCACGGGTCTGCATACCGGCTTTGTACAAAGGATTACATGCAACTTCGGCAAGACTTGTACAAAAGGTGGTTGCGGAACAGGTTCCAAGAACGCACCTACTGGGTAAAACTTACGAAGATGCCCAATTTTCCAGAGTTGCTCACCGAATGCCATCTTCGGTCTCAAAGCGGACAGCGCCAGGCCTAGTGACTCGTTTCACCCGTAAGGGCCTTCCCACTTCAGCGCCAACTTGTTGGAATTCTTGGCGGACTGAACGCGCCAAGAACAAGGTCGCCTTCCTCGAGACTTGGCATTAACTGCGGCTATGGTAGCGATGCAAAGCTTGCTGGTATCGAGCAGCTCGTCTGCCGCCCGAAGAGCGGTCCTCCTCAAGGAGCAAGTCGTCATCTTGTCGCAAGCTGCTCTTGCTCAAGCTCATCATAAGCGAGCACTCGAGGTGATCCGTATCTGAGTTCCGTGCGGAGAACGCCTCTGCTCCATAGACTAGAGCGAAGGTGTCCGCCGTTGGCTCGATTTGGCGTCGCTCGACGACCAAAGAACCACCGGCAGCTCCTCAATCCAGCTTCTTTCCACACTTGTGCATCCTGTCGAAAGTCCTAGCCTTGAGCCGCGCAAGCACTTCAAGATTCGCCTCTCCGCTTGACCGTTACTTCTCGGATGAGCAATGAAGCGAAGCGCACCTTGGCGCCAAGATCTTGGACATACCGCATGAAGGTGCGGCTCATGATTGTGTGCCGTTGTCGGTGATAATCCTGTTAGGGATTCCAAACGGCAAACAATCGACTGAAGAACTTGATCGCCGACCGTGGTTGTCACCTTCCTCATCGCTTCCACTTCCGGCCACTTTGTGAACTTGTCGATGGCAACGCATAAGTACTCAAAGCCCCGACAACTCGGGGAAGGGGCCGAGGATGTCGAGCCCCTGCACCAAAATGGCGGGACAAAGGGATCGTCCGGAGAGCTTGAGCTGGCTGGTGTATCTTCTTGGAATGGAACCGCACGCTTCACACTTGGTTACTTGTGCGATTGCATCCCGGAGGGCTGTTGGCCAAAAGAAACCTTGCGGAATGCTTTGGCAAGTGTTTTGGCGCCAATGTGGTGACCACATATGCCTCCATGTATCTTCGCCAACAGCTTTTGTCCGTCTTCCGGTGAATACACTTCAATTTCACGCCGTTGAGTCTTCTTCGCATAAAGTGTGTTGTCGACAAACTGGTACATACTTGACTATCGGGCTACTCTTTCCGCTTCTTCTTGCTCTTGGGAAGTTCTCCGTCTCAAGGAAATGGACGATTTCTTTGTGCCCATGCCGGAGCTTGCGGCTCGACAACAAGGACTAAAGGCACATCTCGCTGCGCGGAACATCCGCTTCACGGCGAGAACTCGCGGCTCACCGGAGCTTGACGTTCCCGGCAAGCTTGCCGGAGCAAAACTTGTCGAGCGCTCGCTTCAACGGAACAAACCCTAGGGCTTGCCGGAGCGCATCGCCTCAAAGATCCTTGGTGTTGATCTTGAGGACCTTCTTGGCGGCGGCTTCGGGAGCTCTGCCGGAAAATAGTCACCGAAATCAACTTCCTCTTCTTGCTTTGTCCAGCTTGATGGCGTTACAGATGGTTGAGTCGGTTTGAGCACAAAGATCCCTGGTTCCATTGTAACTTAAGTGCGGCACACTTGACAGCCATCCGCAATGTCGCTCGAGCTCTTGGAACATACTCCATCTCAGAGGCCGTCAAAGTGCTCTTCTAGCTTTCTCACTTCATCAACGTAAGCTTCCATCAACGGACTCGATAATTCTTGTTCACTTGGCGGACGACAAGTCGTGAGTCACCCCGACAATGAGCTTCTTGATCCCAAGGTCTGCTGCGATCCTAAGACCGCAAGCAAACCTTCATACTCTGCAGTATTGTTCGTTGCTTGCTCCTTGGGAAAGTGCATCCGACTACGACTTGAGGTGCTCTCCGTGGGTGCAACAAGTAGCACGCCCGCACCAGCGCTTTGCAGCGAGAAAGCACCATCAAAGTACATCAGCCACTCTTTGCTTGCTTCCTTGACGGGATGCTCGTTTCGAATTTCTTCATCTTGTGTTGGCGCCCATTCTGCTATGAACTCCGCCAATGCTCGCTTTGGATAGTTGAAGTGCTCTCAAACTTGAGGCCAAAGCTTGACAGCCCAAAGGCCCACTCGACAATCCCTGCCTATTGCTTCGGATTTTGCAAGATCCTCTTGACGGAAAAAGAGTGACGACTGTGATCTCATGTGCTTGGAAGTAATGGCGCAGCTTTCTTGAGGCCATGAGAAGGCGAAAAGCAATTTCTCGCACACCGTAGTACCTTGACCTAGCCCCCGCAGAAGGGAACTAACAAAGTAAACTGGCGCTGCACCATCCTTTTCGCATCTTCTCACACGCCTTGCACAGATCCATCCTTGCGGGACCAGAGCTTGCCGGTGAAGTCTCTTGCTTGTCGCTGGATGCATCTGCCGTGGTCTTTGGCTCATCATCCGCCTCCTCTCCGCTACTAACGCAGCACTAACCACTTGATTGGTGCCGCTATATATAGCAGCAACTTCTCTTGTGGCTTAGGTGCGACAAGTGTTGGAGTGGAGGACAGGTATCTCTTTAAGTCCTGCAGCGCAACCTCCGCTTCCAGAGTCCATCTCTTTGAAAAATGGCAGGGCGCGCTCAGCAGACCTAGAGATAAACCTGCTGAGAGCAGCTACGCAACCGGCAAATCTTCGTACATCCTTGACGCGCTTTGGTGCTTCAATCTTCTCAATGGCCTTGATCTTGTCGGGATTGGCTTCAATTCCCCGCTGAGACACGAAGAACCCGAGAAGCTTGCCGGAGGGAACTCCAAACACACACTTCTCGGGGTTGAGCTTGAGGTTGATCTTGCGCAGAGTTGCAAAGGTTTCGTCTAAATCTCGAATCAGAGTCGCCTTGTCCTTGCTCTTGACCACTATGTCATCCATGTAGGCTTCCACATTTCTGTGCATTTGCGTCTCAAAAGCGTCATGGACCACCCTTGCAAATGTTGAACCAGCATTCTTTAAACCAAAAGGCATCCGTACGAAACAGTATGTGCCACATGGGGTGATGAATGCGGTCTTCTCCTCATCCTCTTTCGCCATGAAGATCCGATGGTATCTCGAGTATGCATCAAGAAATGAAAGCAAGTCACATCCGCCGTGGAGTCAACAATCTGGTCGATACGCGGCAAGGGAAATGGGTCTTTGGGACAAGCTTTATTAACATCGGTAAATTCGATACAAAGCCTCCATTTCCGCTTGCCTTGCGCTGCGACTACGAGATTGGCCAACCACGTAGGATGGAGCACTCCTCGACAAGGCCTCGCTGCTTCCAATTTCTTGATTTCTTCGTGATAAATTCTTGGCGCCCACCGCTCGCTTCGACTTTCGCTTGATGGGCGCGCGATGAGGACAGACGGCAAGATGGTGCTCGATTACTTTCCGAAGGCCGGGGATGTCGACGGTTGCCATGCAAATACGTCGACGTTCGCCAGCAGGAAAGCAACGAAGCCGCCTTCCTATTTAGGGTCGAGAGTGGCACTGATGGTGAAGGTACTACCGGTGCCATCCTCCTTGGCGGACACCTTCTTGGTTTCGGTGGAGCTGCCATTGTCTTCTTACACTTGCCGGTGGAGCTCAATGGTGCTTCCTCGACGGTAGCGCAGCACCAAGAGGTGCGCTTGCCGGAGTGGGCATCGAACTCTTGCCGGACTTGGTCTTCTTCTTCGCCGGGAGCTTGGTGCAAGTGACTTGCGATCTGTTGCGGCTGCCGCTTCCGGTAGATCTTGTCGGCACGATAAGAGCATCCTTCTTGTCGCCAGGACAGAGATGCCACTTATCGGGCTGGTATCTTCAAAGATGTTGTATGCATAGTGAGAGGCCGCCATGAATTTGGCGAGTCTTTGGACGGCCAAGTATCCCATTGTAGGGCAATGGAAAGTCAAGCAACGCCAAAGTGACCTCTCGATTCGAAGTTCAACTCGCTGCCAAATTTCACCGCAACGTGATCTTTCCTTCGCTTGCTCCTTCCTGCATTGATTCCTTGAATGTGCGGTCTCTTCGAGCTCGCCATCGGGGATCCGGAGTTTTGGAGTACCACGGAGGAGATCAGGTTCAAGCCGCCCCGCCATCAACTAGCATCTTAGTGACCTTGAGGTTGCGGATAGTTGGTGAAACCAACATCGGCAAGCACCGATCGCGATTATGCGATCGGGGTGGTCCTCAATATCAAAGATGATAGGCGTCTTTGGACCATTTCGAGGCTTGCGTGACTCGACGGATGGTTACGCCGCATTGACTTCCGCATCCATCGCTTGAGCTGGCGGTGTGAAGTATGCAAAGAAGCACCGCCGTCAACGCACAAGACCTCTGTGACTTTCTCGAACTCCTGCTCATCGGTCTCGTCATCATCCATATCTTCATCGCCGCCGTCATCTTCATCCTTGTCGCGCGCTGGAAGTCTGTCTCCTTGCCGCGCTTGGCCTTGCCATGGCGTCCTCCCCCGCCGGACGTTTCTTCTTGGCTCCTCAAGACCTCCCTGGCCTTCTCCTTGTCGCGTCGTCTGTATTCAGCCTTTTGTTGCTCGACAAGCTGCTCGACCTTCTTGCAGCTCTGGAGGTCATGGCCCTTAGTGCGGTGGATCTTGCAAGATTGCTTGTTGGTGCCGTCCCCGCTTGTCGGCGATCGCCACACTCAGTAGTTGGCGCCGCGGCAATCTCCTTGCCGGAGCTACCAGCTTTGGCTTTCTTGGCGCCACCTCCGTTGCCGGACTGCTCAACGACTAGCACATCTTTGCCTTTCTTCTTCCTGTTGTTTCGCTGCCGGTTTTTCTTTGCAGGGGCAGCCTCCTCGCCATCGAGACCCGCTGCTTCAGATATCTCCGGGAGTCTCCTCCTTCCTCAAAGGCACGCACACTTGTCGGCCAGGCATACAGCTCACTGACGTCTCTGATCTTGCACATTGCCATCTCCTCCCGCATCCTGCGGTTGCGCACGTTATGATGGAACGCGCTGATTACCGTGGCAGGGTGGACATCTGGGATGTTGTGTTGTACATGGCTGAATCTCTGAATGTACTTGCATGGGGCTCTCCTTCCTTCAGGCGGCGGTGTGAAGGTCGCTCTCTTGGCCATGAGGCTTGTGGTCATCAAAAGGCACCGACAAACCGATGGCATAGATCTGTCCAGAGGATATGGAGTTATCCGGCAAGTGCATGAGCCAGAGATCGACATTGGGCTTGAGTACCAGCCGGGAAGTAGTTGGCCAGATCTTGTCGCCCCGCCCCGCAGCCGCACCGCGATGGTGTAGATGCCGAGGAACTCCGACGGGTGCGTCTTGCCGCCGTACTTCTCGCACGTCGGCGAAAGTCTTCGTCTTTGGGCCTTTGGACTTGCCGCAACTCACGAGTGAACGCAGGGCAACCTACCGCGTCGGCAAGTTGCTGGTTCCCCGGTGCATGCATGTCGACAGAGGGCCCGGTAGCGCTGGTCTGATTGACGCGCGCTTCTCTTGGCGCTCGGCGCGAAGTTCGGCGTCTTCTTCTTTTGTCGTTCGTGAAGAACTTGGCGCTGATCGCGACGAGCTCATGGATCCGATGATACGGTGGAGTCATTGTCGAGGTGGATCCGCGAGTCGGCGATCTTGGCCTTCGGGTGGAGAGTGCGGTGGTTGCACCCCACCGTTAAATCACCATCGGCTCGTGCCTGGTAGTCCTGCCGCGGCAGCGATGCACTCGGTTGCCGCGAGGTGTTGCCGTTGGCAAAGCCGATGAGACTCTGAATGGTGGCCCTCCATTCATCGACCTTGTCTGCCGTTGGAGGGTAATCCAGGAGCAGTTGAGCTCTCGCCAAAGCTTCTGCTGGAGTGGTGGGTGGCAGTGGCGAACGGCGCGAGGAGCGGGATATGCTCGGACTTCTAACTATGTTAGAAGGAGAAGTATCCCGTCCAGGCGACCGTGCCTCGCTTGTGCTAGCCTGTTGGCGTGCATGCTGGTCTTGAGCATCCCGAGATCCACCAGCTCGATCTTGGCCCAACGAACGTATGGCACTGCGAGTACCATGACGCTGTCGGTCCCGCGCCTCCTGAGATGGGCGCGGTGCATGTACGGACGCCGAGGTCAGCACAGCCTTGTCCTTGGACTTGGCAGCACCGTGGGCTCCCTCGTCGACGCCCGTTCTTCCGCCGGCGTCTACCCCACCACTCGTTTGCTCTGGTGGTGGTGGGTTCGACGTGGACGGAGCAGCTGCCGCCGAAGCCTTCTTCTTCGGTGGCATGTCGATGGAGAAGATGAAGATCTAGCTCGTGTGAACGCCGGATCAGGTTCACACAATCTCGACGCCCCCTACCTGGCGCGCCAAAGATGTCGGGGAAGCTGATCCACGAACACCTATGGGGCCGGCGGACCGGGCCCCTTTCGGTTCGGCGAGGGGCGGAGATCGCACGAAGAGCGGATCAAGGCGAAGCACACGAGCAGTTTACCCAGCTTCGGAGCTCTCCGGAGAGATAATACTCCTACTGCTGCATGTTTGAGTATATTGTGTTCTTGCTCGGGAGCGCTGAGTGCTACAGTACCCACTAGCTGCTAACGAGACCGAGCGTGAGTGATTTCAAACCCCCCCTACGTTGCGCATGGGCCTCCTTTTATATGTTCAAGGGGTCTCCGACAGGTGGCAACATAGACAAGGGTAAAAAGGGAAAATGAGTTGCGGTTGGTACAGCTACCTGTACAGTGTATCATACCTAACCCTGACGACAGGGGACAAAGGCATTAAATGCCCGTCTATGTCGCCCAAACAGTGCAAACAAGGACCGTCAGGGGTGCCACCGCTTGCCATGATGGCAATCTTGTCAGCGTCGCTTGCCACCGCGCTCACCGGCAAGACACCTCTTGCCACGCGGCGCTTGGAAAGGTCCCAGGGCGACACGTTGGTGGATGTGCTGGAGCGCAGGTACAGATTGGTAGTTTACCGTGGCAAGCGCCTTGCCGTGGTCGTTGTCTTGTCGCGTCCGGAAGCTTGTCGCCCACCGGGCCTTGCCGGGACGTGTGGCGCGTCGCGGCAAGTTCCTTGAGATGCCTTGGTTGGCCTTCCCGGCAAGCTCCTCTTGCCGGGGCCTTGTCTCCTTGGCTTAAATACTTTGTTCTTGAATGGCTCCAAAGGAACCACGGAGGACCTTGGTGGTCACCCGGCAAGCCTTGCAGCTGGTGTCAGAATCGCCCGGCACGAAGTTCGGGATACTAGGGTACCCCTACTCTAGTACACCGACATTCACCGAGGTCATTCTTTGAAAACTCCTTTCAAACAGTTCTTTATGCTTTCCAGAATATTCTACATCATTTCCGATCAACAATATGTCACTCACATATACTTATTAGAAAGGCTGTAGTGTTTCCACTCACTTTCTTGTAAATACTGGCTTCACCGCAAGTCTGTATAAAACTATATGCTTTGATCAATTTATCAAAGTGTATATTCCAACTCCGAGATACTTGCAGGAGTCCATTGATGGATCGCTGGAGCTTGCACATTTTGTTAGCACCTTTAGGATTGACAAAACCTTCTTGTTGCATCATATACAACTCTTCTTTAATAAATCCATTAAGGAATGCAGTTTTGTTATCCATTTGCCATATTTCATAAAATGCAGCAATTGCTAACATGATTCGGACAGACTTAAGCATCACTACGTGTGAGAAAATCTCATCGTAGTCAACACCTTGAACTTGTCGAAAACTTTTTGCGGCAATTTGAGCTTTGTAGATAGTAACACTACTGTCAGCGTCCGTCTTCCTCTTGAAGATCCATTTATTCTCAATGGCTTGCCGATCATCGGGCAAGTCAACCAAAGTCCACACTTTGTTCTCATACATGGATCCCATCTCAGATTTCATGGCCTCAAGCCATTTCACGGAATCTGGGCTTATCATCGCTTCTTCATACTTCTATAGGTTCCTCATGGTCAAGTAACATGACTTCCAGAACAGGATTACCGTACCACTCTGGTGTGGATCTTACTCTGGTTGACCTACGAGGTTCGGTAGTAACTTGATGTGAAGTATCATGATCATCATCATTAGCTTCCTCACTAATTGGTGTAGGAATCACTTGAACTGATTTCTGTGATGAACTACTTTCCAATAAGGGAGCAGGTACAATTACCTCATCAAGTTCTACTTTTCCTCCCACTCACTTCTTTGGAGAGAAACTCCTTCTCTAGAAAGGATCCATTCTTAGCGACAAAGATCTTGCCTTCGGATCTATGATAGAAGGTGTACCCAACATTTTCTTTTGGGTATCCTATGAAGACACATTTCTCCGATTTGGGTTCGAGCTTATCAGGTTGAAACTTTTTCACATAAGCATCGTAGCCCCAAACTTTGAGAAACGACAACTTTGGTTTCTTGCCAAACCACAGTTTATAAGGTGTCGTCTCAACGGATTTAGATGGTGCCCTATTGAACGTGAATACAGCCGTCTCTAAAGCATAACCCCAAAACGATAGCTGTAAATCAGTAAGAGACATCATAGATCGCACCATATCTAGTAAAGTACGATTACGACGTTCGGAAACACCATTACGCTGTGGTGTTCCGGGTGGCGTGAGTTGTGAAACTATTCCGCATTGTTTCAAATGAAGACCAAACTCGTAACTCAAATATTCTGCTCCATGATCTGATCGTAGAAACTTTATTTTCTTGTTACGATGATTTTCCACTTCACTCTGTAATTCTTTAAACTTTTCAAATGTTTCATACTTATGTTTCATCAAGAGATATACCCATATGTGCTCAAATCATCTGTGAAGGTGAGAAAATAACGGTACCCGCCGCGAGCCTCAACATTCATCGTACCACACACATCAGTATGTATGATTTCCAACAAATCTGTTGCTCGCTCCATTATTCCGGAGAACAGAGTTTTAGTCATCTTGCCCATGAGGCATGGTTCACAAGTACCAAGTGATTCATAATCAAGTGATTCCAAAAGTCCATCGAATGGAGTTTCTTCATGCGCTTTACACCAATATGACCTAAACCGGCAGTGCCACAAATAAGTTGCACTATCATTATTAACTTTGCATCTTTTGGCTTCAATATTATGAATATGTGTATCACTGTGATCGAGATCCAACATACCATTTTCATTGGGTGTATGAAGGTTGTATTCATGTAAACAGAACAACAATTATTCTCTAACTTAAATTAATAACCGTATTGCAATAAACATGATCAAATCATATTCATGCTCAACACAAACACCAAATAACATTTATTTAGGTTCAACACTAATCCCGAAAGTATAGGGAGTGTGCGATGATGGTCATATCAATCTTGGAACTACTTCCAACACACATCGTCACTTCACCCTTAACTAGTTTATGTTCATTCTGCAACTCCAGTTTTGAGTTACTACTATTAGCAACTGAACTAGTATCAAATACCGAGGGGTTGCTATAAACACTAGTAAAGTACATATCAATAACATGTATATCAAATATACCTTTGTTCACTTTGCCATCCTTCTTATCCGCTAAGTATCTAGGGGCAGTTCCACTTCAAAGGACCATTTCCTTTGCAGTAGAAGCACTCAGTTTCAGGCTTGAGTCTAGCTTTGGGTTTCTTCACGGGAGTGACAACTTGTTTGTCATTCTTTCTTGAAGTTCCCTTTCTATTCCTTTGCCCTTTTCTCGAAACTAGTGGACTTGTAAACCATCAACATTTGATGCTCTTTCTTTATTTCTACCTTCGCCGATTTCAGCATGACGAAGAGCTCGGGAATTACTTTCATCATCCCTTGCATATTATAGTTCATCACGAAGTTCTAGTAACTTGGTGATAGTGACTAGAGAACTTTGTCAATTACTATCTTATCTGGAAGATTAACTCCCACTTGATTCAAGTAGTTGTAGTACCCAGACAATCTGAGCACATGCTCATTGGTTGAGCTATTCTCCTCCATCTTGTAGGCAAAGTACTGTCAGAGGTCTCATACCTCTTGACACGGGCATGAGTCTGAAATACTAATTTCAACTCTTGAAACATCTTATATGCTCCATGATGTTCAAAACATTTTTGAAGTCCTGATTTTAAGTCATAAAGCATGGTGCACTAAAGTATCAAGTAGTCATCATACCGAGCTTTTGTCAAAACGTTCATAACGTCTGCATCTGCTCCTGCAATAGGTCTGTCACCTAGCAGTGCATCAAGGACATCATTCTTCTATGCAGCAATGAGGAAAATCCTCAGATCATGAACCAAGTCCGCATCATTGCTACTATCATATTTCAGCTTACTTTTCTCTAGGAACATATCAAAAATAAACGGGGAGCTACATCGCGAGCTATTAATCTACAACATAGTTATGCAAATACTATCAGGAATAAGTTCATGATAAATTAAGGTTCAATAATCATATTACTTAATAACTTCCACTTAGATAGACATCCCTCTAATCATCTAAGTGATCACGTTATCCATATCAACTAAACCATGTCCGATCATCACATGAGATGGAGTAGTTTTCAATGGTGAACATCACTATGTTGATCATATCTACTATATGATTCATGCTCGACCTTTCGGTCTCAGTGTTCCGAGGCCATATCTGCATATGCTAGGCTCGTCAAGTTTAACCCGAGTATTCTGCATGTGCAAAACTGGCTTGCACCCGTTTTATGTGAACGTAGAGCTTATCACACCCGATCATCACGTGGTGTCTCGGCACGACGAACTTTCGCAACGGTGCATACTCAGGGAAAACACTTGTACCTTGAAATTTAGTGAGAGATCACCTTATAATGCTACCGACTAACTAAGCAAAATAAGATGCATAAAGGATAAACATCACATGCAATCAATATAAGTGATATGATATGGCCATCATCATATTGTGCCTTTGATCTCCATCTCCAAAGCACCGTCATGGTCACCATCGTCACCGGCGCGACACCTTGATCTCCATCGTAGCATCGTTGTCGTCTCGCCAACTATTGCTTCTACGACTATCGCTACCGCTTAGTGATAAAGTAAAGCAATTACATGGCGATTGCATTTCATACAATAAAGCGACAACCTTATGGCTCCTGCCAGTTGCCGATAACTTTGTTACAAAACATGATCATCTCATACAATAAAATTTAGCATCATGTCTTGACCATATCACATCACAACATGCCCTGCAAAACACAAGTTAGACGTCCTCTACTTTGTTGTTGCAAGTTTTATGTGGCTGCTACGGGCTGAGCAAGAACCGTTCTTACCTATGCATCAAAACCACAATGATTTTTCATCAAGTATGTGTTGTTTTAACCTTCAACAAGGACCGGGCGTAGCCACACTCGATTCAACTAAAGTTGGAGAAACTAACACCCGCCAGCCACCTGTGTGTGAAGCACGTCGGTAGAACCAGTCTCGCATAAGCGTACGCGTAATGTCGGTCCGGGCCGCTTCATCCAACAATACCACCGAATCAAAGTATGACATGCTGGTAAGTAGTATGACTATTATCGCCCACAACTCACTTGTGTTCTACTCATGCATATAACATCTACGCATAAACCTGGCTCGGATGCCACTGTTGGGGAACGTAGTAATTTCAAAAAAATCCTACGCACACACAAGATCATGGTGATGCATAGCAACGAGAGGGGAGAGTGTTGTCTATGTACCCTCGTAGACCATAAGCGGAAGAGTTTATCAACGCGGTTGATGTAGTCGTACACCTTCACGATCCGTCCCGATCAAGTACCGAACGTATGGCACCTCCGCGTTCAGCACACGTTCAGCTCGATGATGTCCTTGCCTTCTTGATCCAGCAAGACGGACGAAGTAGTAGATGAGTTCCGGCAGCATGACGGCATGGTGACGGTGTCGGCTAAGAACAATCTCCGCAGGGCTTTGCCTAAGCACTACGGAAACTATGACGGAGGATAAACTAGAGGGGACGGGGTTGCCGGCAGACGGCCTGGTGTTTCTTGATGTGTCTTTGGTGCTAGCCATGCCCCTCTATTTATATGTTGAGCCCTGGGGTCGAAACTTGGAGCAAAAGCCTCCTCAAAGTCGGTTTTGCCCGAAAGGCAAGAGTCCCACTCAGACTCCAGGACCAAACGCCACAATCCTTGGCGTCTGGTCCAGACGCCATAGGCCTCGGCATCTGGCCCAGGGCCAGACGCTAGGGTCTCTGGCATTTGGCCCCCTGGCCTCCGCAAAATTAATTTTGCACTGATCTAAAGCCTCATGGGCTTCACCCCTTCGCCATACGATATCATCCTGTATATCAATCTTTACCTCCGGACCATTCCGGAGCTCCTCGTCATGCCCGTGATCTCATCCGGGACTCCGAACAACATTTGGTCACCAACATACATAACTCATATAATACTATATCGTCAACGAAGGTTAAGCGTGCGGACCCTACGGGTTCGAGAACTATATAGACATGACCGAGACACCTCTCTAGTCAATAACCAATAGCGGAACCTGGATGCCCATATTGGCTCCTACATATTATACGAAGATCTTTATTGGTCGAACCGCATAACAACATACGTTGTACCCTTTTTCATCGGTATGTTACTTGCCCGAGATTCGATCGTCGGTATCACTATACCTAGTTCAATCTCGTTAGCGGCAAGTCTCTTTACTCGTTCTGTAATGCATCATCCCGTAACTAACACATTAGTCACATTGCTTGCAAGGCTTATAGTGATGTGCATTACCGAGAGGTACCAGAGATACCTCTCCGATACACGGAGTGACAAATCCTAATGTTGATCTATGCCAACCCAACAAACACCTTCGGAGACACCTGTAGAGCATCTTTATAATCACCCAGTTATGTTGTGACGTTTAGCCGCTCATCCCTGGCGAATCCTACCCACATAGGAATGCGGAACAGATAACACACAAGGTGTTCCTCCGGTATTCGGAGTTGCGTAATCTCATAGTCAGAGAAATATGTATAAGTCATGAAGAAAGCAATAGCAATAAAACTTAACTGTCATTATGCTAAGTTAACGGATGGGTATTGTCCATCACATCATTCTCTTAATGATGCGATCCCATTCATCAAATGACAACACATTTCTATGGCTAGGAAACTTAACCATCTTTGATTAACGAGCTAGTCAAGTAGAGGCATACTAGGGACACTCTGTTTGTCTATGTATTCACACATGTACTAAGTTTCCGGTTAATACAATTCTAGCATGAATAATAAACATTTATCATGAAATAAGGAAATAAATAATAACTTTATTATTGCCTCTAGGGCATATTTCCTTTAGTAGTACCGCTCGTGTCGGGATTGTTCGCAAAATCTGGATCGGGGCAATTTTGGGCGAAAATGGATGATTTCGGGGGCAAAATTGGATGGATTTCGTGTATGGAAGGTGAGGAAACTTGGGGAGATGCTAGATCCACTCGAAACCAAGCAAATCCATGGATCAAAATCAACAAAACTTCATCAAAACCAACAAATCACAAAAACATTTGGGGCTATTTTTGGTGAGGATTTTCGAAATTGGGAAAGAACACAACAAAATTAGGCTGGAAAACAAAGAGGGGAGGCTCCAAATTCGTGATAAACCTAAGCTCTGATTCCAAATGATACGGGGCTAACCCGGTGTAGGCCGATCTTTCACGATTGGAGTGGGATCCCTCGAAGAACACGAAGAACACGGGGAAGAACGGAGAGAAATCACAAGGGGAAACACTCAATAACAAGTCCAATCACACATCCACTAGACAATCAAACACACAAGATCTACAAGGTACATGAACAACAAAGGGAAAGATACAAGGTAAAGTTCATCTCCATGAGGAGGACTTGAAGGGTTCCACCCGTGAGGGGCTCTTGATGATATCCCGCAGGATCTTCTCACACGAAGGTCTTGAACTCCATGGGAGTGGTGGTCTCTCTCTCTCAAGAGTAGAGGAAGGTAGGAGCAAAGCTCACATACAAATGAGCTATCACTTTGCTAACCCTAGAAAAGAGGTTGAGGTGGTCTATTTATAGTCTAAGCCACAAAGGGGTAAGTGGGAGAGGGATACATGGCCAAAGTCCCGCGGCTGCGCACAGGTAGAGCGGTAGTACCGGACCACGGGCGGTAGTACCGGACCACGGGCGGTAGTACCGCTTGTACTGGGTGGTAGTACCGGACTTGTATCTCTCGATCAGAGGAGTTTGTCGAGTTGCACGGCAGTAGAGCGGATGTTGGGCGGTAGTACCGCTTGTAGGCGGTAGTACCGCTTGTAGGCGGTAGTACTGCTCGTTCTCGATCTTCTTCTTCCTTCTCTCGCGGATGGTGTAGTTGTACACTTGTGCTCTCACTCCTCCTCCTCGTGCATGGTGTTCCGATCATACCTATGTATGCACACGAGAGGAGTGTCAAGTAGTATACCATCCTCTAAGGGGTCAAGTGAATACGCGTAAAGGAGGTTATTCACCTTTGTGTATGTGAATGGGATGTCGCACGTGTCGCTTGCCGAACGGACTCTTGACATGGTGATGTCCGTAGGATGCTCCGCATCACTACCTATGGATTGAGTAAGATCCCTCAAGTAAGTTGTCATCGGTGCAAGCAATAAAAATTGCTCTCTAAATATGTATGATCTTTTAGTGTCAAGGAAATAAGCTTTATACGAACTTGTGATATGGAAGAAATAAAAGTGACAGACTGCATAATGAAGTTCTTTATCATAAGCAGCAATATAAAGTGACGTTCTTTTGCATTAAGATTTTGTGCGCCCAACCATAAGCGCATGACAACCTCTGCTTCCCTCTGCGAAGGGCCTATCTTTTACTTTTACTTTCTACCTTCATGCAAGAGTCGTGGTGATCATCGCCTATTACTTTTTACACCTTTTCTTTTTGGAAAGCACTATATGTTGGGGAAGATCCAGATATCTATATATCCACTCGGTTGTAGATATTCATAAACTATTATTGTTGGCATTATCCTTGAGGTAAAAGTTTGGGAGGCGAAACTATAAGCCCCTATCTTTCTCTGTGTCCGATGGAAACTTTGATCTCATAAGTATCACGTGAGTGTTAGCAATTATAAAAGACTAAATGATAGTTGAGTATGTGAACTTGCTGAAAAGCTCTTACATTTACTCTTTCCGATATTATGATAAATTGCAATTGTTTCAATGACTGAGGTCATAGCTTGTTGGTTTTCAAGAAAGTTTCTGAATCATACTTTACCTTGTGAATGAATTGTTACTTTACCATAAGAAATTATATGACAATATATGTTGTTGTTCTAAAGATGATCATGATGCCCTCATGTCTGTATTTTATTTTATCGACACCTCTATCTCTAAACATGTGGACATGATTTTCGATTTTGGCTTTCGCTTGAGGACAAGCGAGGTCTAAGCTTGGGGGAGTTGATACATCCGTTTTGCATCATGCTTTTATATTGATATTTATTGCATTATAGGCTGTTATTACACATTATGGTACAATACTTAGGCCTTTTCTCTCTAATTTTACAAGGTTTACATAAAGAGGGAGAATGCCGACAATTGGAATTATGGACCGGAAGGGAGCAAATCTGAGAGACCTATTCTGCACAACTCCAAAAGTCCTAAAATTTTACGGAGAATTATTTTGGAATATATAAAAAATACTGGGCGAAGAAAATACCAAAGGGGACCCACCAGGTGGCCACAAGCCTAGGGGGCGCGCCCTACCCCCTAGGCGCGCCCCCGGGCTTGTGGGCCCCCTAGCAGGTCCCCGATGCCCATCCTCTGCTATATGGTGTCTTTTGACCTGAAAAAAAACTCATAAGGAAGCTTTCGGGACGAAGCGCTGCCGTCTCGAGGCGGAACCTGGGCAGAAGCAATCTAGGGCTCAGGTGGGGCTGATCTGCTGGGGAAACTCCCCCCCCCCCCGGAGGGGGAAATCGAAGCCACCGTCATCACCAACGATCCTCTCATCGAGAGGGGGTCAATCTCCATCAACATCTTCACCAGCACCATCTCCTCTCAAACCCTAGTTCATCTCTTGTATTCGATCTTTGTCTCGAAACCTCATATTGGTACCTTTGCGTTGCCAGTAGTGTTGATTACTCCTTGTGGCTGATGCTAGTTGGTTTATTCAGTGGAAGATCATATGTTCAGATCGTTAATGATATTTAATACCCCTCTGATTATGAACATGAATATGCTTTGTGAGTAGTTACGTTTGTTCCTGAGGACATGGGTGAAGTCTTGTTATTAGTAATCATGTGAATTTGGTATTCGTTCGATATTTTGATGAGATGTATGTTGTCTTTCCTCTAATGGTGTTATGTGAACGTCGACTACATGACACTTCACCATTATTTGGGCCTAGGGGAAGCCAATGGGAAGTAATAATTAGATGATGGGTTGCTAGAGTGACAGAAGCTTAAACCCTAGTTTATGCATTGCTTCATAAGGGGCTGATTTGGATCCACACGTTTTATGGTATGGTTAGTTTATCTTAAATCTTGTCTCGTAGTTGCGGATGCTTGTGAGAGAGGTTAATCATAAGTGGGAGGCTTGTCCAAGTAAGCACATCACCCAAGCACCGGTCCACCCACATATCAAATTATCAAAGTAACGAATGCGAATCATATGAGCATGATGAAAACTAACTTGACAGTAATTCCCATGTGTCCTCGGGAGCGCTTTGCTTTATATAAGAGTTTGTCCAGGCTTATCCTTTGAATCAAAAAGGATTGGGCCACCTTGCTGCACCTTTGTTATACTTGTTACTTGTTACCCGTTACGAATTATTTTATCACTAAACTATCTGTTACCGATAATTTCAATGCTTGCAGAGAATACCTTACTGAAAACATCTTGTCATTTCCTTCTGCTCCTCGTTGGGTTCGGCACTCTTACTTATCGAAAGGACTACGATAGATCCCCTATACTTGTGGGTCATCAGGTAACACACACCATGATTCCCTAGCCGTGTGCAGCGCCCCTCTCCCTCTAGTTCAAACTCGGTCATATTTTGAAAACCGCTTGTCATTTCTAGAGTGAAAATAAAGACATTACATATTTTCTTTAAATAGCAAGCAATATTGTGGAATTTTTGTTAAAGAAACTGCTAAGATAATTTTCACAAAACATCTTTTTTAAGAAACATCTTAACAAAATAAAGAAAGAAATAAAGGGATACCACCGAACATGCTTACACCTCGGTACACATGATGCAGACAAGACATCATCACAATTAATAAACATTGTCCAAAACTACCCCAACTAACCTGGATAGGCCAACATCACATCCAACAGCAGAAAAAACATCCCAATGTTTAACCAAAATAACTGGTTAAAGGGTACTCCTTCCAAAAGTCACTCCAACATCCTCTTGCAAAGATATGTCGCACTTTATGTGCAACACTTGTCACAAACCGAGAGTTTTGTACTTTTTTCATAGTATCTTTTTCAAATTTTTTATCTCATGAACAATGCGCGTCCAAACCACGAATAGGTTTCACTGTAGCCTTTCTCGCATCAAAATCTTTGAAACTAGATCCCATGCTAATTGGTTTGAATGATGTTTTATCACAAAAACTCGGAAACAAACCCACAAAAAGGGGAAAATTGAACACACAATTTGTGCTTCACGAGGAAGCACAACTTTGCTTTACGCGATGCACAATTGTGCTTTTTTTACTTTTCAGGAAGCCCGGCTGTGTTTCAACATGAAACATAACTGTACTTTTCACTTTTCGAGAAGCACAAATGTGCTTCAACATGAAATACAACTGTGCTTTTCACTTTTTTGGGAAGGATAGCTATGCTTCACCATGAAACATAACATTCCTTTTTTTACTTTCGAGAAGCACAATTGTGCTCTTTCACATTGTGTGCTTCACGAGAGGAAAAAATGATTTATTTTCAAGTAAATCTATAAAAAACCAAGCAAAATCTACCACACAAAAAAACCCTAAAAATTACCCAAAGACGTGTGCAGAAAAACATGTGCTCCAGCGGGGTAGACCCACCATTCGACACATGGCGGTCGCTGGGCGCACCACGCCCCCGCCCTCCATTCGTAGCCCCTTCTAGGGGTGCCGTCCACTACTTATTTGCACATAGTTTTAACACCAATTTTTTATCAGAGCGAGCTAAACAATGCGTAAAGATCAAGGGTTGTTCATAAGAAGGAAAACAAAACGCCTCCAGAAAAGAAGCTTCTAGAGATCATACCTCTTCATTAAGCTTCCAGGTGCCTCCTCAAAGGATCCCAACAATGAAATCTGGCATACACTTCCTCCAACGCCACCTTGATCTTTATGCAAGCTTCCTTCATTCTTATTTGACATGCTTCTCTTTGTAGGATGCCCCAACTAGTAATGTGAAAAATCAAAACAAGCTAAAAGTCACAACACCTGGATCTTTAGGGAACTACTTCTTTTCAAAACAAGTTTTGATTCTAAAAAGTCTAGCAAATACAACCCCCATATTACCAACAAAGCCGTCAAATTCCAAGGAAAGATTAGAGCCCACTCCCCAACCAGATCATCAACATTGTCTGGGGGTCTGATAAAGTTAAAGGTTCGCATCATAATTTGATAAACCAACTTGGCGAAACTACACTTGAAGAACAAGTGTTCAATGCTTTCCTTGCCCTCAGAAGTGGCACCATCATTACTAGTCCACCCACTACTTGGGAAATGCTTATCGATAGGACATCAGTAGTAGCGCTAGACAATAACAAGCACTGCTGCTAATTAGTAGTAGCGCTGGTCTCGGGCAGCGCTACAAGTGATGCCTTAGCAGTAGCGCTGCATATGAAAAGAGTGCTACTGATAAGTGGGACCCAACGAGCCCACCGACGCTAGCTGTAGTGAAGTGCGTCCCAAAATACAGCGCTACTGCTATGATTTTAGCAGTAGCGCTTGATTTGACAACACCGCTACTGCTAATGGGCCCCACTTAGTAGTAACGCTGCTCCTGACAAGCGCTACTACTTAGTACCATAGCAGTTGTGCCACCTTTTCACCCCCCCCCCTCTCCCCTCTCCCCCTCCCCCTCCTGCCCCCTTTTCCCTCTCCCCCTCCTTTCCCCTCTCCCGTCTCTAAGTTACATCTCCACCATTATTTCCCTTCTTCTCTCTTCCTTCTACCTCTCTTCTCTCCCCATTAATGCCCCCTCCACCATAATTCTCCTCCATAAATGGCCTCTTCTCTATCTACCTCTTTTATTTGGCTCTCCCTCCTTCCATACATATAGATCTAGCTAGCTCATCTCTCTTCGTCTCCATTAGTTAGCTAGAGTCTCTCCCCCCAACAACTAGATCTAGCTAGCTATTTATCCATCCACACTTTCGACCGTCCCTATAGGTAGCGAAGGCCTCACATTTAACCGTGCTTGATCTCTCTCGGGAGATAGGTGAGTAAAACATTGTGCATTTCAAGAATGGGAACATGTGTGTTTGCGATATGAAAGGATTTGTGCGAGTGACATGCCCCTGAGTTGCTTATGTTTTGCCGAGATGTCGATTTATTTCCGTTTCGGCGAATTTCGAGCAAACTCAATATGTCCTATTTTTAGGCAAGGTCATGCCAAATTTTTATATGACTTTGATGCATGCAACATTTTGTTTATACCCTTTTGCTTGTTATACCGTGCAGTCGGTCATGAAGGTGAGTGGAAAGAAAGTGGAGTGATACTTCTAATCCGTGGTGATGAACATGTATGCAAATAATCGGACTAGGATTAGATGTATAATCGGACTAGGATTAGATGTCTGTGGGCAAGATGCAAAGAAGGAGTCCTTTTGGACCCTTTTGTTCATGGCAGTTTGAAGGCGCACCTGCTGATGAATGGCTTCATGGATGGCTATACTCGGTGGATAAGTGAAGATGATGATGAGGACGTCCACATGGCATGTAATAATGACATGGGGCTAGATGAAGAGATGCCCGATCGACACGAAGAGGATGGCACCGGACATGGCGGCGGGGAAGAGTCCGAAAATGGCGGCAGCAGAGAAGATTCCGGACACGGCGAAGAAGAGTATGGACATGGCAGACAAGAGGTGGCGGACTACACGCCGCAGGCTTCGACGCTCTAAGTTCAGTCGTGCAGGACCCTCATGTTCGAGACCTCCTTCGCAAGAGTACGACTAGCGACAGAGCTGCTTCTGGAGAGGAGGCCAAGCTAGCACAACTTGAAGTAGACTCGAAGACTCCATTGTATGATGGTTGCGATCCTGAGGTGACCCGCTTGAGTTTCATGCTCAAACTTCTAAAGATGAAGGCCAAAAACAAATGGAAAGACAAAAGCCTAGATGAGCATTTGAAGTATCTACATAATAAAGTTCTTCCCGCGGGGAACCTGTGTCCTAGTAGTTTCGAGGAGGCCAAGAAAATCGTTCGCCCTCTTGATCTTCCGCACATTAGATACCATGGATGCATCAACGATTGCATCATTTATCGGGGGGGGGGGCATGTGGAAAAAACCATCTGTCCAGTGTGCAATGCTTCTCGATACAAGAAGGCAGGAAAGAAAGCTCCTCAGAAAGTTGTATGGTACTTTCCGATCACTCCCCATCTGCAACGGTATTTCGTAGATCCTAAGGAAGCAAAGCTCATGCGCTGGCACGCGGAGAGGAAGAAGCCCAACTATGGAGATGATCCAAAGCTGAGACACCTCGCAGATGCTAGCCAGTGGAGAGCATTCAACTTCGAATATGGATTTTTCGCAGAAGATGGAAGGAACTTCGTGCTTGGTGCGAGTACCAGTGGCATGAATCCATTTGGAAACTAGAACACCAACCACAGCACATGGCCCGTCTTTGTATGGATGTACAACCTCCTCCAATGGAAGTGCATGAAGACAAAGTTCATACACATGAGCATGCTGATTCAAGGTATGAAACAATCGGGAAATAATATTAACCTGTATATGGGGCTTCGGAAAGAGGAGCTAGACATGCTATGGAAAACACCGGCATGGACATGGGACACCAGCAAAGTAGAGTATTTCTATATGAGAGCCGCGCTGCTGACGACGGTGCACGACTATCTCGGTTACGGTACACCTCAGGCCAGGTGTGCCATGGGTACTGCGGATGCACGAGGTGCATGGGTGATACAACGCCTCAGCAGCTTACGTCAATGAAAGATGACGGGTCTGGGAAAATCGTGTACATGAGGCATCGTAGATGGCTCAAGTAGGATGACCCGTGGAGAAAACATGGAGATCTAATCAATGGTTTGGCTTAGCATCGAGGACCTCCATGTAAGAGGAGCGGCACCGAAATCAACGAGCTGTTAAACAATTGCGAACAGTGCCCTGCGCCGGGAAAGATGAAAAAGGCGCTGGAGCCGCTGCTGAAGGTATGGAAAACTAGGTCTGTTTTCTGGGACTTGGAGTATTGGTCCAATCATGACAAGCCTCATTGCCTTGATCAAATGCACATCACGAAGAATGTTCTCGATAGCTTGCTTGGCACACTGATGAACATGCCAGAGAAGACCAAGGATGGGCCAAAGGCAAGGAAAGACTTGGAAGATTTGGAGATAAGGAGAGATCTCCACATGCCGCCCCGTAAAAAGTCGACGAAGGAGATGGAGACGGAGAAGGAGGCGGAGGAAAGGGGCAGAGAAGTTAACAAGGAGGAGGAGAATTGTTGCCCCCTTCTTGCTTCACCTTAAGTGCGAAGGAGATCAATCAATTCATCAAGTGCCTTACGGGAGTCAAAGTCAGTTCCGGTTACTGTGGGAAGATAAGAAGATTCCTAGACACCAAGAAGAAAAGGGTCAGCGGGATAAAGTCTCATGACTGTCACGTGATGATGACGCAGATCCTCCTGGTTGGCATTAGAGGGATAATGACCGACCACGTCTGTGACACGCTTACTGGTCTCTGATGTCTACTACGCAACTTTATTCCTGTAGACTTGTGTTGGGCCTCCAAGCGCAGAGTTTTGTAGGACAATACCAATTTTCCCTCAAGTGGATGACCTAAGGTTTATCAATCCGTGGGAGGTGTAGGATGAAGATGGTCTCTCTCAAACAACCCTGCAACCAAATAACAAAAGGTCTCTTGTGTCCCCTACACACCAAATACAATGGCAAATTGTATAGGTGCACTAGTTCGGCGAAGAGATGGTGATACAAGTGTAGCAGTGATAGTAGGTATTGATTTTTGTAGTAGGAACAAAAAAAAAACAGCAAGGTAGAAAGTAACAAAAGTGAGCACAAACGGTGTTGCAATGCTTGAAAACAAGGCCTAGGGTCCATACTTTCGCTAGTGCAATCTCTCAACAATGCTAATCTAATCGGATCACATAACCATCCCTCAATGTGCAATGACGAATCACTCCAAAGTTTTTATCTAGTGGAGAACATGACACCGAATTGTTTGTAGGGTACGAAACCACCTCAAAGCTATTCTTTCCATTCGATCTATTCAAGAGTTCATACTAAAATAAAACAAAGCTATTCTTTCCGTTTGATTTATCCTAGAGTTCGTACTAAAATAACAACAAAGCAAATTCATATTCATAATACTCAGTCCAACACAAAGAACTTCAAAGAGTGCCCCAAGATTTCTACCGGAGAAACAAAGACAAGAACATGCATCAACCCCTATGCATAGATTACACCAATGTCTCCTCGGGAATCTGCGAGTTGAGTGCCAAAACATATATCAAGTGAATCAATATGATACCCCATTGTCACCACGAGTATTCAATTGCAAGACATATATCAAGTGTTCTCAAATCCATACAAGTATTCAATTCGATAACAATGAAATCTCAAAGGGAAAACTCAATTCATCACAACAAGATAGAGAGGGGAAAACACCATATGATCCGACTATATTAACAAATCCCGCGATACATCAAGACCGTGACATCTCAAGAACACGAGAGAGAGAGGGGGGGGAGAGAGAGAGAGAGAGAGAGAGAGAGAGATTAAACACATAGTTACTGGTACAAACCCTCAGCCCCGAGGTTGGACTACTCCCTCCTCATCATTGTGGCTGCCGGGATGATGAAGATGGCCACCGGTGATGATTTCCCCCTCCGGCGGAGTACCGGAATGGGGTCTTGATTGGTTTTCGATGGCTACAGAGCCTTGCGGCGGCGGAACTTCTCGTCTAGGGCTATTTCTGATGGTTTCTCTATTTATAGGATTCTGGGCGTCGGTTTCACGGTAAGATGGGCCTCGAGGTGAGCAGAACCGACCGGGGCACAGACGGCCCACCAGGCGCGCCCTGGTGGGTTGCCCTTCTCATGGCTCTTCTGACCCTCCCACAAAGCTTCAGGGGTCTCTTTTGTTCCAAAAAAAATCTTCAAAAAGTTTCGTCCAATTCCGAGAACTTTTATTTCTGCACAAAAAACAACACCACGATAGTTCTTCTGAAAACAGTGTCAGCCGGGTTAGTTCCATGCAAATCATACCAAAACCATATAAAATTGTTGTAAACATGGCATGAATACTTCGTAAATTATAGATACGTTCGAGACGTATCAACATCCCAAAGCTTAATTCCTACTCGTCATCGAGTAGGTAAATGATAAAAGAAATAATTTATGAAGTGTGAATGGTAGCAAAGTGCACAAGTTTGATCAATGACAATTTCAATCACTTTTCCTAGCATCATAACATCAATTCTTTTTTATAGAATTTCCCATGTTAAAGTAGCAACCAATTCACATGTGTCGGTGCAACAGACCCCTGGTATGTTGCCCAACTGTGCACTGGCACAAGATCAAGATTGAAGCACCAGCTGAAGACAGGGATTGAAGAACCAAGAGATTCGAAGAACGCACATGCAGCTCAGAGAGGCCAAGCTCAAGCCAGAAGAACGAGATATCCACTAGAAAAGGGCCTCCCTTGCCGAGCAGGCGAGCCCGGCAAGGGGCCTCGCGGGGGCTGAAACACCCCGCCAACCACTCAAGCACGACCCACGTCGTCTATCAGTGCGGTGTCAAGCCGCAAGGTGGTTAAGCGGCAGTCATTCGCCACATGGCAGTCATCTCCTACAGAAGCAACTCACAGATGACACCCGTTCTGCAACGTGTCAAGAAGACAGATGCGGAGCTGGCGAGATAACCCGGCAGGCCTTGCCGGGCAACCAGTGACGTGACACTAAGCGGCGCATTTAATGCACCATGTCAGCCCGAGAGTTAGGTATGATAGCACTGTTTGCTATCATATCAGTGGATAATGACCACTTTGCCACTGTGGTGACCCCTTAATCTATAAAAGGAGGCCCATGGCACACGTAGGAGGGGTTAGAGGGTTGGATAGTTGACAAACCCAAGCCACCATATGCGCGTAGCCCCGAGGCAGACCTTGCCGGGCAATTGTACTACACAGCACCACATCCATTCCACCATCAATCCATCAAAGCAGTAGTAGGTTCTTACGCCTCGCGGCGGCCCGAACCTGGGCAAATTGCTTGTGTGCTCCGATGTCTACTACTCAACCTTCTTGTAGACGATGTAGGGCCTCCAAGTGCAAAGGTTTGTAGGACAGTAGCAAATTTCCCTCAAGTGGATAATCTAGGTTTATCAATCCGTGGGAGGCGTAGGATGAAGATGGTCTCTCTCAAACAACCCTGCAACCAAATAGCAACGAGTCTCTTGTGTCCCCAACACACCCAATACAATGGTAAATTGTATAGGTGCATTAGTTCGGCGAAGTGATGGTGATACAAGTGCAATGTGGATGGTAGTTATAGGTTTTTGTAATCTGAAAAAAATATAGATACAACAAGGTAGCAAGTGGTAAAAGTGCACGTAAACGGTATTGCAATATTAGGAAACAAGGCCTAGGGTTCATACTTTCACTAGTGCAAGTTCTCTCAACAATAATAACATAGTTGGATCATATGACTATCCCTCAACATGCAACAAAGAGTCACTCCAAAGTCACTAATAGCGGAGAACAAACGAAGAGATTATGGTAGGGTACGAAACCACCTCAAAGTTATCCTTTCTGATCGATCTATTCAAGAGTCCGTAGTAAAATAACACGAAGCTATTCTTTCCATTCGATATATCCTAGAGTTCATACTAGAATAACACCTTAAGATACAAATCAACCAAAACCCTAATGTCACCTAGATACTCCAATGTCACCACAAGCATCCATGGGTATGATTATACGATATGCATCACACAATCTCAGATTCATCTATTCAAACCAACACAAAGTACTTCAAAGAGTGCCCCAAAGTTTCTACCGGAGAGTCAAGACGAAAACGTGTGCCAACCCCTATGCATAAGTTCACAAGGTCACTGAACCCGCAAGTTGATCACCAAAGCATACATCAAGTAGATCACGTGAATATCCCATTGTCACCACGGATAAGGACATGCAAGACATACATAAAGTGTTCTCAAATCCTTAAAGACTCAATCCGATAAGATAACTTCAAAGGGAAAACTCAATCCATTACAAGAGAGTAGAGGGGGAGAAACATCATAAGATCCAACTATAATAGCAAAGCTCGCGATACATCAAGATCGTGCCGAATCAAGAACACGAGAGAGAGATCAAACACATTGCTACTAGTACATACCCTCAGCCCCGAGGGTGAACTACTCCCTCCTCGTCATGGAAAGCGCCGGGATGATGAAGATGGCCACTGGTGAGGGATGCCCCCTCCGGCAGGGTGCCGGAATAGGGCCCGATTATTTTTTGGTGACTGCTGAGGCTTGCGGCGGTGGAACTCCCGATCTAGGTTTGTTTCTGGGGATTTATGTATTTATAGGAATTTTTGGCGTCGGTCTCACTCAGGGGGGTCTCCGAGTCATCCATGAGATAGGGGGGCATGCCCAGGGGGGTAGGGCGCGCCCTCCACCCTCGTGGATGGCTCGGGACTCTTCTGGCCCAACTCTTTTACTCCGGGGGCTTCTTTTGGTCCATAAAAAATCATCAAAAATTGGCACGTCAATTGGACTCTGTTTGGTATTCCTTTTAGTAAAACTCAAAAACAAGGAAAAAATGTAAACCGCACGGGCTCTAGGTTAATAGGTTAGTCCCAAAAATCATATAAAACAGCATATAAATGCATATAAAACATCCTAGGTGGATAATATAATAGCATGGAAATATCAAAAATTACAGATACGTTGGAGACGTATCAAGCATCCCCAAGCTTAATTCCTGCTCATCCTCGCGTAGGTAAATGATAAAAACAGAATTTTTGATGTGGAATGCTACCTAACATAATTTTCAATGTAATTTTCTTTATTGTGGCATGAATGTTCAGATCTAAAAGATTCAAGACAAAATTTTAATATTGACATAAAAACAATAATACTTCAAGCATACTAACAAAGTAATCATGTCTTTTCAAAATAACATGGCCAAAGAAAGTTCATGCCTACAAAATCATATAGTTTGGCTATGCTCCATCTTCGTCACACAAAATGTCCAAATCATGCACAACCTCGATTTCAGCCAAGCAATTGTTTCATACTTTAGCCTTCTCAGTCTTTTTCAACTTTCACACAATACATGAGCGTGAGCTATGGACATAGCACTATAGGTGGAATAGAGTGGTGGTTGGGGTGAAGACAAAATGCAGGAAGATGGTCTCGCATCAACTAGGCGTATCGATGAGCTATGGAGATGCCCATCAATAGATATCAATGTGAGTGAGTAGGGATTGCCATGCAACAGATGCACTAGAGCTATAAATGTATGAAAGCTCAACAAAAGAAACTAAGTGGGTGTGCATTCAACTTGCTTTCTCACGAAGACCTAGGGCATTTGAGGAAGCCCATTGTTGGAATATACAAGCCAAGTTCTATAATGAAAAATTACCACTAGTATATGAAAGTGACAAAATAAGAGACTCTATATCATGAAGATCATGGTACTACTTTGAAGTACAAGTGTGGAAAAAGGATAGTAGCATTGTCCCTTCTCTCTTTTTCTCTCATTTTTTGGGCCTTCTCCTTTTTTCATTTGGCCTTTCTCTTTTTTTTGCCTTTCTCTCTTTTTTTATTTGGCCTTTCTCTTTTTTTATTTCCTCACACGGGACAATGCTCTAATAATGATGATCATCACACTTCTATTTATTTACAACTCAAGAATTACAACTCGATACTTAGAACAAAATATGACTCTATATGAATGCCTCCGGCGGTGTACCAGGATGTGCAATGAATCAAGAGTGACATGTATGCAAGAATTATGAACGGTGGCCTTGCCACAAATACGATGTCAACTACATGATCACGCAAAGCAATAGGACAATGATGAGGCATGTCATAATAAACGGAACGGTGGAAAGTTGCATGGCAATATATCTCGGAATGGCTATGGAAATGCCATAATAGGTAGGTATGGTGGCTGTTTTGAGGAAGGTATATGGTGGGTATATGGTACCGGCGAAATTTGCGCGACACAATAGAGGCTAGCAATGGTGGAAGGGTGAGAGTGCGTATAGACATGGACTCAACATTAGTCATAAAGAACTCAATACTTATTGCAAAAACCTATAAGTCATAAAACGAAGTACTACATGCATGCTCCTAGGGGAAGGGTTGGTAGGAGTTATCCATCGCGCGATCCCGACCTCCACACAAAGGATGACAATCAAAGAAATACCTCATGCTTCAAATTTGTTACACAACGGTTACCATACGTGCATGCTACAGGACTTGCAAACCTCAACACAAGTATTTCTCAAATTCACAATTACCCTACTAGCATGACTCTAATATCACCATCCTCATATCTCAAAACAATCATCAAGCATCAAACTTCTCATAGTATTCAACGCACTTTATATGAATGTTTTTATTATACCCATCTTGGATGCCCATCATATTAGGACTAGTTTTATAGCCAAAGCAAATTACCATGCTGTTCTAAAAGACTCTCAAAATAATATAAGTGAAGCATGAGAGTTCAGAAATTTCTTCAAAATAAAACTACCGTCGTGCTCTAAAAGATATAAGTGAAGCACTAGAGCAAACGACAAACTACTCCAAAAGATATAAGTGAAGATCAATGAGTAGTTGAATAATCATGTAACTATGTGAAGACTCTCTAAAATTTAAGAATTTCAGATCTTGGGATATTATTCAAACAGCAAGCAAAACAAAATAAAATAAAATGACGCTCCAAGCAAAACACATATCATGTGGTGAATAAAAATATAGCTCCAAGTAAAGTTACCGATGAACGGAGACCAAAGAGGGGATGCCATCTGGGGCATCCCCAAGCTTAGGCTCTTGTTTGTCCTTGAATATTACCTTGGGGTGCCTTGGGCATCCCCAATCTTAGGCTCTTGCACTCCTTATTCCATAGTCCATAAAATCTTTACCAAAACTTGAAAACTTCACAACACAAAACTCAACAAAAACTCGTAAGCTCCGTTACTATAAGAAAATAAATCACCACTTTCGGTACTTTTGTGAACTCATTCTTTATTTATGTTGGTTTAATATCTACTGTATTCCAACTTCTCTATGGTTTATACCCTCCGAATAAGAAAACAACACAATGAAAACAGAATCTATCAAAAACAGAACGGTCTGTAGTAATCTGTAACTCTCGAATACTTCTGTACCTCCAAAACTCCAACCAAATTAGGAAAACCTGAGATATTTGTGTACCAATACATAGCAAAAAGAATCACATCAAAATCACATTTCTGTGAATTATCAAAACTAATTTACTGGGCGCAAAAGTTTCTGATTTTCAGCAGGATCAACACAACTATCACCGTAAGCTATCCTAAAGGTCTTACTTGACAATTTATTGAAACAAAAGCTATAAAACATGATTACTACAGTAGCTTAATCATGTGAACACACAAAAACAGTAGGGGTAAATATTGGGTTGTCTCCCAACAAGCGCTTTTCTTTAATGCCTTTTTAGCTAGGCATGATGATTTCAATGATGCTCACATAAAAGATAAGATATGAAACATAAAGAGAGCATCATGAAGAATATAATTAGCACATTTAAGACTAACCCACTTTCTATGCATAGGGATTTTGTGAGAAAACTACTTATGGTAACAAGAATCAACTAGCATAGGAAAGCAAAACAAGCATAGCTTCAAGATTTTCAGCACATAGAGAGGAAACTTGATATTATTGCAATTCCTACAAGCATATGTTCCTCCCTCATAGTAATTTTTAGTAGCATCATGAATGAATTAAACAATATAAACATCACATAAAGCATTCTTTTCATGAGTCACAAGCATAGAAATTTTATTACTCTCCACATAAGCAAATTTATTCTCATGAATAGTAGTGGGAGCAAACTCAACAAAATAATTATCATGTGAGGCATAATCCAATTGAAAACTAAAATCATGATGACAAGTTTCATGGTTATCATTGTTTTTAATATAATACAAGTCATCACAATAATCATCATAGATAGCAACTTTGTTCTCATAATCAATTGGAACCTCTTCCGAAATAGTGGATTCATCACTAAATAAAGTCATCACCTCTCCAAATCCACTTTCATAATTATAATTATCATAAATAGGAGGCATGCTATTATGAAAATAAATATTCTCATCAAAACTTGGGGGACTAAAAATTTCATCTTCATCAAACATAGCATCCCCAAGCTTGTGGCTTTGCATATGTCGGTGCGGGGACGATACCTATGGGATCACAAGAATCCCTACTACGGTTGCGAGGCGCGGGGTCGTGAGAAGAGCGGATCAAACAGATAGCACACGGTTTCTTTATCCAGGTTCGGGCCGCGAGGATGCGTAAAACCCTACTCTTGCTTTGGTGGTTTGTTTATCTGTGTTCTTCAACTAGCTATGGGGCGTGAGGAGCTCCAAAAAGCCCAATCCTCCTCCTGGTCGCCTTGGGCCTCCTTTTATAGGGAAAGGGGTTGCCTTGATGGCACACGGGAGGTGGAAAGGCTCTGATGATGCGAGTTTATCCCTCGCATTACATGACAAGGCACCTTTAATGTGTCTTGCTTAGGTGTCCTCGCTTTATCGGGGATGGGGGAGAGCCCTGTCACGTCCGTCGCCGCTCCCTTTCGTGTCGACACGCATACAGCCAGCGGTGCCAGCGGTGCCACGCAGTGTAGGCGGTGAGGTGGCGCAGCGGTGGGTCTCCACGAAGATCCGCTTCCGCCACGCAGTGCACGCCCAACTAGTTGGGTCGGCAATGCATGCAACAGTGGTGGAGGTTTGATCGGCGTGGGCCTAATGGTGGCCCTACGGGTGCTCTTTGGCGAGGGCCTCGCCGTAGCCCCGGCAAGGGTCTTGCCGTGGCGCCTGCTGTCATCCCCGGCAAGGCTCTTGCCGGGGGCCTTGTGGTCCTCCGTGGCTGGGATCCCGCCAAGGGTCGTCATCTTCTATAGTGTGTATCTGATCTTGAATGTCTTCACAAAGATCTGCATACCACCACAGGGATGTCTCCCGAATCCTTGCCCCATGGGGGCAGTGGACTCAAGGGTGATTCGTCGCTCCGTAGGTGTGGGGCGAGCTGCCACGGCAAGGGTCTTTCGGGGTTGCTAAAACCGCCCCGGCAAGGATCTTGCCGGGAGTCCGCTTCGTCCCTTTGCTCTTTGTGGTCTTGGTCTTGGCGTCGTTCGCTCCTTTCGAGCTTCGGCCTTACCTTGTCTCACCTCCCTTGCCTTGCTCGGTCTTGGTGGTGCCATGGCTCGGTGCCCGTGAATAGTTATAGGGGTAAAAGTGTACCCCTCTTTTGTACACCGACAGAGCCCCAGGCCTGGGCTACACGTAAGCGCAATCGCGTCGTTGGGCTAGGGCCCAAAATGGTCTTGTGATCGAGGCAGGTGGTTTTACATGATGAAGTCTCTTCGCGTTGTGCTTCCCATGCCTCCTGCGCGTGGCTCGGCGTGGGGAGGCGTGCGTGACGTGGGCGGCATGCGCGGGGCTGAGCTCTGCGCGCATTCGTCACGTAGTAGTAAATGTGAAAGGAGGCGGCCCGCGTTTTCCCCCATAAGAAGGAATAACCGTGGGCGCGCTGCTCACTTTCTCCTCCTCTCTCGCACCTTTTCCAATCTCAGAGCCGCCGTTTCCTCTCTTCCTTCCCTCCTAAGCTTTCGCCATCGCCCCCCGTCGCTGCTTCGCCACCCTCCTTCTTCACTCCCCTAGACTTCTCGGCCGCCATGGAGCCCAAATCCGCCAAGGGCAAGGGGGTGGCTAAGAGCTCCGGGACCGTGGAGCCGCCGGAGAGCGCGCTGTCGGGGGACCGGACGGAGTCCGCCTTCTTCTTCCCCTCGTCGGTTGGTGTTCATGAACTCCTGGCCTCCTTCAAGCCCTTATGGGGAGTGAAGGGGGGAGAGAATTGGGCACCAATGACGCGCATCATTCCTACCGCCTGCGCCGATCCTGCCCCAAATCGGTATCCCTTTTTTGTCGATTACCTTTCTTGCGGGTTATGCCCCCCTTTTTCCGATTTCTTCTGCGACATCATGCACACCTTTGGCTTTCGCCTCTTGGATTTCACTCCGAATGCGGTGGCGTGCTTGGCTCTCTTCGCGCATCTTTGCGAATGCTTTGCCGGAGTGCAGCCCAACACGACACTCTTTCGCCATTATTTCTCCCCTCGAATCCAGCCCGGAGGCGCCGTCTTCGGATGCGTCGCCTGGATCTCAAGATCCAAGGGGACGTACCCGGACGGTGCCATGAAGGAGAGGTGGGATGAATGGCATGGCGGTGGTCTTTGGATCAAAGACGAAGACCCGCGAATTCTGCAAGGTCCGTCGAACGCCGCTGGTCCGGCGGCGGCATCGGGTGATGTCAATCTCGCCGACGGGAGGCTTCTGTCGCCACCACCGGATCCTCCGGTGACTCGGCTGGGCTCACCACGGAGATGATCGGAGCGGACTTCATTCGCCATTGGATCGTCCGTTACATAACAATGGGAGGCCAACCTGGCTTTTACGAACCGGTGACATTATGCGGCTTCGCCAGCCTCGACCACAACTTCACGGTGATGGCGCATGCCCACTTCTGTCAGCGGCTTTTCCAGCTCGATGTGGGTCGCGACAGCAAGATTGAATGGACCGGCAAGGCCGCGAGGGCTGTCGCAAAAGTCAGCAAGGCCGTCAAGGGGTCGTTCTTCAAGTTGCCAGCGGGGTAGTCCCGTTGTGCAATAACTCATGCCGGTCCGAGATCATTGCTATGATGCCGGACTGCAACGCGCACGGCCATGTCCCGAGTGGCGAGAGCCGACGGATGCAGATGTGCAGCAATTCTTGACTCCTTGATCAAGGTATCGTCAATCGACGTCGGCGGTGGCTTGTCATGGACACCACCCAGCGGAGTTGGACTACATCGCCACTAGGGCGAGGGAGGCACAACTTGCCATGGAGGCGGCAGCACCCGGTGTGGAGGACAAGGCGCGGCGGCTGCGGAGGAGCGATTCACCACGTGGGCAGCCACCGGGGAGGTCAGCAGCGTCGACGCTGGAGCTCCGCTTGTTGAGGACGCGGCCGACGAGTCGTCGTCGGAGGAGGACGTGGCGGCGGGCTCGACGCCAATCAGGGGAAGAGGGCGAGTCCTACGTCGGGCTGGCTCCAGCGAGCCGGTCCGGCCCGGCAGGGCTACGCGGCCTCAATTGACCCTGGAGGGGTCCAGGCGCCACACGAGGGCCACGGCGGCGAAGGGGTTGACGAAGGCCGCTGAGAAGAAGAAGGTGATAGGCCCTTTCTCATTCGGGCGCGCACAAACCCCGCCGCCTTCTTCACCTCCTCCGGCAGGTGTTGATTCGGATGATGACGTGGAGCTCCCTTTTGATCTCGGGCCTCTCAGCCCGGAGAGGAAAAGGAAACTGGTGGAAGTGGAGGAGACGGACGATGAGTAAGTACTCCGTTCCTTACTGTCATTTCCACTTCCTCGAATCGGGTCGCTTTTCTTGATCCATTTTTGCTTTTGCAGGGAGACAAAGACGTTGGCCCAGAGGGCGAAGAGGGCGAGGACCTTGGCGAGCGGTCAGTCCCCGGCTGGGGCTTCAGAGACACCACTAGTGGTCTTTGAGCAACCGGACAAGAGCCCGGCGCAGCCCAGCGTAAGTTCGTCACCCTCTTCTTACTCGACATGTGGTAGGCGCTTGATGCTATGATGCTGACCTTGCAGGGTTTGCAGGAGGGGAGCGGCAGCAGGAGGAGCCACAGAGGGCTGCTCCTAATGCACCACCACCCCCATCGACTACGCCGCCGTGGGGGGCGTCCCCGGCAAGGGCATCAGGCACGGAGCCTAAACCCATGGAGGAAGAGGGAACTTGGCGGCTGGTGACTCTGCCATGGCGCCAAATGTCAAGTGAGAGGGACTTCGCTTCACACCTGCACCGGTGAGTCGCCTTGTCCTTCGTCTCTATTTTTCCCTTATTCTTTTCTTGGCTTCATCGCTTCTATTGCTGCCAGGCCCTCCTTCAGCAGACATGGAGGACGTGGACACTGTTGTGGGAGACATTCTTTGAGGAGGCCAAGTGACGCCAAAGCAGGATTGCCACCGAGGAGGCCGCCAAAGATGCTGATGAGGCCGCCGCTGACGAAGCCGCCAAGGGTGCTGCCGAGGACGCCGCTGCAGGGGCCGCCAAGGCGACCAGCGAGGCTTCTGCCGAAGGCACCAGCGGTGGACCTGCCGGTGAGGCCGGCAAGGCCTCCGCCGAGGAAGAGGTGGCGGGTGACCAGCCCCCCTCCTCCTCAACCTCGGGCCTCGGCAGATATCTGAAGGTGGGCCACGATCTTTTCGTCCATCTTCCTGGGGCGTCAAGCCGAGCGCCCGCCGAAGGGGAAGCCTTTGACGGCGAGGTGCTTGCCGCCACCGGGCTTGAGGTGGTTGATGAGCCGGGCGTTGGCGGCGACGATTCTCCAAAAGAGCAGCTTTTCTGCGCCATGGGGGCCGACTTCCGGAAGCTCTAATCGCTCTACCGTGCCCGCCTCGACAAGGTCAAGTCCAGGATGGCATCGGTGGACAACGCGGAGGTGGACTTCAAGGCGCGCGTCGCTGAGACGCAGACTTGGTTCCACCAGACTCGAGGAGCGAAGGGCCTTTCAGAGGAATTGGCCATGCGCGATGTGGAGCTCGCCATGAAAATGGCCGACGTCGAGAAGGCCCAGGAAGAGGCGGCGAACTTGGCCGCCACGGCCGAAGCCGCCCGGAACCAGCATCAAGCCGCCTTGGACTCTCAGGAAGAGGACCTCTCCGCAGCGTGAAGCGAAGCTTAAGCGAAGCGCCCGCGGCAAGGATGAGGAGCTCGAGGCCCTTGTCGCATGACGGACACGCGAGCTGGAGCAGAGGCACAAAGAGGCACTCGATGCCCAGGCTCTGGCCCATGCCGGCAAGGTGAAGGAGCTGGAAGCGGAGCGAGACAAGCTGAAGGAGCATGCCCTCAAGCTGTCCGGCGAGAAGAAAACGCTCAACCTTGCCTTGGTAGAGGCGCAAGGAGCAGATCATCAGCAGATGGGGAGCTCTCCGACTTGTGAGAACTCCATCGAGACCTCAAGTCAAGTTGGAGGGTCTCGAAGAGATGCGTCGGAGAGCAGGGCTCGAGAGGAGACCTTGACCAGGAGCCTCGAGGAGGAGAAGCAGCTGCGGGAAAACGAGGCCGCCTCCCATCAGGAATATGTGGTGGGTGAGAACAAGTGGATCAGCCATCTGGAGGTCGTCGCCGGCAGGGTCACCTTGCAATTGGCCACCATGGGGATGCCGAATGTGAGGTACACCCCCGAGCACAGCGGGACCGTCAACGCCAAGCTGACCTAGTTCTTCGAGGGCGTCGTCAGAGCCTTGGCCTATCTTCACTCCAACAGGACGGCCACGCTGGCCGAGGAGGCCCTGCGACTTTGCGGAGGGTCGTGACCAAGGTCCTCACCAAGGTGGCGACTGGAATCCCGACCTTGACTTCAAGCGGCCTCGATGAAGAGCTTGCGGACGGTGTTGACCTCACGGTGCTCAAGGCGCATCAAGCCCATCACCAAGCGGCATCGCGAAATCAAGAGGGTGGAAAGCCGCCGGATTAAGCATCCGTTCCTCTTCAACTGCGGGTTCCCGACCAAGACAAATTTTATCTTTAGTTAGAACCGCAGCTATGACGTGATGTAATATAACTTTGAAGTACTCTTAATTTTCATGCATGTTATTTCCCCGTTCAATTCCTCTTTGTATGCGTGCCCCACGTCGATCGGGTAGGCTTGCGGCGGAAGCCCCTAAGCGGCGTTTTGGGGAACGGATCCCGAACTTCTTTGGTGCAGCGTCTTCGCGGACGAGCCACCTTCCGTTCCAAATGCGGCCGCCGAACTGTCGAGCTTGACTCGAGTCAGAATCGAGGGCGTTGTCGATCGCGAAGGTTACTCTGCCATTCTCGACGCAGCCGCTTGAGCTGTTGAGCGGACTCGAAACAGGGCAAGGGCATTTCCGATCGTGGGAGAGCCCCCTGGCGAGCAGGTTTCTCATACAAAGGCGTGACATCTCCAGGGGGGAATAACCTCAAATAAGAAGGGTAGCACAAATAAGGGTTCAGTGCAACTTAGCTTCTGTTGGCGATCGCTCGAGTGTCGATCTTCTGGCCTCCTTTCTTCTTCAAGGGTCACGAAGATGAAGGAGTGTCGGGCTAATGCTAAAGCCGATTCTCTGGCTGGGCCCCCTACGGCGCGCCAAAGATGTCGGTCTGGGGACGAAACCTATGGGATCACAAGAATCCCTACTACGGTTAAGGGGCGAGGGTCGTGAGAAGAGCGGATCAAGCAGATAGCACATGGTTTCTTTATCCTGTGTAAGGCCGCGAGGATCGTAAACCCTACTCTGCTTTGGTGGTTTGTTTATCTGTGTTCTTCAACTAGCTATGGGGCGTGAGGAGCTCCAAAGCCCAATCCTCCTCCCAGTCGCCTTGGGCCTCCTTTTATAGGGAAAGGGGTTGCCACAGTGGCACATGGAGGTGGAAAGGGCTCTGATGATGCGAGTTTATCCCTCGCATTACATGACAAGGCGCCTTTAATGCGTCTTGCTTAGGTGTCCTCGCTTTATCGGGACGGGGAGAGCCTGTCTCGTCGTCGCCGCTCCCTTTCATGTCGACACGCCCCCTAGCCGCGGTGCCGCGGTGCCACGCAGCGTGTAGGCGGTGAGGTGGCGTGGCGGTGGGTCTCCACAAAGATCGCTTGCCGCCATGCGTGTGCCTCGCCTAACTGGTTGGGTCGGCAATGCATGCGAACAGCGGTGGAGGTTTGGTCGGCGTGGGCACGATGGTGGCCCTATGGGTGCTCTTTGGCGAGGCCTCGTAGTAGCCCGACAAGGGTCTTGCCGTGGCGCTTCTTTGTCATCCCCAAGCAAGGCTCTTGCCGGGGCCTTGTGGTCCTCCGTGGTGGGATCCCGCCAAGGGTCGTCATCTTCTATAGTGTGTATGTCGATCTTGAATGTCTTCACAAAGATTTGCATACCACCACGGGATGTCTCCGAATCCTTGCCCCATGGGGCGGTGGACTCAAGGGTGATTCGCTCCGTGGGTGTGGGCGAGCTGCCACGGCAAGGGTCTTGCGGGGTTGCTAAAACCGCCCCAGCAAGGATCTTGCCGGGAGTCCGCTTCGTCCGTTGCTCTTTGTGGTCTTGGTCTTGGCGTGGTTTCGCTCCTTCGAGCTTCGCCTTACCTTGGCTCTCCTTGAATTGCTCGGTCAATGGTGCCCGTGGCTCGGATCGCCTGCTGCGATTATAGGGGTACAAAAGTGTACCCCTCTTTTTGTACACCGACAGCATATCATTAGCATCATGGATATTCAAGGAATTCATACTGACAACATTGCAATCATGCTCATCATACAAAGATTTAGTGCCAAACATTCTAATGCATTATTCTTCTATCACTTGAGCACAATTTTCCTTCCCATCATTTTCACGAAAGACCTCAATTCCATTTTTTGTAGTTTTCTTTTTATAGACTAGACTACACTACAAGAAATATGTCAACTAGTGACCTTCTCTCAGTGACCCTAGGAGAATTGGTCATAGATCTATGACCATTTCAGAACAATTGGTCAAAAGCTGTTCGGGGGGCTCCAAACCCTAAACAATAACGACCATTTTGGTCAGAAAGGTCGTAATTTTCTTACACGAAATGGTCATAAAGCAGATAGCACAGGTCCACTGCCTTATTTCTAGCTGATCATGACCAATATAGATGGTCATAACCTTGTAAATTGTGGTGGGTTGCTATGACTAGGCGCCACCTCATCAGTTTTGCCTATGTGTCATGTCCATGTGGCAGTTTTGCCCTAGGTTGTGAAGCAACCTATATTTCTTTAATTCCCAAAATTCCCAAAAAAATCTCATAAATTCTTTGGGTCATATCTTCGTCAAATATGTAAAAAACATTCCTTGCGTAGTTCAAAAATAATTCAAAAATATTCATTTTCCTATTCTGTTCAGAAAAACACTTTGTGAAGGAAGTACCACTTTGGCATGTCCAAATGGTATCCATTTTCTACAGTGCTTTCCTCTACCCAAATAACCATCTTCCACCAAATGCCAGCTCAATCCATTCATTATTTTGAGCCCGGCTTCAACATTCGTATTTATGTCCAGTGTGGTACTTTGCAAAGCAAGTACCACCTAGGCTCCTCCTTTTGAGCTGAAAATTTGTGAAGACGGTCTTCTTAGTAATTGATCATCCTCAGCCAAAACTCACACACATTAGCCATGTGCATTTCCCGTACCGCTAATCAAACACTTGGCTTCTTATTCATGTTTGAGCATCGATCGGTCTCCTCGTGAGAATGTTATGTTGTGATTTTCTTCCTAGCACCTACCTAGGGAGTGCCCAACCCACTAGACATGCCTAGGCAGCCCAGAACACATGGCAACGCCACAGTCCTTGTGGTGACCACTTGGCCGAGCATCTTGAGTTCTGGCGCTCTAGAGTTGGGGCCCTCGGCCACCGTACAAACCTCGACGTATCGCCACCAAACCATGTATTTATGATTAAATAGGTACTTATGTACTTAGAAATGATTTTTGGAAAAAATAAATAGCAAACTATGAGGCAGCTGCAGTTCAAATTTGACCGGCTTCCAGCTAAATCAGCGGGAATTTGTCTTTTTCACCAGAGGTGGATCAAAACTTTTGACACCCAACCATTTTGTGAATTGTGCATTAAATATGGCCTAGTATTTTATAAAATTTATTTGGTCCAATTTTGCAACAAATATATGGTAGGTCCTTCATAAAAAAATTCATTTCAGGCACTCGGAAAATGGAAAATGAATTTTCTGTGCAAACAAAATGAAAACATTCTTAGGCAACATTGTTTGCCATTCCAAGATGCACCCTTGTGCACAATATGAGATCATTTGAACAAACTAAGCCATGAATGTGGCCATAAGATTGATCATTTGGCATGAAAGCCATGAATCTTCACGCATGATAGCTCATTTCTGAGAACAATTTTTTAAAATAATTTCTGTATTACAAGTTTATTATTTTTCCTGGAAACTTGGTCACATATAATGACACAATGCGAAGGTTTTCAATTTTTGATTTTTTTGAATTTTACTACTGTTTCAAAATGCGCCAAAACAATGGGCTTGACTGTTCCTAGCTAGTGGTTGAATCTTGGAAAACTTTTGATGTTTCTTTGATTAAATAGATACTTATGTACCTAGAAATGATTTTTGGAAAAAATAAATAGCAAACTATGAGGCATTGCAGTTCAAATTTGACCCGCTTCAAATTTGAATCGGTGAATTTGTCTTTTTCACGGAGGTGGATCAAAACTTTTACACCCAACCATTTGGTCAATTGTGCATTAAATATGGCCTAGTATTTTAGGAAAATGATTTGGTCCAATTTTGCAATAATTATTTGGTAGGTCCTTCACAAAAAAACCTCATTTGGCGCACTCGAAAAAATGGAAAATGGCTCTTTTGTGCAATGAAAGTGAAAACTCCCTTAGGCAACATTGTTTGGAATTCCAAGATGCACCCTTGTGCACAATATGAGATCATTTGAATAAACTATGCCATGAATGTGGCCATAAGATTGATCATTTGTCTTGAAAGCCATGAATCTTCACGCATGATAGCTCATTTCTGAGAACACTTTTTAAAAATAATTTCCATATTACAAGTTTATTATTTTTCCTGAAAACTTGGTCACATATAATGACACAATGCGAAGGTTTTCCAATTTTTTGATTTTTTTTGAATTTTTTATGCCCGTTTCAAAATGCAGTCAAAACTGTGGGCTTGACCGTTCCTAGCTAGTGGTTGAATCTTGGAATTTTTTTGATGTTTCTCTGATTAAATAGATACTTATGTACCTAGAAATGATTTTTGGAAAAAATAAATAGCAAACTATGAGGCAGCTACAATCAAATTTGACCCTTCTAACCGAATCGGTAGAATTTGTCTTTTCACCGAGGTGGATCAAAACTTTTACACCCAACCATTTGGTCAATTGTGCATTAAATATGGCCTAGTACTTTAGAAAAATGATTTGGTCCAATTTTGCAATAATTATTTGGTAGGTTCTTCACAAAAAACCTCATTTGGGGCACTCAAAAAATGGTAAATGGCTCTTTTGTGCAATGAAAGTGAAAACTCCCTTAAGCAACATTGTTTGGAATTCCAAGATGCACCCTTTTGCACAATATGAGATCATTTGAACAAACTATGCCATGAATGTGGCCATAAGATTGATCATTTGGCTTGAAAGCCATGAATCTTCACGCATGATAGCTCGTTTTTTAGAACAATTTTTTAAAATAATTGCCGTATTACAAATTTATTATTTTTCCTGGAAACTTGGTCACATATAATGACACAATGCGAAGATTTTCCAATTTTTGAATTTTTGAATTTTTATGCTGCTTTAAAATGCTATTAAAACGACGGCTTGATGACTCCTAGCTTGTGGTTGAATCTTGGAAAACTTTTGATGTTTATCTGATTAAATAGATACTTATGTACCTAGAAATGATTTTTGGAAAAAATAAAGAGCAAACTATGAGGTACACACAGTTCAAATTTGACCCGCTTCCTACTGAATCGGCGGGAATTTGTCTTTTTCACGAGAGGTGGATCAAAACTTTTGACACCCAAGAATTTGGTCAATTGTGCACTAAATATGTCCTAGTATTTTAGAAAATTGATTTTTTCCAATTTTGCAACAAATATATGGTAGGTGCTTGACAAAAAAACTCATTTTGGGCACTCGAAAAAATGGAAAATGAATTTTTAGTTAACTGCGACCAATTTTGTAGTTAACTATGACCAATTTAGATGGTCATGACATCGTATGCGTGTACTGCATTTTGATTGGTCCGTGGGCGTTTCACGCGGATCGTGGATGGAACACCGTTGGATTTTTTTGGATCTAACGACTATCCTCACCCCAAGCCCACCTAAGCCGAAACCCTAGTCCTCGTGGACATTTTTCATCCACCCCCGTCTCCTTTCTTTCTCCCCTCGCTCTCCGGCCCCCGCACGCCTCCCCTCTCCTCCTCCCCTTCCCACTCAATCCCATGGCGAACCCCGTCGCCTCCCCTCTCCTCCATCCCTCCTGCGCGCGTCGGCCACCCCCCTCCGGCGGAGCTCGACCCCCACCCCCCAAGCGTCGCTGCTCCACCCTCTCCCGAGCCCCTCGACCCCAGATCCCCGTCTCAAAGTCACCCTCTCCCTCCCTCAGATCTCGATCCGCCGCCGCCCACCATCGACGACCCTCACCATAGACGAGATCGAGCTCCTCCCTCCCTCCCGTTCTCCCCTAGCCTTATCCACTCCGAGCCAACCAACCACTACGGACCCCTCCTCCCCCACCCAGCCTTCTTCCTCTCCACCTCCGCCACAGGTTCCAGGAGAGCTCGCCTCGCCTTGCTGCTGCCTGAAGCCACCAGCGGAGGCACGCCGGAGGGAGCATGAAGGTCTCCTCGTGTCCTGGAGCGGCCGCGAGGTCATCAAGGGCAGCATCGAGCTCAAGGACTCGGTACGCGCCCGCCCGCCTGCTCTTCCTTCTGCGCCGCGGGCCGGCGGAGGGCTTCGCTCTCGGCTGGCCCGGGGTTTGATTAAGATCTCTACTAGAGCGGAGTTTCCAAGCTTGGCCTGACCGTTCGTCCCGTGGTTCCCGTTTTCTCTGCAGGCCAAGGTCGCGGATCTGCAAGAAGCCATCCATGCCAAGAGTAAGTCTAATCACCTCTCTTTCCTCCTCGCCAATGCCTTCTACTTCCAGGTTTGAGTTCAAATCTGAAAAATACTAGTACCGTCAACCGCAATTCAGTCAGCCTGGTGACCAGATGAGTTCACTGGGGATGCTCCTTTGGCTAAAATAAGTAGTACAAAATTCGTCAGTGAACCAGTAGATGAGCTGAGCGCTACATTGTGTTTGGGTCACATCTAGTACTGCTGGACAATCACATCAGTGCAGTGAATGTGCTGTAGCAAGTGTTTTGCCCTCCTTGCTTATTTGCTTGACCTCATCTGGTATTGTATGGTCCTTTTGGTCGCTACAGGTTGTTAGGATCTTGTCTCGTAGGAGGGAGTTAGCCGTCCACATCTGTGCACTCACAAGCTTCGTGACAACTTTTTATTTAATTTAAGTACAAAATTACACTTCAATATGAGTATTTCAGTTAATTACAGTCACATGCTTTGTGGTTTTGGAGAGGGAGAATTGAAAAAGGATAATTGAATTCACAGCATGGTCGGTAGGCGTCCTTTGGAGATTGGTTTGGGTTTGTGCTTCACAATTTCAACTGTGTATTACAGAAAGCACTCATCACCCACAGTGAAAAACATTCCGTGGCTCCCTTTGAAAAGAAATTAAGTTGCTGCGGCAAGCTAATAATGTTTATCGATGTTCTATTGGAAGCTACATATGAAAAGTACATAATATTCAGCAACTCTCTGTCTGTACATGTTTATGACACTGTTGTTGGGTGAAACAAGAAGTTTTTAGGCCAACTCCACCGCGCGACTCTATCCTGTCCGCCCTCGTCCGTTTGGGGTAAAAGGGACAAACGAGACGGCCCGTATGATGACGGCCAGACCCATCTTGTCCGCTTTGTGTCCGGTGACCACTTCGAAGCGCAAACTTGCGCGGTTCTGGTCGCGGCGACACCAAGCGGACGACGCCGTCGCGTCGGGGCAGCGTGGTAAGCGGCCACCTACCTCCCACCCGCCCACATCAATGCGCCTTTGGCGGGCGGCCCCACCTGTCATCCGCACATCGAAGGGTCGCCGTCCTTCTTTAAGTGGAAACCGTGGACCGGTCATCGTCCACACCGCACCACGCCACCCCGCTGCCCTCGAAACCTTAAGCGGCCCGGGCCCCAAACCCTAGCTAAGAACTTCGCCGGCCGCCCGCCCGCAGCCATGGGGCTATGGAACTACTACGCAAAAGGCAAGCACGACCGTGAGGCTGGCTCCTCGTCGGGGCGTCGCCGCGGCTCGATGAAGAAGGAGGAGCTGGCCTCGCCATCGCCACCACGTCGGGCCCCCTCGCCGCCCGCGTCCGCCGGCGAGCACGACCGGCACTACATCTGCGCGTCGGTGTGCCGCCGTTATTGGGAGACGAGGACGCCGATCCCCTGGAGCGACGCCCACCTCCCCAACAATCGCACTGTCGGCGATCCGCGTCAGGCCGATCCGCCGATCCCGATGGCCGCCGCCGTCTTGCCGCCAGAGATCGCGCCGCCGCCGCCTCCCGGACGACCTCTACTACGACCCAGTACGCCCCGACTTCGCCATTGTGGGACACTGGTTCCGTGATGAGCACGACATGCGGCGGACGTCCTTCTTCGCCGGCACGTCGACGGGGCCATGGCGGCCCAGCCCAAAGCGCCGAGCGGCCGCTCCGCAGAGCGCTGGCGTAAGGTTGGTCTTGACATCGTCTCGTCGTATCTACTTTTCAAACACTTTTGCCCTTGTTTTGGACTCTAACTTGTATGATTTGAATGGAACTAACCCGGATGGCGTTGTTTTCAGCAGAATTGCCATGGTGTTGTTTTATGCGAAAATAAAAGTTCTCGGAATGACTGAAACTCCACGGAACACCTTAGAAAAATAATAAAAATCCTCGCCAAAGATGAAGACCGGGGGCCCACACCCGCTCACGAGGTGGGGGCGCGCCTCCCCAAGCGCGCCCTACCTCATGGGCCCCTGGTGGCCCTCGACGCCAACTCCAACTCCATATATTGGCTTTGGGAGAAAAAATCGAGTGAAAGTTTCATTGCGTTTCACGATCGGAGTCGCCGCCAAGCCCTAATCTCTCTGGGAGGTGATCTAGAGTCAGGAGAGGGGATTAAATCACCGTCGTCATCATCAACCATCCTCCATCACCAATTTCATGATGCTCACCGCCGTGCGTGAGTAATTCCATCGTGAAGGCTTCTTTGGACGGTGATGAGTTGGATGAGATTTATCATGTAATCGAGTTAGTTTCGTTAGGGTTTGATCCCTAGTATCCACTATGTTCTGAGATTGATGTTGCTATGATTTTGCTATGCTTAATGCTTGTAACTAGGGCCCGAGTGCCATGATTTCAGATCTGAACCTATTATGTTTTCATGAATATATGTGTGTTCTAGATCCTATCTTGCAAGTCTATAGTCACCTACTATGTGTTATGATCCGGCAACCCCGAAGTGACAATAATCGGGACTACTCCCGGTGATGAGCATAGTTTAAGGAGTTCATGTATTCACTATGTGCTAATGCTTTGTTCCGGTTCTCTATTAAAAGGAGGCCTTAATATCCCTTAGTTTCCAATAAGACCCCGCTGCCACGGGAGGGTAGGACAAAATATGTCATGCAAGTTCTTTTCCATAAGCACGTATGACTATATACGGAATACATGCCTACATTACATTGATGAATTGGAGCTAGTTACGTGTCACCCTATGTTATGAGTATTACATGAGGAACCGCATCCCGGCATAATTATCCATCAACGATCCGGTGCTCACTGAGTTATCCATATACTGGTTTACGCTTATTTACTTTTCCGTTGCTATCGTTACAATCACTACAAAAATACCAAAAACATTACTTTTGATGTCTTTACTTTTGTTACCGTTACCACCACTATCATATTACTTTGCTACTAAATACTTTCTTTGCAGATATTAAGTTTCGGTGTGGTTGAATTGACAACTCATTTGCTAATACTTGAGAATATTCTTTGGCTCCCATTGTGTCGAATCAATAAATTTGGGTTGAATACTCTACCCTCGGCTATTGCGATCCCCTATACTTGTGGGTTATCAAGACCCTTTTAAAGCGGCGTTCTTGGAGCATAGCTCTATTGTTTGAGTCACTTGGGATTTATATTTACTGGACACTATGAAGAACTTGAAAGACGCTAAGACAAAAATTTATCCCTCAACTATGAGGGGAGGTAAGGAACTGCCGTCTAGCTCTTCACTTGATTTGCCTTCTGTTATGAGTAAGCTAGCGACACCTAAACCTACTTCTGGTATTCGTTTGGATATGTCGCATGTTATTGATAATGCCACTTCTGCTATGCAAGATACTTATGATGAAACTACTTCCATACTACTGTGCCCCTGTGTGAATTTCTTGATGAGCAAATTGCTAGGTTTAGAGAAAGAGAAATTATTGAACCTGAATACGATGATATTAGTGATGATGAAAATATGCCTGCTATTCCTGAGGGTTATCTTTTAATCTTTGAATCTTCTGCACTATTCTTGCTTGCCGGGATAGACTTGAACTTAAGAGGTTGCTAGTTAAATGGAGTAAAGAATCTTTTAGAGATAGAATGAGACCCGGCCCTGCTTTTGCTACTTCACCTATTTGCGTTCCCGATCAGGATTATTATGATTTTTCTGTTGATCCAGATATAATTACTTTGGTTGAGTCTGATCCTTTTTATGGCTATGAATCTAAAACTGTTGTGGCACATCTTACTAAGTTAAATGATATAGCTATCCTGTTTACTAATAATTAGAGATCGCGCTACCTTTATTTACTCAAAATATTTCCGTTCTCATTAAAGGGTGATTCTAAGATATGGTTTAATTCTCTTGATCCTGGTTGTGTGCAAAGTCCCCAGGATATGATTTATTACTTCTTTGCTAAATATTTCCCTGCTCATAAGAAACAAGCTGCTTTGAGGGATATATATAATTTTGTGCAAATTGAAGAAGAGAGTCTCCCACAAGCTTGGGGAGGCTTCTCAAGTTATAATGCTTTGCCGATCATCCTCTTAAGAAACACGAAATACTTGATATCTTTTATAATGGACTAACCGATGCTTCCATAGATTACGGATAGTTGTCTTTGGTTCTTTTTCGGGGAAAGAACATCGGATGAAGCTGAAATTTTATTGAATAATATGTTGACAAATAAAATAATTGGGCACCTCTGAGCCAACTCCGAGCTAGCTCAGAGCCAATTCTTGAGTCTATTCCTAAACCAACTCCAAGAAGAGAGGTGTTCTATTTCTCGACCTGAAGATATGCAAGAGGCAAAGAAATCCATGAAAGAAAAATGTATTAAAGTGAAGATGTTAAGAATTTACCTCCTATTGAAGAAATACATGGTCTTAATTTACACTTTGTTGAAGAAGTATATGATCTCAATTACTTATTTACTGAAGAACCTCCCGATATCCCGACACAGGTTGTAAAGGTAAATTCTCTCTATAGATATGATAAAGCTGAAGTCCCTCCTGCTAAAATGGCTAGCCAGTGCTTGGATGAGTTTAATGACTTTATGTTTAAGTAAGATGACTTTAATGCTTATTTTGGTAGACAATTAAAACAGAATACCTTTATGATTAAACACTTGAGTGATTATATGGCTAATATTAGAGGTGAACTTAAACTTGTTAGCAAACATGCTTCTATGGTTACCACTCAAGTAGAACAAGTACTTAAAGCTCAGAAAGATGTGCTTGATGAAATGAATAGTAAGAAAAATGATTATGCTATTAGAGTGACTACTAGAACTGGTAGAATGACTCAGGAACCTTTGTATCCTGAAGGCCACCCTAAGAGAATCGAGCAAGATTCTCGGAGAAATAATATTGATATGCCTAGTTCTTCTAAAAGGAAGAAAAGGAAAATGATAGAACTGTGCAAACTTCTAGTGAACACATTCTGAACCACCGATAATCCAAATGATATCTCTATGTCCGATCTTTGAAACACAATCTAGTAATGAATATGAACCTAGTGGAAATGTTAATGATCATGTTCATGATGATGCTCAACCTAGTAATGATAATTATGTAGAAGTAGAACCTGCTGTTGATCTTGATAACCCACAATCGAAGAATCAACGTTATGATAAAAGAGACTTCGTTGCTAGGAAACATGGTAAAGAAAGAGAACCATGGGTTCAGAAACCCATGCCTTTTCCTCCGAAACCATTCAAGAAAAAGGATGATGAGGATTTTGAGCGCTTTGCTAAAATGATTAGACCAATCTTTTTGCGTATGCGATTGACTGATATGCTCAAAATGAATCCTTATGCTAAATATATGAAAGATATTCTTACAAATAAAAGAAAGATACCGAAAGCTGAAATTTCCACCATGCTTGCTAATTATACTTTTTTAAGGGTGGAATGCCAAAGAAACTTGGAGATCCAGGAGTACCTACTATACCATGCTCCATTAAGAGAAATTATGTTAAAACTGCTTTAGGTGATCTTGGAGCCGGTGTTAGTGTTATGCCTCTCTCTTTATATCGTAGACTTGATTTGAATAAGTTGACACCTACTAAAATATCTTTGCAAATGGCTGATGAATCAACCGCTATACCTATCGGTATTTGTGAGGATGTGCCTGTTGTGGTTGCATACGTTACTATTTTAACGGACTTTGTTATTCTTGATATTCCCGAGGACGATAGTATGTCTATTATTCTTGGAAGACCTTTCCTTAATACTGTAGGGGCTATTATAGATTGCAACAAAGGCAATATCACTTTTCATGTTAATGGTAATGAGCATACGGTACACTTTCCGAGGAAACAACCTCAAGTTTATAGTATCAACTCTATTGGAAAATTTCCATCGATTATATTTGGAGGTTTTGAATTTTCTCTCCCTATTGTCAAGATGAAATATGATATACTTATTATTGGGGATGTCCATATCCCGGTTGAGGTAACATAGTGTTATTCGAAATTTCTCCGGATCCATGATTATCGGAATGAGTTTGTTAACAAGACTTGATCAACCTTGTTAGTGGATTCTTTTTGATGAGTATGAGATGGATGAAACTAGAAGCACAACCTTCAGTACCCTCTTTATATTCTCTGTTCTTTAGTAGAAATAAAGTAAAATAGTATTTTTTCCATCATTTCTGATTTATCAGTGCAATATAAAAATATCTAGAAAATAAAAGTCCTCGTAATGCCATGCCAATTTAATATGATTTTTTCAGAATATTTAAGGATTTTAGTGCAAAAATTACCGAGGGGGGCGCCACACAGCCACGAGGTGGGGCGCGCCTACCCCAGGCGCGCCCTTGCCTCATGGGCCCACGGTGGCCCTCCTCCACTTATCCTGTGCCCATCTCCTTCTTACGCCTCACACAAACCGAAAAACCAACTCAAGCTCGTGTTCGGCCGCTTTTCTTTGTGATTTTCGATCTCCTTGCTCAAAGCACCTCTCACAAAGCTGCTTGGGGAGATTGTTCCTTGGTATGTGACTCCTCCATTGGTCAAATTAGTTTTTGTTCTAGTGCTTTATTCATTGCAAATTTGTCTTTGCATAGGTGACCATGTTCTTGAGCTTGCATGTCAAATTTATATGGTTCCAAGTAGTTCTAATGCTTGATATATGCTCTAGGCACTTCTATGAGTAGTTGCTATCGGTTTTATTGAAGTTGGTTCACTTTTGTTTGAAGTTACTAAAATTTCAGAATTATTTTTCAGAGAAAACAATATTCTTAGGAAGATGTTCCAAGGTGGTTCTTCAAGGAAGCAAGGTCCTGGGCTTGCAATGCGTGATGGTGACGAGGAACCACCAAGAGGCGCTCTTGTGAGGCCACATGAATGGCCTTGGAAAATTTTATGAACCAAGCGGGAATTAAAGAAGAATTCTACGCATATTTGCGTAATGCGGTCTTGAGGACTTTGAAGGCGATAAATGCCTGAGATCGTGACCTCACAAGTTCACTTATGGGGAGGTTTGAGTTATCATCTTCGCGTAATTCTCCTTCAGTCATGTTTGACCTTTATGACAAATCTTATACCATGGACTTAGAGCATTTCATTTTTGCATGCAAACTTTCATCTTGGGGTAGTATCGAGGATCCCCTAAATCGAATATAGAGACTTTCTTGCTAGAATAACTGTGGGGAATCTAGAGATATAGCGCGAGACCACTATAGGGAGCATTCACTTTCTGCTATACATTATTTTGCTCTCTTCATTGATAGATGCATGAATGCTAAGGATGAAGCATGTCACATGTGTGCCCTCGATCTCGGCATTCTCAGAAGTGTTGTGTTAGGGGACCAATCTTATCATATGGGAGCCATTGTAGCTCGTAGGTTGCATCATAATAGACATAACGGAGATTTCTTTGGAGGAATTTATGCAACCCGCTTAGCTAATTTTCTTGATGTAGATACTCGTGAGGGTGATATGGAGTTACCCCCTTCTTATTTAGATCTTGATTCTATGTTTTCCCACCAGTTCGTTGAGAGGACTGGACCACCTTTCCAGTATCGACTAATCTTTAACAAACAGCATATTGTCCATGTTACTCTTCCTGCTCCTGCCTTCTTTAATTTTCATACAAGAGGAAGATATATTATTACCATAGAGGAGGCAGACGAGTACAAGAGGAGAGCAGAGGCAGCTCGACGCCACGCTGCTGACTCAGAGGCGGTGAGTCATTGCATCGCAAATCGACCCAGACTACACCTACGGGTATCAGCCAGGCTATCCCTAGCAATAGACCAACTTAGGACAAAAGCCTAAGCTTGGGGGAGTACTTATTTCTCACCGACATTACATTTATGCTCACACACACTCATTGCTAGATGTCGGTGCTCATACTCTTTCACTGTAATATCCATGTTAGTCTAAATTCCTTTTTCTAGCTTTCTTCTTGTGTGTTTGATAAACATTAAGAAAAGACAAAAAAATTAGTTAGTCTAGTTTCCATGCTTGTAGTAGAATTAAAAAGAAAAACCCAAAAATATTTCCCGTTCTTCTTTCAATTTGTTGGGAGCTTTCCCGTGTAAATAGTTTTTATTTTTCTTTTCCTTTCTTTGGGGGTCGAGAAGACCGTATTGAAAATGCTTAGTGGCTCTCTTATGCATGATCGTTTATTTAACTTAGAGCCCATATTACTTGTCTTCTCTCTTGAGTTGAATGCTTGCAGATTCCAGCTTAGTCCAATGCACTTGCACTCTTATTATTATTCACACCGTTCGGTCGTGCAAGTGAAAGGCCATAATGATGATATATGATGTACTTATTGGGATGAGAAAAGCTGGTATGAACTCGACCGCTCTTGTTTTTGTAAATATGATGATTCATCGTTCTGATTGACTATTATGAAGTAAACATATTTGCAATGACATTTAGAGATTATAGTTGCTTGTGCCATGCTTGATTAGATATGAGTTATAATGGTTTACCTTGCGTGCCAACATGCTATTAGAATGATTATGATATGGTATGATAGGATGGTATCCTCCTTTGAATGAATTGAGTGACTCGACTTGGCACATGTTCACGCATGTAGTTGAATCAAATCAACATAGCCTTCATGATATTTATGTTCATGGTGGATTATATCCTACTCATGCTTATATTCGGTGTAAATTAATTTTAATGCATGTTTACGACTGTTGTCGCTCTCTCGATTGGTCGCTTCCGGTCTTTTGCTAGCCTTCACTGCACTAAGCGGGAATCTGCTTGTGCATCTAAACTCCTTAAACCCCAAAGTTGTTCCATATGAGTCCACCATACCTTCCAATATGCGGTATCTACTGCTGTTCCAAGTAAATTTGTATGTGCCAAACTCCAAACCTTCAAATGAAATTACATTTTGTATGCTCGAGCGGCTCATGTGCAACTAGGGCTGCCTATATCTTCCATGCTAGGTGGGTTATTCTCAAGTGGAGTGGACTCGCTCCTCATTCACGAGAAAGGGCGATGAATCGGGATGCCCAGTCCCATGATCCAAAAAGATCAAAACAAATCAAAATAATTAAACAAAACTCCCCTAGGACCCGTTGAATGTTGGAGGCACTCGTTGTTTCGAGGAAGCCATGGATTGATGCTTGTGGAGGAGGGAGTATAAACCTTTACCATTACATTTGGGAAGCGCCTATAATGCATGTAGTATGGAAGATCTGACCATCTCATAGTTGTTGCGTTGACGGTGAAAGTATGCCGCTCAAAATATAATTTATCTCTATTTCAAAATCGAGCTCGCACCTCTACAAATCCACGCTTCCCTCGCAAAGGGCCTATCCATTTACTTTTATGTTGAGTCATCACCCTTCTTATTAAAAAGCACCCGCTTGAGAGCACCTCGTCGTTTGCATTCATTATAATTGGTTTATATTGGGTATGACTTGGTGGATCTCTTTACCATGAACTACAATGTTTAGTCGGTCCTTGATCTTTAAAGGTGCTCTGCATTTCGTTTCTTGATGCGAGAAAGGGCTAGCGAGATACCATTTTGTTATATCATGTTATGATTATTTTGAGAAAGTGTTGTCATCCGAATTTTATTATTATGGCTCGCTAGTGATTATGCTATCGATATGAGCAATTATGAGATCTCGTGTTATTGTGAGTATGGTTAGTTCATAATATTTTTGAAACTTGAATGTTGGCTTTTCATGTTTACAACAACAAGAGCAAACAGAGTTTGTAAAGTTTTTCTTTTGCTCTTTCGGTTTGTCAATTGAATTGCTTGAGGACAAGCAAGGGTTTAAGCTTGGGGAGTTGATCGTCTCCGTCGTATCTACTTTTCCAAACACTTTTGCCCTTGTTTTGGACTCTAACTTGTATGATTTGAATGGAACTAACCTGGATGATCTTTGTTTTTCAGCAGAATTGCCATGGTGTTGTTTTATGTGCGAGAAAATAAAAGTTCTCGGAATGACCGAAACTCCACGGAACACCTTAGAAAAATAATAAAAATCCTCACCAAAGATGAAGATCGGGGCCCACACCTCGCTCACGAGGTGGGCGCGCCCTCCCACAGGCGCGCTTCTACCTCGTGGGCCCCTGGTGGCCTCCGCGCCAACTCCAACTCCATATATTGGCTTTGGGGAGAAACAAATCGAGAGAAAGTTTCATCATGTTTTACGATCACGGAGCCGCCGCCAAGCCCTAATCTCTCTGGGAGGGCTGATCTGGAGTCCGATTCGGGGCTCTCGAGAGGGATTAAATCGCCGTCATCATCATCAACCATCCTCCATCACCAATTTCATGATGCTCACCGCCGTGCGTGAGTAATTCCATCGTAGGCTTCTTTGGGCGATGATGGATTGGATGAGATTTATCATGTAATCGAGTTAGTTTTGTTAGGGTTTGATCCCTAGTATCCACTATGTTCTCAGATTGATGTTGTTATGACCTTGCTATGCTTAATGCTTGTCACTAGGGCCCGAGTGCCATGATTTTGGATCTGAACCTATTATGTTTGCATGAATATATGTGTGTTCTAGATCCTATCTTGCAAGTCTATAGTCACCTACTATGTGTTATCCGGCAACCCCGAAGTGACAATAATCGGGACCACTCCCGGTGATGACCATAGTTTGAGGAGTTCATGTATTCACTATGTGCTAATGCTTTGTTCGGCTCTCTATTAAAAGGAGGCCTTAATATCCCTTAGTTTCAATAGGACCCGCCGCCACGGGAGGGTAGGACAAAATATGTCATGCAAGTTCTTTTCCATAAGCACGTATGACTATATACTGAATACATGCCTACATTACATTGATGAATTGGAGCTAGTTACGTGTCACCCTATGTTATGATCGTTACATGACGAACCGCATCCAAGCATAATTATCCATCAACGATCCAAGGTGCCTCTGAGTTATCCATATCTTGGTTTACGCTTATTTACTTTTCCGTTGCTATCGTTACAATCACTACAAAATACCAAAACATTACTTTTGTTGTCTTTACTTTTATTTATGTACCACCACTATCATATTACTTTGCTACTAAACACTTTCTCTGCAGATATTAAGTTTCCGGTGTGGTTGAATTGACAACTCATTTGCTAATACTTGAGAATATTCTTTGGCTCCCTTGTGTCGAATCAATAAATTTGGGTTGAATACTCTTCCCTCGAAAACTGTTGCGATCCCCTATACTTGTGGGTTATCATGCGCGGCCTTACGCCCACGCCGTCACGGTCGCCATCTCCATCGCCACCACCACCTCCTCGCATGAATGCGGAGGAGGAGGCCCGTCTCGTGCAGCGTGTCATGGAGGACTCCATGAACACGCACGACGAGCGGCAATGGGACGGCTTGGAGGAGGCCATGGCACTCTCTGCCGCCGGCGATGTGGCCTTCCCGGAGCTGCAGATGGCGGCCTTGACGGAGGAGAGGAGGGAGGACGCAATGGAGGAGGAGCCGTCGGCCACGTTCGGCGCAATTGCTTTGGGCGAGGTGGGCACTGGTCTGCCTTTGCTCCGGAGATAACCGCCGGCGTGGCGTGAATTGGCGCGCCACTCCGCCGCGATCCACCGGGGCGGAGGCGTCGCCACGGGAGGAGGTGGTGCGAGCACCTCCACCGTCCAGCCCGCCCCCGTCGACCAAGCTCCGTCGCCCACCTGTGGACGCCACCGGCCTACGTCGACCTCGTCGGCGGACGCAGCGACACCGGCGACCACTAAAGAGGCGGCGAGCGGCGGCATCGGCGAACGCAGGCGGAGCGGCCGCGGCGACCGTTTTTATGTTTAATTATTAATGTGATGGAATCGGGCGTTTGTGGCCATGGACCCCCTAACTAAGTTTTATCTTTATTAAACTGTGTTTATTTACTTTTTAGTCATTTTAGTTTTCTTTTTATTGGTTTTCGACACGACGTGATTTGGGGTGCGGCCATGCTTGGTGGCGCATGCATCACCCAACGGACACAAATGGGACAGGCGAACCATCGACGCCTAAAGGGACAAAATCCGGTCAATCCGGACGTCCATTTGGGGTCGTGCGGTGGAGTTGGCCTTACTACCAAATTCTTGGACAGAGTCTCATTCCATTTTGTACAGACTCCAGTTTTTGTACAGCATCTCCAGATTTTTTGCACATGCTCATTTAGTAAACTTCAGTACTGTAGAGAGCTGAGGGTATGAAAATTCTTGGAAACATAAAAACAAAGATACAAAATATGTTTATGCCGTACACCACTCTACCTCAACGACCCAGCTGGCCTGCAAGAATAAGAAACTATATCAGTAACCGCAACCGACAACATTCTTTTCTACTTGATTTGCTTTTGTGGTGAGAGTGTGAAGCATGATTGCAAATAGTAAAAACCATCATCTCTGGAGAACATAGCGCAATAGACTAAACAAGTGGGCTGATGACCTAAAATAATTAGCTTTCTTTCATCTCACAAATGAACTACAAAGCTCAACTAAACAACTTAGTTCTTTGTCAACGCATCTAATTAAGGTATGCACTTGTTAATCACCAGACTTCCCTGTCCTTCGATCTGAAGGGCTACTAATAGTACTTAGTGTTCACCTATGTTTATTTTCAAGTTCCGTTTTCAAACAATGCAAATAACCTTTGAAGGTGTTTGGATCGTTGTTTTTTCATCATTGTCAGATCAAATTAATTAAAAAAGGATGATTTGTTCTAACTGCTGGAATAGTTAAGTGCTACTGTTTGAGATTACATACATGTGTAGCTGCACATTCAGATATTAAAAAGAGATGGGAGTTGAAATCTCACCTATGAAGAGGACACTGGTGAAAGGAAGTATAGGATGCAGCTGCCTAATATAGTTATTTTACTGCCAAATTAAGTGTAGCATGCCCTACTAGATGCATACTGTTGCTGTTCTGCTTTTGAGCCTGCAACATAAGGTGCTAATGTTGAGAACAATATTATCATTAGATCTTCCCTATGCATGAAATTCACTTGTGTGGTGGATTTCTGTGGGTGAATTATGAATGGGCTAGATTGGCATTATTTTGTCATATTTCCCTTTATATTTTGTTTTCTCTATGGAGAGCACATGTTTTTCCTTACGATGTATGGGTTACTAATCACTTGTTTACAGATTATGCAGCTAAGAAGTATTATCCTGCTAGGCAACGGCTCACCCTCCCTGCACAACTTGGAAAATCTGGAAAGCCAATTGTCCTCAATCAAAAGGCCAGCCTATCGGAATACTGCGAGAAGGGTTCCGGGTCATGTCTAGTACTGCTTAACAATCACATCAGTGCAGTGAATGTGCTGTAGCCAGTGTTTTGCCCTCCTTACTTGTTTGCTTGACCTCATCTGGTACTGCTAGGGTCTTTTTTGGTCACTACAGGTTGTTAGGATCTTGAGAGGGGATGATTCGAAATAAACAGGCTTATCTTTCATTACTTGCTATATATACGGTTCTGTTGTATGCTTGCAAATCTATTTGATTTGGTTGCTGTTTGTTCTTGTCCAATATGTGTTCGGTGGTTAGCAATATGTTTGTTGGTGCTATATTTTCATTTTGATGGTAGAATGTGTGCGTTGTACATGGTCAAGAGCATTAGTAAAAGGAGGAAAAGGATGATTAGAGCATCTCCACCCGAAATAAAGCATTGTGGTTTTTGTGAGTAATGAGAACCTTAATTGTCTCTTTTCCGTTAGTCCACTCGCTAGAGTAGGGGGTCCTCTTTGCACTCAGGATTCATTAGCGACGACACTAAATGGCCATGTAGTAACAAGGATAAGCAGCAAGCATCACTCTGCTGGCGTTTTTATTTCGATACTAGGGCTATGTTAGGTTTGAATCCCTATTTTTCTGTGGTAGCACAACAACTGTTGTGTCGCTCCTTATGTTAGCCATGTTATGCTTCTGAGCTGGCCATACAGACACCGATGGTGCATAGCTAGCTGGCTATAGCTTCATCCTGCTGGCCTTTTTTGGACATTGTGCCGTTGGTTCTCATTTCACTTCATTTTGTTGGTATATACCTGCAGAATTGTTTCCATACTAAGGGCCATGTTATTGTTTGAATTTCAGTTTTGTTCTGGTAATACAAAAAGTGCTATGTTGGTTCTCATTTTACCTCGTTTTATTGGTATATATACCTGCAGGCGGAGCAGCGGGTGGGGGAGCGAAATTAGGCGATGGCCAGCAAGTCAAGGCCGTCATGACGGCCGGTGGCGCAACACGCGACTATGGCGGACCTAGTTCTGGAGACCCCATCCGCGCGCGTCCAGGCAGGTTCTGACCGTGGTCGCCCTCGTACGTCAGTCGGCGGCATCGGAGCCATGTTGGAGACAATTGCTGGGCATGTCACCGAGACTGACCAAGACGCCGCGGCTGCAAGTGCTGGGCATGTCGCCAAGAAGACCAACAAGCAGTACTAGCTCTGTAAGTTTGGCTTGATGCAAATCTTGTCAATTACTATGGCTTTTAGTTACTGGCGGTCAAGTTAATGCAAGTCCTAGTGGTGATGTAGAGGGAGATCTAAGTATGGTTGTGTATCCTTAAATTTTCAAGTATGAGGGAGATCTAAGCATGCATATATACCCATTAGTTTGTGTTCTTGATATCTACCTGTAGTGTCATGAGGAATAAATCTCCTCACTTCATATGTTGCCCTATAGGCGCTTCTTAACATACCTAAGAGTGTAGCATGTTGTGAAGTGATGCTGCAACTCGAGAGTAGACAATTATAACATATTAGTAAAATCAGTATGCATCCCTGACTTGTATGTTTTTTTCAAGGTCTATACAAATAACATCTTTGTCTGGCAACATCTTTTTATCTTGTTATTTTAGTCCATGAGTGTTGTGTCGGAGCATCAGTGACTTGTATGGTTTTTTAAAAGGTCTATACAAGTTCCATCTTTGGCTGGCAACATCTGCTCCTATGTCATGTCATGTATCTATTTGACCTTACTTGTTTTAAGTGAATGATGTATTACTTGCAAGTGTCAATGTACTTATGCAAACAGTGATTGTTTACTTATGACTAATCTGTTTTCCATCTCATTTATAGGAGTTCCCAAAATGCCTGACTCCAACGGAAACGACATGCACCACACGGAGGATAGTGGCCTCTTCACCGACTCCGGCCCCGTCCTCCCCGACTCCTGGACATGGCCCTGTGCACGATAGTGCCCTCCCTGTTTTACTTCTACTACCTACTATTGCTGCTGTTGCTGATTGGTCTATGCACGGTGGGTAATCCATCAAAATGTTTATTTGCTACTGCCTGAGCTCTGTTTCTCTGCATGCGAGTGTGCTGTTTGTGCAGTGTGGATGCTTGGTCCTTGTGGAGATCGTCTAATAGGCGCAGTTCCTCTATGTTAACATTACAAGAATAGAGTAGTGCATTTCGGTTGAACATGTGATCTAGATTTTTTTTGCTGGTAAACATGTGGTCTAGATGATTCTACCTTGTCGTTTCTGATGTTACATTTGGTTTATCTATGCTGCATTGCAAATTTGCAATGATGTTTGTTGCCCAAGAAACTAGCGAATTAGAGGCCTGAGATTTCAATAGTTTGGAGGAGAAACCAATGAACTCAGATTTGAGTGACAAACCTATTCTGGTTTCAAATACATAGGTGTATTTTTTGTAACTATGCATAGATGTGTAACAATGAGCATAGGTGGTTATAGGTTGTTGTGATGATGAATATAAATATTAATAAGTGCTCATGCATGGCGGTAATACCGGATACCATTGTTTTCACTGTTTTGTCAACATGCCTTTGCTGAATCTTCCGTTCATACGTGTAACCTATACATTGTAGCTACTGAGTACTTTTTATCGACATATTAGCTATTGTGTACCTAAATATGACCCAGGTACAATGGATACATCATTGCCATAACTTGTTTTCTTGTCTACCATCCAGGTACAATGGGAGCAAGCTCATCCTCAATCCCTAGCTACTGCATGACTGCCGGGGTGCATACTCCCTACAGTTCCTCGAGCATCTGGACCTCTTATTGTAGTAGCTGGTATGCTTGATGCGTGTATCTCCGTATTCTTACTGTTTTTCTAGAACCATAAATCCTGATGCATGCTGATTATGGTCTGGTTTATTAGATCTGTTCTACTGGTGCTTAAAATTTGACATGCCTGGATTCTGAATGAACTTGTTCTTACAGTTCTTTTCATTTCTATGATCAATTTAGTTGCACATGTCAGCAAACTATATACCAAAAGAAATCCTAGCTAGTGAGAACATTTGTCACTCCATGAACACATACTGGTTAGTGTTAGCCATACTATCTATCTACATGGCATTTGCTGTCAATTCTTGCTTACAAATTATTGGATCCCTCATTGGCTACTGTTTGATGTTCTATACACATTCTTATTCTTATATTTTCATTCTTATTCTTTGCACAGGTGAAGTGCGAATCCAAGGCCGAAGCTATGAAGCATATCAACAAAGAGTAGCATATTATGTGTTGTAATTGTAGGCATATCTGGGTTGTAATATACTATAACAATTGTAATAGACTAATGTAGTGTTGTTTTGGATGAATTTTATTTGCTCTTTGGTTTGTTCAAAATAATGATTGTGTTTGTGATTTAAATACTCGTGAAATGGAAACCTGACAAGAGGGTCCAAGTTATAATGGTTGTTTAACAAATTCCGAAATTTCTGACGTGTGGGACAAATTTTGAGATAAGCATCACATGTGGGGCCTTGCTTACTAGTGGTACCCCAATATATAATGGCTGAAACTAGAAAATCAATGGACTAAAAAGGCCATGGCCCAAAAATAAAAAGTCCAAAGGCCCATGTAGCTGACCAAAATTAATTTCGAAAAAAAAAATAAAAACGTTCAAATTGTTGGGCTCGACCCATGTAAAACACTCAATCGGACCGAGATGATTCTTGTCAGTGACCTTTTCAATTGGTCGTAGTTTTGCCACGTTAGATTGCCACGTCGGATCCGATGTGGCCTAGGCAGACAACCAGTGACTAAAACAAAAGGTCATGAGTTCCACGACCTTCTGTTTTGGTCATAAACGTCTACGACCTTCTCACAGAGAAGGTCGTTAATTTCAGTTTACGACTGCCAGCTTTTGACCTTCTGTTTTTGGTCACAAAAAGGTCGCAAATGAAAAATAATGACCTTTCAGTGACCAATAGTCAAGGTCACAAGTTGACATATTTCTTGTAGTGCTAGTGATAAAACAAGAAACTAAAAGATTCAATTGCAAGATCTAAAGATATACCTTCAAGCACTCACCTCCCCGGCAACGGCGCCAGAAATTGCTTGATGTCTACTACACAGCCTTCTTCTTGTAGATGTTGTTGGGCCTCCAAGTGCAGATGTTTGTAGGACAGTAGCAAATTTCCCTCAAGTGGATGACCTAAGGTTTATCAAACCATGGTAGGCGTAGGATGAAGATGGTCTCTCTCAAACAACCCTGCAACCAAATAACAAAGAGTCTCTTGTGTCCCCAACACACCCAATACAATTGTAAATTGTATAGGTGCACTAGTTCAGCAACGAGATGGTGATACAAGTGCAATATGGATGGTAGATATAGGTTTTTGTAATCGGAAAATATAGAGACAGCAAGGTAACTAATGATAAAAGTGAGCACAAACGGTATTGCAATGCTTCAAAACAAGGCCTAAGGTTCATACTTTCACTAGTGCAAGTTCTCACAACAATAATAACATAGTTGGATCATATAACTATCCCTCAACATGCAATAAAGAGTCACTACAGAGTCACTAATAGCGGAGAACAAACGAAGAGATTATTGTAGGGTACGAAACCACCTCAAAGTTATCCTTTCTGATCGATCTATTCAAGAGTCCGTAGTAAAATCACACGAAGCTATTCTTTCCATTCGATCTATCCTAGAGTTCGTACTAGAATAACACCTTAATACACAAATCAACCAAAACCCTAATGTCACCTAGATACTCCAATGTCACCTCAAGTATCCGTGGGTATGATTATACGATATGCCTCACACAATCTCAGATTCATCTATTCAACCAACACAAAGAACTTCAAAGAGTGCCCCAAAGTTTCTACCGAAGAGCCAAGATGAAAACGTGTGCCAACCCCTATGCATAAGTTCACAAGGTCACAAAACCCGCAAGTTGATCACCAAAACATACATCAAGTAGATCACATGAATATCCCATTGTCACCATAGATAAGCACATGCAAGACATACATCAAGTGTTCTCAAATCCTTAAACACTCAATCCGATAAGATAACTTCAAAGGGAAAACTCAATCCATTACAAGAAGATAGAGGGGGAGAAACATCATAAGATCCAACTATAATAGCAAAGCTCGCGGTACATCAAGATCGCGCCATATTAAGAACACGAGAGAGAGAGAGAGAGAGAGAGAGAGAGAGAGATCAAACACATAGCTATTGGTACATACCCTCAGCCCCGAGGGTGAACTACTCCCTCCTCGTCATGGAGAGCGCTGGGATGATGAAGATGGCCACCGGTGATAGATCCCCCCTCTGGCAGGGTGCCGGAACAGGGTCCCGATTGGTTTTCGGTGCTACAGAGGCTTGCGGCTGCGGAACTCCCGATCTAGGTTCCTGTTCTGGAAGTTTGGGGATATATAAGAGGTGTTGGCGTCCGGAACAAGTCAGGGGGTCCACGAGGCAGCCACGAGGCAGGGGCACGCCCAGGGCCCTGGGCGCACCCTCCACCCTCGTGGTGGCCTCGGAACTCTTCTGGTCCATCTCCAATGCTCCGTGGGCTTCTTCTAGTCCAAAAATAATCTCTGTAAATTTTTAGGTGAATTGGACTCCGTTTGATATTCCTTTTCTGCGATGCTCAAAAATAAGGAAAAAACAGAAACTGGCAATGGGCTCTAGGTTAATATGTTAGTCCCAAAAATCATATAAGACAACATATAAATGCATATAAAACATCCAAGATAGATAATATAATAGCATGGAACAATAAAAAATTATAGATATGTTGGAGATGTATCAAGCATCCCCAAGTTTAATTCCTGCTCGTCCTCGAGTAGATAAATGATAAGAACATAATTTTTGATGTGGAATGCTACCTAACATAATTATCAATGTAATTTTCTTTATTGTGGCATGAATGTTCAGATCCGAAATATTCAAGACAAAAGTTTAATATTGACATAAAAATAATAATACTTCAAGTATACTAAAAAAGTAATAATGTCTTCTCAAAATAACATGGGCAAAGAAAGTTCATCCCTACAAAATCAAATAGTTTGGCTATGCTCCATCTTCATCACACAAAATATTCAAATCATGCACAACCCCGGTTTCAGCCAAGCCATTGTTTCATACTTTAGTATTCTCAAACTTTTTCAACTTTCACGCAATACATGAGCATGAGCCATGGACATAGCACTATAGGTGCAATAGAGTGGTGGTTGTGGAGAAGACAAAAAGGAGGAAGATGGTCTCACATCAGCTAGGCATATTAATGGGCTATGGAGATGCCCATCAATAGATATCAATGTGAGTGAGTAGGGATTGCCATGCAACGGATGCACTAGAGCTATACATGTATGAAAGCTCAACAAAAGAAACTAAGTGGGTGTGCATCTAACTTGCTTTCTTACGAAGACCTAGGGCATTTTGAGGAAGCCCATCATTGGAATATACAAGCCAAGTTCTATAACAAAAATTCCCACTAGTATATGAAAGTGAAAAAATAAGACTCTCTATCATGAAGATCATGGTGCTACTTTGAAGCACAAGTGTGGAAAAAGGATAGTAGCATTGTCCCTTCTCTCTTTTTCTCCCTCTCTTTTTGGCTTATTTGGCCTCCTTTTTTTCTCATTGGCTTCTTTGGCCTCTTTTTTTTATTTCCTCACACGAGATAATGCTCTAATAATGATGATCATCACACTTCTATTTACTTACAACTCAAGAATTACAACTCAACACTTAGAACAAAATATGACTCTATATGAATGCCTCCGGCAGTGTACCGGGATATGCAATGAATCAAGAGTGACATGTATGAAAAAATTATGAATGGTGGCTTTGCCACAAATACGATGTCAACTACATGATCATGTAAATTAATATGACAATAATGATGTGTGTCATAATAAACCGAATGGCGGAAAGTTGCATGGCAATATATCTCAGAATGGCTATGGAAATGCCATAATAGGTAGGTATGGTGGCTGTTTTGAAGAAGGTATATGGTGGGTGTATAGTACCGGCAAAATTTGCGCGATACAAGAGAGGCTAGAAATGGTGGAAGGGAGAGAGTGCGTATAATCCATGGACTCAACATTAGTCATAAATAACTCACATACTTATTGAAAAAATCTATTTTTCATGGAAACAAAGTACTACGCGCATGCTCCTATAGGAAGGGTTGGTAGGAGTTAACCATCGCGCGATCCCGGCCTCCACACAAAGGAAGACAATCAAAAAGAAATCATGCTCCAACTTCATCACATAACGGTTCACCATACGTGCATGCTACGGGAATCACAAACCTCAACACAAGTATTTATCAAATTCACAATTACTCCACTGGCATAACTCTAATATCACCATCTTCATATCTCAAAACAATCATAAGGAATCAAACTTCTCATAGTATTCAATGCACGTTATATGAAAGTTTTTATTATATCCCTCTTGATGCCTATCATATGAGAACTAATTTTATAACCAAAGCAAATTACCATGCTGTTCTGGACTCTCAAAATAATATAAGTGAAGCATGAGAGTTCATCTATTTCTTCAAAATAAAACCACCGCCGTTGTGCTCTAAAAAGATATAAGTGAAGCACTAGAGCAAATGACAAACTACTCCAAAAGATATAAGTGAAGATCAATGAGTAGTCGAATAATTATGTAACTATGTGAAGACTCTCTAACGTTTAAGAATTTCAGGTCTTGGTATTTTATTCATACATCAAGCAAAAAAAATAAAAAAATGACGCTCCAAGCAAAACACATATCATGTGGTGAATAAAAATATAGCTCCAAGTAAAGTTACCGATGAACAAAGACGAAAGAGGGGATGCCTTCCGGGGAATCCACAAGCTTAGGCTCTTGTTTGTCCTTGAATATTACCTTGGGGTGCCTTGGGCATCCCCAAGCTTAGGCTCTTGCCACTCCTTATTACATAGTCCATCGAATCTTTACCCAAAACTTGAAAACTCGTAAGCTCCGTTAGTATAAGAAAATAAATCACCACTTAGGTACTGTTGTGAACTCATTCTAAATTCATATTTGTGTAATATACTGTATTCCAACTTATCTATGGTTCATACCCTCCGATACTACTCATAGATTCATCAAAATAAGTAAACAACACATAGAAAACAGAATCTATCAAAAACAGACCAGTCTGTAGTAATCTGTAACTCTCGAATACTTACGTAACTCCAAAAATCCTGATCAATTAGGAAGTCCTAAGAAATTTGTTTATTAATATTTTCCAAAAAGAATCAACTTAAAATCACGCTTCTGTGAATTATGAAAATTGTTTTCGTGAGCACAAAAGTTTCTGTTTTTTAGCAAGATCAAATCAACTATTACCGTAAGCCATCCCAAAGGTCTTACTTCGCACTTTATTGAAACAAAAGCTATAAAACATGATTACTACAGTAGATTAATGATGTGAACACACACAAAAAGTAAGGGTAAATATTGGGTTGTCTCCCAACAAGCACTTTTCTTTAATGCCTTTTTACCTAGGCATTATGATTTCAATGATGCTCAGTTGAAAGATAAGAATTGAAACATAATGGGAGCATCATGAAGAATATGACTAAAACATTTAAGCCTAACCCACTTCCTATGCCTAGGGATCTTTTAAGCAAACAACTTATGGGGACAATAATCAACTAGCATAAGAAGGCAAAACAAGCATAGCTTCAAGATTTTCAGCACATAGAGAGGAAACTTGATATTATTGCAACTCCTACAAGCATATATTCTTCCCTCATAATTATTTTCAGTAGCATCATGAATGAATTCAACAATATAACTATCACATAAAGCACTATTTTCATGATGCACAAGCATAGAATTTTTATTACACTCCACATAAGCAAATTTCTTCTCATGAATAGTAGTGGGAGCAAACTCAATAAAATAACTATCATGTGAGGCATAATCCAATTGAAAATTAAAATCAAGATCACAAGTTTCATGGTTATCATTATTCTTTATAGCTTACATGTCATCACAATAATCATCATAAATAGCAACTTTGTTATCAAAATCAATTGGAACCTCTTCTGAAATAGTGGATTCATCACTAAATAAAGTCATGACCTCTCCTAATCCACTTTTATCAATATAATCATCATAAATAGGAGGCATGCTTTCATCATAATAAATTTTCTCATCAAAACTTGGGGGACAAAAAATATCATCTTCATCAAACATAGCTTCCCCAAGCTTGTGGCTTTGCATATCATTAGCATCATGGATATTCAAGGAATTCATACTAACAACATTGCAATCATGCTCATCATTCAAATATTTAGTGCCAAACATTCTATAGACTTCTTCTTCTAGCACTTGAGCACAACTATCGGAATCCTCAATATCATGAAAGACAATAAAAAGATGAAGCATATGAGGCACCCTCAATTCCATTTTTTTGTAGTTTTCTTTTGTAGACTAAACTAGTGATAAAACAAGACACTAAAAGACTCAATTGCAAGATCTAAAGATATACCTTCAAGCACTAACCTCCCCGGCAACGTCGCCAGAAAAGAGCTTAGTTGACGGGGTGTTAGTGCCGCTTACCTAGCCTCCCCGGCAACGGTGCCAGAAAAGATCTTGATGTCTACTACACAACCTTCTTCTTGTAGACGTTGTTGGGCCTCCAAGTGCAGAGGTTTGTAGGACAGTAGCAAATTTTCCTCAAGTGGATGACCTGAGGTTTATCAATCCGTGGGAGGCGTAGGATGAAGATGGTCTCTCTCAAACAACCCTGCAACCAAATAACAAAGATTCTCTTGTGTCCCCAACACACCCAATACAATTGTAAATTGTATAGGTGCACTAGTTCGACGAATAGATGGTGATACAAGTGCAATATGGATGGTAGATATAGGTTTTTGTAATCTGACAATATAAAAACTGCAAAGTAACTAATGATAAAATTTAGCACAAACGGTATTGCAATGCTTCAAAACAAGGCCTAGGTTTCATACTTTCACTAGTGCAAGTTCTCTCAACAACGATAACACAATTGGATCATATAACTATCCCTCAACGTGCAATAAAGAGTCACTCCAAAGTCACTAATAGCGGAGAACAAACGAAGAGATTATTGTAGGGTACGAAACCACCTCAAAGTTATCCTTTTGGATCGATCTATTCAAGAGTACGTAGTAAAATAACACAAAGCTATTCTTTCCGTTCGATCTATCCTAGAGTTCATACTAGAATAACACCTTAAGACTCAAATCTACCAAAACCCTCATGTCACCTATATACTCCAATGTCACCTCAAGTATCCGTGGGTATGATTATACGATATGCATCACACAATCTCAGATTCATCTATTCAACCAACACAAAGAACTTCAAAGAGTGCCCCAAAGTTTCTACCGGAGAGCCAAGACGAAAACGTGTGCCAACCCCTATGCATAAGTTCACAAGGTCACAGAACCCGCAAGTTGATCACCAAAACATACATCAAGTAGATCACGTGAATATCCCATTGTCACCATAGATAAGCACATGCAAGACATACATCAAGTGTTCTCAAATCCTTAAAGACTCAATCCGATAAGATAACTTCGAAGGGAAAAATCAATCCATTACAAGAAGATAGAGGGGGTGAAACATCATAACATCCAACTATAATAGTAAAGCTCGCGGTACATCAAGATCGTGCCATATCAAGAACACGAGAGAGAGATAGATCAAACACATAGCTACTGATCCATGCCCTCAGCCCCGAGGGTGAACCACTCCCTCCTCGTCATGGTGAGCGTCGGGATGATGAAGATGGCCACTGGTGATGGATCCCCCCTCCGGCAGGGTGCCAGAACAGGGTCCCGATTGGTTTTTGGTGGCTACAGAGGCTTGCGGCGGCGGAACTCCCGATCTAGGTTCTGTTCTGGAAGTTTGGGGATATATAAGAGGTGTTGGCATTGGGAACAAGTCAGGGGGAGTCCACGAGGCAGCTACGAGGTAGGGGGCGCCGCCTCCACCCTGGTGGTTGCCTCCAGACTCTTTTGGTCCATCTCCGATGCTCCGTGGGCTTCTTCTGGTCCAAAAATAATCTCCGTAAATTTTTAGGTCAATTGGACTCCATTTGATATTCCTTTTCTGTGATACTCAAAAACAAGGAAAAAATATAAACTTGCACTAGGCTCTAGGTTAATAGGTTAGTCCCAAAAATCATAAAAAAGCAACATATAAATGCATATAAAACATCCAAGATAGACAATATAATAGCATGGAACAATAAAAAATTATAGATACATTGGAGACGTATCAGTTACCAAGTTGAGAAGCTTCTCAAGAGACAGAGGGCATAGTATGACAAGCGTGATAAGGAGAAAGGTCAGAATGCTGCCGACGGTAAGGGCGAGGCGGTAAAGAAAATCGCCCTAGCAAACCCTTTCGGAACCCAGGGAAACCCGCCAGGGGCCAAGAGAAGGAAGTCTATGATGATGTGAGTGACGAGGGGAATGAAGAGGAAACTAGTGAGCAGGAATTTCAGAAGGCCACTGACGCCCTATGCATTAATGGAGGTGCATCTTTGCACACTTCCCACTGCCAACTCAAGCGATGGGCAAGGGAGGTAAGTGCTGTGGAGCCAGCGCCAGAGGCCCGGAAGCTGCTCAAGTGGTCCCGCCCGCCCATCATCTTTGATGAGGAGGATTGATAACCCACAAGTATAGGGGATCGCAACAGTTTTCGAGGGTAGAGTATTCAACCCAAATTTTTGATTCGACACAAGGGGAGCCAAAGAATAATCTCAAGTATTAGCAGTCGAGTTGTCAATTCAACCACACCTGGAAAACTTAATATCTGCCGCAAAATATTTAGTAGCAAAGTAGTATGGAAATACTTGATTCACGGTGGCAAAAGTAATAGTAGCAGCTTTGTAGTAGTTATAATGATGGCAACGAAAAAGTAATTAAGCAAAGATCAATATGTGAAAATCTAGTAGGCATTGGATCGATGATGGATAATTATGTGGATGTGATCCCTCATGCAACAGATTATAACATAGGGTGACATGAACTAGCTCCAGTTCATCAATGTAATGTAGGCATGTATTCGAATATAGTTATACGTGCTTATGGAAAAGAACTTGCATGCCATCTTTTGTCCTACCCTCCCGTGGCAGCGGGGTCCTATTGGAAACTAAGGATATTAAGGCATCCTTTTAATAGAGTACCGAACCAAAGCATTAACACTTAGTGAATACATGACCTCCTCAAACTACGATCATCACCGGGAGTGGTCCCGATTATTGTCACTTCTCTCTGATTTTTTATCCCCGAACGTGAATATATAGAGTTGGAGTTGAGGTCGGTGGAGCACCAGGGGGCCCACGAGACAGGGGGCGCTCCCAGGGGGGTAGGCGCGCCCCCACCCTCACGGACAGGGTGTGGGCCCCCTGGTCTTGATTCTTTCGCCGGTATTTTTTATAAATTAAAAAATATTCTCCATGAAGTTTCAGGTCATTTCGAGAATTTTTATTTCTGCACAAAAATAACACCATGGCAATTCTGCTGAAAACAGCGTCAGTCCGGGTTAGTTCCATTCAAATCATGCAAGTTAGAATCCAAAACAAGGGCAAAAGTGTTTGGAAAAGTAGATACGATGGAGAAGTATCAACTCCCCCAAGCTTAAATCTTTGCTTGTCCTCAAGCAATTCAGTTGACAAACTGAAAGTGATAAAGAAAAACTTTTACAAACTCAGTTTGCTCTTGTTGTTGTAAATATGTAAAGCCAACATTCAAGTTTTCAGCAAAGATTATGTACTAACCATATTCACAATAACATTTAGGTCTCGTGTTTACTCATATCAATGGCACAATCAACTAGCGAACAATAATAATAAATCTCGGATGACAACACTTTCTCAAAACAATCATAATATGATATAACAAGATGGTATCTCGCTAGCCCTTTCTGAGACTGCAAAACATAAATGCAGAGCACCTTTGAAGATCAAGGACTGACTAAACATTGTAATTCATGGTAAAAGAGATCCATTCATAGTCATACTCAATATAAATTAATAGTAATGGATGCAAATGATAGCGGTGCTTTGCAACTAGTGATTTTTAATAAGAGGATGATGACTCAACATAAAAGTAAATAGATAGGCCCTTCGCAGAGGGAAACAGTTTTCGAAGAGGTGCTAGAGCTCGGTTTTGAAATAGAGATACATAATATTTTGAGCGGTATACTTTCATTGTCAACATAACAACTGAGATATCTCGATATCTTCCATGCTACACACATTATAGGCGGTTCCCAAGAAGAATGGTAAAGTTTATACTCCCCCGCCACCAACAAGCATCAACCCATGTCTTGCCCGAAACAACGGGTGCCTCCAACTAACAACAGTCCTGGGGGAGTTTTGTTTGGAATTATTTTGATTTGGTTTGAGCATGGGACTGGGCATCCCGGTGACCAGCCATTTTCTCGTGAGTGAGGAGCGGAGTCCACTCCTCTTGAGAATAACCCGCCTAGCATGGAATATACAGACAACCCTAGTTGATATATGAGCTATTCGAGCATACAAAACAGAATTTCATTTGAAGGTTTTAGAGTTTGGCACATACAAATTTACTTGGAACGACAGGTAGATACCGCATATAGGAAAGTATGGTGGACTCATATGTAATAACTTTGGGGTTTATGGAAGTGGATGAACAAGAAGTATTCCCGCTTAGTACAAGTGAAGGCTAGAAAGAGACTGGGAAGCGACCAACTAGAGAGCGACAACAGTCATGAACATGCATTAAAATTAATCAACACTGAGTGCAAGCATGAGTAGGATATAATCCACTATGAACATAAATATTGTGGAGGCTATGTTGATTTTGTTTCAACTACATGTGTGAACATGTGCCAAGTCAAGCCACTCGTATCGTTCAAAGGAGGATACCACCCTATCATATGTAGCGACTCGACCTCAGATGGTCAAGTCTACGTATACATGTCATCCCTAGATCGGTAATCTTGACACACGATTACTCGAAGGATTTATGATGAGTAGCAATCACACACTTATTACATCAAATGTATCAAAGAGAACTTATTACAATAATATGGCTTAAGGCCATCTAATGCGATAACAGCGGAAGGCTTGGAAGATAAAGTGAGTCCATCAACTCCAGCGGCATAAGCGAGCTGCAGCAGCGACCTACAATCCTTACTCCTCGTCGAAAAGTCGCAACATAAAATGTTGCAGCACGAAACGGGTCGACACATGGAATATCTTGGCAATGTAACACATAGAGAGTAATAAAAGAATAAGCTATACTACATGCATATATGGCTGGTGGAAAGCTCTATGGTTACATTTTGCCAAAAGCCAATTTTCCCTACATCAAAGGAATAAATTTTACTTTAACTATCATGGTGGTTGAAACATCATTGAGAAGGTATAACCCCAACTCAATCCCAATTAAAGTGATTAACAACCCAGCAATATTAATTTAGAGTGATGAGATACATGTGAATACTCAAGTACTAGATACTCAGAATTGTCCATAACCGGGGACACGGCTAACCATGATTAGATTGTACACTCTGCAGAGGTTTGCGCACTTTTCCCCACAAGACTCGATCGCCTCCGTTGGTTTCTCGCACTGCATGGTGTTTGAGAGACGGATGACCGAGACACAGTCTTTCAGAAACATTAACTCTCTACTCCGGATAGATCATACCAAACCTATAAAACCCACTACCTGCTGATCTACCTCTTCGAAATCTTCACGTAACTTACTCAACTATGCTAGAGCCCATAATAGCTTGTGGCTGCACACGGAAGTTTCTAGCATGAATAATCTCAGTTCCTTTGAGCACAGGTGGCGGTCCATAGGAAGATCACACGGATACCCGGGATTTCCAAAAATAAAACAGACAACACTGGGTTCCCCAGGTGCCTCAATCCACCCAGATGTGTATTTAATTTGCCACCTTAAAATAAACCATTAATTAACAATCTCACATATGTCATGAATATCTCTCAAACCCAAACCACGTCTACGAGCATAGCATGGCAATATAAGCATAACGTAGCAGTAACTCCCAAGGGTTTGATAGTAACAGGGCAATAGGTTCCTACCTCATCATCTACTTCCCAACCCACAAATTAATGACATCCTAACCATGCAATGTTTGAGGGTTGAACTAATGCATAAAAACTGGGTATGAAAAGGTATGATCAAGTGTTACTTGCCTTACTGACGATCCGTGAATCCTAGAGACTCATAGTAACACGCTTCGCACTCCGGGAATTCTATAGCAAGCAAACAATACATACATAAGTAACGAACAAAAATGCGCAAATGAAACTTCAACTGGAAGAGATTGACCGGAGAGTTCAGCTTAAGAACTCCGGTTTGCAAAAAGAATCAAACCAAACGAAACAACGAAACTCAAACGGCGAGAGAAACATGGTCCGTTTACTAATCTGAACTAGAGTCAAATTTTACAAAGATAAGAACTGGTTTAAGTTGACTATTCGGAAAGAGGGTTTGAGATGAAACTCCAGCGCTAGAATCGCCTGATTCCGATAAGCAATGAAAAGTTATACTAGTTTGAACATTGGTTCAGAAATCAAATTGAATAACCGCGGAATAATTCCGATAAAAGAAATCAACGAGCGATATAAGCGAGCGAGCGTTCGTTAGCAGAAACTAAACGACAAACATGTTCGTAAAAACGAAAGAACGGGTGAAAGTTCTCAAAATAAATAAACCGGGAAAAAATAAACCGATCTAAAAAAACGGCTAGGGTTTTTTTATAAAAAAACCAAGGGTTATTAAAAACAAACCGCGACGGGCTACCTCCGCGAGTCGTCCCGGCGGGCGGGCGGGCGGGTCCGGCGAGGGGCGGCTAGGGGCGGCGGCTCGGCGGGGGCGGCGACGGCGGCAAGGCGGCGGCGGGGCTCGGCTTCCAGGTCCCGAGGCAGGCGGCAGTGGCGTTAGTGGCGGCGATGGTGGTTAAGGAGAGGGGGCTATTTAAAGAGGGAGGGAGGTGGCTTGGAGGTGGGGGCAAGGTGGCGGGAGGAGTCCGGCTCGGACTCGAGTCCGGCTGGCATGGCAGCCTTGTGTATGATGATGCGGGCTGGCTTGGGCCGACTTTGCTTTCGGTGGGCCGTTAGCCCGATCGGTCTGATTTCCTTTTTTAAAACATTCCGCCGAAATTTATAAAAATCGTAGAAAAATAAATAAAAATCTAAAATTTCCAAAACAAGTTTTCTTTGGCTAAATAGAATATTTAGAACAAGATGAACTTCTCTTGGCCCCTAAAATGCAAATTTTTAAACATATGCAAAATTTTCACTAGGCAAATAAAATTCCAAATAAGTAAAATAAAATCCCAAAAATGAGTTTAACATTTTTCCTCCGGTATTTCAATTAGTTTTGGAGAAGTCATATTATCTCCTCTCGTTTATTTTAAACTTGAAATATTTTTCCGAAGAGAAAAGTAATAAAATCCAATATCCTCGTCTTTCATTATTTGATAAAATTCAAATATGAAAATCGAAAAATCCCCAACTCTCTCCGAGGGTCCTTGAGTTGCTTAGGATTTCGAGGATAGTAAATGAATATGCAATAAAATATGATATACATGGATGACCTATGTATAACATGCCAAATTGAAAATTTGGGATGTTACATCATACCACATCACAACCATTTTAATAGCATGTTGGCACGCAAGGTAAACCATTATAAACTCCTAGCTATTGAAGCATGGCGTGAGCAACTATAATCTCCAATTGTCATTGCAAACATGTTTCATTCATAATAGGCTGAATCAGGAATGATGAACTAATCATATTTACAAAAACAAGAGAGATCAAGTTCATACCAGCTTCTCTCATCTCAATCAGTCCATCATATATCGTCATTATTGTCTTTCACTCGCACGACCGAATGGTGTGAATAATAATAATAGTGCACGTGCATTGGACTAAGCTGGAATCTGCAAGCATTTAATTCAAGGGCCAAGACAAGGTAATATGGGCTCTTTGTTAAATCAACTGTAATGCATATAAGAGCCACTTCAACATTTTCATTATGGTCTTCTCCTCTCGACCCCCAAAGAAAAGAAAAGAAATAAAAGTATTTACATGGCAAAGCTCCCAACAAGCAAAAGAAGAACGAGAAATATTTTTGGGTTTTCTTTTAATTACTACTACTACAGGCATGGAAAGTAAACTAGCTAAAAGCTACAACTATTTTTTTGGTTTTACTTAAGGTTATTCAAGCACACAAGAAGAAAGCAAGAAAAGAAAATAAACTAGCATGGATAGTACAATGAAAAAGTATGAGCACCGACAAATGGCATGAGTGTGTGAACATGAATGTAATGTCGGTGAGAAATATATACTCCCCCAAGCTTAGGCTTTTGGCCTAAGTTGGTCCATGTCCATGGATCAAAGTGGCCGTCTCAAGTGTACTGAGGAGTGTCCTCTGGGTGCCACTGTTTGGCGATCTCCTCCGGATCCCACTGATAAACTGACTGCTGATAAGGGTCAAGTGGTGGCTCAGGCTCAGGCTCTTGAGCAGGTGTCACGCTCAAGTACGCGTGAATGGCCTCCGGCAAAATGAGGTACGTGCCTAAAAATATGTTAAACAAAGAGGGAACAGGCAAGGTAATAAACTCACAATAATTTTAATCAAATATCAATTTATACTTAAGCATTTTCTTCTTATTTTTCACAATAAAATCATGTGCTACCATACTCTGATAATCTAGAGAAACAGGAGGCAACGACTTTCTTCTTTCTCATAATGCCTAATAGGTACATTAAAGTGTGCAGCAAGGCGCGAAGCAAAGATACCTCCAAGAATGGGGCCCTTTGTACGGTTTAGGCTCAACCACTTAGCAACCATAGCGCTTAAACTGAAGGTTCTATCACGGAGTAAAGCATGGCGCAAGATGGCGAGGTCAGGGGCACTGAGGCCCCCACTGTTCCCGCGACCAATTAAACATCTACTAGCAAATATTGCAAAGTAACGTAGAACAGGAAAATGTATGCTAGTGATTCTTGCATCGGAGACCTTCCTCATTTCCCCTACATCAATTTCATTAATAAATCCCTCTACATCATTACGGTGTGGTTCATCTATGCTGCCCTCGAAAGGTATTTTGCATACCCGACAAAAATCATACAGTGACATCTCCTTAAACTCATCATATAAATAAAAATCCACCGAAGGTGGCGATCTCCTAGCATGGAAATGGAAATTTTACATGAAAATATTAGTGAGGAGGAGATACTGTTCACGCTGGTCGCGGAGGAAGTCGGTGAGGCCTGCATTCTCGTCCAAGTAATAAAAATCATCATGAATCCCGGCTGCTCTCAAGAACTCATCACAAGGCCATTCACACGGCCGAACCTCCGTGGTGCGAGGAAGATTATATTTGGGCTTCTTATTCTCTTCACTTTGCTTATCCTTCGAGCTTCGGCTCAAAGAGCCCCTCAATAACCTCTTCATCATTTTATTTCTCTGAAATTTTCTGAAATTTTTAGTAACTCAAAATAAAAGTGAACCAAACTCAACAAAATTGATAGCAACTACTCCCACAAGTGCCTAGAGACTATATCATGCATTAGAACTACTTGGGACCAAATAAATTTGACATGCAAGCTCAAGAACAGGGTCGTCTAAGCAGCAAAAATTTGCAATGAATAAAGCACTAGAACAAAAAAAACTAATTGGACCATTGGAGGTGTCACATACCGAAGAACAATCCCCCAAAGCAGTTTTGTGAGTGGAGCGTTGAGCAAGGAGATCGAAAATCGCAGCAAGATGAGCTAGAACACGGGTTTGAGCTGTGTGGTGATTCTTTCTAGAGGAAGACGAAGTGTGTGGGTGCTGGAATAAGTGGAGGGGGCCACGTGAGGCCCACAAGGCAGGGGGCACGCCCAGCGGGGTGGGCGCGCCCTAGACCCTCATGGCCAGGTGGTGGCTCCCCCTGATGTGTTCCCAGTGCCAAACATTCTTAAATATTCCGGAAAAATCATATTTCAATTTCAGGGCATTTGGAGAACTTTTATTTTTGGGGTATTTTTTATTGCATGGATAATTCAGAAAACATACAAAAAATACTATTTTTGCTTTATTTAATCTAAATAACAGAAAGTAAAAGGAGGGTACAGAAGGTTGTGCTTTCTAACTTCATCCATCTCATGCTCATCAAAAGGAATCCACTAACAAGGTTGATCAAGTCTTGTTAACAAACTCATTCCGAATCGCATGAAAAATGGAGAATTTTCGAATAGCACTAGGTTACCTCAACGGGGATATGCACGTCCCCAACAATAAGAATATCATATTTCTTCTTATCAGTAGGAAGAGGAAATTCAAAACCTCCAATAATAATCGATGAAACTTTTCAAATAGAATTGATAATGTGGACTTGAGGTTGTTTCCTCGGAAAGTGTACCGTATGCTCATTACCATTTACATGAAAAGTGGCATTGCCTTTGTTGCAATCAATAACAGCATCTGCAGTATTCAAAAAGGGTCTACCAAGGATAATCGACATACTATCGTCCTCGGGAATATCAAGAATAACAAAGTCCGTTAAGATAGTAACGTTTGCATCCACAACAGGCACATCCTCACAAATACCGACATGTATAGCAATTGATTTATCGGCCATTTGGAAAGATATTTCAGTAGGTGTCAACTTATTCAAATCAAGTCTACGATATAAAGAGAGAGGCATAACACTAACACCAGCTCCAAGATCACATAAAGCAGTTTTAACATAGTTTCTTTTATTGGAGCATGGTATAGTTGGTAGTCCTGGATCTCCAAGTTTCTTTGGTATTCCACCCTTAAATGTATAATTAGCAAGCATGGTGGAAATTTCAGCTTCCGTTATCTTTCTTTTATTTGCAACAATATCTTTCATATACTTAGCATAAGGTGTAGCGACCCGACCTCAGACGGTCAAGTCTCTGTGCTTAAGTGTCATCCCTGGATCGGTATGCTGACACACACAGTACTCGAGGATTTATAACATAGGTAAATCACATGTATAAAGTAATGTAAAAAAACTATTACCTCAATCCAAATAGCGGAAGTAACAACAAGGTTGTGGATTCCCATCAACACCAACGGCAAAGTTGAGTGTAGAAATCATAACCCTAACGTATCACTTACTCGTCGTAAGATTCCTGTAACATGAGACGTTGCAGCCACAAAGGGTCAGTACATTGAATGTATTGGCAAATTCACACCATAGAATAAAGATGAATAATAGCTATCACTACGTGCATATTTGGCTGGTGGAAAGCTCTATGGTTAACATGTTTTTGTGAAAAGCCAATTTTTTCCTACAACAAAGGAATATATTTTATTTAACTATCATGGTAGTTGAACAACATTGAGAAGGTTCCTCCAACTCAATCTCAATTAAAGTAATCATTAACCCAACAAATTAATTTAGAGTGATGAGATACAATAGGATAATCCAAGGACTATATACTCAAGATGTCCATAAACGGGAACATGGCTAACCATAATTAGATTGTACACTCAGCAGAGGTTTGCGCATTTTTTCCCACAAGACTCGATCTCCTCCATTGGATTTCTCGCACTACATGGTGTTTGAGAAACAGATGACCAAGACACAGTCTTTCAGAAACATTAACTCTTTACTCCACGTGGACCGGTACACCTACTTTCCCCTACAGCTGCTAGCCCACCTCTTCAAGAGCTCACTCAATTTACTCAAGTATGCCAGAGCCCATAATGGCTTGTGGCTGCACACAGAAGTTTCTAGCATGAAATATCTCACGATCCCTTTGAGCCTGGGTGGCGGACCACAGGATGATCACACAGGTACTCCGAGATATCCTAGGACAACACTGGATTCTCCAGGTGCCCAAAACAAACAATCCACCTAGATGTGTATTAAAGTAGCCACCTTAAGTTGAACCTTTAAATAACAATCTCACATCTGTCATGGATTCACTCACCAAACCACGTCTACGAGCATAGCATAGCAGTATAAGCAATATGTAGAAGTAACTCCCAGGGGTTTGATAATAAACACGGCAGTAGGTTCTACCTCATCAACTACTTCCCAATACCCACAAGTTAAACATATCCTAACCATGCAGTGTTTGAGGATTAAGACTAATGCATAAAAACTGGGTATCAAAAGAGTATGATCAATTTGTTACTTGCCATGTACTGTTGATGAAGATGTTTCGCACTCATAACTCCTGATAGTTCTACTCGTCACACTCCGGTCAATCTATCGTAAGCAAACAATAGTAACCACACATAAGCAATCATGCAAAATAATCGAAGAAAATATCTCGGAAAACTTCAAAACCAAGAAAATAACTCTTGCAACATAAAACAATTTCTAACAGCACCAAAATTATGTGGATTTGGCCTTATCAGAAAGTTTAGGTCAAGATCTTCAATTTGCAAAAAGAATCAACTAAATCGGAGTTACAAAACTCAAGTTACGATCAAAGAAAGATTCAAATTCAAATCTGATTGAATTCAAATTTTAAATTTTGAAAAATATGATTAAGTTGTTTTACTGCATAGAGGGGATCATAATGATGAAGTGGGCGTTGGTTTCGTTGAATTTGGACAAACGGTTGAAAAGTTGTGGTGGTTTGAAACAGAAGGAATAGTCTGTAAGAAAGATAATTATGAATAGGTCCCTGATGTAAATAAACAGAAAACGAAAAGACTAAATAACGAACGTTCGTTTATAAGATCTAAGCAGTGGACGTTCGTTGTTTAATAAAACCTAAAAAACAGATCTAGTCTAGGGTTTTAAAAAAATGAACTTAAAAGAAAAACCGGATTGGACCGGCGGTTTTATACCGGTTCAGACGGTTTCGACGACGGCGGCGGTTTCCGGCGAGGCGGCGAACTCCGGCAAGGTGCGGGCGGTGGCTACGCGGTGCAGTGATGGTGGCGGGCGAATCTTGTGGCGCCTTGAGATGTCTTGGCGGCAGCGGCGATCTGGCGTCGGTGGCGGGGCGATGGCGGCGGCAGCTTGATCCATGGGCATGGATTTATAGGAGGGAAAGCGTGGCGGAGGGGCAAGGAGGCGGTGTCCGTGTCGGGGACGGCGGCGGCTTCCGGCGCGCGTACGCGAGGTAGGCGGCGGCGTAGTGAGCAGGCTGGGCCTTCGGCCCAGCTCGGTCCGCGGGGAGTTGTTTTTTTAAACATTTTCCACACCAACAAAAACAATAAAAACCAAATAAATAAAAATATTATATAGGCATATAATATGTCAAAATTTTCAGAAAAGTAATTTCTATAACTTGAACATTTTTTTGGCATCCAATAAAATCTACAAAAATTCAAATAAATCAAACAGTGATTCTGCTGCAATAAAACCTTATAAAAATCATTTTAAAAATACCAATATAATTCCAAATTTATTTCTCTTCAATTTTCTCTGTAGGGAATCATGTTACCCTATTTTCCATATATTTTATTTTTGAGAAAAATAATTTGAATAAAATCAAATAACTCCAAATTGAAAATAATTTCCAAAAGGACTTTAAATTTGATCCTTTTAAACTCCCAACTCATATTTCATATGTTTTGAAGAAGTTATTTTATCTTCTGTCATGAAAATCATTGAGTCGCTTGAAGTTTTCTAGATTTGAGAATATTTCCAAATAAAATTCAAATCTTTTCAAAAACCCTTTTCATTTATTTAAATGGAAGAAGTCATGTCATCTTTTCTCTAGGTTTTGTATTTGAAAAGAATTTGAATTCACGGAGATCATAAATGCAAAAATGAAAGTTTGGGAAAGTCCTTTTATTCCCTCTCATTTAACTTTCAAAAGTTTCAATTTCAGTCAATTTCACACAATCAATCAAATCTATCTATTTATTATAACATTCCAAAATTTAGAATTTTGGGATGTTATATGAGGATTCATTTTAAGCATATCAGTCAAATGCATACGCAAAAAGATAGGTCTAATCATTTCAGCAAAACGCTCAAAATCCTCATCATCCTTTTTCTTGGATGGTTTAGGAGGAAAAGGCATGGGTTTCTGAACCCATGGTTCCCTTTCTTTACCGTGCTTCCTAGCAACAAAGTCTCTCTTCTCATAATGTTGATTCTTTGATTGTGGGTTATCAAGATCAACAACAGGTTCAATTTATACATCATTGTTATTGCTAGGTTGAGCATCAACATGAACATCATCATTAGTATTAATACTAGGTTCATGTTCATCACCAGATTGTGTTTCAGCATCAGAAATAGAAATATCATTGGGATTCTCAGGTGTGTTAACAGCAGGTTCACTAGAAGCATGCAAAGTCCTATCATTTTTCTTTTTCTTCTTCTTAGAAGGACTAGGTGCATCAACATTAGTTCTCTAAGAATCTTGCTCAATTCTCTTAGGGTGGCCCTTAGGATACAAAGGTTCCTGAGTCATTTTACCCCCTCTAGTCATAACTGTGACAGCATTGTCATTTTTCTTATTATTTAATTCATTGAGCAAATCATTCTGAGCTTTAATCACTTGTTCTACTTGAGTGGTAACCATAGAAGCATGTTTACTAATAAGTTTAAGTTCACCTTTAACTCTAGACATATAGTCACTCAAGTGTTCAATCGTATAAGCATTATGTTTCAATTGTCTACCAACATAAGCATTGAAGTTATCTTGTTTAACGATAAAATTATCAAACTCATCTAAGCATTGGCTAGCAGACTTATAACGGGAATATCACCTTCATCAAATCTATAAAGAGAATTTACCTTTACTACCTGTGTCGGGTTATCAAGACCATGTATTTCTTCAATAGGTGGTAAATTCTTAACATCTTCAGCTTTAATACCCTTTTGTTTCATTGATTTCTTTGCCTCTTGCATATCTTTAGGACTGAGAAATAGAATACCCCTTTTCTTTGGAGTTGGCTTAGCAGTTGGTTCAGGAAGTGTCCAATTATTTTCATTAGTCAACATATTATTCAATAGCAATTCAGCTTGATCAATAGTTCTTTCCCTGAAAACACAACCAGCACAACTATCCAGGTGGTCTCTGGATTCATCGGTTAGTCCATTATAAAAGATATCAAGTATTTAATTTTTCTTGAGAGGATGATCAGGAAAAGCATTAAGTAATTGGAGAAGCCTCCCCCAAGCTTGTGGGAGACTCTCTTCCTCAATTTGCACAAAATTATATATTTCCCTTAAAGCAGCTTGTTTCTTATGGCGGGAAATATTTAGCGAGAAGTAATAAATCATATCACGGGACTACGCACACATCCAGGATCAAGAGAATTAAACCATGTTTTAGCATCACCCTTTAATGAGAACGGAAATAATTTAAGGATATAGTAGTAGCAAGTTTTCCCACCATTAGTGAATAGGGTAGCTATATCATTTAATTTAGTAAGATGTGCCACAACAGTTTCAGATTCATTGCCATAAAAAGGATCAGATTCAACCAAAGTAATTATCTCAGGGTCGACAGAGAAATCATAATCCTAATCGGAAATATTGATAGGTGAAGTGGCAAAAGCAGGGTCATATTTCATTCTAGCATTCAAAGATTTTTCTTTCAGCTTAGCTAATAATTTCTTAAGATCATATCTATCGTTGCAAGCAAGAAAATCTCTAGCAATTTCTTCATCCATAACATAACCCTCAGGCACAACAGGCAATTCATATCTAGGGGGAGAATCTTCATCATCACTTTCATCAATATTATCAGTTTCAATAATTTCATTTTCTCTAGCCCTAGCAAGCTATTCATCAAGAAATTCACCTAATGGCACAGTAGTATCAAGCATAGAAGTAGTTTCATCATAAGTATCATGCATAGCAGAAGTGACATCATCAATAACATGCGACCTATCAGAATTAATGGCAGAAGCATGTTTAGGTGTCGCAAGTTTACTCAAAACAGAAGGAGAGTCAAGTGCAGAGCTAGATGTCAGTTCCTTACCTCCCCTCGTAGTTGAGGGATAAATCTTGGTTTTTTCGTCTTTCAAGTTCCTCATAGTGATCAACAGATATAAATCCCAAGTGACTCAAAGAATAGAGCTATGCTCCCTGGCAACGGTACCAGAAAATAGTCTTGATAACCAACAAGTATAGGGGATCGCAACAGTTTTCGAGGGTAGAGTATTCAACCCAAATTTATTGATTCGACACAAGGGGAGCCAAAGAATATTCTCAAGTATTAGCAGTTGAGTTGTCAATTCAACCACACCTGGAAAACTTAATATCTGCAGCACAATATTTAGTAGCAAAGTTGTATGGAAGTAGAGGTAACGGTGCAAAAGTAACAATAGCAGCTTTGTAGTAGTTGTAACAGTGGCAACAGAAAAGTAATTAAGCAAAGATCAATATGTGAAAAGCTCGTAGGCATTGGATCAGTGATGGATATTTATGTTGGATGCGATCCCTCATGCAACAACTATAACATAGGGTGACACAGAACTAGCTCCAGTTCATCAATGTAATGTAGGCGTGTATTCCGAATATAGTCATACGTGCTTATGGAAAAGAACTTGCATGACATCTTTTGTCCTACCCTCTCGTGGCATCGGGGTCCTATTGGAAACTAAGGGATATTAAGGCCTCCTTTTAATAGAGTACCGGACCAAAGCAATAACACTTAGTGAATACATGAACTCCTCAAACTACTGTCATCACCGGGAGTGGTCCCGAGTTATCGGATCATAACACATAGTAGGTGACTATTGACTTGCAAGATAGGATCAAGAACTCACATATATTCATGAAAACATAATAGGTTCAGATATGAAATCATGGCACTCGGGCCCTAGTGACAAGCATTAAGCATAGCAAAGTCATAGCAACATCAATCTCAGAACATAATGGATACTAGGGATCAAGCCCTAACAAAACTAACTCGACTACATCATAAATCTCATCCAACCCATCACCGTCCAGCAAGCCTATGATGGAATTACTCACGCAGGGCGGTGAGCATCATGAAATTGGTGATGGAGGAAGGTTGATGATGACGATGATGATGGATTCCCCTCTCCGGAGCCCCGAACGAACTCCAGGCCATCCCTCCCGAGAGAGATTAGGTCTTGGCGACGGCTCCGTATCATAAAACGCGATGAATCCTTCTCTCTGATTTTTTTCTCCCCGAACGTGAATATATAGAGTTGGAGTTGAGGTTGGTGGAGCAACAGGGGGCCCACGAGGCAGGGGGCACGCCCGGGGGGTAGGCGCGCCCCCACCCTCGTGGACAGGGTGTGGGACCCTGGTCTTGATTCTTTCGCCAGTGTTTTTTATAAATTCCACAAATATTCTCCGTGAAGTTTCAGGTCATTCCGAGAATTTTTATTTCTGCACAAAAATAACACCATGGCTATTCTGCTGAAAACAACGTCAGTCCGGGTTAGTTCCATTCAAGTGATGCAATCTAGAGTCCAAAACAAGGGCAAAAGTATTTGGAAAAGTAGATACGATGGAGATGTATCAAGGATCTCCCTGGCCACACCACTGCGGTGGGGTGTTTGCCACTGTTGGTCTCCCCGACAATTAGCAACCTCAAGGTCACAAAGATGTTAGTGGATGGCGGGGCCGGGTTGAATCTGATTTCCCCGGCAGTATCAACAAGCTTCAGATAGGAGAAGAAGAGCTAGAGGTTACCAACATGTTTCAAGGAGTCAATCCCGACAGAAGCCATCCGCGGCCACCTATGGGACCGGGTGGCCCCTTGCTGGTTCGGCGGGGGGATGTCGCCTTGCACAAAGAGCAGAACAACGCACGGCAGCATGAAAGAGAGCACACAAGAAATTTACCCAGGTTCGCGCCGCCGCGAGGCGTAAGACCCTACTCCTGCTTTGGTGGATTGATGGTGGAATGGATGTGGTGATGCATAGTACAATTGCCCTCCAAGGTCTGCCTCGGAGCTATGCGCATATGGTGGCTTGGGTTTGTTAACTATCCAACCTTCTAACCCCTCCTATGAGTGCCATGGGCCTTCTTTTATAGATTAAGGGGTCACCACAGAGGCAAATTGGTCATTATCCACTGATATGATAGCAAATAGCGCTACCATACCTAACTCTGCGGGCTGACAGGGTGCATTAAATGCGCCGCTTAGTGTCACATCACTGGTTGCCCGGCAACGCCTGCCAGACTATCTCACCAGCTCTGCATCTGTCTTCTTGACACGTCGCAGGATGGGTGTTATCTGTGAGTTGCTTCTGTAGGAGATGGCTGCCATGTGGCAAATGACTTCCACTTAACCACCCTGCGGCTTGACACCGCACTGATAGACGACGTGGGTCGTGCTTGAGAAGTTGGCGGGGTGGTTCAGCCTCCGCGAGCCCCGGCAAGCCCTGCCGGGGGATCTTGGTTGCTTGCTTTGGGTGGTGGCCTGGCCCCTTGCCGGGCTCGCCTACTCGGTAAGGGAGGCCCTTTCTTAGTGGATATCTCGTCCTTCTGGCTTGATCTTGACCTCTCTTAGCTTCATATGGGTTCTTCAAATCTCTTGGTTCTTCAGTCTTTGGCTTGTCCTTGCCTTGTTCGTGCATGAGTCAGGGGAAAATGCTTGCCCCTGTATATTTTCCCTGACATAAGCCCCCGGGCCTGAGCCATGCGTGGCGCGTGGCACGTTGGGTTAGGCCCCAAATAGTGCGCGGACACGTGGCAGGAGAGGGTTGTTCGTGGCGGTTCGTCACAAGGACTAGTCAATCCAATGTCCACTTTTGCGTAATTACTGCGCGTCGTGGGGTCGTGGGACCATTGCAGTTGAGGTAGAACGGTAACTTTCTGAAGTGTCGCGCCTCTGTCCCACCTTCCCCCCTCTTAAGAGCAGGGAAAATCGGAGCGGCACAAGGGGTACGTCGCGTTGCACAAAGAGCAGAATAGCACACAGCAGCACGACAGAGAGCACACAAGAAATTTACCCAGGTTCGGGCCGCCGCGAGGCGTAAGACCCTACTCCTGCTTTGGTGGATAGATGGTGGAATGGATGTGGTGGTGCGTAGTACAATTGCCCGGCAAGGTCTGCCTCGGGGCTACGCGCGTATGGTGGCTTGGGTTTGTCAACTATCCAACCCTCTAACCCCTCCTACATGTGCCATGGGCCTCCTTTTATAGATTAAGGGGTCACCACAGTGGCAAAGTGGTCATTATCCACTGATATGATAGCAAACAGTGTTATCATACCTAACTCTGCGGGATGACAGGGTGCATTAAATGCGCCACTTAGTGTCACATCACTGGTTGCCCGGCAAGGCCTGCTGGGTTATCTCGCCAGCTCTGCATCTGTCTTCTTGACATGTTGCAGGACGGGTGTCATCTGTGAGTTGCTTCTGTAGGAGATGGTTGCCATGTGGCGAATGACTGCCACTTAACCACCTTGCGGCCCTGCCGAGGGATCTTGGTTGCTTGCTTTGGGTGGTGGCCTGGCCCCTTGCCGGGCTCGCCTGCTGGGCAAGGGAGGCCCTTTTCTAGTGGATATCTCGTTCTTCTGGCTTGAGCTTGGCCTCTCTAAGCTGCATGTGTGTTCTTCGAATCTCTTGGTTCTTCAATCCCTGTCTTGAGCTGGTGCTTCAATCTTGATCTTGTGCCTGTGCACAGTTGGGCAACAATGTGATAAGGTTCAAGCTATGAATTCTCTTGAAACTCAACAACCTACGATCTCAGTCACCAAGCAATTGCAATTCAATTTATTCAATAGAGTCTAAGTAAGAGATCCACATACTCAACCATCATATAGTCTTCTATGATTGCTAACACTCACCGCATACACATGAGCAAAATGTTTCAACTAGACAAATAGAAAGATAGGGGCTTATAGTTTCGCCTCCCAACGTATTCACCTCAAGGGTAATGTCAACAATAATAACTCGTGCTACCCATATTCAAATGGACATATGTGCCTAGATCTTTCCTCACCGCATGATGCTTGCCAACGGAGAAAAATAAAAAGGAATAGAGAGAAAAACTTTGAGTCTTGCATAAAAGTAAATAAATAAAAGTAAAAGATAGGCCCTTCGCCGAGGAAAGCAGAGCTTGCCATGCGCTTATTTATTTGTATGCTCAACCCCTTATTGCAAAAGAACATCATGTTGTATTGCCCCTTAAGATGGCAACCTTTATTATGCATTCGGTCGCTTTTATTCTTTGCCATCCAAGTTCGTACAGTGTTCAATTTTCTCTTACACTAAATGATCTCACTTTTAGAAGCAAATTTTATTGCCTTAATGCACCAATGACAATTTACTTGAAGGATCTTGCTCAATCCATAGGTAGGTATGGTGGACTCTTGAAAATAAGATTTGGGTTTAAGTGTTTTGGATGCACAAGTAGTATCTCTACTTAGTGTGGAATTTTTGGATAGCAAAGATGGGGGGCAAGCACCATATGTTGAAGGATCTATGACAATATAACTCCTATGTGAATATGAACAAACTTAAATCATTACGTTGTCTTCCTTGTCCAACGTCAACAATTTTGGCATATAATATTTTGATGGGGGCTCACAATCACAAAATATTTCCAAGATAGTGTATTTGCATGTGAAAGTTCTCTTCCTTCTACTTATCATTCATGAATTGCTTGTATGACCAATATTGTGATTGTCAAGCCTCAAAAGATTTCACTTTCTAAACCCAATGTGAAGGTACCACTAGGCATGATATAAACATACAATTTCAACTTCATGATATTCAATTCATTCAACAATTTACTCATAGGATATACGTGAAGCACAAGAGTAAATGACAAACTACTCCAAAAAAATATAAGTGAAGCTCATGCGGGTAGTTAAGTAAATAGATAGCTAATTGTGGACTCTTTTTTTTTAAGTTTCAGATCTAAGTATCTTATTAAAACAGCAATCAAAACAAAATAAAATGACAATTCAAGAATAGCACACATCATGTGAAGAAGCAAAAACTTAGGCTCAACCGTTACTAACCGATAATTGTTGATGAAGAAAGGTGGGATGCCTACGAGGGCATCCCCAAGCTTAGATGCTTGAGACTTCTTGAAATATTATCTTGGGATGCCTTGGGCCTCCCCAAGCTAGTTCTCTTGTGTCTTCTTCATTCCTATCATATCACGGTTTTCCTAAATCTCAAAAACTTCATCCACATAAAACTCAACAAGAACTCGTGAGATAAGTTAGTATAAACCAATGCAAAAACCTTATCATTCTCTACTGTAGCAAATCACAAAAATATTATTCAACATTCCATACTAAATGCCTCTGCATATTTAATACTCCTATCCTCGAATAGAATCATTAAACAAGCAAACATATGCAAACATAACAGCAATCTGCGAAAACAGTATAGTCCGTAAAGAATGCAAGATTCATCATACTTCCCTAACTCCAAAAATTCTGAAAATTTACCACACCGTAGAAAATTTATCAGAGCTTATAACACAAAAAATTCAACATTTTATCACATTATGACTTTTCTGGGGAATTTTTGCAACAACGGTAAACTTTCTGTTTTGAAACAGCAACATGTATACTTGTAAAATAAGCATGGTAAAGGCTATCCTTGACATTCTTATTGAAAATAAAGATGCAAAACATTATTCGAAATAACAGAAAGCAAATCCTAACAAAATAAATTGACGATCCAAGTAAACATATCATATGACAAATGAAAACATAGCTCCAAGTGAGGTTACCGATAATGTTGGAGACGAAAAAGGGGATGCCTTCCGGGGCATCCCCAATCTTAGTTGCTTGGATCTTCCTTGAATATTACCTTGAGGTGCCTTAGGCATCCCCAAGCTTAGGGTCCTGTCACTCCTTATTCTCCTCATATCGACATCTCACCCAAAACTTGAAAACTTCAATCACACAAAACTTAACGGAACTTCATGAGATAGGTTAGTATGATAAAGAGCAAACGATTTCACTTTGGTACTGTCAAAGACAAGATTCATAATTGTTTCCACACAATTCCTACTTTAGCATTCCACAATTTATATTGACCAATATAAGCCATAGAAACTAGGAAACAAGCAAACTATGCATTGAAAACAGAATCTGTCAAAAGCAGAACAGTCTGTAGTAATCTGTACTCCAACCATACTTCTGCTACTCTTAAAATTCTGAAGAAATAGGAAAACGTAGGGAATTTGTATATCCATAACCTGTAAAAAATTCAGATTAAAAGCACATTCCAGTGAATTTTGAAATTCCGTGGACTGAGCGCAAAAGTTTCTGTTTTTGCACAGATTCAAGTCAACTATGATCCATACTATCCCAAAGGATTTACTTGGCACTTTATTGAAACAAAAGCAATAACACATGATTACTACAGTAGCATAATCATGTGAACACACAAAAACAGTAGGTAAAAGTGTTGGGTTGTCTCCCAACATGCACTTTTCTTTAATGCCTTTTAGCTAGGCATGAAGATTTCAGTGATGCTCGCATAAAAGGTAAGAATTGAAACATAACAAGAGCATCATGAAACACATCACAAGCACATTTAAGTCCAACCCACTTCCTATGCATAGGGATTTTGTAAGCAAATAACTTATGGGAGCAAGAATCAACTAGCATAGGAAGGCATAATAAGAAAAACCTCAAGATTTTCAACACAGAGAGAGAAAACTTGATATTATTGCGATTCCTACAAGCATATGTTCCTCCCTCATAATAATTTTCAGTGGCATCATGAATGAATTCAACAATATAACTATCACATAAAGCATTCTTTTCATGATCCACAAGCATAGAAAATTTATTACTCTCCACGCAAGCAAATTTATTCTCATCAATAGTAGTGGGAGCAAACTCAACAAAATAACTATCGTGTGATTGAAAATTAAAATCATGATGACAAGTTTCATGGTAATCATTATTCAATGTAGCATACATGTCATCACCATAATCATCATAGATAGCAACTTTGTTCACATAATCAATTGTAACCTCTTCCAAAATAGTGGAATCATCTTTACCTAATAATAAAGGGTTGAACGCTTCTTCCTCCCAAAAGTTCGTACGTTTTCGTCCGTCAACCCAACCTTCGATCGGATTCAAAAAAATCGTCCGCCAGCTCTACCCTCGATCCACAAAAAAAATGTTTTTGGGCCAAATAGCCCGCCAGGCCTCTTCTGGGCCGTGCGTGAGAAAAAATAGCTATTGGGGATCGAACTCACGACCTCCTGTCCCGTGCAACAGCACAATAGCCAACTAAGCCAAGTTATTTTGTTTGAAGTTAGTCCCACATTGTTGCTTTAAAAACATTCATACCAATTTATATACAAGCAAGTCTCCTTTATTATCAGCAAGTCGCCTAAACAAGAGGGTCGTGAGAGAGCGGACAAGAGGGAAGGCTGAATTTGAGAGCTGATTTGTGGGTATTAAAGGAAAGAAAGAACACTTGTGTATTAAAGGAAGGAATTGAGGACGGATTTGCAGGTGGTATTAAAGGAAATAATTGAAGGTTACTTTGCGGGCTATGCGATTAGTAGTATATAAAGGAAGGAAGGATGGATTTCAGGATTGTGGGTTGCATGGATAATTATGAATACTTGAGTATTGAAGGAAGGAATTTGAGGCAGAGTATAGGAAAGAACTTGAAGGCTACCAAAATTATAAATGAAGGAAGGAAGCATTTCGGGGAATTGTTGGGCTGACAAGTGGGCTAGGTGTGAAACAAATGTGGCATGGTGTGAAAGAAATGAAGCAAAAAATAGATTAAAAATTACCACTGAGGACGAGGAAGTAAGGGAGGAGCGCAAAGAGGACCCCAGCGTTGACATGGACATGCAACTTTTTAAATTTCGCCAGACAATCATGTAATTAAAGTAGAAAGAATTTGATGAGGTGATCTTTTAAAATTCAGTTTCCATCGAGGATGACTAACTGTTTATTTATTAAGTTTATTTAGACAGTAACTACACATGTGTGTAGAGTATACGTAATCATGTTATGTACCAGCACCGTTTAGACCTTATTTAGGCGGTACAAGTGCAGGACATGCCCTTTCTTCATGAAACAAGTCCACAACATTGCACATTCAAAGTGAGCATGAGTAGGGGGGTTGTATATGGACCAGGTGCCGGGAGGGTCTCACAGAGGACAGCCCTCGCTTCCAGATTGACGATATTTGTCTAAGCATTATCTTGCGCTGGCGCGGTTCAATGATAGATGAGCGGTGAAGTGGCCGAGCTCGTTGCCTAGGGATTGACCACATTCAGACATTTTTACAATCATATGGACACGACTCGACGAGTTCATGAAAAAGGATAAACGACAACTCGGATGGGACGTCATGTTAAAATAGAGGGCATATGCATGTGGGGTCTTCAGAAATAATTATTGAATACAGGTCCACATTTTTTCCCGTTGCAACACACGGGCATGTTTTGCTAGTCATTAAATAAATTCATGACCTCTCCAAATCCACTTTCATCAATATAATCACCATAAATAGGAGGCATGCTATCATCATAATAATTTTTCTCATCAAAACTTGGAGGAGAAAAAATATCACAATCATCGAACATAACATCCCCAAGCTTGTGGCTTGGCATATCATTAGCATCATGGATATTCAAAGAATTCATACTAAAAACATTGCAATCATGCTCATCATTAAAAAAAATTGTGCCAAACATTTTATCGACTTCTTCTTCTAACAATTGAGCACAATTTCTGATCGATCATTTTCAAGAAAGATATTATAAAGATGATCAATAATATGATGCAACCTCAATTCAAATGTTTTAGTTTTCTTTTTATAAATCAAGCTAGTGATAAAACAAGAAAATAAAAGATTCAATTGCAAGATCTAAAGATATACCTTCATGCGCTCACCTCCCCGGCAACAACGCCAGAAAAGAGCTTGATGTCTACTATGCAACTTTATTCTTGTAGACTTGTGCTGGGCCTCCAAGCGCAGAGTTTTGTAGGACAGTAGCAATTTTCCCTCAAGTGGATGACCTAAGGTTTATCAATCCGTGGGAGGCGTAGGATGAAGATGGTCTCTCTCAAACAATCCTGCAATGAAATTAAAAAAGTCTCTTATGTCCCCAACACACCAAATACAGTGTCAAATTGTATAGGTGCACTAGTTCGGCGAAGAGATGGTGATACAAGTGTAGTAATGATAGTAGATATTGATTTTTGTAGTAGGAACAATAAAAAACAGCAAGGTAGGAAGTAACAAAAGTGAGCACAAATGGTGTTGCAATGCTTGAAAACAAGGCCTAGGGTCCGTACTTTCGCTAGTGCAATATCTCAACAATGCTAATCTAATTGGATCACATAACCATCCCTCGATGTGCGATGAAGAATCACTCCAAAGTTCTTATCTAGCAGAGAACATAATACGGAATTGTTTGTAGGGTACGAAACCACCTCAAAGCTATTCTTATCGTTCGATCTATCCTAGAATTTGTACTAAAATAACACCAAAGCAAATTCATATTCATAATACTCAATCCAACACAAAGAACTTCAAAGAGTGCCCCAAAATTTCTATCGGAGAAACAAAGACAAGAACGTGCATCAACCCCTATGCATAGATTTCCCCAATGTCACCTCGGGAATCCGCGAGTTGAGTGCCAAAACATATATCAAGTGAATCAATACGATACCCCATTGTCAGCACGAGTATTCAATTGTAAGACATATACCAAGTGTTCTCAAATCCATAAAAATATTCAATCCGATAACAACAAAATCTCAAAGGGAAAACTCAATTCATCACAACAAGATAGAGAGGGGAAAACACCATATGATCCGACTATATTAACAAAGCCCACGATACATCAAGATCGTGACATCTCGAGAACACGAGAGAGAGAGAGAGAGAGAGAGAGAGAGAGAGAGAGAGAGATAGAGATTAAACACATAGCTCTGGTACAAACCCTCAGCCCGAGGGTGGACTACTCCTCCTCATCATGGTGGCGCCGGGATGATGAAGATGGCACACGGTGATGATTTCCCCTCTGGCGAATCGGAGCAGGGTCTAGATTGGTCTTCGATGGCTACAGAGCCTTGCGGCGGCGGAACTTCTCGTCTAGGGCTATTTCTGATGGTTTCATTATTTATAGGATTTTTGGGCGTCATTTTCACGGTAAGATGCGCCTTGACCTAAGCACAACCCACCAGGGCACGGATGGCCCACCAGCCACGCCCTGGTAGGTTGTGCCCTCCTCGTGGCTCTTCTGTCCCTCCCACAAAGCTTCGGGGGTCTCTTTTGTTCCAAAAAAATCGTCAAAAATTTTCGTCCAATTTCGAGAACTTTTATTTCTGCACAAAAACAACACCACGGTAGTTCTGCTGAAAACAGCGCCAGTCCGGGTTAGTTCCATGCAAATCATTCCAAAACCATATAAAATTGTTGTAAACATGGCATGAGTACTTCATAAATTATAGATACGTTGGAGACGTATCAATCTCTTCAACTCCTTCAATGTTATCTCTCGAAAGTCCATCAGTGTGAAGCAGCTCCGAAGGCTACAGGAAGAGATCGTTGTCATACTATGTGAGCTTGAGATGTACTTCCCGCCCGCATTCTTTGACGTCATGGTGCATCTGGGTGTACACATCGTGGACGACATCATCGACCTCGGGCCAACATTCCTTCACAACATGATGTCATTCGAGAGGATGAATGGGGTCATCAAATGATATGTTCATATCATGTCTTGTCTTGATGGGAGCATCGCCCAGGGGTATCTGACGCAAGAGTGCATCTCCTTTTGCGAGAGTTATATAGGCGTCGGGGACCCTGTTGTTGGTTTGCCCATCAAGAAGCACCATGGGAGGCTCGGAGGAGAAGGTCACAACAACGGCTGGAGGGAATTGCACGTGGACTACTCGTATCGACGGATCAACTTTGATAGAGCTAACTTAGTAGTGCTACAACACCTAGATGTGGTAGATGATTATGTGACACTCAAAAGAAACCATCGCAAAGAAGTACCGTGATCAGGGGATGCGCAAGACGGACGACGAAGTTACTATAGAGCACAACGCCACTTTCTTTCGTTGGTTCAAATAGCAAGTTCTTGCTAATCCCCTTGAAGAGGGAAGTTCGGGCGGATTGCTCATACACGCCTTAGCACATGGCCCAGCGCCCAAACTCGTGACCTATCAGGCATATGATATCAACGGGTACACATTCTACACATAGGCCAAAGACATGGACAGTGATTACCAGAACTCAGGGGTGACAATTGAATGCGTGACCGACGCCAACGACACAACTGAAAGATTCTACATAAGGGTCGAAGAGATCTGGGAGCTTGACTATGCTGGAATGCACGATGCGACGATGTTCCGTGTCAGATGGGCTAAGGACATCGTAAGAGAAAGCAAGTATTTCACTACCATGTCTATACCCAACGCGAAGAGCGCTACCATGAACGTTAATGTCATCACCAAAACTGAGCTATGGATACACGCTAAGCACATGACACAATTCTTCTTCATAACCGACCGACCAATCCCAGCCATGTTGTCGTGAGGAGAGGCAAAAGGAGCATCGTCGGAATGGATGGAGTCACCAACAAGGAAGACTATGACCAATACAGCAATGCGATGAGGGAAAATGACGATGACTATGATACGTGAAAAGAAGAATCAAGACTACATTACCTAAGAAAGATCGTACTCCATGGTACCGGAAAAGTCACAATGAGGGGCTCATTTATTCGACAACGAACAAGAAAGGGAGGAAGCTCAATGTGAAATGTCGTCGATGCAGCTGAGAAACCATCATTTATATATATGTATCTATTTTGTGTACGCACATAAGTAACCGTTATCGGTCAAATGATGTATACATCGTATCCCCTTCAATTACCACCACATGCTTGGTTCCGGCGATATTCGCACAGTGTGGGACATTCTCGTCAACTGTGTGCGAGGCCGTCGGGAGAAAAACAAAAAAAAAACAAAAGGGAGAAAGCAAAACAAAAGAAAAAGTAAAGTGAAGAGAAGAGGAAATGAAAATAATAAAAAGAAAAGAAAACTAAAAACTAGAAAAGGAAAATAATAAAAAGAAAAGAAAAATAGCAGTAGCGCTGGGTTAGAAACCAACAGTATAGATAACTTAGATATAGCGTTAGGTCATAATACAGCGCTACTACTATGTGTATTTTAGAGCTAAAAAACTAAATTTGGAATAGTTAGTAGTAGCGCTGGATTACGACCCAACGCTATAGCTAAATGGAAATTCCCATCAAAGGCAGGGCTTTCGCGTGGAGCAATATGCAAGATGACCCACTGCTCGAGCAACTTGACTGGTTTTTTTTCTTCGTCCAATTGGACCACATCCTTCCCCAACACGATGGTGATGCCTCTAGAAAAACCAGTGTCTTATCATATCCCGTGTGTGGTAACGATCGAGTCCAAAATCCCTAAGTCCAAGCTATTCCGCTTTGAGAACTTCTGGGTCCATCACACTGGTTTCACTAACGTAGTGGCACGCTCATGGGCTAAACCTTGCCATGCCCCCAACTCTGAAGCACCTGTCTGCAAGAAGCTCAAGACACTACGATATGATCTCAAGCATTGGAGTCGGGGTGTCTCTAACATGAAAATCATGATCCAGAACAGCAATGAAGCATTGGCCAACCTGGATGCTCTTGAAGACAAGAGAAACCTCTTCATTCAGGAAACAAACTTCAGGCACATCATTAAACTCCATCTAAACCAGCTGCTCAAATATCAAAACGAATACTTGAGAAAGAGATGCACTATCAGATACTTCATATTTGCTGATGAAAACACTAAAATCTTTCAGTCCCTTGCAACTGAGAGGTTTAGGCACAACTCCATTTGCAGCTTGCGTTATGGAGACGTGGTGCTGACTAATCATGCAGGCAAGGAAGGTGTGTTGTACAAAACTTATAAAGAGCGCTTGGGCTCTTCTAAGCCTACAAACATGTGTTTTGGTCTTCACCGGATCACCTGCAGGATTGAGGGTTTGGACGCGCTGTCGGCTCCCTTTCCAAGGAAGAAATAGATGCCGTGATCAAGGAAATGCCTATTGACAGGGCCCCCAGACCTGATGGGTTTAATGGTTGTTTTCTCGAGAACTGCTGGCACATTATCAAAGAGGACTTCTATAATATGTGTCATGACTTCTATGAGGGAAAACTTGACATAACCAGTATTAGTGAGGGGTATATCACCTTGATACCAAAAATCTCCTCCTCGGAGACAGCTAATGATTACAGACCCATTACCCTACTCAATTGTTGCCTGAAAATCATTACGAAAACTTTGGCCAATCGCCTGCAAAAATTCATTCTGAAAAACATACATAGGAACCAGCATGTCTTTCTCAAAGGGAGAACCATTCAAGAGTGCCTAGCATGGTCGTTTGAATACATCCATCAATGCCAAACATTCTCACGTGAGATTGTGCTCCTCAAGTTAGACTTTGCCAAAGCCTTTGACACAATAGAATATGAGCCGATGTTGGAGATCATGAAACACATGGGTTTTGATGGTAGATGGCTGGGCTGGATGGAGTTAATCTTTGCCTCTGGTGTTTCCACTGTGCTGCTAAAGGGAGTACCAGGCAGAAAATTCCAATGCAAGTGTGGAGTGAGGCAAGGTGACCCCTTGTCGCCACTGATTTTTGTCCTGGCTATAGACCTTCTTCAAGCTGCGACCAATGATGCATTTGCCCAGCATTTGATCGACTTACCTTTCCCATGTAATCGGAGTGGCGACTATCTGGTGGTCCAGTATGCAGACGACACGATCCTAGTGCTGCTCACATGAAATCCATCCTGGTGGACTATGCAACCTCTGTAGGGCTGAAAATAAACTTCCATAATTCCACGTTGATCCCTATCAATCTGGACCTGCAGCGCGCTGCTAAGCTGGCCCAAGTGTTCGGTTGTACCATCGGCTCCCGTCCCTTCACCTACCTGGGCCTCCCCATGGGCACTACAAGGCCATCATTGCTTGAACTCATGCCATTGGTGTGTGCTGTGGAGAGGAAGTTATCCACTGCCTTGTCCCTGTTGTCGTCTAGAGCCAAACTAACTTTGGTAAATTCGACCATCACCTCGATGCTGATCTACGCTCTATGCACACTCAAACTTCACCCTTAAGTGGTAGAACACATTGATAAACTGTGTAGATACTGCTTATGGTCCAAAAATACTGAGGATGGGGTCAAAAATAACTCACTGGCGGCCTGGGAGCTGGTTTGTCGACCGAAGTGTAAAGGTGGATTTGGGGTGATCGACATCAAAACCCAGAACAGGGCCCTCCTCCTCAAGCACCTGTTTAAGTTTTACAACCATGAAGATGTCCCCTGTGTGACACTGATCTGGGATGCATACTACACGGGCAGAGTGCCGCATGCAACTGGCCCGATTGGATCCTTTTGGTGGCGTGACATCATGCAACTCAGTAATGTGTTCCGTGGAATCACAAAAGTTACTGTTGGGGATGGTTCATCGGCTCTGTTCTGGAAAGATGTGTGGTTTGTGCACGATCGTGAGGCCCCACTATTGGAGATCTTTCCCCGAGCTTTCTCTTTTTGCACAAATGAGGATGAGCCCGTGGGTACTGCGCCCGCGGCTACAGATCTACCTAGGGTCTTCCATCTACCTCTATCTACTTAGGCGAGAGAGGAGGTCAGGGAGATCCAGCAGGGCTCGATGCATGTCACACTGGAGAGGGGATGTGGTGACTCATGGGTTTGTACTCTTGGAGGGAGGTTCAGGGCCAAAAAGTTTTACAATCACTGCTTCAGAGAAACGGCTGCTGATGATGCTTTCTTGTGGCTTTGGAAGGCTAAAAGCCCAATCAAATTCAAAATGTTTGGCTAGTTAATGCTGGTGGGTCGCCTAAACATGAGGAACATGCTAAGACGTAGGCACTACGTTGTTATGGACAACAACTATGCATGCATGCTATGCCAGAACCCTCCTGAGGAAACGGTTGAGCATCTGTTCTTTGCCTGCCCCTTTATCCAACGGTGTTGGGACAAGGTGGGTTTGAACTGGCCATCCTCGGGAAAAAGGATCTCTCTGCTACATGGAGGTAAAACCCAATGGCAGCGGCCAAAATTCATGGACATATTTTTGCTGGCCGCGTGGAGTATTTGGAAGGAGAGGAACAACGAACACTTCAGAGGAGTACCCCATTCATTTGCCTCCTGGTTGGCTAGGTTTCAGAATCTCTTGAGTCTTCTTATTCATAACTGTAAAGAAGAGCTTCGTCCCTTCTTAAATTCTTACATTCAAGGCTTGTAACTGGTTACAATATTCATGTTTAGCCTGGCTGAGGGGGAGGCCTTAAAATACCCCACCCTGTAATGATGCAACATCTTTCTTGTGATTAATACAAAGTCAGTGGGAGCCTCTCCCACTGTCATTCATGGTCAAAAAAAAGTTAGCTATAGCGTTGGATCCTAACCCAGCGCTAGTGTTATTTTTAGTTAACCACAACCGCGCGGGCTCAAAATTTTGCAAGTCCCTTTCCCCCCTCTCCCTCCTTTCCCCCTCCTCTCTGTTGCGCGTCGCCATCGATCTCCCTGCCCAACCTCGACCTCGACGCCGGCCGTCGCCCCTGCCCGCCCTTGACCTCGACCACGACACCGAGCGTCGCCCCTGCCTGCCCTCGACCTGGACGACGGCCGTCGCCCCTGCTCGCCCTCGACCTCGCCGCCGCCCTCTTCCCTGCCCGCCCTCGAGCTCACCGCCACCGCCCTCTCCCCCGCTCGCCCTCGATCACGCCACGAGCCCAAGCTCAGAGCCTCTCCCTCTCCTCTCCCCTGTTTAGCAATTTTTTGTTTAGGGGAGTAGCAGAGAGAGATAGAGCATTTAGGAAAAAAATTAGCTAGGGCAATTTAGTTTAGGGTATATAAAATAGCTATAAATAAAAAACAGTAGCAAAATTTTTAAGCTATAAATAAAAATAGTAGCAATTTTTTTTAGGAAATTAGCTAGGACAATTTTTTTAGGTATATAAAATAGCTATAAATAAAAAACTGTAGCCATTTTTTTAGCTATAAATAAAAAACAGTAGCAATTTTTTTTAGGAATTTAGCTAGAGCAATTTTTGTAGGTACATAAATTAGCTATAAATAAAAACATTAGCAATTTTTTTAGCTATTAATAAAAAATAGTAGCAAATTTTTAGGAAATTAGCTAGGGCAATTTTGGTAGGTATATAAATTAGCTATAAATAAAAATCAGTAGCTCCCTTCCTAGACTTTTTTAGCTATAAATAAAAAATAGTAGCAAATGTTTAGTGAGGTCAGTTTGCAAAGGTTTTTGGTTTTTGAAAAGACCACTTTTTTGCAATGTTTAGTGAGGTCATTTCACTATGTGCTCCTGTGATGCTCATATGTCATTATTGTTATATGATATATGTCATTGATGTTATATGATTGCACAATGTTGGTTGAATGTCGAAGAATATGCGAGTGGCCTAAGTTTTGCCGGTATGTTGATTCATTTCCGTTCCGGTAAATTTTAGGCGCTGCATATGTCCACTTTTTAGCAAAGGTCATGTCGAAAATTTCCGTGATTTTCGGCATGATTTGTGCTAGAAACTAGGACTTATGGAGTGCTTGGGATTTGCTGGAAGGGGAATGAATCACCATTCCGACCAAATATAGGACCTTTTTTCTCTTCATTATATCTTTTATTTATAATTGTTGAAAAGGAAACATGTCTAACCACGCCGAAGTCGGGGGTTCTGGTCGCCTCGAAGAAGACCCCGTCGAGGAAGCAAATCATTATTTCGATTACCTGGATGAACACCAGTCGTGGGTGCAGGGTGGCGGCAGTGGCACCAACCCCGACACCGACGTTGACACTGGTACCGACACCGAAACCACCCTCGAGACCGGCAATGATGCTGTCGTAGCCGGTAACGCACCGAAGCGGAAGAGGACACAAAAACCAAACGAGCTCGGCATCGGACAAATTGTGGTCATGGTGATGCAACCCAAGAAATTAGAGCCAACGACGCGGCAGGAAGCGCGCTCGTGCTACAACCATCAACTAGGATGCATCCTCAGGGAAACCACCAACATCAATGACGAGAAGTTAAGGAAGATACCACATATGGGGCACATGCTCCTAAAGAAGTTGCAGAATAGGTTCATGTTCCCCGACCAGGATGAAAGCAAAGATCCATGGGATGACGAACCCATGACAAAGATAAACAGCAAGGCGATGGGCCCAACGACTTGCCCGCCTGGGAAAGTTAGGGTGAAAAAACCGATTGTGAAGAATGAACCATGGTCCAAGATTCATGCTGACAAACCGACACTAAAGGAAGAGGACTTCAAAAAATTCAACGAGACTTGCACTAAAGAAGAAGTCAAGCAAAGGTTGGAGAAAATGAAGGCGCTCCAGGCTAGGAACACGCCTGCCCACCGCCTCGGAAGCCGTGGTTACGAGGGAAAGAGGCACATATGGGCCAAGGAGGACACCGAACGTGAAAGTCATGGAATCCTAGACCCATTGGCAGAGTTCACCGACTCGCAGGAGCGTGACTGGATCAGGGCCCGGTACAAGTGGGACTGCGTCAATAAGATCTTTTACACGAACCCGAACACGAGGGAGTTCATGAGACTTCTGGGAATTGTTATATTACCACCTTTTTACATTAGCTTCCAATCAATTCGGCAGAAGTTTTGTCACATTTGAAAACCATCAATGTACCTTTTGCAGAAAGAGAAGCACCAAAAGGCAGCCGAAAGCAACGATTTTTCACAGTTGTCGACGAGGCCCAAGAGGAACACCCCTTTCAACTGGGCCCTGAACATACTGAAAAAGGTCCCGGAGGACAAACCGCCGTCGTATGGACGTGTGCACAGCGTCAGAGATGGCGCCTCGTGGAAGACGTGCTACCACAAGAAGCCAGATGAAAGAAGGCAGAGACGGTTGATTACTCAACAGACCATGGACGAGAAGGTCACGATTGCGGTCAATAAAAGCAAAGTTGAGATTAAAGAAGAGTTGGTCGGGGTAGTCAATGCAGCTGTAGCTGGTGTCACGGCTGACTTCCAATCCTCCATTATTACCAGCTTGATTCCGGTAATTATCGATCGGTCAAAGTGAAATCCAGATAAAGGGCCAGAGGACTTTCCCCTTCCCAGCTACGTCCGGAGCAATTCAGTGAACATCGCAGCACCGGCACCTGTTCACGCAACCGCAAAATGTCCCGCTAATGTTCATAGCAGCCCGACCTCCGTCTCTGGCATGCTCAGCGGGGCTTCGTCTTTGGCTGAGCTCGATGCCCTCACGGTAATTATGCATCATACCTTTTCACTAGATTGTCTATAGTCTTCCGTTTGAGTTGCCTTTCGGATGTTTGACGTTGCAGACATGTCTTCGTAGGCGGACGAAACCCCGTGCACCCTACTGTACGACATCAACGGACAGAACGTGGGCGTGGGAAAGGCAACGATTGTGAAGCCGAAGGACCGCATGTTCCACAACCGAGAGATGCCCCATGGTGTCTTCAAGGTTAACATGGCCAGTGTCAAAGCGGGCTTCGAGGATTTGCCTCCTCTGATACCAGTCGATGACGAGGAGATCCCTAAACGGATTGGCTCATGCAAGAGCTGGCTCTTGCCTTGGCCAAAGACTCTTCTTCGTGTCAAGATGCCCGGTAGCACACCAACGACAACTCCTCAAGAAGGTATGAACAACACCCCGCCTACCAAATTACCTGCACCTGCCGTGCCCGGTGATAGCGGATGACACAAGGGAGAGCCTCCATTAGTGCCAGATGACGTCGCCACAGTCGAAGAAGCAAACGCTGACGATGTCATGGAGGAGGATGTGATGAACCTCTCAAGTATGTCAATACCGCCTATGACGATGGAGGATTGATGCTTCGGGACTATGACTCGGGCTATGAGTGTGGAGATGACTTGATGCTGCCTGATTTGCCAGAGCCGGAACATCCTAAGGTGGAATGCAAAAAGTCTCTCTTCATGCGATCCTCGCAGGAGACGCCTCCAGATGCCGCCTCTACCCAGCAACAACAACCGAAGGGCCGTCCACTGATTAGCCTGACGACACTAGGGGTTGTGGTTAGGGAAGGTATGGTGGGCTCACTACCGCCACCCGCCAAGAAGCAAAGAAGGAGACCGGACAAGAAAGGCCATAAAGGCGCCGGAGCTGCTTCAAGCAGCCAGCCGCCTCTGAAGCCCTGGGAGGTAGACAAAATACCTGTCGAAGATGCAGAGCGTTTCCATGTTGCTGGCCACCCGATCCTACCTTCGAAAGCGCTAGAGCACATACTGAACAATTATCTAAGGAGACTTCATGAAGATGTGCTAGCCAGAGAGAAAATCCTTCTCATCTCGAAAAATCCAGGATACTCGCTTTACGCGGCTCAGGTGCCCGGTGGGAAGTTGTACATCGAGAGATGGCCCGCGGATAAGTTCATCCTGCGACTTGACTACATCTACGACATGTTCCACATGACCAAGCTGGATTTCCAGTTCATCTGCATGTATGCGATGTATCTCAACTACATCATCAGGCGCGAGAACATAAAATATATTTGCATCACGGACCCGTACTATATGCACGAGAGCTTCCTGGCAGGCTGCAAAGAGCACCGTGACTATGCGAGCAAGTACATCGGCGAGTTCATGATCGCTAATAAGGATAAGGAAACGATTCTCCTGCCTTATCATCCCACGTAAGTCATCCGTTGATATCCTTTCGTAAGTTTTAATCATTCATTTGCAAGCATTATAGGCTAATTTAAGGTGTAATTATTTTGTGCTTTGCGGGGGTGTTCTCATCCATCGTACCAGAATACTCCCATGCTCTATACATTGGCTCATCGAAGAACATCAAGAAAAAGGATTACACGCACATAAAGAGTGTTCATGATAGTGCCCTATTAACCTTCAGCTTGTCTGGTGGATATATCAAGGTGAAAAAGTACATGAAGAACGGGCTGGGTTTCGGCAATAAGACTGACTTCTGCTGCATCCAGCAACCGTACACCAGTAAGGCTGATGGATTCTACCTCATGCATCACATGATCGAGTACAGAAGGGATAATCAACACCTTCGCATGTCAGTTACATCCAACGATGCCAAGATTGTCAACTGGGCCACAAGCATAGGAAGGACACCGGATCATCCAATCCGAGCTGAGTTTTATCATGTACTGTGTGAACTTGCCCAAGTGATCATGAAGGAGGTCCTCGAACTAACAGGGATGTTCTACCATGGGCCAATCATGCGGGACGATGTCCGAGCACTGCTAGTCGCTCAGCGTCTGGACCTGAAGCCTTTCACGGAGCTCAGGTGCTTCCTCCCTGACTATGAAGATTGGTCCGCCGACATGGAGGAATGATTCACGATGACAATGTGTCACTACTATCTTTCTATGACAAAACTTTGAATTTATGCACGGTGAAAATTTGTGATGCAATTAAACTGTTCTCCCGAACTAGCGTAGATCGCTCTAGTTAATTAGTTTGGGTATGAGGAACTTCATTATTTATGTTTACTATAGGTTGCTTGTATTTTGCTAATTATGCCTCTTTGTGTTTCTCAAGTACATTATGCTGCATATTATCGTTGAATTCATCAAGTGATGATGTAGGTACATAGATCAGAGATGGCGAAGGACTGCTACGCCGTATTCATTGGGAGGGTTCAGGAGTGTACGACCACTGGCCAGACGCTCATGCCCAGGTGGTTAGGTACCCGGGCGCTAGCCACAGAGGGTTTGATAGCTGAGCCAAAGCAGAAAATAGTTACATGAGGTGGACGCTCCGGCAAGAGAGGGAGCGGAACCCGTGCCTCAAGAAGTACTACATAGTCGTGCTCTTGCTCATTTTGACCACTCTTCTCTTCTACATCATGGTTTAGATAGAGATGATTAAACTTGTGTGTGTGCCATGACCATGCAGTTGCATTTTATTCGAGACATGACATGACTTGTGCATTGCTATTTTCGAGATGTGATGATATTTGTGTTGGATGATGATGATGATGGTATGACGAGACTACTGTATGTGTATGATATGATGAGAATAATGTATGTTTATTATTATACGATGAAACTATTGAATAGAGCATGCACAAATACATCACAAATACATAGAGGGGAAGTAAATTTGTGAAAGCAGGAATATTAGCAGTAGCGCTGGTAGGCGTCTAGCGGCAGCGCTGGTTTAGCAGCAGTGTTTTCTCTGGTGCAGCGCTACACATAGTTAGCAGTAGCGCTGGTCCGAGCAGCGCTACTGCTACAACTTAGCTGTAGCGCGTTAGCAGCGCTACTGATATAGGTATTTCCAGGGCTACTAGTAGGCTTTCTCCTAGTAGTGACCCCTCTTGAGCAAATTATCTTGGGTTAGGATGCTGTATTTCAACATTAATGATAAGAAACTTTTAATTTAATTGGGCATCTTGAGTTTCCCAATAAACCTATAACCCACAAAAGCAGAAGCTTCCAAGTGCAGATACAAGTCTCTCACAATGATTTGTTTCTATAATAAAGGATCTACTTCACACTATCTTTGTCACCAGTCAGTTCCACTTCATTCAAAATTTCTTCAGAGTACTCCATTGTTGTTGAGTCTCATCAAACAATATCCTTATGAAAGCAAACATATCCCAAACTCTGTCCTTAACCAGTTGTAGAGTAACAAACCTAGTAAAGTTAAGTTATATAGCTTAGGAAATTGACTAGCCGAAGAATTACATCCAACACAAATATCTTGCCAAAAAATAGTTTTAGATCCATGATACATACCCAACGTATTTGATGGGGGAACATGTTTTATGGGGTATACGTCTCCAACCTGGCAAAACCGAAGAAGTTCCAGGAATCAGATTTGGGCCATGTGGAGAGTTTGATATTATGACATTTTAAAAAGTGTCCAAATTGAATATCCATTACCATGTGTGTATCAGGCTTTCTGAGACAATTCTAATGAGACCAAGGACTCCAAAATTGGAGTTCGTATGAAGAAATGAGTACTAAAATACGAAACTTCAAGTCTAGAGGAAAAGATGACATCTGGTATGACTGCACATGGTCGCATCAGTGCTTGTACCATCCTGCGAAGGCTGCGAAATCAGCCATAAGTTTCATGTTTCTCGACCGATTTTGTGCCGATTTGTTCCTACGCAATCCTTGGTGACCGAAGGAGATATTGGGATAGGATAACACTCCCCTAGAGTCCTTGGATGAAGGGCTATGTCAGCGTTCTGGGACCCGGGGTACCCAGACTTGTCTGCCTGCGGCCCACGACATGGCTCCATCGACGGCCTGGTACGACCCATCTTCAGCATCAACAATTCAAGACCCTCGCGAGAGGCCAAGCCTTGCGAGGTGGACAACACCAAGACCCCCCAGAAGGAGCGGCCTCCTCAGGCTGGCTCCTGAGGAGTGGAGATTTCTATGCAAGCCTCACCTCGTGAGGTTCAGATGACATGACCCGTGACGACCGAGGCCAGGCGGGCGCCAACGGGCGCAGGACAACAGTTTCCTCTTTGGTGCTAAGGAGGCAAGCGCAGGTGTGGAGTCCCGAGGAATCAGCCAAAGGTTTCCATTCCCATGTAACAAGACCAAGAGCGCTAGGACGGCAGGGCGGAGGTCATCGCCGAGCCCACCACAGCGTCACGACCAGAGGCTTTTGCAGGCGAAGACTACTTTTGTCAGGATAAGATGTACTAGTTGTCTCCCTTCGAATTTGGCTGTTGTGGGATCCCTTCCCGCCTCCATTTTGGGGGAAAAGGACCAAGGCCACTATAAATAGGACCCAACCACTACCATGGATCGGGGCCGGATCATTCAAATCATCCTCTCCCCCACCAGCTCAAGCACACACCTCCTGAGGTCATTCTTCCACTGTACTAGTTCATCCTCAGCCCACCTCGAGGCCAATCCACCACAAAGCAGGAGTAGGGTTTTACACTGCAAGGTGGCCCGAACCTGGGTAAACTGTCGTGTCCTCTTTACTTTCAGTTCGTTGAGCTAGGCCGTGGGACCGACGGGTTTGCAGACTGGGGAGGTTGAGTTCTTCGCACGCACCCCAGAGTTTGAATTTATCCAGGGTTTGTGGAGCCCGGAATCCGACATTTGGCGCACCAGGTAGGGGTGCGTCGGAGCCTCGTGAGGTTCAGATGACGTGAGCCATGACGACCAAGGACAGGAGGGCGCCAGCGGGCGCCGAACATCTGTGTCCTTCAGTGCTAAGGAGGCAAGCGCAGGCGCAGAGTCCCGAGGAATCAGCCAAAGGTTTCCATTCCCATGCAACAAGACCAAGACCGCTAGGACGGCATGACGGAGGTCATCGCCAAGCCAACCATGGCGTCACGACAAGAGGCTTTTGCAGGCGAAGACTACTTTTGTCAGGATAAGATGTACTAGTTGTCTTAGTTTGAATTTGGCTGTTGTGGGATCCCTTCCCGCCTCCATTTTGGGGGAAGAGGACCAAGGACACTATAAATAGGACCCAACCACCGCCATGGATTGGGGCCGGATCATTCAGATCATCCTCTCCCCCATCAGCTCAAGAACACACCACCTGAGGTCGTTCTTCCATAGTACTAGTTCATCCTTAGCCCACCTCGAGGCCAATCCACCACAAAGTAGGAGTAGGATTTTACATCGCAAGGTGGCCGAACCTGGGTAAACTACCATGTCCTCTTTCATTCTAGTTCGTCGAGCTAGGCCGTGGGATCGACGGGTTTGCAGACTGGGGAGGTTGAGTTCTTCACACGCACCCCGGAGTTCGAATCTATCCAGGGTTTGCGGAGCCCGAAATCCGACATTTGGAGTGCCAGGTAGGGGTGCGTCGGAGCCTCTCTTCCACCGGTCGACTCACCACTGCTCCGCCGCTCCCATGGCTGACGCTCGTCGAGCTCGTGCTGAGCGCCGAGCCGCCCTTGTCGCCCGCGTCGCTCAGACAGCACCGGCGGGCGACGGCTGGCCTCGCAGTCCCCGTCGCCAGTGGTGAAAGCCGCCACCGGCCCCGCGGGCCATGAGCAACAGGCTTCGTCACTTCATCTTTCTTTGTGGCGAGATGGGTGCACCGCCACCCCGTCACTGACTCCAGCTGCTTCGTCTTCCCATGCTCGTCATGGCCCGGCGAACGCGCAGGCTGCGCTACTCATGGCACGCGAGCTTCTGCGCTACCGCCCCATTGATGACCTCTACAAGGACTGGCTAGACCGCATCGCCGATCTCGTCAGCGCCGCCAGAGGATCTCTTGCACTATCTCGCTCGCTACCTCACCTGCCGCCTGCCGTGGGTGACGTAGCTCACGGAGCACCTCCTCCACCTCCTAGGCAGGACGCCATCATCGAGCCAAGGCGGGAGGCTCCTCGGTGCGATCCGCAGCGCAGGGTGCCTGCGCGCGACGAGGCCAGCTGCCAGGTGGTGCAGTGGCCGCAAGAAGATGTGTGTGCGCTCCCGGCACCGCCACGTGAAGACCGCTTGCCGCCTGCGGTGGTGGCGCACGAGCGCCAAGACCAGGCTCCACCACTACGGCGGGCTCCCGTGACCACAGCGGGATGCCGTGCATTCAATCCAGAGCTGCGTAGCGTCTCCTGGCCAGGGAAGTTCAAACCCGACCTGCCTCTACACTACAACAACAGCCCCGACCCTGCCGAGTTCCTGCAGCTCTACGAGCTGAGCATCGAGCGGGCCAATGACAACGAGAAGGTTATGGTGAACTGGTTTCCCATGGCCCTCAAAGACGGCGCGCGCTCGTGGCTCCAAAATCTCCCCGCGGGATCGATCTCCTCCTGGGACGAGATGCGAGAGCGTTTCGTCGTCAACTTCCAGGGCACTCACGACCGCCCACCAGCCGCAGGTGACCTGCGGCACTATTGGGTAACATAGTAATTTCAAAAATTTTCCTACGATCACGCAAGACCATGGTGATGACATAGCAACGAGAGGGGAGAGTGTCCGTCCACGTACCCTCGTAGACCGAAAGCGGAAGCGTTATATTAACGCGGTTGATGTAATCGTACGTCTTCACGATCCGACCGATCCAAGCACCGTTACTCCGGCACCTCCGAGTTCTTGGCACACGTTCAGCTCGATGACGATCCCCGGGCTCCGATCCAGCAAAGCGTCGGGGAAGGAGTTCGTCACAAGACGACGCGTGGTGGCGATCTTGATGTTCTACCGTCGCAGGCTTCGCCTAAGCACCGCTACAATATGACCGAGGTGGAATATGGTGGAGGGGGCACCGACACGGCTAAGGAACGATCACGAAGATCAACTTGTGTGTTCTAGGGTGCCCCCTGCCCCGTATATAAAGGAGCAAGGGGAGGGCGGCCAGCCCTTGGGGCGCACCAAGGGAGGGGGGAGTCCTCCTCCTAGTAGGAGTAGGACTCCCTTTCCTAGTCCTACTAGGAAGAGGGAAGGGGAAGGAAGAGAGAGAGGAGAGGGAAGGGGCTGCGCCCCCTCCTAGTCAATCGGACTCCCCATGGAGGGGGGCGCACCACCTCCTGGTGCAGCCCTCTCTCTCCCTCTTGGCCCAATAAGGCCCATAACTTCCCGGGGTTCGGTAACCCTCCGGCACTCCGTTTTCTCCGAAACTTCCGGAACCTTTCCGGTGTCCGAATATAACCATCCAATATATCAATCTTTATGTCTCGACCATTTCGAGACTCCTCGTCATGTCCGTGATCACATCCGGGACTCGAACTCCTTGGTACATCAAAATACATAAACTCATAATAACCGTCATTGAAACCTTAAGCGTGCGGACCCTACGGTTCGAGAACTATGTAGACATGACCTAGAACTATTCTCGGTCAATAACCAATAGCGGAACCTGGATGCTCATATTGGTTCCTACATATTCTCGAAGATCTTTATCGGTCAAACCGCATAACAACATACGTTGTTCCCTTTGTCATCGGTATGTTACTTTCCGAGATTCGATCGTCGGTATCCAATACCTAGTTTAATCTCGTTCGGAAAGTCTCTTTACTCGTTCCGTAATACATCATCTCACAACTAACTCTTTAGTTGCAATGCTTGCAAGGCTTATGTGATGTATATTACCGAGAAGGCCTAGAGATACCTCTCCGACAATCGGAGTGACAAAACCTAATCTCAAATCGCCAACCCAACAAGTACCTTTGGAGACACCTGTAGTACTCCTTTATAATCACCCGATTACGTTGTGACGTTTGGTAGTACCAAAGTGTTCCTCCGTAAGCAGGAGTTGCATAATCTCATAGTTACAGGAACATGTATGGGTCATGAAGAAAGCATTAACATACTAAGCGATCAAGTGTTAAGCTAACGGAATGGGTCATGTCAATCAGATCATTCAACTAATGATGTGACCTTGTTAATCAAATAACAACTCCTTGTTCATGGTTAGGAAACATAACCATCTTTGATTAACAAGCTAGTCAAGTAGAGGCATACTAGTGACATCTTGTTTGTCTATATATTCACACATGTATTATGTTTCCGGTTAATACAATTCTAGCATGAATAATAAACATTTATCATGATATAAGGAAATAAATAATAACTTTATTATTGCCTCTAGGGCATATTTCCTTGATCTCCCACTTGCACTAGAGTCAATAATCTAGATTACAAAGTAATGATCCTTACACCCATGGAGTCTTGGTGCTGATCATGTTTTGCTCGTGGAAGAGGCTTAGTCAACGGTCTGCAACATTCAGATCCGTATGTATTTTGCAAATCTCTATGTCTCCCACTTGGACTTGGTCCCGAATGGAATTGAAGCGTCTCTTGATGTGCTTGGTCCTCTTGTGAAATCTGGATTCCTTTGCCAAGGCAATCGCACGATATTGTCACAGAAGATCTTCATCGGTCCCGATGCACTAGGTATGACACCTAGATCGAAATGAACTCTTTCATCCAGACTCCTTCATTTGCTGCTTCGAAGCAGCTATGTACTCCGCTTCACATGTAGATCCCGCCACGGCGCTTTGTTTAGAACTGCACCAACCGACAGCTCCACCGTTTAATAAAAACACGTATCCGGTTTGCGATTTAGAATCGTCCGGATCGTGTCAAAGCTTACATCGGCGTAACCATTTACGACTAGCTCTTTGTCACCTCCATATATGAGAAACATATCCTTAGTCCTTTTAGGTATTTCAGGATGTTCTTGACCGCTGTCCGATGATCCACTCTGGATTACTTTGGTACCTTCCTGCCAAGCTTACAGCTAAGCATCGTCGGTCTGGTACACAGCATTGCATACATGATAGAGCCTATGGCTGAAGCATAGGAACATCTTTCATTTTCTCTCTATCTTCTGCTTTGTGGTCGGGCATTGAGTCTAACTCAATCTTACACCTTGTAACATAGGTAAAAACCTTTCTTTGCACGATCCATTTTGAACTTTTTCAAAACTTTATCAAGGTATGTGCTTTGTGAAAGTCCAATCAAGCGTCTTGATCTATCTCTATAGATCTTGATGCCCAATATGTAAGCAGCTTCACCGAGGTCTTTCATTGAAAACTTTTATTCAAGTATCCTTTTATGCTATCCAGAAATTCTATATCATTTCCAATCAATAATATATCGTCCACATATAATATTAGAAATGCTCTGAGCTCCCACTCACTTTCTTGTAAATACTGAGGCTTCTCCAAAAGTGCAGACAAACCCATATGCTTTGATCACACTATCAAAGCGTTTATTCCAACTCGAGAGGCTTGCACTGGACCATAAATTGATCGTTGGAGCTTGCACACTTTGTTAGCACCTTTTGGATCGACAAAACCTTCTGGTTGCATCATATACAACTCTTCTTCTAGAAATCCATTCAAGAATGCAGTTTTACATCCATTTGCCAAATTTCATAATCATAAAATCGGCAATTGCTAACATGATTCGGACGGACTTAAGCATCGCCACGGGTGAGAAAGTCTCATCGTAGTCAACCCCTTGAACTTGTCGAAAACCTTTTGCAACAAGTCGAGCTTTGTAGACGATTACATTACCATCAACGTCAGTCTTCTTCTTAAAATCCATTTATTCTCAATAGCTTGCCGATCATCGGGCAAGTCTACCAAAGTCCATACTTTGTTCTCATACATGGATCCCATCTCAGATTTCATGGCTTCAAGCCATTTTGCGAATCTGGGCTCACCATCGCTTCTTCATAGTTCGTAGGTTCATCATGATCTAGTAGCATGACTTCCGAATAGGATTACCGTACCACTCACAGTGCGGATTTTATTCTGGTTGATCTCGAGTTCGGTGACAACTTGATCTGAAGTTTCATGATCTTCATCATTATCTTCCTCACTAAGCTGGTGTAGGTGTTACGTAAACTGATTTACGTGACGAACTACTTTCAATAAGGGAGCTGGTACTATTACCTCATCAAGTTCCACTTTCCTCCCACTCACTTCTTTCGAGAGAAACTCCTTCTCTAGAAAGGATCCATTTTAGCAACGAATGTCTTGCCTTCGGATCTGTGATAGAAGGTGTACCCAATTGTCTCCTTTGGGTATCCTATGAAGACACATTTCTCGATTTGGGTTCAAGCTTATCAGGTTGAAGTTTCTTCACATAAGCATCGCAACCCCAAACTTTCGAAGCGACAACTTTGGTTTCTTGCTAAACCATAGTTCATAAGGCGTCGTCTCAACGGATTTGGGCGGTGTCCTATTTAACGTGAATGCGGCCGTCTCAAGAGCATAACCCCAAAATGATAGCGGTAAATCTGTAAGAGACATCATAGATCGCACCATATCCGATAAAGTGCGATTCGACGTTCGGACACACCATTGCGCTGTGGTGTTCGGGTGGCGTGAGTTGCTAAACTATTCGCTTTGTTTCAAATGTAGACCAAACTCGTAACTCAAATATTCGCCTCCACGATCAGATCGTAGAAACTTTATTTTCTTATTACGATGATTTTCAACTTCACTCTGAAATTCTTTGAACTTTTCAAATGTTTCAGAATTATGTTTCATTAAGTAGATATACCCATATCTGCTCAAATCATCTGTGAAGGTGAGAAAATAACGATATCCGCCACGAGCTTTAACATTCATTGGACCACATACATCCGTATGTATGATTTCCAATAAATCTGTTGCTCTCTCCATAGTACGGAGAAGCGGAGTTTTAGTCATCTTGCCCATGAGGCACGGTTCATAAGTGCCAAGTGATTCATAATCAAGTGACTCCAAAAGTCCATCAGCATGGAGTTTCTTCATGCGTTTTACACCGATATGACCTAAGCGGCGGTGCCACAAATAAGTTGCACTATTATTATCAACTCTGCATCTTTTGGTTTCAACATTATGAATATGTGTATCACTACTATCGAGATTCATTAAAATAGACCACTCTTCAAGGGTGCATGACCATAAAAGATATTATTCATATAAATAGAACAACCATTATTCTCGATTTAAATGAATAACCGTCTCGCATCAAACAAGATCCAGATATAATGTTCATGCTCAACGCGGCACCAAATAACAATTATTCAGGTCTAAAACTAATCCCGAAGGTAGATGTAGAGGTAGCGTGCCGATTGCGATCACATCGACTTTGGAACCGTTTCCCACGCGCATCGTCACCTCGTCCTTTGCGGTGTTAAGCAATCCGTAGTTCTGTTTGAGTTGCAAATATTAGCAGCAGAACCAGTATCAAATACCCTGTACTCTGCGAGCTCTAGTAAGGTACACATCAATAACAAGTATATCACATATACCTTTGTTTACTTTGCCATCCTTCTTATCCGCCAAATACTTGGGGCAGTTCCGCTTCAAATGACCGATCCGCTTGCGGTAGAAGCACTCGGTTTCAGGCTTAGGTCCAGACTTGGGTTTCTTCTCTGATCGACAACTTGTTTGCTGTTCTTCTTGAAGTTCCTTCTTCTTCCCTTTGCCTTTCTTCTTGAAACTAGTGGTCTTATTGACCATCAACACTTGATGCTCCTTTTGATTTCTACCTCCGCAGCTTTTAGCATTGCGAAGAGCTCGAGCATAGTCTTTACTAACCCTTGCATATTATAGTTCATCACGAAGCCTTTGTAGCTTGGTGGCGGTGATTGAAGAATTTTGTCAATGACACAATCATCCGGAAGATTAACTCCCAGTTGATTCAAGTGATTGTAATACCCGGACATTTTGAGTATGTGCTCACCGATAGAACTATTCTCCTCCATCTTGCAGCTATAGAACTTATTGGAGACTTCATATCTCTCAATCCGGGCATTCTGTTGAAATATCAACTTCAACTCTGGAACATCTCATATGCTCCATGACGTTCAAAACGTCGTTGAAGACCGGTTCTAAGCCGTAAAGCATGGCACACTGAACTATAGAGTAGTCATCAGCTCTGCTTTGCAGACGTTCACAACTTCGCTCGGCATCTGCAGCAGAACTGTCACCCAGCGGTGCTTCGGGGCGTAACTTTTACGTGCAGCAATGAGGATTATCCTCAGATTACGGACCCAGTCCGTGTAATTGCTACCATCATCTTTCAACTTTGCTTTCTCAAGGAACGCATTAAAATTCAACGGAACAACAAAGACGAGCCATCTATCTACAGTAAACATAGACAAGCAAAATACTATCGGTACTAAGTTCATGATAAATTTAAGTTCAATTAATCATATTACTAAAGAACTCCCACTTAGGCAGACATCTCTCTAGTTATCTAAGTGATCACGTGATCCAAATCAACTAAACCATAACCGATCATCACGTGAGATGGAGTAGTTTTCAATGGTGAACATCTTATGTTGATCATATCTGCTATATGATTCACGTTCGACCTTTCGGTCTCCGTGTTCGAGGCCATATCTGTATATGCTAGGCTCGTCAAGTATAACCTGAGTATTCTGCGTGTGCAAAACTGGCTTGCACCCGTTGTAGATGGACGAGAGCTTATCACACCCGATCATCACGTGGTGTCTCGCACGACGAACTTTGGCAACGGTGCATACTCGGGAGAACACTACTTGATAATTTTAGTGAGAGATCATCTTATAATGCTACCGTCAATCAAAGCAAGATAAGATGCATAAAGGATAAACATCACATGCAATCAATATAAGTGATATGATATGGCCATCATCATCTTGTGCTTGTGATCTCCATCTCCAAAGCACCGTCATGATCACCATCGTCACCGCGCGACACCTTGATCTCCATCGTAGCATCGTTGTCGTCTCGCCAACTATTGCTTCTCGACTATCGCTACCGCTTAGTGATAAAGTAAAGCAATTACATGGCGTTGCATTTCATACAATAAGCGACAACCATATGGCTCCTCGCCGATTGCCGATAACTCGGTTACAAAACATGATCATCTCATACAATAAAATATAGCATCACGTCTTGACCATATCACATCACAACATGCCCTGCAAAAACAAGTTAGGCGTCCTCTACTTTGTTGTTGCAAGTTTTACGTGGCTGCTACGGGCTGAGCAAGAACCGTTCTTACCTACGCATCAAAACCACAACGATACTTCGTCAAATAGACTCCGCTTTTAACCTTCTCAAGGACCGGTCGTAGCCACACTCGGTTCAACTAAAGTGAGAGAGCAGACACCCGCCGGTCACCTTTAAGCAACGAGTGCTCATAGCGGTGAAACCAGTCTCGCGTAAGCGTCACGCGTAATGTCGGTCCGGGCGCTTCATCTCACAATACCGCTGAACCAAAGTATGACATGCTGGTAGGTAGTATGACTTGTATCGCCCACAACTCACTTGTGTTCTACTCGTGCATATGACATCAACGCATAAAACCTGGCTCGGATGCCTTTGTTGGGTAGCGTAGTAATTTCAAAAATTTTCCTACGATCACGCAAGACCATGGTGATGACATAGCAACGAGAGGAGAGTGTCCGCCCACGTACCCTCGTGAGACCAAAAGCGGAAGCGTTATATTAACGCTGTTGATGTAATCGACGTCTTCACGATCCGACCGATCCAAGCACCGTTACTCCGGCACCTCCGAGTTCTTGGCACACGTTCAGCTCGATGGCGATCCCCGGCTCCGATCCAGCAAAGCGTCGGGGAAGGAGTTCCACAAGACGACGGCGTGGTGGCGATCTTGATGTTCTACCGTCGCGAGGCTTCGCCTAAGCACCGCTACAATATGACCGAGGTGGAATATGGTGGAGGGGGCACCGACACGGCTAAGGAGCGATCACGAAGATCAACTTGTGTGTTCTAGGGTGCCCCCTGCCCCGTATATAAAGGAGCAAGGGGAGGGCGGCCAGCCCTTGGGGCGCACCAAGGGAGGGAGTCCTCCTCCTAGTAGGAGTAGGACTCCCTTTCCTAGTCCTACTAGGAAGAGGGAAGGGGAAGGAAGAGAGGAGAGGAGAGGGAAGGGGCTGCCCCCTCCTAGTCAATTCGGACTCCCCATGGAGGCGCACCACCTCCTGGTGCAGCCCTCTCTCTCCCTCTTGGCCCAATAAGGCCCATAACTTCCCGGGGGTTCCGTAACCCCTCCGGCACTCCGGTTTTCTCCGAAACTTCCGGAACCTTTCCGGTGTCGAATATAACCATCAATATATCAATCTTTATGTCTCGACCATTTGAGACTCCTCGTCATGTCCGTGATCACATCAGGGACTCGAACTCCTTGGTACATCAAAATACATAAACTCATAATAACCGTCATTGAAACCTTAAGCGTGCGGACCCTACGGTTCGAGAACTATGTAGACATGACCTAGAACTATTCTCGGTCAATAACCAATAGCGGAACCTGGATGCTCATATTGGTTCCTACATATTCTCTGAAGATCTTTATCGGTCAAACCGCATAACAACATCGTTGTTCCCTTTGTCATCGGTATGTTACTTTCCGAGATTCGATCGTCGGTATCCAATACCTAGTTTAATCTCGTTCGGAAAGTCTCTTTACTCGCTCCGTAATACATCATCTCACAACTAACTCTTTAGTTGCAATGCTTGCAAGGCTTATGTGATGTGTATTACCGAGAAGGCCTAGAGATACCTCTCCGACAATCGGAGTGACAAAACCTAATCTGAAATCGCCAACCCAACAAGTACCTTTGGAGACACTGTAGTACTCCTTTATAATCACCCGATTACGTTGTGACGTTTGGTAGTACCCAAAGTGTTCCTCCGTGGCGGAGTTGCATAATCTCATAGTTACAGGAACATGTATGGGTCATGAAGAAAGCATTAACATACTAAGCGATCAAGTGTTAAGCTAACGGAATGGGTCATGTCAATCAGATCATTCAACTAATGATGTGACCTTGTTAATCAAATAACAACTCCTTGTTCATGGTTAGGAAACATAACCATCTTTGATTAACAAGCTAGTCAAGTAGAGGCATACTAGTGACATACTGTTTGTCTATATATTCACACATGTATTATGTTTCCGGTTAATACAATTCTAGCATGAATAATAAACATTTATCATGATATAAGGAAATAAATAATAACTTTATTATTGCCTCTAGGGCATATTTCCTTCAGGCACATCAAGCAGCAGCCAGGAGAGACCTTGCAGAAGTACATCCAGCGCTTCAACAATGTCTGCCTCAAGATCCCCAAGGTGTCGGATGAAGCCATCATCTCGCGTTCACTGATGGCTTCCGCGATGTCAATATGAAGGAGGAGCTCGCCATACACGAGGACCTGTGCACGGCTCTGGAGATGTTCAACATGGCAACAAAGTGTGCGAGAGCTGAGGAAGGTCACCTCTCCCTCCTGAAGCTACCGGGGCCTGACCCATAAGACAAGAAGGCCAAGGCCAAGGATGTGAAGCGCAAGGGGCCGACTGTGCTTGCGGCCGAACCTGAGATGAAGCGCAGCTGCGACCACCCAGAGTCACCCAAGGGCAGCCGCCTGTTTTGTGTCTTACACAATGTGCACAGCCACAACACCAATGACTGCCAGGAGCTCAGGGCCATCCACGACGGGCGCCTCGGTCGTCACCCCGAGCGCAACGATCGAGGCTGCTGCTGCGGAGGAGGCCAAGGCGGTGGACGCTGGGATAGCCACGACACCCGCCAGGAATGATGACCACCACCAAGATGAGGGGGCTGGGGGCTTCCATGAGCCTCGTTCCATCGCTTGCATCCTAGGCGGCGCTCAGGCCCCTGCCTCCCATCGCATCTTCAAACAGTTCGCTAGCGAGGTGAACTCTTCCCTCCCCAAGCTCGAGGCGACACGTCCGCTCAGGTTGTCCAAGTACGCCATCACCTTCGACTCTTCCGACCAGCTCAAGTGTGCGGCCACAGCCGATGCCCGCCCGATGCTCTGCTCGCCCATCATCAGCAACGTCCTCGTCACCAAGACACTCATTGATGGCGGCGCGGGGCTCAATGTTCTCTCTATCGAGACGTTCTACAGGCTCTAGGTGCCGTACAACCAGCTTCAGCCTACCAAGCCCTTCTCAGGAGTGACTGATGGCTCCACCACCCCGATAGGGAAGATCCGCCTCCCTGTTACCTTCGGTAAGCGCGACAACTACCGCACTGAGCTCATCGACTTCGACGTCGCCTACATTAGCCTCCTGTACAACGCCATCCTCGGGTACCCGGCTTTGTCCAAGTTCAGGGCAGTGACCCACCATGGCTACAATGTCCTCAAGATGCCAGGAAGCTACGACATCATCAGAGTCGCCTGCGACGAAAAGGATGCGGTGTGCTCCCTCGAGCGCGCCTACCAGGCCGCGGCAATCAAGAACCCGGACGACGAAGGTGCCGCCCACTCCCCTGAGGTCGTCCCCAAGAAGAAGAAGCAGCTGCTCCACAACGGACGTCGGGAGGATGGGGCGGCCGGTGGCCCTGCCTCAGGACTTGCGCCCATTGACGGGCGCCTTCCCCTCTCGCATAGGAAGGCGCGCCCGACGCCCCCCTCAGGCTGGGCTCGGGGGGCTCTCCTCTGGAGGGCCTCAGACCTGGCCAATGTCACGAGGGAGGCGCTCGGGCACCATGTGGAGGCGTGCTTCAATGCACGTTTCCGCAAAGAGAGCGCAGGGCGCAAGGTGCCAGGTGCCCAGGAGTTCCTCACCAAGGCGATCGAGGAGCTTCAGGAGGCGCAAGACATGCGTGGCGAGCACCGTCGCACACCCCCACTGCAGTTGCTGCCCCTAACAAGGGCAACGAGCTGCGCATCTGCGTCAACATCCCAAGGGCTCAATACGGCCGTGTTGCGGGAGCTCTTCTGGCTGTCCCACGTTTGCCGGTGCGAGAGCCCACCTCACAAATATATTCGCATGCCTTTCAGTTTGCTGGACACGGCTGTCGTGCACCAGCGACGCATGCGGGGCGTCTTGGCGGCTCATGACGCCAGGCATCAGGCGATCCTATCGGAGGTGACGACGGATCCTCGCGAGCCCCCCGGGCCTCCAGAGCTTCATGAGGTTCAGGACCTGGGCGGCTCATGAGGAGCGACTTCTGCAGCGCGCGTCTTCGGCTACCTAAACACTTCTTCAGCAATGGTGCCAGGTGACATTTTTTGGTTTGTTCACTTGGGGGCGCTCCTCGGGCTGCATTATCCCCAAGCAGTGTGGGTCCATCCCTGTGGCATGTATCGTCCTTTGCATTTACCAGAACTGGATTTAACCTATCCATGAGTCGCTTTATGACTATCATCCACCTGTCTGGTGCTTCGTCGCCCATGCGACCTCCGCGCGTTGCTAACCCGCAGTCTGCTCATTCCGCCACGGGGGCTGCTGGCACGGCGCCTGTGCTCGGGTCCGTCCCTGCAGCGTCGCCAAACCTGAGAGATCGAGCTCTAACTCATGGCCGCCCCGCGCACGTCATCTCACCAGGTCCTCAGTGCCTTCACCTTATCACGGAAATATCAACGGCAGGACAGCAAGCGCGGCCACATATTATCATCTCTTTCTCCGACTAACTCGCAGGAGCCACCGGAGCCATGCTGCGAGCAGCCTTGCGGCCACCCCATTTTCGCGCAATTTGATTGCACTTTAAACGGGGGGCTCCTGAGCATCGTGTCTCAGGAGCTCCTACTGGCTCTCGAACCCTCACCCCCGGCCTTGACCACTTCAACGCGACCTCGCATACTAGCGGCTGCTGAGCTTTGCTCGAGGGCCGGGACCCGAGGACGTAGAGCATCCAGATGAGCAAGAAAAGGAGGAGGTCGGCGTCAGCTCCGCCTAGAAGCGCCACCACTAAGGCACGACCAGGCGCCGTGCAAGGGAATCACCGCAGGCTTACCAAGATAAGTCACCCATACATATCAGCATGAACCTTGTAATCCAGTATTTTGACTCTCGCAATCTTTCTCGGGCAAAGCCACTTTCCTTTCTGGCCTTCAGGGAGTTGCTTGCATGCCAAAGGGGACCTCTTGAGCATCGCGCCTCAGGAGCTCTTACCGGACCTGGGGCCGCTCACCTCCTGGCCTTGACCACGGCATCGCGACCTGGCATACTAGCGACGGCCGAAGCCTGCCTGGGGACTGAGACTTGTCGGCGTAGAGCACTAAGCTACCATGAGAACGAAAAGGGGGAACCATGCCGGAGTGAGATACGCAATTACGGCATCATACTAGGAAGGATAACATTGGAGCAAAAGCACTATAGTTTTTTACATACCCCCACGGGGCTCGTCACTATTCCGCGTAGGGAAACAAAAGGAGAAGACCTCGAAGGACCCCGGCCTGGGTATCACCGACGATGCCGAGAGGATGCCGCTGCCGCACTCCGGGTGCGGCAAGAGCTCAGCGGCACGTAGCTGTCATCGCTGGACTCCGGAAAATCGCTGGGCTCGGGAGAGTCGCTGGGTTCCGGGGAGTCGCCACTACTGCTGGAGGAGCTGCCAGCAAGGCCAGGGGCAAGTTCAGCGCCCGCGGCCGAGCCGCGTGGACTGCCTCTCCCGGAGCAACACTCCAGGCGCCAGCCATCTTCGTCGAAGACCATGAAGAACAGCGTGGAGGCACCGTCATACTCGAAGTGGATGGCGAGGGACCCCTCTAGAAACCAGGCGCGGGCGACCTCGCCCCACCCTCGAGTCATGAAGATGTCGCCCGAGGGGATGACCTCGATCTCTGCCCCCGTGGCTAGGCTGCAACACCCGGCGTGTTGCAGCCACAGCTCGAGTGGCCCCCTCGGCGGCATCTCCTCGGCGAAGAACCTTCGGAGATGAATCCACGTGCGCGGCGGCATTGCCTTCCACACCACAAACTCACGTGAGGTGCCCTCGGCATGGGTTCGCGGGCCGGTTGGCCATGCAGCCTCGACCTGTCCACCGCGACCCTGGACCGCGCGGCACTGGGCACTGCCACCCTGCCCAAAGCTCTGCGCACGGGCATACAGAGGGATCGGGAAGCCAGGCGGAGGCCACTCGCACCAAGGCCGCATTACCTCTTGCTCCTCGCCGGCATCGCAAGGGCAGCCAAGCCTCTTCTTCGATGGAAGTGGCCCAGGCTCCTCCCGAGGGGTTTTCCCTTCTCCGCCGCAGAGAACCTCGTGATCGGCATCATGGATGCTACGGCAAGACGGCGAGACAAAGGAGAAGAAGGGGCGGGCGACAAGGAGACGGAGATGAGCGAGGAGGGCTCTGCCCCTCCTCTCATTTATAGCCGGAGGGAGGCCAACCGCCGGCCTCCATGATCCCACGCAATGATGATCTTTCTCTACATGCAGTAGGCCCTTGTCCAGTTGCACGGTTACTGAGGCAGTGTGGGGAAGCGGAGACGCCCACATCCCATCAAGCACCACGCGTCGACCGGGGCCACAGGCGATTAGGGCCCGCGGCGCTGCGCCCTTGTCCTTTGGCTTCGCCTCAAAGCCAAGCTCGAGCGCGCCTTGGGCCCGAGGGCTACTGTCGGTGTTCTGGGACCCGGGGTACCCAGACTTGCCTGCCTGCGGCCCACAATGTGGCTCCATCGACTGCCTGGTACGACCCATCTTCAGCATCAACAACTCAAGACCCTCGCGAGGGGCCAAGCATCGCGAGGCGGACAACACCAAGACCCCCAGAAGGAGCGGCCTCCTCAGGCTGGCTCCCGAGGAGCGGAGATTTCTATGCAAGCCTCACCTCGTGAGGTTCAAATGACATGAGCCGTGACGACCGAGGCCAGGCGGGCGCCAGCGGGCGCAGGACAACAGTTTCCTCTTTGGTGCTAAGGAGGCAAGCGCAGGCGCGGAGTCCCGAGGAATCAGCCAAAGGTTTCCATTCCCATGCAACAAGACCAAGACCGTCAGGACGGCAGAACGGAGATCATCGCCTAGCCCACCACGGCATCACAACCAGAGGCTTTTGCAGGCGAAGACTACTTTTGTCAGGATAAGATGTACTAGTTGTCTTCCTTCGAATTTGGCCATTGTGGGACCCCTTCCCGCCTCCATTTTGGGGGAAGAGGACCAAGGCCACTATAAATAGGACCCAACCACCACCATGGATCGGGGACGGGTCATTCGGATCATCCTCTCCCCCACCAGCTCAAGAACACACCTCCTGAGGTAGTTCTTCCACTGTACTAGTTCATCCTCAGCCTACCTCGAGGCCAATCCACCACAAAGCAGGAGTAGGGTTTTACACCGCAAGGTGGCCTGAACCTGGGTAAACTGTCGTGTCCTCTTTCCTTTTAGTTCGTCGAGCTAGGCCATGGGATCGACAGGTTTGCAGACTAGGGAGGTTGAGTTCTTCGCACGCACCCCAGAGTTCGAATCTATCCAGGGTTTGCGGAGCCCTAAATCCGACAGGTTAGGTGAAGGATCTATGAGGAGACCCGAGGATATCCTCCTATATATGCACCTCCAACCCTAGCATCAGTCATTCATCAATTATCAATCTTCATCATGTCCACCACGTGCTACCACACCTCCATTGCGGCAACTCCTACATAGAAGAAGTGGAAAAACAAGGTAGAAGGAAGGAGGATCTTCCAAGCTCCGCACCGGCCTTCAGCCGGGGCCTTCTCCACCAACACCCATGATGTTCTCCTTCCCCGACTTGATGTGGACTTGTAATATGTCTCTCACTCCTAGCTATGTTCTCCATTCATATGTTTTAGTAATTTTCTTAGTTCTGGGGAATAAGGATGAACTCTAGTTTTATTCTAGGTGAACACCTTTATGAGATATAAAATCCCCTTTTGCATGTTTATTGTGATATTCTTCATGTTGTTGGATGAAGTGCACCTTCCAACATTTTCCTATTTGGACACAAGGATGTTACTATTGTAAGGAAGCGGGGGTCGAAGTGAGTGGCCTCGGGTGATATCCACCTGATGGTTGGAAGTGGAGGTAAAGAGGTGGCAGTAATGTCTTCCCTTCCTTTCTCTGATCATTTGATAGGGGAATAACAGTGACCGCCCATTGGACCTTAATCACCGTTGCCATAAGCTTATTGTGGGGAGGAATGGTAGTGGCATGTGTGATACAGAGACTACACTATAGCACATATGTAGTACCGACCTCCACTCACTGCAAAAAACAATGTGAAGTGGTTTAGTTATCTGCAACGTAGAGCTATATATGCTTGTGCATACATTACATACATCGTACTAGTAATGATGACTTCAAACCCCTTGACAACGCCCCCATTGCTCAAGCACCTCCTAAGTCAGTTTAGTTTCTTTCACTTTGACTTTATCGTTCATAGTTTAGTAAAAGAACCTTTTTTATCGTTTCAATAACAACCAATAAAATGAAATATTTCTAGACTATCGTCTGGCTGCACCCGTGACAACATAGCTGCGGGCTGGTAGTTGCCTGCGCGTCACTCCCCATGGGTTCAAAAAAATCTACTTATCACAAATTGCAACAACCCTGTGCACTTGCAGGTCATCAATCTTTTCTGGCACTGTTGTTGGGGAGCACAGTGCTTGTTGATTACCTTCCCACTTGCATATAGTATGTATTGTTTGTTGTTATTTTCTTACCGTTTTTGTTTAGAAGGTAAAAGACCTATTCATAATGTATTCTTAGATGACTATACAAGAATATATGCAACTCGCAGGGACAAGATGATGGAAAGGTTCACATACTCACGTGTGAGACACAATTGAAGCTATCCAAGGTGAAAATTTAAAGTTTATATATGATCCTTTAACCCTCTTTAGATTAATAATGAGACATGCTTACCATTCTTGGTGCATCGGTTCTTGCTTAAGACCGTGGACTTCTTTAAATATATGATGTAAATTCACCGTAAGAGGGTACGACTCCGACCAACCCTTCCAAGAGGTGCACCAAACCGCGGTCGGATGAATATATATGGAGCATCGAAGACTATCTACATGGCCTTGAAGAAAACATTGCGAGATGGAACTCAGAAGTCAGTATGTGTCTTTCTTAGATTTCTATCTTTGAGTTAGGATGCATTTATGTTTTGCATTGGCACTTTTATTTTTGCATGAATTTCTATGGTTTAGATCTTTAATAGGTACAATGTTTCATCTCTCTAAATTATATATGTGGTACTAATGCTTGGTAAAACTTCTCTCTCTAGATATGCTTTCTTTGGATATGGGACTAATCTTTCACCTTAGAAGTCATTGCAGAGAAGAGGTAATGTCACAAGCACTTCACAGGAGAAGACGACGCATGGTACGATCGCGTGCGGTCATAGCTGTGCTTGTACCCAAATGAACCCAGTGTTATATCATGTTACCAAAGGAGAATAGAGGATGTGGTACGAGCAGCAACACTCAAACCATTGCTCATATCGATGCAATGTCGAGACGCCTCTGCATTCCAAAGGAGAATGATGGGTGATATTCTTGCACTTATTACACCATTGTTTGAATTGTATAATCCAGTATTTTCTGAGAGAATCGCTTTGATATTGCCACTAATGACTAATGAATGCAATAAATTGTGAAATCCCTTGTTTAATGTGTTTCCATAGAAAATAAACCAAAAGATGCAGGAAACTGATCATATATATGTAAATACCAAGTGTGGGAACCAAGCCAGGTTAATTGAAGGCACACCAGAGGAAAAAGAGTAAACGACGGACTTCTGTATGACCTCGGCCCAGGGACATGCCTATTTCGTGAAGGAGCGACATCCAGGGACGCAGGGCGACAAAATTCCACTATAAGCCATTCACAAACCCTAGTTGTTACCATTTCTCATCTCATCTCCATCTCAATCATCTCCATCATACTTGTAAGCGATGCATCACAATTGGCAACATTGTAAGATTATTTATAAATCAACCATTCATCTTTATGTCGTCTTAAATGATTTATTCTTGCGATCCGACTGTGATTTATAAGTAATTTTGTAAGGCAATGGGTTGAGGCAATGGCTGGTCTTTTTAACTAAACATGCTATTGTTGGGTCATGCCATGTGTTGTCAGTTCATAGGCGCACAACGTCTGTTGGATGGGCGACATATGTTGTCAGTTCATAGGCGCACATCGTCCGTTGGATGGGCGACAATTGTCACAAGGTAGAGCTGTCGCGTGGCTCCGTTGGCGAATGAGAATCTAACACGTGGAAAATTGTCATTCATCAAAGATGATAATGGGTATCGAATCCGGAACCCGCACCCAATAGTTGAACGGTGACCCATTATGTGGCTGCCTTGTGTCGGTTACCCTTGACAAAATCAGTTCCATGACGACATTTATCATCATAGAACTGATACATCCATGATGAGAAAGTAACTATTGTCATGGAATACACCCCCGACAGCATAGGTATGACTATCTTGATTCTGCCATAAAACTATCACGGATGTACATGGGTGACAGAAAACGTGACCTACTATGACAAACGCGTATCATCATGGATATGTCATTTTTAGTGGACGGTATCAGCCGGACTCGTACCGAAGATGGCTTCTCCTTTGTATGATGGTCCATCAATGATCTTCTGACATAGCCAAGGATAGTGGAGTAAGAAGCGATGCGTGGTGGTGTTGTGTAATGTAGATCTACCACCGGCCACCACATGTGAGAACTGTGCATGATAGATGGAGTGTCCCAGAATGGGGATTTTGGTAGTGTCGGTGCCCTTCCTCCGACATCGATGCCTTCATCTCGTATGCGCTGGCAAGCTTTCTCCATCCAATGCTTTTTGTGGCGAGGGGCTCGATTGCCTACTTGTGCAAACATGGTCATCACTCATGTGGCACCTCACGTCATGACCGTGCGCATATGTAACTATTGAGATCAGGAAGTGGAGGAGAAACCAAATGATGACTTTGGTTTGATAGCTTCTTGAGTGCCAGGTTTCGAGCTTTAGGTGAAAATCCTAGGTCAGGCCACCGTTTTTTTATACTTGGCTATAACGATGTTTTTGCGTTGTCACCTGCTTATAGAAGGCTTCTCCTGGAGTTTACTCTGACTTAATCTTTGGAACGATAACCCACGGTCTGGCATTCGATGGTTGGATCCAACAATGGTGATTGCATCTCGTTCCCTTCACTGATGAGTCGTTACTTTTGGATAATCTTTCTCATGTGTTTGTGTTGTCAAGAGACGGTCATTCTTGTATTTCGTCAATTGTTGTGTTCATTACTTTGTCCCCCCCCCCCCTCAGGCATAGCTTTTCTCTTGCATGGCGTTGATATTTGTCAGCACGATCATTGGTGTGTGTGTTAGCCATTGCAAACAAATAAATCACCAAATCAGGGCGAGTTTGCATGTCATAGCTAAATACATGACACCTAATTTGCAACCGGAACCAGATAGAATATACGACATGAATATAGTCAAGCGAAGCTAACTGGTACGTTAATTCTTTGAAGATCAACACACCATTCTGCCAAAAAGGATAGTTCTCAAACCAGTAAGTTCTCAACCACTTCCAGTGGACAACAAATTTGCAATCGATCAAAAACTTTGGTGCACATGATATCCCTTGAATAAGTTTTGCGATAATTTACAATGGGTTACATTTTTGGGTCTAACAGACCCAGTGCTAAAAGCTTGCACACTAGGTGAAGTCTAGGCAATGATTATATAAACCAAGCCTTATCCTTGCACAATGAAATAAAGAGAGGCTGCGTCGAACCCCGGACGTCTTGGCACAAACGGGAAGTACTTTACCACCATATCATGTTTGTTCTTCTAAAGAACGAAATTCTTATATATTCATGAACCTCTAGGGTTTTCCCATTTTGGACGATGTGCAAACTTTCACTGGCAATACAAGTTTGCATGGATGGTCTAGCCTTTACAAATTTCATAGTTCAAATCTAATAATATTTGGTCATGCGACCATTGAGAGTGAATTTCTTCACACCAAATACTGCACCGTTGTCTGAAATAGTTTATCAACCACAATGTTGTAGGCCTTTTCAGTAGGATGAAAGCTGTCCCGGAAAATAAAATCATAAGCATTTGGACATGCATGTTGATTTTTAACAAATATTGCTACATTTAGCAGGGTGCTGCCACAACATCCTTCAGTCGCCTCCTTGAATCCTATATTACAGGGAAGTTTCAAAATATTTAGTAACAAATAATTATGATGACAACATGTCAACCAGCTTGTATTTTTAAGCACCATATAAAGTCACATATTCCTAAGCCAAGTATATAAAGTATGTAAACATTAGTATCGTAGTTGTTCTTGATACTTTAGTTCGTCCATAGTTTTGTAAGATTTATTGCATTTTGAAGGTTAAGGTTGGTCATAGTGGGAAGTAACTTAGAGTAGTAATATGCATGTGTTACTAGTCTATGTTATTACCTTCATAACATATGCGTGGTGTCATGCAAGCGTTCATTTATTTAGATATAGTCTCATTTAATCTTTGGGGTGCGCTATGTTACGGTAACATATTATGTTAGCACAAACACATCTCTCATTAACTATTTGCCACATATGCAAAATTGTCTTGAGATATGTTATATTACTTGCTATGTTACTCTCCCTATGACCAGCCTAAATAGGTGTAATTGTTATCTGTCAATATATTTATATTGCAGCGATAGTCTACTGTTACATTTGATAACATGCCCTAAAAATGAAAGTCAAGGATAAAATGTGTACTCACCATAAAAACCAGGATGCTGAATGAGCTCAAGCAGATTGTAGTATATGTCAAGATAAATAAACTTGGAGCCTTGAATAGTTTTTTCAGCATGTAACCGACGAATTTCTGCTGCTATTTCAGAATTGAATAGTTCCGCCGCTTGATTTCGCATGGGCTCACATTCTCTTGATCCAAGTTTCCTTTGCGAGGGACAACATCCAATTGGTGGAATGCCAATGAATCCAATCCTCTTTGCACCCATCTCATTTAGTTTCTGTTAATAAGAATATATATGAACATGCTGAATTTTATAAATATCAGGTTTACTGATCAAATGCTAATTAAACAACATATACATGGATTGCAAATAAAAGTAGGCGACTGTAAGTACCATGATAAATATAAAATATCCTTATGCTGAAACTTTGTCCAGAGATTTCGATGGTATAAAGAAATCTATTAAATGCCTTACGAAACGAATGGATCATAGTGTTTGAGTTTGAGGGAAATACACAAAACTTCAAAATTTTGAAGAACTAAATGACCATGAGAACTTTGTCGAAAAAAAGGGAGCCAAATTAACAAGCTTTTTTAAGAAACTATGACATTGACTATTTCCCAGCAGGTTTAGAGTTTTAATGAATACTCTTACCGTAGTAAAGTTGACGGCGGAAGAGACAAGAAATTTCACGTATGAAGGAAGATTATATTGATGGGGCCTCAAAGGAAATGTAAAATAATTATTTACAAGGTCATTTGCCCCCATTACTGTGAAGTATATGCCTTCAGATATAACACGTGTCATCTCATCTTCTCCGACTGAAGCTTTTAGTCTCTCCTTGTATTTGAGGAATAATCCAAGTTGCTCAGTGCTCGATCTAGCATTCTGAATCATAGTAGGAAGTTAGCATTAGGAATCTCTAGTAACATTCTTTAGTTTCAGCCTTTCAGGTGAAACCAAAATGAAATATACTAGTACACGAGAACTGTATTGTGTGAGATGCATGTGATATGTTATGTTACCACGGGTATCGAAGTAAAAGGATCATATCCACCGCCACCAGAAGCGAAGACGACACCGGTCAGTAGCTCACTTAGTGGAAGATTGTCTCCAAGGTACGGTGGCAATAGTTCCTTAATTCCTAACCTAGAAGCTGCTCGATCAAGAAAAATAACATCAGCAGATCTTCTAGTTTTCACATGGTGCAAGACTAAGAGTTTGGTGTATATGATGTAAAAAAAATAGGCTGGTGTATAGATAAAGTGGCATTGAAAATTTTAAACTTATAAAGTGAAAAGACATAGAGTTTTCGAAATAGTAAGAACGAAGATGGATATACTCCGCCATCTGTTTGCCGTGGTGTCACGTCTGTACGTCTGTGCTTGGTTGTTGCTCAACATGCAACTTAATTAGTGCAACCCATCGATCGAGTTGTCCTCATAATAGAGTTTGTTTCAGCTTAATTTATTTTTTTGACTATAATGTTTCAGCTCAATTAGTACACTAATTGGAAATTATTGTTGATAGATTAGTACTAGTTGGTTTGCATTAAATGGAGAAAAACACATATGACTGATCAGTACAACCAAATATCGGAGGTTAGAGCGACATCCATATCGGCAGCCTCCATAACGCGCTCCATATGGATATGAAGGCTGCTGAGACAAAACGCAAATACAGAGTCCCCATAAACATAGCATTCATATTATTTTTCCAATGTGAGACTGCTTATCTGTAGCTAGAAGATTTTCCTTCCCCACCTCAACAATGGAAGTTTTTCTGTACTAGGTTTAAACTAGGATTTCAACATGGATTTACAAAATGGATATCTGTAAAAATTACAAGTACAATTTAATCAACCTTAATAATAAGATTCTCGCCTAATTGAACTACGGTATTTTCCTGCTCTTCGAAGTAATGTTGCAAGCGGGGGAGGCTTCGACCGTGGCGACTTCTACGGTCACGCAGTCGACAAACGTCGGTTCCAGTGGCGAAGCGATGCATGAGCTGTGCAGTCAAATGACTACACAACTTTTTGGCAAAAACATCATAGAATGAGTATATATCATGCAGAAAAAAAAAATCATAAACACATACATATGACTACACAAGTTTGAATTGACAACACATGAATGAATTCCTGGCACCGCCACTGGTTGGTTCGTCCAGGATGCGGGATAAGGCCACAGTCTTGAAGGTCGGCCTGAGAGCGGCGTTCATTTCTACCATGGCAGCCATTGACATGTGGTCGAAGTATTCAAGGGTGGTGGATAGGCAATCACGACCGACGGCTTATTCAGCCTTGCGGTGCACATTATCCTCGACCCACTCGGAGTAGTGCCACACCCTCTTCCAGAACTTTCAAACCGCGAGGTTGTCCTCGGTCTCGTCACCGAAAGGTCCACAGAGAGGGCACAAAGTGCACTGACATGGTCGATGAGGTTGACTGTGACGGCAAGGACGAAGACGAAAGAGAGAGGAGGGGGGGGGGTGGTTGTCCTCACGGGCTGATGGGGGTGGAGTGCTCTGGTGATGGAGATGAGGGGAAAGGGAGAATGTGGTGGCAACAACGAATGGGATGGGGTATATGTGTGTGTCTATATATATATATATATATATATATATATATATATATATATATATATATATATATATATATATATATATATATATATATATATATATATATATATATATATATATATAAATGGCGCGCTCCGACACGAAACAAGGGCAAATTTGCTACGTGTTGATGGGAAACAAATGCGAAAGATGCGGCGACCATTAATTGGCGCTCTTTCCATTGGATAAGGCGTGACATTGGCAGAGGTGGGAGCGGCGGCCGTACGGGCGACAATGCCACTGAAACTTCCTTCCTGCGCCAAAGTGGTTGGTGGATGGTGCACTCCAAACTAACTCTGTTAGGGTGGTCTTTTTTGTCAAAATCACAATATTGATTATTATTATTATTATTATTATTATTATTATTATTATTATTATTATTATTATAGGCTCGATATGGCAACTCTAGCAGAGTTGCTATTAGGCAGGCTAACTGCATTTCATTATCCTATGTCCCCAGCATTAGATTTCCATGTTAGTATTTTCCCTACATGGACATGTTACATGTACATGTACAGTGCTTTGATTTGGTTGCCAAAATGTCTCCTGCATCAATACTTGAGGAGCTTCCAACGAAATACCCCCTCCAAAAGCAAAATGATACTACGGGTCGTTTGGCTCCAAATTTAAGTTTGACCCAGCTGGTCTTAGGAACGTCACAATGTTTTAGGTATGTGTGTTCCACTAATCACCAGCTTGCATTGAACTTCTTGCCCAAGTTTGCCGCATGCGTGGTGCTGACTTTCTTGGCCACACTTTGTAGCAAGCCACATTTTTCATACCTAACGTGTTAGGTGTGGTAAAATTAGCCTTCAACTAGACATTTCCATAAATATTCTCAGCTAGGTATAACTAAAGTTCCATAGTTACGTAAAAAGAAGCCACTCCATCAGTTTTAATTACTACTACGGAATACTCCCCCTGTTTGAGTTAGTACAAAAATGAGACACTTATTTTGAAACAGAGGGGGTATATAAGAGCATCTACAGCCGGATGTCTCAAATACATCTCATACGTTCGGGCAGGCCACCTGGTCACGTTTTTTCGACCCAGACGGGCTCCTAAAACGGACCTCGAACGCCCGGACTGGTAGGCACCCCCATATCCAGCCCAAACATGGGACTGATATCGGCGCCCGGGCACGCCCGTCACGTAGGGCTGACAAAGGGGTCCCACGCGGACTCACCCGGAAACCCGAAGGTCAGATGGACGCCTCCTCCGTCGCCGCGGTGTGACCGCCGCGTGGCGCCGCTCCGGCTCGCCGCCCGAGAGCAAATTGGCATATTTAACCCGGCCAGAGTCCCGCAACCCTAGTCCATCCACCTCTCCCCTCTCCGTGCTGTCAGTCTGAGCCCATCCTCCTCCTCCCTCTCCCGCTCCGGCGCTCCGCCATGGTCTAGAGTAAGACCACGTACTACGCAATGCTCACACCGGAGCGCCGCGCCGAGATCTAGCTGGAGATCTAGGCGAGACAAGCCGCGTGCGCAGCCCATATCGCTGCCGGGTTGCCTCCGGACTCGCCGGAGCCGAAGGAGGAGGAGGAGCAGCCGAGGGAAGAGGAGGAGGTGGAGCTGGCGCCAATGGAGGCGGAGGAGGGGGTGGAGCCGGAGAAGCCGCTGACGGGCTCCAACATGGAGCAGGCGGGGGCGAAGTTCGCCGTCCCCCAATCCGACGAGATGGCAGAGGAGCAAGCTATCCTGGAGTCCATCCAGGATGAGGCCTATGTGAAGGCCAACCGGACGTTCCTCCGGCGGGACCAGACAGAGTCCGACGCGCTCTTCGCCGAACTCGACGCGGAGGAGGCCGGAGCGGAGCAGCCGATGGCGCCGGAGGAGGCAGAGCTGCAGCTACCGCCAACCCTGCCGAACCGGGCACGGAGATCGTCGACATCTTCGACGATGAGTAGCTAGATGATCGATGTAGTACGTAGATTATTTTGTTTGCATGTCTTTATATAGATTTAAGAATCTAATATAAAATGCCGGATGCAACAAATGAAATTTAAGACGTGCTCGATCACTATCCGTGGACGCGTCTGCGGGCGTTTGAGGGGTCATATTTGACATATCCGGCTACGTATCTAGCATGTCCCCGGGAACCTTCCCGTTTGAGAACCTCCCGGTGGCCTTGCCGCCTGGGAAGTCCTGCCCGTACGGCGGGAAGTCGGCCTTCGCCTCCGTCAGCCGGTGGTTGTTGTTGCCGGGATCCACGATCGAATCGCCGAACACAAACACTGCAGAGATTTTGCTTTTCGCCGTGCTTGCTCCATCGGCGGATGGGGGACGCGCCATCACTATCAGCAGCAGGTTCATGAATAGAAGCTTGAGGCCAGCGAGGACGCCCCGGTAAAGAGACGCCATTGCTTGGCTCCGTACTAATAATTCTGTGCGCGTAACAGCTATAGCGGTGTAGTGTGTTCGCTGGTGAAGGGGGGTCGGTTTTATAGCAAGGTATACAGAACATCATGCAGATGGTTGGTTGCTAGTTGCATGCACCGAATACACCGTTTCCCTGCCGATTAAATGCGCGCGCGCTGGCGTAAGATTGATTATGAGAGATCCGAGTCTGGCTTCTTTGTGATCAATGTGCACGTAGCGCCTTCCATGGCCCACCTGCGCCTACTAGTGCGGCGAGACTCTCTTCAGCGGTCAGCTTGTGTCGGTGTGCGATAAGGGGAGGGTGCCGTCTGCACACGCTAGAGAAGAAACGCGTGCGATGAGGTGGTAGGCTGCACATACATTAAATATGAAAAATAGAACATGTCGCTGTTTCTTTCGATCTTGAAATGTAAAAACACCCCCCCTCCCCTCCCTCGTCGCCCCCGCGTGGTGGCAGGCAGAGGACTCCGGTGGGCAAGATATGGCGGCTGCCATACCTTCATTCCGAGCAAAAAGATTTTTATACCTATGCGTCTGCTGTGTCGCTTGTTTTTACCGCTGGTAGAAAACACTAAAGGGGAGACGAGCCCTTTCCCCACCCCCGCCGCCGCTCTCGCGAGCGGGCCGGGGGAACCCTACCTCCGCCCCCAGCTTCCCCTCCTCCAGCCTCCTCTTCCCTCGCCGCCGCCTAGGGGTGCCGCCGGGCGAAGCCCGGTCGGCGTGGGCGGCGGCGGGGTCGCATCCTCTCCTCCTCGCGGAGCTCTTGGCGGCGTGTACGGCGGGCTGCAGGAGGCGTCCGACTGTGGCGGGGCTCGGCGGGCGGATCCGGAGCTCTCTTTGGTGCCGGCGTGGCGGCCGGCTGGTGCCGTGGTGGTCTGACGGCTGCTGGTGGGCGTGCGTGGGCGCAATTCGGCGGCGGTGGCGGCGGATCCGCCAGCGGCGCGGCGGCGGTGTGGGCGGCGGTGGGGACCGGCCGGGCCCCGGCGGCTGTGTGGGTTCCTCTCCATCGCGGGCGTGCGGCGTTGGTGCGGCTCGGCCGATGGCGGTCCGGCGACCTGGTGGTGGTGGCCGGCGGTGCACGTGGTGGTGGTGCTTCCACTTGGCGACGGGGCGGTCCGGCGGTGCTTGGTGGCCGTTGTCACGACGCGGGCCCAGATCCGGGCCCGTAAGGCCCCATCTGGGTCCTAGCGGGCCGGCTACGGCTCGGCCTTGACGCTCTCTATGCGGGGAGGCAGGGGAGCGGCTTGGACAGAGGCAGCGACGCCGACGGCGTGCCAGCTGCACCGCGAAGGCGGGAACTCTACGGGCCTCGGAGATCCCGTCCGGGCCTGTGCAGCGACGGGCCTGGTATGTTCCTGCTATTGCATCCGGTCAGCTACCGTCGTTGACGGTGGAGGTGGGGCCCTCCCGCGTGCCGACAGTGTTGCTGCCCTAGTCCCGGCTCCTCTTCTTCATTGTGTAGGCCATGCTTCGTGGTGCCGTGGTGAGACAGTGTGGGATGCTTCATGACCGGGTTGGCGCAGGGTGGTGGTCGGTTTGGTGGTGAGCTACGGAGTGCTTGAGGTGAAGGTTGGGATCGGGAGAAATCCATGTTGGCTTGGCCGACACCGACGTGGTGGCGCATGAGGGTGCCATCGGACCTTCCTAGAGGGCGTCGGGGCTACCCTTCCTCTCTCCTCACTGCGTACCGGGGGAAACCCTTGGCAGCAGCATCGTCATCGTCGCGTCCCTTCTTGGAGGTGTTGATTGGTACCGGCGCTTCGGAGGCTCGGAGCTTGGTGGGAGATCTCCGGTGGATTCTGCGGTCACAAGGCCTCTTCGTTTTTTTATCGATCCACCATTGTCGGCATTTGTTTCTCTTGTATTTTCTCTTTCATTTCTACTGGGTGTGACTGTGCTGCTTCCACCCCAGCACGTATCGTTGGTTGTCTCGATTGGTTTCTTTGTATACAAAAGGGGACCCTTTTTCGGTGAAAACGCTTAAGGGAGTCTGGTTCTCGCTGGTTATTAGGTTGGCATGATGGGCCGGCGCAGGCACACAACCACGAACTTTGACGCAGCCTGGTTGGGCCAAGAAACCAGTCGCCTACGCAGTCACGCACGGAGACGCGACTCTGCCCGCTTCGAGCGCCCACGCACTAGACAGAAGTACACACGCACGCGCGCGAGCCCAGCAACCCTCAGCTAGCGCGGCGGCTGGCCCGGTCGCCAGGTGGCGGGCGACCGATGACGGTAGTAGGGCTTAGTCTGGCGCAGTTTCGGCGTGTCGGCGTTCCAATGTCCCACCAGAAAATGGAAAGGAAGGGGGCAGGGGGACTAGCAGAGCCAACGGAAAAGGGTGAGAGGTATATTTCTTATTTTTTTTCTAAATTTTAGTAGCAATTTCAACAGCAGCTCGAATTCAAGCAGATTTTAGTCACAAATTAATGTTGTGAATTGCATATTTGACAAGATACTTTGAAGTACTTGGTAGTGCGAGCAACTCGAATCGAAGCACCCGCGAAAGTGTCAATGTTTCGGCACATGCCACGCAATTAAAAGCTTCATCATCGATATGTTTTTGGTTGTTTTTTTATTGAAAGATGCCTACATTTTCTTTTTATGTGGTTATTCATTTGCACTGTGCATTGTTAGTGTGTATTGACTCTTTTGGTTTGCATCAAAATATTCTTTGCTTCATACTTCGCCAAACCTTTAAAAAAATCATCCTCCGCCATGGAGGAATCCTTAGATCTCGCCGCCAGGCCTCTCCCCCTTCCCCCCTCGTCACTTGCCGCCGCCAGAGGGCGCGGCCAGGCAAAGCCCGGTCTGACACCGACGGGAATTCCTCGTCTTCCCGCTCAGAAGGGCTAGAGCCAACGGGCTGGGATGTCGTGCAGGCGTATGGCACTTTGACGCAGCAACTGGGCGATGAGTGATGGCGCGGAGCTGACTGGTGCGTGACGGGGTGTGAGGCAGGAGAGCATGCTCGGGGGCTGGATGTGGTAACCTCAGCCGGATCTGTCCTATGGGCGGCGCGGTCTGCAAGCGGCCACCTCTACCATGGCCTTCTTTGGCTAGTGGAGGTGGGAGGTGGTTGTGCGGGCCAGGGTCGGGGATGGCGCGCGGCTGCCCGGCCAGATCCGACCTCGCGGCGGCACGAGCCGCGGGCGGCTGCCTCAACTGGGGACATCTTGGTTGGTCGGGGTGGCGACGCATTGGCAGAGGTTCGGCCCTCTCCTCCTGCCTCATGGGGTGCTCGGTTCTGCGGTTGGAGGCGGGCCTAGCGGGTGGTGCACAGTGGCTCGACGTGTTTCGTCTTTGGCTGGCTATGGGGACATGGGCGCTCCGGGGAGATGGCAGGGGTGCTTATACGGGTCTTGCTGTCGCCTGGGGTGGTGATGGCGGCCCGGACCCGATTCGACAAATGGCGTGGTGGCTGCGCCTTGGTCGGCAACTGCCGTTGGCCTTTCCCTCCCCCGATTCGTCCGGCTGGGCCCCTTACTTGCCCAAAGGTAGCGCTTTATGTGCAGCAGCGCCGGTGGATCATGGTGCGGGTGGTGGGGCGGTCTTGGATGTCGAGACGGAGGCTCTCGTGGTGGCAGAGCGGGCTCGTGGGCGAAACTCGTGGCTCAGGTGCTGCCCGGTGGCCATGGCCGATGCCAGTGGTGCGGCATTCGTACCATATGCTGGTGGCGGTGAGCGGTGGCCAGGGTGAAAGCTTGTTATGTCTTAGGCAAACCGATGACGGCTATTTTCATCCCCTTCTTGAAGGCGTCGTTGCGGTTCTCATTGCCCGTCATGTTGCTCCAGGGGAAAACTCGATCCTCGGATCGGGCGGTGGCAGCACTCCGGTGTCTTGACCTTCCTGAAGGCGCCGCCTTGGAGCTCACAGTTCGTCGTATGCGGCTTTGTCTCCTCACGGTGGCGTGCTCACGGCTGAGGACCCTAGTAACTCTTGTAGTGGAAGAGGGTGGTGTTGCTGTGTTCAGCTTATGCATCCGACCTTCGGTCTATGCATGTGTTGGGATGGCGTGTGTTTGTATCGGATTGTTAATGGTTGTTGCTTTATATATAAAATGGAGCAAAAATCTTTTTTGGTAATAGAACATGTTGGCTATATAACAAGAAAATGTGTGTTGTGTTGATACCTCTCGCAAAACGCTTGTTACAAAGCACGTGTGCGCGATGTTGTGATCTACTTCTCCATTTTTAAATATAAGTCTTTTTAAGATTTTAATGTGAACTACATACGGATCAAAACGAGTGAATCTATACTTTAAATTACGTAACTTGTATTTTTAGAACGGATGGAGTATGTCACACGCTGTGTGGCAGCACATTATTTGTGTTGCTGGTTTCTATCGTGCATGCATGATGACAACCTAAGAGCATCTACAACCGGACTCAGCAAATCCGGCCCCTCAAACGCCCGCAGACGCGCCTGGGTGCATCCAATGGCACTGGTCGGGCACTCCTCAAATAATGTACACCTCTATTATCATATCTTAAATCCATATAAACTCATGCAACTACATTGATGCACACGCATCGTCCGGCTAATTCATTACACTACACTAAACATGCCATCGGACCACCAAAATTTGACATCTTTGGCTATGGTGGAGTTCATCCACCGCTGCCCTTGCCGTCCTTCTCGCGGAAGTATCGGTCGAAGAAGCAGTACAGATCGAGCTGGATCTGCTCGTCGCCGGAGCTGTCCTCGCTGGAGTTGTCCGCCTTCTCCTCCTTTGGTGGCAGTCCGGCCATGGCACAGGCCGCCCCATTCTGCCCTCGGGCGAGGGCACGTGTGTTCCTCCACTGTCGTTTCTTTACAATGCGGGCGAGGATGGCTTCCTCCCCTGCGGCCGCCCGCGCCGCCGCATCAGCCGCCTCCGGTGCCGCTATTTCCGTCGCTATACGGGCCTCGGCGTCCCTCATTCTCTCATGCCCACGGCGGGCCGCCCGGTCCCGCTGGGACTCATAGTTGCCCGACTGGTGATGGGGAAGGAGAGGGATTCCGGCTGCCGGGACGATGAGGATCCATCCTCGGAGGACCCGAGCGCTCGGTGAGCTGAAACTATGGTATCGCGGCGGACAGATCCGTCTGTCAGCCAGGTGTTGTCCTTCCAGGAGCGGCGAAGTGCAATGCGGACTGCCATTGCCTCCTCCAACCCGCACGGGACAACACCTCAATCGACGGATCCAGACTGGTCGGAGTCCGATCCGCTGCCTGCCATGGCGGAGACGGCCGGAAACCACTGAAGGTGAGCTCGGTGGCGGAGAGGAGTGGAGGGAAGTGTCTACAGTTTGCTCGGGCGAGCAGATGGGGACGAATATATGTGTGGTCGGGTGGGCCACCGTGGGCCTGGTCCGATGTGGCGGGCGTGCCCGGACGCACCATATCCGAACCATAGCTGAACTGGATATGAGGGGTGCGGAACAGCCCGGGCGTTTGATGGCCGTTTGAGGCGTCTGTCTGAGTCGAAAAATCGTGACCATTAACCGAGCGAGCCATCCGAGCGTTTGAGGGTTTGGGGCGCCCGGCCGTAGATGTTCTAATGTGTGCCATGTTTTGAGCATCGTATGCGGTGATTTTACAAACGCATGCGTGTTCCCTCTCACACAAAAAAGCGTATGTGTTGTAGAGGCTCATTGAAAACGTTTTGTTGTATAGAACTGTGTGCAGCTTAATGACTAGCACATCGGATTCATTTTCCCATAGATTAATCCCTGCAATAGGAAATTCCACAGAATTTGAATTCGGACATATTAAAAATCCATCAAACATAGCCAACATATGCTCAATCACCATGCCATAATATAGAGAACGCTCAAGTGAAGACTTTAAACCCCAAACACATGCTTATGTAGCTAAGTGATATGAATAATCTGCTTTTCTAGGTGATATTTTAATGCTAGCATTAGAGTCTTGAAGAGCAACCACTTGCTTATAATAGGTAGGCACACTTTCTCTCTCATGGTTGTTCCACTAATGCAATTTGATCTTGTTCGGACAAGCACCTTTTGCTCTTGGGTGTAAATGCACCTACTATGAAAAAACATAGTAACTAGTAAAAATTTAAAAAAAATCTGAAATATTTTTGAAACAAACTTGACCTTCTGTTGTACTTATATAAAAGGTTTTGCCAAGGTATAATTTACATTGTTTCCTGGGTGAAACAAAAAACAAAATCAACACTACATACAAGTTACTATATTCACACCTTTTTGCCCTTGAAATTTTTGCCTGAAGCTGATAGAAGTTTTTCCTTCGTGAAACTTTTTATGCGAGTATAACATAAGGTCTCTTTTATTTCCAAAAGTGTTTTTTTTTTGACTTTTACACAATTACTATATTTTACTCATCTCATGTGCATATACACTTCTACATGCGAGAGACAAAGGTATTTCCTGATCTCGTTCACCATAGTTTATTCCTGTTTCCGCTAGATCGGCCTGGCAATGTCATCTAGCTATCTACTCCCTCCGTAAACTAATATAAGAGTGTTTAGATCATAAAATAGTGACCTAAACACTCTTATATTAGTTTACAGAGGGAGTAACTAACAATAACAATACTTCTCGCAAAAATGACATCTATTTCAATACAGACTAAGATTAGTGAACAAATACACTATAACATGTTTACATACATCCGGTTTAGAAAAAAGTTAGAACATCTTAGATTTATGAACGGAGGGAGTAGTTGTCTAAATAACAATATCAGCACTTCACTTGATCCATAAAACCGCAGATTAATCGTATGGCGATTTTGGGCCCTGGGACCTTGTGGAGGGCTCAAACAATAAGGATAGAGAAGATGAGCAGGAGGAGAGATCATTTCCTTGATCCCGAAGGTCCAAGGGGCTTCGGATATTAGACAGTTTCGTCCAATCACGGTTCTCAATGTGATCTTTCGTATCCTAACTAAGGGGTACGCCACTAGGGCGGCCCTTATTGCTCCTAGGATACATCATCCGAACCAGACGGCTTCACTAAGGGCCGTTATATTTTGGATAGGATCCTTGTTCTCCATGAGGTAATCCACGAAGTCAAACGTAAACACCTCCGAGCGGCGTTCTTCAAGATTGATTTTCATAAAGCTTACGATACGGTGCATTGGTCCTTCCTTCGGGGAGTGATGATGAAATGTGGCTTTGACCCGCATTGGATAACATGGGTGATGCAGCTGGTCACGAGTGGATGCACAACAATCAATATCAATGGAGTGGTTGGTACTTACTTCCCCACGGCTCAGGGAGTCAGACATGGTGACCCCCTCTGCCCTTCCTCTTCAACCTTGTGGTGGACGCGTTGGCGAAAATCCTGGATTTGGCCAAGCATCCGGCCACATTAGGGATATTTTTCCCCATCTCATCGGAGATGGGGGTTTAAACCACCTTCAGTATGCTGACGACACGATACTGATGGTGGAGGGTTCAGAGGAGGATATTCTACACCTCAAGTTTCTCCTCCTCTACTTCCAAGAGATGTTGGGTCTCACTATTAACTTCACGAAGAGCGAGGTGATGGTTCTCGGGTACTCCACGGAGGATGCTCTCCGAATAGCTAACCAACTTAATTGTCACTTGGGATCTTTCCCAATGACCTACCTCGGCAAGCCGATTAGTGATGTTCGTCTTCAGAAAAGGACCTCCGCCCTATGGTTTCCAAAATTCAACATCGGGTGGAGCCTTGGCAGGGACGGTGGCTCTCCAAGGCGACATGAGTGGTTCTGATGAACTCCTCCCTTATTAGCATACTGATGTACCTCATGGGATTCTATAGCTTGCACGAATCCCTTCATAATGAGATTGCCAAGTACCTATCCAGTTCTATTGGTGTAGCGACCAGACCGAATGGATCAAGTCTCGTGCTCGGTGTCATCCACGGATCGATAATCTGACACCACACGATGCCGAAGGATTTATAGCGAGTAGCAATCACACACTTATTACATCGTTGTCCACAAGGAACTTATTACAATAATATGGCTTAAGGCCATCTAATAATAACATGGAAGGCTTGGAAGATAAGCGAGTCCATCAACTCCAACGGCATCACCGAGTATAGAACCACGACCTAACACCTTACTCGTAAATGCGAAAAGTCTGCAGCGTGAAAAGTTGCAGCCAACGGGTCACACATGGAATATCTTTGGCAATGTAACACATAAAGAGCAATGAAGGAAATAAGCCTATACTACATGCATATATGGCTGGTGGTAAGGCTCTCTGACGGTTACATTGCATAAAGCTGATTTTCCCTACATCAAAGGAATAATTTTATTTAACTATCATGGTGGTTGTTAAACATTGAGAATGGTTGACAGCATCCTCAATCCCAATTAAAAGTACTCATCAAAAACCCAATAACTTTTATTAGAAGTAACATGTTGAGATTCACATGATATTCAATTACAGGATACTCAAATTGTACATAACCGGGGACACGGCTAATCATGATTAGTTTATACACTCTGCAGAGGTTTGCGCACTTTTCCCCACAAGACTCGATCGCCTCCGCTTGGTTCTCGCACTACATGGTGTTTGAGAAGCGGATGGCCGAGACATAGTCTTTCGAGCGCTAGCACCTTACATGTGGGTAGACCGTACCAACCTACATCCCCTACATCAGCTAGCCTACCGTAAGAGTTCAGACGACTTAGTCAACTACGCCATGAGCCCATAATTGGCTTGTGGCTGCACGGAAGTTTCAGTTTGAATAATCTTATGATCCCTTAGAGCACAGGTGGCGGTCCGAAGAAATACAGCAAGTCTGATGGAAACCGGTGCCTCAATCCACCCAGATGTGTGTTTAGGTTGCCACCTTAGATAAACCATTAATTAACAATCTCACATCTGTCATGGATATTCACTCACCCAATCCACGTCTACTAGCATAGCATGGCATAAACAAGCAAGCGAGAAGTAACTCCCAAGGTTTCATAAGTAAAACAGTAATAGGTACTACCTCAATCTACTTCCCAAACCCACAATTTAATTAGATCCTAATCATGCAAGTGTTTGAGGAATAGATCTAATGCATAAAACTGGGTATGAGAAGAGTATGATCAAAGTGTTACTTGCCTTGCGATGATCCATGAGACCTAGAGATTCGAACTAACAAGCGGCGCACTCGGGTGATCTAGCAGACAAACAACAAGCATACAATAAGTACTCATCTAATGCACGGGAAATCTCGAATAAAAGATCTAACCAGAAAGTTCAACTTAAGAACCCTGGTTGCAAAGAATCGAATCAAAATAAACTCGAAAGTCGAAACTCGAGAGAACGACTCGGTTTAGCAATCTGAAATTAGGTCAAAATTTCACAGTAGCAAAACTCTGTGAAAGTAGGTTAGTCGAACGGCGGTTTCGTTCTGAAACTCCAGCGCTTGAATCACTGATTCCAATAAGCGGCGAGAAATAAAACAGTTTTGAAAATCGGATCTGAAATCGAATAAGAAAAATAACGGATTAAATCCGATTAAAAGAAAAACGACGAGCGGTTTAAATAACGGACGTTAGTTAACGAAGCGAATCCAACGAGCGCGTTCATTGAAGCGAGCAGTTGGTGAGCGTTCGTTAAATAAGAAAACGAAAAAATAAAACCAATCTAGGTTTTTAAAAAAACGAACATATTTTTTTAAAAAAATAACGGATCGGTTTATTAGGGAAAAACGGATCGGGCGGGGCTACCTCGGTGATCTCGCCGTGAGCTCGTGAGGCTCTCGGCGAGGGGCGAGGCGGCGGGGTCGGGAGGGGCGGCGAGGGTGAGGCTCGGCGTCAGCGAAACAGCGGTGGGCGGAGTTCGGCGGCGGCGGGCTCAGTCGGGCGGCGTGGTGGTGGTGGGGTGAGAGAGAAGGGGGGGCCGGTATATAAAGGGGAGGGAGGGCGGGTGGCTTGGGAGGGGCAGGAGGCGGGGTCGGAGCAGGACTCGGGCGTGGGCGTCGTCTTGCGGGGGCACAGCTCAAGGTGTGTGTGAGGAGGAGAGGAGGTGGGGGGGGCTGGGCACTGGGGCTGGCTGGGCTGGCTGGGCCTCGCCCGGGGGGTTTTTTAAATAAAATTTAAACCAAATGAATTAAAAAATACCAAATGAACTCCAAATTAAATAAAACAAATTTTCCCGACTCCTAAAATGAGTGAACAAAATGAACTTTAAAAGCAGCAAACATGCGTAATTTTTTTAAATGCTCATTTTGCCTAAGCAAAATAAATCTTCAAAACCAAATTTGGTTTATTTATAATATCTTCATTTTCCTAATTGTTGGGAAAGTCATATTATTCCCTCTCCAAATATTTTATAGGAAAAACTTTATGAAGATAATTTAAATAAATCCAATTGATCCTATTTTCAAAATTTGAGAAATCCCAAGTATGAAAATAATGAAACTTCCAACTCTCTCCGAGGTCCTTGAGTTGCGTGAAATTTCTAGGATCGGAAAAATCACGAGAAAAATATGATATGCATGATGACCTAATGTATAACATTCCAAATTGAAAATTTGGGATGTTACAAACCTATAAGATGAATCTAGCCCTCGAGATTCGGGTTAACTAGAAAATAGGTGAGGTGGTCCTTAAGCAAAACTTCCTCTCTTTCCCGGTGGCTTCATCCTCGGTGTGGTGGCTCCACGAACTTTGCAAAACTTGATAACCTTGCTGCGGGTAACTCTGCTGGCATAATCGAGAATCTTAACCGGTTTTCCTCATATGTCAAGTCATCCTTCAACTGAATTGCTTCGGTGTGGCTTGTGTCTCTTAATGGTACCTCTGCTATCTCGGGTACATTTCTTCAAGCGAGAAACATGGAATACATCATGAACTCTGACAGTCCTTACGGCAATTCCAACTTATCATAACTTCTCCCATGCGTTGCAAAATCTTATATGGTCCAACGAAGCGGGTGCTAACTTTCCTTTCACTCCAAAGCGCTTAACTCCTCGAGCGGGGATACTCGAGATATACTCATCTCCAACTTCATACTCAATCGTTTGCGCTTTGAATCGGCATAGCTCTTACATGCAGGTGGGCTACCTTGAGCTGTCTCGAATCAACTTAACTGTTGAGACTCCTTAATTAAATCTGGTCCAAACAATGGCGATCTCGGTTTAGTCCCATGACAACGGTGTCCTGCACCTTCTTCCATCTGAGCTTCAAAGGTGCCATCTTTAAGCTGGTTTGGTAGCTGTTATTGTAGGAAAATTCTGCATACGGCAAATTATCATCCCAACTAGATCCATAATCTAGTGCACAAGCTCTCGGCATGTCCTCCAAAATCTGATTGACTCTCTCGATGCATCCATCGATGCGTGGGTGGAAAGCTGTCTTTGAATTCAATCGGGTTCCCAATGTTTCGTACAAGCTGGTTCCAAAATTTGAAGTAAACTGGGTTCCCCTATCCGATCGATGCTCCTCGGAACTCCGTGTAAGCACACAATTCTGGTCATGTATATCTTTGCCAACTTAGCACTGCTATAGGTGGTCTTATTTGGAATGAAATGAGCTACCTTGGTTGACGGTCGACTATGACCCAAATCGAGTCATATCTGAGCGGGTCTTTGGCAAACCTGTGATGAAATCCATTCCTAGTTTATCCACTTCCATTCGGTATCGCAGCGGTTGTAACAATCCTGCTGGCTTACGATGTTCGCCTTTACTTTCGACATACGTCGCAAACTGCTACATACTCGCAATATCCTTCTTCATTCCGGTCCACGGAAAATATTCTTCAAATCCAAATACATCTTGGTATTTCTGGGTGAATCGAATAGGGTGAATCATGGGCTTCTTGCAAAATCAACTTACGATCTACGGGTCATTGGGCACATAAACACGGTCTTCAAACCATAGGGTATCGTGCTCATCCTCACGAAATCCTTTTGCTTTTCCTTTGCTCATTTTCTCCTTTATAGAGGCAACTTCCTTATCGCCTTTTGGGCTTCTCGATTTTGTCCATTAGTGTCGATTGAATCTCCAATGCTGCTACATAGCCTCTCGGAACTATTTCCAAACATAGCTCTCGAAGGTCCTCGGCTAACTCATTGGGTATTCCTCCCATCATTAGGGTATTGGCGTGGCTCTTACGGCTCAATCGTCGGCTACAACATTAGCCTTTCCGGGGTGATAATGCAATCTCATGTCATAATCCTTGATAAGTTCTAACCATCTCCTTTGTGCGAGATTCAATTCATACGTGTGAAGATGTACTTCAAACTCTTGTGATCCGTATATACTTCACAATGATTTCCAATGAGAAAATGTCTCCATGTCTTCAAGGCATGCACTGGCGGCTGCTAACTCCAAATCATGAGTGGCATAATTCAACTCATGGGGCTTAAGTTGTCGTGAAGCGTCTGAAACAACTCTTCCTTCCTGCATAAGCACTGCTCCAAGTCCTCGGCGTGAAGCGCATAATACACCTCATAATCCTTAGTTTGATCGGCAATATCAAACTGGTGAGGTAACCAATCTTTTCTTCAACTCCACGAAAACTTGCCTCGAGTCCTCGGTCCATATGAATTTGTTTTCCTTCTTCAACAATTCAGTCATAGGCTTTGCAATACTTGAGAAATTCTCAATGAATCTTGGTAGTATCCTGCGAGTCCAAGGAAACTCGAATCTCTCAAGCTGTCGTTGGTGCTTCCCATTTGATTACGGTCTCAACCTTTGTGGGGTCAAGCTGCTATTCCTTCTCCGGATATAACATGTCAGAAATCCAACTTCCTTTAGCCAAAACTCACATTTGCTGAACTTGGCATACAACTGGTGTTCCCTCGGTTTCTCCAAAACCAATCTCAAATGTTCCTTGTGTTCCTCTTCATTCTTGAGAAAATCAAAATATCATCAATGAACACCACGGATTTAATTTATCCAAAAACTCCATAAACACTTTGTTCATCGGGTTCATGAAATAGGCTGGTGCGTTAGTCAGTCAAATGACATAACGGTATACTGCATGATCCATATCTCGTGGTAAGCGCTGTCTTGGGTATGTCTTGCTCCGAATCTTCAAGCGATGGTACCACGATGCAAGTCGATCTTAGAAAACACTTTAGCTCCTTGCAAGCGATCAAACAGATCATTAATCATAGGTAGTGGGTACTTGTTCTTGATTGTTACTTCATTCAATCCACGATAATCAACAACCATTCTCAACGATCCATCCTTCTTCTCCACTAACAAAGCGGGTGATCCCCAAGGTGAAGAACTTGGGCGAATAAAACCTTTATCCAATAGTTCCTTAATCGCTTCTTGATTTCCGCCAAATCCTTTGCGGGCATCTGTCTGACGGTCGCCGATATCGGGCCTGTTCTCGCAACAGCTCGATCAAAAACTCAATGTCTCTATCCGTGGCATTCACCGCAACTCTTAGGAAATACATCGGGATAATCCTTTACCATGGTACTTCTTCTGTACCACTCTGTTAAGCAATTAACTTGTGCTCTCCTCGGCTCGTGCCGTGATACATACTTAATCCTTCTTCCTTACGGTGTGGTGAGCAAAATTGACCTTGTGGTACAATCTATGTTTCCTCCATACTTTGATAACCAATCCATTCCTAATATCACATCCAATCCTTGGGATTCCGAACTATTAGGTGCGAGGGGAAAACATAGTGTCCAATCCGTAGTGGCGGTCGATCACACCATTTACTAGCCATGTACTCTGCTCGGGTGAGGTTACTAGCATGGGTGACCTAAGGGCTTGGGTTGGTAACTTGTACTTATCCACAAATCCCTTGATATGTATGAATGCGATGCACCGATGATCGAAAAGAACAACTGCGATAAATGACTTAACCAAAAACTTACCGATTCTTGCATCGGGCTGATCTTCAAACTCCTCCACATCAATGTGGTTCACACATCCCCTGTTGAAAGGGTTGGGCTTCTTTCGAGCTTCCATTGCCATTTCCATTCGCCTTACGGGCGGTCATTTGCATAGTGCCCGATCTTGCGGCACTTAAAGCAAGTAATGTGACTCAGTCTACCTTGGATGGTGTTGACGGGTTGGTGCGATTACATCATTGCTTCCTCCATTCCCGTTCCCATTCTTGGTGCCATTATGGTTATCGAATTACCTCCTCCATGGGTATGCTGAAACTGAATTCTGATTTAGGGGTATAACGAGGCTTCTGCTGGGATCGAGTTATACTTCCCTTGTCCATACTTCCGCTTGCAGTTCTCAATTCTTCTTGCTTCCTTCAATCATGAGAGCTCGGTCTACTAACTCCTGGTAGTTGTTGAAACTTGCTACCATCAACGGCATGCTAAACTCATCATTCAGTCCTTCTAGAAACTTCTCTGTTTAGCAGATCATCGTAGTAACGTCATCCGGGGCATAACGTGCTAATTTACTAAAGTCATCCACATCTTGTGTGATCCTTCCTCCTTGGCGTAAGTTGCGAAACTCACGCTTCTTCATGGCCATGGCTCTCTTTGAAACATGGGCGGTCTGAAAGCTTCTCAAACTGGTCCCATGTGGCGGTGTCTCGGGTAAGTGGCTGTGAAATTCTCCCACCATCTTTGTTGCGGGTCCTTCAAGCTGATGTGCTGCAAACTTCACTCTTTCACCATCATGCATCCTGCAGTGGTCAGCTCCTTCCTATCTTGCGGAGCAGGTCATCTGCTACAATCGGCTCGGTGCTCTTGGAATACACGGCGGGTTCAGTCTAAGGAAGCGATTCAGATGATCCATGGTGGTGGTGGTGGCGGTGGGTTGTTGTTGTTGTTGTTGTTCTCGCACCAATGTTTGAATCGGGGTATTACGCTGCTGGATCAATTGGGTGATCTCTGGCGGGAAAAGCGAATCCGGGTCGCGTCTGGAGGCATCGATGGGTTTAGAAAAGGAGAGAAATGTAGAATAGAATAAGGTCTAAGGGAATCACTACCCAAATGCACATGAGCAAAACACACAAAATCACTTCATTCAATCAAACAAGGGCTTACAACGATCTAACTATCGCAAAAGTGCGTGTACTATAATGTTTACATGGAGGAAATACTACTAATATGTGGGGACTTCTACTAATTTGAACCGGTGGAAGACTCCATGATGTCTGCTCAACCGTCTTCAAAGTCGGGTTCACTTGGATCCGAATCGGTGTCGTCGATGTTAATGTAGTCGCTTGGGTGTTCGACATCTGGTCTTCATTCTGGCGCCAACTTCTTCTTGAGTTCTTGATCTCGTACTTAAGATCGTTATTGTGTCTTGCGAGCTACGATCTCGTCCATGTAGTCCTTGCGTGTAGTCTTTAGTTCTTCTTCGATTCGATGACCCTTCCTTTGTCTTACGCAACTCCAACATGTCATTGCACATTTGGTTCTCTGGCGTCGAATGTGCTGATTTAACTCTGGATGAAAGCTGCAATGGATCTATCCTTCTTGGTGTTGACGACGTCCCAGTTGTCATCTCGGCGTCATAAATCTGGTAGATGGTGTCCTTGAGGTCTTCTTGATAAACTTCTCCAATCGTCCCATGGTAATGTGAGCTGCCATGCTCTTTCCCGGACTCAAGTTGGTGCAATGAAAACACTATCTATAGACTTGGTGATTGGGGCGAATGTCCTTCTGGAGCGTGAGCATGAATCTTCGGCGCTCCTCTTCAGGCAGAGTGGCGTTGAGTCCCGGTGAAGCTTGGTAATCCAATGTTCAGGTACTTGGTAACTTCCTTCAAGTGAAATCCAAAAGGTGTGCCTTCATCCGGTTGGGTGTACTTAATCTTCGCGTCCGTCATCCTAAGAGAGTAGAAAAGATGAGGAGTTAGAAAATGGGAAGAGAGTAGTGATCTATGGCTTTATCTTAGTGGTCGTGTCCTACAGTCAGCGTGTGCTCTGATACCATTCTCTGTAGCGACCAGACCCGAATGGATCAAGTCTCTGTGCTCAGTGTCATCCCTGGATCGAGAATCTTGACACCACACAGTGCTTGAAGGATTTATAGCGAGTAGCAATCACACACTTATTACATCGTTGTCCACAAGGGAACTTATTACAATAATATGGCTTAAGGCCATCTAATAATAACAGCGGAAGGCTTGGAAGATAAGCGAGTCCATCACCTCCAACGGCATCTTGAGTATAGAACCACGACCTAACACCTTACTCGTAAATGCGAAAAGTCTGCATAGCGTGAAAAGTTGCAGCCCGAAAACGGGTCAGCACATGGAATATGCTGGCAATGTAACACATAAAGAGCAATGAAGGAAATAAGCCTATACTACATGCATATATGGCTGGTGGTAAGGCTCTACGGTTACATTTGCATAAACTGATTTTTCCCTACATCAAAGGAATAATTTTATTTAACTATCATGGTGGTTGTTAAACATTGAGAATGGTTGACAGCATCCTCAATCCCAATTAAAAGTACTCATCAAAAACCCAATAACTTTTATTAGAAGTAACATGTTGAGATTCACATGATATTCAATTACAGGATACTCAAATTGTCCATAACCGGGGACACGGCTGTAACGCCCGGATCCCCGGTTCTGTTATTTAACTAATCGTGGTTTCGAAGCGGTTAAAAAAAAAAATAAAAAAAAAAGGAACAAGCTGGGAGGGGGATAAACCCCCACCGGCCCAGCCAGCCGGCCCCCCCCCTCCCCACTTCCCCCCCTTGGCCCATCTCTCCCCCTCCTTTGGGCCAGCCCCATGGGCCACCAGGCCGGCCCAGCCGGGCCAACCCACCTCTTCCTTATCCCCACCCGAGGGGAAACCCTAGCCCCTCTCGCACCCACTCCCTCCCCACGTCGCCCCCCCCCCTCGTCCCGATCAATGGGATCGGGTCCGGCCGCCACCGAACCCGCCCCCGACGTGGCGACCCACCCCCCCGCCGCCGTTCCCCACGCCGGCCCCCGCCGCCTCGCTCCTCCCTCCGCCTCCACCGCCCGGGGCGCCCTCCCTCTCCTCCGTCGCGCCCCACCGAGGCCGAGCGGACCATGGGCCTCGGCGCCCGGCGCCTCGCCCACCTCGCCGGCGTGCCTCCCGGCCCCCTCCCCGCCGGACTGCCCCGAGCTCCCTCGCGCCCGCGCCCGAGACCCTGCAAACCCCCGTGAGCTCGACCTCCTCTCTCCCCTCCCTCGTCGGCGACGTCCCCCCCTCCGGCTCCCTCCGGTCCCCTCCGACCGCCCCGGCGAGCTCCGACGCGCCCCCTCGACCCTCTCCCCTTTCCCCCGCGGCCCCCTGCGCCGCACCTCGCGGTTGACCCCGCCGCGCCCCCGGCCGTCGCCCGCTCGCCCCGGCCACCGCGCCTCCCTCTCCCCCTTCCTTCTCCTCCCCGTCGGCGATCTCGTCGGCGCCGTGGCGCAGCCCCGAACCCCCCCGCGCTCCTCGATCCCCCTCCTTCTCCCGAGCCGCCACGGGCCTCCCGTCGCCCCCCCCCCTCTCACCGGCGTCGCGCGCGCCTTGGGCGCGGCTGCACCTGCCACTTTGCCGCCCAGCGCCCGACCGGGCGGGTCGCGCCCGATTCGAGCGAGCACCATAACCGCACCAGCGGCGCCCGCCCCGTTGCCCACGTGTGGCTGACTAGGGGGCCCCACCCCAAAAACGTTTTAGAAATGTTTTATTTTAAACAGAATCAAAAAAATGATTTAAAATGAATTAAAAGTAATTAAATTAATTAACTAAATAATTAATTAATTAATTAATTGGATAATTAATTAATTAATTAATTAAAATTCAGAATTTAATAAAATCTTTTATAATTCATAACTTTTAATCCGTGAGTCGGATTAAAATAATTTCAACATGAAAGTTGCTCGAGCAGCGAGGCGATTCGGATCGCGATCCGTTCGTCCACCGCACGTCTCTAACCTATCGAACCTGCAAACTTTCTCCTCCGGTTCATCATCGGCGACAGACGTCCGAAGCAGGATAACTTCCGGATGCTTCCCCTAAACCAAGTACCCTTCTTACCACGTTAGGGCACGCCTAGCATCGCTTCTTGGCATGTCATGCATCATTATGCATCTGTTATCGTGTATTCATTGTTTCTTCCCCCTCTTCTCTTCGGTAGACTACGAGACCGACGCCGCAGCTGGCCGGCTGGAGTTCGACTAAGGTCTTGTGATCACTCTCTCTTGCCAGAGCAACCAGGCAAGCCCCCCCCTTTTTGATCATCCCGATATCGCCCATTCCATTCTCTTATTGCTTGCACTAGATTTTGCTACTGTTATTGTTGCTCCTATTCTGTTGCATAGCCTGTTTATTGAAACCTGCTTTGTTACCTACCTGCTTATCCTAAACTGCTTAGTATAGGTTGGTTAGAGAACCATCAGTGACCCCCACCTTGTCCTTGTTGCCCCTGCTTCATTATTGAAGACCCGATCAACGGGATCGAAGACCAGGCCCCGACACCGCACATCACTCCCCCTTAGTTGCTCGACACTACTAGGTTACTATCGAGTACCGAGGGTGAAACCTCTGCAGCACTTCTGATATTAACCCTGTAGTATAGTTATCCGGTTGTGGTCATCGAGGGTGATTTCCTCCTTAACCACTTCCAATACGACTCTGTCGTGCAACCCCTCAAGTGTGGACCTCGAGGGTGAATCCTCTTATGTTCACCTTGACGACTACATTGGGTGGAATACACCGGGGGTGATTCCTCGTGTTTTCCCCTTGATGTTTGGACTCACGGTTACTTGGACTGTTACCACTGTTACTTGGAAAGACGGGTCGACCACGAGGGTACCAGCTGCGTGTAATTGCAGTGATGTGGAGCGGGTTGACACGGAGGGTGCCGCGAGATAAATTACGAGGCGTGGCGGGCATTCCTAGCCCTTGCCACAAGTCCTCGAGGCGGGCAACGGGTCACATCTTCGTGAGTTCGCTTGTTACCGCGTTCCTAATCCACTACGATTTGGATATTTGATCCGAGGGCCTCGGCCCGATAGCGCTAACCATCCGTGGGCTAAGTATGGGCGTTCTGCGTCGTATACATCAGCGAAGCTTATTAGGCGTCGGCGTCGGGCGGCGCGCGCGGATTGGGCTGGAACGCTGTTAGGCTAGGTCTGCTTCCGGCCGCAACATAGCGTCTTGAGGAGTTCGGGAGATGGCCCATGACCCACAGGGGCATAGGTTTAGTCCGCGTGCTGGCCTCTCTATTAAGCCTAGGTCGGGTTGCGGCGTATTGTTTGACCGAGGCGGGCATGACCCAGAAAGTGTGTCCGGCGGAGTTAAGCGGCGTGGTGGGTAAGTTGGTGCACCCCTGCAGGGAAGAAAACATCTATCGATAGCCTGTCCTACGGTAACGGACACTTGGAGTTGTATCCCGATCGATACAACTAGAACTGGTTACTTGAGATGAGACATGGATATGAAAATTGGTTTATAATGATAACTGGATAGTATGGCTCTGGGTTTTCTTTCTCGCAGGGAGTCGAGGAAGGATCTCTGGCCGAGTTGATAACACTACTGCTACTTTAAGTTATGTTACTCTACTCCCTCTTGTTTGCTGCAAGATGGTGGATTCCGGAAGATGCTAGTCTTCGTTAGGACTAGGCCTTCTCTCTATTCTGGCATTCTGCAGTTCAGTCCACTGATATGGCCTTTACACATATATCCTTGCATATGTAGTGTAGCTCCTTGCTTGCGAGTACTTTGGATGAGTACTCACGGTTGCCTTGTTTCCCCTTTTTCCCCTATCTCTATTCGATTGCTGCAATCAGACGATGGAGACCAGGATCCAGACGCCACCGCCTACGACGACTACTACTCCGGAGGCGCCTACTACTACGTGCAGCCCGGCGACGCGACCGGGAGTGACCTAGGAGGATCCTGGCGGGAGGCCTGTCCTCTTCGATCTGTATCCCGGTTTGTGCTAGCCATCTTATGGCACCTTGTTTAACTTATGTGCGTACTCAGATATTGTTGCTTCCGCTGACTTCGTCTATGATCGAGCACTTGTATTCGAGCCCTCGAGGCCCCGGCTTGTATTATGATGCTTGTATGACTTATTTTATTTGTAGAGTTGTGTTGTGATATCTTCCGTGAGTCCTTGATCTTGATCGTACACATTTGCGTGCATGATTAGTGTACGATTGAATCGAGCGTCACAAGTTGGTATCGAGCCATTGCTGTAGAATCCCCTTCCACACTCCTTGGCGAAGTCGAGTCTAGACATTGCAAAACTTTTACTAACTTGGCTGTGTGCCTTACGGGCCCACGTCGCCATCGGGTGGTATTAGGATCTTTTACTCCTCGACCTTTACTCTGGGGCTCTGAACTCTCTTCTACTCGGGTTAAACAATTTTACTAACTATCACTAGGATCCCGTGACCGCATTCACCCCGAAGTTGGATATAGCCTTAGTTGTTTTCGGAATTGTATTTGAACAATTTCCACCCTGTCATTTGACTCCTTTTGAAACGTCTTTGTTTTCAGATGGAACCCACGAGGCAGGTAAATGCGCCACACGACGGCCATTGGTGCCTCGGGATCACTGCGGTGCTAGCCGAGATGATGACCTATCTGGGTTATCGGCGGCACCCAGTACACCGTCTATGAGGAGTACCGGGACTACAACCGGGAGCGATGCAGCGCCATCGTCCACCTCTACTCTCGGAGTATGAGTCCCTCTTGTCTGCACACCGCACATGGTGTTGGAGTGACTATCGATATGGCAGTCCACGATGCTGCTTATGCTGCACCGACACGTCTTCGTCTGAGTATCGAGAGTTGGACACCTCCCCTTGAGCACATTGCTATCGCGTCGATGTTGGTGAGGAGGGTTACTACACCGCTGCCTACACCATCGTCACCGAGAGCCTTTCCACCATCGTAACTTTGTTACGCATGCCGATGGGCTGGACCGAGCTAACCGAGCTCTTCGCCACGAGTTGTACATCACCCGTCGGCACCTCTACCGTGCTCGACGCTGATGCACCCCTTTGTCCGTTCGGAGAGCTGCCGCGTTCGCGATCTACCCCGCCAGACCGTGATGCCCGGGGAGTTGGTTGGCTAGGCGTGGGAGGCTACTCTCCGCGACTTGGCCCTTTCACGCCACGGACGTCGGATTCAGCACCGAGTATCCGCGGCCCTCGTGTCACCGGCGTGGAGGACTATCCACCGCCAAGACTACCAGCTTTCGGGCTACACCTACCTCCATGATGCAGCGTGGGGACTGATGTAGGCTTGCTTGTTAGCTTTTGATGTATTCGCCGCGAGCCTGCGTGCCGCCTATGATGTAGTAGTCTATGTACTGGACTCTATGTATCGAACTCTATGCATGATTCCTTTTGTAAGATATGCCAACTACTATGTAGTTTCCATCATGCTGCTTTCTTTATGCGTGTTTCATCATGAATGATTCTTGTCTCTTGCTTATCTTCTCAAATGCTGAACTACCCCTGTTATATATTAGCAGGATGGTTAGGCCAGCAGGTCGTGGTCGTGCTGCCAACCTTCCACCACCGCCGAGTACATGGCTGGTATGATCCAACAGCTCGAGATGAATCGCAGTTCATGGAGAACATGATGGCTCGCCTCGTCCCAATATGAATCAGCACCCAAACGGGACAACTGCGAGAATTCATACGCTGAACCCCAGCGTGTACCGCAGCTCAACTCAGCCACTCGGATGTTGATGGTGGCTCCGTGACATCACCTATGAGATGGAGTGCGCTAATGTACCCCCGCCGCTATGTCACCTTTGCTTCCTTCTTCTGAAGGACCCGCAGCTCAATGGTGGGACAGCCACCGTCGTACTCTGCCGGTTGGGACACTCATCACTGGCGGACTTCCAGCTGCCTTCCGCGCCGCTTCATTCCTCAAGGGTCATGGACCGGAAGAAGCGTGAGTTCATAACCTCACCCAAGGCAACAAGACTGTTGAAGCCTATCGGCGAGAGTTCTTGGACTTGTCTCGCTATGTCAAGAGGATATTGCAACCGATGCACGCAGACAAGAGAAGTTCCGGACGGACTTCAAGGCGACATCAAGCTCGCACTTCTAGTGCACGACTTTGCTGATTTCGCCACCTTGGTGAACAAAGCTATCAATGTCGAAACTGGTCTGCAGGAATACCAGAGCTCTAACAGCGCAACCGTGACACCGGCTCATCTTGGGCCCGTCCTCGCAGAAGCGCAAGATATGGATTCCCAATAGCATGTACCAGCCCAATGCATACGCTTCAAGCGTAACTATGCTACACCTCGCCCGCCTACAACTAAGCGGCGAAGCTTCCAGCTCCGCCACCCCAAGCTCCCTGCTCCCACTCCCAATAATGGCTTATGCTTCAAAAGCGGACAGCCGTGGCCGTGCTAGAGATTGCAACCAGAGCGAATCAGTGGCCCTTCCAAAGAGGTGGCCGTGGAAACAATCGAACCGCAACAACACCGGCAAGTCTTATGGGAAAGCTCAGCCAACCACGTTGAACTGAATGAAGCTCAGACCAGCCTGCCTCTCGTGATGGGTACCCTTCTCGTAAATTCAGTACTGATCTGTTTTATTCGATTCAGAGCATCACATTCATTCATGTCAAGATTTTGCATTCATGCATGGCCTTAAAAGCGAAGACATGAATGCTTCACTATTAGTACACACCCCCGCGGGCCAATGTCGGACTTCCATGATTTGCAACGACGTCCCCGTTGAAATCGAAGGAATGGAATTCCTTGTCTCTCCTATCGTGCTAAAGTCTTGTAGCATTGACCTCATTTTGGGGATGGATTGGTTGAAAGCGATCTGGCGACAATCGTTTGCGCCACTAAGACCGTCCATCTGCTGCACCCTTCTGATGAAATCGTAAGCTACAATGCTCGTCTGGTTCAAAATGCCGAGGCAAGGCTCTATGCATTGAATGCATTGAACGCCGCACCCCTCGAGGGAATTGAAAACATTCACTGCTGCTTGCGATTTCCAAGACGTCTTTCTGAAGAACTTCGAGGATTCCCCGCTAGGGCTGTCGACTTCGTCATCGACTTGAAACCAGGCACCACTCCTATAGCCAAGCGTCCCTACAAGATGCCGCCGCATGAACTCCTTGAGCTAAAGGAGGAAATCGACAAATCTCTTCAAAGCGGTTTCATTCGCCCAAGTTGCTCTCCTTGGGGAGCACCTTCTCTCTTTGTCAAGAAGAAGGATGGGACAAATCGATTGGTTCAAGACTACCGTCCTATAAATCAAGCTACCATTCGAATAAGTATCCTCTTCCTCGGATCAATGATCTTTATGATCAACGGCTGGTTAAATCGGTGTTCTCGAAACTCGACTTGAGGTTGGGTTACCACCAGATCCGTGTTCGTGAGGAGGATATCCCCAAGACCGCATTTGTGACTCGTTATGGTTCATACGAGTACACCGTCATGTCTTTCGCTTAACCAATGCTCCAGCCACCTTCTCTCGTCGATGAACTATATATTCATGGATTACCTCGACAAGTTCGTCGTGGTTTATCCGGATGATATCCTGATCTATTCCAAGAATGAAGAAGAACATCTTGAACATCTTCGTCTTGTCTTTGGAAAAGCTACGAGAGCATCAACTCTATGCCAAGTTCTCCAAATGTGAATTCGGCTTCCAAGTAACCTATCTTGGGCATGTCATTTCTAAGGATGGTATTGCCGCCAACCCCGAACGAGTTCAAGCTATTCTCGATTGACTCCTCCGAAGAACGTTAATAAGTCGAAGTTTTCTCGGTCTCGCCACTATTGCCGCCGATTCGTCGAGAACTTCTCCAAGATTGCCGAGCCTCGACTAATCTATTGCATAAGGCGTCAAGTTCCAATGGATGATAAGTGTCAGGAAAGTTTCCAGGAACTCAAGGACAAGCTGACAACTGCCCCAGTGCTAGCTCCTCCTGATACTAAGAAGGACTTCGTCATTTACTGCGACGCTTCTCGTCAAGGATTAGGCGGTGTCCTAATGCAAGATCGCAAAGTGGTTGCTTATGCCTCTCGACAGTTGCGTCCTCACGAGGAGAACTACCCAGTTCACGACCTCGAACTTGCTGCTGTCATTCATGCGCTAAAGCAGTGGCGACATTACCTTCTCGGTAATCGTTGCGAGATCTACACTGACCACCAAAGTCTGAAGTATCATTTACTCAGCCTGACCTGAACCTCCGCGGCAGAGATGGATGGAGAGCATTGAGACTTTGATTTGGGAATCTCCTATACGCCAGCAAGGCTAATGTGATGGCTGATGCCTTGAGCCGCAAGTCTTATCGCAACCACCTTTAGGTTCACAAAGTTCAGCCTCACTTGTTGAAGAATTCAGCAGTGAACCTCCATATTGTTCCTCGGTGCACTCGCTCCCCCCCTCCGGAGTTCCGCAAGATGAATCTCCGTGTTGTTCCCCGAGGATCCCTCTTTACCCTGGCTGTTGAACCCGATCTCTTAGGCACCATAAAGACAATGCAGGATCGACTCGAGGTCTACAAGCTTAAACAAGACGTCAGAAAGGAAATCCTCATCCTTCACTATTCTCGATGATGGCGCCTTGTACTTCAAAGGCCGCTTAGTGGTACCTTGCAAGCAGGACAACCTGGATATGACTCGAAGGTTATGCAAGAAGCTCATGATACGCCTCTATGTATCCACCCGGCAGTACCAAGATGTATCAAGACATTCGCCAAAGATTCCGTGGTCTAATATGAAGGTGACATTGCTCGCTATGTTTCGAGTGTGACGCTTGCCGTCAGATCAAAGCAGAACATCAAAGGCCCGCTGGAACTCGCAGCCTATCTCTATTCCCGAATGGAAATGGGACCATGTTGAAATGGACTTCGCCACCGGATTTCCCAAATCGCAGAAAGGTAATGATGCTATTCTTGTCGTCATTGACCGCTTTCTAAAGTTGCACATTTTCGGCGGTCAAAGAAACGATCATCGCTAGCCACCGCATCGCTCTATATGTCCGAATTGTTTCACTTCACGGTATTCCTTTGGTTATCGATTCGGACCGTGGCAGCTTATTCACTTCAAGATTCCGGGCAAGTTTCCAAGAAGCTATGGGGACTCATTTATCTTTCAAGATCGCTTTCATCCGCAGCCTCAAGGGCAAGTTGAACGTGTCAACCAAATTCTCAAGACATGCTTCGAGCTTGTGTCGTCTCATTCGCAAGAAATGGGAGGAATCTCTCCCGTATGCTGAGTTCTCTTATAATAATAGCTTTCAAGCTAGTCTCAAGATGGCCCCTTGAAGTGTTATATGGACGAAAGTGCCGAACCCTCTCGAACTGGTCGAAATCGGGAACGCCCACTCTTCGTCCGGATATTATCCAACATGCCAAGAACAAGTCCGCATTATTCGCGAGAATCTCAAGACTGCTCGATCGCGTCAAAAGAGTAATTATGACCGCATCACAAAGACATGGTCTATCAACTTTGGCGAAAAGGCCTATCTTCGCTACACCAATGAAGGGTGCTCACCGCCGAATCAAGGGCAAGCTAGCTCGCTATATTGGCCCTTTCACTATTCTCGAAAGGCGGAAAAGTCGCTTATCAACTGGAGCTTCCGTCGAACCTTTCTCAGTTCACGATGTGTTCCACGTGTCCCAACTCCGACGCTGCTTCAAGGACCCAATCCGAAAGCAATGGACCATGAAGTGCTCGAATTGCAACAGACCTCTCCTATAAAGAGCATCCGTCCGCATTCTCGACTGTTGAACGCCGCACACGCCGAAGGCGATCAAATTCCTCAAGGTCCGATGGTCGAATCACTCAAGATGAAGCCACCGGGAACGCGAGGATCGTCTACGAGATGAATATCCCGGCCTCTTTCCTTCTACCTCCTAAATCTCGGGACGAGATTTCTTGTAGTGGAGGAGTTTTGTAACGCCCGGATCCCCGGTTCTGTTATTTAACTAATCGTGGTTTCGAAGCGGTTAAAAAAAAAAGGAAAAGTGGGAGGGGATAAACCCCCACCGCCCAGCACCACCGCCCCCCTCCCCACTTCCCCCTTGGCCCATCTCTCCCCCTCCTTTGGGCCAGCCCCATGAGCCACCAGGCGGCCCACCGGCCAACCCACCTCTTCCTTATCCCCACCCGAGGGGAAACCCTAGCCCCTCTCGCACCCACTCCCTCCCCACGCCGCCCCCCCGTCTCGATCCATCGGGATCGGGTCCGTCGCCACCGAACCCGCCCCCCGACGGCGACTCCACCTCGCGCCGCCGTTCCCCACGCCGGCCCCCGCCTCTCGCTCCTCCTCCGCCTCCACCGCCTGGACGCCCTCCTCTCCTCCGGCGCCCCACCGAGGCCGAGCCGGGACCCATGGGCCTCGGCGCCGGCGCCTCGCCCACCTCGCCCGGCGTGCCTCCCGGCCCCCTCACGGATCGCCCTGAGCTCCTCGCGCCCGCCCGAGACCACCAAACCCCGTGAGCTCGACCTCCTCTCTCCCTCCCTCGTCGGGCGACCCCCCTCCGGCCCCTCGGTCCCCTCCGACCGCCCATGGCTCCGACGCCGGCCTCGACCCTCTCCCCTTTCCCCCGGCCCCTGCGCCACAGACTCATGATTGACCCTGGCGCCCCAGGCCGTCGCCCGCTTCGCCCGACCACCGCGCCTCCTCTCCCCTTCCTTCTTCCTCCCGTCGGCATGATCTCGTCGGGCTGTGGCGCAGCCTCAACCCCCAGCGCTCCTCGATCCCTCCTTCTCCCGAGCCGCCACGGCCTCCTCGCCCCCTCCTCCGGCCGCGTCGCGGCTGCTGCGCTGTGGCACCGCCACTTCTGCCGCCTCAGCGCCTCGATCGGCCGGGTCGCCTCGATTCGAGGCAGCACCTGAATCGCACTCATGGGCGCCCGCCTGCTGCCCACGTGCAGGGTCGATTAGGGGCCCCACCCCAAAAACGCTTTTAGAAATGTTTTATTTTAAATGTAATCAAAAAATGATTTAAAATGAATTAAAAGTAATTAAATTAATTAACTAAATAATTAATTAATTAATTAATTGGATAATTAATTAATCTAATTAATTTTGGATTAGTTAAACCTAATCATTAGCTAATTAATTGGGTAATTAATTAAACTAATTAATCCTGGATTAATTAATGCTAATCATTAGTTAACTTAATTAACTAAGTTTAATTAATCTGATTAGTTTAATTAAGCTATTAGGGTATGACATGTGGGACCCACCTGGCAGGGTTGACTTAGTCAACCCTGTTGGCTGATGATGTCAGCATGACCTCATGCTGATGTCATAAATGATTTTTCGAAATTAATTAATTAATTAATTAAAATTCCAGAATTTAATAAAATCTTTTATAATTCATAACTTTTAACCGTAGTCGGATTAAAATAATTTCAACATGAAAGTTGCTCGTAACGACGAGACGATTCCGGACACGCAATCCGCTCGTCCACCGCACGCCTCTAACCTATCGAACTGCAAACTTTCTCCTCCGGTTCATCCGTCTCGACAGACGTCCGAACCGGATAACTTCCTGATGCTTCCCCTAAACCAAGTACCCTTCTTACCACGTTAGGGCACGCCTAGCATCGCTTGGCATGTCATGCATCGTTATGCATCCGTTATCGTATTCATTGTTTCTTCCCCCTTCTTCTTGGTAGACTACGAGACCGACGCCGCGGTGGCCGATTCGACTACAAGGTCGACGATCACTCTCTCTTGCCGAGCAACCGTGCAAGCCCCCCTTTGATCATCCCGATATCGCCCATTCCATTCTCTTATTGCTTGCACTAGATTTTGCTATCTGTTATTGTTGCTCCTATTACGCTGTATAGCCTGCTTATTGAAACCCGCTTTGTTACCTACCGCTTATCCTAAACTGCTTAGTATAGGTTGGTTAGAGAACCATCAATGACCCCCACCTTGTCCTTGTTGCCCTCGCTTCATTATTGAAGACCCGATCAACGGATCAAGACCAGGCCCGACACCGCACATCACTCCCCTTAGTTGCTCGACACTACTAGGTTACTATCGAGTACCGAGGGTGAAACCTCCGCAAGACTTCCGATATTAACCTCGTAGTATAGTTATCCGGTTGTGGTCATCGAGGTGATTTCCTCCTTAACCACTTCCGATACGACTGTCGTGCAACCCTCAAGTGTGGACCTCGAGGGTGAATCCTCTTATGTTCACCTTGACGACTACATTGGGTGGAATACACCGGGGTGATTCCTCGTGTTTTCCCTTGATGTTTGGACTCACGGTTACTTGGACTGTTACCACTGTTACTTTGAAAGACGGGTCGACCTCGAGGGGTACCTGCGTGCTTAATTGCGTAGTGATGTGGAGGCGGGTTGACACGGAGGGTGCCCGCGAGATAAATTACGAGGCGTGGCGGGCATTCCTAGCCCTTGCCACAAGTCCTCGAGACGGGCAACGGGTCACATCTTCGTGAGTTCTCGCTTGTTACCGCGTTCCTAATCCACTACGATTTGGATATTTGATCCGAGGGGCCTCGGCCCGATAGCGCTAACCATCACGTGGGCTAAGTATGGGCGTTCTGTCAGATACATCAGCCGAAGCTTATTAGACGTCGGCGTCGGAGCGGCGCTGGCCGGATTGGGCTGGAACGCTGTTAGGCTAGGTCTGCCTCGCCGCCCGCAACGTCTTGAGGAGTTCCCGGGAGATGGCCCATGACCCCGGGGCATAGGTTTAGTCCGGCGTGCTGGCTCTCTATTAAGCCTAGGTCGGGTTGCGGCGTATTGTTTGACCGAGGCCGGGCATGACCTGGAAAGTGTGTCCGCCGGAGTTAAGCGGCGTGGTGGGTAAGTTGGTGCACCCTGCAGGGAAGAAAACATCTATCGATAGCCCTGTCCTACGGTAACGGACACTTGGAGTTGTATCCCGATCGATACAACTAGAACTGTTACTTGAGATGAGACATGGATATGAAAATTGGTTTATAATGATAATCGGATAGTATGGCTCGGGTTTTTTCTCGCAGGAGTCGAGGAAGGATCTCTCGCCGAGTTGATAACACTATGCTACTTTAAGTTATGTTACTCTACTCCTCTTGTTTGTCTGCAAGATGGTGGATTCCGGAAGATGCTAGTCTTCGTTAGGACTAGGCCTTTCTCTATTCTCGGCATTCTGCAGTTCAGTCCATCGATATGGCCTTTACACATATATCCTTGCATATGTAGTGTAGCTCCTTGCTTGTAGTACTTTGGATGAGTACTCACGGTTGCCTTGTTTCCCTTTTTCCCTATCTCTATTCGATTGCTGCAATCGCACGATGGAGACCAGGATCCAGACGCCACCGCCACGATTTACTACTACTCGAGGCGCCTACTACTACGTGCAGCCCACGGACGACGACCAGAGTGACCTAGGAGGATCCTGTGCAGGAGGCCTGTCCTCTTCGATCAGATCCCGGTTTGTGCTAGCCATCTTATGGCACCTTGTTTAACTTATGTACGTATCAGATATTGTTGCTTCCGTGACTCGCCTATGATCGAGCACTTGTATTCGAGCCTCGAGGCCCCGGCTTGTATTATGATGCTTGTATGACTTATTTTATTTGTAGAGTTGTGTTGTGATATCTTCCGTGAGTCTTGATCTTGATCGCATACATTTGCGTGCATGATTAGTGTACGATTGAATCGAGGGCGCCAAGTTGGTAATCATGATTAGTTTATACACTCGCAGAGGTTTGCGACTTTTCCCCACAAGACTCGATCGCCTCCGCTTGGTTCTCGACTACATGGTGTTTGAGAAACGGATGACCGAGACATAGTCTTTCGAAGCGCTTAGCACCTTACATGTGGGTAGACCGTACTCAACCTACATCCCTACATCAGCTAGCCTACCCGTAAGAGTTCGTGACGACTTAGTCAACTACGCCAGAGCCCATAATTGGCTTGTGGCTGCACACGGAAGTTTCCAGCTTGAATAATCTTATGATCCCTTAGAGCACGGGTGGCGGTCAGAAGAAATACAGCAAGTCCTCGATGGAAACCAGGTGCCTCAATCCACCCAGATGTGTGTTTAGGTTGCCACCTTAGATAAACCATTAATTAACAATCTCACATCTGTCATGGATATTCACTCACCCAATCCACGCCTACTAGCATAGCATGGCATAAACAAGCAAACGAGAAGTAACTCCCAAGGTTTCATAAGTAAAACAGGTAATAGGTACTACTCAATCTACTTCCCAAACCCACAATTTAATTAGATCCTAATCATGCAAGTGTTTGAGGAATAGATCTAATGCATAAAACTGGGTATGAGAAGAGTATGATCAAAGTGTTACTTGCCTTGTCGATGATCCATGAGACCTAGAGATTCAAGTAACAAGCGGCGCACTCCGGTGATCTAACGCAGCACAAACAACAAGCATACAATAAGTACTCATCTAATGCACGGGAAATCTCGAATAAAAGATCTAACCAGAAAGTTCAACTTAAGAACCCTGGTTGCAAAAGAATCGAATCAAAATAAACTCCGAAAGTCGAAACTCGAGAGAGAACGACTTCGGTTTAGCAATCTGAAATTAGGTCAAAATTTCACAGTAGCAAAACTCTGTGAAAGTAGGTTAGTCTGAACGGCGGTTTCGTTATTGAAACTCCAGCGCTTGAATCACCTGATTCGATAAACGAGCGAGAAATAAAACAGTTTTGAAAATCGGATCCAAATCGAATAAGAAAATAACGGATTAAATCCGATTAAAAGAAAACGACGAACGGTTTAAATAACGGACGTTAGTTAATGAAACGAATCCAACGAACGCGTTTATTGAAACGAACGGTTCGTGAACGTTCGTTAAATAAGAAAACGAAAAAATAAAACCAATCTAGGTTTTTTAAAAACCGAACATCTTTTTTAAAAAAAACCGGATCGGTTTATTAGGGAAAACCGGATCGGGCGGGCTACTCGGTGATCTCGCCATGAAGCTCCTGGGCTCCGGGCGAGGGGCGAGGGGCGGGGGTCGGGAGGGGCGAGGGCGGCGGGGCTCTCCCGGCGAACGGGCGGCGGCAAGGAGTTCGGCGGCAAGGGCTCTCGGTCGGCGGGCGGGCGTGGCGGTGGGGTGAGAGAGAAGGGGGGCGGCGGGTATATAAAGGCGGGGGGGGCGCCTGGTGGCTTGTGGAGGGGCAGGAGGCGGGTCTGAGCAGGACTCGGGCGGCGGGGGCGTCGTCTGGCGGTGTGGGCACCGGCCGGGCAGGCGCAAGGCGAGGGAGGATCGGGAGGTGGGCGGGGGCGCTGGGCCTGGGCCTGGCTGGGCTGGCCTGGGCCTGGGGGGTTTTTTTTAAATAAAATTTAAACCAAATGAATTAAAAAAAATACCAAATGAACTCCAAATTAAATAAAACAAATTTTCCCCGACTCCTAAAAATGAGTCGAACAAAATGAACTTTAAAAACGGCAAACATGCGTAAAATTTTTAAAATGCTCATTTTTGCCTAAGCAAAATAAATCTTCCAAAACCAAATTTGGCTTATTTATAATATCTTCATTTTTCCTAATTGTTGGGAAAGTCATATTATTCCCTCTCCAAATATTTTTATAGGAAAAACTTTATGAAGATAATTTAAATAAATCCAATTGATCCTATTTTCAAAATTTGAGAAATCCCAAATATGAAAATAATGAAACTTCCAACTCTCTCCGAGGTCCTTGAGTTGCGTGAAATTTCTAGGATCGGAAAAATGCGAGAAAAATATGATATGCATGATGACCTAATGTATAACATTCCAAATTGAAAATTTGGGATGTTACAATTGGGCTGGGGAAGGCGATAGGCAGAAATACCACATGGTCAAGTGGTCCGAGATTTGCAAGCCCAAGGACCAGGGCAGCCTTGGGGTAATTTCCTCTAAGCGGATGAACATTGCCCTTCTCGCTAAGTGGCTATGGTGCATTGAGACAGGTGCTGGCAGACTATGGCTAGACATTATCCGCGCGAAGTACTTGTGTGGACAGCCTCTAGCTTTCGCCACCAGAGTTGGGGGATCCCAGTTTTTGCAATCAATTATCCAGTGGATGCCGGTTCTTCAGATAGGAACCTCGATTAGCGTGGGATCCGGCATCAATACTCTATTCTGGCTAGATAGATGGTCCTGAACCAGACCGCTCGTAGAACGGTTCTATGCGTTATTTTCAATCTACACCCGCCCACAACTTACAGTGGGCGCCGCATTGGAAAACCTGGGCTCTATTGCCTTCCGGTGCACCTTTGGGGCGCTGGAACAGGAGCAATGGGAGGAATTGTTGGAATTCATATAGCCTTGCACACTCCCTCCCTCGAGCGGGACTCCCTAGCATGGCATCTCAAGCTGAGTGGCGCGTTTCCACTAAGTCCTTGTATCATGCCATTGTGGCTACTCCGGGCCCCACCGAGCTCATGTTGCTATGGGAGATTAAATTGCCAATGAAGATCTGTATCTTCCTTTAACAATGTGTGAGTGGTCGCCTGCCTTCGGGCACTGAAGTGCTTAAGAGGAATGGTCTGGGTGACGGGCTTTACCCTTTGTGTGGAGTCCCGGAAAACTCCAACCATATTTTCTTCCGTTGCCCGGCAGCAAGATTCCTCTGGAGTTGCTTCCGGGAGGTAGTTGGATGGGTGTGGTGCCATGATAATCTCCCGGACATGTTCCGGGAGATTCTTAGTTTCCCAAGCATAAGACGACCCTCCCTTTGGGTAGCCATTGGTACCCTTGCCTGGACCCTTTGGAACGCTCACAATAAATTAGTCATCGAGCACGTAATCCCTTGCTGTGTGACTGATGCCGTCTTTAAAATGTGTGGCTTCTTACAGCTATGGAGACCTCTTAGCAAGCGGCGCGACCGGGACAACATTGACACCATCATCACGGGTCTTCACTCCACTGCTGCCACGATAGCACCTAATTGTTTCTTTTGTTGGGGCTTGTTATGTTGTGCCCCCAGCTGAACCTTCCCGTCTATCCTTCCTACTACTTTTCTTTCTTGCCTAGGACTTGAACTTCTTATGTTGTTGGATGCTTGGTGCTTGTGCTTTATAATATAAAGCGGGGGGGGGGGGGGACCCTTTTTCGTCAGAGATCGCGTCAAGGGGCCTGGTCTTGGCGTGTTGTTGCAGTCCTTAGGGAGGGCTCCTATTTGCCGCCCGCATGCAGCAAAACTTATTTTAAATCCCCGAGGTTGGAAAATAGTCGAGGCTTCTCTGAAGGCAGGCGAGAATGGGCCGGCCCAATTTTACCGTGAGCTGCTTTCCTTTTTGCTCTTTGTTTTTTAGTATTTTTTATAAAAAGACGACCTCTTATTTATTTTGGTGTCGGTGATGCAGGGCAGGGCGCCAGCTGGGGGCTGACGCAGAGGCACTAGTCCTCCTTAGTGGCCCAGCTCAGATAGAGAACTGCATTGGGAACTTGGGTCCGTTCTGCCTCGCCGTGATGTGGCAGTTGATGCTGATAGCATCTCGTGGGGGCTTTCCAGTCTCCTCCTCTGTGGTGGCCAGGGAGCCGGTGACGCTATCTCCTCCACAATCACCACATTAGGATGAAGGGCATGACTGCTATATACTCCCTCCGTCAAGAAATACTTGTCGGAGAAATGGATGTATCTAGACATAATTTAGTTCTAGATACCTCCATTTCTAACCATTTCTGCGACAAGTAATTCCGGACGAAGGGAGTATCTCTTATAGCAATCATTTGCATACCGGTCGTCCCGGACTAACCGGTTTTAAGAACTTTTGAAATGTTCCTGGACGGTTTTGAGAACCGTCTGAATGTTCCTTAAACTTTTTTTCTTTTGCTATTCTATCGATTTCCTTTTTGTTTTTTCCTTATTTTTCTTCTCTTTTTTCTTCCTTCTTTTTTGAAAAATAACGAAATTCCAAAAATGTCCAAAATCATTAAAAATGTTTGAAATTTCACAGAAATGTTCATGTTTGTCAAAAACTGCTTGAAATTTCATAAATGTATTGCAATTCAAAAGCTTACATTTTACACTACTCCAGGAGACTACTAAAGCGACATTACAATCAGAGACCCTTTGCCGAAACTGTGTGCGATGCAATAATCGCAAACGGTGGTGTAAAAAATCATCAAAAATGGTGCAAAACATTTGCGATGATGGATGCATCGAACACGGTTCAGATTTTAGTTGCGTGTGCGATGCAGGGCACACGGTTAATCCATTCAAACTGTCTGCGATGAGGCAGAACAACAGAAACAGGCAGCCATAACAATGTGTGTGCGATCCAGGACACACGGTTAATCCATTCAAACTGTTTGCAATGAGGTAGAACAATAGAAACGGACAACCATATCAATGTGTGTGTGATATACGGCGTACGGTTAACTCAGACGTACTATTTTCAATTAGGGAACACAATAGAAACAGTTAAACTTAACAAGATGTGTGTGATATGCAACATACAGTTCACATAGATGAAATGTTTACGATGAGCCAAAAGAATGCAAACGAGTCGTGTAAACAAGATGTGTGTGATACGTGACAAACAACCGACTCGGATGAACTGTTTGCGATGAGAAATTACAACACAGACGGTCAATACAGTTACTTCGTGTGTGATTCTGTGTGTACAGAAAACTTTGAAAAATGCAAACTAGTTGCTTGCGGTGGTTAGGAGTATCGCACACGATGCGTCTGCGAGTACTCGTGTGCGATGATTAGTATGTTACACATACGTTTCCTTATGTGAACATGTGTGTGAATTTGCAATATGGACAGTTAATATGTTATCGGGCACACGCTTAAACTCAATTAACTATGTACAATACTAATACTTTCCATGAAAATTTATGAACTTGGATAACAACATTTGAGTAACATATATATATTGGTTACACTATTCGACAAAAGGAGGATCTTCGTAACACGGTTTTGATAACCATATGGTCCATATCTACATACTTAACATAGTAACAACTATCACATTTTAAGAGGCTAAGGGCCAGCAACCATATGGTCCATATCTACATACTTAACATATATAGTAACAACTAGCACATTTTAAGAGGAGGAGGGCCAAACAACCACAACTATCCACTGGAAGCAGCTTGATCACGGCGACTCGGTATCTCGTCAATAAGAAGGAAGAGCCCTCCTGTGCCTTGGTAGAGCAGGAGTAGAACATTGTCTCCAATTTTCCAATATGGATGCATTGCCACGAGAAGCGAGAACTTGTTAATTTGAATGGTTCCATTTTTGCGGGAAATGCAGTACCTTGCAATCACTTTGGCGTTATTAGCAGGCACAAGTGTAATTCGACCATGCCGGGAAATCGATCCGGGAACGGCTACAGGGGGCAATTCCTGTTGACATGTAGAATAAAAAACAATTGTAACATATCATCGAAGATATATATAGTTTATGAGCATCAACATTAAAAATAAGACCTTTTACCAGCGTTTTGTGCACACAATTGGTCTTGTTCAGTGTGTGCACCATAGGTTTAATTAATTCCATCCAAAATCCAGCGTTCATACGCTGTGCTATCTCTGTCAGATTATCAACAAAGTTTATGACATGCTTCAAGTCCTTCCAGTGAAATTTGGTACACTTAGTAACATACAGATCGTTCACTATGCATCCAACATATCCTGCTTAAAAGGTGGAAAGGTATTATTTATTCAGAACATGGCAGAAGAATATATAGCGCGCATAAATTGGTAAACAAAATTTGTTACTGCCTAGGAACGGAGTCAGAATATGATGTCACAATTGGTTGCTTAAATAGTGATCAATTGGTTGCTTAAATAGTAATATGACAGCATGGAGAAAGTTGAAAGGACACTAACCTCGATCAGACTTTGATCGGCTGATGACGTTGGGGAAGTAAACATCCATGTTAATTAGACCAGGCTGTGGTGCACGCACTAGAATTTTATTGCCAGCTTTCAGTTCATAACACTTAGACATTTTTCTCCAAAGGTCCGCATTAAAATAGGAGTGACCATCTTTATCAAGTTTTACGCTAACCGTCATTGTAAATCCATGTTGTGTTGTCAATATGACATCCTGGGAGTCATCAGCAAAGTAAAGACCAAGATTTCCTTCTACTCCTGTTCTTGCAAAGCAAGGGATGTACTGCTTGAAATGAAAATTAAGATCGTAAAATAGATATATTGAAATAACCGAGCAAGATGCAAATATGGGAGTAACTGATAGAACATATCCATATATATAGATGCAAGCTAAGTACAAAAATATAGAATTTAAAATAGATAATGTAACAAAGATTTGATGCAAATATATAGATAATGTAGCAACAGACGGTATATGTTCACAAATTTAGGCCATGCCGACCGTGGTAGGTTGAGATTGAACATATCGAGCGCTCCCTGAAGTCATCCGAAATGGTGATATAGAACTTCGTTTCCGACTGGCCACGCCCATAGTTGCCTGATTTGTGCTCGCACTTTGCACGCATGAATGAACACCCACGAATCAGCTAGAACAAAAATGATTCCAAGGCGATTTCCACCACTTGATTAACAGCGATGGACGGACTGCGATAAGAGATGAGTGAATATTTCTCTAATTAATTGATTACCTTCTCCATGAGAAAAATCCCCGGCCCAATCCCGCAGAAAACCCCAATCGACCAGAGTCTAGAATGTCGGTGCAGATAGGCGCGAAAAGCGGTGGAGGCGAAATTTGGTGCCGTTTGGAGCGCGACCTACGCCCGCCGCCAACAGCCGTCGAGCTTAGGGTGCAGAGTTGCGGAAGAGTCCGCGGCGAGTGAGTGGGGACGAAGTGGGTGAGGATTTTATTTTCCTTTTGCATGTGTGAGTGAACACACACAGTTCGCAGAGGCGACGGAGATGAATCGTGTGCGATAGTAAATCACCGAGATTGAATGGGAATCCAAATTTCCTTTGTCCTTCATCCATGAGTTTTTTTTCTTTGATGAACATAAACCCTGCTAATCACCATGTTCAAATTTGACATTTTTCCGGGTTCATTTACAATTTTAGGGGATTATGTGCATTTTGTAGGCATTAATGGACGTAATTCAAATTCAAACAATTGGTGCATGAAAGGGTGCACAAGAACGGTATGGAAAAACCATACTCGTGGTATTTAGTAATTTCTCAAGCCTTTTACAAGGAATGGGCAGAGATTTCAATGGAATGTGTGGCAATAGTCAACTACAAACGCGTCATTTACTGGGTTATCAACTATAGAACAATGAAATATGTGGTTGAAAAACATGACGGCTGGCATGGTGCCATGGTATGGCCTCACCGTGCCCTGGTTAAAAGCTGAGAAGGTTTGATTTATGTCGTCATGCACGCCCTTCATAAATTGAACCATCACCGAGGAAGTTCAAAGCTTTCGAGAGGGAAATCACCAAGATTGAAGGGGAATCCAAATTTCCGTCCTAGTTTGTCCATCAGTTTTTTTCCAACAATCAACATACCGCCGCAAATGAAATGTGTTCAAATTTGACATTTTTCCGAACCCATTTACCATATTTAGGGGATAGTGTGCATTTTCTAGGCATTAATTATGCACATAATTCAAATTCGAACAATCGGTGCATGAAAAGGTGCACAAGAACGGTTTGGAAAACCATGCTCGTGCTATACAAAAAATGAAACACATGGTTGGAAAACATGACGCCTGGTGTGGTGCCATGGTATGGCCTCACCATGCCCTGGTAAAAATTGGAGAATGTTATCCTTATGTCGTGATGCGTGTGTTTCATAAAACGAACCATCATCCGAGGAAGTTTCATGGTTTCGAGGGGGAAATCGCCAAGATTGATGGGGGATCCAAATTTCCTTTGTCCTTTGTCCACGAGTTTTATCTATGATGAGCATACAACCTGCAAATCACCGTGTTCAAATTTGGCACTTTTCCGGGTTCATTTGCCATATTTAGGGGATTATGTGCATTTCCTAGGCATTAATGCACATAATTCAAGTTCAAACAATCAATGCATGAAAGGGTCCACAAGAGCGGCCTAGAAAACCATGCTCGTGCCATTTAGTAAATTCGCATACCTTTTACAAGGAATGGACAGATATTTCGATGAAATGTGTGGCAATAGTCAACCACAAATATTTGTTTGTTGGGTTTTCAACTTTAGAAAAAATGAAATAAATGCTTAAAAAACATGACGCCTGGCATGGTGCCATGGTATGACCTCACCATGCCCTGGTAAAAATTGAGAAGGTTTGGCTTATGTCGTCATGCACGCCCTTCATAAATCGAACCATCACCAAGGAAGTTCCATGCTTTCGAGAGGGAAAATCCCCAAGATTGTAGGGGAATCCTAATTTTCGGCCTAGTTTGTCATTCAGTTTTTTTCCAACGATCAACATACCACCTCAAATGCAACGTGTTCAAATTTGACATTTTCTCGGGCTCATTTACCATATTTAGGGGATTATGTGCATTTTCTAGGCATTAATGGACATAATTAAAATTCGAACAATCGATGCATGAAAAGGTGCACAAGAATGGTCTGGAAAACTATGCTCGTGTTATTTAGCAAATTCTCATGCCTTTTACAAGGAATGGGCAGATATTTCAATGAAATGTGTGGCAATAGTCAACCATAAACGCGTCGTTTACTCGGTTAACAACTATAGAAAAAATGAAACACATGGTTGGAGAAAATGACGCCTGGCGTGGTGCCATGGTATGGCCTCACCATGCCCTGGTAAAAGTTGGAGAATGTTTTCCTTATGTCGTGATGCGCGCCTTTCAGAAATCGAACCATCACCGAGGAAGTTTCATGGTTACAAGGGGGAAATCACCAATATTGAAGGGGGGGGGGTCCTAATTTACTTTGTCCTTTGTCCATGAGTTTTTTTCTATGATGAACATACAACCTGCAAATCACCATGTTCAAATTTGGCACTTTTCCGGGTTCATTTGCCATATTTAGGGGATTATGTGCATTTCCTAGGCACTAATGCACATAATTCAAGTTCAAACAATCGATGCATGAAAGGGTCCACGAGAACGGCCTAGAAAACCATGCTCATGCCATTTAGTAAATTCTCATGCCTTTTACAAGGAATGGACAAATATTTTGATGAAATGTGTGGCAATAGTCAACCACAACTGTCTGTTTGTTGGGTTTTCAACTATAGAAAAAATGAAATAAATGCTTAAAAAACATGATGCCTGGCATGGTGCCATGGTATGACCTCACCATGCCTTGGTAAAAATTTGAGAAGTTTTGCCTTATGTTGTCATGCACGCCCTTCATAAATCGAACCATCACCGAGGAAGTTCCATGCTTTCGAAAGGGAAATCCTCAAGATTGAAGGGGAATCCAAATTTTCTTCATTCTTTGCCGTGGAGTTTTTTTCTACGATGAACATACACCCTACAAATCACCGTGTTCAAATTTGGCATTTTTCCGGGCTCATTTACCACATTTAAGGGGTTATGTGCATTTTCTAGGCATTTAGCGCATATAAATCCAATCCAGCTACAGGTGCACAGGTGTGATGTGAGGGACGTGGATTGCCGTTTGATCGCGGCGCATCCAATGGTGCACACGCGCGATCCGCGTGGCTGGGTTCCTGCCAATCATAATGCAACACACAATAGGCTCAGCGCACACTGTTTCTGGAAGCGACAGAGATGAACCGTGTGCGATAATGAACGAGCAAAATTGTTAGGGAAGCCAAATTTCTGTTGTCGTTTGTGGTTGAGCTCTTGTATACCACCGCACTGTATGGCTGCCCGGCCCCTCCGTCCTAGAGCTCTCCCCAGGCGTCGTCCATGGCACCGCGGCGCACAGTAACTGGTAAGGAAGCGATGGCATCCCGCAGCGCCGCGTTCCTCGCCGCCCGTGACTTCACACATGGTAAGGAAGCGATGGCATCTCGTCGCGCCGACTTCATCGCCGCCGGCGGCCAGACAGTTACATGGGCGGACTTTGAGGCTGCCATGGCCGAATGGGTGGTGGATCTAGAGGCGGCCAAAGTCGCACAGAAGGAGCGGAAAAGGCAGAAAGCAGCCAAGAAAAGAGAGTCCCGCCACCGCAAGAAAAAAGAGGCCGCACGCCGTGGTGAGGAGAGCTTGGCGGAGATCAAAGCACGATGGCCACTGTGCGTGTTGACCCGGAGGAACACCTCGCCTCCGCCGTCGCCGCCGACATGGTGCAGGCTCTGGCCCAGATGAAGTCCCCCAGCGACTACCCCCAGGACATAACAGGTAAGATCTGACCAGCTAAATCTTATCAATACCACTTGCAACTCCTATGATTTGTATGGTTGATGTATTAAGGATGTTCATGCATTGTTTATTTCAGTACTACACACTGTGTGATGTTCAAATATTACCATGTCCAGCTCAATTTCACCAATACCAGCAACAAACTTATAATACATGACTCAGGATATCACTAGAGATGCTGCCCATTTGCAATTTTTAGTGGATGCTAACCCTGTTGCACTTAACATGCCTATCCTTGTACTTACGCAGGGTCATAACGTCCGATGCTTTTGTTTGCCGTCGAGGTGAGCTGCATCCCATGTCTTACAGTATTTCACATAATTTGTGCAATTGCAGTTTAACTTCTACCCATTTACTGGTTGCATGTAGGTACACATGTCAGTGGCACTAATCCATGCTTTAACCCGGAGGAACAGCTCGCCTCCGTCGTCTCTGACTTTGGGCGAGCTCTGGCCAAGATGAAGTGCCCCAGCAACTACCTCTCAGGTCTTACCAAGTATGTACTCACCAGTTCAATCTTACCAATACCAGTTGCAATTAATGGCTATGTTCTGTACGGTCGATGTATTAAGCATGTTCTAGTAAACATGCCTAACATGTTTTTGCTACTTTCCCTACCTTTTTATAGACATCTGGGCCATTCTCTGCTCTGGCAGCACCTGCCTTGTGATGTTTAACTATGCCAATTGCATTTTTATCAGTGCCGGTTTCAATGTCTATTAAGCCTGTTGCAATTAATAGTTCAATCCATTAATAGTTGCATTCCAATGGCTACAAACTTACAAAACATGAATTAGGATGTTGTTAAGCCTGTTGCAATTAACATTTGTATCCATTTTTAATCCATCCCTTTGCTACCATGCTACTCTTTCGAAATGAAGATATCACTACAAATGTTGCCGTTTATTTCCATTTGCTATTTTTCGTGAATGTTAACCCTGTTGTAGTTAACATTGGCTTTCCATGTACTTATAGAGGGCTACAATGGGCGATGTTGTTGTTTGCCGTCGAGGTTAGCTGCATCCCATGTCTTATACACCATATATTCCTAAATATAAGTATTTTTAGAGATTCCAATATAGACTACATAAGGAGCAAAATGAGTGAATCTAGATTCTAATCTAAACTGTATCTATAATTATATATACATCCGTATGTAGTTCATATTGAAATCTCAAAAAAAACTTGTACTTACAAACATAGGTAGTTGTATTTTACATAATTCGTGCAATCTCAATTTAGCTTCTAACATTTACTGGTTGCTTGTAGGTACATATATGAGGGGTACTGATCCACGCTTTGATCCCTTTTGCGTATGGGGCAATAAGATATTCATGAACAAGCGTCAAGTGAGGAAACTAAGAAAGATTGTTAGGCGAAAGAAACGAGTGATTGGAATTAAGCTCTTTAATTACACTTTGTCGAAGACAACAGTGAACTTTAGGATGGTAAGTAATGTGTTGCCTTTTCCCCCTGCCCACAACAAGTTACTCTATTAGACCTCAGTATGTGATATTTTTCTCTTTTCAGTGGTTTCCGAAGCTATTTACTGATGATTACCTTGCAAACTACATGACCGGAGTGGAGGAAACTAAGGTTAAAGTATATAGTTCATGCTACCATGATAATGCTCTAGAAGTCTTCCTGAAGGCGGTGAAGGATGGGCGGGCGATCATCACAAGGGGTTGGACAAAAGTGGTTCATGCCTATAGCATGCATGAAGGCACATTATGGGCATTCCGCTTCTTCAACACCGTCGGCAGTCAAAATGATTTACACTTGTCTCTTCACCTTTACCGCTTTTAAATACTGCGGTTCATCATAGTTAATTGCCGCCTAATCTTGTAATTACTGAACATATTGTACTGGCAATTTTATTTATGGATTCGTTATTGAACCATTGTGCTGAGAATTTGATGGTCATGGACCTTTGCAAACGGTTCTAGCAGTAAAAGTGCTTGCGATGGATAGCCCAATGCCACACAGTTTTCTACATCAAATCGAGTGTGATGTAGTTAATGAAAGCAAATAGTTAACCAAGGCAGAGCATGTGGCCTTGCCCTTTTCATCGGCTGAGGAAAATGTCCGTTTGGGGACTTCAATGGGGGGCAAGTAGCTGAGATGATTTTGAAAGTCAGCCTTGTAGTTGAGTGAAGACCTTGTTCTGAGGAATCTCATAATCCAAGGAGCGTAAGGCTTCAACTCAAATGGAGATAATGCAACATTGGCCAGAGTCCTCATGAAGAAATAATGGTTGTTGACAGGAACGCCATGAATGATGTTGAAAAGCATATTCTTCATGATGCCAACGACCTCTTCATCATTCGAATCGTGGCCTTTAATTGGATTCAATGTCTTCGTTAGAATATGATAGACAGTCCAAGGCACATACTGCAATTCCTTCACAAGGAATTTGGTCTTTGGGGCTTGACCGGGCTTCAGTGGCTTCATCAACACTTGCATGTAGTGATCTATAAGCTCGGGTTCATGATATATACAACGAGCACCTTCAAGGGGAGGACTGACAGGCAGAGCATGAAGCAATTTAGAGGCCGGTGCTTTGAAGTGAGTATTTTCTGTCATCCAGTCCAATACCCAAGAGTTCACATCTTTAGCATTTCCTGTGATGTGCAGCGTTGCATAGAACTGAAGAATTATCTCTTCATTCCAATCAACAATATCAGTGCGGAAGTTGAGCAGTCCAGCATCATGAAGAACACTAAGGACCGGAGTGAAGCAAGGCAGTGATTCCATGTCCATGTGAGGAATATGCTCATGGTCGAAGACTTTGTCTTTGTTGAAAAGCAGTGAAGAATAGAAGTTGGCTTGGCTGGTAGTCCAGAAATGTTTCCTTCTAAGACGAGTAGAGTCATATGGGTTGTAATCCATGAAGAACACATGCTCGTGGAAGAAGTCATCAGCCTTCAATTTTTGCTTCTTTGAGAAAGGATCCTTTGGCTTGGGCCGAGGAGTGTCAGTCAATTGCATCACAACCTCAGGAATCGCAATCTGAGACTCCACAGGCTGAGGAATTTCAGTTCCTTCTTTAGTTGTAGCCTGGGTCTTCAATTCTTCAGTAGCAATTTCATCAGCGCTAGTGGTTGGAATCTCTTCATGAATAGACGGAGTGGTGCGAGGTTCTTCAGAGCCCATTTGAACTTCAGTATGCACTAGGGACTAAGGAATTTGTTGCAGAGGAGAGAACAAAGGAGAATTGGGGTGCTGACTTTCCCAAAAGTCATCATTCATCACAGGTGTTGGGCTCCCAATGTCCACATCCTCATCTTCTTCACTCATTTCTTCAACATCGGCCTCTTCAGCTGTGAGCTGAGGCATGGGTGATGATACAATTGGGGTTGAAGGGATTGTATCCACTTCAATTTCTTCATCCAACTGCTCTGAAGAAGCAGTAGAAGGAATATCTTCATCGGATCCGCTTGGGATCGCATAGTCTTCACCGAAGGGAATGAGTTCCTTTGATGGCATGCATGAGACTGGAACAACATCAATTGGATTCTCAAGAGAGCTTGTCAATTTCTTCATCTTCTTCGGAGCTGAAGATTCTGATGAAGTTGATGCTTTCCTTTTCTTCACAGCTGCATGCCCCGCAGCCTTGGTCTTCTTCACATCTGATGCAGAAGGAAGAATTGGACTTGGTGTAGGCGTAGGAGGAGCAGAGGAAATTGGTTCATTTTCTGCAGGCCAACTGATGCAGCTGCCCTGGCATGATTAGTATCTTCAGGAACAGCGGTTGAAGCTTCAGCTGGCCTGACTATTTCTTCAGGTGCAGCACTAGTGGTTGCCTTGGCAGTGTCATCAGCGGCTAGAATGCAGTCATCAGCCCTGGTACTAGCAGTTTCATCAGCAGCCTGATTTTCATCGGTGGTCTTTGGCATGTTCTTTGTAGGTGAAAGCAGATGCCTCAGCCTGAGGAATTTCTTGTTGCGTTGGGCTGCAACATTGGTAGTGAATTTCTCAGTTAACTTCACAAATCTGACCTTTGATCCAAGCCAGTCAGCATAGTAGCGATCAAATTCATCATTTAAATTCTTGATCTCTGATTGGAGAGCTACAAGTTCTTCAGGTGAAAGCTTCAAAACATTTTGCTTCAGAAAGCGCTCTTTCTTGTACTGTGCTTTCTTCACCTTCCTCCCCTTTTCATATTTCCATTTCTCTTCATCAGTGAAGGCAGTCAATACATGACTTTGCCCAGGAGTGAGGTTCATCTCAGGCAGAGGTGTGTTGGGGTCCTGGTGCCATAAGTCGATGAAGTTGAGGATTAACTTTGGATCCAGCATCAATGGCACATTACTGCCTTTGGCTCTAGCGGCCCTGTGCTGCTTGTCTCTGATGATTTCAGCGAGTTCTTCATCATCAGCTTCGTCGTCATCAGATGACACTTGGAAGGCAACCTGCTTCTTGTGAGGACTTGGTCGAGAACCTCGTCCAGAAGTGGCCTTAGTCTTCAGCAGAGTGGGGCCAGTTGAAGAATGCAGAGGAGATGAAGAACTTGCAGAGGCTCCTGAGGCAATAGAGATGCCTGGTGTCCTTTGGCACGAGGCGAGATGAGCAGGTGCTGAGGATTTGGAAGGAGGAGCTAAGGACTTTGGAGGAGCCGGTGCAGCTTGAGGAATTTTCCGTGAGGTCTTTGCTGAGCTGGGCCTTGAGGGCATTGCAGATGAGCTCGGCTGTGAGGACATTGATGCAGAAGGCATGGGCTTGTGAGCGGGCTTCTTGGGCATGGCCTTCTTAGGCTTGCTACCAGAGGCCTCAACAGCAGCAGCAGCAGAATCTTCATTGAATTTCTTCACTGCTTCTTTTGCCACTTTGGCCAACTTGGCTTGATGCTTAGCCCATTCCTTTGGAAATTCTTCACCTCTTCTGATGCTAGAGGGATCTGCTTCTTGTCCAGGTGCCAATGGAGGTCTTGGGCATGGAGGGTGTACAACGAATTTCTTCATGTACTTGGGTGTACCGTAGCGATATTGCCTCCATTATCTGGCCCATCTCCTCTCTATCCTCTGAATGCGCACTTTGCGCTCATTCTTAGTCTCCTTGCCATGTTTGGCCTCATCTGGAGTGCAATATTCATCATAGGTATCCTCAGGCATTTCAAATGTTGTGTTGACTTCCAATTTCTTTCCTCCCTTCGGAGGTTTCTTGTCATCAGCCATTTTCTTCAGCTGAGGAATCTGAACGATAGAGTTCTCTGAAGAGGTGTGCAACTTTTCTTCGAGGAACGCTGCAAATGAGTTAAGATGATGAGAACCTGGAGATTCAACAGCGGGCATGTGTACCTGTGAATAGAATATAGTTGTGAAGAATTTGGAGAGGTCATATGCGTTCTCAGAAGTTTTTGCAAATAGAACAAGTTTGAGGAATTTGACCGGATGAGTCTTGAGGAATTTCACTAAGCTTCTTTGACTTAGGTTTCGGAATTGTACAGATTGAAAATCCACACAATTGAGGAATCTTGAAGAAAAATGTTGCTTAGGGAAACAAATCAAGAAGAGATGTTGTGAGAGGTGTTTAGTGTGTGAAGATTTGAAGAGTAAACACCTTTTGAAGATTTTGTAGAAAACATCAGAATCAACATGGGCAGTAAAAGCAACTTTTAATTACCCTTGACGAAGAACATGACGAACTGTGAAGTGTAGATTTAGAAGTTCGTCAGTTCGGATCTTCCACGCCCTAACTTGGCAGAGGAAGACGGCTACCGCGGCGGCGGAGTGAAGAAATCCGCGGCCGGCGCGAGTACGACGGCGTCGAGGTCGAGGCAGTCAAGCTCTTCCTCACCGGCGACGATGGAAGTAGCGGCGGCGCTAGGTTTTGAGAGCTTGAGCGAGGGAGCGAGGTCGAGCGGAGTAAACCCGAAGTGAGGAAGGGAGGGGGGTATTTATAGCCGTGGTGAAAAACTGCTCGCCTGAGGAAATTTGACAAACATGCCCCTGACCCTTCTCATTCGCATGACATGTGTCACCCACGTACTGAGAGGTGGCGATCGTGCGAGATCGTGGGTGAATAGATAAATCCATTGTGGAATGTGGGACAGTTTGAGCGGCAAAAACCGAAAATTCAGATAAGATAAAATTTAAAGTTTCGTTCGCAAATTCTTCAGCTGATAAGGACACGGTGAAGATTTTGCACGAGTTTCAAATAGAACGCACATGAAGAATTTGTGAATAGACTGGGTTGAGTTTAGCATAGATGGGGAAGGGTCCGATCACATTCACTTAGCAGAAAAAGGGAACATGAAGAATAGCAATAAGTGAATGATGTAGAGGACTTATACTCATATATATATATATATAGCCAATGAAGAACAACAACGGAATCAGTGAAGATAATACCAAGTTGAAGAAATTGAACAACTGAGGAGTTTAAAAAAACTCAAATTGAAGATTTTCATCTTTTGTTGGTGGCGTGACCCACCGTATAAGAATGATGATTTCAAACACCGCGTACAATTGTCGTAGGGTTCTGAGAATCAAATTCTTCGTTAATTTCTTCACACTTAGAGTGTTAGTCTTCATTGATTGAATAAAAACATTTCTTCGTGTGTTCCACATCTAAGTCATCAATTTTGCATAAGTGTTAGGATGTGTGCCCTTTTCAAAGGACATTCGAAGATTTTAGGATATTTAGCTCACACCGCAACTTGTTAAATCTCTTCTCATCCAAGGGCTTTGTGAAGATATCGGCTAGCTGTTCTTCAGTCTTCACATGATCAATAGAGATATCGCCCTTCAACACATGATCATGAAGAAAATGATGAAGAATCTGAATGTGCTTTGTCTTCGAGTGCTGAACTGGGTTATGAGTGTCGGATCACGGGTTTCGGCAAAACCCTCAAGGTTCGAACACTGGGGTGCGCACGAAGATCTCTCCATACTGATCCACGTCCTAGCTTCGCTGAGATCTCAAGGGCTAACTCGACAAACTCGGAACACAAGGGACACACGATTTATACTGGTTCAGGCCACTGTTGTGGTGTAATACCCCACTCCAGTGTGGTGGTGGTGGATTGCCTCTTGGGCTGGGGACGAACAGTACAAGGGGAAGAATAGCCTCCTGAGGCGAGGTGTTCTTGTGCTTGATGAACTTTTGTGGGTGAGGTTTGCTCAAGATGAGATGAGATGCCTCCTATTGAGTTACCCCCTACGGTGGTGGCTAGTCCTATTTATATAAGCCCTAGTGCTCTCCCCAAATATTAAGCAGGAAGGGAGCCAACAACGGCCAATTTGAAAGGGGACAGCTAGTACAGCTTATCCTGACAAAAGCAGTCTTCGCCTGCAAAAGGCTCTGGTGGTGACGCCGACCTCCGTCTTCCGTCCTGCTGGTCTTGGTCTCGTTGCATTGATATGGAAACCTTTGCTTGACGCCTCGGTACTCCGCACCTGCGCTTGCCTCCTTAGAACCAAAGAGGAAACAAGGACACTATGCACGCTGGTGCCCGCCTGGTCTCGATCGTCATGGCTCACGTCACAAGAATCTCGCGAGGTTTGCCTTGCCTTGGTCTCTCTGCCCCTCGCGAGCCAACCTGGTGAAGCCGCTCCCAAAGGGGTCTGGCACCGTCCGCCTCGCGAGGGTCTTGAGTTCTTGTTGGTGAAGATGGATCGTACGAGCCCGCTCGCAGAGCCACGCCGTGGGCCATAGGCAGGCAAGTCTAGGGACCCCGTTCCCAGAACACCGACAGTAGCCCCCGAGCCCAAGGCGCGCTCGGGCTTGGCTTTGAGGCGAAGCCAAAGGTCAAGTGCGGAGCACCACGGGCCCCAATAGCCTGCGGCATTGGTCAATGCGTGGCAGTCGATTGGACGTGGGCGTCTCCGCTTCCCCATGCTGCATCAGCAACTGCCCGACTTGACAAGTCCCTGCGACATGCAAGGAAAAACCATCATTACCTGTGATCGTGGGGGGCGCTGGTTAGCCTTGTCCTGCTATAAATGGGGAAGGGGCGGAGCCCCCGTCGCCCATCTCTTCCCATTCTGCTTGCTTCTTCTCCTCTGCTCCGTCACCGACACCAATGGTGCCCATCCGAAGGTTTTCCGCTGCGGAGAAAGGAAAGACTCCCCTCGACGGGCCAGTGCCGCTCCCGCCGAAGAGGAGGCCGGTCCACCGCCGTCACGCAGCGACGATTCAGGTGTGACGAGGCCTTGGTGCGAGCGGCCTCCTCCTGTGTATCCGTTACCCCTGTATGCCAAAGACGGGGGCTCAAGAGGGAGAGGCGACGAGCGTCGGCGCTCGCGCCGTGGCCTTGGCTGTCATGCCGCGGTGGCACGCGTCGCCGTCCCTGGAGTCCATGCCACGGACTCCTCACGCGTGCTCGTTCTGTGGGCGGCGATGCCCCCGACCAATTAGATCCGCTTCCCTTCCTTCTTCTCAGCTGAGATGCCGCCGAGGGGGGCCCTTGAGCTTTGGCTGCAGCACGCCGACAACTGGAGCGGAGGTTGAGGCCGTCTCCTCGGGGAAGATCTTCATGACCCGAGGCTGGGGTGAGTTCGCCCGAGTGTGTCGCGTGGAAGGTACCCTCGTGATCCATTTCGTGTACGACAGCGCCTCCACGCTGTTCTTCAAGGTCTTCGACGCAGAAGGCCGCCGTCTGGAGTTTTGCCCCAGGTGGGGTCATCAGGTTGGTGCCGCAGCTGGGATAGGGTCTGCTGCCCGCGTCTCCAGTGGCTCCTCTGGAAGCCGCAGCGACACCTGGGATTCCAACGATTCTCCCGAGCTCTACGAGACCCCGGAGACGAGTGACGACAGCTACATGCCGCCAAGCTCTCGCCGAGCCCGGAGCAGGGCTGCAGCGTCTGGCCCCCGCCGCCGATCTGGATGAGGTTGGCGCCGGACTCTGGTGGCCCACTATTGATGATGGCGTCGTCCATAGGGGCGCGTGTAGATAGGATTCCCTAAGTTCTTGCCTTTTGTTCCCCGCGAGGAATCAAGAGGTGCCCCGTGGGGGTGTGTAAAGGTTTTGTAATGTCTCTTGTCAATATTGCCCTTATTTTGAACTTGGACGAGCACGAGTCCTGCTTTAGCTCGGTCTCCCTTTCCGACCTCGCGACGACTTGGTGCTCTACGCTGACAGGTCCCGGTCCCCAGGTAGGCCGCAGCCGTTGCTGGTATGTCAGGTTGCGTGTCGTGGTCAAGGCCAGGAGATGAGCGGCCCAAGGTCCAGTAAGAGTTCCTGAGGCGCGATGCTCAGGAGGTCCCCTTTAGCGCTCAAGCAGCCGTTGAGAAGTAAGAAAGGGGGTGACGTTGCTGCAACAGGGCTGCGGTTAGTATGGTTCATAATCCTTAGCGGTTTAGCCAACCCGGGCCCGGGACTTATCTTGACGGTCTGGGGTCGATACCTCACGATACGCCAGATTCATGCATAGGCGTCCGAAGCACAGCTAAGCCAGGTCCATGCAAGCCTCCCACCTTCTCCATTCTCTCCTTCGTGCTCTACGTCCTCAGGGCCTGGCCCTCGAGCAAGCTCAGCCGCCGCTGGTATGCCAGGTCGCATGCCGTGGTCAAGGCCAGGGGGTGAGGGCTAGAGAGACAGTAGGAGCCCCCCTTTTAACGCGCAAGCGGATTGCATGGGAGAAGAGGGAGCCCACGGTTCCGCTTGCCGGCATCTTCAGGAGATTCCTACGAGCCAGCACAAGAAGAGACACAGTTTGCCATTATGGTTGCCGGTCTACCGCCGGTTGCTCCGCGAAGAGATGCAGGCACTGAGGGCCTGGTGAGGTGACATGCGCGGGGTGTGCCGCGAGTCAGAGCTCGACCGCTCAGGTTTGTCGACGTTGCAGGGACGGACCGAAGCACAAGCGTCGTGCCAGCGTGAGTAGCCCCTGCGGCGGGTGAGAATCAAGCAGGTGATAGTCATAGATAGATTAAGCATGGAAAGCATACTGGCTTAAGTAAATGCAGGGAAGATACATGCCACTTGGTCAGGCCCGAGCGGCTTGGGGATGATGCAGCCCGAGGGGCGCCCCAGCAAGGTAAGCTAAAGATATGAAAAGGGATACATGCCACAGGGATGGACCCATGTGGCCTGGGAATGATGCAGCCCGGGGGGCGCTCCCATCTTAAATAAACTTGGAAAATGTCACCTAGTTCTGTTGATGAAGGGATGTTGGGGCAGCTGAAGGTACGCGGTGAAGGGGTCGCTCCTCACGAGCCACCGGGGTCCTGAGCCTCGGGAGGCTCTGGGGGTCCAGGCGGTTCCTTGAGGACCGTCTCCATCTCCGTCAGGACGGCGTGGTGCTTGGCCTCCTGAGTCGCCAGGCCGCACTGCAAGTTGCGCTGATAGGCGTACGCCACGCCCGATAGGCCAAAAGGCATGCGACGTAGCTGTGCGATGGGCCCTGGCAGCATCCCACGCGCGAAAGCCAGAAGGGCTCCTGAGACGCGGCCCTGTTGAGCCCTGGGATGTCGATGCAAACGCGCAACCCGGCATCTTCGCCTAGATGGGAGGCTGCACCAGGTGAACGGCGAATGTCGCGCATGGCCCTCGCATCTTGTAGCTCCTGGGTGGTCCTGGTAATGAACTTCTGAGCACTCGGCGCTCCCCGTCTTGCGTCCTCCTGAGGGTGACGTGCCACGAAGCACGCCTCTCAGATGGTGCCCGAGTGCCTCCCTCGTGATGTTGGCAAGGTCTGAGGCCCTCCAAAAGAGAGCCCCCAAGACCTGCCCGAGAAGGGCGCCGGGCGTGCTTTCCTATGCAATGGAGGGAGGCGCCCCAGGTGCGGGCGCCGATCCAAACGTGGCACCGCTTGCCTGAGGCCTTGCACGGAGCAGCTGCTTCTTCTTATTGGGGTGGCCTCAGGAGGGCTCTCGCCCTTGCTGTCGGGTTCATCGATTGCTGCAGCTTGGAAGGCACGCTTGAGGGAGCACACCGCGTCCCTTTCTTCGCACGGGAATGTGATGATTCCGCCGCTTCCTGGCATCTTGAGGACATTGTAGCCGTGATGGGTCACCGCCATGAACTTGGCCAGGGCTGGGTACCCGAGGATCGCATTATATGGCAGGCGGATGTGGGCGACGTCGAAGTCGATGAGCTCGGTACGGTAGTTGTCGCGCTTTCCGAAGCTGACGGGACGGCAGACCTGCCCGATCGGGGTAGTGGATGTCGGTGTTCTGGGAACGGGGGTCCCCAGACTTGCCTGCCTGCGGCCTACGGCGTGGCTCGAGTGGTGGCCCAGTACGGCCCATCTTCATCAGCACAAGACTCAAGACCCTCGCGAGGGGCCAAGCCTCGCGGGGCGGACGACGCAAGGCTTTCTCAGGGACGGCCTCGCCAGGCAGGCTCGCGAGGAGGCGGAGAGATCAAGGCAGGGTAACTCGCGAGGTGCTTGTGACGATCAAGACCAGGAGGGCGCCAGGCGGGCGCCGGCCTGTGCAGTGTCCTTGTTTCCTCTTTGGTGCAAAGGGGGCAAGCACAGACATGGAGTACCGAGGCATCAGGCAAAGGTTGCCATTTCAGTGCAATGAGACCAAGACCAGCGGGGTGGCAGGATGGAGGTTGCTACGTTTTGAGCTTGCGTTGGTTTTCCCTGAACAGGAGAGGATGATGCAGCAGAGTAGCGTAAGTATTTCCCTCAGTTTTTGAGAACCAAGGTATCAATCCAGTAGGATGCCACGCGCAAGTCCCTCGTACCTACACAAAGCAAATAACTCCTCGCAACCAACGCGAATAGGGGTTGTCAATCCCTTCACGGTCACTTACGAGAGTGAGATCTGATAGAGATGATAGATAATATTTTTGGTATTTTTGGTATAAAGATGCAAAGTAAAATAAAAGGAAAAGTAAAGAGCAAAGCAATAATAAAGCGTAGGAAGATTAATATGATGAAAATAGACCCGGGGGCCATAGATTTCACTAGTGGCTTCTCTGAAGAGCATAAGTATTTTACGGTGGGTGAACGAATTACTGTTGAGCAATTGACAGAATTGAGCATAGTTATGAGAATATTTAGGTATGATCATGTATATAGGCATCACGTCCGAGACAAGTAGACCGACTCCTGCCTGCATCTACTACTATTACTCCACTCATCGACCTCTATCCAGCATGCATCTAGAGTATTAAGTTCAAGAAAACAGAGTAACGCCTTAAGCAAGATGACATGATGTAGAGCGATAAATTCATGCAATATGATAAAAACCCCATCTTGTTATCCTCGATGGCAACAATACAATACATGCCTTGCAACCCTTTCTGTCACTGGGTAAGGACACCTCAAGATTGAACCCAAAGCTAAGCACTTCTCCCATTGCAAGAACTACCAATCTAGTTGGCCAAACCAAACGGATAATTCGAAGAGACTTGCAAAGATAACTCAATCATACATAAAAGAATTCAGAGAAGATTCAAATATTTCTCATAGATAATCTAGATCATAAACCCACAATTCATCGATCTCAACAAACACACCGCAAAAAGAAGATTACATCGAATAGATTTCCACGAGAGAGGGGGAGAACATTGTATTGAGATCCAAAAAGAGAGAAGAAGCCATCTAGCTACTAGCTATGGACCCGAAGGTGTGAAGTAAACTACTCACACTTCATCGGAGAGGCTATGGTGATGATGTAGAAGCCCTCCATGGTGGAATCCCCTTCCGGCGGAGCTCCGGAACAGGCCCCAAGATGGGATCTCGTGGATACAGAAAGTTGGGGCGGTGGAATTACGTTTTTAGCTCTGTGGTGGAATCCCCTTCCGGCGAAGCTCCGTTTGATATTCCGTTTCTTCGAAACACTGAAATCGGTAAAAAAACAACAATTCTGGGCTGGGCCTCCGGTTAATAGGTTAGTCCCAAAAGTAATATAAAAGTGGAAAATAAAGCCCAATATAGTCCAAAACAATAGATAATATAACGTGGAGCATCAAAAATTATAGATACATTGGAGACGTATCAGGCATCCCCAAGCTTAATTCCTGCTCGTCCTCGAGTAGGTAAATGATAAAAAGAGAATTTTTGATGCAGAGTGCTACTTGGCATAATTTCAATGTAACTCTTCTTAATTGTGGTATGAATGTTCAGATCCGAAAGATTCAAGACAAAAGTTCATATTGACATGCAAATAATAATACTTCAAGCATACTAACTAAGCCATTATGTCTTCTCAAAATAACATGGCCAAAGAAAGTTCATCCCTACAAAATCATATAGTTTAGTCATGCTCCATTTTCGTCACACAAGAATGCTCTCATCATGCACAACCCCGATGACAAGCCAAGCAATTGTTTCATACTTTAGTAATCTCAAACCTATAAACTTTCACGCAATATATGAGCGCGAGCCATGGACATAGCACTATGGGTGGAATAGAATATAATAATGGGGGTTATGTGGAGAAGAAAAAAAAGGAGAAGGTCTCACATCAACGAGGCTAATCAACGGGCTATGGAGATGCCCATCAATTGATGTTAATGCAAGGAGTAGTGATTGCCATGCAACAGATGCACTAGAGCTATAAATGTATGAAATCTCAACAAAAGAAACTAAGTGGGTGTGCATCCGACTTGCTTGCTCACGAAGACCTAGGGCATTTTGAGGAAGCCCATCGTTGGAATATACAAGCCAAGTTCTATAATGAAAAATTCCCACTAGTATATGAAAGTGACAACATATGAAACTCTCTATATGAAAAACATGGTGCTACTTTGAATCACAATATATAAGACTCTCTATATGAAGAACATGGTGCTACTTTGAAGCACAAGTGTGGAAAAAGAGATAGTAACATTGCCCCTTTTTATTTCTTTTCTTGGCCCTTTTTTTTTCTTTTGGCCTTTCTCTTTTTTTGGGACAATGCTCTGTTAAATGATGATCATCACACTTCTATTTATTTACAACTCAATGATTACAACTCGATACTAGAACAAAGTATGACTCTATATGAATGCCTCCGTGATGTCTTTGGGATATGCAATGAATCAAGAGTGACATGTATGAAAGAATTATGAACGGTGGCTTTGTCACAAATACTATGTCAACTACATGATCATGCTAAGAATATGACAATGAGGAATGTGTCATGAAGAACGGTATGGTGGAAAGTTGCATGGCAATATATCTCGGAATGGCTATGGAAATGCCATAATAGGTAGGTATGGTGGCTGTTTTGAGGAAGATATAAGGAGGTTTATGTGTGAAAGAGCTTATCATATCACGGGGTTTGGATGCACCGGCGAAGTTTGCACCAACTCTCAATGTGAGAAAGGGCAATGCACGGTACCGAAGAGGCTAGAAATGATGGAAGGGTGAGAGTGCATATAATCCATGGACTCAACATTAGTCATAAAGAACTCACATACTTATTGCAAAAATTTACAAGCCATCAAAAATGAAAGCACTACGCGCATGCTCCTAGGGGGATAGATTGGTAGGAAAAGACCATCGCTCGTCCCCAACCGCCACTCATAAGGAGGACAATCAAATAACACCTCATGTTTCAAATTTGTTACATAACGTTAACCATACGTGCATGTTACGGGACTTGCAAACTTCAACACAAGCATTTCTCAAATTCACAACTACTCAACTAGCACGACTTTGATATTATCACCTCCATATCTCAAAACAATTATCAAGCATCAAACTTTTCTTAGTATTCAACGCACTCAAAAGAAAGTTTTACAAATCTTGAATACCAAGCATATTATTATTTTAAGCAAATTACCATGCTATTAAAGACACTCAAAATAATCTAAGTGAAACATGAGAGATCAATATTTTCTTTAAAAAAAATCCACCACCGTGCTCTAAAAGATATAAGTGAAATACTAGAGCAAAACTATAAAGCTCAAAAGATATAAGTGAAGCACATAAAGCAAAACTATAAAGCTCAAAAGATATAAGTGAAGCACATAGAGTATTCTAACAAATTCCAATTCATGTATGGCTCTCTCAAAACTTGTGTACAGAAAGGATGATTGTGGTAAACTAACATGTAAATACGCAAATAATACAAGACGCTCCAAGCAAAACACATATCATGTGGTGAATAAAAATATAGCTCCAAGTAAAGTTACCGATGGAAGTGGACGAAAGAGGGGATGCCTTCCGGGGTATCCCCAAGCTTTAACTTTTTGGTGTCCTTGGATTATATTGTGGGTGCCATTGGCATCCCCAAGCTTAGGCTCTTGCCACTCCTTGTTCCATAATCCATCAAAAGAATTTCACCCGAAACTTGAAAACTTCACAACACAAAACTCAACAGAAATCTCGTGAGCTCCGTTAGAGAAAGAAAACAAAAGACCACTTCAAGGTACTGTAATGAACTCATTCTTTATTTATATTGGTGTTAAACCTACTGTATTCCAACTTCACTATGGATTATAAACTATTTTACTAGCAATAGATTCATCAAAATAAGCAAACAACACACGAAAAACAGAATCTGTCAAAAACAGAACAGTCTGTAGTAATCTGTAACTAACGCAAACTTATGGAACTCCAAAAATTCTGCCAATATAGGAAGACCTAGGAAATTTGTTTATTGATCAGCAGCAATTTGAACCACTACTTTATCACGTTCTGGTGATTTTTAACAATTGTTTTCGTGAACAGAAGGTTTCTGGAAATTACAGCAAGATCAAATAACTACTATCCAAGAAGATCCTATAGGTTTAACTTGGCACAAACACTAATTAAAACATAAAAACACATCTAAACAGAAGGTAGATGGATTATTTATTCCTAAACAGAAACAAGAACAAAAACTAAAAATAAAATTGGGTTGCCTCCCAACAAGCGCTATCGTTTAACGCCCCTAACTAGGCATAGAAGCAAGGATAGATCTAGGTATTGCCATCTTTGGTGGGCAATCCATAGGTGGCTCTCATAATAGATTCATAAGGTAATTTGACTTTCTTTCTTGGAAAGTGTTCCATGACTTTCTTTAATGGAAATTGGAATCTAATATTCCCTTCCTTCATATCAATAATTGCACCAATCGTTCTAAGGAAAGGTCTACCAAGAATAATAGGACATGAAGGATTGCAATCTATACCAAGAACGATAAAGTCTACGGGAACATAATTCCTATTTGCAACAATAAGAACATCATTAATTCTTCCCATAGGTTTCTTAATAGTGGAATCCGCAAGGTGCAAGTTTAGAGAGCATTCATCAAAATCACGGAAATCTAGCAAATCACACAAAGTTTTGGGAATAGTGGAAACACTAGCACCCAAATCACATAAAGCATAAAATTCATGATCCTTAATCTTAATTTTAATAGTTGGTTCCCACTCATCATAAAGTTTTCTATGGATGGAGACTTCCAACTCAAGTTTTTCCTCATAAGATTGCATCAAGGCATCAACGATATGTTTGGTAAACGCTTTATTTTGACTATAAGCATGCGGAGAATTTAGCACGGATTGTAACAAGGAAATACAATCAATTAAAGAGAAACTTTCATAATTAAATTCCTTGAAATCCAAAATAGTGGGTTTAGCAACATCTAAGGTTTCACTTTCTTCAATCCCACTTTTATCAATTTTAGCATCATACTCTAAATACTCCGAATTTTTTGAACGCCTTCTAGGTAAAGGTGACTCATATTCAATCTCATCATTATCAAGATTCATATTGCAAAACAAGGATTTAATGGGAGACACATCAATAACTTTTAGATCTTCATCTTGATTTTCATGGAAATTGGAAGAACACGCTTTAATAAAGGCATCTTTCATAGCACGCATCCTAGCGGTTCTTTCCTTGCACTCATCAATGGAAATTCTCATGGCTTTGAGAGACTCATTGATATCATGCTTAGGAGGAATAGATCTAAGCTTTAAAGAATCAACATCAAGAGAAATTTTATCAACGTTCCTAGCCAATTCATCAACTTTAAGTAATTTCTCTTCAAGCAAAGCTTTAAAATTCTTTTGTGAATTCATAAACTCTTTAACACTAGTCTCAAATTCAGAGGGCATCTATTAAAATTTCCATAAGAGTTGTTGTAGGAATTTCCATTATTATTAGAAGGATTACTAGGATAAGGCCTAGGATTAAAATTCCATCTATACGCGTTGTTACCAAAATTATTCCTACCAACAAAATTCACATCCATAGATTCATTATTATTCTCAATCAAAGTAGACAAAGGCATATCATTAGGATCAGAAGAAACACTCTTAGTAGCAAATAATTTCATAAGTTCATCCATCTTTCCACTCAAAACATTAATTTCTTCTATCGCATGCACTTTTTTATTAGTAGATCTTTCAGTGTGCCATTGAGAATAATTAACCATAATATTATCTAGGATTTAATAGCATCTCCTAAAGTGATTTCCATAAAAGTGCCTCCATGGCGAATCTAAAAGATTTCTAGAAGCAAAATTCAATCCGGCATAAATTTTTTGTATAATCATCCACAAATTCAAACCATGAGTAGGGCAATTACGTATCATTAATTTCATTCTCTCCCAAGCTTGTGCAACATGTTCATGATCAAGTTGCTTAAAATTCATAATGTCGTTCCTAAGAGAGATGATCTTAGCGGGAGGAAAATACTTAGAGATAAAAGCATCTTTGCACTTGTTCCAAGAATCAATACTTATTTTAGGCAAAGATGAAAACCAAGCTTTAGCACGATCTCTAAGCGAAAAAGGAAATAGCTTCAATTTAACAACATCATTGTCAACATCTTTCTTCTTTTGCATATCACACAAATCCATGAAGCTATTTAAATGAGTAGTGGCATCTTCACTAGGATGGCCGGCGAATTGATCTTTCATAACGAGATTCAATAAAGCAGCATTGATTTCACAAGATTCAGTATTGGCAAGAGGAGCAATCGGAGTGCTAAGGAAATCATTATTGTTGGTATTGGTAAAGTCACACAATTTGGTATTATCTTGTGCCATGGCAACAAGTAATCCAACACACAAGAAAACAGAAAAAGGCAAGCGAAAAGAGAGGAGGAGATTGGGAAAGGGAGGCAAATAAAACGGCAAGGGTGAAGTGGGGGAGAGGAAAACGAGAGGCAAATGGCGAATAATGTAATGCGAGAGATAAGGGATTGTGATGGGTACTTGGTATGTTGACTTTTGCGTAGACTCCCTGGCAACGGCGCCAGAAATCCTTCTTGCTACGTCTTGAGCTTGCGTTGGTTTTCCCCGAAGAGGAGAGGATGATGCAGCAGAGTAGCATAAGTATTTCCCTCGGTTTTTGAGAACCAAGGTATCAATCCAGTAGGAGGCCACGCGTAAGTCCCTCGTACCTACACAAAGCAAATAACTCCTCGCAACCAACGCGAATAGGGGTTGTCAATCCCTTCACGGTCACTTACGAGAGTGAGATCTGATAGAGATGATAGATAATATTTTTGGTACTTTTGGTATAAAGATGCAAAGTAAAATAAAAGGCAAAGTAAAGAGCAAAGCAATAATAAAGCATAGGAAGATTAATATGATGAAAATAGACCCGGGGGCCATAGATTTCACTAGTGGCTTCTCTCAAGAGCATAAGTATTTTACGATGGGTGTCGTGGAATTAACACGTCAGATGTCCTCGTTGAAAGGTCTTAGTCGTGAGGCCAACGCATCTATGTGGTAGCTTGAGAGGGGTTGAGCGGAATCGAGAGAAGCACCATAAGACAAGGGTTTAGACAGCTTCGGGCCCCGGGAGACATCATCCGGTAACAACCCTACATGCTGTTTGTGGCTAGGTCTCATTATCATCACGTGGGAGTCGCCGTAAACCGGCTGTCCTAGTTGTGTCTAGCCATAGAGATTGTTTCTTCTTGCTTGTCCCTCTTTGGGAAGCCCTGCCCCTCCTTATATAAGTTGAAGGGGCGGGTTACATGTAGAGTCCATCTCGGACTAAGACTTAAACTATTTTGATTTCCCTTCATGGGCTTCTTAACGTCTGCCGGTTTAACATGGTCTGCCGGTTTAACATGGTCTGACTTAACACCTGTCGGGTTATCATCTGACTTGACTCCTGCCGGTTTACCACCAGCCGGTTTACCGTCTGTCTCGGCCATCTGTCTTGACTCTCTGTCTTAACTGTCCGCCGGTTTACCATCCGCCGGTTTACCAAGTCCCAGCCGGGTTATGACTCCGGCCGGGTCATACCGCGGGGTATATCCCCGACATTAGCCCCCAGTTTAATTTGGATTTATCCATGTTAAACTGACTCTGATCATCCTTAAGTCTTTGTCACTTCCTTCTCCTAGAAAATCTGGTTTAATAGGCCAGCTTCATAATCACCTTGCTGACATTGGTTTCTCATAGAACATATATTGTGAAGAATAACTCCTTTGATTCAGCTCCCAATGCTTAACAAAAATATTGGTCTTTGAAATACTCATCTGATCTTCAGCCGGTTTAAGAATGTAGAACTTTGCCGGTTTACAAATATTGATGGCACCGGATCATAACTGTTTGTTAACATCAGCCTTTGAAAATATACCTCTTATATGCCTATCACTTGTAGCCCTCAAATCTTAAGAAGGTAACATAGTAACAGCTTAAGATTTGCTTCAATATGAATGTCACAAGCTTGAAGAAATCCAGGTTGTTCATCTCAATCACTAGCCCGAACTGAGTACTCCACATATGTAGCCCCCAAGTGTCGGGTTGTCATGCTTGCAGCAACCTGGGACTTGTAATTTCCTGATGCTCATATAAACTTGAATTGTTGACAGGAGCAATTGGTAGCTCCCAAGGGCCGGCTCATTATGATGTAATGAGTCGGGTCTTCAATAAGAATAATAAAAATGACTTTGCATTAGCCCCCAAGTGTCATGGTGCATGCTTGCAGCGACATGAGACTTGCATATTTGATATAATCTTAAGTTGAATAATGTAGCCCCCAAGTGCCGGGTCGTAAGCCTGCAGCGACTTGGGACTATTCCTTCAATTGTAAAATATATCATATCCATTGATAATATAATAGCCATTGCGCTAAACCGACTTTGAAAACCTTAATCATAATACTGGTTATTGATAACCGTAATAAAATCCAGCCATGTTGGCTATTTGAAGGTTTGAATAATATAATCCAATGATTTATGAGCTCATGATTCCAATAGCGCAATCCAAATATATACTGGCGACTTATAGAAGAAACCAGACCGGGTTAATAAGCGCCGGATTATAACTTGATCATGTACTGACTACTTGTAATTGACAGTCGAACAGGGTTGTTAACGCCAGTTTAAAAAGCAACAACAAAAATCTTTATCAAAAAGAGAACAAAAGTCAAACAAAGGCAAATAAAAACCATTGTAAATGAGGCTTTGAGCCGATCAAGAGGCATTACCACGGTCGGACACGACCAAGCCCTCAAAAGGTGTAGCTATGGTTCGAGTCAGCCAGGTCCCCAAATGATGCTTTGGCACTACGCCGATCAAGAGGTGTAGCGATGGTTCGGGTTCGACCAAAGACCCCAAGTGATGGTGTGGCATTACACCGATCAAGAGGCGTAGCTATGGTTCGGATACGACCAAGCTCCCTAGTGATGTTGTGGCATTGCGCCTATCAAAAGGTATTGCTATGGTTCAGATATGACCAAAGCCCCCAAGTGATGCTGTGGCATTGAGCCGATCAAGAGGTGTGACTATGGTTCAGACATGACCAAGCCCCCAAGTGATCAATAAAATGATAAGCCAATAAGGCATGATACCCATGTTTGAACCGCGCATCATGGCAGCATGTCCTCTTTGGCACCCTTTAACTTTTTGCAAGAGATAAATCCTTCTTGAACCGGATGTTAAACCGGATATTGAGAGCTTCAATGCTTTGTGGGAGACATCTTTCCTTGAACCGGATTTTAAACCGGAATCTTCATTTTCAGCCGGAAATTTTCTGACGGCCTTTAAATTTGCACCAATATGGCGGTTTAGGGTCCTGCATTAGACAACTTTGCAGGCCGGAGAAATTGCTCTTTTAAAGAAGGCAATATGTAATATAAAATATATTTGATGGATTTCACCTGATATATCATGCCAGGGGTTATTCACCGCGGAGTTGATGATCACCATGGTGAAGCTGAAATTAATGACGGCCAAGTCGGCCGCAACGTTGTAAACCGGTGCGGATGAGTGAGTCTTTCGGTTCCCTTGGAAATCGTGCCAAATTTGAGAGGAATAGTAGCACTGGTTCTGTAGCCTTCAAGTGCCTAGGAGTATATAGTTTCTTTTGGCCTGCGACTAGCACCTGACCATCAAATCTTCCGTGTGAGCAGCGGTAGGATTGACTGATAGACCTTGCCTCCGCCCCACTACTGCTTTTGTCTTCATGTGCATGTGCAGCAGATATTTCTTTATTTTCTTCATCATCAAGACATCCTTTCCAGCGCGCGGACGGAGCGCGCAATGGTGCGAGCCAGCAGGAAACACAACCCCAACCGGCCGTACGACGAACCGGCGGGAGGCACGGCAGTGCCAGGCAACACGCAAGGGCCGAGGCAAACACCACCAGTGGCTCGAGGATAGCGCGCTCGCGAGACCATAGTCGTGGCGGACGCCGTGACCCAGAGCGGTGGCTTTACGGCGTGGGTGCAGCGGGTTAAGGCCGAACAGCTCAACGCGGCTTCAACCGCGGAGATGAACAGCCGGCCCCGACGGAGTCCAATGGAGAGTGTGGGGTGAAGGCGGCTTGGAACGAACATGAGGCCGGGGGTGGCAGCTGCTGCAGCTGTGCTCCAACCCATAGCGGTGGTGGCCTCGGCGGCTTGGGGTTGCCGGTTTGGAGGTCCGCGTCGGCAGGGGCGGCACACCGCGCCACAGCAGAGACGGAAGCAACCAAGCAAGGCCGGCGCGGTGACTCGCCGCAGAGGTGAGTCTATGATGGAACTGCAGCTGGGGACTTGCGATGTCCGGCTGTTTGAAGCAGAGTCTAAGGTAGCTTGATGCGGAAACAACTCGGCGGCTCTCGGCTGACTCGGAGTAGAGGATTAGAACCACGTGCGGTGGCTCGTTATGGCAGAGGGCGGCGGGTTAGCGAACCAAACTGCGGCGGTTCAACAGCTCGAGGTCAACAAGTCCACAACCCAACGGTCATGAAAACACCGTGATGTGGAAAAGGGCCGGTGACTCAGCCGACGACGGTTTGATCTTGTGGCGGTCGGCCTTGAGAGGCGTAAGAGACGTCCGAGGCGGAGCCAGTTCGGCAGCGTAACCCAGGGTTTGGTCCGGTTTTGAGGCCGCAGGACCTAGCTTGGCTGGTCCGCGAATGGTAGGTGGCTCGGAGGCGCGTCTCGGGCGCCGAGGTGAACCGGCCACATCAAGGGCACTCCGGCGAGTCGACGAGGTGCGTCCGCTACCGGGGCGAGTTGGAGTGGCGCGGCCGTGGCCGGTTCAGTGCGAGCGCACAGAGGCGGTACGGCTCAGCACGGGCAGTAGCAGCGGAGCTCTTGGGTGTAGAAGCGGAGGCGGTGACTCGTCGCGAGCCCACGACGGGAGCAGCCATCTGCAGACGCGGCGACAGTAAGCGGCAGCTCGGGCACAAAGCTGAGCGAGGGGCAGTCTGAGGACGGCGGTGGTTCAATCCGGCGAGACGGCGAGGTGCGTCCGCGACAGCGGCGAGTTGGAGAGGCGCGGCTGTGGCCGGTTTATCGCGAGCGCGCAGAGCAAGAGGAAGTGAGGGCATTTTAAGGCAGAAGCGGGGCTGGCTCTGCCGCATGGTGGAAATAACTTGGCGAGCAAACAAGCGAACTCGGGCGGTTTAGCAAGCACCAGTGATTCGCCGGCGAGTCAAGGCAGCCGGGGTCGGCTCTTGGAGGCGGCGGTCCAAGGCATTTTTGCCAAGGCGTAGCGACCCCATCAGCAGAGCTTCGTTTTCTGACGGCATATCATCATCTGTGTGGTGTACCATTGTACTTGGAATAGCCAACGCCCGTGCTGCAAACGATCACATCTTTACTGGATAATCCGTGGCTAGCTTTCCGGGTCGTCGCATCATGGAACATTGGGTCGGCATCTTGGTAGCGAATCAATAGACAAGCGGAGACGGCAGAGGGTCTGGTGACTCTATAGAGGCGAACAGCAGCGGCGGCCTAGAAGCAACACCGACGAAGGAAAGCAACGCGACGAGACCGGATCGACGCTATCTCCACTTTCGGGTCGTGGCTGTATCCACTTCCGGATCATGATTGATGATTTTTTTTAAACCGTGCAAGTACTAGTAGCAGCACCATTGTTTCCTTCAGGACTTGATCCATCAGTAGAATATGCGTGGAGGTGTGAAGCAGCTAACACAACTTGACTTTAGACAGAAGAACTGCGATATAGATTTCTTGTACGTTTCTATGGAGCTTGCGATTGGTAGATCGCCGAAAACCAATGGCATAACTTTGAGGGCGGCGCACCAAAAAAAATATATATATCTGCCTTCCGGGTCGTGTGCGGCTGCATGTACGAAACCCTAACCTCTCAAATTTAAACTTGTATGATGCCTCTTCTTCAGCGGATGATCGCGAGCTCCTCGATCCCTGGGAGAGATCTCTCCAAGAACTCAACACCACCGTGCGCAGGCCCCACGGTGGGCGCCAACTGTCGTGGAATTAACACGTCAGATGTCCTTGTTGAAAGGACTTAGTCGTGAGGCCAACGCATCTATGTGGTAGCTTGAGAGGGGTTGAGCAGAATCGAGAGACGCAACGTAAGATAAGGGTTTAGACAACTTCGGGCCCCGGGAGACATCATCCAGTGACAACCCTACATGCTGTTTGTGGCTAGGTCTCATTATCATCACGTGGGGGTCGCCGTAAACCGGCTCTCCTAGTTGTGCCTAGCCCTAGAGATTGTTTCTTCTTGATTCTCCCTCTTTGGGAAGCCCTGCCCCTCCTTATATAAGTTGAAGGGGCGGGTTACATGTAGAGTCCATCTCGGACTAAGACTTGAACTATTTTGATTTCCCTTCATGGGCTTCTTAACGTCTGCCGGTTTAACATGGTTTGCCGGTTTAACACGGTGTGACTTAACACTTGTCGGGTTATCATCTGACTTGACTCCTGCCGGTTTACCACTAGCCGGTTTACCGTCTGTCTCAGCCATCTGTCTTGACTCTCTGTCTTAAATGTCCGCCGGTTTACCAAGTCCCAGCCGGGTTATGACTCCGGCCGGGTCATACCGTGGGGTATATCCCCGACAGTGGGTGAACGAATTACTGTTGAGCAATTGACAGAATTGAGCATAGTTATGAGAATATCTAGGTATGATCATGTATATAGGCATCACGTCCAAGACAAGTAGACCGACTCTGCTGCATCTACTACTATTACTCCACTCATCGACCGCTATCCGGCATGCATCTAGAGTATTAAGTTAATGAAAACAGAGTAACGCCTTAAGCAAGATGACATGATGTAGAGGAATAAATTAGTGCAATATGATAAATGCCCCATCTTGTTATCCTCGATGGCAACAATACAATCGTGCCTTGCAACCCTTTACATCACTGGGTAAGGACACGCAAGATTGAACCCAAAGCTAAGCACTTCTCCCATTGCAAGAACTACCAATCTAGTTGGCCAAACCAAGCGGATAATTGAAGAGACTTGCAAAGATAACTCAATCATACATAAAAGAATTCAGAGAAGATTCAAATATTGCTCATAGATAATCTTGATCATAAACCCACAATTCATCGGTCTCAACAAACACACGCAAAAAATAAGATTACATCGAATAGATCTCCACGAGAGAGGGGAGAACATTGTATTGAGATCCAAAAAGAGAAGAAGCCATCTAGCTACTAGCTATGGACCCGAAGGTGTGAAGTAAACTACTCACACTTCATCGGAGAGGCTATGGTGATGATGTAGAAGCCCTCCGTGGTGGAATCCCCTTCCGGCGAAGCTCCGGAACAGGCCCCAAGATGGGATCTCGTGGATACAGAAAGTTGCGGCGGTGGAATTAGGTTTTTGGCTCCGTGGTGGAATCCCCTTCCGGCGGAGCTCCGTTTGATATTCCGTTTCTTCGAAACACTAAAATAGGCAAAAAACAACAATTCTGGGCTGGGCCTCCGGTTAATAGGTTAGTCCCAAAAGTAATATAAAAGTGGAAAATAAAGCCGAATATAGTCCAAAACAATAGATAATATAGAATGGAGCAATAAAAAATTATAGATACGTTGGAGACGTATCAGAGGTCACCGTGGAGCCCAAGACGGCGTCATCGCCAGTGCTTTTGGCAGCCGAAGACCAACTTTAGTCAGGATAGTTTGTACTAGATGTACCCCTTCAAAATGGCCATTGTTGGCGCCCTTCCCGCTCAATATTTGGGAAGAGGCCCAGGGCCTCTATAAATAGGGCTAGACACCACCTTAGCAAGGGACGGATCATTCAGATCACCCTCAACCACTCAAGCTCGCCGAGCTCGGGAACACCTCTCGCGAGGCTGTTCATCCTCTGTACTATTCTTCATCAGCCCCTGGGGCAATCCACCACACCACACACTGGAGTAGCGTATTACACCACAACGGTGGCCTGAACCAGTATAAATCTCGCATCCCTTGTGTTGTTCATCGTTCCCAGCTTAGATCTCACGAGGCGATCGGGCATAGAGCCGTAGGGGAGAGATCTTCGTGCGCACCCAAGTGTTCGAACCTTAAGGGTCTGCCGGAACCCAACATCCGACATTTGCCGCGCCAGGTAGGGGTTCGCCGGAATCTTTCTTCCGTTGCTCGTGTTCGATCTTCCGTCGTGTCCATGGCTGACGCTCGCCGGGCTCGCGCCGAGCGTCGGGCTGCTCTCGCCTTCGCGTCACCCCTCTGGCGCCCGTCGTGGTGCCCCATCGTTCCCGTCGCTTTGCCGCCAACGCCGCCACCGGCCCGGCGGAAACGAGCAGCGAGCCTAAATCTCTGCATCCTTCGGTGCGGCGGGAAGGCCGCACCGCCACCCCATCGCTGACTCCAGCCGGTTCGTCATCCCACGCCCGTCGCGCCCCCACGGACGCGCATGCCGCGTTGCTCCTGGCGTGTGAGCTCTTGCACTACCGTCCCATCGACGACCTCTACGAAGACTGGCTCGCTCGCATCACCGAGCTCGTCAGCGCTGCAGGGGGCTCTCCTATGTCGTCCCTCTCGCTGTCTCGCCCTCCATCCTGCGCAGGAGGCGCAGACGAGGAGGGGCCTCCGCCTCCTCCTCCCCAAGAAGGCGCCCTAGCTCCAAGGCGCGCGGCCCCAGGACGAGATCCACCACGTCCGGTGCCCGCGTGACAAGAAAGGAGCTGCCAAGAAATCCCTCGCCCCCAAGAAGGTGCTCGCGTGCTCCTGGCACCGGTGCGCCACGACCGCATCCCTGTGCCACCACATCAAGACCCCGCGCTGCTCCAAGTGGCGGCGCGTGGGAATCTCCAGGAGCAGGCCTAGCATCAGCATAGGGCTCCGGTGGCCACCGCTGGCTGTCGCGCCTTCACCCCCAAGCTACGCAGTGTCGCCTGGCCAGGCAAGTTCAAGCCTGATCTGCCTCCTTGCTACGACGGCACTGCAGACCCCGCAGAGTTCCTGCAGCTCTACGAGCTGGGCATCAAAGCTGCCAACGGGGACAAAAAGGTCATGGCGAACTCGTTTCCCATGGCACTCAAGGACGGTGCCCGCACCTGGCTCCTGAACCTGGCTCCTGGCACGATCTCCTCCTGGGACGAGCTGCACACCCGCTTCATCGCCAACTTCTAGGGCACTCTCAACCGCCCACTGGCCGTGGGTGACCTGCGCCGCATCAAGCAACAGCCTGGAGAGACCTTGCAGAAGTACATCCAGCGCTTCAACAACGCTCGCCTCAAGATCCCCATGGTGACTGAGGAGGCCATTATCCCTGCGTTCTCTGATGGTGTCCGCGACGTCAAGATGAAGGAAGAGCTGGCGATCCACGAGGACCTGTGTACGTCTCTGGAGCTGTTCAACCTGGCGACCAAGAGAGCAAGGGCTGAGGAAGGGCGCCTCTCCCCTTCTCGAGCTCCCAGCAGCAGACCCAGAAGAGAAGAAAGCCAAGGCCAAGGATGTGAAGCGCAAAGGAGTAGCTGTGCTCGCAGTAGAGCGAGACACAAAGCACGGCAGGGACCAGCCAGAGTCATCCAAGGGCAGCCGGTACTGTGTGTACCACGATCTCCACACCCACAACACCAACGAATGCCAAGAACTCAGGGCCGTGTGAGAAGGCTGTGTCGGTCGGCGCCCCGAGCGCAACGATCGGGGCTACGGCCGAGGCGGAGCAAGAGGTGGAGGACGATGGGATGACCGTGGCCCTCGCCAAGGGTGGCGAGACCGACCTCGCGAGGACCGCTGGCAGGACCAGCCTTGCGAGGGAGCTTGGAGAGATTAGCCTCGCGAGGACCACCCGCATGGCAACGCAGGCCTTCCTCCTCTGCCACCACCACCAAGAAGGAATGAAGACCATCATCAGGACGAGGGGGCTGGGGGCTTCCAAGAGCCACGTGCAATTGCTTGCATCCTGGGCGGCGCTCAGGCCCCAGCCTCACAGCGCACCTTCAAGTAGTTTGCTCGCGAGGTGAATGCAGTCCTCCCCAAGCTTGAGGCCATGCACCCTCTCAGGTGGTCTGCGTGCGCCATCACGTTTAGCTCAAGTGCGCGGCAACAGCCGGTGTCCTCCCGATGCTTTGTTCCCCAGTCATCAGCAATGTGCAAGTCACCAGGACCCTCATTGATGGCGGAGCAGGACTCAACATCCTGTCCGTCGAGACGTTCAACAATCTCCAAGTGCCATACGATCAGCTTCAGCCAACCAAGCCTTTCTCAGGAGTCACAGATGGTTCCACTGTCCCGATAGGGCAGGTCCGCCTTCCTGTCTCCTTTGGACAGCGCAACAACTATCGCACCGAGCTCATCGAGTTCGACGTCGCTCACATTCGCCTGCCATACAATGCCATCCTCGGGTACCCAGCCCTGGCCAAGTTCATGGCAGTGACTCACCATGGTTACAACGTCCTCAAGATGCCAGGAAGCGGTGGGGTCATCACGGTCCCCTGTGAAGAGAAGGATGCGGTGTGCTCCTTCGAGCGCGCCTTCCAGACCACGTCGATCAAGGACCCGGACAGCAAGAGTGGAAACCTCCCTGGAGCAGCTCCCAAGAAGAAGAAGACATCACCTGGTTGAAGGCCTCAGGAGGCGGGCCCCTCCGGAGGCGCCGCGCCAGGACATGCGCCCTTCCAAGGGGCGCCACCCTCCATCGCATAGGAAGGCGCGCCCGACGCCCTCCTCGGGCAGGGCTTGGGGGCTCTCTCCTGGGGAGCCACCGACTTTTCCAAGGTCACAAGGGAGGCGCTTGGGCACAACTTGGAGGCGCGCTTCACGGCACGCTTCCCTCCGTAAGGCGTAAGGAAAGAAGGAACCAACCCTCAGGAGTTCATCACCAAGGCCACTCAGGATGTGGAGGAATCGAGAGTCATGCGCGGCAACCGCCGTCTGCCCGGCGTAGCTCCCCATCCAGGCGAGGACGGCGGGCTGCGCGTCTGCATCGACTACCCATGGCTCAATTGAGTCGCTTCTCAGGAGTGCTTCTAGCCTTCGTGTGTGGGGCGTTGTGCGGGCCCTCCACACAGCTTCGTTCGCATGCCCTTCGGCTTGCCGAACGCAGCTGTAGCCCACCAGCGCCTGATGAGGAGCATTCTGGAAGCTCAGCATCACGCGCTCATGGAGGAGATGGAGATGGACCTCGTCGGGCCGCCCGGACCTCCTGAGCCTCCCGAGGCTCGGAGTCCCGAGGGCTCGTGAGGATCGGCTTCTTCGCCCCGCACCGCCAGCTGCACCAACTATCGTTCTGCAACAGTGTCAGGTGACTTCTTTTTAGTTTTCGTTTCAGCTGGGAGTGCCCTCAGGGTTGCATCATTCCCAGGTCGCGTGGGTCCGTCCCTGCGGCATGTATCCATTTTTCTTATATCTTCTGCTTATCTTGTTGGGGGCGCCCCTCGGGCTGCATCATCCCCAAGCCGCTCGGGCATGACCCAGTGGCGTTTGCTTTCCCTGCATCTATCTAAGTCGATTTGCTCCTTCATGCTTGACCTGTTCATGATTGTCGCTCGCCGCCCACCACGGGCCTATTTCTCCTCATGCAAACCGCTTGCACGTTAAAAGGGGGGCGCCTGAGCATCGCGACTCATGGGCTCTTACTGGCTCTCCAGCCCTCACCCCCTGGCCTTGACCCACGGCATCGCGACCTATCATACCAACGGCGGCTGAGCTTGCTCGAGGGCGGGACCTGAGGACGTAGAGCATTTGCATTTTAACCACCTTGTAGGAACATACCATCCACAAAGGCCCAGAGCCAGGCGCAACCCGCCTTGAGGTAGGGCCTCGTGAGTCCTGTGCTGGCTCACGGGTGCCCAGATACACCTCTCCTAGCCCTACCGTGCCGGCCACGTGTCACGACGGGGCTATACATGCCCCGGGGGCTCCTCCCGGAGGGGAGCCCCCCTCCCACGCACCAGTTGAAGCACCATGCTCTGCGCTGGCTGACGACACTGCCGAGGAGCGGCTATGCCCGTACACACACGGAAGCGCTATGCTCCGCGCTGGTGATAAACAACTAAGGGCATCCCACGGCTGTATCAACCTCAGGGAGCCCAGAGCTCAGTGTCTGGCACCATCACAAAGCCTCCCTCGGGAGTGCCGCGTGAGGAGGCTGGACACGGGGGCTGCGCCCGGGCCACGCCCGAGCACATGCCACCCAGACAGGTCCCTCCAAGGTATGAAGACTCGTTTGATTGTCAAGGGGGACTCCTGAGCATCGCGACTCAAGAACCTAACTGGTCACGTAGCCCCTCACTCCTTAGTTCCGAAAGGCTAATGGCAGTTGAGGTATGCGCGGGGCCGGGCCCTGCCGACGTAGAATGACAAATCCTCTCCTTCACCCCCTCCGTATTTGCTGTTCGCGCATCAAGGGGGACTCCTGAGCATCGTGACTCAGGAGCCTAACTTGTCACGTAGCCCCTCTCTCCTTAGTCCCGTCCTGGTGATCCGGTCGGGGCTAACGGCGACTGAGGTATGCGCGGGGCCGGGCTCTGCCGACGTAGAACACAAGCAAATAGGAAGGAAATAGCAAAATCTAGCAAACCCAGAAGCAAATATTACAACCATAAATTGTTCTCACAATACCAGACACGAATTTAAACGCCTCCATGAGGCATGGTGCATGTTGCAGGAATCAAAGCAGGGAAAAGGCTGTGAGAGGATCACTCCTGGGTCGCGCCACTGCTCGTGGTAGAGTCGCGCTTGGCAGCCCCACCTCCTGGGGTTGCGGGGCCGGCAGCACCTCGCTTGGGCGCGGTGTTGAAGGCGCGGAAGTTCGACAGCAAGGACTCCCCTCGACCCTTGACGGCTTTAGCAGCAGCAGCGGAGCGCTTGGCGTCCACGGGCTCCAGCAGGTCATCGAGGTTGGCGTCGGGGTTGCGGAGGTAGACGTGGCTGAGGATCCGCGTCATCGCTACGGAGGAGAGGGCGCGAGCCTCGACTTCAGCCATGGGGCCGATGCCGATCACGACCTCCTCAAGCGCCTCGACGAGGAAGAGAACCAGCTTAGCGGGGCCTTCCTTGGCTCTAGCCAGTGGCTTCTCCAGGCCCCAGTTGTAGAGCATTTTCAGCGCTACGCGGGCCCTCTTCTCGTAGAGCGCGAAGGCCGTGTGGTCTTCGGCCAGGATCTTCGCCTTGCCATCCAGTTCGATCCTCTCCACCTTCAGCGCCTGCTCCAGCGTCTTTAGCAGGTCACGGTCGGCTGACATATCGGCGTTGCGCTCCTTGACAGCAGCCTCCCGAGCCTTCATCTCCTCCTCCTTCACCTGACGGTTGCGAATCTCCTTGGCGAGCTCATCACGCAGCCCTTGCAATTCGCCCTCCAGCGTCTTGCAGTGGCCCTTGGCGGTGGAGGGGTCCCTCAACGCCTCGTCACGAGCGGCCATGGCCTGGGAGGTGGCTTGCTTCCCCTCCTCGGAAGCCACCACAGCCTGGCTCAGCGCCGCTCGGACGGGGGCGTCAGAGCTAGCCCAGCTGGAGACTAACTCCAGGCGCCCGGCCACCAGGCGGGGGTCCATGCTCCGGAGATCCTCCCGCAACCAGCTCAGTTCGTCGGCAGCACGGTCCAAGGCGGCAGAAGAAGCACAGGAGACGGGAGCCGGTGGAGTAGGACGAGAGGACGGCAGCGTGATCACGGCTTGGGAGGAAGGGACCCCATGAGCCTTGTCCACCTCGGCCACAGCATCAAGCGCAGGCACCTCCAGAGTCAGTGGAGCCACGGGGGCTGACTCCTCGCCGGAGCGTCCCTGCTGGCCTCGTGAGGATGATCGGGCAGGGGACATGCGGGCCCCGCTACCTCCCTTTCCCGCAAGTGAAGACGCGGCCGTGGCCGAGGGGCCCGTCCCAGGCGGGGGCACCGCATCTCCCTTCAGCCTCTTCGCCGCGGACAGTAGCCTGCCCAATGGAAGATGTCAGGTCTAGACAGCAAAAGACAGGGGCAAGGCAAAGATCGACATGAGGAGGATGGAGTTGGGGTGGATGTGCAGAGCATGCAACTGATACTGGCGAAGGATGGCAAGGAAGAACTCAGAGAAGGGAGGAACCAGACCAGTAATGACGGCATTCATGAAGAGGGGATAGAAGGTGCTCCTCTTGTCCTCCGGCTGGGCGGAGCCAAGACGGAGCGCGGTCTCCCCCATCTCGTTGATCTGCGACACCGCCATCCGGCGCGTGAGGGCGAGATTCTTCTCCATCACATTGGGAGAGACCAGGGCCGGCGAGTACCAGGCCGATGCAGGCCCAGCCGGAGTCTTGCGGGGGGCCATAGTTCGCCGGAGGGGAAAGAATGCGGCAGATCTGGAGATTTTGGAGGCAGGTAGGCGGAGAGCAAGGAAGGGGATCTGGAGCAAGGAGAACGAGGGTAATAAGGTAAGGCTAACCTAGAGCCAGCCTTTTGTCAGTCGAGCAGATGCCGAGGCAGCATGGGGAAGCGGAGACGCCCACGTCCAATCAACCGCCACACAGCACCCAAGGCCGCAGGCTGATGGGGCCCGTGGCGCTCCGCACTTGCCCCTTCGCTTCTCCGCTAAGCCAAGTCCGAGCGCGCCTTGGGCCCGGGGCTCTTGTCAGCGTTGCAGGAGCAGGGGTCCCAGACTTGCACTGCGGCTGCTGGCGTGGCTCAGTGGTGGCCTAATGCGACCCATCTTCATCAAGCACAAGACTCAAGACCCTCGCGAGGCCAAGCCTCATGGGCGGACAGCGCAAGGCTTCCTCGGGACGGCCTCGCCAGAGCAGACTCGGGAGGAGGCGGAGAGATCAAGGCAGGGTACCTCGCGAGGTGCTCGTGGACGATCGAGACAGTGAGGCGCCAGTGAGGCGCCCGGCCTGCTTGATGTCCTTGTTTCCTCTTTGGTGCAAAGGGGGCAAGCGCAGACTTGGAGTACCGAGGCATCAGGCAAAGGTTGCCATTTCAGTGCAACGAGACCAAGACCAGCGGGGCGGCAGGATGGAGGTCACCGAGGAGCCCAAGACGGCGTCATCGCTAGTGCTTTTGGCAGCCGAAGACCAACTTTAGTCAGGATAGCTTGTACTAGATGTTCCCCTTCAAAATGGCCGTTGTTTGCGCCCTTCCCGCTCAATATTTGGGAAGAGGCCCAGGGCCTCTATAAACAGGGCTAGCCACCACCTTAGCAAGGGAAGAATCATTCAGATCACCCTCAACCACTCAAGCTCACCGAGCTCGGGAACACCTCTCGTGAGGCTGGTCATCCTCTGTACTGTTCTTCATCAGCCCCTGGGGCAATCCACCACACCACACACTGGAGTAGGGTATTACACCACAACGGTGGCCCGAACCAGTATAAATCTCGCGTCCCTTGTGTTGTTCATCGTTCCCCGCTTAGATCTCACGAGGCGATCATACGTAGAGCGGTAGGGGAGAGATCTCTGCACGCACCCAGTGTTCGAACCTTAATGGTCTGTCGGAACCCAACATCTGACAATGGAGCCATCGGTCACTCCTGAGAAAGGCTTCGTGGGCTGAAGTTGGTCATACGGCACTTGGAGGTTGTCGAATGTGTCGACGGATAGGACGTTGAGCCCTGCGCCGCCATCGATGAGGGTCTTGGTGACTTGCACGTTGCTGATGACTAGTGAACAAAGTATCGGGAGGGCGCCAGCGGTAGCCGTGCACTTGAGCTGATCTGCCGAGCTGAACGTGATAGCGCACCTGGACCATCTGAGTGGGCGCGTGGCGTCGAGCTTGGGGAGGACTACATTCACTTCACGAGCAAACTGTTTGAAGATACGCTGCGAGGCTGGGGCTTGAGCTCCGCCCAAGATGCAGGCGATAGCACGCGGCTCCAGGAAACCCCCAACCCCCTCGTCTTGATGGTGGTCATCATTCCTTCTTGGTGGTGGAGGTAGTGGAGGAAGACTGGCGTTGCCCTGAGGACGATCCTCACGAGGCTGATCCCTCGAGGCCCCCTCGCGAGGCTGATCCTGCCAGCGGTCCTCACAAGGCCGGTCGTGCCACTCCTGGCGCGGGCCACGGTCATCCCAGCGGCCGCCACCACGTCCTCCTCCTCGGCCGTAGCCCCGGTCGTTGCGCTCGGGGCGTCGACCGAAGCGTCCTTCTCGAATGGCTCTGAGCTCTTGACAGTCGCTGGTGTTGTGCTATGGAGGTTATGGAAGGTGCAGAATGGTCGGTTGCTCTTGGATGACTCGGGCTGGTCTCTGCCGCGCTTGGTGTCTGCCTCCGCCGTGAGCATGGCTGCTCCCTTGCGCTTCACGTCCTTGGCCTTGGCTTTCTTCTCCTCCGGGTCCGTAGCCGGGAGCTCGAGGAGGGAGAGGCACCCCACCTCAGCTCTTGCGCACTTGGTCGCCAGGTTGAACAGCTACAGAGACGTGCAGAACTCCTCGTGGACGGCGAGCTCCTCCTTCATCTTGACGTCGTGGACACCATCAGAGAACGTGGATATGATGGCCTCGTCCGTCACCTTGGAGATCTTGAGGCGGACGTTGTTGAAGCGCTGGATGTACTTCTGGAGGGTCTCTCCTGGTTGTTGCTTGACACGGCGTAGGTCACCTGCGGCCGGTGGGCAGTCGCGAGTGCCCTGGAAGTTGGCAACAAAATGGTCGCGCATCTCGCTCCAGGAGGAGATCGAGCCTGGAGGCAGGTTCAGGAGCCAGGAGCGGGCACCATCCTTGAGAGCCATGCGGTACCAGTTCGCCATGACTTTCTCGTCGTCGTTGGCCGCCTCGGTGCTCAGCTCATAGAGCTGCAGGAACTCCGTGCGGTCGGGGGTGCCGTCGTAGCGAGGAGGCAGATCCGGCTTGAACTTGCCCGACTAGGCGATGCTACGCAGCTCAGGGGTGAAGGCACGGCAGCCAGCCGTGGTCACTGGGACTCTGTGCTGGTGGGGAACTTGTCCTTGATGGGGTCCGTGCACCGCCACCGCAGGCGGAACGCGGTCTTGGCGTGGTGGCACATGGAGCGCGGGGGCATTTTCTCGTGGCCGAGGGACTTCTTGGCAGCTCCTTTCTTCTTGCACGGGCACCGGACGCGGCAGGTCGCGCCGTGGGTCCGCGCGCTTTGGCGCCAAGACTCCGTCTTGGGGCAGAGGTGGTGGAGGCGCTACATGGGCTACGCCGCCCGCGGCTGGCGGAGGGCAAGGCAGCGAGAGGGACGGTGCAGGGGAGCCCCCTGCGGCGCTGACAAGCTCGGCGATGTGGTCGAGCCAGTCCTCGTAGAGGTTGTCGACGGGGCGGTAGCGCAGGAGCACGCATGCCATGCACAGCGCAGCCTGCGCGTCCACGGCAGCGCGACGAGCGTGGGATGACGAACCGGCCGGGGTCAGCGATGGAGTGGCGGTGTGTCCGTCCCGCCGCACCGAGGGGTGCAGCGAGGATGCTTGCTGCTTGTTCCCTGCCGGGCCGGTGGCGGCATTGGCGGCAGGCGACGGAGAACGGCGGGGTGGCCCGCCGACGGGAGCTGTCTGAGCAACGCGGGCAGCGAGGGCAGCCCGGCGCTCAGCGTGAACATGGCGAGCGTCCGCCATGGAGACGATGAAGCAATGGGACTCGGAGTGATGGAAAGGAAGCTTCGGCGCACCCCTACCTGGCGCGCCAAATGTCGGATCACGATTTCCGACAAAACCCTCAAGGTTCGAACACTGGGGTGCGCACGAAGATCTCTCCCTACCGATCCACGTCCTAGCTTCGCTGAGATCTCAAGGGCTAACTCGACGAACTCAGAACACAAGGGACACAAGATTTATACTGGTTCGGGCCACCGTTGTGGCGTAATACCCTACTCCAGTGTGGTGGTGGATTGCCTCTTGGGCTGGGGACGAACAATACAAGGGGAAGAACAACCTGCTGAGGCGAGGTGTTCTTGTGCTTGATGAACTTGTGTGGGTGAGGTTTGCTCAAGATGAGATGAGATGCCTCCTATTGAGTTACCCCCTATGGCGGTGGCTAGTCCTATTTATATAAGCCCTGGTCCTCTCCCCAAATATTGAGCGGGAAGGGATCCAACAACGGCCAATTTGAAAGGGGACAGCTAGTACAGCTTATCCTGACAAAAGTAGTCTTCGCCTGCAAAAGGCTCTGGTGGTGACGCCGCCTTGGGCTCCATGGTGACCTCCGTCTTGCCGTCCTGCTGGTATTGGTCTCGTTGCACTGATATGTAAAACCTTTGCATGATGCCTCGGTACTCCGCGCCTGCGCTTGCCTCCTTAGCACCAAAGAGGAAACAAGGACACTATGCGCGTTGGCGCCCGCCTAGTCTCGATCGTCATGGCTCACGTCACGAGAACCTCGCGAGGTTTGCCTTGCCTTGATCTCTCCGCCCCTCGCGAGGCAACATAGTGAGGCCGCTCCCGAAGGGGTCTACGCCGTCCGCCTCGCGAGGGTCTTGAGTGCTTGTTGGTGAAGATGGGTTGTACGGGCCCGCACGCAGAGCAACGTCGTGGGCCGCAGGCAGGCAAGTCTGGGGACCCCCGTTCCCAGAACACCGACAATGAGCAATCTTGATAGCACTCTCATTGTCATAGTAGAGAGGCACATTCTTCATGTTGACGCCATAGTCCTTGAGGGTTTGCTTCATCTATAGCAATTGAGCACAACAAGAACCAGCAGCAATGTACTCAGCTTCAGATGAACAATGATCGTGATTACTGTTTCTTCGAGGACCAACAGACCAAGGATCATCCGACGAAATGGCATGTGCCTAATGTTGACTTCCTGTCCACACGATCACGAGCATAGTCAGAGTCTGAATATCCAATGAGATCAAAAGCCGAGCCCTTGGGATACCATAATCCAAGTGTTGGTGTGTGAGCTAGATATCGAAGAATATGCTTCACAGCCTTATGGTGTGATTCCTTCGATGTAGCTTGAAAGCGGGCACACATGCAAACACTAAGCATAATATCTGGCCTAGATGCACATAAATACAATAAAGAACCAATCATGGAGCGGTATACCTTTTGATCTAAGTCAATACCATTTTCATCAGTGCATAGATAGCCATTTGTGGGCATAGGGATTTTGACGCCTTTGCAATCTTGCATGCCGAATTTCCTCAGTACATCCTTGAGGTATTTCTCCTGAGATATGAATATGCCATTGAGCTGTTGACGAATTTGAAGACCTAAGAAGAATTTCAATTCTTCCATCATAAACATTTGATATTCTTCACTCATCATATAGGCAAATCACTGTAACTTTGGTCAGTACAGCCTAAGATGATATCATCAACATATATTTGGCACACAAACAAATCACCATCATAAGATTTAGTGAAAAGAGTTAGGTCAAGTGAACCGGGTTTGAAGCCTTTCTTCATGAGGAATTCCTTCAAAGTATCATACCACACCCGAGGGGCCTGCTTGAGGCCATGGAGGGCTTTATTGAGTATGTAGACTTGATCAGGATGCTTTGGATCTTCAAAACCTGGGGTTGAGCAACATATACTTCTTCCTCAAGCTTACCATTGAGGAATGCACTTTTCACATCCATTTGGTATAAGATGATGTCATGGTGGTTAGCATAAGCAAGTAATATGCAAATAGCCTCAAGTCTAGCAACAGGTGCAAAAGTTTCATCAAAATCAATTCCTTCACCTGTGTGTAGCCTTGAGCCACAAGCCGTGCCTTATTCCTCACCACAAGGCCATTTTCATCTTGCTTGTTGCGGTAGATCCACTTTGTTCCCATGATATTGTGCTTGCAAGGTTCTGGACGTTTGACCAGTTCACAAACGTTGTTGAGCTCAAATTTATGTAATTCCTCTTGCATAACTTGAATCCATTCAGGCTCCAGAAATGCTTCATCTACCTTACTGGGCTCTGTGATAGAGACGAAAGCAAAGTGCCCACAAAAGTTAGAAAAATGTGAAGCTTTTGAGCGTGTGAGAGGACCTGGTGCGTTGATGTTGCTGATGATTTTCTCAATCTGCACTTCATTTGCAACGCGAGGATGAGCGGGTTGACATCGAGGGATTGGATCGGCATTTTCTTCAGCGCCATTTTCCTCATGTGCATCGGCATGCTATTCTTCACGTTCTGGAATGACTTCTTCAACAGATTCTTCGGTAGATTCTTCAGCAGATTCTTCAGTGGCAGATTCTTCAGCAGATTCTTCGGTAGGAATGATGGTTTCCTCAGGTGAGTGTTCATCTAGCACAGGAGGTAGGTGCTCTCTTTGCGAGCCATTAGTTTCATTGAACCACACATCTATAGTTTCAACAACCTTGTGGTGAACGGTGTTGAAGACTCTGTAGGTGTGCGAGTCCTTTCCATAACCAAGCATAAAACCTTCATGTGCTTTAGGTGCAAATTTAGAATTTTGATGAGGATCTCTAATCCAACATTTAGCACCGAAGACTTTGAAATAACTCAAATTGGGTTTCTTGTCAGTGAGGACTTCATATGCAGTCTTTTTGAAGAATTCGTGAAGATATACCCTGTTGATGATGTGGCACACAGTATCAATTGCCTCAATCCAGAAGTGACGAGGCATATTGTATTCATCAAGCATAGTACGAGCCATCTCAACAAGAGTCATGTTCATGCGCTCCACGACGCCATTCTGCTGAGGAGTATAAGGAGCAGATAACTCATGAGTAATATCAAGTTCATCAAGATAGTCATCAAGACCAGTATTCTTGAACTCAGTTCCATTGTCACTTCTGATGTACTTGATCTTCACATCAAAGTTGGTTGAAGCCCTTGAGGAAAATCGTTTGAAGACTTCCTACACTTCACGTTCGTAAGTGACAATATGCACCCATGTGTAACGAGAGTAATCATCAACAATAAAAAAGCCATATAGAGATTCTTCATTAGTAAATCCAGAGTAATGGTTAGGACCAAAGATATCCATGTGAATCAATTCAAATGTTCGAGTGGTAGTCATGATAGTCTTCGCTGGATGCTTGGCCTTGGTCATCTTCCAGCTTCACAGGCTCCACACAAGTGATCCTTGAGGAATTTGACATTCTCAATGCCAATGACGTGCTTCTTATTCGTGAGCGTGTGCAAGTTCCTCATGCTAGCATGACCTAGTCGTCGATGTCATAGCCAACCTTCTGAAGCTTTTGCAAGTAGACATATAGCTGGTTGTGGTCTTGTAGAGAAATCAACAATATATAGATCTCCTCTCCTAAAGCCTTCGAAGACTTTGGAACTGTCAGCTTCCATGATCATAGCACAACGATACTTGCCAAAGATAACAACCATATCAAGATCACAAAGCATGGAAACTGACATGAGGATGAATCCTAAGGACTCGACAAGCATGACTTTGTCCATGTGTCCATCATTTGAGATCGCAACCTTACCTAGACCCAATACCTTGCTTTTTTCCTTTGTCATCATAGGTGATATGCTTCAGATGTGATGGAGATAAGGGAGCATCCATCAATAGATTCTTGTCACCAGTCATGTGATTCGTACATCCACTATCGAGGACCCACTCAGTGGCTTTGGGTAGATCATCCTGCAGATGAATTAGTGCAACTTACGAACTCATATACTTCATCAGTGAAGAATATGACATCAATTTCACCAAATCAATAGAACAGATAAAGCAGTATGAGGACGTGAGAAATGAGGATTCATTTCTTCATGATTAGCCTACGTCCTTTCAGGCATATTCAGGTCTCTAGCAAATTCTTCAGACGTTTAAGTACGTCTGGAGACCTGACCCTGCATAAGAGATTAGTTCTTTTTCTTCACTACCCACATCTGAAGGGGTGGCAAAGAGTTCATTATTCTGCGAGCTCCATAAGAGAAAGGTGGCATAGAAGCCAGTCCACTTCGTTTCACATAAGAGGAGTTAGGATAAGCATATGAATAAGCAGAGAAATTCTTCGAGGACTTACGAACATAATGGTTTGAAGAATAATGCACATATTCATAGCCCTTAGATCTTCCCTGTGAAACAGCAGTGTTAGCACGATGATGTTCATATGAGGACTTTGATCCATTTGAGGAATTTGATCCATATGATGAGTTTGATCTGGGGTTCCTATTTTTCACAGGTGGTGTCATGATGACATTCACCTGAAGATTTTCAAGGCACCTTTTGGGAACCCAGATTTTCTTCATGGGGGAACCGTTCCTGCAGTTAGTGCCAACATATCTAACAAATACTTCGCCATTCTAATTTTTGAACAGTTTATAGTTTGAGTCAAATGACTCATCAGAAGAATGAGGAGATTCACATGTAAAGCCAGATAAAGTAGATGGATCTACTGGAGGTCCCTTTGCAGCAACCCATGAGGTTTTGGGATACTGCTCAGGCTTCCAGTATGTCCCATCGGCATTGAGTTTCCTCTCAAAGGCAATACCCTCTTTCCTAGGGTTCATGTTGAGGATCTGCTTTTTACGCACATCACAAATAGCCTGATGCCCTTTGAGGCTTTTGTGCATGCCTGTCATATACAATTCCTTCAGCCCTGCATTGTCAGTGATACTAGCAATATCCTCAGATGAGGAATTAGTGATAGCAGAGACATGTGAAGAATTTTTAGCAGTAGAAGCATTTGAACATTCAGGTGAGGAATTAGCAGATTCACGTTCAATGCACTTCAAACATGGAGGAATTAATTCTTCCTGAGCAACGCTGATTTGTTGAGCAAGTAATGAATCACGCTCCTTCTAAAGATCTTCATAACTCACCCTTAGCTTTTCAAGATCTTGCTTTCTTTGAAGAAATTCATAAGAAAGCTTCTCATGATCAGATAAGAGAGTGTTATGATGACTTTGAAGATTGTCAAACTTGGACTGAAGTCTCTGAAGACTTTCCGCCAAAGCTTTAGTGCGATCCATTTCTTCACCCAACATATCATCAATTTTTTCTAGCATATTTTGAACATTTTCAAAGGCCTTTGTTGTTTCACAGCAATCCTAGCAAGTTTAGAGTAGCTAGGCTTGAGGTCTTCATCAGATTCATCCTCACTTGATTCAGAGGAGGGATATTTGTCACATCCCTAGCTTCTGGTGCTGCCTAGTGTTTGCATCTTGCTTGCATCATGTTTAACTCTCATGGAAACTTGAAATGGGGATGTTCAAACCCTAGCATCAAAAGGAATTCAAATAGGTTCAACCAAAATATTTCTCAATGATTTCAAAATGCCCTTTAAAAATGTTCATCATTTCTGGATCAAGGTGGAAGCATCTACCAAAAATGGTTCACATTTTTGCAGGACATATTTGGACTTTGAATTAATCCAAACGTATTTGATTTTGGACAATAAATGCTATATAATATTTTAAATGCTCATTTAATTCTGGAAATAAGTGTGGGCTATTGGAAATAATCTAAACAGAGCCTATGATTATTTCCAGGATTTTTGTAAGTGTCTAACTATTTTTATTAAAGCCACAAACTTACAGAAAAATAGAAAGCGAAACTAAATTAGAGAGAGAGAGAGAGAGAGTTACCTGCCACCTACCTGTCGCGCCCAGTGGCCAGCCCACTGGCGGCCTAGCCCATGCCGCCCCCATCGCCTTCCTCCTCGCGCCAAGAGGAACAGTGCAGTAGCGTGGCACGCCTGCCTTGGCGCGCCCGGCCACCTCCTGCTTGCCGTTTCGCATGGTTTCTTCGGGAGACGCCACGCGGCCCCCTCGGACCCCTCTCACTCTCCCTGTGCTCCTCCCCCCTCCTCTGTTTCTCTTTTTCACGAAAAATGAGCGGATCCTGTCGCCGCCGTTCGTTGCCGCCGTGGCCACAGCCACCGCCTCGCCCCGCCGATGCTCTCAGAGGCTCTGCCGCAACCTCTTCTCCCTCCTCTCCGAGCTACACGAGCCAGGACGTCCCCAAGACGACGCTTGTGGCCTTCTTCCCCAACCACGGCCGCCGGATGCCGCCGCCTGATTCACCATCTCCGCCGCCTCCCCGGGCACGTCGACCTGCTCTTCGACCTCACCGTGAGCCCCTGCCCTTTCCCCCTCTCTCCCCGTGCCCATCCGCGCCTTCTAACCACCGTGGTTGTCGGAGCCGACAGCTCCTCGCCACCGGCCATGTGCAAGCTTGCGTTCGAGCTCACCGCTGCACTCACCGCACTTCCGCGAGTCGAACACGACCATCCTCGGCTCCTCCCGTGCCCCGCACCGCCCACACCGTTGTTGCCGAACTCCGGCCGCCACTGTCGAGCTCGCTGCACTTCTAGGAAAAGGCCTACTAATGGCGCACCAGTTTTGCCTACTAATGGCGCACTACTGGTGCGCCATTAGTATCACGCCACTAGTATTTTTTACTAATGGCGCACTACAATGCGCCATTAGTATCTGATATACTAATGGCGCACCATGCGATCGCCATTAGTATGTAACACCATCGCCATTAGTATGCCTCCCGGGGCCATACGTAACCATGTGCTTTGTCATACTAATGGCGCACTCTGTAGTGATGCGCCGTTAGTATCCTTTGGCATACTAATAGCGCACCTTGAGGTGATGCGCCATTAGTATGAATATTAGGGTTTTTTTTACTTTTCTGATTTTCGCACAGGTTACAAAATATATTATTGAACAGAATATAGACAGCAGCACACAGCAATAGCAGATTCATCGAATACAATAGAAGATTAGTCTTCGAATACAATTCATTATATTAGTCTCCGAATTAAAAAGACCGAACAAAGATAAAACATTACAAGTCCCAAGACCGCGAGTATCGAGTTTTTCTTCACATTACAAGTCGATATCGATCATCTAAACTACCATCACATAGAAGAGAGCTGCGATCATCACGATGAGCATCATCGTGATCAAACTGGTCTTAATCCGGTTCCTCCAACGCTCCCTCCTCTCCCCCGCTAGATAGCGGGCGTATCTTGATTCGGCCTCCGTCCTGGTGGTGTACCCTTTGTAACTGTTACCGCTGAAACGGTGAACCTGTCTCCAACACTCCTCCGAGTCGTCGTAGACTCCGGGAACCTTACCCTTGTACACGATATACGACGACATCTCTATGCACAAGCCAAACAACAGACAATACATAAGAAATATGTAAGTATGCAACAAAAGGATCGGAAGAGAAAAGCAAGACATTAATGGCACGATTCATGGTCCTACTAATAAATAGCATCGATTACATCTAAGTTGAATGACTGTCCAAACCAAAGAGACATACGAATTCATTAAAGTTTAATTACAACATGAGCCAATGAATGTTTCAGAACTACACATCACTACTTTCGACTCGACTCATCGGACAGGAGCGTGGATGAAGCCGCCGTCTGTCGTGATGGTCATGAAATCACGGTCGTTGTCAGCTTGCATTTGTAGCGTTTCGTCTAAATCACTGTTGGACGGTTGATATCTGAGGAAGAACTGCCCCGAGGTATGAAGGACATCTTGGTGGATGATGTCTGCAAGCTCCAACTAGATGCGAAAGAATTCTTGTCTGAGGTCCGCATCCTGGATTGCTGACAAGCTCGCGGCCCAATCTTTGAGATTATCTGGTAGCAGAAGGTGATGATGGTCCCTTATGATCGCCCGCATGTGATGGAGGGCGTAGTAGGCATCCTTCGACCGCCCGGCTGCTTGGCCAGCAGAACTTCGTATTGTGAGAACATGTGCTTGCGTATTTACGAACTGCCCTGGTGAAGGTGCCTCCAGATTTGGCGTGGCAGGGAGAACATCATCAAGAAAATTCTTGACATTTGTGTAGTCTATCTTGGAGTTACGGTTGAATTGAAATCGTGGCCATGGAATATTTCGGACTTAATAGGATGAGTGTGCAATGTGTCCTTTGCACGAACACGGAATGTTAGAAAAAAAACGATCGAAACCTAAGAAATCCTATGTTACAGGCGGTTAAGGGATGACTTACTCGGAAAGTAAGCCACAAGGAAGTTATCCTTATCTGGGTTTGCCGAATAGCGCCTTCGAGGTGTGAACTTGCAACTTGGCGGTCCCCAGCACTACTCAAGTGCTTGGCACGCATGTAGAAGGGGTCGACTATCACGATGCCCGGGGTCTTGTCTCTAATGATCCGCATCTCCATACTCAGCGAAAACAGCCGAATGAAGGTGTAGTGAAGCGGATGAAGGTTAAACATAGCAAAGATGTCATCAAACCGCAGGACGATCGTACCCCCGATGTTGCCATCCACAAAGCCCTTGCCCTCTAGCACCTTGGCCATGAAAACCGGGTATGCCACATCATTCTCTCTGAGACGCCACTTCTCCAAAGAAAGAACACTGTCGTGCAGACTCCGCATAGCACCGGTTGCAGCATTGAGCATATTTGGCGGTAGCATCGCCCAACCCACCACATGCACCCTCCTCGAGATATCCTTAGGTGAAGGTGGCCCGTCCTGAGCACGGATCGAACTCGGTGCCGGCTGGCTCGCACCGGCGCCCTTGTTAGTCTTCGTTTCGTCCCTTCTTCTTGATCTCCTGTAATGGGACGAGTTCTGCTCACAGACCGCCTTCTTGGCGTGTTGGGGCTGATAATATTTCGCACCTCAGCTATCGAGGCTCGGTGAAAGCAGGAGCTGGGCGTCTCACGAGCTGAGCGCCCGAGCGGCGCTGTTGCAATTGGATTTCTCCGATGTACCAGCTAGATCGCGATGTCGTCTTGGTTGGGTTCTTGAGAAAGAGGCCCGCAGAACTCATCAGCGTACCCATGTTCGGCAAAGTACTTATCGACTTTGGTAAATGTACCATCGTCGTTGTCGTCGTCGTCCGGATCCTGTGCCATAGGGATGTCCGGAAGGTCCGGGTAGCATTTGCGGCGTTCTTGCCATGGCTTGGCGCCGGCACGACTGGCGGTCTTGTTTGTGGGGTGGTGTCCCCGCCCCAAGCGAATCTGCTCTTCGACCAGCGAGGGGCCGATTCTGCAGCGCCGAGGTCATCTCATCTTCTTCGTCGGCCCCAGCGGGTCGAATCGGAGGTAACAGCTCGTCGCAGCCTGGCAGCACCCGAACCACTTCAACCCTATACACTGTGGGTGGCATCGGATTACCGTGGAACATGGGGTTGCCCGGTTGAACGATTCTGCCCTTGGCGACATCGACCAACTTCGCCGCCCACGAAGTGCGAGAAGAAGTGCAAGGCGTCGGCGGCGCCTGCGATAACATGTAGGGAGTCAGGGATGCCCAGTCAAAGGCAAGGAGATGAAGTCATCGGCCGAGAGGCTTAGTTACCGTGATGTTGTCGAGCTCGGTTAATGTCGAGCACCGCCAGCAATGGCGTACATCGACGGAGGGCCGCTTTTTGGCGAGTGCGGCGGTGTACACTGGGTGCATTAAGCTACAATGCCGTGCCGGCGCCGGAGACACGAATACCGCCTCCGCCGGAGACACCAATGGCGCCGCCGGAGACACCAATGGCGTCGCCTGTGCACTGTGCAAGTTGCTGGCCGTGAAGCTGGGAACCGGGGGAGGTCCCTCTTGGCCGCCCGCAATCCACGTCGTCAGCCCATGAATCAACGTAGGCACCATGGTGTTGAGCTTTGTTCCCAGTTGTTGATCCACTTGCTCTTGGACAAGCTCCGAAATCCGTGCCACTTGTGCCTTAAGTGCTTCAACCTCGCGCGACTAGCTTTCCGAGCTGGTCTTTTTCTCCTTTCGCTCACCAGCGGTATAGTATGACGACCATTTTGTGGACAAGCCTTTGCCGACCACACGACCAGCTGACGTCGGCTTACTGAGCTTATCCTTGTTTTTCATTACGTTCAACGCCCTATTTAAAGGGGTGTCGAAAGGGAGCTCGAGGCGACCCCGCGCTCTGCTTCGGTGTCTGCGGAAGGCGTGAACCATTTAGAAATATTGGGGATTAATTAGAATGCGACCATATGGAGCTAATTACTGGGTGTATTCCTTACGAGAACAAGCTCGGCGCCCGATCTTGGATCCTGGTAAGCTCCTTTGTTACCGGGTCCTCCTTGTACCGGGCCCTGAGAAAGTTCCTGGTCTGCTTGTCACTGTATTTCTCGAAGCGGGGTGGTAGGCCTTGCTCGGCACGCTCCGCGTCCTCCTTGTCCCATATAGGCTCCGCCACTCTGTAACCGCCGGGACCGAGTTGGTGGACCCCTAAGTTCAACTTCCGCATTTCTTTCCCCCACTGACTTGATTCGGAGGTTGCGCTGCTCTCGCACTTGATCTTGAACTCCTTGTACTCATCTTCGCTCATCAAAGGATATTTCGCCTTGATCTTGTCATAACTACCACCTTTGTCAATCATTGCCTTCACCGTGCTTCTCCAAGTAGACAGGGCCGTGCTCATCCTCGTGAGGGCGGTACTGTTCACTTTATTCCCTGAGAGGCGTGTGTGTGCAAACTCAGCGGGGAACTTGTATCATTCGTGCAGCTTCGTGAAGAGGAGGCTGCACAAATTCCCGTGGTCCTTATGCCTTAGGTTCTCGGTGTTGATCGAGGCGGTGCTCGGAGAATGCACCGAGCTGAACCGAGTACCCCTTGACTACTTGTTTGGGCGCCGTCAGTTCCGTCGGAGTCCACTTGATAAATTCCTCCACGGCGGTGCGAGCATGCTCGGGCGCCGATCCTTCCGTTGCCTCTTCGGTTGGCTGCCATCTGTGTGTGCGCCGCCATCATCAGTGGTGGCATCCTCGGCGGCGCCATCAGTGGTGTCATCACCGACGCCACTAGGGGTTGTGTAGTCAGGATCGGTGTCTTCTGCGGCGTCCTCATAGCGGTGAGGTTCTTCCTCCATCTCCTCGGACAGCTCCCAGAATTGCTTGCCGCCCGAACCGCCGATCTCATCATTGTGGGCCATGTTTCGCTCTAAATAGGAAAAAAAATTGGTCAAGAAGTTGGTTATTGTCAAGGAACAAGATCATGGTGTCATCATTTAGGGTTTGTCGACACCGAGGCATCCTAAAAGCTAAGCTTTTATCATTTAGGGTTTGTCGACGCCGAGGAACCCTAAAAGCCTAAGCTTTCGTCATTTAGGTTCTTATCAACACCGAGGCACCCAAAAAGCCAAGGTTTTATAATTTAGGGTTTGTCGACTCTAAGTTGGGCCTAATCACTTGGCTCTATTGCCACCTATGGTTTAATGCAGCAAGAATAAAGGGGCAGTTGATCCTACTTTATTAAGTACTAAGATACCCCGGCCCATGCATTAGTAGCAAGTACCCCATATGTCCGATTTTTAACAAAGTCATGCTAAAATTGACGGAAAATTTCAGCATGACCTTTGCTGAAAATAGGACATATGGAGTATCCGAATTTGCCGGAACGGAAGTTAATCGACATTCCGGTAAACTCAAGGGCCTCTCGGGGTACCTGCAAAATCATCACGACACGAAGGGCCTCTCAAGGGCCTCAAGCAGCAGCGGCGTCTCCCAGGACCCCATTTTTTGCTAAATTTCTTTGAGCAACAATCAGAGCAGAAAATTCAGCATATTTCTATACAACAGCCTTTGTAAAGATGAAGAACAGTTCTACAGCAGCCCATTTATATACAATAGCATCTTTGGTCATACCAATTTCTGAAACAATTCAAATCTGAACTGTATCTCTGGTCATACAAATTTCTGAAACAATTCAAATCCGAACTGTATCTTTGGTCATACAAATCTCTGAAACTATACAAATCTGAAATATATATTTGGTCATACAAATTTATGGAACTAATCAAATCTGAACTGTATCTTTGGTCATACAAATCTCTGAAACTATACAAATTTGTGGTCATACAAATTTACGGAACTAATCAAATCTGAACTGTATCTTGCGTAGGCACCACTACTGCAAGTGCCATACTACTGCAAGTGCCATACTACTGCAAGTGCTATACTACTGCAGGAAAGGAGGATCATCATACACATATATATATGTATAGCAATTGACAGGAGCTTCATCATTTTTAGTAACAACAATACATATATAGCAATTGGAAGCAAACAAATGTACACATAAGATAAAAATGTAGTGTTGAAAGTTTAATGCTTACAAAAAGACATGCTGAAATAGTGAAAAATATGGAGTCACCAAGCTGGCTAAGAAACTCCCAAAGTCCACTAGCAAATCCAAGATCTAATCCTCTTACACACATCATAACAATTTAAGATAATTAGGATAAGGATAGTAGGAAATGAATAAGAAAGAGCTCAAAAAACAATCACAACAGAAAAATGATAAAAACCTAGTCCTAGAAGAAAATAAATCCTAAAAGAAAAGAAATCCTAAAATCTGGAGCAAGTCCTAGCAGTAGTAGTCCAACTAGATGGCCACCACTACTACTCCTATCACTAGAGTAAACAACAGTTGTGTGTTCAACATCTTTACTAACGATAAATTGGCGGTACTCCATTATCTACTCCTGCAACTTCAACTACAATAACATCCTACAACTACTACTATGCATCATCTTCCTACAACTACTCATCTTCAGAGCAACAACATAAAATTCCTGTTTAGTTAAATTCATGTTAAACATCATTTGGACCAGAGCCCTTGACTGCTGTGCAAGGGGGATGAGATGAGGATATATTTGCTTGACTTGACTTGGCGAAACTCACATGTAGGCAGCTCTCCCTTGGTTACTTTCATATTGCTTCAAGATAAGCAAGATTTTTGGCCCACAACAAGGGGTCCTAGATGTATGGCTGGGCGGACTTGTCCAAATGGTAGCTACATATATGGCAATTATGAATTTCTTGACCGGTTTTGATAGCAACATGTAGGACCAGGCAAAATAATTTTCCTAGACTTGTCTTAACAACATGTGATTTGCACGCATCTATCTATAATGGCCATTACTTATATCTCTATCGAGAAACCTCGGGAACCCTATGGTTAATTGAAGATAAGCATGGCAGGAATTGAAGGTATGGCAAGAATAATTGTGCCAACAGACAAGCAGCGGGTGGGTCGCGATGGAGCGAACCTCATGATAATAAACACAAGCACACGGTGGGCGGGTGAGAAGAGAACTGACCGATGTCGCGGGAAGAAGGCGCGACGCCGTGAGCGATGGAGGCGTCGGTGTCGAGAGGCGCGGAGACCTTGCCTCGAGAGATGAGAAGGGCCATCAGCTGCTGGGGGGGCAACGGGAGGAGGAGGAGGGGCAAGGGAGGAGGAGGGTGGGCGTCACGGTGTTGCGTCGCTGCTCGGCACCGACGGCGAGGATGAGTCCGGCGAGGTCGGGCGGGGGGTGGGGGCGGGGGCTGGGGCGCGGGGTGGAGTCTGCGAGGTCAGGCGTCCGGGGTGGGGTGAGGTGGGGCGGCGGGGTGGAGTCCGCGAGGTCGGGCGGGGGGGGGGGGTGGGGCGAGGGCGGTGGGTGGAGTCCGCGAGGTCGAGGCGGCAGCGTCGTGGGTCGAGGCAGTGGTGGATCTGTGGCGAGGAGAGAGGGTCGAAGGGATCTGGCGAGGGAGAGGGAGGATAGCTAGGGGGGAAGCTTACTAATGGCGCACCCCCCGTTGGTGCGCCATTAAAAATATTTTTTTAGATAGCAATGGCGCACCCCCCCTCCCCCCCGTCGGTGCGCCATTAGTATGTTTTTTTAATGAATATGAATATGAAAGAGTAATAATTTTTTATAAAAACAGTAATAATTTTTTAGAAAATATCATCAAATTTGTTACTTGAAAATATCATCGGTGTGACGGTGGAGGCGGGGAGGATCTGGGGGTGCCGTTGGCGGTGGAGGCGGGAGGTCTTGAGGCGGGTGCTCGTCGGCGGCAATGGGCGGGGAGGTTGCGGTGGGTCGTCGTGGCGGTGGAGCTAAGCGGGGGGGTGCGGTGGGATCGAGATGGAGGGATCGAGATCGAGATGGAGGGGGAATCGAGATCGAGATGGAGGGGAATCGAGATCGAGTGTCCTCATGATATCAAAAAGTGCCCATGAAATACAATCGAGAAATGAAGACTACGATTTAAATACAATCGATCTTAGCTAGCTATATGTTCATAATCTTCTTGCCCTTCTTTTTAGCAAATGGAGTTCTTCTGTGGAACGGACGTCCTTTAGGTAGGGTGGTCCTACTTCTTCTTGTGGTGTGTGCTGCTACTTCATCGTCGTCGTCATGTTTGATCTTCGTGTCGCCGTACTTGTCGAAGTCTTGCTCATTGGCTACTCCATCCATTCCGATGATCTTCCTTTTGCCTCTCCTCACGACAACATGACTGGGCTTTGTGGTCGGTAATGAAAAAGCATTGGTCCACTTGGGAAGCCAGTACCCATGGCTCATTTTTAGCGATAGCGTTTGCGCCCATGGTCTTGGATTTGGCCGGGTATAACCATGGTGGTGAAATACGGTCTTCTTTTAGGGCGCTCTTGGCCCATCGACACGGAACATCGGGACCTTCTCTCCGGTAGCTCAGCTCCCAGATCTCCTCGATCCTTCCGTAGTATCTTTCCTTGTCGTTACCGGTGTAGGATTCCATCATTACCCCGGAGTTCTGATAACCATCGCTCTTCATGTCCTTGTTCTTGGTGTAGAATGTGTAGCCATTGATATCGTACGCCTCATAGGTCATCAGGTTGTGCTCGGTGCCCTGTGACAAGGCGAATATGAGTTGTTCTTCCTCGGAAGAATCCTCATGTAAAAGTGCTGACGAAGCTTCTGCTTGAACCAACGCGTGAAACATGAGTTGTGCTCTTTGATTATATCTCCGTCATCCTCTGTTGGCCTCGGTCATTGTCGTCTTCTCAATAAAGGTTTTGTGCTCTACCACCCAAGGATCGACCACGTCTATGTGTTGTAAGCGCGACTAGGTTTGCTCTTTCAAAGTCGTGAGTCGACCCTCGAAATCGACATAAATTTGCGGCGACCCTCACGGTGACCCCATCCAGCGAGCCTGCCGAGGTGCTGTTGACAGGCAGACCAGCGGGGTTCTCGATGCCTAGATAATTCGTGCGATGGGAGATGCACTCTTGATCGAAAGCCCCGGCTATACTTCCCTCTAGGCGTGACATGTTGCGAACGTATCCTTTGATGACACCATTCATCCTTTGAGCGGCATCATCTTTGTGCAGGAACGTCGGCCCGAGTTGGATGATATCGTCCACGATATGGACCAGCAGATGCACCATAACGTTTAAGAATGCGGGCGGGAAGTACATCTCAAGCTCGTATAGTATCACCATGATCTCTTCCTGTAACCTTCTGAGTTGCCTCACGCCAATCGACTTCCGAGAGATGACGTCGAAAAAGTTGCATAGGCCAAATACCGTTTCACGGACGTGCGCTTCCATGATCCCACGGATTGCAACTGGAAGTATCTGCGTCATCAGCATGTGACAGTCGTGAGACTTCATCCCGCTGAACTTCTCACTATGGGAAACAGCTAATTTGCCGTCAGGAGGCATCTTTGCCGTCAGCTTTTCGTCGGGCAGACGACAACGAGTGGGTTTGCCGTCATCAGTAGACGGCAAAGAAAAACTGACGGTAAAATAAACTTTGCCGTCTGAAAAAATAAATACAAACGGCAAAAAGCTCGCATTGCCGTCTGCAACAAAATTCACAGACGGCAACGAATCTTTGCCGTCTGTGTTTGTTTTGGCAGACAGCAAAGATTCTTTACCTTCTGTGTTTTTTTTGCAGACGGCAAAGTGATCCTTTTGCAGTCTGTATTTATTTTCGTAGACGGCAAAGAAGAAGCACATCACGCGGATCAATCACCCGGATCGATGACTTGGCAATATCTCACACGCACATCACATGCCGTCGAACGCACGCCTCCACCCACCCCACGATGCACGCACCCCCACGCACGCCCCCACCCACGAGCCCCCAGGCCACGACCCTACCTGCCCCACCCAGGATTCCCATCTCCTCCCCCGTGCTCCCTCTTCTCTGATTCTCTCCACCTCCCCGAGCAGTAGCACCCCGTCGGCCAGCACTCTCCTCTCTCCTGCTCCCTGCTCCCTACTCCCTACTTCTCCCACGAGCAGCCACAGGCCGCCGGGCCACGCCCGCCCGCGTCCCCGAGCTGCCGAACGCTGAGCCCAGCGCCCGCCCATCTCCAAGCAGCGGCACGCCACGGTTAGCGACCTCTCGCCCGTCCGTCCTCCGCTGCGCCCAGCACCCTCCCGCCCGTCCTTCCGCCACCTCGCCAGGCTAGGGCGGCGGCGTGCGAAGTCTGGGTGGTGGCGCAGCGAGGCGGCGGCGCTTCTTGTCGGCGGGCGGGCCGGGCGGCTACGTAGTGGGCAGCAGCTGGCGAGGGCGCCAGTGTGGCGAGCGGCAACCAGCCAGCGCGGCGTGGCGGCGGCGCGCGGGTGGCGCGAGAGAGCAACAGCGAAGCTTGAGCGAGGCGGCGGCGGCGGAGCGGCAGCGGCTGGCGGCGGCAGCGTACGGCGACAAAAGCAGCAGGCGTGTGCGGTTGGGCGGCGGCGCGGCGAGCAAGGCCAGGCGGTCGCGGCATCCTCCTCCTTCCTGTCGCGGGCCCTCCACCTCCCGGTCCCTTGTGCGCTGCGGCGCGGATCTCAACCTCCCCGGCGGCGTGTGTGCTGCAAGGGCAGTTGCCCAGTTCGTCCTTTTTTTCTCAGAAATTGAAATAGAGTTAGTTTGTTGATTCATCAGTGAGGGATGATGATGGATATACTGTGTAAATACACTTGTTCTATCTTGTAAAATCCGTTCGCTTGTCATTGATTCTTATAATGTTGGTTGTGAAATGGCTACGAACAAATTTACCTACGCCTTTGACCAAGTAGCTTTTTTTCGAAATAGAGAGACCATGTAGCTTTGACCACCGCTTCTGGAACTGCACTGTTTGATCACTATTTTAATAAATAATACAAAGTTCTTTGCCGTCTTGGGTAAATGCGGCTGACGACAAAGGCACATCCTAGCAGACGGCAAAGATGTTTTCTTTGCCGTATGTTATTATTCGACTTGACGACAAAGATAGAATTTGGATGAAGGCAAAGTCTTTGTCGTCTTGCTGATAAAAAGAAGACGGCAAAGTATTCTTTGCCGGCTAATCTTTGCCGTCTGAGTTTGCCGTCTGCTTTCTGATGGCAAAGTCTTTGCCGTCTGTAATTCACAGACGGCAAATTACCTGTTTCCTGTAGTGTCTGCTTCGCTGGCTCTAGGTATCTGCTTATCTTCCCCGCGTAACCGTAAGGAAGTTTTACTCCAATGAGGCAGGTGAAAAACTACTCGATCTCCTCCCGACTTAGAGTGAAGCACGCGGGAGGGTAGTCATTTCCGGTCTTCTTGGCCTTTTTGCCTTTGCGACGACTTTCTATGTCCTGCTTCGCCTCATCATCATCATCATCATCATTAGCATGAAGCTCCTGCCTGATGCCCATTGATTTCAAGTCTGCCCTTGCTTTCGGCCCATCTTTGGTCCTCTGTGGCATGTTGAGTAGGGTAACAAGCAGACTCTCGCACACGTTCTTCGTGATATGCATGGCATCAAGGCTGTGAGGCACACGGTGGATCTTCGATGCGGCATGTCGAGCGGACCTCGTTTTCCATACCTTCAGCAGCGGCTCTGGCGCCTTCGCTTCTTTCTCGGCTCTGGCGCCTTTTGCTTCTTTCGGCGGTGGGCAATCTTTCCAATTTTCAACAGCTCGTCTATTTCCTCGCCGCTCCTCATCGCTGGCGTTTTGAGTTCGGTTTCACCATCGAATAGATCCTTGCGTTTCCTCTACGGGTCATCGTCGCGAAGCCACCTTGATGTCCCATGAACACGGTTTTGAAGACCTGGTATCTCTATCTAGCTGGCGTCGTTGTGTCATCCATGCACCTTACGCATCCGAGAAAATCCGTGGACTACCTGCCTTGAGATATCCGTGTCGAGATAGTCGTGCACCGTCGTGAGTAGTGCGGCTCTCATAGGGAAATATTCTTTCTGCGGCGTCCCACGTATTGGCTGGCGTTTTCCACAGCGTGTCTAGCTCCTCTTTCAGCAGCCCAGATCTGATTGATGTCGTTCCTGGTTGTTTCGCCTTCAATTAGCATACTCATGTGAATGTACTTCCTCTTCATGCACAACCAGGGGAAGGTTGTACATCCACACAAACACAGGCCAGGTGCTATGTGTGCTTCTCTCGGCTGCCAAGCGGATTGACTCCATCGCTGCTCACGCCCAGCATGATGTTCCTTGGATCCTTCCCAAATTCTGGGTATTCAAAGTTCAACGCTTGCCAGCGCTCGCATCCTTAGGGTGACTCAGCATCTTGTCTTTTTTATTTATCTCCGGATCATTTCCGTCATCTTCCCGCTTCTTCTCCTCCCTATCCGCATGCCAACGCAGGAGCTTTGCTACCTTAGGGTCCGCAAAATACCGCTGCACACGAGGAGTGATCGGAAAGTACCACACCGATTTTCGAGGAGCTTTCTTCCTCTTCTTGTATCGAGTGACGCTGCACACCGGACATATGGTAGACTCCGCATGCTCGTCCCGATAAATGATGCAATTGTTCATGCACACATGGTATTTCACGTGCGGTAAATCCAGAGGACACACGATTTTCTTCGCCTCCTTGAAACTTGTCGGGAACTTGTTCCCCTTGGGAAGACGTCCGTGCCAGAATGACATGTTCTCGTCGAAGCATGCGTCGGTCATTTTGTGTTTTACCTTCATCTCCAGAAAATTGTTCTTGACGTATTTGATAAGTATTAAACGTGTACTGGAAAATTGTTCTTGACGTATTACGGAAAATGTAGATTGAAAACCAAAATAAACAAAGAAAACAAAAAATAACCAATGAAAACCAAAAAAGAAACAAAGGAAAGCGAAGAAAAAAGAAAACAGAAGAAACAAGTGCAAGAGAATTTAAAAGCAATGAATACCGATAAAGAAACAAAGAAAAACAAAAGAAACCCATTGAAAACCAAGAATAAAAAACCAAAGGAAAATGAGAAAGAAAGAAAAAACCGAAGAGATCCATGAAAGAAATAAAAAAACAAAGTATAACGGGAAACAAAGAAACCAAAAGAAAACAAGGAAAGAAATAAGAAAACCAAACAATAAAAAAACACTAATGAACACATCATCGAGAAGATAGACGACCGACGAGTAACACACTATTGATCTGGCCCACACGCGTTCGTATTGCGGGAAAGCTTAAGGCGAGACGGATACTAGTCTCGCTATAAGCAAGACATAGCATTCGCGGACGCAGGCGATGCACACTATGATCGGTACGTAGCACCTCACCAGGAAGGAGACTTTCCCTTCCTATGGCAATGGAGAGCCAATGGGGTTGGACACGAGGGGCCTTGGTCGGGAAGGCCGGTTGGGCCAGAAAAGGGTGCGGCTAGTGAATTGCGCTTTACTAGGCATTAGAGGCTGTTAGGTTTCTAGCCACATCTTACCACACTTTGCCACACCTCATCTTAAGTAAGTTTAGCTAAGTTAGATAGATGTTTGGTTCTAGCCACACCTAAGGCAAGAATTTTTTTATGAGTAGTAAACCCCACATGTCATAGACTGTGATGCCCGGATAATAAGGCTACAGTAATCCCTCCTTAATGACGCCACGTCACCACGGTTACTATTGATATTCTTGCGTTAGTTCGAAAACCGGTTTTAATTCAAATTCAAACTAAAGGCAAACAACTAAAGTTTTCAAATATTAAAACTAAATTGTTCGGATAGTGTCAAATAATGCATAAGTAAATATGGTGAAGAAACCACATTGTTATAAAATGGTTAAATGCTTTAAAATAAATAAAACATTAGTAAAACAATTATTAAAAGCCTTTTGTAATTTATAAAATGATTAAACTATTTTCTATTGGATAACCAAATTGTATTATTATAGTAATGCTAACTTAGAGACTATTTTTATAGTTGGTAAAACTAAGCATAAAAGGAACCAGAAGAAAACAGAAAGATAAATAAATAAAAGAAAAAGGCAACACAGAAAATGAATAAAAAGAAACGACCCCCAACTGGGCCTTGACCCAGCTGGCCGGCCCAGCTCACCCCTGGCCTATTTAGGCCTCCCCAACCCCCGTTGTGACCTAAATCCCCTCACCCGCACCCCACTCCTCCTCTCGTTCCCCACTCCCCCCACCTTTCTGGATCGGGGCAACGACGCCTCGACCCCGTCGTCCTTGCGCCGGACGTCCTCCCCGCAGCCTCAGGTTGTGCCGGGAGCGCCGCCTCCGCTGTCTACGTCGGCTACGCGGACGCATAGGAGCTCGGGACCCCCTGCCTCGCGCAGATCGAGCCGATTCCATTCTGTATATCGCCACCTCCTGCACGTCGACGTCGCCGCCGCCTCGTCGGAACCCTCCCTCATCGGACTGCCTCCTCGTCTTCCCCTGCGCCGCACGTCGTCCCCGTCCCCCCCTCGCGCCCCGTTGCCATGTTCCCTACGGTACCGATGTGAGCGCCTCCCCATGCTCTCTCTCTTTTCTCCTCCCCCTGCCCCGTTGGAAATCGAGGCCCGGCGCGCCTGTCGTCGCTTCGCTTCGCGCTTCGCCGCGACCTCCACCCGGCCTGCGCGCGCACAACCTGGGCGTGCCGCGCCCGTGACCTCTGCTCGGCTCCGCTCACTTCGCACCCCTGCTCGCCCGGGCTCGCCCGCATCTGTCGGCGCCTCGGCTGCGCTCGGCCACCGTCGAAGCCCCTGCTGCCTCGTGCCTTCCGCTCGCCGGTCCAGTCCCGCCAGCCTTGCCCGCGGTTGGTGCAGGCGAGCTCCCTGCCGGTGGCGGTGCCGTCGCCAGCGAGGCCCTGCGCCCGCCCTGCGCCCATGGCGGCAGCGCGCACGCCTTGGCCTCCTGCGGCCACGCGTCGGCCGCGCCCCACCCCTTACCGCTGGCCCCAGGCCACCGGCCCCCTGCACCGTCGCCCGTCTGCGCCGCTGGACCCTCTCCTGGGTCGGGCGCTCGCATCCCCCCGCGCCTGTAACCGCTAAGGCCCCCTGGCCACTGACACGGGGGCCCCACGACATGAACGTTTCTGATAAAAAAAAAGAAGAAACAAAAAAATTAATAATAATAAAATAATTAATTAATTAATTAAAGAAACAATTAACTTAATTAATTTTGCTTAATTAAATTAAGCAACTAATTAAAATAATTACACGCTAGTTGCCTAATTAACCTGATCTGTTAAATAGTTAATTAATTAGTCAATGACAGTGGGGTCCACCCCTAATTAATACTGCCGGCGACCCCCAGTTCGACTACGGTGTTGACGACCCCTCCTTCTCGGCTGAGCTTCCAGGCAAGCCCCCCCTTTGATCACCAGATATTGCCTACTCTTCTCTATACTTCTTGCATTAGAGTAGTGTAGCATATTCTTCGCTTCGATTAATCCTATCTTCTTTGCATAGCTTTGTCCATGCTACTCTGTTGTTACCTTTACCTGCTATCCTATTGCTTAGTATAGGATGCTAGTGTTCCATCGGTGACCCTACACTCTTGTCCGTCGCCATCTTTGTACTACTCGGCTGTGATCACTTGGAGGTGATCACGGGCATATACTATATACTTTACGCTGTTACATTACCGTGATACTGTTAGGAGATGGGGTGCGAAGGACAGGTGGCTCCATCCCGGTAGAGGTGGGCGTGGGTTCCAGCGGCCCCGGCTGTTACTTTGTGGCGGGCGACAGGGCAGGTTGAGACCACCTAGAGAGAGGTGGGCCTGGCCTGTTCGGCGTTCGCGGATACTGCTAACACGCTTAACGAGATCTTGGTATTTGATCGAGTCGGCCATTTGGTCTATCGCACTAAACAACAACGGGAACAGTTATGGGCACTCGGCGTCGTGGTATCGGTCGAAGCACTCCGTGGCGTCGATGGCTGGCGGCGCAGATTGGATTGGAGCGCGCTGCTAGGCTAGGTCGCTTCGGCGCCCTACATAGCGTCTTGGTGTGCTAAGGCGATGGGCCCAGACCCCTGTGCGCTTAGGTTTAGACCAGCGTGCTGACCTCTCTGTTATGCCTAGGTGGCGCTGTGACGTGTTGATCTTCCGCGGCCGGGCATGACCCCGAAAAGTGTGTTCGGCCAAATGGGATCGAGCGTGTTGGGTTATGTGGTTCACCCCTGCAGGGAAGTTAATCTATTCGAATAGCCGTGATCTTCGGTAACAGGACGACTTGGAGTTGTACCTTGACCTTATGACAACTAGAACCAGATACTTAATAAAACACACCCTTCCAAGTGCCAGATATAACCCGGTGATCGCTCTCTAACAGGGCAATGAGGAGGGGATCTCCGGGTAGGATTATGCTATGCGATGCTACTTGGAGGACTTCAGTCTATTCTCTTTTACATGCTGCAAGGCGGAGGCTGCTAGAAGCGTAGTCTTTGACAGGATTAGTTATCCCCCTCTTATTCTGGCTTTCTGCAGTTCAGTCCACTGATATGGCCCGTTACACATATACCTACGCATATGTAGTGTAGCTCCTTGATTGCGAGTACTTTGGATGAGTACTCACGGTTGCCTTGTTCCCCCTTTTCCCCCTTTCTTTACCCGATTGCTGCAACCAGACGATGGAGACCAGGAGCCAGACGCCACCGTCGACGACGACTCCTACTACCCCGGAGGTGCCTACTACTACGTGTCGGCGGCGGCGACCAGGAGTAGTTAGGAGGATCGAGCAGGAGGCATCGCCTCTTCGATCTGTATCCCGGTTTGTGCTAGCCTTCTTAAGGCAAACTTGTTTAACTTATGTCTCGTACTCAGATATTGTTGCTTCACTGACTCGTCTATGATCGAGCACTTGTATTCGAGCCCTCGAGGCCCACGGCTTGTATTATGATGCTTGTATGACTTATTTATGTTTTAGAGTTGTGTTGTGATATCTTCCGTGAGTCCACGATCTTGATCGTTACGTTTGCTTGTATGATTAGTGTACGATTGAATCGAGGCGTCAAGTTGGTATCGAGCCATTGCTGTCAGAGAATCCCCTTCCACACTCCTTGGCCGAAGTTGAGTCTAGTCGATGAAAACTGTTTTACTAACATGGCTGTGCGGCCCATGGGTCCACGTCGCCATTGGGTAGTATTAGGATCTTTTACTCCTCGATCTGTACTCTGGGAATCTGATCTCTCTTCTATTCGGGTTAAACGATTTTTACTAACTCTGACTCTAGGTTCTCGATAATACTTTCTCCCGAAGAGCCTCTTCAGTCCAGATGATTACCTTGTGCACCGAAGGATTCCGAAGATACCTTCCGATATTTTCTCGAGACCTTGTGCCTGTTGTTTTTGCAATTCCCTACCACTGCAATATCCCTATGGATAAATACTTACACCCGTCGTTCTTACTTTATACCCAATCGATCTTGTTATTACAGGATACCTCGAAATTCTCTCTAATGTTTCGAGAATACTTTCTGCTTATTGCCTTGCAGTTCTTTGTTACATGAATACCCCTACGGATAATTTCTCGCACTTACTGAGTATCCACTCATCCCCAGTTGATTCATGTATGTCACCAATCCTCGAAATACCATTCGATCTTCCGAAAATCCTGAGCATCCTATTGCTCTTGAAATTCTTGATTGCTTGCATTATGGTTAATCCCATAAGTCTAGTAATCTTGTTGACATCCATTGTCATTATCATTTTGAGTCCATTGATTCGATTTGTTGGGAATGCTCGCAATCCTCAATCGGGTCCTAGAAATCATCCCTCCGGCTCAGACGTCATTTTGAACAGGAGCTAGTTCTCGACCAATCAAATTGCCGTCGATTGTGCCCCTAAGTCTATTCAACTTGTCCATCCTTGATCAGAGCATCTGCTTCCGATCCTTAGATTTGGAATCATAATTCCTTTGCATTTAATCTTCGAAATTATTCAGATGATTCCATAACCTGTTGCATTTTCATTCTTTCCTCTTCTGGTTGAGTACTGATACTCACATCAGATCCTTTGTGGACCATCAAGTCCTTTGTTGGATTTTATCCGACAATATCCTTCATATACAATCACGTTGGAAGTTTTTTACTGATACATAATGCCTTTGATAAATTGTATCATCTGCTTGGCCAACCGTGCTCTGCTTTCGAGCTGGTGGTATTTACTATTGAAGCTTGTGATATATGTTTCCACGATACCCTGACGGGTTGAACATATGCCTTCCTTAATCTGTGTGAACCCGGAAGTTTTCACGGGTCATACCCATCTGGTATTTCACCAGGTAAAACTTTCAACACTAATGCCATTATCAAAACGAGAATTGAATGTAAGGTTATGCTTTGGAGAAGTGGGAGTCGACCTTGAACTTTGTGTTCTTGCCCATGGACCCGGGGTGGAACTTATCATGGAAGCTTCTCGTAGTAATAATAATCCCCTTGTTATAACTTCTTCTCTTATCTATGCTTGGTCTTTTGCGACCGTGGTTTCGACCATATTGTTCTTCTTTGATCCCATTTCTTGGACACGTTTAAGTGCTTGCCTTCTGCAAATGATTTCACTTGTCCAACCTCTATCCCGCTCCACCCTTGAGTATACCCTCCGGTACGCGAGAATATCATGGAACTACATAACTTCTTATGGGTTCTTGAAAGCTATTATTTCTCACGATTCCAATTTTCATGGGTTACGGGTTGTCATCAACCAAGAACACGATAAGTGAATCAATTCCGCGCCGATTCAATAACTCTAAGTATTCTTCATTGCTTATGAGTTTATTAATCCTTCAAGTCATTGCTAGCCTGATCGGCTATATCATTATCGTGCAACTTTTTAACTGTGCTACCTGGCCCCTCTTGCCGGAGCACAGATTTAGATGGTAAGCTAATTTTCCGTGATCTTCCTCGTCATATCATTTCTCCTTGAACAGACTTGATTTTCAGTTTGTGTCGTATCTGTGGTCCCAATGACCCTTTGCTTCACCATTGCTTTTTCTTGATGTCGTTGCTGTTCGATTGCTTCTTCGTGAAATATCTCGACAATTGTGTCATGATCATCATCAACATTTTGAGCTCTTCCAGGATATCAATTGAATTCATGATGAGAAATACCATCCTTGCCCTCGATGAATTGTATTATCATCGACCACTTTATTGCCTTCCCACCAACACAAGCTTGTTCATGTTTGGTGTTATACCTTGAGTTCCTTGCTATCCAGCAATTGTTCTTCTTTACCTTGGAGTATTACCATCTTTTATGTCAAGAATGTTCTGAGATTTGTTCCACCTCTTGAGAATTCTTGACAAAGAAATACCTCTCGCCATCTTCGTTCATTTCTTGGTCCCCGTGTTGATTCTAACCGGGATACCAACAAGTGAACAGTGTTGTTTGGATTATGTACTTCTAGCAACCCTATTGCTTGTAAGTTAATGAACGATAGTTACATTCTTTGTGTATTGGATATCGAATCACCATTCTAACATTGATCGTGCTACCTAAGCCCATATGTCGGGTGCACCTTTCACCAATGTCTAAATTGTGTATGTTTTGCTCGAGTATAAATCATTATATCATTTTATCTGACAAATGATATCACCTTGTTCACATAATTGTGGAAATACATCATTTTGGAAATCTCGATGAGTTGTCGCTAAGTCCATCAGCCACCTCCTCATCCTCTCCTTAGTTTAATGATGAACTCTCGTTTTGGAACTCACTCCTATAGTTCATTCCCCAAGTCCGAGTTATCCTGACACCAATCAGATCTGAATCTCAGTCAGATATGATGGTTGGAACATTTTCCAAGAGTCATAGCATTGGTCTTTCTATAACCGGTAAGGTGGTCATGCCTAGCACACCTGGCCGGAGGACCTATTGCTATAGTTTCCTATTTAGCGAGGTTAACCATTCTTCCATGAGGAAATTGTAAGACTTATTCTATAAGTTGTTCCTAATAAGTCCATTGTGTATCCAGAGTCCGACCTTTGATTGAAGACCATGTCAATGCTAACTCAAAGCATGTCTGTGGTACTCCGGTTTTCAATAAGAACATTTGAAGCACCATGCTAAATGTTTATTGTTGAAATTACCCAAACACCGTTGTATGGGTAATGCCATGAAATTTCTCTCCTCTTATCTAAAGGGTTTTCTACTTTATATCCTGTCTTGGATATCATCCTCTGCTTGACTTTGGGAAGGATATACCCCTGATATATGTGTTTAAACACATTTTCCTTTCCATTGTTTGTTCAAACTTTCTTCTAATCTACTTAACTGAGCAGTGGCAATTCCCTGCTTAGGTAAGCACCTCGTGGTACAACTCTGCCAGTAAGACCCTATTACTAAAATTGATGACATTTCGGTAGCCACTGATGGACGAGAACTTTGCCTAATGGTCCGCCTCGTTCAACGAGCAGGAAAATGGTACTCTTCGTCCCTCGCCCTTGGTATCGACATTGTTGCCAACATAACTAATAGGCTACCCTCTGACATGTATTGCTATCACGACCGTGCAAGATATCAACACTTTTCCTACTTTTACCCACATGGTGGGCCCATAATCCACAGTTCCACAGGATTGAAACTTGACTCTCCTGCACCCCCTGTTCCCAAGGTTCTTCCTCGCGTGTGGCCTCGTATTTAATTCACGAGCCACCTTCCGAGAGATCATCAAATCTGTTACCGGACGCAATACTTATTCCCGGTTGCTTTGAGCCCCTCTCGAGCCCTGTTTCACGCATCGAACATTCCTTCCCGCTTGAAACTTTCCATGATGCCGCCTTACTTTGCTCTCAATATTTTCTAAGTGTCAATTCAAGAGTTACTTTCCGCCACCATCCCCGATGTTATCGACTAGATAGTCAGCCTTACAAAGGTCTGTTCCCCTGGAATACCCCTTAACCTTTTACGTAAGTACGATGGAGTTCCCGAAGCAAGGACGACAACTTCATCATGATGACCTGAAGCAGAGAAATGAAGACATCAATGTAATGGATCAACCTTTTCGAGAAGAGCAACTATGTCCGAGAAGAATCGTTAGAATTTCGTAACCAGAACTTTCCCCCTTACTCCCCTCTTAAATCTCGGGACGAGATTTCTTGTAGTGGAGGAGAATTGTGATGCCCGGATAATAAGGCTACAGTAATCCCTCCTTAATGACGCCACGTCACCATGGTTACTGTTGATATTCTCGTGTTAGTTCGAAAACCGGTTTTATTCAAATTCAAACTAAAGGCAGACAACTAAAGTTTTCAAATATTAAAACTAAATTGTTCGGATAGTGTCAAATAATGCATAAGTAAATATGGTGAGGAAACCACATTGTTATAAAATGCTTAAATGCTTTAAAATAAATAAAACATTAGTAAAACAATTATTAAAAGCCTTTTGTAATTTATAAAATGATTAAACTATTTTCTATTGGATAACCTAATTGTATTATTATAGTAATGCTAACTTAGAGATTATTTTTATAGTTGGTAAAACTAAGCATAAAAGGAACTAGAGGAAAACAGAAAGATAAAATAAATAAAAGAAAAAGGCAAAACAGAAAATGAATAAAAAGAAAGGACCCCCAACTGGGCCTTGACCCAGCTGGCCAGCCCAGCTCACCCCTGGCCTATTTAGGCCTCCCCAACCCCCGTTGTGACATAAATCCCCTCACCCACACCCCACTCCTCCTCTCGTTCCCCACTCCCCACCTTTCTGGATCGGGGCAACGGCGCCCGACCCCGTCGTCCTCGCGCCGGACGTCCTCCCCGCCACCTCAGGTTGTTCCGGGAGCACCGCCTCCGCCGTCTATGTCGGGTACGCGGACGCATCGGAGCTCGGGACCCCCTGCCTTGCGCAGATCGAGCCGATTCCATTCTCTGTATCGCCACCTCCTGCACGTCGACGTCGCCACCGCCTCGTTGGAACCCTACCTCATCGGACTGCCTCCTCGTCTTCCCCTGCGCTGCACGTCGTCCCCGTCCCCCACCTCGCGCCCCGTTGTCATGTTCCCTACGGTCCCGATGTGAGCGCCTCCCCATGCTCTCCCTCTTTTCTCCTCCCCCTGCCCCGTTGGACATCGAGGCCCGGCCGCGCCCTGGCCGTCGCTTCCTTCGCGCTTCGCCGCGACCTCCACCCCCCCCCGCCACAAGACAAACTGGGCGTGCCGCGCCCGTGACCTCTGCTCCGCTCCGCTCACTTCGCACCCCTTGCTCGCCGGGCTCGCCCGCATCTGTCGGCGCCTCGGCTGCGCCGGCCACCGCCAAGCCCCTGCTGCCTCGTGCCTTCGCTCGCCGGTCCGGTCCCCGCCAGCCTTGCCCATGGTTGGTCGGGCGAGCTCTGTCGGGCGGTGGTGCCGTCGCCAAGACACCCTGCGCCCATGGCCACGCCGCGCTGGCCTTGGCCTCCTGTGACCCAGCGTCGGCCTCGCCCTCCCTCACCGCTGGCCCCAGCCACCGGCCCAAGACTGCCGTCGCCCGTCTGGCGGCTGGACCCTCTCTGGGTGAGGCGTTCGCATCCCAGCGCCCATAACCGCTAAGGCCCCGGCCATCGACACGGGGCCCCACGCCTGTAACGTTTACGATAAAAAAAGAAGAAACAAAAAAATTAATAATAAAATAAATAAATAAATAATTAATTAATTAAAGAAACAATTAACTTAATTAATTTTGATTAATTAAATTAAGCAACTAATTAAAATAATTACACGTTAGTTACCTAATTAACCTGATCTGTTAAATAGTTAATTAATTAGTCAATGACAGTGGGGCCCACCCCTAATTAATACTAATTAGATTAATTAATATGTTTAATTAAAATTTGTCACTGACAAGTGGGACCCACTGGTCAGGTTGACCAGTCAACCCTGTTGACTGCTGACATCAGCATGACATCATGCTGATGTCATTACTCTATTTCTCAAATTAATTTAAATAATTAATTAAATTCCAGAAATTAATAAAATCTTTAGAAAATCACATCTTTTAATCCGTAACTCGGATTAAATAATTTTCAACATGAAAGTTGCTCACAACGACGAGAAGAATCCGGATACGCGGCCCGTTCGTCCGCCACACATCCCTACCATAGCAAACACGCAACTTTCCCCCTCCAGTTCATCTGCCCAAAAACGTGAAATACCGGGAATACTTTCCCGGATGTTTCCCCCCTTCGCCGGTACCACCTAGTACCGCGTTAGGTCACTCTAGACCGCGTATTGCCATGTTACGCTTTGCGATGCTTTGATTTCTCTGTTATTTATTGTGTTCCCCCTCCGTTACTTCTTTCCGGTAGACCCCGAGACTGTCGGCGACCCCCAGTTCGACTACGGTGTTGACGACCCCTCCTTCTCGGCTGAGCTTCCAGGCAAGCCCCCCCTTTGATCACCAGATATCGCCTACTCTTCTCTATACTGCTTGCATTAGAGTAGTGTAGCATATTCTTGCTTTGATTAATCCTATATCGCTGCATAGCCTTGTCCTTGCTACATCTGTTGCTACCTTTACCGCTATCTCTTGCTTAGTATAGGATGCTAGTGTTCCATCGGTGACCCTACACTCTTGTCCGTCGCCATGCTATACTCTTTGGGCTGTGATCACTTGGGAGGTGATCACAGCATATACTATATACTTTACACTATTACATTACCGTGATCTTTGTTGGAGATGGGGCTAAAAGGGCGGTGGCTCCATCCCGGTAGAGGTGGGCTGGGTTCCCGACGGCCCCCGACTGTTACTTTGTGGCGGAGCGACAGGGCAGGTTGAGACCACCTAGGAGAGAGGTGGGCCTTGCCCTGTTCGGCGTTCACGGACACTTAACGCGCTTAACGAGATCTTGGTATTTGATCTGAGTCTGGCCATTTGGTCTATACGCACTAACCAACTACGCGGGAACAATTATGGGCACTCGACGTCGTGGTATTAGCCGAAGCGCTTCGTGACGTCAGCGACTGAGCGGCGCGCGCCAGATTGGACTGGAACGCCTTCTAGGCTAGGTCTGCTTCCGTCCGCCCTCGCGACGTGCAGATGTGCTAAGGGCGATGGGCCCAGATCCCTATGCGCTTAGGTTTAGACCGGCGTGCTGACCTCTCTGTTATGCCTAGGTGGGGCTGCGACGTGTTGATCTTCCGCGGCCGGGCATGACCCCGAAAAGTGTCTCCGGCCAAATGGGATCGAGCGTGTTGGGTTATGTGGTGCACCCCTGCAGGGAAGTTAATCTATCCGAATAGCCGTGATCTTTGGTAACAGGACGACTTGGAGTTGTACCTTGACCTTATGACAACTAGAACCGGATACTTAATAAAACACACCCTTCCAAGTGCCAGATATACCCCGGTGATCGCTCTCTAACAGGGCAATGAGGAGGGGATCGTCGGGTAGGATTATGCTATGCGATGCTACTTGGAGGACTTCAGTCTATTCTCTTCTACATGCTGCAAGGCGGAGGCTGCTAGAAGCGTAGTCTTCGACAGGATTAGTTATCCCCCTCTTATTCTGGAATTCTGCAGTTCAGTCCACTGATATGGCCCTTTACACATATACCTATGCATATGTAGTGTAGCTCCTTGCTTGCGAGTACTTTGGATGAGTACTCCGGTTGCCTTGTTCCCCTTTTCCCCTTTCTTTACCCGATTGCTGCAACAGACGATGGAGCCGGGGCAGACGCCACCGTCGATGGCGACTCCTACTACCCGGAGGTGCCTACTACTACGTGCGGCGGCGGCGGCGACCGGGAGTAGTTAGGAGGATCGAGCGGGAGGCATCGCCTCTTCGATCTGTATCCCAGTTTGTGCTAGCCTCTTAAGGAAAACTTGTTTAACTTATGTACGTACTCAGATATTGTTGCTTCCACTGACTTCGTCTATGATCGAGCACTTGTATTCGAGCCCTCGAGGCCCCTGGCTTGTATTATGATGCTTGTATGACTTGTTTATGTTTTAGAGTTGTGTTGTGATATCTTCCCGTGAGTCCCTGATCTTGATCGTACACGTTTGTGTGTATGATTAGTGTACGATTGAATCGGGGGCGTCACAAAGACACAAAAAGTGTGTCAAGATTCCCTTAGGCAAGCCAAAGTGTGGCTAACAATTTGAGCAACTCAAGTAAGGAAAGTGTGGCAAAAATAATGGGGCAATATATGGCAAAGATAGTCACAATCCAAAAAGACCCTCAGTTTCGGAGACCTACTTAGCTAAACTTTTCCATAGGTTGTGGCCTTTGGACTTCCATCTGGCAGACTAACTAATCTTGCGCCCCTCTTAGGGCCAGTTCTTTTGAACCATCGTGTGAAAATAAGCTCCTGTGAGAATAAGCCCTAGATAAGGCTGTGTGAAATAAGCTCGAGATAATAAGCCAACCAATTCTTTTTAATCCAGTTTTTTCATCTTATTTGTGCCAACTATTTTTTTGCAAATACTCTCAGATTAACAACAGAGTTTTGAGTGGTCGGTCCTATAGATGGTGCTAGATTACTATTTTTGGCTACAGTCAATGGTTGGTGCTATACATGGTGCTATGTCAGTGGTACAATTTTTGCTACCGTTAATATTGACAAGTTTAATGAAATTGTTCTATCAAAAATAGTTCATATTCGTAAATTACTTTTATTCAATCAAAAAATATTTGAAACAACAAAGTGTTAGCAATTTAGTAAACACTTTCTGCCTAACGTAAATACAGACATTTCGGCACAGAATTCATCCACTGTCTCAGAAAAGAACTGATACGTCCATTTTGCATCGTGTTTTCTTACTGTTATTTATAGTGTTTTTATCCATAATAATGCTTTTTGGAGTAATTCTAATGCCTTTTCTCTCATAATTTGCAAGGTACACACCAAGAGGGAGAATTCCGGCAGCTGGAAATCTGGACCTGAAAAAGCTACGTCAGGCCACCTATTATGCACAACTCCAAACAAGCAAAAACTTCATGAAGATTTTTTATGGAATATTTAAGGAATATTGGAGAAAATAAATACCAGAGGGGGCCAACCAGGTGGGCATAACCCACCTGGGCACGCCAGGGAGCCCAAGCGCGCCATGGTGGGTTGTAGCCCCCTTGGTCCACCTCCGGTGCCCATCTTCTAGTATATAAGTCATTTTTACCTAGAAAAAAATAGAGATAAGACTTTGGGGCAGAGTGCCGCCGTCTCGAGGCGGAACTTGGGCAGGAGCACTTTTGCCCTCCGGCGGAGCGATTCTGCCAGGGGAACTTCCCTCTCGGAGGGGGAAATCATCATCGTCATCATCACCAACAACTCTCCCATCGTGGGGAGGGAAATCTCCATCAACATCTTCAACAGCACCATCTCATCTCAAACCCTAGTTCATCTCTTGTATTCAATCTTATTACCGGAACTATAGATTGGTGCTAGGGGGTGACTAGTAGTGTTGATTACATCTTGTAGTTGATTACTATATGGTTTATTTGGTGGAAGATTATATGTTCAGATCCATTATACATATTAATACCCCTCTCATCATGAACTGTTTATTATTTGTGAGTAGTTACATTAGTTCTTGAGGTCACGGGATAAATCATGTTGCAAGTAATCATGTGAATTTGATATGTGTTCGAATTCTGATGGTATGTATGTTGTGATTCCCTTAGTGATGTCATGTGAACATCGACTACATGACACGTCACCATATTTGGGCCTAAGAGAATGCATTGTGTAGTAGTAAATAGATAGTGGGTTGCGAGAGTGACAGAAGCTTAAACCCCAGTTTATGCGCTATTCCGTAAGGGACCGATTGGACCCAAAAGTTTAATGCTATGGTTAGAATTTATTCTTAATACTTTTCTCGTAGTTGCGGATGCTTGCAGGAGGGTTAATCATAAATAGGAGGTTTGTTCAAGTAAGAACAACACCTAAGCACCGGTCCACCCACATATCAAATATCAAAGTAGCAAACACGAATTAAACCAACATGATGAAAGTGACTAGATGAAATTCCCGTGTACTCTCAAGAACACTTTGCCTATCATAAGAGACCGTTTTGGCCTATCCTTTGCCTCAAAAGGACTGGGCTAACTTGCTGCATACTTGTTACAATTATCGTTACTTGCTCATTACAAATTATCTTGCTATCAAACTACTCCGCTACTTACAATTTCAGCACTTGCAGACACTACCTTACTGAAAACTACTTCTCATTTCCTTTTGCTCCTCTTTGGGTTTGACACTCTTACTTATCGAAAAGAGCTACAATTGATCCCCTATACTTGTGGGTCACCAAGGCTATTTTCTGGCGCCGTTGCCAGGGAGTCAAGCGCCTTTGGTAAGTGGAATTTGGTAAGGAAACATTTATATAGTGTGCTGAAATTTATTGGCACTTGCTACTATGGAAAACAATGCTTTGAGGGGTTTGTTCGGGGTATCTTCACCTCGTCCAGAACCACAATTAATTGCCCCTCAACCTATTGCACCTACTGAAAATATTGAATATGAAATTCCTTCGGGTATGATAGAACAACTGCTAGCTAATCCTTATGCAGGAGATGGAACAGAACATCCTGATATGCACTTGATATATGTAGAACAAATTTGTGGATTGTTCAAGCTTGTAGGTTTACCCAGAGATGAGGTGATGAAAAAGTCTTTCCCTTTATCTTTGAAGGGAAAAGCATTGGCATAGTATAGGCTATGCGATGATATTGGATCATGGAATTGGAATCGATTGAAATTGGAGTTCCACCAAAAAAATTATCTTATGCATCTAGTTTATCCACTGGTACAACGACGTGCTATACAAACGGTTTCTAACCCCTTTCCGTGATGGCATTGGGAACCTTCGCCAAGTGAGTGTGGGTGATAGGGGGGTCTTCCCACACGACCCAGAAACCGTCGGGGATATGCCCTCCTAGCACACACGCTCGGCAAAATTAGGTCGTGTGCAACCGGCATGCACTCAAATACAGAAATACGTATAGTAGTGCTAAAAAATATAATTATACAACAGAATCATTTTCGGTCGCAAGTACAACCACAGAGTCAGTCACCGCTAAACTTTTCCGTTCGTATATACATCCCACACAATCACTCCAAGGAAAACGTTTGCGCAAGGTGGCGTAATGCAAACAGTTTTCAACAGAATGTCGTGTGTGATTGTTCATTCATCCAACACGGTTTATTCCTAAAAACTGTGTGCATTGCCTGAGGTCATCGACCACGGTGTTTTCCCAATAACCCTTTGCAATAGGAAAACCCAATTTGCAAGCTAATTGGCCAATTAGTGGGCTAATTGCCCTATTATTAATAATCCATTTACTAATCTAATTGACATTCATATTAAGAACATAATATATTCCATTCCATATTAAGGAAGCAGGATTTCATAATTGAAATACATCGAGTACAACATGATATAGCTTGAGACTTAGCTAGCCCATTACACAAGCGCACCAAGACAAGTTTCACATGCAACATCTAGAACCTTTTGAAATTAGCATGATAGATGATACATAGAGATGCATCTCATCCGGAAAACTATCAAGCGAAGGTGAATATTGAGCCTTCATTCATGTTGAAGGCCTTTGCAACTTTAGTCCAGTGCCTGTGGATGATTGACCGTCCATCCTTCGACCTCTTCAGGAACACTTCAATATTGAACCGTGGGTGTTGTATGAAAACTTTCCTCGCCTCCTGACCACAGAGGTGGTTTGATAAGTAATCATCAGTGAAGCCTGAAAACAAGGATGTGCATAAATGTCTTATCTATATTGGAAATGGGGCAAAGGAATAAAAAAATGCAAGGCATAATAGTTAGTACCATCTTGTAAACCTCAGTGCTTCCCATTGTTTCCCTGCAACACATATAAGTTAGTTAGTCCTCAGGTTAAGTAAGGGTTCGCATGCTATTAGTAAAATATGTTGATGATAAATAAGCACATTGCAGATTCATCAGATTAATTCAAGCCACATGGAAAACCCATTTATCCAAACCAAGCATGATTAAGAACTAGGAAATATAGCACTTGTATATGTTTCTCATGTATTAAGTGCACCCAAATTTGATTTATTCCTCACAAGGTATACAATAACAGAATGCAGCCATAACAATTGACATCACATTGCAGAATTGAACCAAGCAGTTAACTAAACACCACAACAAATGAACCAAACGTTAACCGACCACCATATTGCACAATATAACATACTCCTAATAGAAGATTAGACAGTTAACCTAACCAAGCATGCTTAACAACTTGGAAATATAGCAATTGTATTTGTTTCTCATGTATTTAGTACAACCAAATTCGATTCATTCCTCACATGGTATACAATAACAGAATGCAACCACAACAATTGAACATCGCATTGTAGAATTGAACCAAGCGGTTAACTAAACACCACAACAAATGAACCAAATGTTAGCTGAGCACCACATTGCACAATATAGCATACTCGTAATAGAAGATCAAATAGTTAACCAAACCAAGCATGCTTAGCAACTTGGAAATATTGCACCCTGAAGAATTGAACATCACATCTTACAGAATTGAACCAAGCAGTTAACTGAACACCACATTGCACGACATATAGAACATATACACTATAGTAGAAGATTGCATGGTAAAAGTAGATAGCACAATTCACTAGAATTTGTTAAGGAAAGGCAGTAGCTAGCAAACTGAACATGGGTCCTTATAGTGAGCTAATAAGACAAGCTACTCCTCATTGTCGGAGATATCAATGATGATTGGCTCCTTGGACATGGAAGAGGGCGAGGCGTCCGCATCGTGGGTGCCCTCGTTGTAGTGGTGAGTTGCCTGAGCCGCTCCGGGCACCAACCTGATGGCTCTCGAGATGAGGTAAGCACATGCACCCTGAGAAAACACCTCATAGTCTTTGTCGAAGGCACCGACGGCGGCCTCGAGAAAACGCCATGAAATTTCGTTTAAAGCAGCCAACCGCGTCGCGGCGTCGGCGCGCGAGGCATCAACGGTGGCCTCGACAACGAGGTGCTCCTCCAAGATCCGGGGGTCGGCATGAATGGCAGCCACCGCGACCTCATCCGCGCGTGCGGCCGCGATTTGCTTCTCCGCTCCAAATGCTCCTTGAGATCCTGGCTATACTGCGTGTACCATGGCTTAGGCCGGTGCTTATTTGGTGGAGGGGTCGGTGATTTGGGTGGAAGGTGTCGCACTCGCGCCGGCGGTCGGGGCATGTGGGATGTGGAAGGAGGAGGAGGATGGGGGTCGGGTGTGGATTACTTGGCTGGATAGGCGAGGCCTAGAAGTGTGAAGGAGGGTCGCCGGTGAGGAGGCGGTGCTGCAAGCAAGGAGTGATGGTTTCAAATTGGAAAGGAAGGTGGAAAACGGGGAAATGTGGCTTTTGGTAAGGGGGAGGCGGCAGGGAGGTAGATATTTCCATGGAAGCCGAAAATTTGGAATTGCTTCAGCGAACAACTGGTGCACAAAGTGTCATCAGACACGGTCCCTTATTCAGAGCGGACTGTGGACTGTAGCCGTCGCACCTTCTCGCGTAAGCCTTATGCGTACTATACTCCGACGGTGCTCCAAGATATTTTGTGCTGCATCTCACACGGTTGGTTATAATAAACTGTGAGGGATCTACTTGATTTTTTTATCTTGATTTGAATTACATAATGGGGAGACAGCGACCATGGATGGTATTTGAATTGCTAGACCTTTTATCTGCAGTGAACATGCAACTATATGTCTGTCATAAAAGAATTGGAATTATTCAGGGTTCGTTTGGACATTTTTATGCAGTAACTGAGTTTTCAATGCATTTATGTGCATAATTCAAATTTGAACTACATGCACATGCTCCAGTGCATATAAACTGGTTGAAAAATCAAATCTTTGTCCCTAGGTGCATGCTTACGTCCCATGCAAGAAATGGGAATGAATGCCAAACACCCTGCCAGCTTCACTTGGCCGCAAACATTGAGAAACCTTGTTTTTAAATTCTAGTAAATCCAAAACTCGTCTGAAATTCACGAAACTTGGCATGCTATCATGGAGCAGCATCAACATGCCGTGGTAAATTTTTCGTCCCATTTGGGGCAGGTTTGGGTATATGCTTCTCACAAACCAGAGCTTCTCACAACAAGAATGATGGTTTCGGTAGGGAATGCCCCACCTTTGGGGACGAAACGATATCCATTGCCTCTTATTGCTTTCAAAAAAATTCTCGTGTCAACATAGAACAGCAAGAGTGTTGTGTTATTTTTTGTGATTTTTTAGGGTTTGTTTGGAGATTTTTATGCATTAAGTGAGTTTTCAATGCATTTATGTGCATAATTCAAATTTGAACTACATGCACATGCTCCAGTGCATATAAATTGGTTGAAAAATCAAATCTTTGTCCTAGGGTGCATGCTTAGGTCCCGTGCAAGAAATGGGAATGAATGTCAAACACCGGGGCACCGTTGATTGCCGGCAAAAGGTTGAGATACCTGGTTTTTAAATTCTAGTAAATCCAAAACTCATCTGAAATTCATGAAACTTGGCATGGTATCATGGAGCGGCATCAACATGCCGTGGTAAATTTTTTGTCCCATTTGGGGCAGGTTTGGGTATAAGCTTCTCACAAACCAGAGCTTATCACAACAAGCATGATGGTTTCGATAGGGAACGTCCCACCTTTGGGGACGAAACTATATACATTGCCTCTTATTGCTTTCAAATGTTTTATCATGTCAACATAGAACAACAGGAGTGTTGTGTCAATTTTTGTGACTTTTTGGGGTTCATTTGGACATTTTTATGCATTAACTAAGTTTTCAATGCATTTATGTGCATAATTAAAATTTGAACTACATGCACATGCTCCAGTGCATATAAATTGGTTGAAAAATCAAATATGTGTCCTTGGGTGCATTCTTAGGTCCCATGCAAGAAATGAGAATGAATTTCAAACACCAGGGAACTGTTGATTGCCGGCAAAACGTTGAGATACCTGGTTTTTAAATTCTAGTAAATCCAAAACTCGTCTGAAATTCATGAAACTTGCCATGGTATCATGGAGAGGCATCAACATGCCGTGGTAAAAAAAATTCCCATTTGGGGGCAGGTTTGGGTATAAGCTTCTTACAAACCAGAGCTTATCACAACAAGCATGATGGTTTCGATAGGGAACGTCCCACCTTTGGGACGAAATGATATCCATTGCCTCTTATTGCTTTCAAATTTTTTCTCGTGTCAACATAGAACAACAGGAGTGTTGTGTCAATTTTTGTGATTTTTCGGAGTTCGTTTGCACATTTTTATGCATTAACTGAGTTTTCAATACATGCACATGCTCCAATGCATATAAATTGGTTGAAAAATCAAATATGTGTCCTTGGGTGCATGCTTAGGTCCCATGCAAGAAATGGGAATGAATTTCAAACACCAGGGCACCGTTGATGGCCGGCAAAACATTGAGATACCTGGTTTTTAAATTCTAGTAAATCCAAAACTCGTCTGAAATTCATTAACCTTGGCATGGTATCATGGAGCGGCATCAACATGCCGTGGTAAAAAAATTGTCCCATTTGGGGTAGGTTTGGGTATAAGTTTCTCACAAACCAGAGCTTATCACAACAAGCATGATGGTTTCGATAGGGAACATCCCACCTTTGGGGACGAAACTATATTCATTGCCTTTTATTGCTTTCAAATTTTTTCTCATGTCAACATAGAACAACAGGAGTGTTGTGTCAATTTTTGTGATTTTTCGGGGTTCGTTTGGACATTTTTTTGCATTAACTGAGTTTTCAATGCATTTATGTGCATAACTCAAATTTGAACTACATGCACATGCTCCAGTGCATCTAAATTGGTTGAAAAATCAAATATGTGTCCTTGGGTGCATGCTTAGGTCCCATTCAAGAAATGAGAATGAATTTTTTTTTGACTATGAATGAGAATGAATTTCAAACACCAGGGCACCGTTGATTGACGACAAAACATTGAGATACTTTGTTTTTAAATTCTAGTAAATCTAAAAATTGTCTGAAATTCATGAAACTTGGCATGCTATCATGGAATGGCATCCGACATGCTGTGGTATTTTCCGTGTCCATTTTGAGAGAAGGCGCACTCGAATAATGACAGCCAACAAAGGCATTTTGAAAAAATAGCTGCCACTTTAATATCTCAAACGGTAGTATAATTCAAACCGTGTGCGTTCTATTAACCATTCACATGACGCCACGTGTCTTGGTTTTAATGGCTATATGAGGTGCCGTGTGGACAGCTGCTTGACTGAACGGGAGCCGTGCGAGCGTAGTCCGGTGCGCAGGCTCATCGGGAAGCGTACAAGCTATTCAACGCGGGATCTGTGCATCTCTTCAACGCAAACGGTTCAGATTACGGTATGTAAATTAAAGCCAGACTTCGGCGCTAAGCCAAGAGACACTGCGATTTGTCAAAATATGCAGCTAAAAATACATAGCACTATCTATTTTTTGCAGCTAAAATTCAGTGATTAAGCATAGATTTCATTCATACTAGAGATTAAGCAGTCCTTCTCACCGGGAAGCGAGACAGCCTTGGACCGCCGCCCGCCTCGCTCCCACTTGTCTAAATTAATGGCACCGCCGAGCGGCCGCACCCCCCATCCTCGCCATACACACAATTCCTTTCTCTCCGCCCGCATCCTCGACGCCACTCTGAGTCCTCAAAGCCGTCAGTGTACGAGGATGCTGCCGAAGCGCCCCTTCGGAGGGAGTGGCGACGCCGGGGCTGCTGAAGCACTGGGGCACGGCGTGAATACGGAGATAGAGGTTTGTGTCACCGCCGACAAGGTGGAGAACGAGGCTGCCAACAAGCGGAGGCGGGTAGAGAAAGAACCACAAGAGACTCCAGCAGGCCTAGACTTCATCAACAACCTCCCTGATGATATGTTGATAGTCATCATATCCCTCCTCCCAATCAAATATCGGGCGAGGACAGCCCGCTTTCCTAGCGGCGGCACCCCCTATGGCTCCTCACCCCTATCGACCTCCTCGACGCCCACAAGCTCTGCCATGGCTATCGCCAAAGCTTGGATGCGTTCTCCTAGATCCTCGGCAGTCACGATGGCCCAATCAAAGGCCTTATCACGGGAAAGTTCCATTCCAATGGCAAGGACCCAGCCAAGCTTTACGAGTGGTTCCGATCCCCCGCCATAGATTAGCTCGAGAAGCTCGGTTTTAATGATGGGCATATGCACTTGCTGCCAACGTCCGCACTCCGCTTCGCGCCTACGCTGCGGCTCGCCAAGTTCATGAACTGCCATCCCCCCTTAATGACACACCCGCTCTTTTTCTACCACGACTGAAGCACCTCGAGCTCATCGCCGTCCGCATCCCAAAGGATGACATGGAGCGCCTGCTCCGCGGTTGTACTGCACTCAAGTTCCTTCGTCTTCAGGCAATGAATTGGTCGAGTACCTTGCACATCACCTCCAGGATTCTCTGGACTATTTATGTGTGTTGCTGGTGCTGCAATGAGAGATCACAAAAGGTGGACCACAATATGGTCATCTAGGACAGACCTTCACTTGAGAGATTACTTGTAGTTGATCAACAAGGTCCAACAAGAATCAATGTCATTTCTGCGCCTAAATTGAAAGTGGTGGTCTACTCGTCAGTCAAATACTACATCTTTCAGGTACAACGGTCGCCTTATACCTCTCCTTGATATCAACGTTATTTCTAGTTTTGAAGATGTATGTTCGTCTGTGATACGTCTCCGTCGTATCTACTTTTCCAAACACTTTTGCCCTTGTTTTGGACTCTAACTTGTATGATTTGAATGGAACTAACCCGGACTGACGCTGTTTTCAGCAGAATTGCCATGATGTTGTTTTATGTGCAGAAAACTGAAGTTCTCGGAATGACCTGAAACTCCACGGGATGTCTTATAAAAAATAATAAAAAATCCTCGCCAAAGATGAAGACCAGGGGGCCCACACCCTGTCCACGAGGGTGGGGGGTGCGCCCCCTACCTCGTGGGCCCCCTGGACACCTTCCGACGCCAACTCCAACCCTATATATTGGCTTTCGGGGAGAAAAAAATCAGAGAGAAGAAATCATCGCGTTTTACGATACGGAGCCGCCGCCAAGCCCTAAAACCTCTCGGGAGGGCTGATCTGGAGTCCGTTCGGGGCTCCGGAGAGGGGGATTCGTCGCCGTCGTCATCATCAACCATCCTCCATAACCAATTTCATGATGCTCACCGCCGTGCGTGAGTAATTCCATCGTAGGCTTGTTGGACGGTGATGGGTTGGATGAGATTTATCATGTAATCGAGTTAGTTTTGTTAGGGTTTGATCCCTAGTATCCACTATGTTCTCAGATTGATGTTGCTATGACTTTGCTATGCTTAATGCTTGTCACTAGGGCCCGAGTGCCATGATTTCGGATCTGAACCTATTATGTTTTCATGAATATATGTGAGTTCTTGATCCTATCTTGCAAGTCTATAGTCACCTACTATCTGTTATGATCCGGCAACCCCGAAGTGACAATAATCGGGACCACTCCCGGTGACGAACATAGTCTGAGGAGTTCATGTATTCACTATGTGCTAATGCTTTGTTCCAGTTCTCTATTAAAAGGAGGCCTTAATATCCCTTAGTTTCTATTAGGACCCCACTGCCACGGGAGAGTAGGGCAAAAGATGTCATGCAAGTTCTTTTCCATAAGCACGTATGACTATATTCGGAATACATGCCTACATTACATTGATGAATTGGAGCTAGTTCTGTGTCACCCTATGTTATGACTGTTACATGATGAACCGCATCCGGCATAATTATCCATCACTGATCCGGTGCCTATGAGCTTTCCATATACTGGTCTTCGTTTATTTACTTTTCCGTTGCTACTGTTACAGTCACTACAAAATACCAAAAACATTACTTTTGTTGTCTTTACTTTTGTTACCGCTACCACCACTATCATATTACTTTGCTACTAAACACTTTGTTGCAGAAACTAAGTTTCCAGGTGTGGTTGAATTGACAACTCAGCTGCTAATACTTGAGAATATTCTTTGGCTCCCCTTGTGTCGAATCAACAAATTTGGGTTGAATACTCTACCCTCGAAAGCTGTTGCGATCTCCTATACTTGTGGGTTATCAAGACTAATTTTTGGCGCCGTTGCTGGGGAGCATAGCTCTATTCTTTGAGTCACTTGGGATTTATATCTGCTGGACACTATGAAGAACTTGAAAGACGCTAAGACAAAAATTTATCCCTCAACTACGAGGGAGGTAAGGAACTGCCATCTAGCTCGCACTTGATTCACCTTACGTTATGAGTAAGCTAGCGACACCTAAACCTGCTTCGCTATTCGTTCGATATGTCGATGTTATTGAAGATGCCACTTCGCTATGCATGATACTTATGACGAAACTACTTCTATGCTTGATACTACTATGCCCCTTGGTGAATTTCTAGATGAACAAATTGCTAGGGCTAGAGAGAAATAAATTATTGAATCTGAATACGATGATGAAAGTGATGATGAAAATATGCATGTTATTCCTGAGGGTTATGTTTTTGATATGGAATCTTCTGCAGCTATTTTTGCTTGCAAAGATAGATATGATCTCAAGAGGTTATTAGTTAAATGGAGTAAAGAATCTCTTAGAGACAGAATGAAACCTGACCCTGCTTTTGCTACTTCACCTATTTGTGTTCCCGATAAGGATTATGAATTTTCTGTTGATCCAGATATAATTACTTTGGTTGAATCTGATCCTTTTTATGGCTATGAATCTGAAACTGTTGTGGCACATCTTACTAAGTTAAATGATATAGCCGCCCTGTTTACTAATGATGAGAGATCACGCTACTTTTATATACTCAAAATATTTCCGTTCTCATTAAAGGGTGATGCTAAGATATGGTTTAATTCTCTTGATCCTGGTTGTGTGCGTAGTCCCCAGGATATGATTTATTACTTCTCGCTAAATATTTCCTGCTCATAAGAAACAAGCTGCTTTGAGGGAAATATACAACTTCATGCAAATTAAAGAAGAGAGTCTCCCACAAGCTTGGGGGAGGCTTCTCAAGTTACTTAATGCTTTGCCTGATCATCCTCTTAAGAAACCTAAAATACTTGATATCTTTTATAATGGACTAACCGATGCTTCCAGAGATTACCTGGATAGTTGTGCTGGTTCTCTTTTCAGGGAAAGAACACTGGATGAAGCTGAAATTCTATTGAATAATATGTTGACAAATGAAAATAATTGGGCACCTCCCGAGCCAGCTCCGAGCCAATCGAGCCTATTCCTAAACCAACCCGAAGAAGAGAGGTGTTCTATTTCTCATCTCAAGATATGCAAGAGGCAAAGAAATCTATGAAAGAAAAAGGTATTAAAGCTGAAGATGTTAAGAATTTACCTCCTATTGAAGAAATATATGGTCTTAATCTACCGCCTGTTGAAGAAACTTATGATATTGATCCATTACTTATTGAAGAACCTCCTGATCCTGATAAACTGACAACGGTAGTAAAGGTAAATTCTCTCTACACATATGATAAAGCTAAAGTCCCTCCTACTAAAATTGCTAGTTAGTGCTTGGATGAGTTTGATAACTTTATGTTTAAGCAAAATGACTTTAGTGCTTATTTTGGAGACAATTAAAACAAGATGCTTATATGATTAAACGCTTGGGTGATTATATGGCTAATATTAGAGGTGAACTTAAACTTGTTAGCAAACATGCTTCTATGGTTACCACTCAAGTAGAACAAGTACTTAAAGCTCAGAAAGAAGTGCTTGATGAAATGAATAGTAAGAAAAATGATTATGCTGTTAGAGTGGCTACTAGAACTGGTAGAATGACTCAGGAACCTTTGTATCCTGAAGGCCACCCTAAGAGAATCAAGCAAGATTCTCAGAGAAATAATATTGATGTACCTAGTTCTTCTAAAAGGAAGAAAAAGAAAAATGATAGGACTTTGCAAACTTCTAGTGAACCTATTGCTGAACCACCTAAAAATCCAAATGATATCTCTATGTCTGATGCTGAAAAACAATCTGGTAATGAACATGAACCTAGTGAAAATGTTAATGATGATGTTCATGATGATGCTCAACCTAGTAATAATGATGTAGAAGTTGAACCTGCTGTTGATCTTGATAACTCACAATCAAAGAATCAACGTTATGTTAAAAGAGACTCCGTTGCTAGGAAACATGGTAAAGAAAGGGAACCATGGGTTCAGAAACCCATGCCTTTTCCTCCGAAACCATCCAAGAAAAAGGATGATGAGGATTTTGAGCGCTTTGCTGAAATGATTAGACCCATCTTTTTGCGTATGCGATTGACTGATATGCTCAAAATGAATCCTTATGCTAAATATGTGAAAGATATTGTTACAAATAAAAGAAAGATCTGGAAGCTGAAATTTCCACCATGCTTGCTAATTATACTTTTAAGGGTGGAATACCAAAGAAACTTGGAGATCCAGGAGTACCTACTATACCATGCTCCATTAAGAGAAATTATGTTAAAACTGCTTTATGTGATCTTGGAGCCGGTGTTAGTGTTATGCCTCTCTCTTTATATCGTAGACTTGACTTGAATATGTTGACACCTACTGAAATATCTTTGCAAATGGCTGATAAATCAACTGCTATACCTGTCGGTATTTGTGAGGATGTGCCTGTTGTGGTTGCAAACCTTACTATTTTAATGGACTTTGTTATTCTTGATATTCCCGAGGATGATAGTATGTCTATTATTCTTGGAAGACCTTTTCTGAATACTGCAGGGGCTGTTATTGATTGCAACAAAGGCAATGTAACTTTTCATGTTAATGGTAACGAGCATACGATGCACTTTCCGAGGAAACAACCTCAAGTTTATAGTATCAATTCTATTGGAAAAATTCCATCGATTATATTTGGAGGTTTTGAATTTCCTCTCCCTACTGTCAAGAAGAAATATGATATACTTATTATTGGGGATGTCCATATCCCCGTTGAGGTAATCTAGTGTTATTCGAAATTTCTCCAGTTTCATGATTATCGGAATAAGTTTGTTAACAAGGCCTGATCAACCTTGTTAGTGGATTCCTTTTGATGAGCATGAGATGGATGAAACTAGAAGCACAATATTCTGTACCCTCTTTATATTTTCTGTTATTTAGTAGAAATAAAGTAAAATAGTATTTTTCTGTCTGTCTCCTGACTTATCCGTGCAATATAAAAATGCCCCGAAAATAAAAGTCCTCAGAATGCCATGCCAATTTAATATGATTTTTTCGAGAATATTTGACGATTTATAGTGCAAAAATCACATGAGGGAGTTGCCACTGCCACGAGGGTGGAGGGCGCCCTACCCCTCTGGGCGCGCCCCCCTCCCTCGTGGACCCATGGTGGCCCTCCTCCACTTATCCCTGCACCCATCTTCTTCCTCTGCCTCACACAAACCCGAAAACCAACTCAAGCACGAGTTCCAGCCACTTTTGCTATGATTTTGATCTCCTTGCTCAAAGCACCTCTCATAAAACTGCTTGGGGAGATTGTTCCTTGGTATGTGACTCCTCCATTGGTCCAATTAGTTTTTGTTCTAGTGCTTTATTCTTTGCAAATTTGTGCTGCATAGGTGACCATGTTCTTGAGCTTGCATATCAAATTTATATGGTTCCAAGTAGTACTAATGCTTGATATAGGCTCTAGGCACTTGTAGGAGTAGTTGCTATCAATTTTATTGAAGTTGGTTCACTTTTGTTTGAAGTTACTAAAAATTTCAGATTGTTTCAGAAAATAATGAAGAGACTTTTGAGGGGCTCGTCGAGCCGAAGCTCGAAGGAAAAACAAAAGGAAGAAGCACAGAAGCCCAAATATAATTTGCCTCGCACCACGGAGGTCCAGCCGTGTGAATGGCCTTCCAATGACTTCTTGAGGAGAGTCGGAATTTATGAGGATTTTTATTTATTGATTGAGAATGCTGGCCTCACCAACTTCCTTCGCGACCAACGTCATCAGTATCTCTTACTCACAAATACTTTTGTGCAAAACTTCTACTGTTTCCCTACGGAATCACCTCCATCTGTAGAGTTTCATTTATATGACGTTGTTAAGAAGATGCCATTAGCTGAATTTTGCGAGGTTTGCAAAATACCCTTTGAGGGTACCTTGGATGAACCACACCGTGATGAAGTAGAAGCTTTTATTAACACTATCACTGTGGGAGAAACCAGGAAGGTTTCTGATGCAAGAATTACTAGCATACATTTTCCTGTTTTACGCTACTTTGCCTTATTTGCTAGTCGTTGCTTGATTGGTCACGGGAACTGTGGAAACCTTAGTGTTCCTGATATTATCATTTTATTCCATGGTTTATACCGCAACAAAACTGTTAGTATGGGTGGAATTATTGCTAGAAGGTTAAGTTTGAACCGTACTAAAGGCCCCATCTTTGGAGGTATTTATGCTTCGCGCCTAGCTGCACATTTTGACATACCTATTAGGAATTTGGAGAAAGAAGAAACATTGTTGTCCAGTGCTTATTTAGATTATAAGAGTATGCTAGCGCATGACTTTCTTGTTAAGGGCAAGGAAGGGGAGCTTAAATATAAATTGTACTTTGATAAACATCACCCTGAGACTATTACTTTGCCTGCTCCCTCTCTATTTAACTTGTCTGCAAGTCCTCACCTCGTTCCATGGGCGGCTGTTCAAGCCTATCAGAATGCTGCACCAGCCCCGGAACCAGAACCACAAGATGAGCCTCCACGACAGTCTGTTTATTCTTGGGATCCGGAGGCGGGTGCCAGCCAGTGGCAGTCAGAGTCCTCTTCATCACATTATGATCCCAACTATTCTTTGTCGCAGTACGACCCCAGCTACACCTACGGGTATCCGCCAGGCCATCCCTGGCAATAGACCAACTTAGGCTAAAAGCCTAAGCTTGGGGGAGTACGTATTTCTCACCGACATTACGTTTATGTTCACACACACTCATTGCTAGATGTCGGTGCTCATACTCTTTCACTGTAATATCCATGCTAGTTTATTTCCTTTTTCCTGCTTTCTTCTTGTGTGTCTGTTAAACCTTAAGAAAAACAAAAAAAATTAGTAGTAGTTTATTTCTTTGCTGTAGTAATTAAAAAGAAAGCCCAAAAATATTTCCCGTTCTTCTTTTGCTTGTTGGGAGCTTTCCCGTGTAAAAAGTTTTTATTTCTTTTCTTTGGGGGTCAGTAGGAGAAGACCATGATTAAATTGTTGAAGTGGCTCTTATATGCATCATTGTTGATTTAACCAAGAGCCCATATTTCCTTGTCTTCTCCTGTTTATTGAATGCTCTCATATTCCAGCTTAGTCCAATGCACGTGCACTCTTATTATTATTCACACCGTTCGGTCATGCAAGTGAAAGGCAATTATGATGATATATGATGGACTGACTAAGATGAGAAAAGATGGTATGAACTCGACCTCTTTTGTTTTTGTAAATATGATGAGTTCATCGTTCTTGATTCAGCTTATTATGAATAAACATGTTTTGCAATGACAATTAGAGATCATAGTTGCTCATGCCATGCTGGATTAGCTATGAGTGATAATGGTTTACCTTACGTGCCAACATGCTATTAAAATGGTTGTGATGTGGTATGATGGGGCGGTATCCTCCTTTGAATGATTTAAGTGACTTGACTTGGCACATGTTCACGCATGTAGTTGAAACAAATCAACATAGCCTTCACGATATTTATGTTCATGGTGGATTATATCATACTCATGCTTGTATTCAATGTTTATTAATTTTAATGCATGTTCATGACTGTTGTCGCTCTCTAGTTGGTCGCTTCCCAGTCTTTTGCTAACCTTCACTTGTACTAAGCGGGAATACTGCTTATGCATGCAATCCCTTAAACCCCAAAGTTATTCCATATGAGTCCACCGTACCTTCCTGTATGCGGTATCTACCTGACGTTCCAAGTAAATTTGTATGTGCCAAACTCTAAACCTTCAAATAAACATTATGTTTTGCATGCTCGAATAGCTCATATATCAACTAGGGCTGCCCTTATCTTCCGTGTTAGGCGGGTTATTCTCAAGAGGAGTGGAATCCGCTCCTCACTCACGAGAAAATGGTTGGTCACCGGGATGCCCAGTACCATGCTTTATGCAAACTAAATCAAAATAATTGCAAACAAAACTCCCCCTGGGACCCGTTGAATGTTGGAGGCACTCGTTGTTTCGAGCAAGCCATGGATTGATGCTTGTGGAGGAGGGGGAGTATAAACTTTACCATTCTGTTTGGGAACCGCCTATAATTTGTTTAGCATGGAAGATATTGTCATCTCTTAGTTGTTATGTTGACAATGAAAGTATGCCGCTCAAAATATAATTTATCTCTATTTCAAAACCGAGCTCTGGCACCTCTACAAATCTCTGCTTCCCTCTGCGATGGGCCTATCTATTTACTTTTATGTTGAGTCATCACCTTCTTATTAAAGGCACTAGCTGGAGAGCGCAGCTATGATTTGCATTCATTACTATTAATTTATATCGGGTATGACTATGATTGGATCTCTTTTACCATGAATTACAATGTCTAGTCAGTCCTTGATCTTTGAAGGTGCTCTGCATTTATGTTTTGTGGTCTCAGAAAGGGCTAGCGAGATACCATCTTGTTATATCATATTATGATTATTTTGAGAAAGTGTTGTCATCCGAGATTTATTATTATGGCTTGCTAGCTGATTATGTTATTGATATGAGTAAACATGAGACCTAGGAGTTATTGCAAATGTGGTTAGTTATGATCTTTGCTGAAAACCGAATCTGGCTTGACATAGGTACAACAACAAGAGCAAACAAAGTTTGTAGAAGTTTTGTTTTCTCTTTCAGTTTGTCAACTGAATTGCTTGAGGACAAGCAAGGGTTTAAGCTTGGGGGAGTTGATACGTCTCCGTCGTATCTAATTTTCCAAACACTTTTGCCCTTGTTTTGGACTCTAACTTGTATGATTTGAATGGAACTAACCCGGACTGACGTTGTTTTCAGCAGAATTGCCATGATATTGTTTTATGTGCAGAAAACAAAAGTTCCCGGAATGACCTGAAAATCCACGGGATGTCTTATAAAAAATAATAAAAAAATCCTCGCCAAAGATGAAGACCAGGGGGCCCATACCCTGTCCACGAGGGTGCCCCCCCTCTAGGGCGCACCCCCCTAATTCGTGGGCCCCCTGGACACCTTCCGACGCCAACTCCAACTCTATATATTGGCTTTCGGGGAGAAAAAAGTGAGAGAGAAGAAATCATCACGTTTTACGATACGGAGCCGCCGCCAAGCCTTAAAACCTCTCGGGAGGGCTGATCTGGAGTCCATTCTGGGCTCCGGAGAGGGGGATTCATCGTCGTCGTCATCATCAACCATCCTCCATCACCAATTTCATGATTCTCACCGCCGTGCGTGAGTAATTCCATCATAGGCTTGCTGGACGGTGATGGGTTGGATGAGATTTATCATGTAATCGAGTTAGTTTTGTTAGGGTTTGATCCCTAGTATCCACTATGTTCTGAGATTCATGTTGCTATGACTTTGCTATGCTTAATGCTTGTCACTAGGGCCCGAGTACCATGATTTCAGATCTGAACCTATTATGTTTTCATGAATATATGTGAGTTCTTGATCCTATCTTGCAAGTCTATAGTCACCTACTATGTGTTATGATCCGCAACCCAAGTGACAATAATCGGGACCACTCCTGTGATGACCATAGTCCGAGGAGTTCATGTATTCACTTTGTGCTAATGCTTTGTTCGGTTCTCTATTAAAAGGAGGCCTTAATATCCCTTAGTTTCCATTAGGACCCGCTACCACGGAGGGTAGGACAAAAGATGTCATGCAAGTTCTTTTCCATAAGCACGTATGACTATATTCGAATACATGCCTACATTACATTGATGAATTGGAGCTAGTTCTGTGTCACCCTATGTTATGACAGTTACATGATGAACCGTGATCCGCATAATTATCCATCATCGATCCGGTGCCTACGAGCTTTCCATATACTGGTCTTCATTTATTTACTTTTCCGTTGCTACTGTTACAATCACTACAAAATACCAAAAACATTACTTTTGTTGTCTTTACTTTTGTTAACGTTACCACCACTATCATATTACTTTGCTACTAAACACTTTGCTACAGATACTAAGTTTCCAGGTGTGGTTGAATTGACAACTCAGCTGCTAATATTTGAGAATATTCTTTGGCTTCCCTTGTGTCGAATCAACAAATTTGGGTTGAATACTCTACCCTCGAAAGCTGTTGCGATCCCCTATACTTGTGGGTTATCAGTCTGTCATCCAGCGAAGCTTCACCCAGTCTCTGGGCACAGTGAAGGTCTTGGCACTAGAATCTGTCGGCCCCAACCTGGACCAAGTTGTCATTGTTCGAGATGCTTTCCGTGCTCAAGAAGTCAGTATATCGAGGTGATGTTCCTTTCTGTTAAATGTTAACCATAAGGGAGTTCAATTTTTTGCACCTTTTCCCAAGTTTACAATGACAATGTACTACGATTTCTGAAGGAATTTTGGAGGATTTTAGGACATACACCCCCACCCCATATTGGTTGCTTCATTCATATGGTTACAATCGTCCATAAGCATTTCTCCTTTGGATTCATCTGTACTGGTTTTCTTAGTAATTTTTTTCATCCAATCCAACCTCTTGTGAAGAAGGTTACATGTTTCTAGATTGTAATCAAATGCCCATGTTAATCATGCCAGATCGAAGATGGCACATTGGTGCATTTTACAAATCCTGCAAACCAAATGGGCGTGTAGCAGTGTTTAAAACTGGATGTAGGAACTAACACGTTCTCTTCTTTTGTAGGTAATGATAGGCCCGAAGGTGGATAATGTTTATAACGACAATCACATCGAATGACCGGATCTGCGGCTCTCAAATATTACTTTGAACTCCTACCAAGGGACCTTACCGGAGATTACACTCGCCAGGTTCTTTCTTGCCAGAGCAATGGTGCTGAGGGTACTGAGGTTGAACACGCATTTAATTAGAAAAGATCAATGGCATGATTATCAGAGCCGGCAGGTACTGCAGAATGGAAGTGCCTCCAAAAATGCCAAATTTCCTATTGGAAGATCATATGGCAAAGCAATTGGAAGTCATTGTGTCAAACCCATACATGACTTGTCAGCGGCTGATCCCTTTTCAGAAATGACGCAGCTTGCAATGTTTGAATTTGGGCATTGTAATCTTTGAATTTGAACCTTGCAATATTTATGGTATTTGTTGTATTGAACCGTTTTTGTTCTCTTGTCTCAACGCAAAGAGTTCATCCGAGTGAATCGCATGTCATATATCGCACACACCTTGATCTGGCTGACCGTTTCTTTTGTATTGCCTAATCACAAACAGATCATCCGAGTGAACTGTATGCTGTACATCGCACACACCTTGATCTGGCTGACCATTTCTTTTGTGTTACCTAATCACAAACAGTTCATCCGAGTGAACCGAATGTTGTACATCGCACACACCTTCATCCGGCTGCCAGTTTCTTTTTTTCCTCCTCATCGAAAACGGTTAATTGAACTGAACCGTATGTCCTGAATCGCACACGCAACTAAAATCTGAACCGTGTTTGATGTATCCTCCATCGCAAACGTTTTGCACCTTTTTTGACGGTTTTTTTACACCACCGTTTGCGATTATTGCATCGCACATAGTTTCATTGAAGGGTCTCTAATCGTAGTGTCGCGTTAGCAGCATCCTACAGTAGTGATCGTGATCGGAATTATATATATAATTTTTGGCCTCGTGAAGGAGAAAGTATCGCTCTAGCTTGGGGGAGGCTTAAGTCAATGTTATATTCATGCCCCAATCATGAGCTCTCAAGAGAAATTATTATTCATAACTTTTATGCTCGGCTTTCTCGTAATGATCAAACCATGCTGGATACTTCTTGTGCTGGTTCTTATATGAAGAAAACTATTGAATTCCGATGGGATCTTTTGGAAAGAATTAAACGCAACTCTGAAGATTGGGAACTCGATGAAGGTAAAGAGTCAGGCATAAAGCTTAAGTATGATTGTGTTAAATCTTTTATGGATACCGGTGCTTTTCAAAAGTTTAGCACTAAGTATGGACTTGACTCTGAGATAGTAGCCTCCTTTTGTGAATCATGTGCTACTCATGTTGAACTCCCTAAAGAGAAGTGGTTTAAGTATCACCCACCTATTAAAGATCAAATTAAAAAACTAGTACCAGTTAAAGAAGAAACTATACTCTATAATGTTGATCCAGTTGTTCCTACTGCTTATATTGAGAAACCCCCTTTTCCTGTAAGGATAAAGGAACATGCTAAATTTTCAACTGTGGCTAACAAAAGCTATGTTAGGACACCTAAATCAGATGAACAAATTAGAGTGGAACCTAATGTTGCTATGGTTAAAGATCTCTTGGAAGAAGATATAGATGGGCATGTTATTTACTTCTGTGCAGAAGCTGCTAGAATTGCTAAACCCGATAAAAGGGATAAACATAGACCAGTTGTTGGCATGCCTGTCATTTCAGTTAAAATAGGAGATCACTGTTATCATGGTTTATGTGACATGGGTGCTAGTGTAAGTGCTATTCCTTACACTTTATATCAAGAAATTAAGAAAGATATAGCACCTGCAGAGATAGAAGACACAGATGTTACTATTAAACTTGCCTATAGAGACACCATATCACCTTGTGGGATTGTTAGAGATGTTGAGGTCTTGTGTGGGAAAATAAAATATCCTACTGATTTTCTTATTCTTGATTCCCCACAAGATGACTTCTATCCCATTATCTTTGGTAGACCTTTCTTGAACACAGTTAATGCTAAGATAGATTGTAAGAAACAAATTGTCAGTGTTAGCTTTGGTGATGAGTCTCATGAGTTTAATTTTTCCAAGTTTAGTAGAAATCATCATGAAAAAGAATTTCCTAGTAGAGATGTTTTAATTGGTCTTTCTTCTATTGTTGTGCCACCTACTGATACTTTAGAACAATATTTGCTAGACCATGAAAATGATTTACATATGCATGAAAGAAATGAAATAGATAAGATTTTCTTTGAACAACGTTCTCTACTTAAACACAATTTGCCTATTGAAACTCTAGGAGGTCCTCCTCCACCTAAAGGTGATCCTGTGTTTGAATTAAAACAATTGCCAGACACTTTGAAATATGCTTATCTTGATGAAAAGGAAATATATCCTGTTACTATCAGTGCTAACCTTTCAGAACATGAAGAAGAAAGATTATTGGAAGTTCTAAGGAAGCACCGAGCTACTATTGCATATACTCTTGATGATTTAAAGGGCATTAGTCCCACTCTATGTTAGCACAAAATTAATATGGAACCTGATGCTAAACCCGTTGTTGATCACCAACGTCGGTTAAATCCGAAGATGAAAGAGGTGGTAAGAACGGAAACATTAAAACTTCTAGAAGCAGGTATAATCTATCCTATAGCTGATAGTAGATGGGTAAGTCATGTTCATTGTGTCTCTAAGAAAGGACGTATAACTGTTGTTCCTAATGATAAGAATGAGCTTATTCCACAAAGAATTGTTACATGCTATAGAATGGTGATTGATTTTAGAAAGTTAAATAAAGCAACTAGAAAAGATCATTACCCATTGCCTTTTATTGGTCAAATGCTTGAAAGATTATCTAAGCACACACACTTTTGCTTCCGTGATGGATATTCTGGCTTCTCACAAATACCTGTTTCTCAACCTGATCAAGAAAAGACCACTTTTACTTGTCCTTTTGGAACCTATGCTTATAGACGTATGCCTTTTGGTTTATGTAATGCACCTGCTACCTTTCAAAGATGTATGACTACTATATTCTCTGACTTTTGTGAAAAGATTGTTGAGGTTTTCATGGATGACTTCTCTGTGTATGGGAAGTCTTTTGATGATTGTTTAAGCAATCTTGATCGAGTTTTGCAGAGATGTGAACAAACAAATCTTGTCTTGAATTGGGAGAAGTGCCACTTTATGGTTAATGAAGGCATTGTCTTAGGTCATAAAATTTCTGAAAGAGGTATTGAAGTGGACCAAGCTAAGGTTGATGTAATTGAGAAAATGCCATGTCCTAAGGACATAAAAGGTATTCGTAGTTTCTTAGGTCATGCTAGTTTCTATAAGAGATTTACCAAAGACTTTTCTAAAATTTCTAGGCCTCTCACTAATCTTTTGCAAAAGGATATTCCTTTTGTTTTTGATAATGATTGTTTAAAAGCCTTTGAAACACTAAAGAAAGCCTTAATCTCTGCACCTATAGTTCAACCACCTGATTGGAACTTGCCTTTTAAGATTATGTGTGATGCAAGTGATTATGCTATTGGTGCTGTTCTAGGACAAAGAGTAGATAAGAAATTGAATGTTATTCATTATGCTAGTAAAACTCTAGACAGTGCTCAAAGAAATTATGCTACTACTGAAAAAGAATTCTTAGCAGTGGTGTTTGCTTCTGATAAGTTTAGACCTTATATTGTTGATTCCAAAGTAACTGTTCACACAGACCATGCTGCTATTAAATATCTTATGGAAAAGAAAGATGCTAAACCTAGAGTAATTCGTTGGGTTCTCTTGTTACAAGAATTTGATTTACATATCATTGATAGAAAAGGAGCTGAGAACCCCGTAGCTGATAACTTGTCTAGGCTTGAAAATGTGCTTGATGACCCACTACCTATTGATGATAGTTTTCCTGATGAGCAGTTAGCTGCAATAAATGTTGCTAATAGTACTCCTTGGTATGCTGCCTATGCTAATTACATTGTTGCTAAATATTTGCCACCTAGCTTTACATACCAACAAAAGAAAAAATTCTTCTATGATTTAAGACATTACTTTCGGGATGACCCACATCTTTATAAAGAAGGAGTAGATGATATTATCAGATGTTGTGTACCTGAGCATGAACATGGACAATTCCTACAAAAATGTCACTCCGAACCATATGGAGGGCATCATGCTGGAGATAGGACTGCTCATAAGGTATTGCAATCTGGATTTTATTGGCCTACTCTCTTCCAGGATGCTCGTAAGTATGTCTCATCTTGTGATGAATGACAAAGAATAGGTAATATCGATAAGCGTCAAGAAATGCCTATGAATTATTCACTCCCTGGTGAAACATTTGATGTTTGGAGATTTGATTACATGGGACCTTTTCCTTCCTCTAATGGGTATACACATATTTTGGTTCCTGTTGATTATTTTACTAAATTGGTAGAAGCTATTCCAACTAGTAGTGTTGATCACAACACCTCTATTAAAATGCTTACGGAAGTTATTTTCCCAAGGTTTGGAGTCCCTAGATATTTAATGACTGATGGTGGTTCACACTTTATTCATGGTGCTTTTCGTAGAATGCTTTCCAAGTATGATGTTAACCATAGAATTGCATCACCCTATCATCCTTAGTCTAGTGGTCAAGTTGAGCTTAGCAATAGAGAAATAAAATTAATTTTGCAAAAGACTGTTAATAGGTCCAGGAAGAATTGGTCTAAGAAATTAGATGATGCACTTTGGGCTTATAGAACAGCTTACAAAAATCCTATGGGTATGTCTCCTTATAAAATGGTTTATGGAAAAGCTTGTCATTTACCTCTTGAGTTAGAACATAAATCATATTGGGCAGTTAAAGAACTCAACTATGATTTCAAACTTGCTGGTGAAAAGAGGTTATTTGATATAAGCTCATTAGATGAATGGAGAACCCAAGCTCATGAAAATGCAAAGTTATTCAAAGAAAATGTTAAAAGATGGCATGACAAAAGAATCTAAAAGCGTGAGTTTAAAGTCGGAGAATATGGGAAGGCCCATATGTCATCGAGGAGGTTTACCGGTCTGGAGCCATCAAAATAAATAATTCCGAAGGTACTAACCCGAAGGTTGTCAATGGGCAACGAATAAAGCATTATATCTCAGGTACGCCTATTAATGTTGAAAGCAATATCATCCAAACCTTGACACCGGAAGAGCACATAAAAGAGTCCTTTCGGAACACTCCAGAATCGTCAAAATAAGGAGGTACGTGATATGGTAAGTAAACGGACTCCAAAAAATCCGCAAAGATATTTTTTGTCAGTTTTGGAATATTTTAAAATTTTGGAAATAAAGAAACTTTCAGGAAGCGTCCCCTAGTGGACACAAGACACCAGGGCGCGCCAGGCATGCCTGGCGCGCCCAGGTGGGTTGTGCCCACCTGGGACACCTTTCGGACTCCATTTTTCTTCCACGTATGTCATGGTTTTGTCACGGCAGATGTCCTAGTGAAAGGACTTAGTCGTGGAGCCATCGCGACAGGTTAGCTTAAAGAGGTTAAAGAGGGACAAAGTACACAAGGAGTTTATACTGGTTCGGCCCCTTGCGGTGAAGGTAAAGGCCTAATCCAGTTGTTGTGGAATTGCTAGGGTTTCGATGACCAGGGAGCGGATCCGCTATGCCTAGCTCTCGGGTTGTTGTCTGTTCTCCCTAAACCGCCGTCGGGTCGTCCCTTTATATACACAGGTTGACACCCGGCGATTTACAGAATCCCCAGGCCGGCTCATAAACGTGTCCGGCTCGGTTTCTACCCTTTCTTATCTTACAACACAAGTTACATATCACCTAACGGTTTATGTCTACGGGCCCTAATCCGCCTTTGGGCCCTGGGCCTCCGTGTTAAATCTCCTCCATAAAGCGCCATACTCCTTGCCTTCATGGGCTTCAAATATGACTAACTCCTTATGGGCATAACCCGGCCCCTCCTGGCCGGTTTATACTCAGTAGTAATATCCCCAACATTAGGCCCCAGATTGATTTGAACCTGTTCATGTCAATCTTCAACACTTAGGAAAATTCCTCCTTTAGCGCCTTTGCATAAACCTTGTAAACCGCCATGACGTCATCTTCCAAGATTGTAATAAACCGCCATGACGTCACCTGTTATTAAAAACCGTATATACCTTACTTTTATTAATGAGCCTCCAAAAATCAAGGCGACAGCTTTGTTACATATCCATTTTTTGGGCTCCATGATTCTCGCGCTTGCCATCTTATCCCTTCGCCTTATAAACAAGACCGGGGGTCCTTTTCATTCCCCGTGCCTCCTCGCATCTTCTTCTTCCTTGCATGGACCCGACCCTCACGCGCGGCCTCCGTCGTCAAGCTCCACCCTCGACCTCATCTCTGGCCACTGCATCAACTTGAACGTACCAGAGAAACGCGGCGCGCCTTCGCTGTTCCGTCAGCAACAGTAAGTTTCTCTTTTCCTTGATCTAAATCAGCCATTAGGGTTTCGGCGTTCATCGAAGCTCGAAGTTGTTCTTCCCTGTTCTTCTCAGTGGCATAAATGGCAAATTTAGATCTTATATTTTCCCGTGCGGTCATAGTTATAATCCCCTTTTTCCTTTTTAGCACATCTTGTCTGTATAAAATGATCTCATCTGGATCTGATGAACTGCTTAAGCACATGTATCTTAGGTCTGAATATGTTTTGTTTTACTGACGCGCTGCAGATCTGAAATTACCATATCAATCTGTGAAACTTGTTTTTCCCTCACTTAGATATTTTAGATCTGTACCTTCCATACCAAATAGGCGGTTTAACTTTTTAAAAAATGATAATCCGGAGGTACCATTAGTCCCCTCTTAAATCACCAATTCGTTTATCTTTGTAACCCCTCCAATGTCAGACTCCGGTTTAACAATGTGTATACGCCTCTGTCTTCTCTTTCAGATCTTGCGTCGCTTTATACTTGTCAGTCATGAATCTTAAACCGACATTGATCTTTTTCCAGCTTTTCATTGAAATGGCCAAACAATTTTATGCTTGTAACTAGGTCCCCTCCCGATTTACTGAAGAGCAACTAAACGGATGCGTCGCAACCGGCGCTTTAGCAAAAAAGGAAGTCATCCACTAGAGGGCCCCAGGTCCAGAAAATCCTCCTGATCCTAAGGATGGAGAGGTGGTTGTGTTTGTTGATCATCTGGATCGAGGGTTTAGCCCTCCCGGATCAAAAAAATTCCACGATGTGCTTGCTAGCTTCCAACTCCATCCTCAAGATATAATCCCCCTTTTGCAATTTCCAAGTATTTTGCGAGGCTTATCTTCAAGAGGAGCCCACAGTTGAACTGTTTAGGGATTTCTTCTACTTGAACCGTCGTACAGATTTTACAGACGGACCCAATACTGAACTTGGTGGAATGGCTATTCAAAAGAGGAAAGATGTCAGCTTCCCTCACGCCAAGCTTCATAGTCACCCCAAGGACTGGAATCAGACTTGGTTTTGTTGCTGAGATACGTCTCCAACTAATGAGAATCCTCTGCCGGGTTATCGTCCTCACCGGCTTAGTAATACACATCCATTTCCCCAATGACTTAGCACCAAGGAACGATCCAAGTATGCTCCACGGCTTTCAAAGCTCCGGGCCTTCGTTGCGAACGGGTTAACAGGCGTTGATTTTGTTCATTGCTGGATCACCTGGAGCATTCTGCCCTTAAGTCGGCGCCCAGGTTTAATGTGTGAGTACACAGGGGACTTAAAAGACCCTCAACGACATATCAACATTCAGCTAACAGAAGCGGAAATTACTGAGGCTGTCAAGAAAATATTGAATGAACCAGAGGTTGTCTGCAGCAAGACAGGGCTAAGTCCTTTCTGCGCTTCTAATAAACCGCCGACTGTAAGAATCATATAATTTTTGTTTTAGCCTGGTCCTTTTTAAATATTCCCTCAAAATTTTGTCCATCTTTGACAGGGTGATGACCCGTTCTGGAAGAAAAAACCATAGGATAAACCGGCAAAGACACCTCGCCCAAAGACCAAGGTTACCAAAAAACCTGCCAAGAAGAGAACCACTGAATCCTCTGAACCAAATGTTGATGATGATCCGGAAAACCTGGAATCAGAGGTAGAACTTTACTCTCTTTGCTCCTTTTTCATACACCTCATTGACAATGACTATTATCAGGATGACGCTGAAGCCAGCCATGCTGATGATGTAGAGGTAATTATTCTTTCCTCGGGTTCAGATCCTCTGCCAACACAGAAAATCCGTCAAGCAAACCGAAAAGTAAGATTTTCTCACCCCCTAGCTCACTTGGACCCAAACTTTCCTTTGAAGAAGCAGCAACACGAAGCTTGCCGCACAACCCGGCACAGCGTCCAGGTAGTCACCTCAGCCGGTTTACCGAACACTCCAGTCCGGAAACATCGATCAGAGGTCTCTTATATTCCTGATACTTCTTACCCCAAAGCGGGTTGTTTTCGAGAACCTCTTAATCCGTCTGATTCAAATTATTAGAGAACACCTCATTCATCCTCTGGCGAGTCAACGGCCACACAACTTCCAACCCTCAAGATGGTCCCTGGGTGAGTTATGCTTTAATTTTATCCTTGATATGTTATGTTTGCATACTGTACTGATCTTTATGTTTGTTCTTCTCAGTGCCAAGCCTAGACCTAGCAAAAAGGCCAAGTTAAATAAAACGGCTGATGACAATGTGGTCATTGAACAGGAAAAAACTCCAGAACCGGAAGGGACCAATACTGACGCTATGCTTAATGATCCGCCACCGCAAGATAATGTCTTTTTTGTTGAACAAGTGGAAATTGATCCAACGGTCCATGTCGATAAACCGACAAGCCCAGTTCGAGCTTCTAATGAACCGTCAAGCCCAACTAAGGCTGCTGATAAACCGTCAACTCCAGTGAAGGCTGCTGATGACAAGGAGGATGACATTATGATTACTGGCTTCGGCCACACCACCCCTGGCAATCTTATTGCTTTATCAAAGCATAGTGCCAAGGAAGAGCTTTCTGCTATGGGAAAACGAAAATGGAATGCAGATTTGTCAAGCTATGCCCACCTCAACGCCCAAGACATTCATTCTAGTTTTTTTGAACCGTCTATATACAAGCCGCGACTATGAAGCCGGTTTAGTGAATCTGATGAAAGAGCGATATGAGGTAACTACATAATTGTTTCTCTCATGTGTCCAATTTATAATATTAACTCCAGTAGCCCCCAAGGGCCGGTTTATGATGTAAATCTAAACCGGGACTCTGTAATACCTCACCTTTGCATGCTTAGCCTCCAAGGGCCTGTTTATCTTTTTAAGATGAACCAGTACTTTAGAATTGTAATCTGGTAACTTTCTCCTGTGTAGTCCCGAAGGGCCAGTTTATCTTTTGGAGCTGAACCGGGACTTTTACCCATAATGTTACTTTGAGCAAATATACATTAGCCCCCAAGTGCCAAGAATAATACTTGTATTGTGCTTGGGACTTGTAAAAATTTCTGATAACAAGCAAATAGGCATTAGCCCCCAAGTACCAAGTGTATAACTTGTTATGTGCTTGGTACTTCAAATATGTACTGCCAACTCATGATATGTCTGTCTCTTATAGGATGAGCTGAGCAAAAAGGAAGCCCAACCCGCTGATCTTCAAGAAAACATCAAGTCCCAGCAAGCAGAAACCTCCAAAGCCAAAGATGAGCTGACCAGTGCCTTAGCAGCCATGGAGAAGCTGAAGGAAAATTTCAAGAAGGAGCAGGCGGATTGGGACATAGAGAAAACCACGTTGCAAAGAGCTGAGGATATAGAAGCAGCCCTTAAACCGGTGGCAGAAGAGCTGACTGGTTTAAAGCGGCAGATAAATGCCATGACCATTGTTGTGTTTGGTAAATATCCTCGCTTTAAGTTTTCAACATATATTATCCCATCAGTTGCCGGTTTACTGACGCTCGTAATGATGCAGGAACTCGCATTACCCATCTAGGCTCTGACATGCAGAAGAAATTGAAGGCTGCCTATACTCTTACAGAGCAATTATATACCGGCGCACAACGGATTATATGCACTGCTTCTCATAACAAGCCGCCCCGAACCTTAATCAAGGAAACCTTAGAAAGGTTGTCAATGTTGCCTGCCCGGATTGAAGAGTTAAAAAGATCGGCTGCAAGGGCAGGTGCTCTGACCGCGCTAACCCGGGCTAAAGCATGGGTGCCTGATCTTGATCCGAAGGATGTGGGTAAACGCTATCCAATCTTAAGGGAAGACCGATCAGACTTTGACAATGATGACCTCCGAGCCATAACCAGGGAAATGCGTCCACTGGCTTGCCAATTGGATGAAGAAACTGATCTTTCACACTATTAGGCGACTTATGACGTCAACAACAAACGGGTTGCTGCACCAACTCCTGATGCTCAAAATCTTATTCCACCAATCCGTAAGCATACCTATGCCCCTGACATTGAACCGTCCACACTTATAAGCAATGAAGCTGTATTCCAAGCCCTAACTAGGATCGATAGGGCAACCATTGACATCCAGCCACTGGGTAGAGAGGAGGAGGATGAACCGGCGCAGGATGATCCACAGCCGTCAAGTCAGCCTGGTGACAAGTCATGATCCGGAGGCCGGTTTAGCCTTCTGCATACTGCAACACTTGCTGAAAACAATTATTCTTTTGGGCATTAAAGCGCCTTGTAATAGGCTAGTTCAAACACTTGGTCTGCTATGCCATCGCGCATATTTATTTTCCCTGATACTCTTAATCCGCCATGCTTAAGATATATTATGTTCATAATCCATAGCGGTTTATTCAAGTTGTTCATAATCCATAGTGTCCTGGCTGTTTACCGCCGGACGGGTCATGATGCCCAAATATATAGCCAGGGTTTATAACCAAGGCTGTATTTGAAAATAATCAAATATGAAATAGATGATACCTGTGACATTGAATCACATCGTTGGTTGACCAACTTTTTTGTAGTAAGGGTGATAACCCCAATCTTGAGTACTGATAACTCCTTCCATATATTGCTGGCTTATGATAAGACCATACCGGGTTGTAATAAACACCGGATTATCCATATATAACACTGGCGACTTGTAGTCGAAACCAGACTGGGTCAATAAGCGCCGGATTATAACTGATCATGTACTGACAACTTGTAGTTGAAAGCCAAGCCAGGTCAATAAACGCCGGTTTATCATAAAATATTATAAACCTCATCAAAAGAGAAAAACTTTGACAAACCAAAGCATAAAAAGAACATGCGAGGCTTTTCATGGGCTGCCATGCCCAAAATCGAGGCTTTTCATGGGCTGCCAGGCCACTAAGTTAAACCATTTTACAAAGCCTTTTAAGATGGACCTCACATTAACCAATCATCGTTTTAACTTTGACAGGTTTACGGTCTATGAGATTGACTTGCCAAACGTTCGGCGGGTCATACCAGGATTACCTAGACGGAGTGGCTTACTTTAAGAAGGCAGGATAACCCGGGGTTTTAGGTGAATACACCTGGCTTCCAAGCCTGGCTTGATAGCCTATTACAAGGGTGTAGACTCTTTGTTCTTTGAGAAGCAAAGATCCCCCGAGCAATATTTTGAGTTGTGCTCAGTGGGTGCCTATGTTTGAGTTGTGCTTTTGCAACACTCTCTTTGGCCCCAAGTGATTCCCCTGGTGGCCTTACGCCGATCAAGAGGTGTAGCTATGGTTCGAATACGAACAAACCCCCAAGTGAAGTCCCTGGTGGCCTTGCGCTGGTCAAGAGGTGTAGCTATGGTTCGAATACGACCAAGCCCCCAAGTGATTTTTTTATAGATATATGGCTTTATTAGTCGGATCAATGGGTAAAAAGAACTCCGATTTATAAACAGAAGGCCCCGTGTAACCACACATGATGTAAGAAAAACAACAGAGACCGCGCTTTAGCTGAGGCTCCGGTTTATTATATTGATCAGAATATATACATTGTCATAACTATGTACATAATAAGAGCCTGTGGCTCGAGTATAGTAAGGCCGAAGATGAGCGATATTCCACGGCCGGTGGGTCTCCTCCTCCGATTTACGTGAGTCTTTGTGCTCTCGAACATCAATAAGGTAGTATGACCCGTTATGCAGATTCTTGCTGACCACAAAGGGTCCTTCCCAAGGCGGGGATAACTTGTGCATATCAGTTTGATCCTGGATGAGTCGGAGCACCAGATCGCCCTCTTGAAAAGTTCTGGTTCTAACCTGTCGGCTGTGATAACGATGCAGATCTTGCTGATAAATCCCCGAACGGGCTGCTGCAATGTCACACTCCTCATCTAACAGGTCAAGTGCTTCCTGTCGTGCCTTCTAATTGTCAGCTTCAACATAAGCCGCCACATGAGGCGAGTCATGACGGATGTCACTAGGGAGAACCGCCTCTGCTCCGTATACCATGAAAAAAGGCGTGTAACCCATAGATCTATTGGGGTGGTACTAATGCTCCATAACACGGAAGGTAACTCTTCCACCCAACAACCCGACGTCCTCTGCAGGGGAACCATAAGCCGGGGCTTGATGCCTCTCAGGATCTTTTGATTGGCCCTCTCCACTTGACCATTAGATTGGGGGTGAGCCACTGATGACACGTCAAGCCGGATGTGCTCACGCTGACAAAATTCTTTCATGGCACCCTTGGACAGATTAGTGCCATTATCAGTTATGATGCAGTGTGGAAAACCAAACCGGAAAATCACCTTCTTGATGAATTGAACCACCGTGGCTGCATCACACTTACTAACTGGCTCTGCTTCTACCCACTTAGTGAACTTATCAACCGCCACCAAAAGATGGGTCTTCTTATCCTTGGATCTCTTAAAGGGCCCAGCCATATCCAGCCCCCAAGTTGCAAACGACCAAGTGATTGGAATCATCCTCAGTTCTTGAGCCGGAACATGAGCTCGGCGTGAAAATTTTTGATAGCCATCACACCTTTTGTCCAAGTCTTTAGCATCCACATGAGCCGTTAGCCAATAGAAGCCGTGACGAAAGGCCTTGGTTACCAAAGACTTTGAACCGGCGTGGTGACCACAATCTCCTTCGTGGATCTCACACAATATCTCACGGCCTTCTTCAGGAGACAGGCAACACTGAAACGCCCCTGTCACACTACAATGATGCAATTCTCCATTGACAATAGTCATTGACTTGGACCGCCGGATTATCTGCCTGGCCAAAGTTTCATCCTCCGGTAACTCGCCCCGGTTCATATACGCCAAATATGGGACCGTCCAATCCGGGATGATATGAAGAGCCGCCACCAACTGAGCCTCCAGATGAGGAATAGCCAGATCCTCCTTTGTGGGGAGCTTGACCAACGGATTATGTAACACATCCAGAAAAACATTGGGTGGAACCGGTTTACGTTGGGAACCCAAACGGCTTAAAGCGTCCGCCGCTTCATTCTTTCGCCGATCCACATGGTCAACCTGATAACCTTTGAAGTGACCTGCAACAATATCCACCTCTCGACGATATGTTGCCATGAGCGGGTCCTTGGAATCCCAAGTACCAGATACTTGTTGAGCCACCAGGTCCGAGTCACCGAAGCACTTAACCCGGCTTAAATTCATCTCCTTAGCCATTCGAAGACCATGGAGTAAGGCTTCATATTCAGTTGCATTGTTAGTGCAAGGGAACATTAAATAGAGAACATAACAAAACTTATCACCTCGTGGGGAAGTTAGTACGACTCCAGCCCCCGAGCCCTCCAATTGTCTGGACCCATCAAAATGAATAGTCCAATAAGTATGATCCGGCTTCTCTTCTGGCGCCTGCAACTCTGTCCAGTCATTGATGAAATCCACCAGCGCTTGGGACTTGATTGCCGTCTGAGGCATATATGTTAACCCATGAGGTCCAAGCTCAATGGCCCACTTGGGAACCCGGCCAGTTGCTTCCTTGTTCTGGATTATATCCCCCAAAGGAGCAGAACTGACCATAGTGATGGGATGACCCTGAAAATACTGCTTAAGCTTCCGGCTCTCCATAAAAACTCCATACACCAGCTTCTACCAATGTGGGTACCTCTGCTTGGACTCAATAAGCACCTCACTAATATAATAAACCGGCCGTTGAATCGGATACTCCTTTCCAGCCTTTTTTCGCTCCACCACAATAGCCACACTAACAGCCCGGGCATTAGCAGCCACATATAACAACAAGGCCTCTTTATCAACAGGAGCAGCAAGGACAGGCAGTTCAGCTAGCTGCCGCTTTAGATCCTCAAACGCTTCATTGGCGGCATCACTCTGCATTTAAGTCATCCGCCTTCTTCAAAGATTCGATACAAAGGGATGGCCTTCTCCCCAAGGCGACCGATAAACCGGCTTAAGGCTGCAATCCGACCTGCCAAGCGTTGAACATCATTGACACACTTCGGTTTAGCTAGAGAAGTAATAGCCTTGATCTTCTCCGGATTAGCTTCAATGCCCCTGTTAGACACCAAAAACCCCAAGAGCTTGCCTGCTGGTACACCAAAAACACACTTGGCCGGATTAAGCATCATCTTATAAACCCGGAGATTATCGAAAGTCTCCTTCAAATCATCTATCAATGTCTCCTCTTTCCTGGACTTTACCACGATATCATCCACATAAGCATGAACATTGCGCCCGATCTGATTATGAAAACAATTCTGCACACATCGCTGATAAGTCGCCTGGGCACTCTTGAGCCCAAAAGGCATAGATACATAGCAGAAGGCTCCAAAGGGGGTTATAAAAGTTGTCTTCTCCTAGTCCTTAACTGCCATTTTGATCTGATGATAACCAGAATAAGCATCCAGAAAACTCCAACGCTCACAACCCGTCGTAGCATCAATGATTTGATCAATACGAGAGAGAGCAAAATGATCCGCTGGACAAGCCTTGTTCAAATCTGTGTAGTCCACACACATACGCCAAGTGTCGTTCTTCTTAAGTACTAGCACCGGATTAGCCAACCACTCAGGATGAAATACTTCAATTATAAACCCAGCCGCCAAGAGCCTGGCTACCTCCTCACCAATGGCCTTGCGTCTTTCTTCATTAAACCGGCGGAGAAACTGCTTGACCGGTTTAAACTTGGCATCGACATTAAGAGTGTGCTCAGCGAGTTCCCTCGGTACACCTGGCATGTCAGAAGGTTTCCATGCAAAGATATCCCGGCTCTCAAGGATGAACTCGATGAGCGCGCCTTCCTATTTTGGATCCAAGTTAGCGCTGATGCTAAACTGCTTGGATGAATCGCCAGGAACAAAATCAACCAGCTTAGTCTCATCAGCCGACTTAAACTTCAAGGCCAGATCATGCTCTGTAGTTGGCTTTTTCAAAGAAGTCATATCCGCCGGATCAACATTGTCCTTGTAGAACTTCAACTCCTCTGTTGCACAAATCTACTCCGCATAAGCCGCATCACCTTCCTCATATTCCAAAGCGATCTTACGGCTCCCATGTACTGTGATGGTCCCCTTATGACCCGGCATCTTGAGCTGCAGATAAACATAACAGGGCCTTGCCATGAATTTGGCATAAGCCGGTCGTCCAAACAGGGCATGATATGGGCTCTTGATTTTCACCACTTCAAAAGTCAATGTTTCTGATCTTGAATCATGCTCATCTCCAAAAGCAACCTCCAAAGCTATCTTACCAACTGGATACGCCGATTTACCAGGCACCACACCATGAAAAACAGTGTTTGACGGTTTACGTTTTTTATCTGTTAACCCCATGCGACGGAATGTTTCATAATAAAGGATGTTGATACTACTCCCCCCACCCATGAGTACCTTGGTGAACTTATATCCTCCAACCTGAGGCGCCACCACCAATGCCAGATGACCCGGGTTATCAACCCGGGGTGGATGATCCTCGCGACTCCACACAATGGGTTGTTCCGACCAGCGCAAGTAACGGGGCACCGCCGGTTCAACGGAGTTCACTGCCCTTTTATGAAGCTTCTGATCGCGCTTGCACAGGCTAGTGGTGAAGACATGATACTGCCCACTATTGAACTGATTCGGATTGCTCTGGTAACCCGACTGTTGCTGCTGCTGACTCCCCTGATGATTATAGCCACCTTGGTTGCCCTGATTGCCTTGATTGCCATATCCGCTTTGATTACCTTGAAATCCTGAGCCAGAACTGCCTCCACCATACCCCGGCCCATGAGAACTGGGTCCTGAACCGCCGGACAGTCCATGATCATATCGGAAAAGATCCGAATTTTTGAACTCCCGCATAATAAAGCAATCCTTCCAGAGGTGCGTGGCTGGCCTTTCTCGTGACCCGTGCTTTGGGCAAGGCTGGTTTAGCAGGCGCTCAAGATTGGGACCTGATCCTCCATCCCGCGGGGGCGGTTTACCCTTACAACGCTGACCATTATCCTGTGTGTTGGTGTTTGCCACAAAACCTAAAATGTTATCCGCTTTATGCTAGCCGCTGTTTCCATGACCCGCCGGGTTATGCTGCTGCCCTTTGGTGTTGCATCTCTTCTTTCCCTTTCCTGTCTTTTCATCGTCTGACTCAGGGTCCTTGGTACTACCAGAGTCGGCATACTTAACCAGAGCTGCCATAAGCGTCTCCATGTCATTGCAGTGATGTTTGAGCCATCCCAACTTCAACTTCAGAGGTGCGAACCGGCAATTGCCTTCCAACGTTAAAACTGCGGTATCAGCGTTGATGAGGTCCGATGAATGCAAAATTTCTGAAACCCGGCGCACCCAATGGGTTGTCGACTCTCCTTCCTCCTACACATAGGCAGCTAAGTCCACAATTGACATGGGTTGCTTGCACGTGTCCTTGAAATTCTGAATAAACCGGGCCCTTAACTCGGCCCATGACCCAATGGAGTTAGCTGGCAGGTTTTTCAACCAAGTGCGAGTTGTTCCCTCCAACATCATGGTGAAGTATTTAGCACATGCCGCATCATCCACATCCAGCATCTCCATCGCCATCTCATAGCTTTCAACCCATGACTCAGGGGATAAATCGGCGGTGTAATTGGGCACTTTTCACGGACCCTTGAAATCCTTGGGTAGACGTACATTACGTAAAGCCGGGGCGAGACACGGCACCCCCAAAGAACTGGAGGTAACTCCTGGCTCCACCGAAGTCGTTGAACGAAATAGAGTAAGCTGACGAGCCGCGTACTGCACCGCTAACTCGGCTTCTCGACGTGCTCTCCCTTGGTCCACCATGTTCTGAGCATCAGCACCACCACCCGTCGGGTTATGGCCATGAGGTGGATTACGGTTCCGCGCGCTGCTTGACACAGCCGGTTCACCAATGCACCTACCATAACTATGTCTTGGGCGGGGAGTGGAATGAATCCTCTCGTGGCTGTATGAATAAGCCTGCTACTGAGTCAAGGCCGTCTGAAGGAGCTCCCTAGCCCATTGTGTCTCAACTGCTACTGGAGACTTGCCTTCGATTAGGAGAGATGCCAACCATGAAGCGGCGGCAACAATGTTATCCAACGGGTTAGAGTAATGACCTGGTGGTGTTGGGACATGCGGCGATAGGACATTGTTCTGACAAGGCGGATCCATAGGGCGCGGCTGAACCGGCGACCCCGTTCATGGTGCCTCCACCCGGTTCACCACTGGCTGATTTTTGGTTCCTGCTCCTGGTGTGTTAAAGAGATTTCTTGCCTCATAAACCGGAGGCAGGTGAGATCGGTACCTTCTCCTCATGACATCGTTTGACGCGCTCTGGTCCAACATAAGCCGGTAAGCCTGTGCCTCCAACTCAGCCCGCTCTGCGGCCATCCTGATGTCCTCGGCTGCCAGGTCTCCCTTGGCCTGAGCTATCTGATCCTTCACTTTCGCAACTTCCGCGTTATGCTCATCATGATTCGTCGGATTAACTTCTGCTGCTAGTAGCGTTGCTAAAGCATCAAATAAGTCAGATAAAACCTGAGCCGACGATCGCGTAGGGCCTCCTGCCCCAGCTGCTGTCGCCGCTACTAATCCAGAAATCATTGCTACTGCGATCGAAGAGTGTTGCGCAGGTTGTGTACCGGCCATGAAGATCGCAACCCGGCTCAGCGGATCAAAGGGGTCCAGAATACTGTCGCCATCGGAACAGCTCCCAAACCGGCCATCTTGCAGCTGGTACAATGACTCAGTCTCTCCGGTAGATGACTCGTCATCAGAGTAAACGACGGTTTCACCACCAGATGCCGATCTATCCTCAGATTCCGCTCCGTGGATAACTCCCACGAAGGCACGTTGCATAGAAGGCTAAACCCAGGCGGGTCTTGCACGCTGAGCCATTTCGACGATATCGGTGCAGATGTCCGGCTCAGGGCCGGTTCACCGATCTTGCCAATGAAGACTTGAATGCCGCCGAAGGGGACCCGGTACCCGTACTCAATTAAGCCGGCCTCGGGGCCCCAGCCTGCGTCATCGATGTAGAGCTTGCCGTGATGACTCTTGGTCATCCGGCCCACCACGTATCCCTTGAGCCCTTCGAAGCTGCCCTCTAAGAACTTGAAACCATCGTGCGATAGCCCCACGGTGGGCGCCAACTGTCGTGGTTTTGTCACAGTAGATATCCTAGTGAAAGGACTTAGTCGTGGAGCCATCGCGACGGGTTAGCTTAAAGGCGTTAAAGCGGGACAAAGGACACAAGGAGTTTATACTAGTTCGGCCCCTTGCGGTGAAGGTAAAGGCCTAATCCAGTTGTTGTGGAATTGCTAGGGTGTGACACCCCAAAAAATTTAACCTTGTTTTGTTAATTAAAATCTTGCCAGGAAATTTAACTTTCCTTTTTCTTGGTTTTTCTTGATTTCAAAACCATTCCTTTCTTGGTTATCTTGGAATTATTCCCTAAAATGAAAACCTTTCATATTGGACTTGTTTACCCTCTCAAGAAAATCTTTTCTGTTATCAGAAGAATTGATTGTATAATATTCTTCTTATTTTCTTAAAAAATGGTTTCCCCATAGTTTATTGGTCCCATTTGTACTACAACCCTTTTATAAATTCATTCAAAAATCCCACCAAAATTTGGAGATGTCATATGGAGTATTTGGACCACTTCTGTGCAAAAATATCTTATGCCCATTGAATATTTTGAGCTCTACACCATATTTTCAAATCTGGTCCAGAGAGCATTTTTACACTACAACCTATTCATATATTTCTTTAATACTTCTACCAAAATTATGGGATGTCAGAAATAGCATGCAATTCAACTTTTTGCAAAAACCTAGTGATGTTCTTTGGAAAAATTGAGTAAATCAACCTCTTTTCTATTCTGGTTCAACTTGAGGATTTGTACAGCAACCACATTTTTAGTTGCCCCTTTATCCTTGATTCTTTCCCTACTTATAGTTCTCCCTGTTAAACCTCTAAGTCCAGGAGCATGCACCCATTGGATCATTTTTGGTTCATGAGGTAATGCCATTTACTTTCTGTCCAGATCTGAAGTTTTGCAAAACTTGCACTAGCAAGTTTGAACTTTGGACAAACTAACCTCACCACCCTCTCTTTCATCCAAAGAGACCCTGATCTGGGAGATTTGGCCACCCCAAGTATTGCCTAGATGCCCTTGGCATTTTGACAAACACCCTGAGTGCATAGCCAGATTTGGCATGATTTCAAGTTTTCATTATGAACTTGGCCACCTGACCTAACCGCCATGCCCATTTACCTCCTGACTAACCCTACCCTAGCCTTGTCTCTTGCCAGCCTCACCCGCAACCTCTAGCAGGCAGTGGCATTTCGCCGAGCACGTCCCGGGCGTGCTCTGGGCGCGCCCAGAGCGTGCGTTTGGCACGCACGTGCGCCCGAGCCGCCGCGTCTCGCCCCGCACCCGTTCCGGCCCTTGGCCAACAGCTGCTAGCACGCCACATATCCCCTGCACCGCCACGCCACCCCGACCACCTCTGGCACTCCACATCGCCACCGTACGGACGGCCGTGGTAGCTAGCTAACGGCCGCATGCAGGCCTCGACCGCTTTGGCGCCGCCGAAACCACTCCCGCCGCCACCGCTTCGAGCAAAGGTTCGCCGTCCGCTAGCTCCTGCCGCCATTCTCAGCCCCGCCACGCCCCTCGCCGCACTGTAACGCCGGTCGCCGGCGATCTTATCCCACCGCCGCTGAACCGCTTTGGCGTGTTTATTTAAGAAGCTCCGAGCCCATACAAGCACTCGGGCAGCATCACACCATCCTCCTAGTGCCCCGTTGTCGCCAATTGAGGGGAAGAGGTCGTCTTCACCAACTCCGCCAGTTCGCCACCGCCGCCCCAGCTCCGTTCGGCACAACCAGAGCCTCCCGGCCCTCCCAACGCCACCAGACGACTCCACTCCTTCTTGCGGTGCCACCTGCACCCCTACATGCGACGGAGAGCCACCATAACCACAAACTCACTTCGCCCCGAAACCACCGGCCGCCTGAAGCTCTTCGACGGCGAATCCTCCACTTCCGACAACCCCGCAACCACCGGAAGGATCGCCCTAGATCTGCGGATCCATCCCCGCCTCAAGACCCCACAAGGACTCGCTGCTCACCGGCGACGGTCGCTGAGTCCCGCCGCCGCCGGGATGAGGAAGAAGAGGGAGGTGGATCGATCAAACTGACCATGGGCAGGCGGGCCCATGTCGCTGACTTTGCATCCGCCCACGCTGGAGTAAGTGGAAGCGTAAACCTAAAATACGCTTTCGACGTGTACGTGTTTTATTGAAACGCTTTTTTTGCTTTCTTTTTAAATAAATGATTTGACTAAACTTTGACTTGCTGTAACTTTTTAAATAAAACTCCGAATGAGTTGATTCTTTTTCCTACCACTCAAAAATATTGTCTATTTTATTTTAAGATTTATTTCAAATATTTTAGACAACTTTTTTTGTGTTGTTTTGAAAATGTGTGTTAATTCAAATATATTTCAATTAGGGTTTTGAAGAGAGGGGAGAAAACTTTCAAAAGTTTTGGAGAGCACCTCACCCCTCCACAACTTGAAGGCAAGCATTCTGAACCCGGCATGATATTTCGATGTGTTCGTTGGCGCGCTTATGGCACCACCTCATTTCGGAATATTCGTTATTTCATGTGATATGATCAGTTGCATGGATGCATTTTTTGTGATCTACTTGTTGTTGGAAATGATTATACTTGTGATGGTGACCATTCTCATGTGCCTTGCACGCATGCCGGAAAGGAATTCGGGAAAGCCTCTTCCTTGGGTAGGCGTGAGCTTGTCGCCGGTCCCCGTCGGGATGGTTATGCCCGGTATGGCATGGTAAGGTATAGTGAGTGGTGACTTTGTTGGTTGAAATATATTTTGTTATATATGTCATGCGAGGAATTTATAAACCTCCTGAGTCGACCTATATCGAGTCTTGTTCCAGTAAGCCCTTACTTGCTTCGTACTATCACTTGTCCCTACAACAAGTAGGGTGCGGTTCAGTCAGTCGTCAACCCCTTTCAAGCACACACCGTACAGAGAGGCCATGGTGGAAGATATCGGTTGAAGCCGGTAGGCATGGCACCTGGTCCGGGAGCATGGGTGTTTCCGGTTGAGACCGAGAGGGGAGGCCACCCCTTAGAGCGCGTGTTATAAATTTGATCCCATGCTACGCGAGGTTGCAGCCTCCCACTTAGAGTTTTGCTTGACAGTGTCATGGGTGATTCCGCATAATCGGTAAGTTAAGTGGTGTGTGCAAGTCAGGTGTGTTTTCAATTATAAGACCGAGACGGAATTAGTCCCGATGGACTAAAGGAACTGCTACTCGTGGGTAAAAGTACACCCTCTGCAGATATTAAACCTATTCGAATAGCAGTGTCCCTAGTTCAGGACTACAGTCTGGGACGGGTCAAGTGTCGGTCTTAGTGTCAGTCTCCGGAGGAGAACTACTAAACCAGAACTTGGGTTATGATTTGTGACTTGTGATGATGATTATTATTATTATTATGGACTAACCCCTTTATTGAGTATCCCTGGGACGGTTCTACCTCCTGGATATTCACTGTATTCATTTTATAAGCCCTTTATGTGGTGTCGCTCAGACGCCCGACTGTGGCATTGCTTCGCTTATTTATAAGCCCTTTATGTGGTGTCGCCGACGCCTCGATCGTGGCATTGCTTCGCTTATTTATAAGCCCTTTATGTGGTGTCGCCGACACACCGTAACGTGGCATTGCTTCGCTTATTTATAAGCCATTTATGTGGTGTCGCCAGACGCCTCGATCGTGGCATTGCTTCTGTTTATTTATAAGCCCTTTATGTGGTGTCGCTCAGACGCCCGACTGTGGCATTGCTTCTATTTATTTATAAGCCCTTTATGTGGTGTCGCTAAGACGCCCGACTGTGGCATTTATTGTTGCTCCGTCATTACATATTTGTGGTCACTTATTAATAATCCACATGTATGCACCAAGGATTTCATTTCTTTATGACTAATGTTGTGATCATAAAATATTCTTCAAGGCATGATTTTTGATTGTTATATTATACATGTGTTTATAATGTTTGCGAGTACATTCAAAGTACTCACTGGCTTGTCCCTGGCTATTGTCTTGGCCAGATTTCTTGCGTGGAGAGGATCCTTGCGACGACCGCCCCGGAACCTAAGCAACAGTGATAGCAGCCTCACGAAGATAGGAGTTAACCTGGTCAGCTGTTCCCGTGGGAAATGGAGTTCCACTGATGATCCACAAACCACTTCCGCCATCAACCACTAGAGATCATTTGTTGTACTCGCAGGCCAGAATGGTCTTGTACCACATATCCTGTATTTTTGCTTGGATTTTCTGTACCGAGTTGGTGCCTCATCAGCTAACAGTAGTCCTGGGGCTGATGAGCACGACGGCCATTTTTTGGAATTTAATATCCGGAAAAACCGGTCGCGACATAGGGTTTCGATGACCAGGGAGTGAATCCGCTATGCCTGGCTCTCGGGTTGTTGTCCGTTCTACCTAACCGCCGCCGGGTCGTCCCTTTATATACACAGGTTGATGCCCGGCGGTTTACAGAATCCCGAGGCCGGCTCATAAACGTGTCCGGCTCGGTTTCTACCCTTTCTTATCTTACAACACAAGTTACATATCACCTGGCGGTTTATGTCTACGGGCCCTAATCCGCCTTTGGGACCTGGGCCTCCGTGTGAGATCTCCTCCATAAAGCGCCATACTCCTTGCCTTCATGGGCTTCAAATATGACTAACTCCTTATGGGCATAACCCGGCCCCTCCTGGCCGGATTATACTCAGTAGCACTATCCCCAACAACGTACTTGTCCTCCAAGATAAAAAATCTATATATACTTCCCGAACGTGTTAACCACTGTATCGCGAAGAAATACTCTGTTCTCTTTTCTTGCTGTTTTCTGCGTAGATCTGAAAATATGTTGTCTCAAGACTCCGATGGACAGAGCTATGTCTCACATCTCGTTGCTGACCCAAGGACCTATGGGGACCTATCCCCTTATTGTCGAACTACGGATGACGAGGAGGATGCTCACTTGATGAGGATCGATGATTCAAGCTCAGAGGAGGAGGATGTGCCTCTACCTCAACCTGGGGATATGCACGTGAAATTCAAGAAATCAAGTCTCCCTAAGAGAGCTAACCGTTCTAAAAATCTATCTATTCCTTCTCGTTTTCGGAAGAAAAGCAAAAGGGATTTATGTGACAAGATCTTGAAGCTGGAGTTGGAAGTCGATGATTTAAAGGAGGAAATTGCTCTCCTCCACTACAATATGAAAAAGTTGAAGGCACAATTGTCACCACCATTGCCTTCTTCACCACCAAAGGAGAATCGAGTATCGGGTATGGGCACTCCCCTTGGCTTCCGCCAAGCTTGGGGGAGATACCCCGGTATCGCATCATCCCACTATCTTTTTGCCTTTACTTATCTTAGTTCGATCTTTTGCTTTAGGTGAAATAAAGTTTAGTTCAATCCTTTCTTCTTTGAGAGTTTTCTTGGTGATCTATCATTGTAATCGTGTGCAAGTTATATAATAAAGTTTAGTTTGAGTTTTTGCTTTCTTCACTTTCATGTTGCAAATAAAGAAAAGAAATAAGAAAAGAAAAGAGAAAGAGAAATAAAGCAAATAAAAGAAAGGAAATAAATCAATAAGATCATATACTAATCCTATGGTAGGTGATAGAACCACATAAGGAAAAGTATAAGTAGGAAATTTTATTAGAGATTAACAAACATAGCATTAGTCAATGATGCAACTCATGCAAGAATTAATAAGGGAAGGGAAGATTCACATATAAATATACTATCCTAGAAATCTTTTGTGATTGTGAGCCCTCATCAAAATATTATATGCCAAAACTGTTGACGTTGGACACGGGAGACAACTTAATGGTTTATGTTTGTTTGTATTCACATAGAAGTCATATTGTCATAGATCCTTCAACATGTGGTGCTCGCCCCCTATCTTTGCTAGCCAAAAAATCCGCACTAAGTAGAGATACTTCTTGTGCATCCAAAAACCCTTAAACCCAGATCTTTTTCAAGTGTCCACCATATCTACCTAGGGATTGAGCAAGATCCCTCAAGTAAGTTGTCATCGATGCAAAAAGGCAATAAATATTGCTTCTAAATGTGTGAGATTGTTTAGTGTAAGCGAAAATTGAGCGTTGCAAGAACTTGGACAAAGAATAAAAGCGACAGGCTGCATAATAAAGGTTTTCATCTTAAGAGGCAATGTAACGTGACGTTCTCTTGCACTAAGGGATTGAACATACAAACAAATAAGCGCATGGCAACCTCAGCTTCCCTCTGCAAAGGGCCTATCCTTTACTTTTATGTATTTACTTTTATGCAAAGAGTCAAAGTTTTCCTTCTATTCCTTTTTATTTTTCTCCTTTGGTAAGCATCATGTGGTGAGGAAAGATCTAGGCACATATGTCCAGTTGAATATAGATAGCATGAATTATTATTGTTGACATCACCCTTGAGGTGAGTATGTTGGGAGGCGAAACTATAAGACCCTATCTTTCTATGTGTCCAGTTGAAACGTTTTGCTCATGTGTACGTGGTGAGTGTTAGCAATCATAGAAGACCATATGATGGTTGAGTATGTGGACTTGCCTAAAGGCTTCGACACATGACCCTTCCTGAAAAGATGATGAATTGTAGTTGCAAAGTTGACTGAGAACATAGTTTGTTGGTTTCTAATAGAGTTTTTGCTTTATACTTCGATTGTGGGATGAACTATTACTTATTCATGGGAAGTGTATGATAGAAGTTCCATGATATAAGTCTTATGTTTAAATTTTTTTGCTGTTATAATAATCAACATGATGCTTCTATGTCCGTATTTTTCTTTTATCGACACCTCTCTCTCAAAGCATGTGGACATGTTTTTCGATTTCGGTTTTCGCTTGAGGACAAGCGAGGTCTAAGCTTGGGGAGTTGATACGTCCATTTTGCATCATGTTTTCTTACTGTTATTTATAGTGTTTTTATCCATAATAATGCTTTTTGGAGTAATTCTAATGCCTTTTCTCTCATAATTTGCAAGGTACACACCAAGAGGGAGAATTTCGGCAGCTGGAAATCTCGACCTGAGAAAGCTACGTTAGGCCACCTATTCTGCACAACTCCAAACAAGCCGAAACTTCATGGAGATTTTTTATGAAATATTTAAGGAATATTGGAGCAAATAACTACCAGAGGGGGCCCACCAGGTGGGCACAACCCACCTGGGCGCGCCCTGGTGGGTTGTAGCCCCCTCGGCCCACCTCCGGTGCCCATCTTCTGGTATATAAGTCATTTCTACCTAGAAAAAAATAGAGAGAAGACTTTTGGGGTGGAGCACCGCCGTCTCGAGGCTGAACTTGGGCAGGAGCACTTTTGCCCTCCAGCTGAGTGATTCTGCCGGGGGAACTTCCCTCCCGGAGGGGGAAATCATTGTCATCATCATCACCAACAACTCTCCCATCTTGGGGAGGGCAATCTCCATCAACATCTTCAATAGCACCATCTCATCTCAAACCCTAGTTCATCTCTTGTATTCAATCTTGTTACCGGAGCTATAGATTGCTGTTAGGGGGTGACTAGTAGTGTTGATTACATCTTGTAGTTGATTACTATATGATTTATTTGGTGGAAGATTATATGTTCAGATCCATTATGCATATTAATACTCCTCTGATCATGAACATTTTTATTATTTGTGAGTAGTTACTTTAGTTCTTGAGGTCACGGGATAAATCATGTTGCAAGTAATCATGTGAACTTGATATATGTTCGATTTTTTGATGGTATGTATGTTGTGATTCTCTTAGTGGCGTCATGTGAACGTCGACTACATGACACTTCACCATATTTGGGATTAAGGGAATGCATTGTGGAGTAGTAAATAGATGGTGGGTTGTGAGAGTGACAGAAGCTTAAACCCCAATTTATGCACTATTCCGTAAGGGACCGATTGGACCCAAAAGTTTAATGCTATGGTTAGAATTTATTCTTAATACTTTTCTCGTATTTGCAGATACTTGCGAGAGCGTTAATCATAAGTAGGAGGTTTGTTCAAGTAAGAACGGCATCTAAGCACCGGTCCACCCACATATCAAATTATCAAAGTAGCGAACACGAATTAAACCAACATGATGAAAGTGACTAGATGAAATTACCATGTACCCTCAAGAACACTTTGCTTATCATAAGAGACCGTTTTGGCCTACCCTTTGCCTCAAAAAGATTGGGCTACCTTGCTGCATACTTGTTACAATTATCATTACTTGATCGTTACAAATTATCTTGCTATCAAACTACTCCGCTACTTATAATTTCAGCACTTGCAGACACTACCTTACTGAAAACTAATTGTCATTTCCTTCTGCTCCTCGTTGGGTTCGACATTCTTACTTATCAAAAAGAGATACAATTGATCCCCTATGTCGGGGGAAACAACACCTATGGGACCACGAGGATCCCTTCTACGGTTGGCGGGGCATGGAGCTGTGCAAAGAGCAGGTCTAGAAGGTCAGCACGAGGGGATTTTACCCAGGTCCGGGCTGCGATAATGCGTAATACCCTAGTCTTGCTTCGGTGTGTATTGAGTGTTCTTGAGTTACTAAACTAGCTGTGGTGCATGCCTAGCCCAAAAGTTTGAATCCTTCCTCTACGCCTCGGGCCTCCTTTTATATGTCACTAGTACAAATGCCCGTGTGTTGCAAGGGGCAAAAAATATCGTAAAACCTGCTCCGTGTGATAGTATGCGCCATTCGTAAAACCTACTCCATGTGTGATAGTATGCACCATTTGTAAAATCTGCTCCATGTGTGTTAGTACGCGCCATTCATAAAACATGCTCCGTGTGATAGTCCGCGCCATTTCTTATATATGGTTCTGATAAACATCAGTAATAAGTTTATATTGTTATCACTTTTCGATCTATGACGTGTGGACGTAAAGAAGCCACCCTAACAACCTTCATCTGATGAAAGAGTACTGGTGCTTGGAATAGTCTAGTAATCGGTTTTATATTTTATTTTTCACAAAAACAAAAATAATTCTTTATTTTCAAATAACTAAACAATTTTGAAATTTTAATATTTTTATTAGAATTGAAACATGTTTTGAAAACGGACACTTATTTGAACACTTTGTTTTGAAAGAGAATTTCGAAAATTTTGTGATCAATAGTAAATGGTTTTTAAGTCAGAATATTTTTTGGGAATTTTAAGCATTTCTTAAAACATGAACATATTGAAAAGCATGAATTTTCTAAAGCAAGAAGAATTTGAAACCCTCTTTATCTTAAAAAACCAACTTGCTCGGTGTATATAATTACAAAAAGATTTTCGTTGTCCATACCATGTAGTATAAATTTGTGAAATACGCAGGGATGTCCTTTGATGGCGCCTCCGTCGGCTTAGTAATATCATCGGGTGGAAGAGGAATCGTGTAATTTTTTTAGCAGGATAGAGACAGTGGAATTGTTGTACACTATTCGCGAGTTTAATAACTAACCAAAAGTTTTTCTTAGAATTCAAAAGATTTGCGGACGTTTTTTTATGAAAGAGTAGTGGTGCATTGAAGTGAGATTCTTTATATACAATGTTTGGTTAATATTCGATAGCCAATAGGTTTTTACTTTGTTAATTATTTTTTATAAAATGCTAGTTCTTTGATTTGCAAGATTATATTTCGTTCCTTTTCTTTTGCACTATTTGAACTTGGCCGTCATAACCATAAAAAGCAAGCTTTTCTCTGTTCCCCATCAGAGGTCAATTTTTTGTGGATTATAAAGAAAGAAGGTAATTTCAAGATGCAACGTTGTCACATTCTTTCTACTCTTCATCGCTCCCTCTCACCTCCTTCTCTGACCAGCGATGTCGGTGACATCCAGAGTTGAGAAATATCTTAATTGTCAGTAAGTCCCTTTGATCTCCAAATATCTTCTCCTCGAGGAATATTTGTTTTCCGTGTTTCACCCGAGAGTTGCTACGCGTCGGTCGTCGGATTTTTTTAAAAGATCTGCCGCCTCGCGAGCGGTCGGATTTGGCGGATTGACTGGCCGAGGGTCACCTTCTACCATTGCAACACATATCGTGTTGCAGAATTTTTTTGCAACATAAATCAAGTTGCAAATTATTTTTGCAACAAATGTCTTCTTGCCATTTAATTTTTTACAACAAAAGGTTTCATTGGAATTTAAATTTTTTTTATCAGAGGTCTTGTTACAGTTACTTTTACAACAAAGACCTTGTTGTAGAAACTCACTGTAGCGAGCAGTAAGCAGTGACCACTTCGCCCCAAAAAAAGGCCGGTGCTTCCTCGGGACGGCGGAGCGACGGCGGACGCAGCTCCTCGCGGTGGATGCGAATGCCGGTGCTCCCCTGGGATGACGGATGCAACTTGTGTTTGGGCGCACCGCGATGACCGACATTCATGGTGGAGGCGGGCGACAGCGACGGTGCCCAGCTGACAACCTCGTCGGTGTGCTGCCGGTGGCGGTCCAAGCAGCACGAGGAGGCGTCAACTTGACGGGGAGCTTGAGAGGAGCACGGGCGGCCACTGCTCTGGAGGGCATCCAGATCGAGATCCCGCAACACACCAGTTGTTGCGTGATACGTCTCCAACGTATCTATAATTTTTTATTGTTCCATGCTATTATATTACCCCTTTTGGATGTTTATGGGCTTTATTTTACACATTTATATCATTTTTGGGACTAACCTACTAACCGGAGGCCCAACCCGTATTATTGTTTTCTTGCCTATTTCAGTGTTTCGAAGAAAAGGAATATCAAACGGAGTCCAAACGGAATGAAACATTCGGAGAAGTTATTTTTGGAACGGAAGCAATCCAGGGGACTTGGAGTGCAAGTCAGGGAAGTTTCGAGGAAGCCACGAGATAGGGGGCGCGCCCACCCCCCCGGGCACGCCCTACCCTCTCGTGGGCCCCTCGCGGCTCCCCCGACCGACTTCTTTCGCCTATATAAGCCTACGTACCCTAAAAACATCGAATAAGAAGATAGGTCGGGAGTTCCGCCGCCGCAAGCCTCTGTAGCCACCAAAAACCTCTCGGGAGCCCGTTCCGGCACCCTGCCGGAGGGGGAACCCATCACCGGTGGCCATCTTCATCATCCCGTTGCTATCCATGATGAGGAGGGAGTAGTTCACCCTCGGGGCTGAGGGTATGTACCAGTAGCTATGTGTTTGATCTCTCTCCCTCGTGTTCTCTCTGTGGCACGATCTTGATGTATCGCGAGCTTTGCTATTATAGTTGGATCTTATGATGTTTCTCCCCCTCTACTCTCTTGTGATGAATTGAGTTTTCCTCTTGAAGTTATTCTATCGGATTGAGTCTTTAACGATTTGAGAACACTTGATGTATGTCTTGTCGTGTTTATCTGTGGTGACAATGGGATTTCACGTGCCACTTGATGTATGTTTTGGTGACCAACGTGCGGGTTCCGCCTATGAACCTATGCATAGGGGTTGGCACACGTTTTAAATCTTGACTCTCCGGTAGAAACTTCAGGGCACTCTTTGAAGTACTTTGTGTTGGTTGAATAGATGAATCTGAGATTGTGTGATGCATATCGTATAATCATGCCCACGGATACTTGAGGTGACAATGGAGTATCTAGGTGACATTAGGGTTTTGGTTGATTTGTGACTTAAGGTGTTATTCTAGTATGAACTCTATGATAGATTGAGCAGTAAGAATAGCTTCATGTTATTTTACTATGAACTCTTGAATAGATAGAACAGAAAGGATAACTTTGAGGTGGTATCGTACCCTACCATAATCTCTTCGTTTGTTCTCCGCTATTAGTGGCTTTGGAGTGACTCTTTGTTGCATGTTGAGGGATTGTTATATGACCTATCTTTGTTATTATTGTTGAGAGAACTTGCACTAGTGAAAGTATGAACCCCAAGGCACCCCAAGATAATATTTCAAGAAGTCTCAAGCATCTAAGCTTGGGGATGCCCCGGTAGGCATCCCACCTTTCTTCTTCAACAACTATCGGTTAGTATCGGTTGAGCCTAAGTTTTTGCTTCTTCACATGAGTTGTGCTATCCTTGCAATGTCATTTTATTTTGCTTTGCTTGCTGTTTGAATAAAATACCGAGATCTGAAATTCTTAAATGAGAGAGATTCTTCACATAGTTGTGTAATTATTTAGCTACTCATTGATCTTTACTTATATCTTTTTGGAGTAGTTTGTCATTTGCTCTAGTGCGTCACTTATATCTTTTAGAGCACGACGGTGGTTATATTTTGTAGAAATTGTAGATCTCTCATGCTTCACTTATATTATTTTGAGAGTCTCTTAGAACAGCATGGTATTTGCTATGGTTATAAAATTGGTCCTAGAATGGTGGGCATCCAAGTTGGGTATAATAAAAACTATCATAGAAGTGAATTGGATGCTATGATCAATTTGATGCTTGATAATTGTTTTGAGATATAAAGGTAGTAATGTTAGAGTCATGCTAGTGGGTAATTATGAAATTGAGAAATACTTTTGTTGAAGTTGGCAAGTCCCGTAGCATGCACGTATGGTAAAATTGTGTGACAAATTTGTTACATGAGGTGCTCTTTTGATTGTCTTCCTTATGAGTGGCAGTCGGGGACGAGCAATGGTATTTTCCTACCAATCTATCCCTCTAGGGGCATGCGTAGTAGTACTTTGCTTCGAGGGCTAAGTAGACTTTTGCAATAAGTATAGGAGTTCTTTATGACTAATGTGAGTCCATGGATATACGCACACTCATCCTTCCACTTTGCTAGCCTCTATTATACCGTGCAACTTTCGCCGGTATTGAACCCATTATTTACGTTCCTCAAAACAGCCACATTACCTACCTATTATGGCATTTCCATAGCCATTCCGAGATATATTGCCATGCAACTTTCCACCGTTCCGTTTATTATGACACACTTCATCATTGTCATATTGCTCTTTGCATGATCATGTAGTTGACATCGTATTAGTGGCAAGGCCACCTTCATAATTTTCATACATGTCGCTCTTGATTCATTGCATATCTCGGTACACCGCCGGAGGCATTCATATAGAGTCATATCTTGTTCTAGCTTTGAGTTGTAATTCTTGAGTTGTAAATCCATAAAAGTGTGATGATCTTCATTATTAGAGCATTGTCTCAGTGAGGAAAGTATGATGAACTATGATTCCCCCACAAGTCGGGATGAGACTTCGGACTTTAAAAAAGGAAAAAAAAGAGAAAGGCCAAAAAGAAAGATAGGGCAAAGAAATAAAAAGAAAAAAAGAAAAAAAAAAGAAAAAAATGAGAGAAAAAGAGAGAAGGGACAATGCTACTATCTCTTTTTCCACACTTGTGCTTCAAAGTAGCACCATGATCTTCATGATAGAGAGTCTCCTATGTTGTCACTTTCATATACTAGTGGGATTTTTTCATTATAGAACTTGGCTTGTATATTCCAATGATGGGCTTCCTCAAAATGCCCTAGGTCTTCGTGAGCAAGCAAGTTGGATGCACACCCACTTAGTTTCTTTTGTTGAGCTTTCATATATTTATAGCTCTAGTGCATCCGTTGCATGGCAATCCCTACTCACTCACATTGATATCTATTGATGGGCATCTCCATAGCCCGTTGATACGCCTAGTTGATGTGAGACTATCTTCTCCCTCCTTTTGTCCTCACAACCACCACCATTTACCACCATAGTGCTATGTCCATGGCTTGCGCTCATGTATTGCGTAAGAGTTGAAAAAGCTGAAGCGCGTTAAAAAGTATGAACCAATTGCTTGGCTCGTCATCGGGGTTGTGCATGATGGGAGTATTTTGTGTCATGAAAACGAAGCATGGCCTAACTAAATGATTTTGTAGGGATAAGCTTTCTTTCGCTATGCTATTTTGATAGGACATGATTATTTGCTAGTATGCTTCGAAGCATTATTATTTTTATGTTTTATAAGCTTTTATATTGAATCATTTGGATCTGAACAATCATGCCACAATAAAGAAAATTACATTGAGAATTATGCTAGGTAGCATTCCACATCAAACATTCTGTTTTTATCATTTACCTACTCGAGGACGAGCAGGAATTAAGCATGGGGATGCTTGATACGTCTCCAACGTATCTATAATTTTTTATTGTTCAATGCTATTATATTACCCCTTTTTGATGTTTATGGGCTTTATTTTACACACTTATATCATTTTTGGCCTACTAACCGGAGGCCCAGCCCATATTGTTGTTTTCTTGCCTATTTCAGTGTTTTGAAGAAAAGGAATATCAAACGGAGTCCAAATGGAATGAAAACTTCGGAGAAGTTACTTTTGGAACGGAAGCAATCCAGGGTACTTGGAATGCAAGTCAGGGAAGTTTCAAGGAAGCCACGAGATAGGGGGCGCGCCCACCCCCTGGGCGCGCCCTACCCTCTCGTGGGCCCCTCAAGGCTCCCCCGACCGACTTCTTTCGCCTATATAAGCCTACGTACCCTAAAAACATCGAATAAGAAGATATATCGGGAGTTCCGCCGCCGCAAGCCTCTATAGCCACCAAAAACCTCTCGGGAGCCCGTTCCGGCACCCTGCCGGAGGGGGAACCCATCACCGGTGGCCATCTTCATCATCCCGGCGCTATCCATGACGAGGAGGGAGTAGTTCATCCTCGGGGCTAAGGGTATGTACCTGTAGCTATGTGTTTGATCTCTCTCTCTCTCTCTCTCGTGTTCTCTCTATGGCACGATCTTGATGTATCGCGAGCTTTGCTATTATAGTTGGATCTTATGATGTTTCTCCCCTTCTACTCTCTTGTGATGAATTGAGTTTTCCTCTTGAAGTTATTCTATCGGATTGAGTCTTTAACGATTTGAGAACACTTGATGTATGTCTTGTCGTGTTTATCTGTGGTGACAATGGGATTTCACGTGCCACTTGATGTATGTTTTGGTGACCAACGTGCGGGTTCCGCCTATGAACCTATGCATAGGGGTTGGCACACGTTTTCGTCTTGACTCTCCGGTAGAAACTTCAGGGCACTCTTTGAAGTACTTTGTGTTGGTTGAATAGATGAATCTGAGATTGTGTGATGCATATCGTATAATCATGCCCACGGATACTTGAGGTGACAATGGAGTATCTAGGTGACATTAGGGTTTTGGTTGATTTGTGACTTAAGGTGTTATTCTAGTATGAACTCTATGATAGATTGAGCAGTAAGAATAGCTTCATGTTATTTTACTATGAACTCTTGAATAGATAGAACAGAAAGGATAACTTTGAGGTGGTATCGTACCCTACCATAATCTCTTCGTTTGTTCTCCGCTATTAGTGGCTTTGGAGTGACTCTTTGTTGCATGTTGAGGGATTGTTATATGACCTATCTTTGTTATTATTGTTGAGAGAACTTGCACTAGTGAAAGTATGAACTCTAGGCCTTGTTTCCGACCATTGCAATACCATTTACACTCACTTTTATCATTAGTTACCTTGCTGTTTTTATATTTTCAGATTACAAATACCTATATCTGCCATCCATATTGCACTTGTATCACCATCTCTTCGCCGAACTAGTGCACCTATACAATCAACCATTGTATTGGGTGCGTTGGGGACACAAGAGACTCTTTGTTATTTGGTTGCAGGGTTGTTTGAGAGAGACCATCTTCATCCTACGCCTCCCACAAATTGATAAACCTTAGGTCATCCACTTGAGGGAAATTTGCTACTGTCCTACAAACCTGTGCACTTGCAGGCCCAACAACCTCTACAAGAAGAAGGTTGTGTAGTAGACATCATTGCGGTGGGGAGATTGCAAGGACGAATCAGTTGCGAAACGTTGTTTCGATAATACGTTGCCCTTAGCCATCTGATTAAAATCAGATCCAACGGCCATAGTGACGGCGGAGCATGCATCATTATCCGTCAGGTGATTCAATCATTTCGGTAAACAACAACAAGTAATTATATCGGTGCTCATTTAGAAGAACTATTTTTTTGCAATGGGTGCTAGCACGCATAGTCCAGCAGCTTCTCCACCGAGAGCCATTAAAAAAGTGGTACTAAAAATCCATTAAAAAACAAATCCCCACCGAGATCCCACATCACCATTCCTTTCCTTCTCTAGCAGTGCTGCTGCTCTCCGCCGCATTCCGTTCCCCATTGGTGGTCGGGCGTGAGCGCGCGCTGGGGCTGGATTTGGGCTTCGGATAAGCGTGGTCGTGTCCAACCCACACCCCCTCCGACGAGGAGGCGGTGGGCGCGGGAGCTCTGCTTGAGGTTGCGGTGGCTGCGTGAAGTGCGGCTGCCCATGGAGCACGCAAGATGGGGCGGCTTAGATGGTGGGTGGCCCGTGCAGTGCGGCCGCCCTGTGAGTTTTCTCATCCATCTCTGTACATTTTTTCTGAATCTTCAGATGGGCTCTCTTCTCCTTCTCGGCCTCACTTCAGAATTATCGATTGAGCTTTTGTTGGCTTGTCGATTCGTGCAACTCTGAACGTATATAAGCTGCTAGGATTTGATGTAAACACACGGGGTGGGACTAATAATCAGAATCTAGAATTTTTTAGCATGGGTGGAAGAAAACTCTGTTTGCTACCTCGGCAAGGGAAGGGAGGTCTGATGGTTAGTTCGAACTCTTTTAGCGGCCCATAACAAAAATTCTGGTCTATTGACTTACGACTTTGCAAGAAGCAATCAGCCCTTTATTATTAGGTAAAGATAAAGATAAAGATAAAGATAAAGAGGTAAAGAAAGGGGTCGCCACAGTGGCACACAGGAGGTGGAAAATATCTACAGTGTACAATCTTATCGCCTGACATCATAGGACAAACGCATTTAGTGCGCTGCTTATGTGTCCTCTAGCTTTATCGGGGACGGCAACAGAGCCCGTCCCGTCCGTCGCCGCTTCGCCTTGCTTCGACGCGCGTCCAAGCCAACGAGGCATACGGTGCCATGCAGGCTAGTAGGTTGCTGTGCTAGCGTGGTGGCAGGGTCTTCACGAAGATCTGCATGCCACCACGCAGGTGCTTGATTAGTTGTCGTAGAAGCCACACGTTGCCACGTAGGCACTTGCCTAGGGGGCGAGCTGGCCACTGAGTTGGGGCGGCGGCGGGGTGATGACCCACAAGTATAGGGGATCTATCGTAGTCCTTTCGATAAGTAAGAGTGTTGAACCCAACGAGGAGCAAAAGGAAATGGTAAGCGGTTTTCAGCAAGGTATTCTCTGCAAGTACTGAAATAAGTGGTAACAGATAGTTTTGTGATAAGATAAATTGTAACGAGCAACAAGTAAAAATAGTAAATAAAGTGCAGAAAGGTGACCCAATCCTTTTTGTAGCAAAGGACAAGCCTGGACAAACTCTTATAATAGGAAAAGCGCTCCCGAGGACACATGGGAATATCATCAAGCTAGTTTTCATCACGTTCATATGATTCGCGTTCGGTACTTTGATAATTTGATATGTGGTTGGACCGATGCTTGGGTGATGTTCTTACTTGAACAAGCATCCCACTTATGATTAGCCTCTATTGCAAGCATCCGCAACTACAACAAAAGTATTAAGGTAAACCTAACCATAGCATGAAACATATGGATCCAAATCAATCCCTTACGAAGCAACGCATAAACTAGGGTTTAAACTTCTGTCACTCTAGCAACCCATCATCTACTTATTACTTCCCAATGCCTTCCTCTAGGCCCAAATAATGGTGAAGTGTTATGTAGTCGATGTTCACATAACACCACTAGAGGCTAGACAACATACATCTCATCAAAATATCGAACAAATACCAAATTCACATGACTACTAATAGCAAGACTTCTCCCTTGTCCTCAGGAACAAACATAACTACTCACAAAGCATATTCATGTTCATAATCAGCGGGGTAATAATATGCATAAAGGATCTGAACATATGATCTTCCACCAAATAAACCAACTAGCATCAACTACAAGGAGTAATCAACACTACTAGCAACCTACTAGCACCAATCCCAGACTTGGAGACAAGAATTGGATACAAGAGATGAACTAGGGTTTGGAGATGAGATGGTGCTGGTGAAGATGTTGATGGAGATTGCCCTCTCCTGATGATAGGAGCGTTGGTGATGATGATGACGATGATTTCCCCCTCCCGGAGGGAAGTGTCCCCCGACAGAACAGCTCTGCCGGAGCCCTAGATTGGTTCCGCCAAGGTTCCGCCTCGTGGCGGCGGAGTCTCGTACCGAAAGGTTGCTTCTTATTTTTTTCTCATCGAAAGACTTCATATAGGAGAAGATGGGCGTTGGAGAGCCACCAGGGGGGCCACGAGGTAGGGGGCGCCCCCCACCCTCGTGAGCAGGGTGTGGGCCCCCTAGCCTTCATTTTTGGCGACGATTTTTCTTTATTTATTTTAAGATATTCCGTGGAGTTTCAGGACTTTTGGAGTTGCACAGAATAGGTCTCCAATATTTGCTCCTTTTCCAGCCCAGAATTCCAGTTGTCGGCATTCTCCCTCTTCATGTAAACCTTGTAAAATAAGAGAGAATAGCCATAAGTATTGTGACATAACGTGAAATAACAACCCATAATGCGATAAATATCGATATAAAAGCATGATGCAAAATGGACGTATCAACTCCCCCAAGCTTAGACCTCGCTTGTCCTCAAGCGAAAAGCCGATAACAATAAATATGTCCTCATGTTTAGAGGTAGAGGCGTCGATAAAAATAAAATACGGACATGAAGGCATCATGATTATTCTCATAACAACAACATATATGGTTTTTGTCATATGATTACTTATGTTCAAGTGATGATCTTTTCACAATGCAAAGGTATGAATCAGAAACCTTATTGAGTACCAAAAAATTATAACCTCAGTCATTGAAGCTATTGCAATTTATCATAACATCGGAAAGAGTCTATGTCAGAGCTTAAAAGCAAGTCCACATACTCAACTATCACTTAGTCCTTCATAATTGCTAACACTCACGCAATACTTGTGGTTACGGAGTTTTAATCGGACATAGAGAAAGATAGGGGCTTATAGTTTGCCCCACAACCTTTTACCTCAAGGGTAATGTCAACAATAATAATTCATGCTCCCCTACATCCAATTGGATATATATATCATGTTCTTTCCAACATGCTAGGCTTGCCAAAGGATAAAATGAAAAAGGAAAGGTGAAGATCACCGTGACTCTTGCATAAGGGAGAGGATAATAATAAAAGATAGGCCCTTCGCAGAGGGAAGCAGAGGTTGTCATGCGCGTTTAGGGTTGATGCACAAAATCTTAATGCAAAAGAACGTCACTTTATATTGCCCCTTGTATGTGGACCTTTATTATGCAGTCCGTCGCTTTTATTACTTCCACAACAAGTTCGTACAAAGCTTATTTTCTCTGCACTAATAAGTCATGCATATTTAGAGAGCAATTTTTATTGCTTGCACCGATGACAACTTACTTGAAGGATCTTACTCAATCCATAGGTAGATATGGTGGACTCTCATGGCTGAACTGGTTTAAGGGTATTTGGAAGCACAAGTAGTATTTCTACTTGGTGCTGAGAATTTGGCTAGCATGATGGGGAAAGGCAAGCTCAACATGTTAGAGGATCCATGACAACATACTTTATCTTAGATATACGAAAACATAACTCATCACATTGTCTTCCTTGTCCAACATCAACTCTTTAGCATGTCATATTTTAATGAGTGCTCCCAATCATAAAAGATGTCAATGATAATATATCTATATGTGAAACATCTCTTTCCTTATTACTTCCTATTAATTGCAACGATGTCCAAAGCAATATTTGCCAACTCCCAACAACTTTTAATCATCATACTCTTTCTATGTGAAGTCATTACTCTCAATAAGATCGATATGAACTCTTTGTTTCTTTTTATATTTTCTTCTTCTTTCTATTCACCCAAGATCATGGCAAAATAATCAAGCCCTTGACTCAACACTAAACTTTATGATATAGCTCACGGACTCGATTACATAGAGGGATCATAAAGCAAAACTCAAAACTAGATCATGCCATAAACTTTATTCTACTAAATCAAGATACTACTAATAGGATCGAACTAAGAAAAACGGTAAAGATAGGAGTTGTGATGGTGATATGATACCGGGGCACCTCCCCCAAGCTTGGCAGTTGCCAAGGGGAGTGCACATACCCATGTGATTATATATCCTTTGCTGGTGAAGGAAGTGGAGGTGTTGTTGATGATGCGGGCTTGTCGTCTACCTTCCATGGCATAGGCTCACCATCATAGAAGGAAGATCGAGTCTCCGGAATCCTCAAATCTGCAGCCAAACTCATCCTTTTGAATCTATATTCATACTCACAGTTTTGATTTTGCTGATCATAGATTTGGGCTTGGAGGTGCTCGATCTTCTCATGTAGCTTGAAGATGGCCTCCTCGGTGTTCTTGGCATCCGACTCGTAGTTGTTGGTGAACTCAGCGAGCATCGTGTGGGTAGGGTTGATTCCATGCTCCACCATCCCCTGGCACTTGAAAACTTGTTGCTCCATTGCTTCGAGCCTCGACTCCACGCTTCTGGTTCCCTTGGGTCCCTCAGCATCGCAGATGTGCAGCAACCCATCACGCATCACAATGGTTTGAGGGTGTCGCAGCACCTCCGCGAGGTAAGGGTTGATCACCTTCTCGAAGAACTTGTCCTTGGGAGCACTTGGGGACGTCATGATGATCTAGACCTGTCAGAAAAATAGCTCGGAACAAGAACAAAGGATATTTGCGGGATACAGGGGTCAAAACCTTCGGGAGAATATATAATGAATTTTTACCGACCAAAATATGTATCGTGCAAGAAAACGGAGTCCGGAGGGCACCCGATGTGCTCACGAGGTAGGGGGGCGCACCCAGGGGGTAGGGCGCGCCCTCCACCCTCGTGGAGGCCTCGTGTCCTTCCCGGTCTGCTACTTATTTTTCTATTTTTCTAAATATTCCAAAACAGAGAAATATTGCCTTAAAAATTGTTTTGGAGTCGGTTTACTTACGGTACAACATACCTATTCCTTTTCGGAGTCTGAAACGGTCTGGAAAGTGTCCCTTATGTATTCCTCCGGGGTTACGGTTTCAACAATATTGGTTTAAACATTTATAGGATTACCTAAGATATAGTGTTTGATTCTTTGACCGTTTACCACCTTCGGATTTGTGCCTTCGAAGTTGTTAATTTTTATGGCACCGGAACGATAGACCTCCTCGACAACGTAGGGACCTTCCCATTTAGAGAGAAGTTTTCCTGCAAAAAATCTTAAACGAGAGTTGTATAGCAATACATAATCACTGATACATCTCCAACGTATCTATAATTTTTGATTGCTCCATCCTACTTTATCTATTGTTTTGGACTATAATGGGCTTTATTTTCCACTTTTATATTATTTTTGGGACTAACCTATTAACCGGAGGCCCAGCCTGAAATTGCTGTTTTTGCCTTTTTCAGTATTTCAAGAAAGCAGAATATCAAACGGAGTCCAAACGGAATGAAATCTTGAAACGTGATTTTCTCATCAGATAAGACCAGGAGACTTGGACCTCCGTCAAGAAAGCCACGAGGCGGTCACGAGGTGGAGGGCGCCCCTAGGCGCGCCCCGCCTCATGGGCCCTCAAGCTCCACCAACGTACTCCTTCCTCCTATATATACCTACGCACCCCAAATGATCGAACAGGAGCCAAAAACCTAATTCCACCGCCGTACCTTCCTGTATCCACGAGATCCCATCTTGGGGCCTGTTCCGGAGCTCCGCCGAAGGGGGCATCCACCATGGAGGGCTTATACATTAACACCATAGCCCCTCCAATGAAGTGTGAGTAGTTTACTTCAGACCTTCGGGTCCATAGCTAGTAGCTAGATGGCTTCTTCTCTCTTTTTGGATGTCAATACAATGTTCTCCCCCTCTCTCATGGAGATCTATTCGATGTAATCTTCTTTTTGCGGTGTGTTTGTTGAGACCGATGAATTGTGGGTTTATGATCCAGCTTATCTATGAATAATATTTGAATCTTCTCTGAATTCTTTTATGTATGATTGAGTTATCTTTGCAAGTCTCTTCGAATTATCCGTTTGGTTTGGCCAACTAGATTGGTAGTTCTTGCAATGGGAGAAGTGCATGGCTTTGGGTTCAATCTTGCGGTGTCCTTACCCATGTGATGTAAAGGGTTGCAAGGCACGTATTGTATTGTTGCCATCGAGGATAACAAGATGGGGTATTTATCATATTGCATGAATTTATTCCTCTACATCATGTCATCTTGCTTAAGGCGTTACTCTGTTTTTAACTTAATACTCTAGATGCATGCTGGATAGCGGTCGATGAGTGGAGTAATAGTAGTAGATGCAGAATCGTTTCGGTCTGCTTGTCTCGGACGTGATGCCTATATACATGATCATACCTAGATAACCTCATTACTATGCTCAATTCTGTCAATTGCTCAACAGTAATTTGTTCACCCACCGTAGAATACCTATGCTCTTGAGAGAAGCCACTAGTGAAACCCATGGCCCCCGGGTCTATTCTCATCATATCAATCTCTATCACTTTTATACTTGCTTTGTTTTACTTTGCCTTTTACTTTTCACTTTGCATCTTTATACCAAAAATACCAAAAATATTATCTCTATCAGATCTCACTTTCGTAAGTGACCATGAAGGGATTGACAACCCCTAATCGCGTTGGTTGCGAGTAGCTATCGTTTTGTGCAGGTACGAGGGACTTGTGCGTGGCCTCCTACTGGATTGATACCTTGGTTCTCAAAAACTGAGGGAAATACTTACGCTACTGTGCTGGATCATCCTCTCCTCTTCGGGGAAAACCAAAGCAAGCTCAAGACGTAGCAAGAAGGATTTCTGGCGCCGTTGCCGGGGAGTCTACGCAAAAGTCAACATACCAAGTACCCATCACAATCCCTATCTCTTGCATTACATTATTTGCCATTTTCCTCGCATTTTCCTCTCCCCCACTTCACCCTTGCCGTTTTATTCGCCCTCTCTCTCCCAATCTCCTCCTCTTTTTCCCTTTGCCTTTTGTTTGCTCGTGTGTTAGTTCGCTTGCTTGTCGTCATGTCAAATTCCTTATCCGCTCCTATGTCTCCCGAGTTTGAAGTTCTTCACTTCAAGCAAAGGCAAGGAGAAAACTTAAAAGATGCTTGGTATAGGATGATGGAATCTTATCGTAAGTGTACCCTAGAGGTGAACTTTAGAATTCTTCTTCGCAATTTTTATGTTGGGTTAAATATGACGCATAGAAAACTCTTGGATTGCATTGCCAAGGGAAATTTCATTGAGATTGATCCCAGTATTGTGCATGAAATTATAGAGGGAATAGTGGGAACACTACCCCAAAAGGGAGGATCTCATCCTACCCAGGAAGAAACCCAAGTGTTTGAGAAGATTTGCGAAGTAACAAAATTTTTACAAGTCTCTTGAACCTCTTAAAAGTGTTAGCGGAAATCTTCACCGCACGAATATGTTGATTACTCTTTGTAATAAGCGATTGGATTCTTTAGATCTAAAAATTTCCGAGTATGAAGGGAAGCGAGAAGAACCACCCGGATTCGAGCATGACTCCGCTAAAAAACTGAAAATTAATGGCAATACCTAGATCTATCCTTGCTTTTATGCCTAGGTAGGGGCGTTAAACGATAGCGCTTGTTGGGAGGCAACCCAATTTCATTTTTAATTTTTTGTTTTTGCTTCTGTTTAGGAATAAATAATCCATCTAGCCTCTGTTTATATGTGGTTTTATGTTTTAATTAGTGTTTGTGCCAAGTTAAACCTGTTGGATCTTCCTGGATGATAGTTATTTGATCTTGCTGTAATTTCCAGAAACTTTGCGCTCAGTGACCGAATTATTAAAAATCACCAGAACGTGATAAAATACTGATTCCAATTGCTTCTCATCAATAAACAAATTTTCCAGGTCTTCTAATTTTGGTAGATTTTTTTGAGTTCCATAAGTTTGCATTAGTTACAGATTACTACATATTGTTCTGTTTTTGACAGATTCTGTTTTGTGTGTGTTGTTTGCTTATTTTGATGAATCTATGGCTAGTAAAATAGTTTATAATCCACAGAGAAGTTGGAATACAGTAGGTTTAACACCAAAATAAATAAAGAATGAGTTCATTACAGTACCTTAAAGTATGTTTTCTTTCTCTAACGGAGCTCACGAGATTTCTATTTAGTTTTGTGTTGTGAAGTTTTCAAGTTTTGGGTGAATTCTTTTGATGGATTATGGAACAAGGAGTGGCAAGAGCCTAAGCTTGGGGATGCCCATGGCACCCCCAAGATAATTCAAGGACACCAAAAAGTCAAAGCTTGGGGATTCTCCGGAAGGCATCCCCTCTTTCGTCCACTTCCATCGGTAATTTACTTGGAGCTATATTTTTATTCACCACATGATAAGTGTTTTGCTTGGAGCGTCTTCTATTATTTGCGTCTTTGCTTGTTAGTTTACCACAATCATCCTTGCTGTACACACCTTTTGAGAGAGCCATACATGAGTTCAAATTTGATAGAATACTCTATGTGCTTCACTTATATCTTTTGAGCTTGATAGTTTGCTCATAGTGCTTCACTTATATCTTTTGAGCGTGATAATTTTTGCTCTAGTGCTTCACTTAGATATTTTAGAGCACGGTGGTGTATTTGTTTTAAAGAAACTTGATCTCTCATGCTTCACTTAAATTATTTTGAGAGTCATTAATAGCATGGTAATTTGCTTAATAATTAATATACTTGGTATTCAAGATATGTGAAACTTTCTTTTCAGTGCGTTGAATACTAAGATAAGTTTGATGCTTGATAATTGTTTTGAGATATGGAGGTGATAATATCAAAGTCGTGCTAGTTGACTAGTTGTGAATTTGAGAAATGCTTGTGTTGAAGTTAGCAAATCCCGTAGCATGCACGTATGGTTAAAGTTGTGTAACAAATTTGAAACATGAAGTGTACCTGGCTTGTGCATCCTTATGAGTGGTGGTCGGGGACGAGCGATGGTCTTTTCCTACCAATCTACCCCCTAGGAGCATCGCGTAGTACTTGATTTTGATGACTTCTAAATTTTTGCAATAAGTATATGAGTTCTTTTGACTAATGTTGAGTCCATGGATTATACGCACTTTTACCTTTCCGCCTTTGCTAGCCTCTTCGGTACCGTGCATTGCCCTTTCTCACCTTGAGAGTTGGTGCAAACTTCGCCGGTGCATCCAAACCCCGTGATATGATACGCTCTTTCACACATAAACCTCCTTAAATCTTCCTCAAAACAGCCACCATACCTACCTATTATGGCATTTCTATGGCATTTCCATAGCCATTCCGAGATATATTGCCATGCAACTTTCCACCGTTCCGTTCATTATCATCATGACATACATTACTTTTGTCATATTGCCATTGCATGATCATGTAGTTGACATCGTATTTGTGGCAAAGCCACCATGCATTATTTTTCATACATTTCACTCTTGATTCATTGCACCATCCCGGTACACCGTCGGAGGCATTCATATAGAGTCATACCTTGTTCTAGTTTCGAGTTGTAATCCTTATGTTGTAATCAATAGAAGTGTGATGATCATCATTATTAAAGCAAAGCCCAAAAAAAGAGAAAGGCCAAAAAGAAAAAAGAAAAGGCCCAAAAAAAGAAATAAATAAAAAGGGCAATGCTACTATCCTCTTAACACACTTGTGCTTCAAAGTAGCACCATGCTTTTCATATAGTGAGTCTCATAAGTTGTCTTTTCATACTAGTGGGAATTTTTCATTATAGAACTTGGCTTGTATATTCCTACAATGGGCTTCCTCAAATGCCCTAGGTCTTCACGAGCAAGCAAGTTGGATGCACACCCACTAGTTTTCTTTTGTTGAGCATTCATAGCTCTAGTGCATCCATTGCATGGCAATCCCTACTCCTCATGTTGACATCAATTGATGGGCATCTCCATAGCCCGTTGATTATCCTCGTCAATGTGAGACTTTCTCCTTTTTTGTCTTCTCCACACAATCCCCATCATCATATTCTATTCCACCCATAGTGCTATATCCATGGCTCACGCTCATGTATTGCGTGAAGGTTGAAAAAGTTTGAGATTATTTAAGTATGAAACAATTGCTTGGCTTGTCATCGGGGGTATAGAAGTTGGGAACATCTTTGTGTGACGAAAATGAAGCATAGCCTAACTATATGATTTTGTAGGGATGAACTTTCTTTTGCCATACTATTTTGAGAAGACATGATTACTTTGGTTAGTATGCTTGAAGTATTATTATTTTTATGTCAATATGAACTTTTGTCCTGAATCTTTCGGATCTGAATATTCATACCATGATTAAGAAGATTTACATTGAAATTATGCCAAAGTATCACTCCACATCAAAAATTCTCTTTTTATCATTTACCTACTCGAGGACGAGCAGGAATTAAGCTTGGGGATGCCTGATACGTCTCCAATGTATCTATAATTTTTTATTGCTCCATGCTACTTTATCTATTGTTTTGGAGTATAATGGGCTTTATTTTCCACTTTTATATTATTTTTGGGACTAACCTATTAACCGGAGGCCCAGCCCAGAATTGTTGTTTTTTTTGCCTTTTTTAGTATTTCGAAGAAACAGAATATCAAACGGAGTCCAAACAGAATGAAATATTCGGAAACGTGATTTTCTCATCAGATAAGACACAAGAGACTTGGACCCTCCGTCAAGAAAGCCACGAGGCGGCCACGAGGGTGGAGGGCGCCCCTCCCCCCTAGGGCGCGCCCCCTGCCTCGTGGGTCCCTCGAAGCTCCACCGACGTACCCCTTCCTCCTATATATAGCTATGCACCCCCAAACGATCAGAACAGGAGCCAAAAACCTAATTCCACCGCCGTACCTTCCTGTATCCACGAGATCCCATCTTGGGGCCTGTTCCGGAGCTCCGCCGGAGGGGGCATCCACCACAGAGGGCTTCTACATCAACACCATACCCCTCCGATGAAGTGTGAGTAGTTTACTTCAGACCTTCGGGTCCATAGCTAGTAGCTAGATGGCTTCTTATCTCCTTTTGGATCTCAATACAATGTTCTCCCCCTCTATCGTGGAGATCTATTCGATGTAATCTTCTTTTTGCGGTGTGTTTTTTGAGACCGATGAATTGTGGGTTTATGATACAGCTTATCTATGAATAATATTTGAATCTTCTCTGAATTCTTTTATGTATGATTGAGTTATCTTTGCAAGTCTCTTCGAATTATCCGTTTGGTTTGGCCAACTAGATTGGTAGTTCTTGCAATGGGAGAAGTGCATGGCTTTGGGTTCAATCTTGCGGTGTCCTTACCCAAAGTGATGAAAGGGTTGCAAGGCACGTATTGTATTGTTGCCATCGAGGATAACAAGATGGGGTATTTATCATATTGCATGAATTTATTCCTCTACATCATGTCATCTTGCTTAAGGCGTTACTCTGTTTTAACTTAATACTCTAGATGCATCTTTGGATAGCGGTCGATGAGTGGAGTAATAGTAGTAGATGCAGAATCGTTTCGGTCTACTTGTCTCGGACGTGATGCCTATATACATGATCATACCTAGATAACCTCATAACTATGCTCAATTCTGTCAATTGCTCAACAGTAATTTGTTCACCCACCGTAGAATACATATGCTCTTGAGAGAAGCCACTAGTGAAACCCATGGCCCCCGGGTCTATTCTCATCATATCAATCTCTATCACTTTTATACTTGCTTTGTTTTACTTTGCCTTTTACTTTTCACTTTGCATCTTTATACCAAAAATACCAAAAATATTATCTCTATCAGATCTCACTTTCGTAAGTGACCGTGAAGGGATTGACAACCCCTAATCGTGTTGGTTGCGAGTAGCTATCGTTTTGTGGAGGTACGAGGGACTTGTGCATGGCCTCCTACTGGATTGATACCTTGGTTCTCAAAAACTGAGGGAAATACTTATGCTACTGTGCTGCATCATCCTCTCCTCTTCGGGGAAAACCAACGCAAGCTCAAGACGTAGCAATCACCTACATTAAACTCACGCTTTTGTATCCTTTTGGCATGCCATCTTTTAACTTTTTATTTAAACAACTTAGCATTTTCATAAGCTTGGGTTCTCCATTCATCAAGTGAGCTAATATCAAATAACCTCTTCTCACCGGCAAGTTTGAAATCATAGTTGAGCTCTTTAATAGCCCAATATGCCTTATGATCTAATTCGAGAGGTAAATGACATGCCTTTCCATAAACCATTTTATACGAAGACATACCCATAGGATTCTTATATGCAGTTCTATAGGCCCATAATGCATCATCAAGTTTCTTGGACCAATTCTTTCTAGACCTATTAACAGTCTTTTGCAAAATTAATTTGAGCTCTCTATTGCTCAATTCTACTTGACCACTAGACTGTGGGTGATATGGAGATGCAATTCTACGATTAACATCATATTTGGCAAGCATTTTATGGAAAGCACCATGAATAAAATGTGAACCACCATCAGTCATTAAATATCTAGGGACTCCAAACCTCGGAAATATAACTTCCTTAAGCATTTTAATAGGGGTGTTATGATCAGCACTACTAGTTGGAATAGCTTCTACCCACTTAGTAACATAATCAACAGCAACTAAAATATGTGTATATCCATTAGAGGCAGGAAAAGGTCCCATATAATCAAAGCCCCAAACATCAAATGGTTCAATAACAAGTGAATAATTCATAGGCATTTCTTGACGTCTACTAATATTATCAATTCTTTGACATTCATCGCAGGACAAAACAAACTTACGAGCATCCTTGAAGAGAGTAGGCCAATAAAAACTAGATTGCAATACCTTATGTGCAGTTCTATCTCCAGCATGGTGTCCTCCATAAGCTTTAGAGTGACACTTGCGTAGGATCTGTTCCTGTTCATGCTCAGGTACACAACGTCTAAGAACACCATCTAGTCCTTCTTTGTAAAGATGTGGGTCACCGCAAAAGTAATGTCGCAAATCATAGAAAAACTTTTTCTTTTGTTGGTATGTGAAGCTAGGTTGTATAAATTTAGCAACAATATAATTAGCATAATCAGCATACCATGGAGTGCTACGATAAGTGCTTATTGATGAAGTCATGTACCTAGGGTAGGGTCATGGACCTGTCTAAGACACCCTCCCTAAGAACATCTCTAGAAGAAATTACCTTTCAGTCGACCAGGAAGGGTTCCACTCGACCAACTGGAAGACACTCGACCATGAAGCCAAACAAATCGACCGCCATGAGATCTAAAGCCTATATGCACGCAAATGGTCGGTCATTAAGTAGCTTTTTGGTCATCATAGCACTTTATGTGGGCGTTACCAGTAACACCCTACCTTAATGTACCTTTAACCCTGCATAACTGAGGGCCGGAGGGGTCCGGTGAACTCTATATAAGCCACCCCCCTCCTCAGTGCCAGGGGTTCACACCTTTGTAACTCATACACGCATAATCCAGTCGACCGCCTCCGGGCTCCGAGACGTAGGGCTATTACTTCCTCCGAGAAGGGCCTGAACTCGTAAAACTCGTGTGTATACAACTATTCCATAGCTAGGATCTTGCATCTCCATACCTACCCCCCATTCTACTGTCAGCCTTAGAACCACGACAGTTGGCGCCCACCGTGGGGCAGGCGTCTTAGCGACTTGTTGGAGAAGTTGCATTTTTTCCGATCCCATTCATCATGGTTTCAGGAGGAGTTTTGGTTGAGGGCTGCGAGATCCGTCTCGGCGCGCTCACGTTCATCGCCGACGACTCCGCTTGGTTGCAGGAGGCTCCACTCGACGTTGATGCACTCCCCGTCCGCGGGGCGACGCACTTTCGCGCGTGCGTCCGCGGCGTCCTCCTGCGGTAGCCGTCGACCCAGTATCGGTCGGCTCTTGTGCCGTTGTCGGTGTCAAAACCGGCGGATCTCGTGTAGGGTGTCCCGAACTATGCGTCTAGGCGGATGGTAACAGGAGACAAGGGACACGATGTTTTTACCCCGGTTCGGGCCCTCTCGATGGAGGTAATACCCTACTCCTGCTTGATTAATATTGATGATATGGGTAGTACAAGAGTAGATCTACCACGAGATCAAGGAGGCTAAACCCTAGAAGCTAGCCTATGGTATGATTGTTGTTCGTCCTGCGGACTAAAACCCTCCGATTTATATAGACACCGGGTTAGGGTTACACAGAGTCGGTTACAATGGTAGGAGATCTACATATCCGTATTGCCAAGCTTGCCTTCCACGCCAAGGAAAGTTCCATCCGGACACGGGACGAAGTCTTCAATCTTGTATCTTCATAGTCTAGGAGTCCGACCAACGGTGATAGTTCGGCTATCCGGACACCCCCTAATCCGGGACTCCCTCAGTAGCCCCCGAACCAGGCTTCAATGACGATGAGTCAGACGCGTAGTTTGTCTTCGGCATTGCGAGGCGGGTTCTTCTCCAAATTCCATATACTTGTTGAATAGTGTCCGGCTTCTGATAAATGCTGCGCTCCTTGGTTTCTACGCCCAATAATGGCCATCTTCCACGTGTTTGAATGAAAGCGAAAAGCCAGGGTATTTTTACACTTACCCCCTAGCTGCGCAAATGAGCCGCCTATAAAAGGGACGAGGATCTAGATCTGAGTCACACCATCCCCCCTCCGCGAGCTTTCATCGGAGCGCCTCCGACAAAGACCCATTCCATCATGGACAGTCGACGCGGCTCCTCGTCTCGCGCTCCCAGCCCTCAACCTGGAAATTGGGGGAAATGCTCAGTCCCAAGATAGCGAGCTAGTTATACTCCAAACCAAGGATTTCTTCCCCGGCCTTCATGGTTCGGTTCGAGCCGGACTCGCCACCTACAAGGGCGGAAAGCAAGCGGAGAGTGTCCCGATCCCTCTAAAGGAGAGCGGGTGTGCTTTATCTCTTATCTAGTAAGAGGACTCGGATTTCCAATCCATCCGTTTCTCCGGGGGCTCTTAGAGTTCTCGGCCTCGGTTGCACCACCTTACGCCTGCCTCCATTTTGCACATCGCGGGCTTCGTGGCCTTGTACGAACTGTTCTTGGGCATCGAGGCTCATTTTGCGTTAATGGAAGAGATTATTCTGCCTAGTACCCCGTTCTCATGAGGGGTCAATATATCAAGTGGGCGGAGCGAACTATGGCGCATCGCCGGGACGGATATCTATCCGGAACCCGAAGAAGGCATCCAAGACGGCCTTCGGAATGGTTTTACATGGAGGGCGTCCGCTGCGGATCCTGTTGGATCGGCCTTCCGGTGTTTAGCAACGCCTCCTCGAAGAAGCGCCTAAGCTGGCGCCCATGAGCCCCCCAGAGGAAAATGATCGGGGCGTCCTTTACTTGATGAGCGAATAAGATTCTTGGCTCATGCGGATTGATCATGACTGAGTCATGGCAATCTGCATTATGAGGGGAGTGCAGCCGCCCAATATAGGGGCCACCCCATGTGGGACTTCAACGGGGAGGACAATACCACCCGCCACGGCCGCAAAGGGCCGGGATCGGTCACCGAACTGGTGAAGACCTTGTCCACATGTACAGAGGGGAAGAGGAGGATTTTCTCCGCGTTAACCCACTGAACGGGTTTTCTTCGAATAATCCTCGAAGTTGGGTAAGAAAATATCTTTGTGGCCTATCCGATCCATGTTCCCGTGGTTAAATATCTCATTTCATGGTTTCGGCGCAGGAACTGCGCCAAGCTGTGGAGAAGATACACAGCCCGCCCCCACAACCCGAGGATCCGGAACGGTCCCTCGATCCGGCCTCCGAAGAGGACCCGGATATAAAGGTGGAGCTGATCGACGGGGTGTTCCACCAACTTAGCATCGACAATGCTTTGGTCGCCATTACGGCCGATTACCCCGGAATACTTCCAGCCTCACAGGTAACTGAGACCGAGGTCCCAATACTCTGATAATGACCCATCCGTGCTTATTTTTTGATCACCGTATACCAATGGTGTTTCGCAGGGGGTGCCTCCGAGGCAGGAAGCCGAGCCCGCGGCGGCTAGCCAACAAGGGGCAGTACGGCCCTGCAGGCTAAAAAGAAGTGCGGTCCGGATCGAAACTCCACTGCAACGGTATGGCGTGTCACCATATTCCCAAGCTTGATTCCTGGAAGGCGTACTAACGCTGGTGCTCTTTTCAGGAAAAAGAGCGCTCGCCGGACTGAGTCTGGAGAGGTTGCCAAACGAACCTCCGTCGGCCGGGCTCCAAAGCCGGGTCCGGAAGTGGAGGCGAGCACGAGGCGTGCGTCGGATGCTCCTCCGACAGATTGTCCGCCACCAACTCCGAGGTGGAGAGCGCCATGAATCACAGGCGCCGCCGGACAGTTCTTCGTGACGCATGTTTCTCCCAAGAGGCCTTGAATGCCTTCAATTGGAGATCGCACCTCCGTGCCGCTCAAGATGGTCTAGCCAGAGCCACGGAGCGGTATGTAAAGGACATCTGGTGAGAAATTTGTGATTATATATGCCAGTAGCCCCCGATACTTAAAATAGTTAGAATAACCGATTTAAGGATAATTTGTTATGCAGGATCTTACAAAAAAGAATACCCGACTGTCCCAGGAGCTTGAAGAATGCAAGGCCCAACTTGAGGCCGCACTAGCCGCTACAGGGGAGCCACAGAGACCCCCTCTGGTAATATATGCTTCAAAAGATAAATAGTTTATGAAGTGTGGCGGGTGTGTGAATCTGACAATAATATTGCAGATGGCGCCGGACTAGATCCGGACAAGCAACAGCTCTGTGCCAGCTAAAGGCTGGCGAGGCGTGCTTACGAGGGTGCGGCAGGAGAAAAATAACCTCCAAGATGCCAACACCCAACTGGGTGAGGAACTAAAGGATGTTCGTGCCCAGTTGTCTGACTTCGTAAAGGAGAATCGACGGCTTCGTCGTGGAATTTTCATTAAGTGCTTGAATGAACTTTGAAAGAGTTCGGCAAGGAAGGCGACTAACATAAACATGTATGTAGGTTTGCTCACAGGTCGTCCGGAGGAGGAGATGCCCAGTTCTTCGGGTGATCTTCTTCCCGAACTGCGTCAGCTGCACGAACGAGTTCGGAAGGTGATGAAAGGCGTCGGCCAGGCCTTGTGGCCATCTATCTCCCTGCCCGAAGGCATTGGGGAGCTGGCAGAGCAGCTTCAAGGAGCACGGCGGCGCTTCCGACTATGGAAGATATCAGCCTGTCGTCAAGGTGCCAGGGAGGCCTGGGCCATGGTAAAGACGCGGTACAGGAAGGCTGACCCAAACCACATGGCCGAGGTCGGACCTGTGGGGCCAGATGGGAAGGAGATCCCTGTAAGCTTAGTGTACGGCCAAGTAGAATTGGCAGCCAAGTATTCCCGGCAAGATTGTAAATTAGATAGCCTATTAGATGGCATTGAGGAGGAATACAATGAGTCGAGTTGACTATGTAATTAAATATGACATGAAAAATTTCTTCTACCCGGATTGTAGATCGTTTGTCATAGCGGACCTTTTCGCTTCGACCTCGGGACCCAATAGTCCGAAGTGTGTCCGAATACCCTCGCGGTTATATAAGAACCGGGGTATGCATGGAGACAAGGCGTAGGGGTCATTATTGCTATATCAGACAAGTGCCCAACTAGTTATGTTATATTACATGGATAGTAAGAAACATCTTCCAGGGAGAATAGTTCCGTTAAGGGTTCCTTTCGCTGGGAGGCATGCCCTAAAGTGCATGTCCAAACTGCTAAGAAAGCAGAAAATCATCTGGGGGCAGATGGATAAATAGTTAAAAATCATCTTTCAGTTCACCGACCGAATATTCCCTTAAGAACGCTAGCTTTCGGCTTCACCGGTCCGAGGTACACATCCGCTGACCCGGCAGTAATAATCGTAGAGGTGCTCCTTTACCACCTAGCGAACAATCGGGAGCGAGGGGTAAGCACAGAGCCGAGCAACCCAGCTTGGCCAAAACTTAAGTCATATCGATACATATAATGGTGAATAAGAGGTACATGCGAAGTTTGGCGCATGTGTTGGGCATGAAGCCCGTATAAATAAGCTTCATTAAAGAAGCCCCGAAGTATAATGGCGCGGACAGCGCGTCAAGTATGTGCGAACAAAGCGCAAACGAGCCTCTAAAGGCTTCAAGAAGAAGGAGGAGGAAGGAGAGAAATAAAAGACAACAAAAATAGAAAATATGGGCGGAGGAAGGAGACGAACTTGGAGTCCGGCGCTTAGGCGTAGAATATTCATAGACGGGCTGCGTTCCATGGGTTCGGCTCGAGTCGGTTATCCGATGCGTTTCGCAGAGGGTATGCTCCGCCGGTCAGGACCTGGTCGATGATGAAGGGACCTTCCCATTTGGGCTTGAGTTTGTCCTTTTTCTTGTCCGGCAGGCGTAGAACTAATTCGCCAACATTGTAAGCTTTGGCCTGTACTTCCCTGCTTTGATATCTTCGAGCCTGCTGTTGATAAAATGCAGAACGAGCTTTTGCCACGTTGCGCTCCTCCTCCAATGCGTCCAAACTGTCCTGCCGATCGAGCTCGGCTTCTCTTTCTTCATACATGCGCACGCGAGGTGAGTCATGAATTATGTCGCAGGGCAAGACTGCCTCTGCACCGTACACCATAAAAAATGGTGTGAATCCGGTAGTACGATTCGGCGTGGTCTGCAGCCCCCAGAGTACGGAGTCGAGCTCCTCAACCCAGTGCGTGTTAGATTCCTTGAGGGACCGCACTAGTCTGGGTTTAATGCCGCTCATGATTAGACTGTTTGCTCGCTCGACTTGGCCGTTGGTTTGAGGGTGATAGACTGAGGCGTAATCGAGCTTGATGCCCATGTTTTTGCACCATAATTTGACCTCATCGGCCGTGAAGTTGGTGCCGTTATCAGTGATGATACTATGGGGACACCGTAATGGTGCACTACCCCGATATGAAGTCTATCACCGGTCCGGATTCGCCGTTTAACGAGCTTGGCCTCTATCCATTTGGTGAATTTATCCACCATGACCAATAGGTATTTTTGCTTGTGGGTTCCTCCTTAAGGGGTCCAACCATGTCAAGCCCCGGACCATGAACGGCCGGTGATGGGTATAGTTTTGAGGGCGGTGGGTGGCATGTGGCTTTGGTTAGCAAAAAGCTGGCAACCGACGCATCGTTGGACTAAATCCTGCGCATCTGCCCAGGCCGTCGGCCAATAAAATCCTGTACGAAAGGTCTTGCCTACAAGGGCCCGGGCTGCGGCGTTGAAACGCCCTCGATGCGGCTATATCTCCCACGTGTCGAAGCACGACTTAGAGGCATAACCGCATTGAAAGCAATGTCGCAAGTGAGGTAATCTTCACACAACCCATGTAATACATAAGGGAAAGAGATACATAGTTGGCTTACAATCGCCACTTCACACAATACATGAGTAAAGCATTACATCATACAGATACAATCAAGGTCCGACTACGGAACCAAAATAAAAGAAGACTACCCCAAAAGCTACACAGATCCCCGATCGTCCCAACTGGGCTCCACTACTGATCAGCTGAAACGAAACAACACAACGCACAAAGATCTTCGTCGAGCTCCTCCTTGAGCTCAGGTGCATCACCTGCACGGTTTCATCGGCACCTGCAAACTGGTTTTGGAAGTATCTGTGAGTCACGGGGACTCAGCAATCTCACACCCGCGAGATCAAGACTATTTAAGCTTAAAGGTAGGACAGGGTAGTGAGGTGGAGCTGCAGCAAGCGACTAGCATATATGGTGGCTACATACGCAAATGAGAGCGAGAAGAGAAGGCAAAAGCACGGTCGAACAACTATGATCAAGAAGTGATCCTGAACTCCTACTTACGTCAGACATAACTCCAACACCGTGTTCACTTCCGGACTCCGCGAGAAGAGACCATCACAGTTACACACCTTGTTGGTGTATTTTAATTAAGATCAACTTCGGGTTTTCTACAACCGGACATTAACAAATTCCCATCTGCCACATAACCGCGGGCACGGCTTTCGAAAGATAATACCCTGCAGGGGTGTCCCAACTTAGCCCATGATAAGCTCTCGCGATCAACGAAGGATAATCCTTCTCCCCGGGAAGACCCGATCAGTCTCGGAATCCGGCTACAAGACATTCACAGCAATAAAACAAGACCAGCAAAGCCGCCGGATGTGCCGACAAATCCTGATAGGAGTCGCACGTACCTCGGTCTCGAGGCACACCGGATAAGTCAGCCTACGAGTAAAACCAGCCCTCGAGTTGCCCGAGGTGGCCCATGATCTGCTCGGTTCGGACCAACACTCGAAGGAGCACCGGCCGGGGGCTAAAATAAAGATGACCCTCGGCTCCGAAACCCAAGGAAAAAGGACATAGGTGAGGCAAATGGTAAAACCAATGTTGGGCCTTGCTGGAAAAGTCTTATTCAAAGCGAACTGTCAAGGGGTCCCATAAATCACCCGACCGCGTTAGGGACGCAAAAATCCGGGAACATAATACCGATGTGGCGGAAACTAGGCGGCAAAGTGGAACAAAACACCGGGCATAAGGCCGAGCCTTCCACCCTTTACCAAGTATATAGATGCATTAATTAAATAAGATATATTGTGATATCCCAACAAGTAAACATGTTCCAACAAGGAACATCATCTCCATGTTCCAACAAGGAACAAACTTCATCTTCACCTGCAACTAACAACGCTATAAGAGGGGCTGAGCAAAGCGGTAACATAGCCAAACAACGGTTTGCTAGGAAGGGTGAAAAGGTTAGAGGCTGACATGGCAACATGGGAGGCAAGATAAGCAAGTGGTAGGCATCGTAGCATAGGCATAGCAAAAGAGCGAGCAACTAGCAAGCAAAGATAGAAGTGATTTCGAGGGTATGGTCATCTTGCACGAAATCCATAAGGAGGAAGAACGAATCCATGAAGAAGACAAACGGACGAAGTCGAATGAATCCTCACAACTCCGGAACGAAACCGAAGCTAACGAGAGAAGCAAACCGGAAAGAAGCAAACACCATAGTAAACAACCATCACATAAACATGGCATGATGCACAAACAAGTATGATGCATGTCCGGTTTAAATAGGCATGGCATGGCAATATGCACAAACAACACTACAAGTTAAGTGGAGCTCAATATGCAACGAGTTGCATATTGACGAAACACCACATCAATTATTTAGTTCTCTCCCGATTAGGTACTCAACAATATTAAATGTTATTAAACATGGCAAGAGGTGAAGCATATTGAAACTACCTATCTAGGCAAGTTTAAATGAGGCCGGAAATAACAACAACAATTCCGGAAAATCCCCATATGCATATTATGGATTCGGTACAGATCTGACCTAAAGCATATTTTAGAGTTGTTAAACATGCAAAATAAAGCTACCATGTTAATCTAGGCATTTTTCTACCCCATTTACATATATAATTTATTTAAATCCGATTTACGGTTATTTAGTTATGAAATAAATCATTTTAGCATGGCATTTAAGCAAATTAATGCAAACAACAATTATAAACACTTAAATGTTGTTATCATGATGCGGATGACATATACAAGTTTTATGCAATATTATGAAAGCGTTAACATGAGCATGATAAGAAGCATTGTGTCACCGTGGTGGAAGAAAGGGGTGCCACGGCAACGACAACGGAAATGGTGCCACGGCAACATATCGGTTCCGATAACTCGATTGAGATATCGGTACAAAAGAAAATGGGCTGAAGCGAGTCATGCAAGAAGGTGGGGTGATCCCGGATACCGGGTTCCCACGGAACGGTGGCATGGCAAAAGAGGGGCATCGCAAGGATGATTCGGACACGGTCGGTCATCTCGGGTTATACCTCCGAAGCGAGCAATCGGGACGGGTCGAGTTTCGTAGAGGGAAGTAGTCGGAAGTAGACGTTCTCGCGATGATCGTCGAGGGAAGTAGTCGTACACGGCGTAGGGGGAAGTCGTTGTTCACGTTCGAGGGTAGTGGTACATCTCGTCATCGGAAGTAGTGGTACACACGAAGGTAGTCGAACTTGCGGTTCCGTTACAGGTCTTGGCGACGGTAGTTGTACGTTTTCGTAGATGTTGAAGAGGACTTGGCGCATCCGATGTCTCCGGGGTCGACGGTAGTGGTACACGTCATCGCGTAGTCGAACTTGGTACATTCCGAAGGGGAACTTGTCGTTTCCGGTTCGGTGGTCGTCGGGTCGAGTTGTACTTGGGATCTTCTGAACTTGCCGGTCTCGCTTCTTGCGACGATAATGATGTACACGAGGTCCTGCCGGGGCTGGTCTTGGCCTTGGCGATTCTGGTCGAAGAGGGCAAGCGGGCGCATCCTCCTTCCTGCTCAATCTAAGCGAGGCGGGGGCAGGGCCCATCTGGTCCCTGGCCGGTGGGACTCCATGGGGCGGCCATGGCGTCGGGCAGGAGGTGGAGCGGAGGCGACGGGCGGAGCAGAGGGGACGGCTGGGGCGAGGCCGCAGGCAACCGGCGGGGCAGGCGGCGGCTTCGGCGTGGTGGTCGCGAGGAGGCGACGAGGAGAGGGCCCCAAGGTGAGATGCGGGCGCAGGTGGAAGGGATGGCGGCGGATCCGGCTGAGGCCGCGGAGTTGGCCGTCCCGGATGTGGCGGAGGCAGGCGGGGGCGGCTGGGGCGAGAAGGAGATGGGGGCGGGCGACAGGCGCTCGAGAAGGGGGGGCGCCATGGAGGAGAAAAGAAAGGCGGCGAGGACGGGCACCGGAGAAGGACGGAGGAGACGGCTCGGCGGGCGAGGTGGAGAGTCCGCGCGAGGAGGTGGAGAGGGTCGTCTTGGGAGAACGAGGGAGAAGGGATCGGCGCTCCTGGTCGGAGAGGTGCGGCGGAGGAGGCCACTGGGGTCCGCCTGGTCGCGGACGAGCGGCGACGGGAGGTAGGTCGAGGCGGCGAGGAGATCGGAAGGGGTTCGGGCTCTCAGCGATGCGCAAGGGTCTGGCGCTAGGAGGAGGACGAGGGAGAGCGATGGGAGATGGGATCGGGAGGAGGAGAGGGATCGAGGCGGGGGAGGCGCAGGAGGGAGAGGGACTGCGGGCTAGGGTTAGAGGAGTGGTGGGCGGCTGGGCCTTGGCACAGGTGGCTAGAGGCCCATCTTGGGACTGGGAAGCGGGCCGGCTGAGGTGCAGCTGGGCCTGAATGGCCTGTTGGGCACCCTCTCTCCCACTCAAAAGAAAAAAAAACAGAGATAAGGAAGAAAAGAAAGAGAGGATAGGGGACGAAGTTGGACGCGCGGATAGTTTTCCCGGACTCACACAAATATGTTAGGACCGAGAAAATTAGGAAAGACCAAGATTGAAAGAATAAATTCAAATGTATTTGAATTTAATTCAACTCATTTGAAAAGAGTAGGGATCCGAAGTTTCCAAAAAATGTTGAGAAATTAGGTGGAGCTCCGAAAAATGACAAAAAGATTTATTGGTAGAGTTGGACGCCAAGAATTGAGATAACAAAGGCATTGGGATTTTTGCAAGTGTGTTATGGTGATTCCAAAACAATGGAATATTTTTAATATAGCTCCCTAATATTGGGAGGATATGATATAAAGAGAAATCACCATGTGAATCCTCGGTTTAAATGGATCGAAAAATCCATACAATTTATTTAGAAGAGTTGCAAAATTAAATGGCATGATGGCATGATGCAATGCAAGAGATGACATGAGCAATGCAAAAACAAAACAAACCACACGGCAAAACTCGAAACCACGAAGGCAAGCTGAAGCTCGGTCTTGGGCGCCACAACACTCCACCACTACGAGAGGATCTCGTCCGAGATCTAGGATGGCACCGGAGAAAAATGGGAGAGGAAGAGGTAAAACTAAGTTGCTTCTTTGACAAACGAATGAAACCAAAGAACCTTGAGAGGTTGAACAAAATGAAAGAAAGAAAGCAACGAAGATGAAGAAAGTTGAAAACACTCTGTTAGAAAAGAGGAACAAGGATCTGACGAGAACCAAGAGGTTTAGTGATAAAATAGATATTGACACCACTCCGGTTAAAACTAGATCGAGAAGGAATAAGATTGATATAATTTGGGCAGCACTCCGACTAAAAATGGAAGGAGTTGAACATGAACTTGGCAAAAGGAAAGCACTGGAAGAGACTCCGGTTAAAAGAGGAGCGATAGACACAACACTCCGGTTAAAAGCGATAAGCAAGGAAAAGAACATGATCTATACAAAACGAGGTGATGGGTGAAGAGCAACATCACAATGCCTCCGGAAACAATGCATGATATATAGAAAGTTGGAATTAATAGAGCGAAGAATGAAACCAACATCTCCCACCATCAATGAATTTGAAAGAGCATATTTTTTAAGTAGGATTGAACGGAGTTGTTTGAAAAACAACAACGGTAAGAATAAGCTTGTAGTGGGCTTATGGAAACATCTCGAAATTATGAGGTGAGCTTCTGCCACCAACGGAAACAAATGATTGGATTTAAAATACCTCATTCTTGACAACATGTGAGTCATGAAACACGAACTCAAATTGTCGAGAATGACATAACACCATCTCAAGAGATAAGGTAGAAAGAATTGCACTACGGAATGCAAGAAGAAGAATACTTGAACTCCTCAAAACAAAACATGTGTTGAACACCATGCTTATTTTAGAGTATAGCTTGACGGATCTTAACTCCGCGAGAAATCTTGAAGAACAATTGAAGAATGAAAAGAATCCTGAGGAAGCACCATGTAGAGCCTCCATGAAGAACTCCGGTGAGAAAAGGATGATAAAAGAAAGAGAAGTTGAAAATACAAGGTGAAACCTGCAGTGATAAGATGAAGCTTTGAAATGATATAACCGAGAAAACTTGGAACTCCGGAAAGAAAAATGAATAAATGAAATAAAGAATTTTGATGAACCTCTGGAATAAGGAATTGAATTTACTCGATGGAACAAGAATAAGAATTACATTATGTTGATCCTTCACCAATTAAATTGATGACAAGCAATGGATTTGTCATACTACTTATTCTCGTAGAAAGGATTAAGATAGATATGGCGCAAACTTGAGAAGGTATTGATGGAACCACCCGTGGGATTGAAACAACGAATAAATTGATATGATAACAACGGAAGTGAAATCTTGAACGAACCACCGTAAGAATTAAAAATGAACGTAGCAAAGGCACAATTCACCGGGAAGAATTGGAAAACGAATAAAGATGCTTGACAAAATTTAGATACATTAGAACGAAGAGATCATGAACTGATTGGAGGATATTTCGACGATGCACCGGTGAGATTTGGAAAACAAGAGTTGAACGCTTGAATGGATAATTCTGAAATGATGGGCTCTGGATAATCAAACTGAAAAGACTCCTGAAATGCTCCGGGTGGGTTAAAAGAATTCTCACAATCGAAAATAATTATGAGAGGATGGCATCAAGCTATAACCAAGAATCTTGAAGAGAATGGAGCAAGATTAAAGAGAAACTCATCTTCGGTCTTCAAAATTCGAGAATGACGACGAGAAACATCACCATGAATTGTTGAAGCACTCCGGAATGAAAATTAGAAAGGTTGAACCAACGATGAAGATAATTTGAAAGATCTTGGAGAAAAACATTTGACTGATGATGATTCATCCTTACGTCAAACTTTGAAAAGAATTTTAGCAGCTCCGGGAAAATTAGAAGAGTTAGGTAAGATCCTGGGAAAAGACCTGTGGGTTAGGGCCCACTCAAAAGAAAACACCTTTGAACAATTTCTTGAAATAGAGATTGCACCGGTAGAATTAAATGGCTTGAATGAGATAGCATCCTCAAAAGAACTTGAGTGAATTGAGAATGGAAACACGAATCTTCTGAGATATCTTCATCACTCCGGAAACAAATGAATAACGAGAAGTGGATGATTAAGAGATGCACCGACATGAGAAAGCATTTGAAACGATGAAAAGAATACGATCAACACTGAAAACTTGACTTAAATCCACCGGAGAAGAAAATTAGAATGGAACAATGATAAGGTTAAGGCTTCCTTAGCGTCTTCATGAGAAATCACCGGATAAAACATTAAAGGAAAAGAATGAAGAAACTTCACTCAATAAAATGGATACTTGATTAAGAAATCTGAGTCTTGAAGAAAAAGGGTGGGAGGGCGGGAAAACAAAGGCAACTTAGGTCGGATGAAACGAACACCGTTGAGGAAAAACTTAGAATTGATCTTGCGAATGTTGGAATGATCGGATCCACTTGAAGAGAAGCACGCCGGTTGGAAAAGAATTGACATGACAAGCTCAGTGATCAATAAGGATTAGTATTCACATAGCAATATGAGAACACCATTTAGGAAAGGTATGGAATCAACACTTGACATTGAAGCAACTTGAATACCACAAAACAAAACAAAAACAAAGGATTTGGCTTGCAGAATAAGCCGGAACAAATACATATGATAGAGATTTACCCAATCTCATATCATGCATCTGTCGAAAAAGATATTCTAGGAGCTACTTGAATTCCACCTATAAACTCCGAAACTTTCTGGTTATGCAATCTGGTGTTGGGGATACAGGGACACAAAATATATCACCCAAACTAACAATACCTAGATCCATTTGTATCCATCCGTCAACACATAACCAAGAAATCCTCGAAATCGTGTACCTCGACCTTGAAAAACATCCGTTATACAAGTCATGGCAATACTCCCTTTTCGCCACGAAGATTGGGCTATCGTGGTTATCTCACCAACAACTGCACAAAAGAGATTTCGATGTCGGCAAAACTCAGGTATTCCAGAACTGCAACGATAAAATTGTGACGACAACACCTCGGAGCTCAACTCCCCGGGACACTGCCACAACCCCTAAATGTCAGGAGGCACCAAGAACAATGTTCTCGTCACAAAACCATCGGAACGATTCCAAGATACCCGCGTGATCCTAAAAAAAATTTTAGTGAAATTTGAGAAGAGAAAAGTCAAAACTCTACGTCAGGATACCTCACCAGAGCGACGAAGGGACTGAGGAGTAAAAAGAATCCTACTCTCCGATATATATAATCCTAAGACTCAAAACATTTTCCATTCTAGACTCAACAACGCCAGCAAACAATCAAGTAGGGGGCTCCTAAGTCGGGGAAGGCTCTGATTACCAACTTGAAACGCCCTCGATGCGGCTATATCTCCCACGTGTCGAAGCACGACTTAGAGGCATAACCGCATTGAAAGCAATGTCGCAAGTGAGGTAATCTTCACACAACCCATGTAATACATAAGGGAAAGAGATACATAGTTGGCTTACAATCGCCACTTCACACAATACATGAGTAAAGCATTACATCATACAGATACAATCAAGGTCCGACTACGGAACCAAAATAAAAGAAGACTACCCCAAAAGCTACACAGATCCCCGATCGTCCCAACTGGCTCCACTCTTGATCAGCTGAAACGAAACAACACAACGCACAAAGATCTTCATCGAGCTCCTCCTTGAGCTCAGGTGCATCACCCGCACGGTTTCATCGGCACCGCAAACTGGTTTTGAAGTATCATGAGTCACGGGACTCAGCAATCTCACACCCGCGAGATCAAGACTATTTAAGCTTAAAGGTAGGACAGGGTAGTGAGGTGGAGCTGCAGCAAGCGACTAGCATATATGGTGGCTACATACGCAAATGAGAGCGAGAAGAGAAGGCAAAAGCACGGTCGAACAACTATGATCAAGAAGTGATCCTGAACTCCTACTTACGTCAGACATAACTCCAACACCGTGTTCACTTCCCGGACTCCGCCGAGAAGAGACCATCACGGTTACACACGCGGTTGGTGTATTTTAATTAAGATCAACTTCGGGTTTCTACAACCGGACATTAACAAATTCCCATCTGCCACATAACCGCGGGCACGGCTTTCGAAAGATAATACCCTGCAGGGGTGTCCCAACTTAGCCCATGATAAGCTCTCACGATCAACGAAGGATAATCCTTCTCCCCGGGAAGACCCGATCAGTCTCGAATCCGGCTACAAGACATTTCACAGCAATAAAACAAGACCAGCAAAGCCACCGGATGTGCCGACAAATCCTGATAGGAGTCGCACGTACCTCGGTCTCGTGGCACACCGGATAAGTCAGCCACGAGTAAAACCAGCCCTCGAGTTGCCCGAGGTGGCCCCATGAGTCTGCTCGGTTCGGACCAACACTCGAAGGAGCACCCGGGGGGGCTAAATAAAGATGACCCTCGGGCCCGAAACCCAAGGGAAAAAGGACATAGGTGAGGCAAATGGTAAAACCAATGTTGGGCCTTGCTGGAAAAGTCTTATTCAAAGCGAACTGTCAAGGGGGTCCCATAAATCACCCGACCGCGTTAGGGACGCAAAAATCCGGGAACATAATACCGATGTGACGGAAACTAGGGCGGCAAGAGTGGAACAAAACACCAGGCATAAGGCCGAGCCTTCCACCCTTTACCAAGTATATAGATGCATTAATTAAATAAGATATATTGTGATATCCCAACAAGTAAACATGTTCCAACAAGGAACATCATCTCCATGTTCCAACAAGGAACAAACTTCATCTTCACCTGCAACTAACAACGCTATAAGAGGGGCTGAGCAAAGCGGTAACATAGCCAAACAACGGTTTGCTAGGAAGGGTGAAAAGGTTAGAGGCTGACATGGCAACATGGGAGGCATGATAAGCAAGTGGTAGGCATCGTAGCATAGGCATAGCAAAAGAGCGAGCAACTAGCAAGCAAAGATAGAAGTGATTTCGAGGGTATGGTCATCTTGCCTGAAATCCCGCAAGGAGGAAGAACGAATCCATGAAGAAGACAAACGGACGAAGTCGAATGAATCCTCACAACTCCGGAACGAAACCGAAGCTAACGAGAGAAGCAAACCGGAAAGAAGCAAACTCCATAGTAAACAACCATCACATAAACATGGCATGATGCACAAACAAGTATGATGCATGTCCGGTTTAAATAGGCATGGCATGGCAATATGCACAAACAACACTACAAGTTAAGTGGAGCTCAATATGCAACGAGTTGCATATTGACGAAACACCACATCAATTATTTAGTTCTCTCCGATTAGGTACTCAACAATATTAAATGTTATTAAACATGGCAAGAGGTGAAGCATATTGAAACTACCTATCTAGGCAAGTTTAAATGAGGCCGGAAATAACAACAACAATTCCGGAAAATCCCCATATGCATATTATGGATTCGGTACAGATCTGACCTAAAGCATATTTTAGAGTTGTTAAACATGCAAAATAAAGCTACCATGTTAATCTAGGCATTTTTCTACCCCATTTACATATATAATTTATTTAAATCCGATTTACGGTTATTTAGTTATGAAATAAATCATTTTAGCATGGCATTTAAGCAAATTAATGCAAACAACAATTATAAACATTTAAATGTTGTTATCATGATGCGGATGACATATACAAGTTTTATGCAATATTATGAAAACGTTAACATGAGCATGATAAGAAGCATTGTGTCACCGTGGTGGAAGAAAGGGGTGCCACGGCAACGACAACGGAAATGGTGCCACGGCAACATATCGGTTCCGATAACTCGATTGAGATATCGGTACAAAAGAAAATGGGCGGAAGCGAGTCATGCAAGAAGGTGGGGTGATCCCGGATACCGGGTTCCCACGGAACGGTGGCATGGCAAAAGAGGGGCATCGCAAGGATGATTCGGACACGGTCGGTCATCTCGGGTTATACCTCCGAAGCGAGCAATCGGGACGGGTCGAGTTTCGTAGAGGGAAGTAGTCGGAAGTAGACGTTCTCGCGATGATCGTCGAGGGAAGTATTCGTACACGGCGTAGGGGGAAGTCGTTGTTCACGTTCGAGGGTAGTGGTACATCTCGTCATCGGAAGTAGTGGTACACACGAAGGTAGTCGAACTTGACGGTTCCGTTACACAGGTATTCGGCGACGGTAGTTGTACACGTTTTTCGTAGATGTTCGAAGAGGGACTTGGCGCATCCGATGTCTCCGGGGTCGACGGTAGTGGTACACGTCATCGCGTAGTCGAACTTGGTACATTCCGAAGGGGAACTTGTCGTTTCCGGTTCGGTGGTCGTCGGGTCGAGTTGTACTTGGGATCTTCTGAACTTGCCGGTCTCGCTTCTTGCGACGATAATGATGTACACGAGGTCCTGCCGGGGCTGGTCTTGGCCTTGGCGATTCTGGTCGAAGAGGGCAAGCGGAGGCGCATCCTCCTTCCTGCTCAATCTAAGCAGAGGCGGGGCAGGGGCCCATCTGGTCCCTGGCCGGTGGGACTCCATGGGGCGGCCATGGCGTCGGGCAGGAGGTGGAGCCGAGGCGACGGGCGGAGCAGAGGGGACGGCTGGGGCGAGGCCGCAGGCAACCGGCGGGGCAGGCGGCGGCTTCGGCGTGGTGGTCGCGAGGAGGCGACGAGGAGAGGGCCCCAAGGTGAGATGCGGGCGCAGGTGGAAGGGATGGCGGCGGATCCGGCCTGAGGGCCGCCGGAGTTGGCCGTCCCGGATGTGGCGGAGGCCGGGCGCGGGCCGGCTGGGGCGAGAAGGAGATGGGGGCCGGGCGACGGGGCGCTCGAGAAGGGGGGCGCCATGGAGGAGAAAAGAAGGGCGGCGAGGACGGGGCACCGGAGAAGGACGGAGGAGACCGGCTCGGCGCGGCGAGGTGGAGAGTCCGGCGCGAGGAGGTGGAGAGGGTCGATGCGGGAGAACGAGGGAGAAGGGGATCGGCGCTCCTGGTCGGAGAGGTGCGGCGGAGGAGGCCACCGGGGGGGTCCGGCCTGGTGCGCGGACGAGCGGCGACGGGGAGGTAGGTCGAGGGCGGCGAGGAGATCGAGCGGGGGTTCGGGCTCCCTGGCGATGCGTGCGGGTGCGGCGCTAGGAGGAGGACGAGGGGAGAGCGATGGGAGATGGGATCGGGAGGAGGAGAGGGGATCGGGCAGGGAGGCGCAGGAGGGAGAGGGACCTGCGGGCTAGGGTTAGAGGAGTGGTGGGCCGGCTGGGCCTTGGCCTGGGTGGCTAGAGGCCCATGCGGGACTGGGAAGCGGGCCGGCCTGAGGTGCAGCTGGGCCTGAATGGCCTGTTGGGCACCCTCTCTCCCACTCAAAAGAGAAAAAAAAACAGAGATAAGGAAGAAAAGAAAGAGAGGATAGGGGAAGGTTGACGCCATGGATAGTTTTCCCGGACTCACACAAATATGTTAGGACCGAGAAAATTAGGAAAGACCAAGATTGAAAGAATAAATTCAAATGTATTTGAATTTAATTCAACTCATTTGAAAAGAGTAGGGATCCGAAGTTTCCAAAAAATGTTGAGAAATTAGGTGGAGCTCCGAAAAATGACAAAAAGATTTATTGGTAGAGTTGGACGCCAAGAATTGAGATAACAAAGGCATTGGGATTTTTGCAAGTGTGTTATGGTGATTCCAAAACAATGGAATATTTTTAATATAGCTCCCTAATATTGGGAGGATATGATATAAAGAGAAATCACCATGTGAATCCCTCGGTTTAAATGGATCGAAAAATCCATACAATTTATTTAGAAGAGTTGCAAAAATTAAATGGCATGATGGCATGATGCAATGCAAGAGATGACATGAGCAATGCAAAAACAAAACAAACCACACGGCAAAACTCGGAAACCCTGGAAGGCAACTGAAGCTCCGGTCTTGGGGCGTCACAACACTCCACCACTACGAGAGGATCTCGTCCCGAGATCTAGGATGGCACCGGAGAAAAATGGGAGAGGAAGAGGTAAAACTAAGTTGCTTCTTTGACAAACGAATGAAACCAAAGAACCTTGAGAGGTTGAACAAAATGAAAGAAAGAAAGCAACGAAGATGAAGAAAGTTGAAAACACTCTGTTAGAAAAGAGGAACAAGGGATACGACGAGAACCAAGAGGTTTAGTGATAAAATAGATATTGACACCACTCCGGTTAAAACTAGATCGAGAAGGAATAAGATTGATATAATTTGGGCAGCACTCCGACTAAAAATGGAAGGAGTTGAACATGAACTTGGCAAAAGGAAAGCACCTGGAAGAGACTCCGGTTAAAAGAGGAACGATAGACACAACACTCCGGTTAAAAACGATAAGCAAGGAAAAAGAACATGATCTATACAAAACGAGGTGATGGGTGAAGAGAGCAACATCACAATGCCTCCGGAAACAATGCATGATATATAGAAAGTTGGAATTAATAGAACGAAGAATGAAACCAACATCTCCCACCATCAATGAATTTGAAAGAGCATATTTACGAAGTAGGATTGAACGGAGTTGTTTGAAAAACAACAACGGTAAGAATAAGCTTGTAGTGGGCTTATGGAAACATCTCGAAATTATGAGGTGAGCTTCTGCCACCAACGGAAACAAATGATTGGATTTAAAATACCTCATTCTTGACAACATGTGAGTCATGAAACACGAACTCAAATTGTCGAGAATGACATAACACCATCTCAAGAGATAAGGTAGAAAGAATTGCACTACGGAATGCAAGAAGAAGAATACTTGAACTCCTCAAAACAAAACATGTGTTGAACACCATGCTTATTTTAGAGTATAGCTTGACGTCCGGCCTGGTGCGCGGAGGAGCGGCGACGGGGAGGTAGGTCGAGGGCGGCGAGGAGATCGAGCGGGGGTTCGGGCTCCCTGGCGATGCGTGCGGGTGCGGCGCTAGGAGGAGGACGAGGGGAGAGCGATGGGAGATGGGATCGGGAGGAGGAGAGGGGATCGGGCAGGGAGGCGCAGGAGGGAGAGGGACCTGCGGGCTAGGGTTAGAGGAGTGGTGGGCCGGCTGGGCCTTGGCCTGGGTGGCTAGAGGCCCATGCGGGACTGGGAAGCGGGCCGGCCTGAGGTGCAGCTGGGCCTGAATGGCCTGTTGGGCACCCTCTCTCCCACTCAAAAGAGAAAAAAAAACAGAGATAAGGAAGAAAAGAAAGAGAGGATAGGGGACGAAGTTGGACACGCGGATAGTTTTCCCGGACTCACACAAATATGTTAGGACCAAGAAAATTAGGAAAGACCAAGATTGAAAGAATAAATTCAAATGTATTTGAATTTAATTCAACTCATTTGAAAAGAGTAGGGATCCAAGTTTCCAAAAATGTTGAGAAATTAGGTGGAGCTCCAAAAATGACAAAAGATTTATTGGTAGAGTTGGACGCCAAGAATTGAGATAACAAAGGCATTGGGATTTTTGCAAGTGTGTTATGGTGATTCCAAAACAATGGAATATTTTAATATAGCTCCCTAATATTGGGAGGATATGATATAAAGAGAAATCACCATGTGAATCCTCGGTTTAAATGGATCAAAAATCCATACAATTTATTTAGAAGAGTTGCAAAATTAAATGGCATGATGGCATGATGCAATGCAAGAGATGACATGAGCAATGCAAAACAAAACAAACCACACGGCAAAACTCGAAACCCCGAAGGCAATCAAGCTCCGGTCTTGGGCCACAGCGTGGTGCCCACCCATTCCGCATGAATTTCAGCCAGGAGGTTTCGCCTTCCTCTTCGGAGATACACCTTTGAAGGACTCTGTTGTGCTTTTCTTATAAAGCTCTCCTCATGGACTTTATCGGCTTTAGATCGCCGTACTATGCAGCGAGCCTCATTTTGGTCTTCGGGAGTTCCTCGCCTAGTTAGGTAGGCTAGGAATGGTTCCGCCCACGGGCGATAACCGCCATTATTTCGTGGGCGGAGGGTGTTATCTCGGTGGTAGAGCCTCTGATTGTGTCGAGTGTTCGCGTCGAAAAGGCGGTTGGGTCCGGATTGTTATTTCGGACTCCTTCCCATAGTACGGATGGCTTGAACAGCCGCTCCAGGAAGATGTTGGGCGGACGGCATCGCGTTTGCGCCGATGCGCGCTAATATGTCCGCCACCTGGTTGTTATCCCGGCTATATGATGAAATTCGAGCCCTTCGAACCGCGGCCGACAGTTTTAGGACCGCATTGCGATACGCTGCCATTTTCGGATCTTTGGCATCAAAGTCTCGCTTATTTGAGATATCGCGAGGTTCAATCCCCGCGCACTCTAGGCGCTTAATGCCCATGGAGATCGCCATCCGGAGGCCGTAGAAGGGCCTCGATTCGCCGCGTTGTTGGAGTCCGTATACATTATCTCAAGGACGATGGACTGTGTCCCCGGTTGGGGACGCCAGACGACGCCAGCCCCAGTGCTGGCCAACATTTTGGAGCCGTCAAAGTGCATGATCCAATTGAGTATGCGCCATACGGCCGGGTCCATTCGCCACCGAAGTCGGCCAAAACCTGTGACTTAATAGCTCGCCGTGGCTTATAGGTTATGTCGAATGGAAGGAGCTCTATTGCCCATTTAGCAATCCGCCCGTCGCGTCACGCTTGTTTATAATGTCGTTGAGAGGTACTTCGAGGCTACCGTTATCGAACACTCTTGAAAGTAGTGTCGCAGCTTCCGGATGCCATGAACACCACGATGCTATCTTTTGATAATGTGGGTACCGGACTTGCATGGAGTTAGGACAGTGGACACATAGTAAACCGGTTTTGAAGAGGGAACCGTGTCCGTCCGCTTCGCTCGACGACGAGCACCGCACCGACAACTTGATGTGTTGCGGCGATATATAATAGCATTGGTTCGCCCACGCTACGCGCCAGACCGGATTTGTTGCCAATATGGCTTTTATTTCTTCGAGTCCGCCGTGGCGTATGCATCCGCCCACCAAGTGTTCGTGCGCCGGAGGAGGCGGTAAAGGGTAACGCCTTTTCTCCCAACGGGAAATAAAGCGGCTTAGAGCCGCCACGCATCCAATCAATTTTGTATTTGTTTGAGGTCTTTGGAATATCCAATTGTGACAGAGCTCGGATCTTGGCTGGGTTTGCTTAAATTCCTCTACCGCACACAATGAAGCCTAAGAGCTTTCCTACTGAACGTCAAGACGATTTTTCTGGATTGAGCTTGATGTCATATTTTCAAGATTGTCGAATGTGAGCCTCAAGTCGCCTACTAGAGTTTCGACATGCTTGGATTTGACGACCACTTCATCTACATATGCTTCCTTGCTTTGCCGATCTGGTTTGCCGACATGTCCGAATCATGCGCTGATATGTTGCGCCGGCGCTTTTGAGCCCGAAGGGCATTGTGTTGAAGCAGAATGGGCGATGGAGGATGAATGCTGTTGTAGCTTGGTTCTGCTCCGCCATCTTGATTTGGTGGTAGCCGGAGTACGCTACGAGGAAGCACAATGAGTCGTGGTCCTGCTGTAGCGCCGATAATTTGATCAATTCGAGGGAGGGGAAGGGATCCTTTGGGCAAGCCTTATTAAGGTCTTAGAAATCAACACATAGGCGCCAGGATTTATCCTTCTTGGTACCATCACCAGGTTTGCTAGCCAGTCCGGATATTTTATATCTCCGATGAATCCTGCTTCCAAAAGTTTGGCTAGCTCCTCTCCCATGGCCTGTCTCTTGGTTCGAAAAGCGCCAAGAGCCTGTTTGACTGCTTGAACTTTTAGGATATTTAGGCTGTGCTCGCCAGCCGACGGGATTCTGGCATGTCTGAAGGGTGCAAGGCAAAAACGTCCCAGCTTTTCTCGTAGAAATTCTCATAGTGCGCGCCTACATCAGGGTTTAATTGTGCCCCAATGGAGGCCGCTTTGTGGTCTGTTGGGTGGACTTGGAATTTGACTATTTCATTCGCTGGTTTAAAAGAGGTGGACTTGGATCTTTTATCAAGTATCACATCGTCCCTGTTCACCGTGGAGCGCATCGAAGTGAGTTCCTCGGCCGCTAGGGCTTCGGATAGTGCCTCGAGGGCTAGTGTGGCTGTCTTATTTTCAGCGCGGAGTGCTATGTTCGGATCACTAGCGAGTGTGATGATTCCTTTAGGTCCGGGCATTTTAAGCTTCATGTACCCATAATGGGGTATAGCTTGAAAAATTGTGAATGCCTCTCGCCCCAATAAAGCATGATATCCGCTGCTGAACGGGGCCACTTGAAATGTGACCTCCTCGGACCTGTAATTGTCTGGCGAGCCGAACCCTACGTCCAGTGTGATTTTTCCTGTGCAACATGCTTCTCGGCTAGGGCTTATTCCTCTAAAGGTTGTGCTGCTTCGCTCAATGCGGTTCCAGTCTATTTCCATTTTTCGGAGGGTTTCCTCGTAGATGAGGTTCAGTCCGCTGCCGCCATCCATGAGTACGTTAGTAAGGCTAAAGCCGCCCACTATTGGACCGAGAACCAATGCGGCTGGTGCTCGCTGTTTGAATTTGGGTTCACACGGCATTAAAGGTAATAGCCGTGTCACCCATGGATTTATTGTTGCTACTTGGCAGACTTCGCAAGGTTATGGAGTGTTCGTTTCGCATATTATTTGATGCGAAAGTCTCAAGACCTGTAAATACCGACCGGTGTTGCTGGGCTGGGATTCTAAGGCTAGAAGCTCTTCGCCACTTTTGGCCACCTGCCGTAGTATCCAACATGCTCAAGGCTATGAGTTGGAGTGGCGCCTGTGCTATGAATTTTGCAGGTCCGCTTAGCCAGCCCTCCAAGATGGTTCCGCACCTTTAGGGGTTTTGTTTTTGATGTTTAATCCAGGTGCTTGGTGATGATGCACCCTTTATTTCGGACTAGGGATGTATTCGGGCGGATTATCCCAAAATTTACTTTCGGTTTTCCAAGCACTTCCATCGCACAAGATTTTTTGTACTATGGTCGCCAAGTCGCAAAGCGTGTAATTTCGTGACGACTTATGGCATTTAGGATTCCCTTGTTCGTGCAATTATTGCAGAAAAGTGAGATTGCGTCCTCCTCTCGGCAGTCCTTTATCCTTTCCATAACCAGGAGGAATCTTGCCCAGTAATGATGTATTGTTTCAGCGGGCTCTTGCCGAATTCGGGATAGATCGCTAATGTTTGGGTGGGCGGGTGGAATTAAATCCGGAACCCCGTCCAATTTAGGACTCAGGGGCCGAGAAGTTTCCGAACTTGGAAGTTTGGATTTTTGAATGCTATCCAATGAATCCAACCCGCCGCCTGACTTTAAGTTCAGGGCTTGATCGACGTCTGTCCCTCTGCGGCAATCCGGCGTGGAGGGATCGATAATCCGGACGTAGCTAGTCCTTAAGATAGAAGAAGAATCGCCGTATTGCCCCTCTATCACAGCAACATGATGGGTAGCCTGGGGAGAGTTGATCTCTGTCAGATCGGTTTTAGGCCCGATCTGGTCGTAGTCTGTGGCGACTCCCAGTGCGGCGATGCGATCCAAGAGCTCGTTTACGGAGGAGAGCTCGATCGGATCTAACTGTTCGGCAAGTTCCGAGTTAATGTGAAGATTTGTTTCGATGACCCGAGAAGTCATCGTCGGCGCGGTGGCCGAACTGGCGGTCATAAGAAAACCACCTAGCCGAAGAGTCTGACCAGTGGCCAAGGCTCCTTTGGCGATAGTATCGTCTTTAAAGACGGGATGAGGCATCCTTCCTGACGGTAACGACACCGAGGAACTCTCAATGAAAGCACCAATGTCGGTGTCAAAACCGGCGGATCTCGGGTAGGGGGTCCCGAACTGTGCGTCTAGGCGGATGGTAACAGGAGACAAGGGACATGATGTTTTTACCCAGGTTCGGGCCCTCTCGATGGAGGTAATACCCTACTCCTGCTTGATTAATATTGATGATATGGGTAGTACAAGAGTAGATCTACCACGAGATCAAGGAGGCTAAACCCTAGAAGCTAGCCTATGGTATGATTGTTGTTCGTCCTACGGACTAAAACCCTCCGGTTTATATAGACACCGGATAGGTTAGGGTTACACAGAGTCGGTTACAATGGTAGGAGATCTACATATCTGTATTGCCAAGCTTGCCTTCCACGCCAAGGAAAGTCCCATCCGGACACGGGACGAAGTCTTGATTCTTGTATCTTCATAGTCTAGGAGTCCAGCCAACGGTGATAGTTCGGCTATCCGGACACCCCCTAATCCGGGACTCCCTCAGCCGTCCTCCCTCCCGGTCTCGCGCCGGCGCAAGCGCTCCGGTCGATCGAGACTTCAGCGGTGGGTGAGGCACGCGGTGGCCCGCCAGTTGGCCAGTCCCCAAGTCGCGGCAATCAAGCCCGATGAATCTCTCTACGGCCTGTTCGATCCGTCGATTGTCTCCGCAGAGACTGCATCCGAGTGCGACAGCAGCGACCCAGCGGCGGAGGTTCTGATGGTCGACGGACCACGCAGTCCTCCTGGTTTCCCCCGCCCCGACGGAGGCGTTGGCGGAGGTGAGCCGGCGCAGGCTCATGAAGAGTACCAACCCGAGCCCCTCACTTCGCTGCAGAGGGAGGAGCTCCGCCGCCGAACATGGATGCGCTTCACACTCCTATCGTTGGAGAAACCCCGAGGCCCGTGCCTTAGAAGATGCGCGTTTAATAACTTATTGAGCGCACTCGACCGAAAATCTCCAGCGAGTTCTCGATGAACGAAGCGCAATAACGGGTCCCGGCCGTCGACCGACGCCAACTCTTTCCACAACCAACTCAGGTATACCGAACTCCCATTCAGAATCTAGCAGCTGCAGCCCGTATTGCAGAGTCCATTCAGCCTTCCTAGTCGGAGGCTGGCAGGGGCTTACTCGAGATCAGAGATTTGCTCCGGGTAGCAGGAGATCAGAATTCAGCTGTATCACAGTCGCGGAATAGGATTCACAGCAGATCCGACGCTGCGAATACAGTCTAGTTGGCACATAGCCCAAGATCGCCCCCGAGGCGTGAGGGACATGGAGGCCGGCGTGATCAGTATGAGGACCGATTCGATCGTGATGATCGACGTCGAGTGCTCACTCCTCCCCCAAGGGGTGGGTCATATGCACCTCGACAGCAAGATGACAGACGCCAGCACAGTGTTGGGCGGAGGATTCCAGTCGACCCCAGGGAACCAGGCTTTGATGCGAGATCCGTCATCGTTCAAGGTCTGGTCCATAGGAACAGAGCTAACCGTGAAGGTCACGACAGAAATGCACCCATCAGCGGCAGAGTACACGTCTCAGGACCAGAGTGTTTTAGCAGAGCTATCAGAGCCGCGGTGATTCCTCCCAACTTCAGGTTGGCGACTGGAGTCAGTAAGTTCACCGGTGAGTCGAAGCCAGATACTTGGCTTGAGGACTACCGAGTGGCTGTTCAGATCGGCGGCGGCAACGATGAAGTGGCCATGAAACACCTGCCACTTATGTTGGAGGGATCGGCCAGAGCATGTCTGAATCAGTTAGCACCCAGCAGCATTTACACTTGGGAAGATCTTGCCCGAGTGTTTGTCAGACATTTGAAGGAACTTGCAAGTTTACCAGCAGGGTTGATGAGTTGCGCCGTGTGTGCAGTAAGTTTAATGAAACTCGAGGGATTACATCCAGAGATGGATCACTTTGCACCACACAAGAGAGAATGTATCTCGATCATCAAAGCCTCAGGCCTTTAAGGAAGGAGTCAAGAACAGAGAGTTGAGTCTGAAATTCGGGTCGACAGAGACATGACCCCGAGTCGAATGATGGAGATTGCCACCAAGCACGCCAATGGTGAAGAAGAGGATCGGCCCGGAGTGGCAAGTACAAGTCAGCCGCTAATGAAACCGTGGAGGGAACTCCACCGAAATGTAAGCGAAAGTCGAGCTACCTGCTCCGGAGAAGCCTTGGTCGTGACCCTGTGAAAGTTCAAGGGGAAACCCAAGGGTCCTTGGAACCCCAAGAAAGTGAAAGACCAAGATGGAAATGATGTGTTGACTTGCCATGTCACATTCACACGAAGAAAGATGAAGAGGGTAAACTTATTTACCCAAAGCATACCACTCGACAAATGCCGACTTTGATTCAGCAGCCAAGGGAAGCAGCCCAAGGACAAGGAAAAGGAATCGGACAAAGTTGAGGACAAGGAAGATAGTGACGGTGGGTACCCTCGTGTCAATTCCACTGATGATTTTGGCCGACGTTGAAAGCAAAAATCGATTGAAAGTTATCAACCGCTGGTGAATATGGTCGCCCCGCGACACCCGCCATTCGAAATGGTCGCAGATCGCCATCACGCTCGACCAGCCCGATCACCCAACACACATAGCCACCCCGGGAGGCAAGCGCTGGTGGTCCACCAACCGTCGAAGGCACTCGACTAACTAAGGTTTTAATGGATGGTGGCAGTGGTCTCAACATTTTGTATGCAGAGACGCTGAAAGGGATGGGCATTCGATGTCCGTAATCACCACCAAGAACATGAGCTTCCATGGAGTCATTCCCGAAAGAAGGCTGAGTCACTCGCCAAATTGCTCTCGATGTGGTTTTAGGTGACTACAAGAATTTTCGAAGGAAAAGTTGACCTTTGAGGTCGTGGATTTCCAAAGCGCTTATCACGCTATCCTGGGGAGGCCGGCATATGTGCGTTTCATGGCTCGACCATGTTATGTGTACCTCAAGCTAAAGATGTCAGGTTCCAAAGGTGTGATCACTGACACTCGCAATCGTAAAAAGGCATAAGAGTGTTTTCGAAGGCTCTAAGATCGCCGATGCTCGATGGCGTGGTCGAGCTGCAAGAGTACCGTAAAACTGCAGACCCGAAGTTATTTGTTGCAGCCAAGAAGCCCGCCATGGAGTCAGATTTCAGTCTTCCGGGAAACGAAACCGATTCATATTCATCCGACTGATCCCAATGCTGTCCGACTCACATCTCAACAACACTCGACTCCAAATAGGAAGAAGCGCCATCCAGTTCCTCCGTGAGAACTGGGACATCTTTGCATGGAAGCTCACGACATGCCGGTGTTCCTGTGGGACTGGCCGAGCATCGCCTCATGAAGTCGACTCAAAAGTCAAACCTGTCAAAGAACATCTTCGACGGTCCACCATCCGTAAGAGAAAGGCAATAGGCGAGGAGGTGGCTCGCTCTTAGCAGCAGAGTTTATCCGAGAGATTTACCACTCCGAGTGGCTCGCCAACGTTGTCATGGTCCCTAAGAAGGACAATTCATCGCGCATGTGCATCGACTTCAAACATATCAATCGGGCCTGCCCGAAGATCATTTTCCTCTCCCCGCATCGACCAAATAGTCGACTCGACCGTGGATGTGAGCGGTTGTCTTTCTTAGACGATATTTCGGGTACCATCAGATCCGCTCAGATGGACCCGACGAGATCAAAACAGCTTTCATCACTCCATTCGGTGCTTCTATTATGTCACCATGCCATTCGCCTCAAGAATGCCGGAGCCACGCTCATGAGGATGATTCGAAGTGTTTACTCACTCAAATCACCGGAATGTGGAAGCATACATGGATGACATTGTGGTCAAGTCACGGAAAGGTTCCGACCTGTTGACCGACCTTGCTGAAACATTTGCCAATCTTAGGAGGTATGATATCGCTTAATCCATCAAAGTGCACATTCGAGTTCCCGCGGAAAGTTACTCGGTTTTCTCGCTTCAAAGAGGAATCGATGCTAGCCCGTAAAAAGTTGGCACTATATCCTAATGAAACACCCCATGCGTGTGCACGGCGTCCGAAGCTTATCGGATGCTTGGCCGCTTAAGTCGATTCATCTCTCGCCGGTGAAAAGGCATTGCCTCTTTACCGATCGATGAAGAAGTCGACAAGTTCGAGTGGACTCTGAAGTTGATGCAGCGCTTGCAGAGCTCAAAGCTCGCTTCCACCAGCCGGTGCTTGCTGCCCCAATCAGCAAGGAGCCGTTGTTGCTTTACATTGCAGCCACGTAACAAGTCGTCAAGACAAGATTTACGGTCGAGCGGAAGAGGAAGGAAAGGCCTTCAAAGTTCAGCGCCCAAGATATTATCTTTTCAAGTATTAACCCCATCAAAGCAAAGATACCTCATTATCGAAGCTAGTGTATGGGATTTATATGACCGCCAAGAAGGTTGCTCATTACTTCTCCGATCATTCCACTACAGCCACAAGGACGCCCCATTATTAGAGATTTTGCACAATGTAGACGCGAATCGGTCGAGTGGCTTAAATGGGCGATTGAACTTCTTCCCTTGATATCAAGTTTGAGGCAAAGAAAGCCATCAAGTCCCAAGCAATAGCAGATTTCATCGCCGAGTGGATTGAACAACAGTTACCCACTCAAGTTCACTCAGAGCACTGGACTATGTTCTTTGATGGTTCCAAGATGCTGAATGGTTCCGGTGCTGGGGTAGTATTGGTTTCTCCCCGAGGAGATAAGCTCAGATATGTGCTCCAGATTCACTTTGATTCTTCCAACAATGAAGCACAATACGAAGCACTGTTGTATGGGTTGCCTATGGCCATTTCACTCGGCGTCCGTCCGCCTCATGGTTTATGGCGACTCAGATCTAGTGGTTAATCAGTGATGAAGGAGGAGGACGTAAGTCCAGCCATGACATGCCAGCGTAATGCAAAGGAGGAAGCTAGAGAACAAGTTTGAGGGGTTAGAGATCCATCATATACCCCGATTGAAAAATCAAGCTGCTGATGATTTGGCGAAAATAGGGTCCAAGAGGGAAGCCATTCCCAGTGATGTGTTTTTGGAGCACATCCGCACACCGTCGATTCAAGAGGATCCTTTCACTCAAGAAGCTCCACAGCCAAAAAGTGCCACTGATCCGATCGAAGTTGAGGTCCCAAAGAAGTGGTCGACCTGATCATGGAAGTTGTGGTCATCACTCCCGATCGACAACACAGACATCGCGATATCCCGAGGAAAGAGCTCCCGGAGAACGAAGAAGAGGCTAGATAGATCGTCCGCCAATCCAAGGCCTTTACTGTGATCAAGGGACAGTTATTCGAGAAAGCGTGATCGAGTCGCCGGTGCATAAGTGCATAACGCCGTAAGAAGGTCGATAATTTTGATGATATCCACTGGGACCTGTGGTCACCATGCGCCTCTCGACCATCGTGGCTAAAGCATACCGAGCGGATTTTACCGACAAAAGCAAACGAAATGGCAAAGGAAATAGTCGACAAGTGTGAAGGATGTCATTCTACTCCAATATGTCACACAAACCCGCCTCAAAGATTGAAGACCATTCCCCGCCCGGACTTTCGCTGTTTGGGGTTGATATGATTGGACCATCGAGAACCGGCAGGAGCGGTTTCACTCATTTGCTTGTGGCAGTCGACAAGTTTACGAAGTGGATAGAAGCTAAACCTATCAAGAACCTTGACGCGTGCACTGCTGTCAGTTTCATCAGAGAGTTGATATTCAGATATGGAGTTCCACACAGCATCATCACTGACAATGGGTCAAACTTTGATTCCAACAAGTTCAAAGCCTTTTGCGCCTCTCAGGGCACGCGAGTCGACTATGCTTCAGTTGCTCACCCCCAGTCGAATGGACAAGCAAAACGAGCAAATGGTCTAATTCTCAAAGGACTGAAACCTCGACTGATGCGTGATCTCAAGCATGCAGCAGGAGCGTGGGTCGATGAACTTCCGTCGGTTCGTTGGGGATTGAGGACCACTCCTAATCGGTCGACTGGGAGAACTCCATTCTTTATGGTCCATGGAGCTGAAGCAGTTCTGCCGAGCGACCTGCTTCACAATGCGCCCCGAGTCGAACTCTACTCAAGTGAAGCGAGCAAGCCCGGCAAGATGCGTCGACCTCCTTGAAGAGGAGAGAGAGATGGCCCTGATCTGCTCGACCATCTATCAGCAGGACTTGCGTCGATTCCATGCTAGAAATGTGAAGAGCTGAGCCTTTCAAGAAGGGGATCTGGTCCTCCGAGTGGATCAACATAAACCACACAAGCTCGCTCCCACTTGGGAAGGTCCCTTCATCGTCACCAGAGTTCTCCATAATGGAGCTTACCATCTTTACAACGTTGAACCACAGATCGATGAGCCTCGAGACTGGAATGCGGAGCTACTCCGCCCCTTTTACACTTAAGAACTCACTCGGGTGAGATGTAATAAAAGTACCTCTGTAGTTTGTTTGTCAAAGACAAGAATGTTATAATTTTCCCAGTGATTGTTATTACTTTTTTCGTTTACATAAGAAATTTCCCCCAATGGATGGCTTAGCCGTGAACCTGTTTCGCCTAAGTTTGTAAAAAAAATCCCTGCCGAGTGGAGAGTCAGCCTCCCACTCGGGGGCTTAGCTGCGAATCCGTTTCGCCTAAGTATCTGGAAAATCCTACCGAGTGAGGAGCCAGCCTCCCACTCGGGGGCTTAGCTGTAGTCCAAGTACTCGCCTAAGTATTTGAAAATCCTACGGAGTGAGGATCCAGCCTCCCACTCGGGGGCTTAGCTGCAGTCCAAGTACTCGCCTAAGTATTTAATACAATGTGCACTTTGCAAGGACGATGAGGTACAGGTCGACTGTTGCCTTCCCCTTCAAAGCTATGACACAAAAATCCACCTTCGAGGCTTAGCTGCAGTCCGCACTCGCCTAAGTTTGAAAAATCCCACCGAGTGGAGAGCAAACCTCCCACCGAGGCTTAGCTGCAGTCCAAGACTCGCCTAAGTTTGAAAATCCCACCGAGTGGAGAGCAAACCTCCCACTGGAGGCTTAGCTGCAGTCCAAGACTCGCCTAAGTTTGAAAAATCCCACCGAGTGAGGATCCAGCCTCCCACTGGGGCTTAGCTGCAGTCCAAGTACTCGCCTAAGTATTTAATACAATGTGCACTTTGCAAGGACGACGAGGTACAGGTCGATTGTTGCCTTCCCTTCAAAGCTATGACACAAAAATCCTCCTTGAGGCTTAGCTGCAGTCCAAGACGCCTAAGTTTGAAAAATCCTACCGAGTGGAGAGCAAACCTCCCACTCGGAGGCTTAGCTGCAGTCCAAGACGCCTAAGTTTGAAAAATCCCACCGAGTGGAGAGCAAACCTCTCACTTGGAGGCTTAGCTGCAGTCCAAGACTACTAAGTTTGAAAATCCCACCGAGTGGAGAGCAACCTCCCACTGGGGCTTAGCTGCAGTCCAAGACTCGCCTAAGTTTGAAAAATCCCATCGAGTGGAGAGCAAACCTCCCACTGGGGCTTAGCTGCAGTCCAAGATCGCCTAAGTTCGAAATAAAAATCCTACCGAGTGGAGAGCAAACCTCCCACTGGGGCTTAGCTGTTGTCCAAGATCACTAAGTTCGAAAAATCCTACCGAGTGGAGAGCAAACCTCCCACTCGGGGCTTAGCTATTGACCCAGTCCCTGCCTAAGCACGTAAATCCATCCCGATCCGCAAGGACGACGAGGTGCAGGTCGATCTTGTTACCTTCTCCTTCGAGCTGCGCCACAAGTACAACGGCGCTTCATCCCGATCCGCAAGGACGACGAGGTGCAGGTCGACCGTTACCTTCTCCTTTGAGCTGCGCCACAAGTACAACGCGGCGCTTCATCCCGATCCGCAAGGACGACGAGGTGCAGGTCGATCGCTGCCTTCTCCTTCGGAGCTGCGCCACAAGTACAACGTGCGCTTAATCCCGATCCGCAAGGACGACGAGGTGCAGGTCGACTGCTGCCTTCTCCTTCGGAGCTGCGCTACAAGTGCAACGGAGCGCTCCATCCCGATCCGCAAGGACGACGAGGTGCAGGTCGACTGCTTCCTTCTCCTTTGGAGCTGCGCCACAAGTACAACGCGGCGCCCGTCCCGATCCGCAAGGACGACGAGGTACAGTGTCGACTGCTTCTTCTCTCGCGCCGCAAGAGCAACAAAGTGTAGGTCGATCGATCCACCACGTAGCTGCATCTCAAGCATTGAAGCATAATCCAAGTGAAGAGCAAAGTTCACTCAAGGCAAACAAAAGCATATTTCGGACGATAAGTAAAGTTCGGATAGCATCCTAAGGATGCAGAAGTACCCAGGCCTCAAGCCCGTTAAAGTTTATCGGTTACAGTGATCACTCGCATTCCGAGGCAAATTTAAGACTAATCATAGAAGTTTTTACCCTTAGGCGGAGGACCTGAATGCGCGATTTAACTGGTCCAGTCAATCCCATCAGCGATTCGGGTGGCAGCACCAATGAAGGTCTCCATGAAAGATCGGAAGTCGATTCTTGGTATTGGCAACTTTGATGGACGCCAACCTTTCCTCTCGCCTCCTTACAATGAACGCGACCAGGGACAGAGCAACATCAGCACCGTGATCCGCGTAAGACTTCTTCCATTCCTGCACTCGACTTGGAATATCATTCAGTCGAGTCATTAAAGACACGAGGTCATTTTGAAGTGTTTCGCCTGGCCAGAGTGTTGAGTCGATCCGCGACGCCGCAACCTTCAGTCAGTGAGGTAGTCCACCACAGTAGCAACGCGAGATTCCAGTCGGAGCACGTTCATAGCAGCTTCATCTTTCACGGGGGAGTTAATGGGGTCCAGACTTGTCTCCACTCGACTAGTCTCCTCCTCGAAATTCTGATAGAATTCTGCAAATACGACTCGAGTTCAAGCTAATGGTTCTATGATGAGTCGATGATGACAAGTCAGTCGGATAAGAGGAATTACCTTCAAGCATGAGGAATAGCTTCTTGGCGAGCCCTCCCAGATAAGCCTCTAGATAATTCCTCTTCCCCGCCAGCTCACCAGCCTTGTCGCTCAGAGCTATCTTGTCGTTCTTCACCGGCTAACCTCCTTGTTAGCCGATCAAGAGCAGCTTTCAGATTGGTGTTCTTCTTCAAGTTTTCGATCAAGACAGCTTTCTTCCATGAGCTTGGTCTTGTTCAAAGCCGCTTGTTGCGCCTTTGGCAAGGTCATGATCCTTCTTCTTCAGAGCCTCCTCCATTTTGTCTCGCAAAATAACAAAGGAGGTCGAATTAGGAAGGGACAGAAAAACAAAACAGTCGCCAAGATCTCACCAGCCATACCTTTTGCTTCGCTCTCGCCTTCGCAAGTTCTCCTGCAAGCTTCAAGTCAAGGTTGAGCTGGATCTGTTTGTTCTCCAATTCAGTGTATCGAGCCACAAGCTCGCAAGATTTCTGCAAAGAATTGGTCGACAGACGCCACAGATGGGTTACTCCGAGTGACCAACAAAATTATTATGCGTTTCTAAGACTACACCGAATCAAAATATTCGACAAGAGTCTCGGGATTACACCCAGCTGGGTGCACTTAGCATGCCCCCACCGATCCTACTAACTCGGTTCGATCAACGACCGAAAGAGACAAAAAAGAAGAAGGAAAGGAGTTCTTCAGACTACGATCGACCGCCAACAGTCCACCATAGTCTCGGGATTACACCTGGGTGCACTCAGCGTGCCCCCACCGGTTTCAAGATTCCACTCGACATGGTCCGACTGCATCGAGTGAAGAAGTTATCAAAGAGATACAAAGTATAAAGACTACGGTCGATCGCCAGCAGTCCACCATAGCCTCGGGACTACACCCAGTGGGTGCACTCAGCGCGCCCCCACCAGTCCAAAATTCACTCGACACACCCCGGTGGGTGTACAGACACAAGGTCTTCGTAAAGAAGAGTTTTGAGGTAGCATATCCTAACAGTAACAAGTGGTGATCAACTAACTGGACGTTGCTCAAGAGTTGAATCGGCATCATAGGCCGCTATTGGCTTCCCGACCACCTTCATTTGCTCCATCATGAGCCCCGCCATGATAGCCTCCTTAGCAGCACCCACTTGGTCCTCCGAGACGTGGTACGTCGCGAAAAGGGAAGGCGGATCAGCAGTCGACATTGAAGGCCGGATACTCGTCAGCGGCACAGCGGAAGACACAGAAGTCCGAGTGGTGTTACCACCCTCATGAACCAGCGCCTCAGGCATCGATGCAACCTGAGCAGTCCTGCCAGCAGGTGCCTTCTTAGTCCTCCTCCACCGCAACGGCGCCTCATCATCATCAGGAAGATCAATGACATGAGGAGGGACTACAGGAAAGATTCAAAGTTAAAAACGGAAATCCAATAGGCCAAAAGCAAAATTGCAGCGATCGTACCAAGGTTAGAGATAGCAGCATCTTCCATCTCCTGGTCTTCATTCCTGACTGAGGTCTCGGAGGTGGCAGCGCTGCAGATTTAAGAAATCTGTTGATCAGTCAACAAGTCGACCAAAAGTATGATTCACGCTGAACAAAAAGCTCAAGTTCTGCTGTACCCGGAAATAGTGGGGATAACCATCTTCATCTTGGGCAGAACCTTTGTCGGCTTCGACGGCGTCGCTCGAGGTTGCTTCGGTGCTTTTTCATTCGGCGCCGGAGAGGACGCCCGAGGACGCTTGTGGATCGCCCGACAGCGCCGAGATAGCCTTGCAAGGCCGACCGCTGGGTTCATGGGTGAGCTTGGACCGCTTTTCGCGAGAAGGGTCGACTTCTTCCTCCTCTTCCTCCTCCTCCTCTTCATCGAACTGCCGCCATCTTCGCCTCCCCACCATCGATCGCCATTCCTCCCGGCTTTCACCTCCCTCCCTTCCTCCTCCTCAACTGGTTCCTGCGCCTGCTGGGCATCGAGTACATCTCAGTGGTGACCTAGAAGAAGACAAACAAGATGAAAGTCATCGACCGATTTAAGCAAACAAGATGGAGTAAGCAGAGTCGTGGTCAAGGATACGGATTGAACCTTGTCCGCTCAGACGATTGGTCGAGTGGGGGATTCTCCCCGCCCTCGGGGTTATCTTTGTTCCCAGTGATGGCGGTCATCCATATCTCCAGCGTGGCATCTCGACCTCCTCCGGTGGACCCGAGTGGTGTCTTCAGGGCAGAATACATCCACATCGGATGGTCTCGACATCAAGTGGCTGGATGCGCCGTCAAGAAAAACCTCTAGAAGATCCATACCAGCCACCCCATCACGGATGAGCTGGACTACATGCTCGACCAAAACCTTGACCTGAGCCTTCCCCTCCGGGATCACCTTCAGTGAGGACGGCTTGCTCACTCGATCCATGGAGAAAGGAGGAGTCCAATGATCGCCTCAAGGCGTCGGCTGGTCTAGGCAAGAGAACCAGGTCGATCGCCACCCTCGAACCGACTCAGAAGGATCATGGCTGAAAAGAGATCTTACCTCTCATTTGGACCCCAAGACCCCACACATCTGAATCACTTGGCTTCTCTCACACTGATTGGCCTTTTTCACCGTCTGGGAGCGACAGTGAAGATGTGTTTGAAGAGGCCCCAATGCGGCCGACAACCCAGAAAATTCTCACACAAAGACACAAAAGCGGCGAGATACACGATAGAGTTGGGTGTGAAGTGGTGGAGTTGTGCCCCAAAAAAGTTCAGAAATCCTCCAAAGAAAGGATGAGGCGGCAAAGAAAACCCTCGGTCGACGTGAGTGGCTAAGAGGACGCACTCACCCTCCTGAGGCTGCGGCTGCCACTCCATCCCTGGAAGCCTCGCTGATCCATGAGGGACCAGTCCCTCATTGTCCAGGTCGTCAAGATCTTTTTGGCGGATGGTCGAGCGAATCCAGCCGCCTCGATCCAGCCTCGCGCAAACCAGCCCGCGACGAGGATCCGCCGACGTCGTCGCCCGCCTTCTTCTTCGCCGCTTTCTTCGCCCATTCCAAAGCCGCCGTCTTTTCTTTCACCATTGTCGCCGCGGAACGCGCGCCGCGTTCGGAGATGGAGGCAAAGCGCGCGGATGAATCTGAGGAAGAAAGGAGGAAAGGGAACGCACTGCTCAAAAACCCCAGTCCTGGACCTTATATGGGGTTGCTTCGAGGATCGATTAGTAGGCCCAGCGATCTGTCAAATCTCAAGCAATCGCCCGCAATACGTGGAGAAAAGGTGGCGCTGAGATCGAGGCGCCTTTGCCTTATCCCGTCCGACCATGCGGCTGTCTCCGCCCCGCCGCTTTCAAGATTCAAATCCCGCCAAATCTGCAGGCCGAGAGCAAATCGTGAGACAAAGATTTCATTCCGCTATTCGGAAATCACCAAGTACGGAAAATGCACTCAACGGATACAAAGAATGGATCAAGGCGACTGAAAAAGAAGTTGATGCCGTCACTTAAGTCTATTTGATCCAAGACAAGACACTATTGCAGTACAAGAATGAGTCGGGAGTATGTTCAACTCCTTCCCCACTCAAACCTCGATCCATTCGGGGGCTAATGATGAAGTCATGTACCTAGGGTAGGGTCATGGACCTTTCTAAGACACCCTCCCAAGGACATCTCTAGAAGAAATTACCTTTCAACGACCAGAAGGGTTCCACTCGACCAACTCGAAGACACTCACCATGAAGCCAAACCACTCGACCGCCAGAGATATAAAGCCACCAAGACGCAAACGGTCGGTCATTAAGTAGCTTTATGGTCATCATATCACTTTATGTATGTTACAAGAACTCCCCTACCTTAATGTACCTTTAACCTGCATAATTGAATGCCGGAGGGTCCGCGAACTCTATATAAGCCATCCCTCCTCGTCGTGGGTTCGCACCTTTGTAACTCATACACGATAATCCAATGACCGCCTTCGGCTCCGAGACGAGGGCTATTACTTCCTTCGAGAAGGGCTGAACTCGTAAAACTCGTGTGTATACAACTACTCCATAGCTAGGATCTTGCCTCTCCATACCTACCCCCCATTCTACTGTCAGGCTTAGAACCACGACACTTATGACATTTAATTGTTCATCAGGAAAGCTATCATCAATAGGTAGTGGGTCATCAAGAACATTCTCTAACCTAGATAAGTTGTCTGCAACGGGGTTCTCAGCTCCTTTTCTATCAACAATATGCAAATCAAATTCTTGCAGCAAGAGAACCCATCTAATAAGTCTAGGTTTTGCATCTTTCTTTTCCATAAGATATTTAATAGCAGCATGATCAGTGTGAATAGTTACTTTTGAATCAACAATATAGGGTCTGAATTTATCACAAGCAAATACAACTGCTAAAAGTTCATTTTTGGTAGTAGCATAATTTCTTTGAGAATTGTCTAGAGTCTTACTAGCATAATGGATAACATTTAATTTCTTATCAACTCTTTGCCCTAGAACAACACCTACAGCATAATCACTAGCATCACACATAATTTCAAAGGGTAAATTCCAATCGTGGTCGAACAACAAAAGAGACTAATGCTTTCTTAAGTATTTCAAATGCTTCTACACAATCATCATCAAAGACAAATGGTACATCTTTTGTAATAAATTAGTCGAGGTCGAGAAATTTTGAGAAGTCCTTAATGAACCTCCTATAAAATCCGCATGACCAAGGAAACTTATACCTTTGATGTCCTTGGGACATGGCATCTTTTCAATAGCATCAACCTTGGCTTTATCTACTTCAATACCTCTTTCGTAAACTTTGTGCCCCAAGACAATACCTTCATTTACCATAAAGTGGCACTTTTCCCAATTCAAGACAAGATTAGTTTCTTCACATCTCTCAGAAAACTCGATCAAGATTGCTCAAGCAATCATCAAAAGAGGATCCATAGACGGAAAAGTCGCCCATGAAAACCTCACAAATCTTTTCACAAAAGTCGAGAATATAGCCATCATGCATCTTTGAAAGGTAGCAGTGCATTACATAAACCAAAAGGCATACGCCTATAAGCAAAAGTACCAAAAGGGCATGTAAGAGTAGTCTTTGATTGATCTTTAGCCTAATACGCTTATTTGAGAGAAACCAGAATAACCATCTAGAAAGCAATAATGTGTATGTTTGCATAATCTTTCTAGCATTTGAACGATAAAAGGCAAGGGTAATGATCTTTCTTAGTAGCTTTATTTAATTTATGGAAATCAATTACCATCCTATAACCCGATAATTCTTTTATGGGTCAATTCATCTTTATCATTAGGAACAAAAGTAATACCTCCCTTCTTAGGGACACAATGGACATGACTTACCCAATCGACTATCAAGAACGGAAGCTTGAGTATTTCTTTTCGTACCACTTCTTTCATTTTAGGATTCAAACCTCTGTTGGAAAAGGCAAGGTTTAGGAGGCGCTTACACGCCTAGGCGCTAGGCAATGGCCAATCGCCCGCCTAGGGCATAAGCAGAAGTCTAGCAGAGCAAGTAAGAAATTGTCTACCAAGCGAGAAATCATTCCATATTGCACCGATATGCCAAAAGGGCCATATTATAATCATAGTAGCTGGTAGTTAACATACTTATATGCCCTGAATTAATAAAATACACATCTAATAACCACATACACCCCGATAGTAAAATCATATTACCGCCTAGGCTGAACCTAGGGCGCTTAAGCACCGCCTAGGCACTAGGCGAAGGCCAACCGCCTCGCCTACGCCTACCGCTTTTTCCAACCTTGATTCAAACGTCGTTGAGGATCACGAACTGGTTTGGCATCCGCTTCCAAATTTATTTTATGTTGACATAGAGTGGGACTGATGCCCTTAAGATCATCAGGAGTATATCTAATAGCGGCACGATGCTTCTTCAGAGTTTTCAATAATCTTTCTTCTTCATGCTCTGAAAGGTTAGCACTAATAATAACAGGGTATATTTTCTTTTCATCAAGATAAGCATATTTAAGATTATCAGGCAACGGTTTAAGCTCAAACACGGGATCACCCTTGGATGGAGGAGGATCCCCCTAGGATTTCAACAGGCAAATTGTGTTGCATAATAGGTTCCTTTTTAAAGAATACTTCATCTATTTCCCTTCTTTCATTCATGAACATATCATTTTCATGGTCTAGCAAATAATGTTCTAAAGGATCACTAGGAGGTACGGCAATAGAAGCGAGACCAATAATTTCATCCTTACTAGGCAATTCTTCCTCACGATGTTTTTTTTACTAAATTTAGAGAAATTAAACTCATGAACCATATCATCCAAGCCAATAGTAACAACATTCTTTTGCAGTCTATCTTAGCATTAATAAGATTCAAGAAGGGTCTACCAAATATAATGGGACAAAAGTTATCTTGTGGAGAACCAAGAATAAGAAAGTCAGCATGATATTTAGTTTTCCCACACAAGACTTAAACATCTCTAAAAATTCCCATTGCAGATATAGTATCTCTATTGGCAGGTTTAATTGTAACATCAATATCTTCTAACTCAAGCAGTAATTTCATGCATAATTTCTTTGTATAAGTCAATGGGTATTACACTAGCACTAGCACCCATATCACATAAGCCATGATAACAATGATCTCCTATTTTAACAGAAATAACAGCACGCCTACCATAGGTCTATGTTTATCTTTAGCACACGGTTTAGCAATTCTAGCAGCTTTCACCGCAGAACTGAATAACATGCCCATCAATATTATCGACAAGAGATCTTTAACAATAGCAATATTAGGTTCTACTTTAACTTGCTCAGAGGTGTATAAGTTCTAATATGGCTTTTACTTAACAACAGTTGAAGCTTTAGCATGATCCTTTATTCTAACAGGAAGGTGGTTTCTCAACATAAGAGGTAGGAACAATAGGATCATTATAAGTGACGGTCTTTTCTTCAACTTTAATAGGTGCAGCTACTTTTACTTCTATGGAGGATGATATTTATACCACTTCCTTGGGGAGATCAACATAAGTAGCAAAATATTCACGTAAAGAAGCTACTATCTCAGAATCAAGTCCATATTTAGTGCTAAACTTACGGAAAATATCGGTATCCATAAAAGATTTAACACAATCAAACTTAGGTGTCATGCCTGACTCCTTACCTTCGTCGAGGTCCCAATCTTCAGAGTTGCATTTAATCCTATCCAATTAATTCCATTTAAATTCAATAGTCTTCATCATAAAAGAGCCAGCACAAGAAGTATCGAGCATGGTGCGATTGTTATCAGAAAGCCGAGCATAAAAAATTCTGAAGAATTGTCACTCTTGAGAGCTCATGATTGGGGCATGAATATAAAATTGATTTAAGCCTCCCCCAAGCTTGAGCAATGCTTTCTCCTTCGTGAGGCCAAAATATATATATATATATAATTGCGATCACGATGAACAAGATGCATAGGGTAATATTTTGATGAAATTCCAATTTCAATCTTCTATAGTTCCATGATCTCGATCATCACATAGCCTATACCATGTCAATGCGCCTCCTTCAAAGATAAAGGAAGACCTTCTTCTTAACAACATCATCGGGTATACCCGCAAGCTTAAATAGTCCACAAACTTCATCCACATAGAGTAGATGTTCATCAGATGCTTTGTTCCATCTCCTGTAAAAGTGTTAGCTAGCAGTTTTCCATCATACCCAAAGGAATTTCAAAAGGAGTTTCATTTTCAATAGGTTCAGTAGGTTGAGGAGCAACTCTTTGTTTCACTGGACGGGTGAAGATACCCCAACAAGCCCCTCGAGAATTACTTTCCATAGTAACAAGTGACAGAAAATTTCAGCACACTATATAAATTTTTCCTTACCAAATTCCACCTATCGGCGCTACACTCCCGCAACGGCGCCTTTAAAAGAGTCTTGATGACCCACAAGTATAGGGGATCTATCGTAGTACTTTTGATAAGTAAGAGTGTCGAACACAACGAGGAGCGTATGAAATGATAAGCGGTTTTCAGCAAGGTATTCTCTGCAAGTACTGAAATAAGTGGTAACAGATAGTTTTGTGATAAGATAAATTGTAACGAGCAACAAGTAACAATAGTAAATAAAGTGCAGCAAGGTGGCCCAATCCTTTTGTAGCAAAGGAAAAGCCTGGACAAACTCTTATAATAGGAAAAGCGCCCCGAGGACACATGGGAATATCATCAAGTTAGTTTTCATCACGCTCATATGATTCACGTTCGGTAGTTTTATAATTTGATATGTGGGTGGACCGGTGCTTGGGTGCTGTTCTTACTTGAACAAGCATCCCACTTATGATTAACCTCTATTGCAAGCATCCACAACTACAACAAAAGTCTTAAGGTAAACCTAACCATAGCATGAAACATATGGATCCAAATCAATCCCTTACGAAGCAACACATAAACTAGGGTTTAAGCTTCTGTCACTCTAGCAACCCATCATCTACTTATTACTTCCCAATGCCTTCCTCTAGGCCCAAATAATGGTGAAGTGTTATGTAGTCGACGTTCACATAACACCACTAGAGGCTAGACAAAATACATCTCATCAAAATATCGAATCTAATACCAAATTCACATGACTACTAATAGCAAGACTTCTCCCTTGTCCTCGTGAACAAACGTAACTACTCACAAAGCATATTCATGTTCATAATCAGAGGGTAATAATATGCATAAAGGATCTGAACATATGATCTTCCACCAAATAAACCAACTAGCATCAACTACAAGGAGTAATCAACACTACTAGCAACCTACTAGCACCAATCCCGGACTTGGAGACAAGAATTGTATACAAGAGATGAACTAGGGTTTGGAGATGAGATGGTGCCGGTGAAGATGTTGATGGAGATTGCCCTCTCCCAATGAGAGGAGCGTTGGTGATGATGATGACGATGATTTCCCTCCCGGAGGAAAGCGCCCCCGTAACAGCTCCGCCGAGCCCTAGATTGGTTCCGCCCGTGGCGGCGGAGTCTCATTCCCAAAGGTTGCTTTTATTTTTTCTCATCGAAAGACTTCATATAGGAGAAGATGGGCGCGGAGAGCCACCTGGGGGCCCACGAGGTAGGGACGCGCCTGGGGGGCGCCCCACCGTGAGCGGTGTGGGCCCCGGCCTTCATCTTTGCGACGATTTTTCTTTATTTATTTTAAAATATTCCGTGGAGTTTCAGGACTTTTGAGTTGCACATAATAGGTCTCCAATATTTGCTCCTTTTCCAACCTGCATTCTAAGCTGCTAAGATTCTCCTTCTTCATGTAAACCTTGTAAAATAAGAGAGAATAGCCATAAGTATTGTGACATAACGTGAAATAACAGCCCATAATGCGATAAATATCGATATAAAACCATGATGCAAAATGGACGATCACCGGTGCGCTAAGCCTTGCCGCGATCTTGTTGATGCCCCGCAAGGGTCTTGCCGAGGTCTTATGGACGCCGACAAGGGTCTTGCCTGGCTTTATGCGCGCCATCGACAAGGGTCTTGCGGGGCCTTGTGGGCGCCCCGGCAGGGGTCTTGTCGGCGCTTTGTCCTCTCGGTTCTAATCTAGGGCTTGCAGTGCCTTTGGTCTTCACAAAGATTTGCATGCCATCATGCAAAGCGCCCCGAGCCTTGGTCTTGATGTTGTCGATGGCGCTGTAACCTCAAAGCTCGAGGGTAGCGGCCCTGCTGGTGTTGGGCAGGTTGTCCCGGCAAGGCTCTTGCTGGGGCTACATAAGCCTCCCCGGCAAGGGTGTTGCCGAGGGAAGTCCATCTTGTCCCTTTGCTCTTCGCGCCTCTGGCTTGAGCACTGCCCTGGTAGTCTTGTACCTGGCCTTCCTCTGCCTTGCCAAGTGTGGCCACAGGCACGGCTACGACTGCTCGTGCACAAGGAAAGGGGTACAGAAGGGCCCCTATCTTTGTACACCGACACCTTATACTTGTGGGTCATCAAGAACTAGATGATAGATTCTGTTCGAAGTTATCCATAATCTTGATTTTGTAGAATCCTGCGTGAAAAGAACTGACTTAGCCTAAGGAAACTCTTGGTTGTGACTGGAATCGTACAAGCGTTCGTCCAAGCTATTGATACACCCGTAGCACTACTGGAGCGCGATCTCGAGCTCCAAGCTATCCATTTCATCGGATATCATGACCTCCAAGATCTGACAACCATGTTGTTCTACTTCGCCGCTGGTGACACCTTGGCCTAGGAGGCTGTGACGCCCCCGATTCAATCGTACACTAATCATGCATGCAAATGTGTATGATCAAGATCAGGGACTCACGGGAAGATATCACAAAACAACTCTACAAATAAAATAAGTCATACAAGCATCATAATACAAGCTAGGGGCCTCGAGGGCTCGAATACAAGTGCTCGATCATAGACGAAGTCAATGGAAGCAACAATATCTCGAGTACGCACATAAGTTAAACAAGTTGCCATAAAATGCTAGCACAAACGGGATACAGACGAAGAGGCGCAGCCTCCCGCCTGGGATCCTCCTAAACTACTTCCCGGTCGCCGCAAGCAGGCTGCACGTAGTAGTAGGCACCTCCAGTAGTAGTCGCCATCGACGGTGGCCTCGCCCCGGGCTCCATCATCCTGTTGCAGCAATCGAGTAGAGATAGGGGAAAAGGGCTACACTACATATGCATGGATATATGTAAAGGGCCATATCAATGGACCGAATCTGCAGAATGCCGTAATAAGAGGGGATAGCTAGTCTTATCAAGACTACGCTTCGTCACCTTCGCCTTGCAATGTAGAAGAGGGTAGGTTGAAGTCCTCCAAGTAACATCACATAGCAATAATCCTACCCGCCATCCCTCCTCGTATCCCCGAGAGAGCGACCACCGTTGTATCCGCACTTGGAAGGGTGTGTTTTATTAAGTATCCGGTTCTAGTTGTCATAAGGTCAAGGTACAACTCCAAGTCGCCCTGTTATCAAGATCACGGCTATTCAATAGATTAATCACTGCAGGGTGCACCAACTTACCCAACACGCTTGATCCCATTTGGCCGGACACACTTTCTCGGTCATGCCCGCCGCTGAAGATCAACACGCCGCAGCCCCACCTAGGCTCAACAGAGAGGCCAAGACGCCGGTCTAAACCTAAGACAGGGTCTGGGCCCATCGCCATAGCACACCAGATGCATGTGACGCGGCCGAAGCGTAACTAGCCCCTTAATACAAGAGCAGGCTTACGCTCCAATCCGCGCCACGCCACTCAAGCCGGGCGCCACGGCGCTTCGGCCGATACCACGACGCCGAGTGCCCATATCTTTCCCACGAGTTGGTTAGTGCGATAGGCTCAGAGCCAACTCAGATCAAATACCAAGATCTCAAGCATGTTAAGTATCCGCGAACGCCGAACAGGCCAGCCCACTCTCTCCTAGGCGGTCTCAACTGCCCCTGTCGCCCGCCTCAAAGATCCACTCATGGTGCTCCACCATTGACCCGATTTTAGTCTCCACATGTATCATGTATAAAGTATATAGATACACCGTGATCACCTCCCGAGTGATCACGGCCCGATAGTATAGCATGGCGACGGACAAGAATGTAGGGCCACAGATGAAAACACTAGCATCCTATACTAAGCATATAGGATTGCGTAAAGGTAACAACAAGAGTAACAAGGACAAAGCTATGCATCAGATAGGTATAATGTAAAAGCAAGAATATGCTACACTACTCTAATGCAAGCAAGATAGAGTAGAATAGGCGATATCCGTGATCAAGGGGGGCTTGCCTGGTTGCTCTAGCAAGAGAGAGGGGTCGCCAACTCCGTAGTCGAACCGGGCAAAGCAGCTACGGTCTCGTAGTCTACCGGAGAGAAGAGGGGAAGAAACAATGAATAACATGTAAACAGATGCATATCGATGCATGACATGACAAGTAACGATGCTAGGCGTGACTCTAACGTGGTATGAGGTGATGCTTGTTAAGGGGAAACATCCGGAAAATATCCTTGTTTCGTGGTTTTCAAGCAGAGGAGCCGAGGGGGAAAGTTAAGAGTTCGATAGGTTAGGTGTGTGGCGATTTAACGGACCGCGATCCGGATTCGCCTCGCTGCTCGAGCAACTTTCATGTTGAAAATATTTTAATCCGAAGTTATGGATTAAAAGATATGATTTTCTAAAGATTTTATTAATTTTTGGAATTAAATTAATTATTTAAATTAATTCGAAATTAGATTTATGATATCAAGATGATGTCATGTCGACATCGCAGTCAATGAGTTGATCGTCAACCTGACCAGTGGGTCCCACCGGTCGCTGACACATTCTAGTTAAACAGGTTAATTAAACTAATCACAATTAATTAAAGGGGTGGGCCCCATCACATACTAATTAATTAGCTAATTAACATTAGTTAATTAGGTTAATTAATCATCGTGTTAATTAATCTTAATTGGTTAATTTAAACAGAATTAATTAAGTTAATTAATTAGTTAATTAATTAATTATTTTATTATTTATTATTACATTTTATTTTATCTTTTTATTCCTTTTTTTATGCTTCAAGGGGGCCCCACATGTCATAGGGTCATAGGGCCTAACGGATCGGGTGCGCCCGAGCGGGCGGTTTTGGGCGCAAGCGATGCTTGTCGCCCGAACGGGTGCAGGCGTGGATGCGGGCGGCCTCAGGTGCGGCGGCAAGACGGGCGCATCGTGGCGTGAGAAGCTGCACGGCTGGGCCGGGTAGAGGCCGGGCCACGACGAGGGGTTAAGGTGGAGGGGCCACGACGACGCAGGGCAAAAAGGGGAGGACAGGGCGCCATCGGGGCCGGGCGGTGACCAACCGCGACGGGAGGCGTGGTCGCGGGAGTGGACGAGAGGGCGCGTGGGGGGGCTCCATGGACGCTGCCGCAGGCATACGCAGCTGGCGAAGCGGTGGACGGGCTGGCGGGCGGAGAGTGAGCTCCCAGACGCAAGGCCATGGGGGGGAGGAACGCGCCATGACAGAGAAGGGAAAGGAGGGAGCTCACGGGGAAGTAGGGTCGGGGCAGCGGGGTTGTGGTGGATGCCGGGGAAGCAGGCCAGCGGGAGGTCCAGGCCGAGCGGCTTCAAGGGGGCGGTCCTGGCCGGGAGGAGGATGAAGTGGCGGAGGAGGTGGCCGAGCGAGGGGAGGAGGTCGGCGGCCCCGGGGCGGGGGGCGGGCGAGCCCGGGCGGCGGGGGCGCCGAGCGGGCCGGTGATGGCGCCCTCCTCGATCCCGATCCAATCGGGAGAGGAGGGAGGAGATATTTCGTGAGGGGGGAGAGTGAGGTGTCGGTGGGGTGAGGGAGTGGATAAGGGAGTGTGGGCGCGGCTGTTGGGCAGTGTGTGGGCCGATCAAGCGGTTTAGAGGCCACCGGGCCACACCAAACAGGGAGGGGTTTTCTCCTTTTATTTTATTTTTCGCTTAGTCTTTACCTTTTTTTCTTTTCTGCTTTAATTTTATTCCCAAATAGTTTTAGTTTTGTAAAATATTCAATTAGCACCTAACATAGTAACATTAATTATACCACGCCACAATAACTTTGGGCACCTAGCTAAAATAGTATAGTATTTTATTAAATATAATAGGAGGATAATTAATTGTTTTTGCTGCTGTTTTAATCACTTTACGGTATTTAATTATTTTATAAAGATGTTGTTTCTCCACCAATATTATCCATTATTTATTTGTCGTTAAGAACATTTTAGTTTTGACTTTGAAAACTTTAATTGTTTGACTTGATTTTAAATTTGAAATTTGAACGGGATTTGAATCATCGCAAGATTAACAACAAAGGATCGTGGTGACATGGCATCATTAGCGAGGGTTATCAGAGCGTAATTATCCAAGGCCACAATTCTCCTCCATTATAAGAAATCTCGTCCCCAGATTTAAGCGGTGGAGTAAGGGGGGAAGGTGTCGGTAGCAAAAACCTAACGAAGTCTTCGGTCTTGGCTGCCCTTTCAAGAGGTCGATCCATTACATTGATGTCTCCATTTCTTACTTCAGTCATCATGATGAAGTCGCCATCCTTTCTTCGAAACTTCATCGATTTATTTAATAGGTAACGGGCAGATCGGCAACGATCGAATGCTATAAGGGTAATAATCTGGGATTAACCCATGAATGAGCATAAGATTATCTCTCGAGTTGAACATATAACATACATCGAGAGTAAGGTACGAAGGTACAATAAGAGGTTCCAAGCGGATAGATAGTTGCTCGAAGTCTGAACCAGAGTGAGAAAGGGCCTGAGAAGCGAGAGTAGGTATTATGCCGATACCATAATAGAGCACTAGGAAGGTGGCCCATGAATTAAATACGAAGCCAAGCGTGGGGAATAACCATTGGAAACAGGGTTGTACATGAGAGTCAAGTTTCGATCCTGTGGAACTGTGGGTTATGGGCCCACCATGTGGTTGAAAGTAGGAAGGGCGGTGACATCTTGCACGGTCATGATAGCAAGACATGCCAGAGGGTAGCATGTTAGTTATGTCGGCAACAACATTGATACTAAGGGCGAGGGACGAAGAGAACCATTTTTCCTGCTCATTGAACGAGGCGGACCAATAGGCAAAGTTCTCGTCCATCGATGGCTACCAGAATGTCATCAACAATAGAAACAGGGTCTTACTGACACGGTTTGTACACCAAGGTGTTTTACATATAGATCACAAGAAGGGTTAAGCAAACCAATGGAAAGGAAAATGATATTCTCGGATTAAATAGAACAATGGAAAGGAAAATGTGTTTAAACACATATTTCAGGGGTATATCCTTCCCAAGGATAAGCAGAGCATGATATCCATGACAGGATATAATGTAGAAAACTCTTTAGGTAGGGGAGAGAATTTTCATGACATTACCCACACATCGGTGTTTGGATAATTGAGCAGGAAACATTTAGCATTGGGCTTCAAATGTTCTTGTTGAAAATTCAAAGTACAACCGACATGCTTCGAGATAGCATTGACATGGTCATCAGGTGAAGATCAGACTTTGGAAACACAAAGGATCCATCAGGAACAACTTATAGAATAAGTCTTACAATTTCCTCAGGGAAGAATGGCTAAACTTGCTAAAAAGGATACTACAACAATAGGTCCTCCACCCAAGGGGGTGCTAGGCATGACATCATGTTACCGGGTCATCAAAGGACCAACATCATAACTCTTGAAAGTTGTCCCAACCATCATATCTCGACCGAGATTCAGATCCGATTGGTGTCATGATACCTCGCACTCGTGGATGTCCGAGAAGAAAAGGTGCAACACAAATAGACGAAATGACATTTCAAGATTCTCGTGAAATGAACTAAGGGAGCGGGTTCTGAAGCGATAGTTCATCCTTAAACCAAGGAGAGGATGAGGGGTAGCTGATGGAATCAACGAAAATACTCAAGATTTCCAAAAGGTGGATTTCCACGCTTATGTGAACAACAAGGATAACATTTGTCGGATCAAATGATAAAATGGTGTATGCTCGAGGAGAACATACACGCTAAACATTGGATGAGAGATGCCCCAAAATATGGGCTGGGTTGCACGACCAACGTCGGAATGATGATTCAATAATCAATAGTCTAGGAATGAACGGTTGACCATTAACTCCAGAGCAATAGGGTTGCTAGAAGTACATAATCCAAACAACACTGCTCACTTGTAGGTACCTCGGTTAGAATTAACACAGGAACCAAGAAAGAATGGTGATGGTGAGAAGTATCACTATACCAAGAATTCTTAAGAGGTGGAGTAATCCTCATGACATTCTTGTCATAAAGAGGTTAATACTCCAAGATAAAGAAGAATAAATGTTGGATAGTAAGGATCTCAAGGTATAACACGAAACACGAACAAGTTTGTGTTGAACGGAAGGCAATAAAGTGGTCAAAGATAACCCAAATCATCGGGGGAAAGGATGGTATTTCTCATCATGATCTCAATTGATATCCTGGAAGAGCTCATAAAGTTGATGAGGATCACGACACATTTGTCGACAGATTTCATGAAGAAGTAATCAACAACATTTACATCAAGTCAAAAGAATGATGAAGCCAAAGTCATTGGAACCATGGGTACGACACAAACTCAAATCAAGCTTGCTGTACAAGGTCAAACGGTATGATGAGGGAGATCGATTGTAAGATTAGCTCATCGTCGAAATATGTGCTCCGAGAAGAAGGACCCGTAGCACGCTTAAAATTTAGCATGATAATGATATAGCCGATCAGGCTAGGAATGATGTGATCGGGTACAAACTCGCACTTATAGAAGCTATCAAGAGTTGTTGAACCGTAGAAAGGACTCGGTTCAGTTATTGGTGTCTTTGAGTGTTTAATAACTCGTGAGCCCGTGAAAAATTGGAATCAGTGGGAATGTAGCACTTGATGAAGAACTCATAATAAGTTATGCAGTTCCATGATAATCTCGAGATACCGGGGGTAATACTCGATGACGATCAAAGTAGAAGTTGGACTGGGGTATTGTTTCACCAAGACAAGTGCTTAAACTTGCACGAGAAATGGTATTTAAAAGATAACATGGTCGGAACCACGATTGCAAAAGGCCAGATCCCAGATATAAGATGAACTTATACCAAAGGAATAATTAATTTAAGAGAAGCTTTAATGATAAGATCTACATCGTGTCCATGGGCATGAACACAAAGTTCAAGGTCGACTCCCACTTCTCCAATGCATAACCTTTCATTCACTTCTTACCTTCGAGGAAGTTGTAGTGTTGAAATTTTATCCGCAAAATACCGTAAGTGTATGACTCATGAAACCGCCGAGTTCACATATTAAGGAAGGCATAGGTTCAACCCATCGTGGTATCGTGGAAATATATACCACAAGGTTCAATAGAAATACCACCAGCTCTAAAGCTGAGCAGGGCTGAGAGCAGAGGATACAATTTACCAAAGGCAATATGTATCGAGAAAGAACTCACAAGGTGATTAATTATGAAGGACACCGCGGATAACAATCCAACAAAGGACTTGATGGTCCACAAAGGATCTGATATGAGTATCGATACTCAACCGTAAGAGGAAGGCATGCAAATGCAACAAAGTTATGGAAGCATCTGAATAATTCGCAGCTTAAATGCAAAGGAATTATGATTTCCAAAACAAAGGGTCAAGCGTACGCTCGATCAAGGATGGATCAATTGAATATACCGAGGCACAATCGATTTACGATAGTTTGGTCGAGAACCAGCTCATGTTCAAAATGATGTCTGAGCCGGAAAGATATTTTAGAAGGGTTGATAGATGATTGTGTGCATTCGCACACATGTTGAACCAATAGGATCAAAATGACGGTGTCAAAAGATACTAGTGAATATTGCCAGATATATGGGAAGCACCCATAATGCAAGTAGACAAGTATTTGCAGAGCAATAAAGCGGCTAAGGATTTTCGGAGGATTGAATAGTATTTCAAAGACTTTTGTGAAACACCGAACAATCGGGATGAGAGGATACCGAAAGTGCGAAATTATTCTTAGGGGTATTCAGTGGCAAAGAACTGCAAGGCAAGAGGCTAAAGTATTCTCGAACATTAGAGAGATTTCGGGTATCTTGTAATAACAAGATTAACTGGGAATAAAAGTAAGAACGACAAGCGTAAGTATTTATCCATAGGGATGTTTCGGTAGGGAATTGCAAAACGACAGTGCACAAGGTCTCGAGAGAATATCGAGAGTATCTTCTAATTCTTCCGTTCACGGAGCAATCACCTATAGTGAGGGTTCTCCGGAGGAAGTAGTAACGAGATCCTAAAGTTAGATTTTAGTAAAAATCGCTTAACCCGAGTAGAAGAGAGTCCGAATCCCGAGTAAAGATCGAGAAGTAAAAGATCCTAATACCACCCAATGGCGACGGGCCCATGGGCCGCATAGCCATGTTAGTAAAAGTTTTCCAATGTCAGACTCAACTTCGCCAAGGAGTTGGAAGGGGATTCTACAGCAGTTGGCTCGATATTAACTTGTGACGCCTCGATTCAATCATACACTAATCATGCACGCAAATGTGTACGATCAAGATCGTGGACTCACGGAAGATATCACAACACAACTCTACAAATAAAATAAGTCATACAAGCATCATAATACAAGCCAAGGGCCTCGAGGGATCGAATACAAGTGCTCGATCATAGATGAGTCAGCCGGAAGCAACAATATCTGAGTACGTATATAAGTTAAACAAGTTGCCATAAGATGGCTAGCACAAACCGGGATACAGATCGAAGAGGCGCAGCCTCCCGCCGGGATCCTCCTAACTACTCCCGGTCGCCGCCGCCGGGCTGCACGTAGTAGTAGGCACCTCCAGTAGTAGTCGCCATCGACGTGGAGTCTCGCCCCGGCTCCATCGTTCTGTTGCAGCAATCGAGTAGAGATAGGGGAAGAGGGGAAACAATGCAACCGTGAGTACTCATCCAAAGTACTGCAAGCAAGGAGCTACACTACATATGCATGGATATATGTAAAGGGCCATATCGCTGGACCGAACTACGTAATGCCGTAATAAGAGGGGATAGCTAGTCTTATCAAGACTACGCTCGTCACCTTCGCCTTGCAAATGTAGAAGAGGGTAGGTTGAAGTCCTCCAAGTAACATCACATAGCAATAATCCTACCCGCCATCCCTCCTCGTATCCCCGAGAGAGCGACCACCGTTGTATCCGCACTTGGAAGGGTGTGTTTTATTAAGCATCCGGTTCGTTGTCATAAGGTCAAGGTACAACCCAAGTCGCCCTGCTATCAAGATCACGGCTATTCAATAGATTAACTCACCGCAGGGTGCACCAACTTACCCAACACGCTTGATCCCATTTGGCCGACACACTTTCCGGGTCATGCCCGCCGCTGAAGATCAACACGCCGCAGCCCCACCTAGGCTCAACAGAGAGGCCAAGACGCCGGTCTAAACCTAAGCGCATTGTGGGTCCGGGCCCATCGCCCATAGCACACCCGCACGCTATGACGCGGCCGGAAGCGTAACTAGCCCCTTAATACAAGAGCAGGCTTACATTCCAATCCGCGCGCGCCACTCAATCGCCGGGCGCCACGGCGCTTCGGCCGATACCACGACGCCGAAAGTGCCCATATCTTTCCCACGAGTTGGTTAGTGCGATAGGCTCAGAGCCAACCCAGATCAAATACCAAGATCTCAAGTTGCAGTTAAGTATCCGCGAACGCCGAACAGGCCAGCCCACCTCTCCTAGGCGGTCTCAACCTGCCCTGCCGCCTCCGCCTCAAAGATCCACTCATGGGTGCTCCACCATTAACCCGACTTTTAGTCTCCACATGTATCATGTATAAAGTATATAGATACACCGTGATCACCTCCCGAGTGATCACGGCCCGATAGTATAGCACGGCAGCACGGACAAGAATGTAGGGCCACAGATGAAAACACTAGCATCCTATACTAAGCATATAGGATTGCGTGTAAAGGTAACAACAAGAGTAACAAGGATGTGCTATGCATCAGATAGGTATAATGTAGCAAGAATATGCTACACTACTCTAATGCAAGCAGATAGAGTAGAATAGGCTATATCCGTGATCAAGGGGGGCTTGCCTGGTTGCTCGCAAGAGAGAGGGTCGCCAACTCCGTAGTCGAATCGGGCAAAGCAGCTTGGTCTCAGAGTCTACCGGAGAGAAGAGGGGAAGAAACAATGAATAACATAAACAGATGCATATCGATGCATGACATGACAAGTAACGATGCTAGGCGTGACCTAACGTGGTATGAGGTGATGCTGCTATAGAAACATCCGGAAAATATCCCCTGTTTCGTGGTTTTCGCGCAGAGGAGCCGAGGGGAAAGTTGCGAAGTTCGATAGGTTAGGGTGTGTGGCGGACTAACGGACTGCGATCCGGATTCGCCCTCGCCGCTCGAGCAACTTTCATGTTGAAAATATTTTAACCGAAAGCTACGGATTAAAAGATATGATTTTCTAAAGATTTTATTAATTTCTGGAATTAAATTAATTATTTAAATTAATTCGAATTAGATTTATGACATCAAGATGATGTCATGTCGACGCCGCCAGCCAATGAGTTGATCGGTCAACCTCGACCAGGGGTCCCACGGTCGCTGACACATTCTAGTTAAACAAAGTTAATTAAACTAATCACAATTAATTAAAGGTGGGCCCCATCGTCATACTAATTAATTAGCTAATTAACATTAGTTAATTAGGTTAATTAATCATCGTGTTAATTAGTCTTAATTGGTTAATTTAAACAGAATTAATTAAGTTAATTAATTAGTTAATTAATTAATTATTTTATTATTTATTATTACATTTTATTTTACCTTTTTGTTCCTTTTTTTTCCTTCTGGGGCAGGGGCCCCACATGTCATAGGGTCATAGGGCCTAACGGATCGGGTGCGCCCGAGCGGGCGGTTTTGGGCGCAGGCGAGCTTGTCGCCTGAACGGGCGATGTTCCAACGGGCGCAGGCGTGGATGCGCGGCCTCTGTGGTGCGGGGCAAGACGCGCATCGCGTGGTTGAGTGCAGCACGGCTGGGCCGGGTAGGAGGCCGGGCCCAGCACGAGGGGTTAAGGTGGAGGGGCCACACGACGACGCAGGGTGGAGAGGGGAGGACAGGGAGCCACGGGTCGGGCGCGTGACCAACCGTGACGGGAGGCGGTCGGGCGTGGGGAGGGACGAGGGAGCGGGGGGGCGCCCATGGACGCTGGGTGGCAAGGCGCAGACGCAGCCTGTGGCGAAGGTGGACGGGTTGGGCGGCCGGAGCGTGAGCTCCAAGCACGCAAGGCCTGCGGGGGGGGGGAGGAACGCCGGCGACAGAGAAGGGAAAGGAGGGAGCTCACTGGGGGGAAGTAGGGTCAGGCAGCTGGTCTGGGTGGATGCCGGGACGACGGCGGCAGGAAGCAGGTCGGGGGGAGGTCCAAGCGCCAAGCGGCTTGGGGCGGTCCTGCCGGGAGGAGGATGAAGTGGCGGAGGAGGTGGCCGGCAAGCGAGGGCGAGGAGGTCGGCGCGCCCGGCGTGAGGGGGGGCGGCGAGCCCGGCGGCGGGTGGCGCCGAGCGGCGGTGATGATGCCCTCCTCGATCCCGATCCAATCGGGAGAGGAGGGAGGAGATATTTTGTGAGGGGAGAGTGAGGTGTGGGGTGAGGGGAGGATAAGGAGTGTGGGGCGGGCGGTTGGGCTGTGTGGGCCGATCGGGCGGTTTGAGGCCACCGGGCCAGAGCCCAGCAGGAGGGGGTTTTCCTTTTATTTTATTTTTCGCTTAGTCTTTACCTTTTTCTTTTCTGTTTTAATTTTATTCCCAAATAGTTTTAGTTTTGTAAAATATTCAATTAGCACCTAACATAGTAACATTAATTATACCACCGCCACAATAACTTTGGGCACCTAGCTAAAATAGTATAGTATTTTATTAAATATAATAGGAGGATAATTAATTGTTTTGCTGCTGTTTTAATCACTTTACGGTATTTAATTATTTTATAAAGATGTTGTTTCTCCACCAATACTATCCATTATTTATTTGTCGTGTTAAGAACATTTTAGTTTTGACTTTGAAAACTTTAATTGTTTGACTTGATTTTAAATTTGAAATTTGAACGGGATTTGAATCATCGCAAGATTAACAACAGTGATCGTGGTGACATGGCATCATTAGCAGAGGGTTACTGTAGCGTAATTATCCGGGCGTCACAGAGGCGCTCGAGCCTAGCGACAAATGTGTTGGCATCGAGGGGGGCGTTGACCATGCCAACGTCGCAGCCAGCGTCCAGTGCAAGTAGGGGCTGACGGCTGCTGCCCATTCCAGATGGGGAATCTGGCTGCTAACAAGCCGCTATAACGGCCTGTCGAGTAGGACAGGCGGCAAGCGGCAATGGATCCACTCTTTCATTGCACCGCGCGTGTGCTCTTGCTTTGCGACGTGCTGTAGCTCTTGTAGTGTTGCACGCCCCCACCTCTCTCGCTTCTTCTCAAGGCTATGCGCCAAGGGTCTGCTCCATCCTAGCGATTACGCGTAGCACGATGTCATCCGGCGCGTTGATGGGGATGCCCTCGGCCTCAAAGGTCCATGATGCTTTCACCAGATCTTGCTCTCCGACCTACATAAGCCGGAGGATGATGACGGAGACGGCGCTCACGCGTGGCATGCTTGAATTGTATAAGCTGCGCTTAGCTCGCCGCACGCTTATATGGTGTGTGGTCAAGATAGGCTTTTATTTATCACCACTCTTATTGCTGGCTGAAAAATGATGGAGGATCAAGGGAAACAATGGCGTGTTCGGATAACGCTATTGATGAAAAATTTAGAAAAGGAGGAACCGCGAGCAAGCGAAGAAGCGTGTGCGCGTCACAAGCAAGCACACACGAGGCTTCTCCAACTATGTGTGTGTAAATATCAAACCTTCACACACGAGTATTCATAACAAGCATGGTGTGCGATGGTTCAAACCATCGCAAACAATTCGTTCTTGTTAAGTGTTTACCAATGAACGCACACATTGCTAATCACTACCGAATGCTTTCATGCCGACGTGCCGTACGCCAAGATAGCCCCGAGTCCCGTCGGGTAGACCTATGCCGACGGCCTCGCTTGCATAGGGACCGCCGGCAACATATGCGCGGGCACAGCCAGGGAGGCCGCTGGCATAGAAATGCCGCCGGCATATTTGCTACGCCGACGGGGTCAGACATCTATGCCGACGCCCCACTGGCCGGAACAATCACGCCTAACGGCGGCCACCGTTGTTTATTATCGACAGACGCCACGTGGCACCCCTATGCCGACGCTCAGCTCGGCTTAGTCAACCCACGCCGACGGCCAGGCCGCCGCATAGGTGTGCCACGTGGCGCCCGCCGCTGGGCATGGACAAGGGCTATGTCGACGCCCAGGCCGCGCCCAGTTTCAAACCACGCCGACGGCCCAGCCGCCGCATACCTTCATACTGTAGTTCAGCTGCGACGCTGCAGAACCTATGCCGGACGGCCCGCCATCGGCTTAGTTTAAAGATATGCCGACGGCCCAGTCGCCGCATAGGTGCCATGCGCCAAGAATCGGCAACACGCCAGACCTATGCCGATGGCATAGCCGCCAGCATAGTTTTCATTTGTTTTTTCTTTTTCTCGCTTGTTTTCAAATCAGTTCAATTCAAATAACAAAGACATATATAGCAGCACATATCAGCAGCACATATCATCATCACAACAATAATTGCATAAGCATCATCACACACAAGTCTCTAAATGATCATCATCACAACCAACATAAGCATAAGCATAAGCATATAAAAGCACCACACACAAGTCTCTAAATGATCATCACCACACACAAGTCATCTCAAGCATCATCACCACACACAAGGCTTAAGCGCCAAGACGCCGAGCACCGCTGGAAGTCGCCACCGCCAAGAGCGCCAAGCCTGTGTCGTTGCATACCGCAGCGCTACCGCTAAGACCGCTCCACCTCCGCCCATGGATCGGAGTGGTCGGGCCCGCGGTCTCCGGAGTGTGGCGAAGACCACCGCCAACGGTAGATCCACCTGTTCCTAGATGTTGAAAAGACATATTAACGGATATATGATCGTGTCGAAAGGCATGACATGCTTTGGGTGAATAGATTGGGGATGAACTAACCGGCGAGGGGCTCGCGTCGCGCCACAAACTCCTCAAAGGTCAGCAAAGACTGGTTGTGCCGGAGGGCATTGTGCTGCTCGTGAATCGAGGACACCTGCCGGCCGCCATTTCCTCAAAATCTTGCTCCACCGGGCGATCCTCTCGCACTTGGTGTTCATGAAGCCTCGATGCCACGCCATGGTCTCCCCGCGCAGTGTACCTGTAGGCCTACGGTATGACATGATGGAACTCATAAAACTACTAGATGCGGAAATAAAGTGAGCAATGAAGATAAGAGGGAAAATACTTACAGATTGTTGCTCCCGAAAGAGGGACTGCACCGGTCATCGGCTGGCTCTGTGGCCGGCTCAGCTCTGGTCGATCCGACGGAGCTGTGTGTAGGAGATAGTAGGAGTGATCACAACATCGAGAACCGCCTCCCGACCGTGCTCTTGGGCCCCATGCTCACCACCGCCTCTCGCCCGTGATCCGCCGCAATGGGGTCGTGTGTCAGATGTAACTTCAGACACGCCATGAGTAGGCCTCCTTCCTCCCCGGTCTTCTTGCCGTAGTACTTGGGCTCGCCAGCTTGGAGTCCTTCCACAGATGGGCGATCTCCACGCCCGCATGTCCGAGAGTGGCCGCCTGGGCTCCTCCTACACCACCAAATAGAGGTTAGTCATACATAAGAAAGTGATGGTAAATAGAAGAAGAAGAATGTTTAATGGGGTTAGTCATACATTAACTGCCTTGTGGAGATAGTGGTTTTGCTCGAGCATGTACTCCTCCGTCCCTCGGTTAACCTTATTTTCGATTCTCATAGCCGCCTGACTCCAAATTTCATCACACCAAAGATCCACCAATGCCGCCAGACTCGCTCTTTTCCATAACACCAATTTGTACACACCTACATAATAAAAGCATAATGGCATGTCAACGTGAAACGGTGAAATGTACCACATGGTAATGAAAGCATAATGAAAGCACAATATATGAAAGCATAATGAAAATCTTTTATACTTACCGCCAAGAACTCGGCCTCTCCAAGGTAATGCCCATCCTCCGCGCTTCTTCCTTGGTCATCTTCACACCAAGAACGTGGTAGTATGTTGAGATGGCCACATAGCGCACTCAGATCGCATCTCGGGCCTTCTTCTTGCATTGGCGCAGCACGATCTAGTCCGCCTAGCCCTGTGGTCCTGAAGAACTCGATATAATTTCTACAATCATGCATGAAACAAGAATGGAAGAAGCCATGAGTTAAATCATTCATGAAACTAGAATGGACTTGTTCTTCCAAGAGAACTCACCCAAAGTAGTGATCACGGCCTTGGCATGGGTCTCATGGTCCGCGTGGAGGGCCGCCTCCTGCTGGTCCCAGCCGTGGCCAAAACCCGACGGTCCGGCCGCCCGATCAATCCGACAAGACAACCCCGCCAAGATAACTTCAAAGAAGACGGTGATGAGGCCGCTGGGAATACGGACCCTTTAGAATATATCCATTGTCGTAAAAAGAATGAACTATTAGCATGTGACAAGCAAAATAAATAACAACCGAATAAGCATGTGACAAGCAAAATAATGAAATTATTACAAAGTGGCACTTACTTTTTTCCCTGGGCTCAATGAGCCACTTGCTCCTCAAGAGCAGTGAACCTGCTTTGGTAGCTTATGCTACCACGCAGCCACCCCTTGTTGTCAACCCCTTCTTCCCGCCACCATCATCCCCGCCACCACCTCCTCCTCGCCCGCCTCCTCCCAACCTCCTCCTCCTCCTCCTCCTCGCCCCGCCTGCCTCCTCCTCCTCCTCCTCCTCCTCCTCCTCCTCCTCCTCCCCAGAGTGTACCTCACTAGAGGAGGGTACCTCACCAGAGGAGGGCCTCAAGACAACACCCCGAGTCGGTGAGGGTGCGCTTTTCCAGGCGGCACTCAGAGTGGCTCTCCCCCACCACTCGCCTCTAGAGGCTCTCCCCGCCTCCTCCTCTAGGGGCACCTCCCCGACCTCCCTATGAGGAGTCATCGCAAGCAGCCGAGGGGAGGATTACGTGCTCGACCACTCCGACTAGGCAGGCCGACGACCTTGCGAGGAAGCCCACGCCGGCGGCCTTCCTTGCCCATGTTCCACGAACCTACATTGAAAAGAGAATAAGCAATTAGTAAATTAATGAAATGAAGGAAAAGGCATGATAATAAACACATTAATAAAAATGCATAAAAAGGCATATTCCTAAACTATAGAAGAAAAGACTTGAAACATACATCTGCTAGAACCCATATGAATCATCACTGTTGTAACCTATTTCTCGGTCCGTCTCATCATCATTATCAATCATATCATCTTCACAGCGACGGAGGTGGAGGCTCTTCCTCGTCCGCCGCCTTCGCTTAACTTTTCTAGAAGAAGTATGTCATTTTCGCTGACAATGGTCTCACCATCATTCCGCATCGCCGACGCTTGGATCCACATCATCATCACCCAATGGTCTAGCATCATCGCTTCTAACCACATCATCATCATCAGTTGCTCTTGATAGAACACTCGTATGTCATGGGGTTAATGTTGTAGTAATCGCCTTCATTCGGTCCGGTAGCTTATCATGTGGCTTACACCTTGAACACAACTTCCCAACCCTTTAGATACTCTCTCCGCATGGGTAAGGCGATAATATACTTGTGTAGCTTGGGTAGCCGCAATGAAGAGATCGGCTCCAGATAGACGGTTGATGGTTTAACTTCGACCAAACCAATGGAAGGCATATGTTTTACCCTCCCCGGATCAAACCATCGCAGCTGAACACAAAGTGCATTTAGGATCTCACGCTCGGGCGGAATTTAACCTCAGATATATTTTGTACCCTTCCGTAGTAGTTCATGAATTTTGACCGGGGTGTACACTCCGCATTTATAGTTTTGGGATCGGGCCGCTGTTTTGGTGCTCCTCCAGATGGAAGCTTATACCCATTCACATCATACTTTTTACATGTCATGACGGGTGGTCAAAACCCATGGAAACCCATCTCAATTCATCATCCATAGAAATGTTCGGATCTTTTCCCTACAAGTATAATGGAAATTGTTGCGTGCATTAGTTCGGTTAACTAATATATGTTGAACTAGGTATTTAATAGGGGAGTGTGGAAAATTACTTTATCCATGAACCAAGCAAAACTTTTTTTACGTCTAGGGTTTCCATGACGGAGAAGAGTAAGTGCCTCCGCCCAAGAGGGAGGATTCACCCCGCCCATTCCTCTTGAACTAAATCACTAAAAAAGAAAAGCGGTGTTAGACCGACTAAGTGAACATGGAACATGATGATGTGGAAGACATAAAGGAATGGTGTAGTGGTATTACCTCATCCACACTTCCTCAACTTCCTTGATGTTGTGCAAGATATAGAACATGAGGTCCTCCCACTCTTGTCGTGGCATGTTATAAGATTTCGGGCCCCAGCCCTCCCACCTTACGCTGCTGAATAGATCGAGCCTGGGTTGATACTTGGGCTCTTCTATATTGTATCGAGGCACCTTGTTATGCGATGGGGAACGTGGTCCGATAGTATGATGTCCCGAGGTCCTACACCTCCTCCGTGATAACCGCTCAGCCATGGAAGCTTCAATCTTAGCTTTTTTTCCACATTTCGCCGGAGATGCTTGTTCGCCTCGTGGTCAGATCGCCAGCGATTCTGACAAGCCCCCAACAATACCTCGCTCGAGAGGTGCAGAATGAGATGTGTCATCGACTAAAGAAGCTCGCGGAAAGATCTTCTAGCTTGACTATAAACTCGTGCCTTCTTATGCAATTTTTCAATCACCTCTTTACTTACTTTAGCACAGAGCGCAAGGAAGAAATGGCTAAGCTCGCAAGCACTCACCGACATGCTCGGGATATAGCCTCAACCATCATCGGCATTATCCGCTTAATCCATACATGGTAGTCATGACTCTTCAGCCGGTCACTTTGCCCGCTGAAATATTGACTCTTTACTTATATTCGATGCATAACCATCGGTGAACTTCAAAATTTGTTTCAGCCAGATAAGTACTTTTTTTCCGGGCGGTTTAAGGACAAAGTCAAGATCCGGCTTGAACCAGTTTTTTCGATCACCGTGGAGGCTTCATGTTTAGGCGTGGTCTATCACAAATTCTCTCGTTGATCGGCTCTAGCTTTAACGTTATCCTTCGCCTTATCCGGAATGTTCAGGATCGTGGAAAAGGGACTCGCCACATTCTTTTTAGGTGTGCATTACATCAATATTGTAAGGAAGTTTGAGGTCCTGAAATAGGGAAGCCAAGTAGAAGGGGGTAATGTGAGTCCAGCCAGCGCCTCACCATATCCCTCAAAGCCTTTACCTTTGCCTTTGCCTTTGCCTTTGACTTTAGGCTTGAGAGCTTTTAGCTGAGCAAGAACATCTGCCCCGAAAATGTTGGAATCTCGTTACTTCATGAACAACCCGCCTTTCGTGAAGTTCTTCTTGTCTTCCCCGTCTGGATGGTCTGAGGAGGAACTGCCGATGCAGGTCAAAGGCTACATACTTGCCACCCTTACTTAGCCAAATCATTCGCAGAGCCTGCATGCACACTGGCATGGCATCTTCCCACTTGTACACCATCCGCAGAATAGAGCATAGCCGGAAAGTCATGCATGCAATAGTGCAACCAAACTTTCATCAAAAAATTCTCTCGCAGATCCCGGTCGATGTCAACCTCGAAAGTACCAAGAATGGTGCAAAGCATCCACCAAGGCTGCATAAACACACCCAATTTCTTCCCCGGTATTCAGGCCCCGGAATGATGAGCGATAAGAACATGGTCTTCCGCTGCATTAGGGCACCGGAGGAAGATTGAGCGGAATTACAAACACAAGGCCAGCAACTCGTATGGATTGGACGACATACCATATGGATTCAACCCATCACCGTTATGGCTATTCGACATTCCTAGCCCGCTGCTTCCTCGGGTATTCTTCATCGAACGACTTCCATGCTTCCCCTCCCGATGGATGTACGATTTTTTTTGGATTGTACCTTATACCTTCCTTGTGCCACTTCATCATTATGGCAGCCTCCTTCGTGATGAAAAGGCGCTGCAGTCTTTTTATAAAATCAAGATACTGAAGAACCTTAACGGGGATGGTTAGCTGCTTTTTCTCACCATCCTCACCGACCACCTCAATGTACCGAGACGAACCGCACTTCCTACAGTACTTGTCATCTGCATACTTGTGCCTAAACAAAAGGCAATTCTTCGGGCAAACATCTATTTTCTCATAATCCATAGAGAGTGCCTTCATTATTTTCTTTGTATCGTACATGCTTTTCGCAGTTCATGACCTCGTGGAGGCTGTTAGCCCATACTCCTGTGAATGCTTCAAGCATTTCTCTGCTACACAGCGATTTCAGCCTTTGATCGCAATCAGCCAAGTAGATGGCATCCAGCTGAGATATTTTCGCACCAGATAAAGAGGTTTCTTCGACGAGGCCAAGACCTCCAAGAAGGCCTTTGCGTTGCCTCCGCCCTCCGGTTCATTCTCTCAAGGTGTCACATTTGCCGCTTCGCAACAATGACATCATCTAGCATGTCCCGACCCCGCCGCCCTCATATCCATCGGCGCGTTGTTGCATCACCTCTCTCTACCACGGTCCTGCTCAGCTATGTTTATCGGCGGCATGTCAAAGTTTGGCATATATCCGCATGCATAAGGTGCTCACCGATGTCCGCCTCGATTTCTACGGTGACGCCCGCACATCTCGCACAGGCATGGTGGGATAATTTCATTGACGACGTAAATATCTCCTTCAAATAAACATTGGTTTTCGCGATCCACTCGATGTTACTCGATTCCACGGATAAAACCACTGACATCCACCGATTATCTGCCATCCTCGCTTTTGCAAGCCACACAACATAATTAAGGATTCACTTAAATTAATCACATCAAATTTTCAGTTTCTACCGCTGAATTCACCTACATCTCTAATAGGTAAAGATGGGTCCTATCTCACTCGAGATGTGTAGATTGAGCACGCTTCATTCATTTCATTTCGCCCGAGACAAAATTTCGCAGATTTCCCGCTGTTCTCCGATACAAGTCTCGGAAAATAGCCGAGAGAATGTGCCCGAGAACAATGGGAGGCGCCACAAAATCCTGTCTCGAACAGGTAGAACATGGAGAACATACCCAATCTACACATCCTCGGCTGTCCATGGAAAACGCTGACAATCCGAAGAGTTATGTGATAAATATGCAATTGAATGCATATTTATCGATGCAACACTTTCGGACGGAGACGCCTAGGTTACGCCAGCTTGACTTGAGAATGAAATCTAGTGATATGAAAAATGGAGGAGATGGACTTGTAGCTCACCTCGGCTGTAGAGGAAGTAGTCGAACAATGAGGGATGCTCTGGGGACCAACGTGTCGTATAACGGTCACTCCGATGAAATGCAACACCACAAAGCCTGCAAATTCCATCGCCAAAAAATTAGAACATCACAACTAATAGAGCATATTTAAAACATTTAAACATGCATTCATTTATTTTTGCATCATGTAGGCAAAAAACTAACAACATTAACAATATATTCATCATCGCCATCACATATTCATCATCATCATTATGACCTATTCGTCATAATCATTGATTCATCTATCGAACCAATTTTTTTGCAAGATATGCAACATATAGCATCTCATCTAACCAAATTTTTACTACCTATCTCAATATCTATCTAACTATCTAACTATTTACCTATCTAACTATCTCACTACCTATCTCACTATCTATCTAACTATCTAACTATCTACCTATCTAACTATCTATCTAACTATGTATCTAACTATCTAAATATCTATCTAAATACCCATCTAACTAGCTACAAAATTACTAAAAAACACTAAAAACATAAAATTTTCACCTTCGAGAGGGCCGGCCGAGTTGGGACGTGGAGGCGGAGTCGAGGCGGTGTCGGATTTCGGGTTCCTAGCACTTTGAGGTTCAACACCGGGTGCGCTGGAGATCCGACCTCCACCGCCTGCATTATCACCAATCGCAGGGCCTAAACTACCAAATGTAACAGCACAAGAGACACAAGATTTATACTTGTTCGGGCCACTGCTAGGTGTAATACCCTACTCTAGTTTGTGGTGTGGTGGATTGCCTCTGGGCGATGAGGAATAAGACAAGGAAGAACAGCCTCGCGAGGGTCTCTGTTTTGGCGGAAAGCGATGAACTGCTAGGTGGTGTTTGGTCGCCTAGCTATGGGTTCCTTGATGAGGATTCGATCCCATACCGGGGCCAATCTTTCTACCCGGGGTGGCTACTCCTATTTATAGGCGAAGGCCCCGGCCTCTTCCCAAATATTGAGCGGAAGGGCGCCAACAATTGGCCATTTTGAAGGGGAACAACGGGTACACTTATCCCGACTAAAGTTGGTCCCTGCTCGCCAAAGGCTCGTGATGACGCCCGCTGGTATCCACGATGACTCCTTCCAATTGCTAGCCTGCTCTTGGTCTTGTTGCATCAAACGGATGCCTTTGCTTGATGCTCGCCCGCGCTTGCTCCCTTGCACCAAAGAGGAAAGGAGGACATCATGCTGGCTGGCGCCCACCGGGCGCCTCTTGGTCGCCATGGTTGGCGCCATGGGCACCTCATGAGGTACCCTGCTTGAACTCTCCGCCTCCTCATGAGCCAGCCTGACGAGGCCGTGCTTGAGGAAGCCTTGTCGCCCCGCCTCATGAGGCTTGGCCTCGCGAGGGTCTTGAGCTTATGTTGATGAAGATGGGCTGTCCTGGCCTCCTTTGAGCCACCGCAGCCGCAGTGTGCAAGTCTGGGGACCCCTGCTCCTTAACGCCGACAAGAGCCCCTGGCCCACGGCGCGCCTGAACTTGGCCGAGCAGAGGCGGGCGCAAGGGCGGTTGTCAAGGGCCCTAACAGCTCATGGGTTTTGGGCGCCAAGTGGCGGTTGATTGGACGCTAGGCGGCATCGCTTCCCCACGATGCCTCGGTAACCACCCGGATTCGACAAGTCCTCGCATGCAGTGGGTCATGATTACCGGTGATCGTGGAGGCCGACGGTTGGCCTTCGCCGCTATAAGTACGAACGAGCGCCGCCTCCGTGCTATCCTTCGCTTCCTCCTCCTCGCTTTCTGGCCTGGTTGCCATGGCTCCGATCCGCGGTTCTCGACGGAAGAGAAGGGAAAGGCTCAAGAGGATCCCGACCTGCGCCCCCAAAGAAACGGCTTGCTTTCCGTGTCGGCGGGAGCGCCAGAGGCGCCCATGCCCTGGCGCGCAAGGCCGCCACCAGGGTTCCTCTTCCCTTGTACGCGCATGTTGGCGGCCTCCCGAGGCGACGCCGGCGCCACGAAGCGCATGGGACGACGCCAAGTGGTCACGGCGCGCTGCCTTCCCCGGAGTCCCACACCGAGGCTCTGCCGAGTTCGCTTCGCTGCCACGCCGCCTAAGTCTTGGATTCATCTTCCTTTTCACCTCCGCTCGTCCCAAGGGGGAACCCCTGACTCGCTGCAAAGACGCTGGAGCTGCGGCACCTCGCATCGGGCAGAGGTCGCAGAGAGTTGCCCCGGGCGAGGTCTTCATGACTCGAGGCTGGGTGAGGTCTCCCGGTCCGCAGGACGAGGGCGCCTCACGATCCACCTGAGTACGGCGGTGCTTCGTAGTGTCCTTCAAGGTCTTCGACGAGGAGGGCCGGCCGGAGTGCTGCCTCGGAGAGGTGGTCGGGTCCCGCTGCGTGAGACGGAGGCCGACCGACCGCTTCCCTTGGTAGCTCCTCAGCGCACAAGGCGCCGAGGATCCATCGACCACGAAGCTTTTCGCGACGCCGGAGACGCAGTGAGGACAGCTACGTAGCCTCCGAGCCTCGCTGCCCCTGAGCAGGGCGGGTTGCGTCGTCGCCGCCTCGATCCGATGGGGTTGGCCCGACCGGGTGGCCCACCGCTGATGATGGCGCCTGCCGTGGTCCCCGTGAGATAGGACTCCTAGGATTCAAGGGTTTTTGTTCCGCGAGGAGCCAAGAATGTACTCATGGGGCTTGTAAGATGTTTGTAGCTTCGCTTGTCAATATGATCCTTATTGTGAGGCAAGGCGAGATGCTCATTCCGCCTTAGCTTAGTTTCTTCCTTCGACTCGTGAGGGCTTGATGCTCACGCCGACGGGTCCCAGCCCCAAGGCGGGCTTCAGCCGCCGCTGGTATGCCAGTCGCGATGCCGGGTCAAGGCTAGGAGGTGAACGCCCGAGGTCCGTTAAGAGCCTCCGAGTCGCGATGCTCGGGGTCCCTTGGCGCCAAGCAGCCATCATTCGTGAGAAAGGAGAGCGACGCTATAACACGGGGTTGCATTGAGTGTGGGATGGCGCTATGATAACTAGTGTGTCCGGAGGGTGACTTATCTCGAGGGTCAGCCTCATGCTTCCCGGTGCGGCGCTTAGGTCCGTGCCTGTGCCGGCGAGAGATTGCGCTGGCGAGGTCGCTTTTGTGCTCCTTGAGGGACCCCTGCAGGTTCACCACAAAAGGAACAAGAGTCACGTGGCGATCGTTAGTCCTGGCCATTAGTTGCTTTGGAGAGGCGCGAGGCCTCAAGGTGTGTAGGGGCACCCGTGAGCCGCCGCTGGACTCACGGGCCCTACCTCAAGGCGGGCTGCGCCTGCTCTGGCCTTATCTTCGAGTGTGTTCCTGCAAATTTGGCCAGATGCCGGTGTTTCACGCCTTCGGTCCTGGCTCTCGGCTGGTCTTAGCCTTCACTGGCAAGCCTGTCGCGATGCCATGGACAAGACCAGAGGGTGAGGGCCGGAGAGCCGGTAGGAGCCCCGAGTCGGATGCTCAGCACCCCCTTTAACGCGCTAAGCTGGGTTAGATGACGAACCTACATCCTCGGTCCCGGCTTTGGGCTGGTCTCACTGTCGCCGGCAAGCCAGTCGCGATGCCATGGACAAGACCAGAGGGTGAGGGCCGAGAGCCAGTAGGAGCCCTGAGTCGCGTGCTCAGCACCCCCTTTAACGCGCAAGATTTCGCCACCTGTGAAAAGGCACCAAATAACAAGCATGGTGGAGCGAGAGCATAATCCTTAGGAAAAGTAGGAAGGATACATGTCATTGGACCGGCTCGAGCGGCTTGGGGATGATGCAGCCCGAGGGCGCCCCAACAGGATAAGCTAATGACATGAAATAAAGGGATACATGTCGCAGGACGATTCAACGCTGCCTGGGAATAATGCGCCCTCAAGGCGCCTCCCACCGGAAATAAAACTTAAAGATGTCACCCGTGATGTTGGGGACGAAGAGGTGTTGGTGTAGCAGACTCGGTGGGTTGCGGAGCGATCCTCACGAGCCCCTGTGCCCAGGGCCTCTGTGGAGGCCCGGAGGCGCTGGTGGCTCCTCATAGACCATCTCCATCTCCGCCAGGCTGCGGAACGCCTCGGCCTCTTGAGCCTGTGATGTCCTCATGAGACGCTGGCGCAGCAGCCGCTGCTTGGTGCCATAAGGCATGCGACGTAGCTGTGGGCGGTCCTCGAACGCCCCACTCGCGAGGGCCAGAGGCGCTTGAGATGCGGCTCGGTTGAGCCCTGGTATGTCGATGCAGACGCTGCAGCCGACCATCCTCGCTGGATGGGGCCACAGCGGCAAGGCGGCTGCCCTCATGACCCTTGACTCAGAGCTCCCGAATGGCCTTTGCCGACGAACTCCCCGAGGGTTCGCCCTCCTTGCCTTGCTCCCGCTATGGAAACGTGCTTCAAACACGCCCATCGTGGTGCCCAAGCGCCCCTCGAGACCTTGGCAGGTCGGCGGCCCTCCAGGGGAGAGCCCCCAGCCCCGCCTCGAGGAGGGCGCCAGCGCGCTTCCTATGCGATGGAAGGAGGCTCCTCCTGCCCGGCGCTGGGCCCCGAGGGTCTGGCTTTGAGGAGCCGGGCCGGTCGATGTCTTCTTCTTGTGCGCCCTGAGGCCTCCCACCGCTGTGGTCTGGTCTTCAGCTATGCGCGCTCGGAAGGCTCGCCTGTGGAGCACATCGCTCTTCTCTTCAGTGGCACCGTGATGACCCCGCCGCTTCTCGGCATCTTGAGGACGTTGTAGCCATGGTGGGTTACGGCCATGAATTTGGCCAACGCTGGTACCCGAGGATGGCGCTACGGCAAAGTAATGTGGGCGACGCCAAGTCGGCGAGCTCGTGTGGTAGTTGTCGCGAGCCCCAAGGTGACAGAAGGCGGACCTACCCGATCGGGACCGTGGAGCCGCTGTCGACTCCGAGAAAGGCTTGGCTGGCTGAAGCGATCAGAAGGCACTTGAAGATTGTTGAATGTCTCCACGACAGGACGTTGAGCCCTGCTCCGCCATCGGCGAGGGTCTTTGGTGACCAAAGACGCTGTCGATGATTGGGGAACAAAGCATCGAAGAACTCCGCGCGTGGCTGCGCACTTGAGCTGATCTGCTGAGCTGAACGTGATGGCGCACGCCTACCACATGAGAGGGCGCGTGGCCTCGAGCTTGGGGAGGACTGCATTCACTTCGCGGGCGAACTGCTTGAAGATGCGCTGAGAGGCTGGGGCTTGAGCTCCGCCCAGGATGCAGGCGATCGCACGCGCTTCCCGGAAGCCCCCAGCCCTCGGCCCCGATGACGGCCTCGATTCTCCTGGCGGGGCGGCAGTGGAGGGAGGCTCGCTCCCTGGCGGCGATCCTCGCGAGGCTGATCCTCCAGCCTCCCTCGCGAGGTGGGTCTTGCCGCCGTCCTCGCAAGGTTGGTCGCGCCACCTTGGCGCGGGCCGGGTCTTCCCAGCAGCCCCCGCATTCCTTCCTCCTCCTCGTCAGAGCCCTCAGCCGCTGGGGCGTCACAGGAGGCCCGCCACCCTTCCTTCGCAGACGCCCGGAGCTCTTGGCATTCATTGGTGTTGTGGGTGGAGGTCGTGGTACACGCAGCATCGCTGCCCTTGGAGGACTCGGGCTGATCTCCGCCTCACTTGGTGTCCGGCTCGGCATGCAAGTACGACAGCCCCTTGCGCTCACGCCCTGGCCTTGGACTTCTTCTCTGGATCCGCAGTAACTCGAGGAGGGAGAGGCGCCTCCTCAGCCTCGCGCGACTTGGTCGCCAAGTTGAACAGCTCCTGTGGAGGTGCACAGATCTTCATGCATCGCCAGCCTCCTTCATCTTGACGTCACAAGACTGGCCGGAGAAGGCAGATGATGGCCTCCTCCGCTACCATGGGGATCTTGAGGCGCGCTGTTGAAGCACTGGATGTACTTTTGTGGTTTCCCGGCTGCTGCTTGATTCGGCGATGTCGCCACGGCGGGTGGCCGGTCGCGAGTACCTTGAAGTTGGCGATGAAGCGGTGCGCATCTCGCCCAGAAGAGATCGTGCTCGGGGCAGATTCAGAGCCAAAAGGGTCTGGCCCTTGAGCGCCATGGGAAACCAGTTCGCCATGACCTTTTCATCCCCATTGAAGCTCTCGATGCCCAACTCAGAGAGTGGAGGAACTCCGAGGGTCAGCTTGTGCCGCCGTAAGCGAGGAGGCAGATCTGGCTTGAACTTGGCGGGCTACGCGACACAAGGCAGCTCGGAGGTGAAGGCGCGCGCAGAGCTTGGTCTGCTGGTCCTCCTCAGGCCGGGCCGGGGCAGCGCAGGTCTTGACATGTCGGAGCAGGAGCACTCGCAGGTTCTTGTGGGCGAGGAACTTGACAGCTCGCTTGCCGCCAGCGCCGGGCGGAACGGGTTCCGCCAGGGGCCGCGCGCTTTGGGGCTGTGGGCGCTTTTCTGAGGAGGAGGCGGCCGAGGCGCTCGAGTTTATCGCTGCTGGGCGGTGCGTGCAGCGAGACGGACGGTGCCGGGCGCCTCAGCGCTGGACGAAGCTCGGGCGACGGTCGAGCTATTCTTCGAGACGCTGCCGACGGGCGGTAGCGCAGAGCTCGCTTGCCACGGCGAGTGCAGCTCGGTTTCCATGGCCGCTGGGCGCCGTATGACGAAGAACAAGCGGGGTGAGCTGGCGGCGGCGGTGCGGCCGCCCCGCCCATGGACGGTGCTGGACGACGCTGTTGCTCGTTTCCGCGGGCCGGTGGGCGCGCGTTGACGGCAGGTGACAGGAACGACGAGGGCGCCTCATGATGGGAGCTGTCTCGGGCGATATGGGAGGCGAGGGCGGTTTCGGCGCCGGGCGCTGGCGCCCGACGGGCGCCGACATGGTTATGTGGTCGAGGAAGAACGAAGTCGACGAAGCAGAAATTCGCGCACTTACCGGGCGCGCTAAATGTCGGATTTCAGGTTCCGCAGACTTTGAGGTTCAACACCGGATGCGCGCGGAGATCCGACCCTCCACTGTCTGGTACTTCACCGAATCGCAGAGGCCTAAACTACCAATGGAACAGCACAAGAGACACAAGATTTATACTAGTTCGGGCCACCGCTGTAGGTGTAATACCCACTTAGTTTGTGGTGTGGTGGATTGCCTCTTGGGTTGATGAGGAATACAAGGAAGAACAACTCGCGAGGGTCTGTTCTTGGCGGGTGCGATGAACTGCTAGGTGGTGTTTGGTCGCTCTAGCTACTGGTTCCTTGATGAGGATTCCGATCCCATACCGGGGGGCCGATCCTTCTACCCCGGGGGTGGCTACTCCTATTTATAGGCGAAGGCCCTGGGCCTCTTCCCAAATATTGAGCGGGAAGGGCGCCAACACTGGCCATTTTGAAGGGGGACAGCTGGTACACTTATCCCGACTAAAGTTGGTCCTCGCCGCCAAAGGCTCGTGATGACGCCTGCTTGGGCTCCACGATGACTCCTTCCACCGCTAGCCGGTCTTGGTCTTGTTGCACCAAACGGATGCCTTTGCTTGATGCTCTCGCCGCGCTTGCTCCCTTTGCACCAAAGAGGAAAGGAGGACATCACATGGCTGGCGCCTCGACCGGGCGCCTTAGTCATCATGGCTTATGCCATGGGCACCTCGCGAGGTACCCTACCTTGAACTCTCCGCCTCATGAGCCAGCCTGACGAGGCCGGCTCGAGGAAGCTTGTCGCCCGCCTCATGAGGCTTGCCTCTCGAGGGTCTTGAGCTTGCTGATGAAGATGGGCTGTCCTGGCCTCCTTTGAGCCACGCCGTAGGGCCGCAGGCAGGCAGTCTGGGACCCCTGCTCTCTAACGCCGACAGCAGGGAGGCCGGCGGGGGTCGGGCGGGCGGGCTGCATCGGGTCGGGCGGGAGGCCGAGGGGGTCGGGCGGGCGGGCGGGTTGGGGCGGGCGCCGGAGGGGGTCGGGCGGGCGGTGGGTCGGGCGGGAGCCTTGAGGCGGTCAGGGCGGGCGGGCTGGCGCGCGCGCTGTAGTCGGGCGGGCGCTGGAGGGGAGGGGGGTCAATGGGCAGCGGGGCAAGGGAGGCGCGGCGGGCGGCGGGCTCGGGTGGGCGGTGCGGTCGGAGTGGGAGGCGCGGCGCCTGCATGCTCGGGCGGGCAGCGCGGGCGGCGGTGGCGCGTTTGTGGCGGGCGAGGAGGAGGTGGGCGCGGCGGTAGGGGTCGGGTCGGTTAAGGTGAGGGATGAAATGAGTGGAGGAGGAGGGTGGCCGAGGGATAAGGTTGTCCTTATGCCGATGGCATGGCTGCCGGCATAGGCCCGGGCCCACGGTCAGCAGCCCGGGAGTGGATAACGCACATATGCGCGACGGCTCGGCCGCCAAGATAGATTGAGGCCTATGCCGACGGCCAGCCCGGCATATATGCAAACCACAATTTTTTAAAAAATAGTCCCACCTCGCCGAGGGGAAAGCAATATGACCTATTTAAATAGTCTGGAAGTGTAGGCGGGTGCAAACGCCCAAGACGCTGCTCCGGTGTGCCCTTCACGGACGGCGCCCGCCGCACTGGGGAAACGGACGGCTGTGGTTAGGGCAGACGGGGCCCTAGGGGTAGCAATGCCACCGAGGCCGACGGGCCCTCATTCATGCGGGACGGTGTGGTGGCATGTCCGAAGAGGCGGCACGCGTCTCCGGGGTGTGCCCCCCTCACGGACGGCGCCGCCGCCGCCACCTAGAGGGGGGGGGGAACGGACGCGCCGGGTCCACATGGAGGGGATCTTGCCGTGGGTCTGGCCTGGATGTTGCTCCAAAGTGTTCCTTTGGGCTAACCTAACACAACCATGTGGATACGTTAATTGGTCAAAGCCCGTCCGTGCAAAGTCAAAGGGGTAGATCGAATGGTCAAACGCTACAGGGTTAGGCGGGACTGGGGCCCTAGGGGGGTAGCAATGCCACCGGAGCGTCGCACCGGGCCCTCATACATGCGGGATGGTGTCATGGCATGTCGGAAGAGGCGGCACTCATCTCCGGGGTGTGCCCCCCTCACGGACGGCGCCGCCGCCGGCACCTAGAAGGGGGGAACGGACGCGCCGGGTCTACATGGAGGGGATCTTGCCGTGGGTCTGGCCCAGATGTTGCTCCAAAGTGTTCCTATGGGCTGACCTAACACAACCGGGTGGATACGTTCATTGGTCAAAGCCCGTCCGTGCAAAGTCAAAGGGGTAGATCTAGTGGTCAAACGCTACAGGGTTAGGCCGGACGGGGGCCCTAGGGGGGTAGCAATGCCACCGGAGCGTCGCACCAGGTCCTCATACATATGGGATGGTGTGGTGGCATGTCCCAAGAGGCGCACGCCGCCTCCGAGTGTGCCTCACACGACTTGGCCGCCGCCGCACCGGAGGGGGGAACGGGCGCGCCGCTCTACACGGAGGGGATCTTGCCGGGTCCGCCCGGATGTTGCTCCAAAGTGTTCCTATGGGCTGACCTAACACAACCGGTGGATACGCTCATCGTCAAAGCCCGTCGTGCAAAGTCAAAGGGTAGATCCTGTGGTCAAACGCCACAGGTTAGGGCGACGGGGCCCTAGGGGGTAGAAATGCCACGTGAGCTGCCGCACCGGCCCTCATACATGCGGATGGTGTGGTGGCATGTCCGGCGAGGCGCACGTCTTCCGGTGTGCCTCTTCACGGACGGCGCCACCGACGCGCACGGTGTGGGGAACGGACGACCGGGTCTACACGAGGGGATCTTGCCGTGGGTCCGCCCGGATGTTGCCCAAAGTGTTCCTATGGGCTGGCCTAACACAACCGGGTGGATACGCTTCATCGGTCAAAGCCCGCCCTGCAAAGTCAAAGGGTAGATCCCGTGGTCAAACGCTACAGGTTAGGTGGACGGGGCCCTAGGGGGTAGTAATGCCACCGAGCGCCGCACCGGCCCTCATACATGCGAGATGGTGTGGTGGCATGTCCAAAGAGGCGGCACGCTGCTCCGGGTGTGCCTCACGGCGGGCGCCGCCACCGCACCGGAGGGGGGAACTGGACGCTACCGGTCTACACGGAGGGGATCTTGAAGTGGGTCTGCCCGATGTTGCTCTTCCTATGGGCTGACCTAACACAACCAGGTGGATACGTTCACTGGTCAAAGCCCGTCTGCAAAGTCAAATGGGTAGATCCCGTGGTCAAACGCTACGTTGTTAGGGCGGACGGGGCCCTAGGGGGTAGCAATGCCACCGGAAAGGCCGTGACCGGGACCTCATACATGCGGATGGTGTGGTGGCATGTCCAAGAGGCGGCACGCTGCCTCCGAGTGCCCCCTCATAGACGGAGCCGCCGACGGCACCTGGAGGGGGGGGGGAACGGACGCGCCGGGTCTACACGGAGGGGATCTTGCCGTGGGTCTGGCCCGGATGTTGCTCCAAAGTGTTCCTATGGGCTGACCTAACACAACCGGTGGATACGCTCACCGTCAAAGCCCGTCTGCAAAGTCAAAGGGTAGATCCCGTGGTCAAACGCTACAGGTTAGGGCGGACGGGCCCTAGCGGGTAGCAATGCCACCGAGCATCGCACCGACCTCATACATGCGCGTGGTGTGGTGGCATGTCCGAAGAGGTGGCACGCTGCTCGGTGTGCCCCCTCACGACGCACGGCGACACGGTAGTAGACGCTCATGGTAACGATGCGGCGTGAGTATTATTAAATACCGGAGCGCGATAAAATCATGAGTTTTTTACATGGCGGCACATGTGTTGTAGGACTTATGGTAATTTTTCATATTTTTTCGTGATGGAGAAGTATCTCAACAATTCCTCTAAGCGGATTGCTCTTCGCGGTTCACGACCGTGGCCGGCGGCCTCCGGCTAGCATGCCGCCAAATCTTGCGAGGCGGCTCCTCACAAGTCCGGAAGTTTTGTGGCGGTGCAAATGCCCGCACGATCTCCGGGTGTGCCTCCCCGAGGAGTCCTCGATTAGGGTGTCCGGATAGCCGGACTACCATCATCACCGAACTATCATCCGCCGGACTATCATCATCGACCGGACTCCAAGACTATGAAGATACAAGATTGAAGACTTCTCCTGTGTCCGGATAGGACTTTCCTTACGTGGAAGGCAAGCTTACGATACGGATATGTAGATCTCCTACCATTGTAACCGACTCTATGTAACCCTAGCCCTCTCCGTGTCATATAAACCGGATGGCTCTAGTCTCAGAGGACATCATCAACAACCCTTACAATCATACCATAGGCTAGCTTCTAGGGTTTAGCCTCCTTGATCTCGTGGTAGATCCACTCTTGTAAACATCCACAATATCAATATCAATCGAGCAGGACGAGGGTTTTACCTCCATCAAGAGGGCCCAACTGGGTAAAACATCGCGGTCCCTTGTCTCCTGTTACCATCCGCTTAGACGCACAGTTCGGGACCCCTACCCGAGATCCGCCGGTTTTGACACCGACATTGGTGCTTTTATTGAGAGTTCTCTGTGTCGCCACCGATAGGCTTGATGGCCTCTTCAATCAACAACGACGCAGTCCTGGGTGAGACTTTTCTCCCGGACAGATCTTTTGTATTCGGCGGCCGCGATCGCTGGGCCAACTCACTTGGCCATCCGAGCAGATCGAAGCTACACCCTGGCCGTCAGTCAGGTTTGAAGCCTAAACTTCACGGCCGATATCCGCGGGACTTGATCTTCGGCGGATCTCGAGCCACAAAGCGTGCGTTGCCACTGTCACGATGGGCATGACCTAACTCGCCACGGACAGCCTTGAGGTCAGACACCTAATCCGGCCCGACCCATAGTCCGGAGCTGATCGCCGGATCGAGGACAGATGGCTGGACACCGCCGGAGCTGCAATTTATGGCGATGGAGCGCAACACTTACCTTGTCCCGCATAAAGCCTATGACTCGAGGTGCCGGACTCTCCGCCGGACTCCAACCTCCTGGCGCCCCGCCGCTGAACTGACGCCGATCATGGAATTCACCGCCGGACATCTTTCAAAGACTCTTCTTCGGCGATATCATAAATTCACCAAAGCATCTCTCGCTATTCGAGAGCTCCGGCCGAACCACGGCCAGGATGGTTGGGACGCGGACGACGAAGAAATTCAGAGCCCACCCACCACCCACTTCAGAGCTACCATCGATTTATTTAACCGACGATCGACCACGACCAAGACAACGACGGTATGGACGACGATGCCAGAGACTACTAAGAACCAGGCTTCACAGGACACTAGAAGACCACTCGCCATACGATATATACATGGTGGACACCCAAAGGGAAGCAACAACGAGGAACAACGGACGCGGCAGAGGATGATCCCGCCGATAAACAACCAAAACGGCGACGAGACGCCGCCTAAGTCCCGCCGATCAAAGCAGCCTTCCTAACGACTCCAGCTATAGAGCAAGGCAAACCAGCGGACGACTTAACAGGACGAGCCGGATAATCAACCCCTTCACGGAGCAATCAACAGTCCGACACAACACCGAGCATAAGAACATACACAAAAACTCACGCCACTGCAAGAAGTTTGAAGAAGGCTAAACGAAGCTCAAAACAGCGTAAGACACGCCGTAATGAAGTGGAGCAAAGTATTCAAGACTCGCAGACAAATACGGCAATGGCCATCAAACTAAGAGCTACCCGGCGCAAGTTGTTGCCAGAATTTGACGAGAAGCCATAGAGCCTTCACAGTCAAAAATAAAGAGGCCGCCTGGTCGGATAGACGCCGATGACAGCCCAAAGAGACAAGTGGGGCTGCACACATGTCAATTATAATCTGGAAAACGGACGGCCCAACTAGGTCCATCTACGGGCCAAAAAGAGGACCCTAGAAGTAACACAACACGACAAGTGTTCAAGACAGGCACACCCAATATAGGGCGCCAGACACCCACTATGTTTTACCGATGAGGTGCTTGATCATGAATTTCCAGCAGGTTCAAGCCCATAAACATAGAGGCATACGACGCACAATGCACTTTGAGTCTGGATAGAAGATTACATACTACACATACACATGGCTAGAGGAGATGATCTCCACGCCATAAAGTACCTACCCTCAAGCTCAAAGGGCCAGCTAGGCATTGGCTCAAAAGCCTCCCGTAAAACACTGTTGGAAGTCGGGAAGAGCTTGAGGACGCCATGCTAGAGCAAATTCAAGGGACTTATGTCCATCCGGATGCGCATTTGACCTGAAATATATAACCCAACAGCCCGGAGAGTCGGGCCACAAGAATTCTCGGAACAGGTTCCTTACCAAAAGAACCAAATAGTCGATCGTCCGGACGCTGAAGCCCTAGCAGCTTTTAAACACAACGTCTGAGATGAATGGCTCGCTGACACCTCGCCAAGAGAAGCCAAGAACAATGGCCGCGCTAACAAGTTCTTCATGACGCGCTTATGCTAGAGAAGACAGCTGGCTAGCAAGATGCAGCACCACGACCCGAGTACATCCGAGATCGAGATGGAATGGAAAGTCACGACGCAGGAAAGATCAAATACCGAATAAAGAAAAGCTAAAAGGCACGGCGGTCAACGCCGATTCCAAAGCTCGCGCCAAACATTAAAACACGGCCTCTAAGGACAACAGAGACGAGCTATCAAATTTAAACAAAATTTTAGATCGGATATGTCAACCACAAGATTCGAAGGTCTGCAAACCATACCAACCGAAATTGTTGGGTTTAAACAGTCCGCAGACTCAACGCCGACACAAGGCCTGGCGCGCCAAGCGAGGACGATGACGAACCCCACCAAAGAGAGCACCGAAGTCAAAAGACTTTCCCACAAGAAGTCAAAACAGTAAACTCGCTTCACGTGATAGTACGGAAAGCCAACACGGCATCGGCTAAGACAAGTGTCGCACGATCCACCCAAAGGACCGAGATTGGATGTCAAACCAATCACTTTCGACCATCCGATTAGTCCGTAGTATCCGTAACGCAGGATAGACTGCCTCGATATTGATCCCATAATAGACGGACTGCAATTAACGCGAGGTTTTGATGGACGGCGCAGTGACTTAAACCTGCTATATCCGGACACAATCGCAAGTTGGGATATACCATATCGCACTCCGCATAGCCGCACTTCCTTCAAAGGAGGGCGCCAGCCCTTACGCTTAGGTGCATGCTTCATTATGTCGGGAGGTTGATCAGAATCCCACGCACACCTATGGGACCGCGGACCGAGTCCCTTTGGTTCGGTGGGGGCGGAGATTGCACGAAGAGCGGATCGAGGCGATGCACACGAGCAGTTTACCCAGCTTCGAGCTCTCCGGAGAGATAATACCCTACCGCTGCTTGGTTGATTGTATTGTGTTCTTGCTAGGGAGCAATGAGAGCTACAAAACATAGCTTGAGTGTCTCTCGGTCTCAATGAGTTGAACCTAATCAAGTTTAACCTCTCTACGCTGCACATGGGCCTCCTTTTATAGGCTCAAAGGGGTCACCACAGTGGCAACGAGACGAGGGCAAAATGGGAAAATGAGTTGCGTGTTGGTAACTACTTGGTACAGTTGTACTCTACCTAACTCGACGGCAAGGGACAAAGCAATAAATGCCCGCCCATGTCGCTAAACAAAGGCAACAGGATCGTCAGAGCGCCACCGCTCGCCACGATGGCCTTCTTGTCGGCCGCTATCGCTGCTCTCCGCCGGCTGCACAGCCCTTGACACGCTGCGGTTCGAATAGCCCCATGGCGACATGTTGGCGGATGAGCTGGAGCGAGATGAAGAGAGTTGCTCGCTGCAAGCGCCTTTGCCGCGCTGAACCTTTTGCCGCACTCGGAAGCTTGTCGTCATCGAGCCTTCCCGCAAGCTCCTCTTGCCGGGTCTTGTTTCCTTCGTGCCTTGAGGCCTTTCCGCAAGCTCCTCTTGCCGGGCCTTGAATACTTTGTTCTTGAATGGCTCCAAAGGAACCGCTGGAGGATCTTTGCCATCACTAGGCAAGCCTTGCTGCTGGGTGTTGCAACTGCTCACAAGACGAAGTTCGGGATACTAGGGTACCCCTACCTAGTACACCGACAGAGCCCCCGGCTCGGGCCACACGGCGCCGAGCTCATAATGTGCCCAAAACAAAGGCACGGGCACGCTGCTTCAGATCACGCCAAGTTATCGCCTCAGACCACCACGCCCCATTTAACAGCACGCTACCAACGTGGCGCCGTGAGAGATCGTGGGGGCTTTTTAATTGGAAAGCGGAACGTCCGCCTCTCTCCCTCCTTATAAGCAGGGGGAAACAGGGCAGGATGCCCACTCGCCATTGCCGTCACATCTCAAAACCACCGCCGCCCCCCCTTCTTCTCAAGTCCAAGAGAGCGACGCCTGCGCCCCCATTGCCACCGGGCGCCACCAACACCGCCGGACTCCTCCACCACTCTTCGCCATGGCTCCGGAAGTTTATAAAGGGGAAGGGCGGAAGTCGGCCGAGGCGCAGCTGCTCATGGGCTGGCCATGGAAGGAGCGGGCCACCGAATTTCAGCTCGACGCCAAGGAGCCGAGGGAGGCTACTACCTCTTCCGGGTCGATGGAGACGCGAAGCACCGCCGACGTAGGTGTTGGGTAACGAGTAATTTCAAAAATTTCCTACGATCACGCAAGACCATGGTGATGGCATAGCAACGAGAGGGGAGAGTGTCCGCCCACGCACTGTGAGACCGAAAGCGAAGCGCTATATCAACGCTGTTGATGTAGTCGACGCCTTCACGATCCGACCGATCCAAGCACAAGCATTCGCACCTCCAGTTCTTGGCACACGCTCAGCTCGATGACGATCCCCGGCTCCGATCCAGCAAAGGCCGGGAGGAGTTCCACAAGACGACGGCGTGGTGACGATCTTGATGTTCTATCACGCAGGCTTCGCCAAGCACCGCAACAATATGACCGAGGTGGAATATGGTGGAGGGGGCACCGACACGGCTAAGGAACGATCACGAAGATCAACTTGTGTGTTCTAGGGTGCCCCCGCCTCGTGATATAAAGGAGCAAGGGAGGGCTGCCAGCCCTTGGGGCGACTAGGAGGGGGAGTCCTCCTCCAGTAGGAGTAGGACTCCCTTCCTAGTCCTACTAGGAAGAGGGAAGGGGAAGAAAGAGAGGAGAGGGAGGAGGGGCTGCGCCTCCCTAGTCCAATTCGACTCCCATGGAGGGGGCGCACCACCCCCGGTGCAGCCCTCTCTCCCTCTGGCCCAATAAGGCCCATAACTTCCCGGGGTTCCGTAACCTCCGCACCGGTTTTCTCCGAAACTTCCGAACCTTTCCGTGTCCGAATATAACCATCCAATATATCAATCTTTATGTCTCGACCATTTCGAGACTCGTCATGTCCGTGATCACATCCGGACTCAACTCCTTCGTACATCAAAATACATAAACTCATAATAACCGCCATTGAAACCTTGCTGCATGGACCCTACGGTTCGAGAACTATGTAGACATGACCTAGAACTATTCTCGGTCAATAACCAATAGCGGAACCTGGATGCTCATATTGGTTCCTACATATTCTACTTAAGATCTTTATCGGTCAAACCGCATAACAACATACGTTGTTCCTTTGTCATCGGTATGTTACTTTCCGAGATTCGATCGTCGGTATCCAATACCTAGTTTAATCTCGCTATCGAAAGTCTCTTTACTCGCTCCGTAATACATCATCTCACAACTAACTCTTTAGTTGCAATGCTTGCAAGGCTTATGTGATGTGTATTACCGAGAAGGCCTAGAGATACCTCTCCGACAATCGGAGTGACAAAACCTAATCTCAAATACGCCAACCCAACAAGTACCTTTGGAGACACCTGTAGTACCTTTATAATCACCCAGCATACGCCAGACGCTTGGTAGTACCTAAAGTGTTCCTCCGTAAACGGAGTTGCATAATCTCATAGTTACAGGAACATGTATGGGTCATGAAGAAAGCATTAACATACTAAACGATCAAGTGTTGCTAACGGAATGGGTCATGTCAATCAGATCATTCAACTAATGATGTGACCTTGTTAATCAAATAACAACTCCTTGTTCATGGTTAGGAAACATAACCATCTTTGATTAACAAGCTAGTCAAGTAGAGGCATACTAGTGACATACTGCTTGTCTATATATTCACACATGTATTATGTTTCCGTTAATACAATTCTAGCATGAATAATAAACATTTATCATGATATAAGGAAATAAATAATAACTTTATTATTGCCTCTAGGCATATTTCCTTCAGCCTCCCACTTGCACTAGAGTCAATAATCTAGATCACATCACCATGTGATTAACATCGATAGTTCACATCATCATGTGATTAACACCCATAATTCACATCGCCATGTGACCAAGACCCAAAGGGTTTACTAGATTCAGTAATCTAGTTCACATCGCTATGTGATTAACACCCAAAGAGTACTAAGGTGTGATCATGTTTTGCTTGTGAGAGAATCTTAGTCAACGGTCCGCCACATTCAGATCCGTATGTATTTTGCAAATCTCTATGTCAACAATGCTCGCACGGAGCTACTCTAGCTAATTGCTCCCACTATCAATATGTATCTAGATCGAGACTTAAAGTCATCCAGATCGGTGTCAAAACTTGCATCGACGTAACCCTTTACGCATTTAACCTTTTTCACTTCCATAATCGAGAAACATATCCTTATTCCACTAAGGATAATTTTGACCGCTGTCCATTGATCTACTCCTAGATCACTATTGTATTCCCTTGCCAAACTCAAGTGGTAGGGTATACAATAGATCTGGTACATCATGGCATACTTTATAGAACCTATGGCCAAGGCATAGGGAATGACTTTCATTCTCTTTCTATCTTCCGTCGTGGTCGGGTTTTGAGTCTTACTCAATTTCACACCTTGTAACACGTGCAAGAACTCTTTCTTTGACTGCTCCATTTTGAACTACTTCAAAATCTTGTCAAGGTATGTACTCATTGAAAAACTTATCAAGCGCCTTGATCTATCTCTATAGATCTTGATGCTCAATATGTAAGCAGCTTCACCGAGGTCTTTCTTTGAAAAACTCCTTTCAAACACTCCTTTATGCTTTGCGTAATAATTCTACATTATTTCCGATCAACAATATGTCATTCACATATACTTATCGTAAATGCTGTAGTGCTCCCACTCACTTTCTTGTAAATACAAGCTTCACCGCAAGTCTCAGATAAAACTATATGCTTTGATCACACTATCAAAGCGCTTATTCCAACTCCGAGATGCTTGCACCAGTCCATAGATGGATCGCTGAGCTTGCACATTTTGTTAGCTCCTTTAGGATTGACAAAACCTTCTCGTTGCATCATATACAACTCTTCTTTAATAAATCCATTAAAGAATGTAGTTTTGACATCCATTTGCCAGATTTCATAAAATGTGGCAATTGCTAACATGATTCGACAGACTTAAGCATCGCTACAATTGAGAAAATCTCATTGTAGTCAACACCTTGAACTTGTCAAAACCTTTTGCACAAGTCGAGCTTTGTAGATAGTAACACTACTATCAGCATCCGCCTTCCTCTTGAAGATCCATTTATTATAAATGGCTTGCCGATCATCGGCAAGTCAATCAAAGTCCATACTTTGTTCTCATACATGGATCCCATCTCAGATTTCATGGTCTCAAACCATTTCATGAATCTGGGCTCATCATCGCTTCCTCATAGTTCGAGGTTCATCATGGTCTAGTAACATGACTTCTAGAATAGGATTACCGCATCACTGGTGCGGATCTTACTCGAAGACCCACGAGGTTTGGTAGCAACTTGATCTCAAGTTTCATGATCATCATCATTAACTTCCTCACTAATTGGTGTAGGAATCACCGAACTGATTCTCGTGATGAACTACTTTCCAATAAGGAGAAGGTACAATTACCTCATCAAGTTCTACTTTCCTCCCACTCACTTCTTTCGAGAGAAACTTTTCTAGAAAGGATCCATCTTAGCAACAAAAACTTGCCTTCGGATCTGTGATAGAAGGTGTACCCAACAGTTACCTTTGGGTATTCTATGAAGACGATTCCGATTTGGGTTCGAGCTTATCGTGAAAACTTTTTCACATAAGCATCACAACTCCAAACTTTAAGAAACGATAGCTTAGGTTTATCGCTAAACCATAGTTCATACGGTGTCATCTCAACGGATTTAGATGGTGCCCTATTAAACGTGAATGCAGCTGTCTCTAATGCATAACCCCAAAACGATAGTGGTAAATCGGTAAGATACATCATAGATCGCACTATATCAAAATAAAGTACGGTTACGACGCTCGACACACCATAACGTTGTGGTGTTCCGTGGTGTGAGCTGTGAAACTATTCCACATTGTTTTCATTGAAGACCAAACTCAGAACTCAAATATTCATCTCCACGATCAGATCGCAGAAACTTTATTTTCTTGTTACGATGATTTTCCACTTCACTCTGAAATTCTTTTGAACCTTTCAACTATTTCAGACTTATGTTTCATCAAGTAGATATACCCATATCTCGCTCAAATCATCTTGTGAAGGTCGAAAATAACGATACTTGCCACGAGCATCAACACTCATTGATCGCATACATCGGTATGTATTATTTCCAATAAGTCAGAGTTTGTTCCATTGTTCCGAGAACGGAGTTTTAGTCATCTTGCCTAAAAGGCACGGTTCGCAAGCATCAAATGATTCATAATCAAGTGATTCCAAAAGTCCATCAAGATGGAGTTTCTTCATGCGCTTTATACCAATATGACCTAAACGGCAAGCCACAAATAAGTTGCACTATCATTATTAACTTTGCATCTTTTGGTTTCAATATTATGAATATGTGTATCACTATGATCGAGATCCAATGAACCATTTTCATTGGGTGTGTAACCATATAAGGTTTTATTCATGTAAATGTAACAACAATTTATTCTCTTACTTAAATGAATAATCAGATTGCAATAAACATGATCAAATCATATTTATGCTCAACACCAAATAACACTTATTTAGGTTCCACACTAATCCCGAAAGTATAGGAGGTGCGATGATGATCATATCAATCTTGGAACTACTTCCAACACTCATCGTCACTTCCCTTCAACTAGTCTCTCGCTTATTCTGCAACTCCTGCTTCGAAGTTACTACTCTTAGCAACCGAACCAAGATCAAATACCGAGGGGTTGCTACTAACACTAGTAAAATACACATCAATAATTTGTATATCAAATATACCTTGTTCACTTTGCCATCCTTCTTATCCGCCAAATACTTGGGGTAGTTCCGCTCCAAAGGACCAGTTCCATTGTAGCAGAAAAGCACTTAGTCTCGTGCTTAGGTCCAGACTTGGGCTTCTTCACCGAGCAGCAACTTGCTTGCCGCTCTTCTTGAAGTTCCCTTCTTCCCTTTGCCTTTTCCTTGAGACTAGTGGTCTTGTCAACCATCAACACTTGATGTTTTTCTTGATTTCTACCTTCGCCGATTTTAGCATCGCCAAGAGCTTGGGAATTGTTTTCGTCATCCCTTGCATATTATAGTTCATCACGTAAGTTCTAGTAACTTAGTGATGGTGACTAGAGAATTCTGTCAATCACTATCTTATCCGAAGATTAACTCCCACTTGATTCAAGCGATTGAAGTACCTGCATAATCTGAGCACATGCTCACTAGTTGAGCGATTCTCTCCATCTTTTAGCTATAGAACTTGTTGGAGACTTCATATCTCTCAACTCGGTATTTGCTTGAAATATTAACTTCAACTCCCGAACATCTCATATGGTCCATGACGCTCAAAACGCCTTTGAAGTCCCGATTCTAAGCCGCTAAGCATGGTGCACTAAACTATCAAGTAGTCATCATATTGAGCTAGCCAAACGCTCATAACGCCCGTGATCCGCCTCCCGCAATAGGTCCGCTACCTAGCGTGCATCAAGGACATAATTCTTCAGGCAGCAATGAGGATAAACCTCAGATCACGGATCCAATCCGCATCATTGCTACTAACATTTTTCAATACAATTTTCTAGGAACACATATAAAAACATAGGGAAGCAACAACGCGAGCTATTGATCTACAACATAATTTGCAAAATACTACCAGGACTAAGTTCATGATAAATTAAAGTTCAATTAATCATATTACTTAAGAACTCCCACTTAGATGACACATCTCTAGTCATCTAAGTGATCACGTGATCCAAATCAACTAAACCATAACCGATCATCACGTGAGATGGAGTAGTTTTCAATGGTGAACATCTTATGTTGATCATATCTACTATATGATTCACGCCAACCTTTCGGTCTCCGTGTTCCGAGGCCATATCTCGCATATGCTAGGCTCGCCAAGTATAACCTGAGTATTCTGCGGTGCAAAACTGGCTTGCACCCGCTGTAGATGGACGAGCTTATCACACCCGATCATCACGTGGTGTCTCAAGACGATTTAACTTTGGCAACGGTGCATACTGTGGAGAACACTACTTGATAATTTTAGTGAGAGATCATCTTATAATGCTACCGCCAATCAAAGCAAGATAAGATGCATAAAGGATAAACATCACATGCAATCAATATAAGTGATATGATATGGCCATCATCATCTTGTGCTTGTGATTCCATCTCAAGCACCGCCATGATCACCATCGCCACCGCGCCGACACCTTGATCTCCATCGTAGCATCGTTGTCGCCTCGCCAACTATTGCTTCTACGACTATCGCTACCGCTTAGTGATAAAGTAAAGCAATTACATGGCGCTTGCATTTCATACAATAAAGCGACAACCATATGGCTCTCGCCAGTTGTCGATAACTCGTTACAAAACATGATCATCTCATACAATAAAATATAGCATCACGCCTTGACCATATCACATCACAACATGCCCCGCAAAACAAGTTAGACGCCCTCTACTTTGTTGTTGCAAGTTTTACGTGGCTGCTACGGGCTGAGCAAGAACCGCTTTACCACGCATCAAAACCACAACGATATTTCACAAATAGACTCCGCTTAACCTTCTCAAGGACCGGCGAGCCACACTCGGTTCAACTAAAGTGAGAGAGAGACACCCGCCAGTCACCTTTAAGCAACGAGTGCTCACAGCGGTGAAACCAGTCTCAGAAGCGCACGCTGTAATGTCGGTCCGGCCGCTTCATCTCACAATACCGCTGAACCAAAGTATGACATGCTGGTAGGTAGTATGACTTGTATCGCCCACAACTCACTTGTGTTCTACTCGTGCATATGACATCAACGATAAAACCAGGCTCGATGCCATCTGGGTAACGAGTAATTTCAAAAATTTCCCACGATCACGCAAGACCATGGTGATGGCATAGCAACGAGAGGGGAGAGGTCCGCCCACGCACTGTGAGACCGAAAGCGAAGCGCGATATCAACGCTGTTGATGTAGTCGACGCCTCACGATCCGACCGATCCAAGCACCGGCATTCGCACCTCCGAAGTTCTAGCACACGCTCAGCTCGATGACGATCCCCGGCCCGATCCAGCAAAGTGCTGGGAGGAGTTCCACAAGACGACGGGCAGGACGATCTTGATGTTCTATCGCCGCAGGCTTCGCCTAAGCACCGCAACAATATGACCGAGGTGGAATATGGTGGAGGGGGCACCGACACGGCCAAGGAACGATCACGAAGATCAACTTGTGTGTTCTAGGGTGCCCCCTGCCCCTCAGAGATATAAAGGAGCAAGGGGAGGGCCGGCCAGCCCTTGGGGCGCCTAGAGGAGGGGGAGTCCTCCTCCCAGTAGGAGTAGGACTCTTTCCTAGTCCTACTAGGAAGAGGGAAGGGGAAGGAAAGAGAGGAGAGGAGAGGGAAGGGGGGCGCCTCCTAGTCCAATTCGACTCCCATGGAGGGGGGCGCACCACCTCCCGGTGCAGCCCTCTCTCCCTCTTGGCCCAATAAGGCCCATAACTTCCCGGGGTTCCGTAACCTCCGCACGGTTTTCTCCGAAACTTCCGAACCTTTCCGTGTCCGAATATAACCATCCAATATATCAATCTTTATGTCTCACCATTTCGAGACTCGTCATGTCCGTGATCACATCCGGGACTCAACTCCTTCGTACATCAAAATACATAAACTCATAATAACCGCCATTGAAACCTTAAGCTTATGGACTCTACGGTTCGAGAACTATGTAGACATGACCTAGAACTATTCTCGTCAATAACCAATAGCGGAACCTGGATGCTCATATTGGTTCCTACATATTCTACTTAAGATCTTTATCGGTCAAACCGCATAACAACATACGTTGTTCCTTTGTCATCGGTATGTTACTTTCCGAGATTCGATCGCCGGTATCCAATACCTAGTTTAATCTCGCATCGAAAGTCTCTTTACTCGCTCCGTAATACATCATCTCACAACTAACTCTTTAGTTGCAATGCTTGCAAGGCTTATGTGATGTGTATTACCGAGAAGGCCTAGAGATACCTCTCCGACAATCGGAGTGACAAAACCTAATCTCAAATACGCCAACCCAACAAGTACCTTTGGAGACACCTGTAGTAATTCTTTATAATCACCCATTACGCCAGACGCTTGGTAGTACCCAAAGTGTTCCTCCGTAAACGGAGTTGCATAATCTCATAGTTACAGGAACATGTATGGGTCATGAAGAAAGCATTAACATACTAAACGATCAAGTGTTAAGCTAACGGAATGGGTCATGTCAATCAGATCATTCAACTAATGATGTGACCTTGTTAATCAAATAACAACTCCTTGTTCATGGTTAGGAAACATAACCATCTTTGATTAACAAGCTAGTCAAGTAGAGGCATACTAGTGACATACTGTTTGTCTATATATTCACACATGTATTATGTTTCCGGTTAATACAATTCTAGCATGAATAATAAACATTTATCATGATATAAGGAAATAAATAATAACTTTATTATTGCCTCTAGGGCATATTTCCTTCACGAGGGTGATCTCCACCGCCGCATCCGAGAAGGTTTCTGTCGGGTATCCTTCTTCGTGCTCTTCTTTCTACTGTGGGCTTTGCCCGCCTCTTTTTCGAATTCTTTTTTATACATCATGAACACTCCACGGTCTCCTCGGCTTTCTTGATTTCAATTTCAACGCTGTCCTAACCATGGCAGTTTTCGCACACCTTGAGAAAACTTTGTCGGAGTCCACCCAAACGAAAGCCCTCTTCCGCACTTCTTCATGCCCGCTGGAGAGAGGAGAGCCACTTGTCGGAGGGATTGTTTGGATCTCTAGGATCGCAAGAAAGAAGCTTATCTTGAAGGAGAGCTCCGTAGCAAGTGGGAGGAGTGGAGAGCCGATTGGTGTTGATCATCGAGGAGAACCCATAGCCCTTCAACGCCCTTGGGGCCGCGCCAAACTCCCATAGTGCGCCAACCATTGGAGCAACTTACGCCGAGGATGCTAGGTTGAAGATTGCCGGACCCGGATCTACGCCTCGTGCATGCCGGACTCACCGTAGGGCGCTGTTGGGCGGATTTCTTCGCCCGCCGCATTGCTCCCCTTTCAGAGAGGAGGAGACCTGCTTGGGAGTTCCAAAATGTGGCGACATCATGAGGCTGCGCCCGGCCTCAACTGGAATTTCACCGCCTTGGAGCTAGATGCAATGCTGGCCGAGCTGTTCAAGCATCGACCCGATCACCCCGAGTGGTTCATGTTGCCGAGGGGTTGTTCCTTGTGCAACAACTCTTCGCTGACCGTGATCCGCGCGATGATGCCGCCAGCGATTCCCATGGATCGCTCCAACTGCAAGAGCCCGCGACGAGACGCCAGTAGCAGCGCTTCGACAGCCTTGGAAGAAGTGCCGATCCGCACCGACGAGCAGGAAGTGGCTCACCCGCGACACCACCGACAATTTAGCTGCAGCAAGATCACCACCACCAGGCCGGAGGAGGCGGCAGAGCCTGCCACTGTGAATTGGTTCACCGTGGAGGAGGCCGAGGCAGCAGAGGCGGCAAGCCTTGCCGATCGAGAGGAGCTTGCTGGGCGCGGAGGAGCAGGCCGAGCCCGGGCTGAGCCGAACGAGCCTGCCGCCTGGGGCGCCTCCTCCACCTTCAGTAGCTTGCCGCTGGAGGAGCCCTGCAGCTCCACCAAGAAGGCGCCCGCAAGACCGGGAAGTGGCGGGCGGCAGACGGGCTAACAGCCTGGCCGCTGCAGCGACGGGCCCACCGCTGCAAGCTCAAGCAGCTGGAGCGCCTCACGCCACACAAAGAATCGAGCGGGCCTTCGGGACCACGGCCTGCTCCCGCCAAGCGCCCGAGGGAGCCACTTTTCCAAGCTGGCCGCACTGGAGGCGGAGCGAATTGACTCTCCGCCGCTTAGCTCCGAGGAAGAAGAAGAAGAGTAAGATCTTGTCACAGATTTGTAATTCTTCAATTTGTTGCTTTGTCTTGTATCTGATTTGGTTTATTCTCGAACTCTTTCCTTTTTCAGACGCTGGCTCGGAGAGCGTCAAGAGAGCCAAGACTCCGTGGTTGTCATCAAGACGATCCCCCATGGCGCATGTGGAGGCGCCGTTCGAGACCCCTTGCCGGATCCGCAACCCTTCCTCATAGCAGCCCCTCAAAGACAGCCCCCAACGTAAGTATTTGGTTTGTTTCTACGTTAAGTGTGCATGGGTACTCCTTCTTTACCGACATCTCGACTTGTCGATTTGTGTAGGAAGGGAGCAGCCTCATCGAGAGGGCCCCAAGTCACTCCCAAGTTCTATCTGCTTCAACCACGCCCGCCAAGGGAGAATTCTCCGCAAGGGAGCGCCTCCGCAAGGGAGGCCTCCGACAAGGGGCAGCGCCGGTGATCCTCCGGTGGTGGAGACCGCGCCACGATCCCATCGCAGTAATTCCTTGCTTGAAAATTTCTGGGTTCCTTTTTCTTCTGCTCTTCTTTCAACATTTGCTTGACTGTTTTCTTTTTCTGATCGCCGACCCATCTGCCGGAGAACCGATGGAGACCGAGGTTGCCGGGCGAGGACGCGCGCGGCAACAATGACGACGCCGCCAACATGGAGGAAGAGGCGTGGCGCCGATGGGTCCGGCCGCAGGAGGCCACTGCTGCTGCCGCAAAGGCCGGGGGGGTGTGGTGATCGATCGACGCACTTCGAGGTCGCAGGAGCGCCAGCGCCACGCCGACCGCCGATCCCTCCGCCATCGAGGATCTTTTGCATCATCAGTTCGAGCCCCAGCCCGGCGCTTATTCAAGGCCGGCGACGGCGTTTCATCAAGCTCCCTGGCCTCGAGCCCAGGCGCCGGTCGAGGGAGAGACCTTCGACGAAGAGCTGCTCGCTTCCGCTGGGTTGTCGCTGGTTGACGCGCCAAGCAGCAGCGAAGTGGCGTAGTCCGAGGAGGAGCAGCTGCCGAAGAAATCGATGTCGCTTACCGCTACCGACAAGCCAAGCTGAGTCCCGAAGCGCTTTGTCGCGAGGGCGGAGCAGACATGGAGAAGCGCCGGAAGAGCTCCGCAGCGCCAACCAAGAAGCTTCTCCGGACGTGCGGGCGAAGAGCGGGCGACTCATTGAGAGCGCATAGCCTTCATTCTGGAGAAGGCTGAGGTCGAGAGCAGCAAAGACTTGCCGGTGAGAAGCATTCAACAAGAAGAAGAAGCCTGGCAAGCCGGAAGATCAACTCTTGATGAAGCATGAGGAAGATCTTTACGCGCATGAGCAATCACTTGGCGGAGCTCTCAAGGAAGCGGGACGCTGCCGCAGCTGCCGAGGCCGCCAAGAAGGAGTTGGAGACGCAGGGTGACGCAGCCGAGGCCACCCTCCGTAAGAGCGGCGAGGAGGTCGCTGCGCTAAAGCACGAAGCGAGAAGGACGCCACACTCTTGGCGAAGTTGCGAGGGCCGCTTTGCCGAGAAGATCAAAGAGCTTGACGCCGCCAAGGACTCTAAGGCGGATCTTGAGCTGAAGCTGACCACCTTGACGGAGACGCTGGACGGCGCCAAGGAGCGGGAAGCGGGTTTGCTGGAGAAGATCAAGGCCAACGAGAAGCTGCTGGCGAATGCCGTGACCGCCTGTGATACCTTCGAGATAACGGATGCATCGGACGAGGGTCTTGTAGATACCGCCGCCGCCATCGACAATGAGCGATGGAGCCGGGATGGTGGATCTCGGCACTCCACCGACGAGCGCCTTCAACCCAGCGCCAAGCTCAGCTCTGTTCTCAAGGGTGTGGTGACGGCTTCCAGCTGCTCCGGGAGGAGATCCCAAAGCAGCTGGCCGACGAGTCGTAAGCAAATCTGGCGCAGGAGCCTCCGTAAGGTGTTGATGAAGGTGGCCTTCCGCATCCAGCGTTGCCTTCGCCAACGCCCTCAAGTCCCCGCCACGATCTTTGCGACGTTGAAGCGCCAAGGCCCTTGTCGCACCCATTGTGACAGGGTGAGCGGGTCAAGAGGGTCGATGGCGATCACAGAGACTAGGGCTGCCCGCTTTATCTTTCCTTTGTCGCTGCAGATTATATTTACGAGAACAATCTATTAGATCTCGCATGTTATTTTTGTAATATAACTCTATCTTAGGCAATGATTGCAATGTTATTTCATTTACTTGATTCCTTCCTTTGTATGTTTGTGCCCCACGCTTAGGGAACTTGTCGCTGGCACTCTTTGTCATGAAGCGCCGAAAGTGGTAACATCAGCAGCTGTCTGGCGGTGTCACCGATTAAGCAACCTTGTCGCAACTAGTTGCAGCTCACTAAGTTGTTGAGCGGACTCAGAAACAAAGTAAGGGTGCAAACTAGCCACGAGTTGGTTCCTTCACACGTGCTTTCCATACAAAGAACTATCGCTCGAGGAAGATAAATTGAAAAATTAAAACAGGCTGCTCAAACTTTGGCAACTTATTGCTTTGTCGCTTGCTTCCGGTAAGGCAAAATTTCTTCTAGCCACGCCTCGGTCCATAACATTATCTTCTTCTCCTTCCCCGCAAACTTGTGGGCGAGGAACCTTCTTTTCTTTGAAGAAGAAAGAAGAGAAAATAAAATATGGAGCCTCATGGGCTCGTTATTGCTATCGGAGTAAGTGCTGCACAAAGTGTCGATGATACATGCAAAGTAAAAATGCACAAATTGACAAGATATGCGGAGCACATGAGCTTTATCGATGCACGGGTCTCATGTACCGCTTTGTACAAAGGATTACATGCAACATGGGCAAGACTTTACAAAAGGTGGTTGCCGGAACAGGTTCCGCAACCGCGCTTTACAGTAAAACTTACGAAGATGCTCAATATCTGTGAGTTGCTCACCGGAATGCCATCTTCGGTCTCTGCGCTGACAGCCGCCAGCCTAGTGACTCGCCTCACCCGATAAGGGCCTTCCCACTTCAAGGCCAACTTGTTGAAATTTTGGCGGATTGAACGCTACCAAGAACAAGGTCGCTTTCCTCGAGACTTTCGCACTAACTCAAGGGTTATGGTAGCGACGCAAAGCTTGCTGATAACAGCAGCTCGTGATAAGGGGGTCAAGATCGTCTCTCCTCAAGGAGCAACAGCACATCTTGTCGTGATCTGCTCTTGCTCAAGCTCATCATAAGCGTAGCACTCGAGGTGACCCGATACGAGTTCCGTGGGGAGAACTGCCTCCCGCTCCATAGACTAGAGCGAAGGTGTTTGGCCAGGGCTCGACGGCGCCGCTCGACGACCAAAGAACCACCGTAGCTCCTCGATCCAGCTTTCTTCCGCGACTTGTGCAGCCTCGCCGAAAGTTCTGTCTTGAGTCCTCGCAGACTTCAAAGATTTGCCCTCTTCCGCTTGACCGCTGCTTCTGATGAGCACAGAAGCAAAGCGCACTCTTGGCGCCAAGATCTTGGACGACAGTATGAAGGTGCGGTCAGAACTGTGTGCCGTTGTCGGTGATGATTCTCGTTAGGAATCCCAAACGCAAACAATTGACTCAAGAACTTGATCGCCGACCGTGGCCGTCACCTTCCTCATCGCTTCCACTTCCGCCACTTTGTGAACTTGTCGATTGCGACGTAGAAGTACTCAAAGCCCCGACAGCTCGGGAAAGGGGCCGAGATGTCGGCCCTGCACCTAAAAATGGCCATGATAAAGGGATTGTCTGGAGTGCTTGAGCTGGCTGGTGTATCCGCTGGAATGAAACCGCACGCTCACACTTGGTTACTTGTGCGGTTGCATCCTCGAGGGCTGTCGCCAGAAGAAACCTTGCCGGAAAGCTTTTGCTTAGTGTTTTGGCGCCCAATGTGGTGACCACATATGTCTCCGTATCTCTCGCCAACAGCTCTGGTCCATCTTCCCGGCGAATACACTTCAATTTCACACCATTGAGTCTTCTTCTGCATGTGATGTTGTCGACAAACCGTACATACTTGATCGCCGGGCTACTCTTTCCGCTTCTTCTTGCTCTTCGAAGTTCTCCGTTCAAGGAAATGGACGATTCACAGCCTATGCCGGAGCTTGCGGCTCGACAACAAGGACTAAAGGCACATTTGTCGCCGCGGGAACATCAGCTTCACGGGAGAACTCGCGGCTCTACCAGAGCTTGATGATCCGCAAGCTTGCCGGAGCAAAACTTGTCGGGAGCGCCCGCTCAACGAACAAACTCGTTAGGGCTTGCCTGAGCAGACTACCTCGGCGATATCTCGCGCTGATTTTTGGGACCTTCTTGGCGGCGGCCGTCGGAGCTCCGCTGAAAGTAGTCACCGTAAACCAACTTCCTTTCTTGCTCGTCCAGCATTGATGGCATTACAATGGTTGAGTCACTTGAGCACAAAAATCCCTGGTTCCATTGTGTAACTTGAGCGTGCGACTTTGACAGCCATCAGCAATATCATTCTCGAGCTCTTGAACATGTTCCATTTGTAGGTCACAAAGTGCTCTCTAGCTTTCTCACTTCATCAACGAGGCCTCCATCAACGGACTTTGATAATCTTTGTTTACTTGGCGACGACAAGCGCGAGTCACCCTCGATAATGAGCTTCTTGATCCCAAGGTTCATTGCGATTTCGAGGCCGGTAAGCAAACCTTCATACTCTGCAGTATTGTTTGTCGCTTGTTCCTTGGGAAAGTGCATCGACCATGTACTTGAGGTGCTCTCCGGTGGGTGCGACAAGCTTACGCCGGGCACCGGGCGCTTTGCAGCGTAGAAGGCACCATCAAAGTACATCAGCCATTCTTTGCTCGCTTCCTTGACGGGATGCTCGCCTCGAATTTCTTCATCTTGTGTTGGCGCCCATTCTGCTATGAACTCGCCAATGCTCGCTTTGATAGTTGAAGTGCTTTCAAACTTGAGGCCAAAGCTTGATACCCATGCCCACTCGACAATCCCGCCTGCTTCCGGATTTTGCAAGATCCTCTTCAGCGGAAAGCGAGTGACAAGTGTGATCTCATGTGCTTGGAAGTAATGGCGAGCTTTTCGAGGCCATGAGGAGGCCGAAAAGCAATTTCTCGCACACCGAGTACCTTGACCTAGCCCTCGCAGAAGGGAACCGACAGTAGATCGAAGCGCTGCACCATCTTTTTTCTCGCATCTTCGCAATCTCGCGGATCCATCCCTTGTCGGGACCAGAGCTTGTCGGTGAAGCCCTCGCTTGTCGCCGGATGCATCTGTCTCGGCTGTCGGCTCATCATCTCGCCTCCCTTTCCGCTACTAACGCAGCACTAATTCATTGAGTTGCCGCTATATAGCAGCAAAGAACTTCTCTGTGGCCTAGGTGCGACAAGTATTGGAGTGGAGGAGGTACTCTTTAAGTCTTTGCAAGGCAGCCTCCGCTTCGAGTCCATTTCATTGACCTGCCTTTTCAAAATCTTGAAAATGGCAGGGCGCTACCAGCAGACCTAGAGATAAACTCGCCGAGAGCCACGCAACCGCAAGCCTTCAGACATCCTTGACGCGCTTTGGTGCTTCAATCTGCTCAATGGCCTTGATCTTGTCGGATTGGCTTCAATTTCCCGCCGAGATTTAAAAACCCGAGAAGCTTGCCGAGGGAACTCCAAACACGCACTTCTCGGGATTGAGCTTGAGGTTGATCTTGCAGATTTGCAAAGGTTTCATCCAAATCTTGAACCGAGTTGCTCTGCCCTTGTTTTGACCACTATGTCATCCATGTAGGCTTCCACATTTCGTATTCTGCGGCTCAAAAGCGTGATGGACTACTCTTGCAAACGTTGAACCAGCATTCTTAGCCCAAAAGGCATCCGCATACAAAGCAGTTATGTGCCACATGGGTGATGAATGCGTTTTCTCCTCATCCTTCTTCCATGAAGATCTCGATGATATCCTCAATATGCATCAAGAAATGAAAGCAAATCACATCCAGCCGTGGAGTCAACAATCTGGTCGATGCGTGGCAAGGGAAATGGGTCTTTGGGAAGCTTTATTAACATCTCGTGAAGTCGATACAAAGTCTCCATTTCCCATTTGCCTTGCGTACAACTACAGGATTGGCCAACCACGAGGATGGAGCACCGACAAGACCTGCCGCTTCCAATTTCTTCATTTCTTCTCGCTATGAATTCTTACGCCTCCACTGCCGCTTTCTTGACTTTTTGCTTGACGGGCCGCATGAGGACAGACAGCTAGGTGGTGCTCAATTACTTCGAACACCGGGATGTCGACGGTTGCCATGCAAACACGCCGACATTCGCCCGCAGGAAAGCAACGAGCGCCGCTTCCTATTTAGGGTCGAGAGTGGCACTAATGGTGAAGGTACCACCGTTGTCGCCCTCCTTGGCGGGCACCTTCTTGGTCTTCGGAGCTGCCATCATCTTTCTTTGCACTTGCGGTGGAGCTCGATGAAAGGTCCTCGATGGTAGCGCAGCACTCAAGAGGTGCGCTTGCCGGAGTGGGCATCGAGCTCTGCCGGACTTGGTCTTCTTATTCCCGGAGCTTCAATGCAAGTGATTGCTATCTGCAGCAGCTGCCTCCCAGATATCTTGTCGGCGCAGATAAGAGCATCCTTCTTGTCGCCATGGACAGAAATGACACTTATCGGGCCGGGCATCTTGAGCAAGTTGTATGCATAATGAGAGGCTGCCATGAACTTGGCGCAGGCCGGACGCCAAGTATTCCATTGTAAGGCAATGGAAATCAGCAACGCCAACATGACCCTCTCGCCCTGAAGTTTAGCTCACGCCAAATGTTACCGCAACGCGTGATCTTCCTTTCGCTTGCTCCTTCCGTGTTGATTCCTTGAAAGTGCCAGCCTCTTCGAGCTCGCCGTCGTGGATTTGAAGCCTCGAGTATCGCGGATCAGATCAGGTTTAAGCCGCCCGCCACAACTAGCATCTTGGTGACCTTGAGGTTTGGATAGTTGGTGAGACCAACATCGGCAAGCACCCGACCGCCGTTATGCGATCAGGTGGTCCTCAATATCAAAGATGATAGGCGCATGGACCATTTCAAAGGCTTTATGGACTCTACGGATGGTTCGCTGCATTAACCTCCCGCATCCATTGCTTGAGTTGGCGGTGGAGGTATGCGAGAAGCACCGCCACAACGCAGAGGACCTCCGTGGCTTTCAAACTCCTGCTCATCGCCTTCATCGCTCTTCCATATCTTCATCACATCGTCTGTCTTCATCCTTGTCGCCGCTGGGAGGTCTGTCTCCTGTTGCCGCTTGGTCTTGCCAGGGCGTCTCCTCGCCGGGTCGCTTGCTAGCTCCCACACCTTCCTCGGGTTTTCTCCTTGTCGCGCCACCATACTCAGCTTTCTGTTGTTCAACAAGCTGCTCGACCTTCTTGCAGCTCGAGGTCGTGGCCCTTGGTGCGTGAATCTTGCAATACCGCTTGTTGGAGCTGTCTCAGCTTGTCGTACGCCACTACAGCCTGGCAGTTGGCGCCTTGGAACCTCCTTGCCGGAGCCGCCAACCTTAACTTTCTTGGCGTCGCCTCGCTGTTTGACCGCCGGATAACTAGCACCTCTTGCTCTTCTTCCTTCGGGTTGTTCCGCACGCCGCTCTTCTTTGCCGGGCAATCTCTTCACTATCGATCCTCGCTTCAGATTCTCTCCTCGAGTCTCCTTCTTCCTCAAAGACGCGGCACACTTGTCGCCCAAGGCATACAGCTTCGCCGACGCCCTTGACTTGCAGTACATCGCCATCTCTTCCCTCATCTCGCGGTTCCGCACATTTCGATGAAATGCGCTTATCACGCGGCGCGGTGGACATCTGGGATGTTGTAGTACGCGCTAAATCTTTGAATGAACTTGCGCAGGACTCTCCTTCCTTCGGGCGGCAGGTGAAGGTCACTCTCTTGGCCATGAGGCTTGTGGTCACTCGTGGAAGGCGCCGACAAACTGGTGGCATAGATCTGCCCAAGAGGATATGGAGCTGTCCGGCAAGTGCATGAGCCAAGATCTCGACATTAGGCTTGAGCACCAGCCGAAGTAGTTACGAGGATCTTGTCGCCTCGCCCCGGCAGCTTGTATCGCAATGGTGTAGATGCTGAGGAACTCCGACGGTGCGCCCTACCATCATACTTCTCCGCATATCCGGCTTGAAGTTTTTCTTGTCGGCCACCGGACTTGCCGCAGCTCACGAGTGAACGCAGGGCAACTTCATCGATACGGCAAATCACTCCGTTCTCCGGCGCTGCATGTCATACAAGAGGCCCGGCGCTCTGGTCGGATTGACGCCGCCGCTTTTCTCGGCGCTCGTCGCGAAGTTCGAAGCGTCTTCTTGTTGCCGCTTTGAAGAACTTGGCGCTGATCACGACGAGCTCGTGGATCCGATGAAGCAAAGGAGTCGCAGTCGAGGTGGATCCGGACGAGTCGGCGATCTTGGCCTTCGGATGGAGAGTGCATGGTGGTCGCACCCCATAGGTCGTCGCCGCCAGCTCGTGCCTTGTCGCCTCGCCGCCGCAATGATGTGCTTGGTTGCCGCGAACGCCGCCGCTGGCAAAGCCGGCGAGACTCTAATGGTGGCCTCCATTCGCCGACCTTGTCACCGTTGGAGGGTAATCCAGAGCAGTTGAGCCCGCGCCAAAGCTTCCGCTGAGTGGTGGGCGGTAATGGCTAACAGTGCGAGGAGCGGATGTGCTCGACTTCTAAATACATTAGAAGGAGCAGTATCCCGCCCAGCGACTGCATTCTCGCCACACCAGCCTGTTGCCATGAGCTGCTCTTGAGCCGCCTCGATCCAATTAGCTCGATCTTGGCCCAACGAACGATGGCCATGTGAGCACCATGACGTTGTCGGTCTCGCGCTTCTTGAGATGGACGCGTACGTGATCCGGACGCCGAGGTCTGCGCCTCGCTTTGTCCTTGGACTTGGCGGCGTCGGCTCCCTCGACGACGCCCGTTCGTTTCTTCCGCTAGTTTTCCCATCGCTTGTCAGCTCCGTGGTGGTGGGTTTGACGCGACGGTTCTGCTGCCGCCGCCTTCTTCTTCGGTGGCATGTTGATGAAGTTGATGAAGATGTTGCTCGTGAACGCCGGATCAGGTTCACAGCCTCGACGCACTCTCTACCGGGCGCCGCCAAAGATGTCGGGAGGTTGATCGAATCCCATCGACACCTATGGGACCGCGGACCGAGTCCCTTTTGTTCGGTGGGGCGGAGATTGCACAAGAGCGGATCGAGGCGATGCACACGAGCAGTTTACCCAGCTTCAAGCTCTCCGGGAGATAATACCACCGCTGCTTGGTTGATTGTATTGTGTTCTTTCTAGGGAGCAATGAGAGCTACAAACCTACCTTGAGTGTCTCGGTCTCGAATGAGTTGAACCGAACTAGTTGAACCTCTCTACGCTGCACATGGGCCTCCTTTTATAGGCTCAAAGGGGTCACCACAGGTGGCAACATAGACGAGGGCAAAAATAGGAAAATGAGTTGCGGTTGGTGCAACTACTTGGTACAAAGTACTCTACCTAACTCGACGGCAAGGGACAAAAGCAATAAATGCCCGCCCATGTCGCTTAATAAAGGCAATAGGGACCGTCAGAGCGCCACCGCTCGCCACGATGGCCTTTCTTGTCAGGGCCGCATTATCGATGCTCTCCGCTGGCTGCACAGCCCTTGACACGCTGCGTTCGAATAGCCCCATGCATGCGTATCGCTACGGATGAGCTGGAGCGATGAAGAGAGTTGCCTGTCGCGTAAGCGCTTTGTCATGCGGCTGAACTCCTTGTCGCACTCTCGAAGCTTTTCGCATCACGAGCCTTCCGGCAAGCTCCTCTTGCCGGGTCTTGTTTCCTTCAGGCCTTGAGGGGTAGCCTTCCGGCAAGCTCCTCTTGTCGGGCCTTGAATACTTTGTTCTTGAATGGCTCCAAAAGGAACCTGGAGGATCTTGGCGATCACTAGGCAAGCCTTGCCGCTGGGTGCTGCAACTGCCCACAAGACGAAGTTCGGGAGACTAGGGTACCCCTACCTAGTACACCGACACATTATTACTAGAAGTTGTGTTCGTCACTCGACAACTTCCGACGAGAAAAGCTAACCTTTCACGTCAGCCCCATTTAAAAGTAGCTATTGCCATCACTGGACGAGAAGCTTGGCTCGCTTCAATGCAATACCACACTCACGTGTCTCTTACGCTTAAAATTCCCGTCCACGAGGCATCATTTCATTAAAAGGTCGCCGAGACCCGGACACGGCTGGACGAGTCCGAATAAATAAGCTAGAGTACCTAGCCGCACATCCCTTCACAAGGGTTTGCACATATAAGCCACAATGAGCTAGCATAGGCTCAGCTTTCTTAATATATATTTCAATTTTTATGCACTTTCTCGCATCGCATTTCTTTTCCAACCAAGTTCCTCTCTTTTACAGATGAACAGCGCACACCCGGCCCAGATACGGCACAACGGAGACACAGCGCAGACGCGCAAGAGGGACCCGCAGTAAGGACTCTTTCGCACTAAGACCCTAAGTAAACCTTTCATCGTCTCTTGTTGCTATAATCCCCTGGTTTATCATTATAACCAGAGTGGAGATCGGCGTTGGCATCGGCCGGCTGTAAGAACCTGCCATACACTGGACACAAGGGGCTTAGGGATTTGTTTTGGCTCGCTATTATAAAGACCGAACACCTTCGAGAGTGTTCGGCGCCCTCGAGTTAGGGCCTTATATGCATCAGCTCTCAATCATGTCTTTGGTCAAATGTTGGGTTTGCCTGCCCTGTGTTTTGCTGCCTTACGCTCAGATCATCGCTAACGCTGCCTGGAGAACCATCGCGATTGTGCCCTCACCTTCGTCAAGGCGAGCACCTCAAGAGAGAAAGCCGAAACTGACTGTCTGCGATACAGCGAGAGACTGGTCAACCACTGATCGACTATGGAATGTTTAGGATTCCTCCGCTGGATTTAAGGGCCGCTTCCGCCAGGCTCATACGCTCTCAAATTCGGAGAGCGCGGTGCCTCTGTGGGCTATGTCGTAGCCCCACCTCGAACTCCATGGCTAAGTGAAAGTGATAAAGCATTATAGTCCGGGTTGCTCGTTGTTACGCTACCACCTCCTTTACAGGACCGAGACGCCGGATTAAGTGTGAAAACGCTGCTTTTTTTGTAAACACCCCGCATTCTTGTGCGTAAGGGGCTGAAGCCGACGATCGCCATCTTCAAAGTTATACACACGATACATGAACGGCCGCATAGGCGATATTCTATTACTTGAACGCACAAGTATAAAAGGCGCTTACATCATAAATATCGCTTTACATCATATAAACGCTCATTCAACGTAATATTTTTTGAGCACCGCGACGATCTATTACACGTAGCACCACGCAGCACTTCGCCAAAATAGTGCTTCGTGGGTAACCGTTATCATCCAACCCGGGTCGCAACAGCGGTGGCATCCATCTCTCGCCCAATGTGTCTTCATACGGGCGGCGCCATCCGCGACCTCTATGCAGGCCGACCGCCATCGCCTTTGATATGCGGCACCGCCCCAAGAAATTGCTGCAATAAGCCAAAGTAACTCTTCGGATGGGGCCTATCCGCCGGATATGAGTCACTATATCCGCTATAGCAAGCCCGGATAACCTATTTAGCTCAGCCCACTCAGCCAAACGATCGGTCAGCGGAAGTGAACGCCCGGACTATGGAATTGAGACCAAAACAGCTCTTCCGCCTTGTGATCCTTCCGCTTCGGAATGCACAACGGCATCCGCCAAGACCGCTGCTAAGTCCATATAAGGTCCTCCTGACACCACAGCTTGGCCCAGCTGAGCATATTTTGGACCGTGAACCTTCGGGCAAGCAGCAGAAAAGGCTTGCACAGCTAATATCGGCTACCCGCAGAGCTTTTCCTTCATAGCCCGTGATTGCAGAGCGGCATTCTTGGCTTCAAGGTGGCCTTCCGCAGGTCTTCTTGCCCCGCTAGGCGCCTTCCCAAGAGCCTCATTGCGGTCGGTAGCATCCTTTAACTTCACGCCATTTCGCTATCTCTTCCCTACTCCGCAGAAAAGCGACCTTTCGCCGCTTAACTCCTCGGCCACCTTCGAGGTCACAGACACTCCTTCCGCCTGCTCCTTGGCTCGAGCAAGTTCAGCCCAAGGCTCTCCACGGCAAGTGGCACTATCTGCATTTCACGCGACATGTTGTAAGGAGATGGCTTCGCCCTTACCAAGTGACCGCTAGAGAATTACTTACTCATGCGACTCATCAAGTCGCCTCAGGACCAGCGTGATGTCCCGATCCGCAGCATCGAAGTTGCCGCTTAGTTCAGCACTCCATCATCCGCTGCCCTCGACGACCCGCCACCCGCGATCAAGACGACGGAATTTAAACTCGCGATTTTGATCCTAAGACGCGCTGTCGATTTCGGCTAACCTACCGAGTCTCGGGGCTACTATCTATACAGGCGCATTCTATATGCAAAACTGTTAAAGGTGTGTCATTTTACGCACCTCAAACCCCGCCAAGAACTCCTCGACGCAGAATCAGGTAACGCTTTCAGCGGATTTAAATCCTTTCAATCACCATGCTCATCAATGCGTGCGATCTTCCGAGATAGACGCCTCTTAAGCAGATCATTCAGCCGCACACCGCTTGGCGCCGAACTATCCGGGTTTGCTAAACCCGGCTCCCTCCGTGACGACACTTCAGTGCTCGTCCGCCTCTATCCAACGGCGCCTTAACGGAGGCGCTCTCACTCTATCATCTCCTGATCGAAGGTCCCTCAAGACGAGCTCATCTGCCAAGGACGGAGATCCGAACTACAAGGTAAAACTTTAGTTATCCTCGAAGCACAAATTGGGATGTCCTTTATTATAAAACTCCTTTTCTACTTACGGCCTGCTGAGGGCTGACTCATTAAGGAGATCGCGGCGCGGGGCCTCCCGGACGCAGGACCTTCCGGGCAAGATTTCTTCCCCGCTTAGGGCTTTGCCCCGGGTCCCTGAGGCAGTCCTCTTCTCCCTTGGGGGAGGGATTTCGATCCCCCTCTTTCAAGAGCCTCCTCAGCGAGGCAGTAGCTTCTGCTCGCCCTTCGCCTTCTCAAGGCGCAACCTCAAGCATCCGGACTAGCACGGATCCGCGCAAGTCTCGGGAGGGGGCCGACACCAGACACTTTGCTTCCGCTATCCACTCCTGTAGAAGGAGGTTGGCATAAAGCTTAATCGAAGGCAAGCAAACGGTATGTCCGGACTCGAACTACTTACTTGAGTATCCGGCGATTGCAGCTTAGGCAGCATCTCGTCAATTCCGGACGCACTTCTTGCGATCCAAGAATAAGTTGTACATCTCCAGGGGTGTCATACCCATGAAGTGTTGAAGAATCCGTGGGCCTCCGGATTGAACTCCCATAGCCGGAGAGGGCGGCGCTTGCGTGGCAGGAGACGCCTAATCAGCATAACCTGCATCACCACTCACCATATCGATCTCCCTCTTAGGGAGATCCCAATCCGCCCTGCAGGGGCACGCCTTTGATGGCCCCCAGCTTGAGCCCTTGGTTGACCTACCGACATCAACCGTCGTGGAGGTCCCGGCGGAATAAGGGCGGCTTTTTGTCCGCGCCTCGAACGGTAATATAGAACCACTTGTGCCACGGGCCGAGCTCCTCTTGAAGGAGCCGGCCACGCAAGGCCGGGTTTCCTACTTATGGCCGCTTCGCCACACTCCGCTTGACGCCCCGATCATCTTCGCGCCACATTGAAGGTCTTCACCACGCATCAAGTGAGGGGTGATGCGTGGAAGGCTTCGCAGATGACAATAAATGCGGAGATATGGAGGATGGACCTGAGCCAAATCATGGAATTCCAACCCATAGTAAAACATGAGCCCTCTCACAAAGGATCCATTGGGAAGCCTAAACCTCGACGGAGGTGGGATACGAAACGACATACTCGCCGGGCTCGGTGGGATGGCCTGCCCTTCGGCAGCAACCTGTGCGTAAATCTCATAAGACATGTACTTGGCCTCCCGCAGTTTTAGCACGCCCTCCTCCGTGGACGGAGGAGGGCATCCACCGCCCCGGAGGTCGGAACCGACATCGTTGAAGTCCGCAGCTCCAACTGGAGCTCTAGGTGCCGGAACTTGGAGCGGAGAGGATTCGATGAAGGATTGAAGAAAAAGAAACGAGCTTTGGTCTCGCGTATAAAGAGGAGAATACCAAGAGCCGCCTCCGTGACTGCTTGGGACTCGCCGATAGACGGGCGTGATGAACGGGCGTGGGTTGCTACCCACGTCCATATTAATGAGAATCCTGGATTAAGGGGAAACACGATCTCTCGCTCGACAAGACGTGTTAAGGAAACCGCCGCTAAATGCGCTGAGGTGGTAGAGTAAAAAACAAATTCAAGTAATGGCTTGGTAGTGGTGTGACGTCATGCCACAAAAAAGTCAGATTGAACTTGTGTATATTATTATTCTCTACGGTGGGAACGGAATTTATTTTGCGAAATGACACTATCCTGGTGTTCACAATCTTCTATCATTCGGAGGAGGAACCCGCCTTGCAATGCCAAGCAACATATGCGCCGACTTATCGTCATTGAAGCCTCGTTCAGGCTACCGAGGGAGTCCTCGATTAGGGGTGTCCGGATAGCCTGACTACCATCATCACCAACTATCATCCGCCGGACTATCATCATCGACCGGACTCCAAGACTATGAAGATACAAGATTGAAGACTTCTCCCTGTGTCCGGATAGGACTTTCCTTGGGGTGGAAGGCAAGCTTGGCGATACGGATATGTAGATCTCCTACCATTGTAACCGACTCTATGTAACCCTAGCCCTCCTGTCTATATAAACCGGATGGCTCTAGTCCGTAGGACATCATCAACAACCCTTACAATCATACCATAGGCTAGCTTCTAGGGTTTAGCCACCTTGATCTCGTGGTAGATCCACTCTTGTAAACATCCACAATATCAATATCAATCGAAGCGGGACGAGGGTTTACCTCCATCAAGAGGGCCCAACTCGGTAAAACATCGTGTCCCTTGTCTCCTGTTACCATCCGCCTAGACGCACAGTTCGGGACCCCTACCCGAGATCCGCCGGTTTTGACACCGACACCCCTCACGGACGGCGCCGCCCGCACTGAGAGGGGGGAACGGACGCCCGGTTCACACGGAGGGATCTTGCCGTGGGTCCGCCCGATGTTGCTCCAAAGTGTTCTATAGGCCTGACCTAACACAACCGGTGGATACGCTTCACTAGTCAAAGCCCGTCCGCGCAAAGTCAAAGGGTAGATCCCATGGTCAAACGCCATTGGTTAGGGCGGACGGGCCCTAGGGGGTAGCAATGCCACCGAAGCATCGCACCGACCTCATTCAAGCCAAGGTGTCGGGTGCCTACCGCCACCATGCTTCTACAACTGTCGAGGAGGGCCACAGCAACACTCGCCGGCATTGCTACCACCAGTACCCATCCTGCTCTAACCCTCGACACAAACGATCACTGGTCTATCCCTTTGACTTTCGCTAGACGTAGTTTGACCGGTGGACCTTTTCACCTTGTTGTCATAGCCCAGCCATAGCTACACCCCTCAACACAGTCCCGGCACAACCCACCCCAAGATTCCCTCTTCGTCGGCCCGACGTGGTCGTTTCCCCTTCCTCGGGCACCTAAGGCATCATGGCTGTGGTGGGGGGTGAAGGAAATATGCCCTAGAGGCAATAATAAAGTTATTATTTATTTCCTCATGTCATGATAAATGTTTATTATTCATGCTAGAATTGTATTAACCGGAAACATAATACATGTGTGAATACATAGACAAACATACAGTCACTAGTATGCCTCTACTTGACTAGCTCATTAATCAAAGATGGTTATGTTTCCTGACCATAGACATGTGTTGTTATTTGATTAATGGGATCACATCATTAGGAGAATGATGTGATTGACTTGACCCATTTCGTTAGCTTAGCACTTGATCGTTTAGTATGTTGCTTTTGCTTTCTTCATGACTTATACAAAGTTCCTGCAACTATGAGATTATGCAACTCCCGTTCACCGGAGGAACACTTTGTGTGCTACCAAACGTCACAACGTAACTGGGTGATTATAAAGGTGCTCTACAGGTGTCTCCAAAAGTATATGTTGAGTTGGCATAATTCGAGATTAGGTTTTGTCACTCCGATTGCCTGAGAGGTATCTTCTGGCCTTCTCGGGTAATACTCATCACCTAAGCCTTGCAAGCATTGTAACTAATGAGTTAGTTATGAAATGATGTATTATGAACGAGTAAAGAGACTTGCCGTAACGAGATTGAACTAGGTATTGGATACCGACGATCAATCTCGGGCAAGTAACATACCGATGACAAAGGGAACAACGATGTTGTTATGTGGTTTGACCGATAAGGATCTTTCGAGAATATGTAGGAACCAATATGAACATCCAGGTTCCGCTATTGGTTATTGACCGAGAATAGTTCTAGGTCATGTCTACATAGTTCTCGAACCCGTAGGGTCCGCACGCTTAACGCTACGATGAAAGTTTATTATGAGTTTATAAGTTTTGATGTACTGAAGTTTGTTCGAGTCCCTGATGTGATCACGGACATGACGAGGAGTCTCAAATGGTCGAGACATAAAGATTGATATATTGAAGCCTATGTTTGACTTCGGAAAGGTTCCGCTTGAAATCAGGATTTTACCGAACACCGGGTTACCGGAATCCTCCCGGGGGTCAATGGGCCTTGATGGGCCATAAGGGAGAAGAGGAGGGCGGCCGGGGCAGGTCACGCGCCCCCCCTAGTCCGAATAGGACAGGAGGAGCGGCGCCTTCCTCTTCCCCTCCCCCAAGTCCTAATCCAACTAGGAAGGGGGGAGTCCTACTCCCTGGGAGTAGGACTCCTCCTGCCGCCTCCCCTAGGCCGCAGGCACCCCCTTGCTCCTTTATATACGGGGCAGGGGGGGCACCCCATGACACACAAGTTGATCACGGATCGCTCTTAGCCGTGTGCGGTGCCCCTCCACCATATTCCACTTCGGTCATATCGTCATGAGCTTAGCGGCCTCGCGCCGTAGAGTCATATCGTCACGGGAGCTTAGCGAAGCCCTCGCGCCGCTGGAGCATCATCATCGCTACCGCCGTCAGGTCGACGGAACTCATCTCGACGCTTTGCTGGATCGGAGCCGGGGATCGCCATCGAGCTGAACGTGCTGAACTCGGAGGTGCCGTGGCGTTCGTACTTGGATCGGTCGAATCGTGAAGACGCACGACTACATCAACCGCTGTTGTTATAACGCCCGCCACGGTCACGAGGGTACGTGGACATACTTCCCTCTCGTTGCTATGCCATCACCATGATCTTGCGTGTAGCGTAGGAATTTTTTGAAATTACTACGCCCCAACAAAGGGCAACCGAGCCTGGTTTTATGCGTTGATGTCATATGCACGAGTAGAACACAAGTGAGTTGTGGCGATATAAGTCATACCGCTTACCAGCATGTCATACTTTGGTTCAGCGGTATTGTGAGATGAAGCGCCCGGACCGACATTACGCCAGACGCCACGCGAGACTGGTTTCACCGCCTTGAGCACTCGTTGCTTAAAGGTGACCGGCGGGTGTCTGCTTCTCTCACTTTAGTTGAACTCGAGTGTGGCTACGCTCGTCCTTATGAAGGTTAAACAGCACCAACTTGACAAACTATCGCTGTGGTTTTGATGCGTAGGTAAGAACGGTTCTTGCTCAGCCCGTAGCAGCCACGTAAAACTTGCAACAACAAAGTAGAGGACGCCTAACTTGTTTTTGCAGGCATGTTGTGATGTGATATGGTCAAGACGTGATGCTATATTTTATTGTATGAGATGATCATGTTTTGTAACCGTAGTTATCGGCAACCGGCAGGAGCCATATGGTTGTCGCTTATTGTATGAAATGCAAAGCTATGTAATTGCTTTTACTTTATCACTAAGCAAGAGCGATAGTCGAGAAGCAATAGTTGGCGAGAGACGACAACGATGCTAACGATGGAGATCAAGGTGTCACGCCGGTGAAAATGGTGGTCATGACGGTGCTTCGAGATGGAGATCACAAGCACAAGATGATGATGGCCATATCATATCACTTATATTGATTGCATGTGATGTTTATCCTTTATGCATCTTATCTTGCTTTGATTGACTGTAGCATTATAAGATGATCTCTCACTAAAATTATCAAGAAGTGTTCTCTCGAGTATGCACCGGATTTGAGCTGAAGCTGACCACCTTGACGGAGACGCCGGACGGCGCAGATGGAGCGGAAGCGGGTTTGCTGGAGAAGATCAAGGCTAACGAGAAGTTGCCGGGCGAATGCCGGACCGCCTGTGATACACCTTCGTAGATAACGGATGCACGACGAGGGTCTTGTAGATACCGGCCGCCGCCATCGATAATGAGCTGATGGAGTGGGATGGTGGATCTCGGCACTCCAACGACGAGCGCCTTCAACCCAGCGCCAAGCTCAGCTCTGTTCTCAAGGGTGTGGTGATCGCCTCCAATGCTCCGGAGGAGATCCAGCAGCTGGTCGACGAGTCGCCAAATCTGCAGGAGCCTCCAAGGTGTTGATGAAGGTGGCCTTCGCATCCAGCGTTACCGCTTAACGCCCTCAAGTCCCTGCCGACGGCCGACGTTGAAGCGCCAGGCCCTTGTCGCACTCCATTGTGACAGGGTGAGCGGGTCGGTCGGCGGCTACTGCAGAGACTAGGCTGCCCGCTTTATCTTTCCTTGTCGCTGCAGATTATATTTAGAGAACAATCTATTAGATCTATGCATGTTATTTTTGTAATATAACTCTATCTTAGGCAATGATTGCAATGTTATTTCATTTACTTGATTCCTTCCTTTGTATGTTTGTGCCTCACGCTTAGGGAACTTGTCGCGCTGGCACCCTTAAGTCATGAAGCAAATGAAAGTGCAGTAACATCAGCTGCTCAAGGTGTCACCGACAGCAACCTTGTCGCAACTAGTTGCAGCTCACTGTTGTTGAGCGGACTCAAACAAAGTAAGGGTGCAAACCAGCCACGAGTTGGTTCCTTCACATGTGCTTTCCATACAAAGAACTATCGCTCGAGGAAGATAAATTGAAAAAATTAAAACAGGCTGCCCAAACTTTGGCAACTTAGCTGTTTTGTCGCTTGCTTCCGGTAAGGCAAAATTTCTTCTAGCCACGCCTCGTCCATAACATTATCTTCTCCTTCCCCGCAAACTTGTGGGATAGGAACCTTCTTTTGAGAAGAAGAAAGAAGAGAAATAAAATATGAGCCTCATGTTCGTTATTGCTATCGGAGGTGCTGCACAAAGTGTCGATGATACATGCAAAGTAAAAATGCACAAATTGACAAGATATGCGAGCACATGAGCTTTATCGATGCACGGGTCTGGCGCCTCTTTGTACAAAGGATTACATGCAACATGGGCAAGATTTCAATAGGTGGTTGGTTTAACAGGTTCCTAAATCGCTTATGGGGTAAAACTTACGAAGATGCTCAATATTCCAGAGTTGCTCACCGGAATGCCATCTTCGGGTCTCTGCGCTGACAGCCAGCCTAGTGACTGCCTCACCCGATAGGGCCTTCCTACCAAGGCCAACTTGTTGAAATTTTGGCGGATTGAACGCGTCAAGAACAAGGTCGCTTTCCTCGAGACTTCTCGCACTAACTTCAAGGGTTATGGTAGCGACGAAAGCTTGCTGATAACGCAGCAGCTCGTGACAGGGCCTGAAGATCTTCTCTTGAGCAGCGCACATCTTGTCGTGATCTGCTTGCTCAAGCTCATCATAAGCGTAGCACTGAGGTGACCCGATACTAGTTCCTGGGGAGAACTGCCGCTCCATAGACTAGAGCGAAGGTGTTTGGCCAGTGGCTCGACGGCGCTGCTCGACGACTAAAGAACCACCGTAGCCTCGAACCCGCCCGCACTTGTGCAGCCTCCTCAAAGTTCTGTCTTGAGTCCTCGCAGACTTCAAAGATTTGCCCTCTCTTCGCTTGACCGCTTCTGATGAGCACAGAAGCAGACTTTGGCGCCAAGATCTTGGACGACAGATGAAGGTGCGGTCAGAACTGTGTGCCGTTGTCGGTGATGATTCTGTTAGAATCCCAAACGCAAACAATTGACCAAGAACTTGATCGCCAATGTGTTGTCACCTTCCTCATCGCTTCCACTTCCGCCACTTTGTGAACTTGTCATTATGACGTAAGCACTCAAAGCCCCACAGCTCGGGAAAGGGGCCGAGATGTCGGCCCAGACCTAAAATGGCCATGATAAAGGGATTGTCTGAGTGTTTGAGCTGCTGGTGATTCGCTGAAATGAAACCGCACGCTTACACTTGGTTACTTGTGCCCAGTATCTCGAGGGCTGTCGGTTGAAGAAACCTTTGCCGGAAAGCTTTGCTTAGTGTCTTGGCGCCCAATGTGGTGACCACATATCTCCGTATCTTCGCCAACAGCTCTGTCCATCTTCCCGGCGAATACACTTCAATTTCACACCATTGAGTCTTCTTCTGCATGTGATGTTGTCGATAAACCGTACATACTTGATCGCCGGGCTACTCTTTCCGCTTCTTCTTGCTCTTCGAAGTTCTCCGTTCAAGAAAATGGACGATCACAGTGCCTATGCCGGAGCTTGCGTTCGACAACAAGGACTAAAGGCACATTTGTCGCCGCTGGAACATCGCCTTCTCACGGAGAACTCGCGCTCTACCAGCAGTGAGTGGGAGGAAAGTAGAACTTGATGAGGTAACAGTACCAGCTCCCTTATTGAAATTAGTTCATCACGTAAATCGGTTTCGTGACACCTACACCGATTAGCGAGGAAGATAATGATAATGATCATGAAACTTCAGATCAAGTTGTCACTAAACTTCAGAGATCAACCAGAATAAAATCCGCACTAGAGTGGTACGGTAATCCTATTCGGAAGTCATGCTACTAGATCATGGTGAACCTACGAACTATGAAGAAGCGATGGTGAGCCCAGATTCCATAAAATGGCTTGAAGCCATGAAATCTGAGATGGGATCCATGTATGAGAACAAAGTATGGACTTTGGTTGACTTGCCCGATGATCGGCAAGCAATAGATAATAAATGGATTTTAAGAAGAAGACCGACGCCGACGGTAATGTTATTTATAAAGCTCGACTTGTTGCAAAAGGTTTTGACAAGTTCAAGGAGTTGACTACGATGAGACCTTCTCACCAGAAGCGATGCTTAAGTCTGTCCGAATCATGTTAGCAATCGCCGCATTTTATGATTATGAAATATGGCGATGGATGTCAAACTGCATTTCTGAATGGATTTCGGAAGATGAGTTGTATATGATGCAACCGAAGGTTTTGTCGATCCTAAAGGAGCTAACAAAGTGCAAGCTCCAACGATCAATCTATGGTCCGTGCAAGCCTCTCGGAGTTGGAATAAACGCTTTGATAGTGTGATCAAAGCATATGGTTTTATATGAGACTTTTGGAGAAGCCTGTATTTACAAGAAAGTGAGTGGGAGCTCTGTAGCATTTCTAATATTATATGTGGACGACATATTGTTAATTGGAAATGATATAGAATTTCTGGATAGCATAAAAGGATACTTGAATAAAAGTTTTTCAATGAAGGACCTCGGTGAAGCTGCTTACATATTGGGCATCAAGATCTATAGAGATAGATCAAGACGCTTAATTGACTTTCACAAAGCACATACCTTGATAAGGTTTTGAAGAAGTTCAAAATGGATCAGGCAAAGAAAGGATTTTTACCAGTATTACAAGGTGTGAAATTGAGTCGACTCAATGCCCGACCACAAGCAGAAGATAGAGAAAATGAAAGATGTTCCCTATGTTTCAGCCATAGGCTCTATCATGTATGCAATGCTGTGTACCAGACCGACATATGCTTAGCAATAAGCTTGGCAGGAAGGTACCAAAGTAATCCAGAGTGGATCATGGACAGCGGTCAAGAACATCTGAAATACCGAAAAGGACTAAGGATATGTTTCTCGTGTATGGAGGTGACAAAGAGCTAGTCGTAAGGGTTACGCCGATGCAAGCTTTGACACTGATCCGGACGATTCTAAATCGCAAACCGGATAATGATTTTATTAAACGGTGGAGCTGTAAGTTGGTGCAGTTCTAAACAAAGCGCCGTGGCGGGATCTACATGTGAAGCGGAGTACATAGCTGCTTCGAAGCAGCAAATGAAGGAGTGCGGATGAAGGAGTTCATTTCGATCTAGGTGTTATACCTAGTGCATCGGGACCAATGAAGATCTTACGTGACAATCTTGGTGCAATTGCCTTGGCAAAGGAATCCAGATTTCACAAGAGGACCAAGCATATCAAGAGACGCTTCAATTCCATTGGGACCAAGTCCAAGTGGGAGACATAAAGATTTGCAAGATACATACGGATCTGAATGTTGAGACCTGTTGACTAAGCCTCTTCCACGAGCAAAACATGATCAGCACCAAGACTCCATGGGTGTTAGAATCATTGTGTAATCTAGATTATTGACTCTAGTGCAAGTGGGAGATCAAGGAAATATGCCCTAGAGGCAATAATAAAGTTTTTATTTATTTCCTCATGTCATGATAAATGTTTATTATTCATGCTAGAATTGTATTAACCGGAAACATAATACATGTGTGAATACATAGACAAACATACAGTCACTAGTATGCCTCTACTTGACTAGCTCATTAATCAAAGATGGTTATGTTTCCCAACCATAGACATGTGTTGTTATTTGATTAATGGGATCACATCATTAGGAGAATGATGTGATTGACTTGACCCATTCCGTTAGCTTAGCACTTGATCGTTTAGTATGTTGCTTTTGCTTTCTTCATGACTTATACAAAGTTCCTGCAACTATGAGATTATGCAACTCCTGCTCACGGAGGAACACTTTGTGTGCTACCAAACGCCACAACGAATCGGGTGATTATAAAGGTGCTCTACAGGTGTCTCCAAAAGTATATGTTGAGTTGGCATAATTCGAGATTAGGTTTTGTCACTCCGATTGTCGGAGAGGTATCTCGGCCTTCTCGGTAATACTCATCACCTAAGCCTTGCAAGCATTGTAACTAATGAGTTAGTTATGAAATGATGTATTACTGATCGAGTAAAGAGACTTGCGGTAACGAGATTGAACTAGGTATTGGATACCGACGATCGAATCTCGGGCAAGTAACATACCGATGACAAAGGAACAACGATGTTGTTATGCGGTTTGACCGATAAGGATCTTCAGAGAATATGTAGGAACCAATATGAACATCCAGGTTCCGCTATTGGTTATTGACCGAGAATAGTTCTAGGTCATGTCTACATAGTTCTCGAACCCGTAGGGTCCGCACGCTTAACGTTACGATGACAGTTTATTATGAGTTTATAAGTTTTGATGTACGAAGTTTGTTCGAGTCCGGATGTGATCACGGACATGACGAGGAGTCTTGAAATGGTCGAGACATAAAGATCGATATATTGGAAGCCTATGTTTGACTTGAAAGGTTCGGTTGAAATCAGGATTTTACCGAACAGGGGTTACTGAACCTCTCCGGGGTCAATGGGCCTTGATGGGCCATAAGGGAGAAGAGGAGGGCCGGCCGGGGCAGGCCACGCCCGCCTCCCCTAGTCCGGATAGGACAGGAGAGGGGGCGGCGCCTTCCTCTTCCCCCTCCCCAAGTCCTAATCCAACTAGGAAGGGGAGTCCTACTCCGGTGGGAGTAGGACTCCTCCGCCTCCCCTAGGGCCGGCCGCACCCCTTGCTCCTTTATATCTGAGGGGGGGCACCCCATGACACACAAGTTGATCTACGGATCGTTCCTTAGCCGTGCGGTGCCCCTCCACCATATTCCACTTCGTCATATCGTCATGAGCTTAGGCGGCCTGCGCGCCGTAGAGTCATATCGTCATGAGCTTAGGCGAAGCCCTGCGCCGGTGGAGCATCATCATCGTCACCACGCCGTCAGGTCTTGTGGAACTCATCCCCGACGCTTTGCTTTGGATCGGAGCCCGGGATCGCCATCGAAGTGAACGTGTGCTGAACTCGGAGGTGTCGTGCGTTCGGTACTTGGATCGGTCGGATCGTGAAGACGTATGACTACATCAACCACGTTGTTATAATGCTTCCGCTTACGGTCTACGAGGGTACGTGGACATACACTCTCCCCTCTCGTTTCTATGCCATCACCATGATCTTGCGTGTGCGTAGGAATTTTTTTGAAATTACTACGTTCCCCAACAGGGGAGGGCGCACCGAGCCGCGTGCTGCGCGCCGCCACCGTGTTTCCACAACCGTGGGAGGGCCCACCGCAACACTGGCGTAGATTGCTACCCCCACATGTATACCCAGTCCGTCTAACCTCTCCGTGACACGACGGAAGAAGGCCCGTGTGGGGGCAATCGATATATGTTTTCTGTACATTTAAGTTAATGAAATTAGTATTGGAAAAAAATAAAAATAAAAAGAGAAAATAAAAAAATATTAAAATATTATTAGAAATCTATGCCTACGGCAAAGCCGTTGGCATAGCTACGACCACGGAAAGGTAGAGCCTGGATCGATGACGAGGCGTAGGGCGGGGATCGATGACATGGCAAAAACCATGGGCCAGGCCTATGCCGACGGCCTAGCCGTCGGCATAGAAATGCCACCCCACGGGACCGGCGAACGACGCAGATCGATGACGTGGCGGCGCAGCGGATCGATGACGTCGACATAGCTATGCCGACGGCCACCGTTAGCCCGTCGCCGTAGCCTGACGCCGTCAAACTGCCGTCGCCGCCGGGTAGACGGGCCCACGCGATATGCCGACGGCCTCCTCTATGCCGACGGCCGCCGTAGGTATATTCGAAGCAACGCCGACGGCTGATCGATGCCGACGGCTCCCGTCGGCATAGATGGTCATACGCCGACGGCTTCAGTTGGGCCATCGGGGTATGCCCATCTATGCCGACGGGGGCCGTCGACAACACAAGTTTTTCTGGTAGTGAATGTTGATGTATAATGTGCTGCCTAGTCTCTTCCATCAGATCGGTCTTTTGGTTGCATTGGCTAGAGCATGCACTTCTACATGGTACCAGAGCCAAGAGGTCTTGAGTTCAAGACCCGGCTAGCGCAATTAAGTTGCAGCCTACTTTCGGTCCACGTTTAGGCCTAAGGAAGCCACACGTGAGGGGGAGTGTTGACGTATAATATGCTGCTTAGTCTCTTCCATCAGATCGGTATTTTGGTTGCATTGGCTAGAGCGTGCACTCCTACGGCCAACATACAAACCGTGCGCGTTACAACTACGTATCGCACATGCAGTAGAACCCTTTGCCGTGTGCCCCTTATCACACGCGGCCTTCTTAACAAAATCGTGCCCCACGGATGCACCATCGCACTGTTTCGTTTTCTGGCACACGGGTTTATTTTTATTGTTTGCGGTGCCCGCATCGCACACAGTTTGGTTGAATGGTGTGTGATAGATGTGTCGTCTTAGGCCCAATCTACAACAGTGTGAATAGAGTTTAGCGAAGTTGAAATTTACATTCACAAGATCAACACATGCTAATGGAAGGTGCTAGAACCATAAGTTCCCAACCACCGCATCTATGGACAATAGATTTGCAATCCACCAAAAATTGAGGCGCAGATGATGTCCCATGAATATCACGATAATTTATACAGAGATACATATTCGAATCTACCAGAACAAATTTCTTATGTATTTCATGAACCTCTAGCCTTTACCCATTTCGGAAGGAGCGAACTTTCACCGGCGATACAAGTTTGGATGAATGGTTAGGCAGTCCTAATAGTGCCAGTGAGTACTATCAAACAAATTAATTGCAGTTCCTAATAATATTTGTTCATGCGTCCATTGAGAGTGAGTTTCTTCACATCAGGTACTGCATATTTTGCTGAAACAGTTTATCAACCACAATGTTGTAGGCCTTTTCAGTAGGATGAAAGCTATCCCAGAAAATGTAATCGTAAGCATTCGGGCATGCAGGGTGATTTTTAATGAATATTGCTGCATTTAGCACCGTGCTTCCACAACATCCTTCGGTTACCTCCTTGAAACCTATATGACAGGCAGTTTCAAAATATTTAGTAACAAATAATTATGAATTTATGATGACAACATGTCCATCGACATGTATTTCTATACACTATATAAAGCCAAATATTTCTAAACGAAGTATACAAACTAATGTAAACATTTATGTCTACCATTTTAGTTCACTACACAATTCTTGTTACTTCAATTCGCTTGTAGTATTGTAAGATTGATGACATGTTAGAGGTTAATGCTTGTCTCTGTTATCTATTAATATGTCTATTGCACCTATACTCTACAGTAATGATTGATGGTATGCTCTAAAATAACAACCGAGTATAAAATGTGCACTCACCATAAAAACCAGGTCGCTGAATAAGATCAAGCAGATTGTAGTATATATCAAGATAAATGAACTTGGAGCCTTGAACATTTTGTTCTGCATCTAGCCGATGTATTTCCTTTTCTATTTCAGAATTAAATAGATTTGCTGCTTGATTCCTCATGGGCTCACATTCTCTTGATCCAAGTTCTCTTTGCGAGGGACAACATCCAATTGGTGGAATGCCAATGAATGCAATCTTCTTTGCACCCATCTCATTTAATTTCTGTATAGAAGAGTATATATTGAGCATACTGAATTTTACAAATAGCAGGTCGACTGCTCAAATGCCAACTAAACAACAGATATATGTAGGATGTAAAAAAACAGGTACGCGACTATTAGTACCATGGTCATTATAAAATATCCACATGTTGAAACTTTGTCAAGAGAAGTAGATTGCAGAAAAAATTCAGTAAAGTACTAAATTTACAAATAGATATTTGTAACCGACTAAAGGAAACTACTTAATGCACAAGAGAAGGAATGGTTTGTAGTTTTTGGGTTTGAGGGAAATATGTGAAACTTGAAAATGTCGAAGAACTAAATGAACACGAGAACTTTGTGCAAAAAGAGAGTCAAATAAGCTTTCTTATAAAGCTATGAGATTGCCTGTTTACTAGCAGGTTTAGAGTTTCAATAAGTACTCTTACCATGGTAAAGTTGACGGCGGAAGAGACAAGAAATTTCACGTACGAAGGAAGGTCATATTGATGGCGCCTCAAAGGGATTGCAAAATAATTATTTGCAAGGTCATTTGCCCCCATCACTGTGAAGTATATGCCTTCAGAGATAACACGTGTCATCTCCTCTTCTCCGACTAAAGTTCTTAGTCTCTCCTTATATTCAAGGAATAATTCAAGTTGCCCAGTACTCGATGTAGCAGTCTGAAGCATAGGAAAATATTATTTGCATACTCTAGTAACGATTCTTAGCTTCTGGTGAAACCAAAGTGAAATATACTTTCATGAAAACTATGTTGTGAGATGTATGTGACATATTTTGTTACCGCGGGTATCGAAGTTAAAGCATCGTATCCACTGCCACCAGAAGCAAAGACGACACCAGTGAGTAGCTCACTTAGTGGAAGATCACTTCCATGGTAGGGTGGCAATAGTTCCTTAATTCCCAGCCTAGAAGCTGATCGATCAAGAAAAATGACATCATCAGTGGATATTCAAGTTTTCACTTGATGTAAGACTAGCCATTAAAGAGTTTCACTAAAAGAACACATAGTTTTGAGTAATTTATCATTTTAATTGTCGCAGACTTTGTACAAGGTTGTACCAAATCCTTGACAATTAATATGGATGGGAATACTGTTTGGCCGTGGTTCTTCTGTCACGTGATCAATTATTGATTGTTGCCCAACATGCAACATAATTAGTGCAATATACTCCCTCCGTCCGCAAATAAGTATACATCTAGCTTTTGTCTTAAGTCAAAGTTTTACAACTTTGACCAACTTTATAGAAAACAGTAAAAGCATTTATGACACCAAATTAGTATCACTAGGTTCGTCTTGAAATGTACTTTGATAATATATCAATTTGATGTCATGTATGTTACTACTATTTTCTATAAAGTTGGTGAAAATTTTAAAACTTTGACTTAGAACAAAAGCTAGATGTACACTTATTTGCGGACGGAGGGAGTATATATCAAGGCGTCCTCGTGATGGAGTTTGTTTAATCTTCTACGTGAACTGCAAATTAATGTTGACAGAGCGGTAGTTGGTTTTGCATTAAATGGAGCAGGACGCAGAAAAAAAAATGCACGACGGATGAAAACCAAGCTGACGGGCCAGTACGACTGAACTGTGCATTTTCCATTAGGAGGTCCTATGTACATGCACAGTGCTCTGATTTGGACGTCAAAAATGTCTCCTGCAACAATACTAGAGCAACAGTAGTGCCCAAGACTTCAAAGCAGCTGCCAACGCAACTAGTTACTCCCTGCAAAAGGAAAATGATACTGCGGGCAGTTGGCTCCAAATATAAGTTTGCCCCATCTGATGTTAGGCACGTCACAATTTTTTAGGTATTTGCTTCATCGATCACCGGCTTGCTTCTAAACTATTTTCATAAGTTGGCCACACTTTGTAGCAAGCCTCACTCTTCTTTCCTTACTTGTTAGGTGTTGTAAAGTTAGCCTTCAACTAGAAATTTCACGTATATGTTCTCATCTTGGTGTAACCAAAGTTGCATATAAAACGTACAAGAAGCTACTCCATTAGATCCCAATTTAAACATAGGTGCTGCATGCCATACAAACCAAAAGTAGCGTAACAACAAAGTTGTACTACTGTATAAAAAATAAAATGTAAAAAAGCAATAGCTAGAAAAGCCAGTTGCCGGTACGTACCTAGCATGTCTCCGGGAACCTTCCCGTTCGAGAACCTCCCGGTGGCCACCCCGCCGGGGAAGTCCTGCCCGTACGGCGGGAAGTTGGCCTTCGCCTCCGTCAGCCGGTCGTTGTTGTTGCCGGGATCGACGATCGAATCGCCGAACACAAACGCTGCAGAGATTTTGCTTCTAGCCGTGGTTGCTCCATGGGCGGATGGGAGAAGCGCCATCAGTACCAGCAGCAGGCCTCGGTAGATAGACGCCATTGCTTGGCTCGGTACTATCAATAATGTACTATCAGCTAGCTAGCGGTGTAGTGTGTCGCTGGCTCTGGCTGGTGCAGGATGGATCACGCCGTGGGAGGTTTTATAGCGAGGCATGGAGAAAAGTACGCGCGCGTCCGCCGCGCAGTGAGGCGACTCAGATCATCATCATCATGCATATATGGTTGGTTGCTCGCTGCATGCATTGAATACACCGTTTCCGGTCCTGTCGATTTAATGGGCAGCGTGATGGTGTAAAATTGTAGGAGGCCCAAATCCGGCTCCTTTGTGATCATGCCACGGCCGGGCCGATCAGTTAATGCAATTAGTCGTCCGTGTTTTAGGCACACGTACCGCCTCCCATGGCCAACCTGCCAAACAGTGCGGCCAGACTCTACTAGAGCAAGTCGCCGGCTGCATGTTCTTTGCTGTAGACCCAATAATGCAAAGGAACTTTAAAATCTATCATTCTGCTAATTCTGTGGGAAATTTGGCAAGAGAGAGGAACGAAGGGAAGTGCATGGATGATGAACTTGGGTGCATATGAACCCACAATGTATTTATAAATGCTATTTTTTTTTGAAAAAGGTCGCACAGGTACATCTTCATGTTCTATGTGTGTGAACAAAGTTTCACGGAATAATAACTTTTTTGTGGCCTGTGCAAAAAAGATAAAAATTGTGTCGTGAAACACTATTTAGAAGCATTGAAATTTGTCTTTTTTAGGGAGACAAAAAAAAGACATTTTTTCACAAACTTTGTGCCGCGCACACACATTTGCGAGCACGTATGCGTGCAATTTTCTTTTGATTTTTTTGGACATTTTAAAATGTGCTTAAGATGCATTTTTGGAAAAATGGGTGCATATGCCCATGCGTGCACGAGGTGCCCTGTCGAGGAACGAGAGCACATTCAGAGGCAAGGTTGCATCCTCGGTTGCCATCTCACAGCATCTAACAGTCGGTCGCCCCAAACCCCCCGACGGACGGCCTGATCACTGACCGATAAGAAAACCTGACACAAATGGACCATCATACCGGCCCCAAACGTCGGGTTTGACAGGCACCCCTCATATCCAGACAAAATCATGGGCAGATATAGGGAGGCCCGGGCGCGCCTGGGCGTGTCCGCCACGTCGGATCCGTCTCACGCTGATTCATCCCGACCCCACATATATTCGTCCATATCCGCTCCCCGGACCAAACATAGGGCACTCCGCTTCACCCCAACCCGCCCACAAGCTCTCTTCCGGTGATCTCCGGCCTTCTTTGGCATGGCGGGCAACAAATGTGAGTCCTTCGTCGGCCGATCTAGGGGCTGGGAGCTCATCCCATGCGTGCCCAAGGAGGATATGGCCGTCTGTAATGCGCTCCGCCCACGAGGAGAATGCCCGAAAGTGGTTGGACTTGATCCGGTGGGAATCCATAGTGTCCGCCTAAATGACGCTTGGATCCGGTGTGAGGCCCGTCTTCGTTGCCTCGCTAAAGGTGGTACGGTCTATCTGGCGTCCGAACGTCGTAGCGGAGGTGCAACCCCTTCATTGGTGCGCCGACTCGGAGGCCTATCCGCGTCGGAGGCTAATATGGTGCGACATGCCCACCGCGTGAGGTAGAGGGCACGAGAGGCCGAGGAAGTCCTCGCGGTAGACACCGGCGTGGTAGAGTTGCACTCTCCGGTGTGGGTATGGGTGACCGGCAATCCCTGGCGCTGCAATCGCGTCGGGGTGGACGTGTCATGCTCCGACCATGATGGATCCATCGCCGACCTCACTTTGACCGGCAACGTGCAGGCCACGTGCTCCGACGAGGAAGAGTAGGGCATCGAAGACGGTGGCGCCTCGAGTCTCGTGAGCTAGTGCGTGTTCCATGTCCTACTCTGACTACTGTAGGAATGCCTAGCGGTGGCGGGCGCAAAAAGCCTAATAGGGGTGGGCAAGGCTCTCAGAGGCGCCCGTCACTACTGCCGCCTCATCCGCCACTGATTATGTACTTACCTGTGGCGGACATTCGATTACGCCCGCCACGGTTGTCTTATGACAACCAAAAAACCTGTCATGGCAGCATTTTGGGGCGTCGTTGCAACTTATTTCAGTTTAGCAATAATATCAGTACCCTAAAATCGTAAATAGCATACTTCAAATATACACTTTAGTTCAACAACTCTCTAATGTTTAATACTTACACACTATGATATAATAAGTGCATACAACATATGTATGTTCAATAAAGTGGTAGCTAGTACCATACAAGTACTCGTACAACATCCGGATCACCACCGGAACTATACGTACTATGGTGATTGCAGGACATGGTATCACAGATAGATTTTGTTGCTGATGTGATCCTTCTTGAATTCGTGAAGAAATAGTTAGAACGCCTTCCCAGCTTGCATCCCTAATTCTGTGGCAATCTGAATCCAACTTGGACCACTAAGATATGTTCTCCCTCCCTCGTTGGTGATACTGGGGGTTAAGGGTATGCCATTTTTAACAACATCGTGTCAAACTGCATTGTGCCCTCCACATTGATGGGCCCGTTGGCCACATGCATGAACTCGGCCCTTCACTAACAAGAGATACGCTGAGCATGATAAAAATAAAATAGAAATTAGACAATTATGGACGCAACATTAAGAAACAATAAGCTTTGAATGAAACATACAACCACGTCTGGTTGAAGATACTCTAAGGCATCATGACAGTCGATTGTCTAGTTGCAGAGCTATTTTCTATTCTAGAAACAGAGCACACGATTAGTAAGAGCATCTACAACCACAAAGACCAAATTCCGTTCCCCAAACGCCCGCAGACCCCGGGCGTGCCCCGCGGAGAATGACCGGACGACACAAAAAACCGTTTTCACTTTCGGATACCCCATTTGCAAATTCTTAAATCCATATTATTACAAGCACGTGAAACCTAATCTAAAGCAGAGCCCATCTGGCTCCGCCGTGTTCATGTCCGTCGGCCAGCTGTGCCCGCCCAAATGTTGGTCCAGTCGCCGGCGAGGTAGAGTAGGACATGGGACATGGACCGGCTCACGGGACTCGAGGCCCCGCCGACTCCCATGCCCTACTCTTCCGTCGAAGTCCGAAACTTTCACGATACCGGTGAGATTGATGATGGATCCATCTTGGGAAGAGCTAGCGACGTCCACACGATGTTGTTGTGGCGCCCGGGGTGGCCGTGCACCATACGAGGCACCAGAGAATCCGACTCCGCCTCCCCAACGTCCGTTGCCACGTGGGTTGCTGCCGCCTCCCATGCCCACTGCCTAGCATGGCGTGTAGGTCGCATCATATTTGCGTCGGCAGATGCTGCGTTCAGCTCCACCTCGGCATGCCAACGAAGTAGTTGCGCATCCGCCGACATGTTCGGACGCCAGATGGACCGCACCGCCTTCGTTAAGGCAGCGATGACACGCCTCGTGCCGGATCCATGCGCCATTTGGGCGGACGCAATGGATTCCCGGCAGAAGGAATCCGAGCGCTGTCGTCAGGCGGCCTCCTCCTGGGAGTGGCAAAGCGCAAGACAGACAGTCATGTCCTCCTCAAAGCCACATGGGATGAGATCGGGGTCAACGGAGCTGGAGGTGTAACACTCAGATCCGCTGCCTGCCATGCCGAAGAAGGTAGGAGATCGTCGGACGGGAGCTTGTGGGCGAAGGGAATGGGCTAGAAGGGAGCGGAGTGGAGTGGGATGCGGTTAGGGTTTCGGCCGGAATGTGGATAGGGTCCATTATATGTGGGGCTGGATGGGCCCGTGTGGGCCGGATCTGACATGGCGGGTGTGTCCCCATATCCACCCTAGATAGTCCGGGCGTTGGGCCAGGCTATGAGGAGACCAGTTGGTGGCGTTTTGGCATCCGGACAATGACCAGGCAGCCCATCCGAACGTTGGGACGGGCATGGGGTCCGATTGTAGATGCTATAAGAGCATATACACCCGGAGTAGGAAAATCCGGACATAGATCGGTGAAGCCTCAAATTAACTCATCTGCATCCGGATACCTTATACTAGAAATCTTAAATCCATACAAAAGTATGCAAAGAAAAAACGGACGTACTATGTGGACAACTAGCTAGTCCGCGTCGGAGATGTCCACTATCTCCATGCCCAACGCCTGGTACATGGGTGGCAGCCGCAGCTCCGGCTTCTGCGGCCGCCTGCACATCCATCTCCGCTTCGACCTCGTCGAAGAGGGCATCGGCCGTCGCTCGTTTCTACCGGATGAACCGTCGGTTGGCCTTCACGTAGGCCTCATCCTAGATGGACTCTAGGATGGCATGTTGCTCCGCCATCTCGTCCGCTTGGGCGACGCCGAACGCCACCTCCGCCTGCTCCATGTTGAAGCATGGAGCTGGCGCCAGCTCCTGCTCCGGCTGCTCCGCCTTGTTGTCGTCCTCCAAATCAGCCACCTCCACCGGAGCCGGCTGCTCCTCCTCTCCCTCCTCCTCCTCCGGCTCCGGCTCCGGTGAGTCCAGAAGCAGCCCAGCAGTGGTGCGGGCGGCGCGCGCGGTGTGCCTAGGCCGGATCTCCTGCTCGATCTCGTACCGGCGCTTTGGCGTGAGCATAACGTAGGTGGTTTTCTTCTTTCGGATCATGGCGAAGCCGGAGAGCGTGGGAAGAGCGCCAGAGCGGGAGAGAGGAGGTGGATGGGCTCGGGCTGGCGACGCGGAGAGGGGAGAGGTGGATGGGCTAGAGTTGGGGGACGTCGGCCGGCTTAAATAGCCGGATTTGACCTCGGATGGCAAGCCGGACCGGTGCCACGCGACGTTCACCCCCCCCCCCCCCTCGTCGGAGAAGACGTCTGTCGGACCGCCGAGTTTCTGGGCGGTTCCGCGTGGGACCCTGACGTCGGTCCGACGTGGCGGACGCGCCCGGGCTTCCCATATCCGTCCTAAATTTGGGCTGGATATGAGGGGTGCCGGTCAGCCCGGACGTTTGAGCCCCGTTTAAGAAGCCCATCCGAGTCGAATTTTCTTGACCGGTCAGTGAGGCTGGTCCGTCCGGACATTTGAGACGAGTTTAGGACGTCCGGCTGTAGATGCTCTAAGCCCGATGAACCATAGCAAGCGCATCTGCAGATTCAATGGATTTTTGTGTCCATTAGCTTCGAACTATAGCAAGACAGCAAGTACGAAACACCGGTGCTTAATTACACTGCTAGTCATAACAATGGTACCAGTGTACGACGTCAACCACATAGGGGCCGAGCCTGCCCATCTTCTTCGTGTATGCAGGAGACGTGCACGCCTGCACGGTGAGCCCAGGCCCCCCATCCGCTTGGTGACTTCCATGATTGTTGTGATTCTCTAATGTTGTTGCCATGCTTTTCTAGCTAGAAAAACCCGCCGGGTCATAATTTTTCTCTAGAAAACTTTTTTTTTTCTGAAGAAATGCAATACAGACACACACACTTATATGTGCACACACACCCGTCTCTATGAAAACACATCAACACACCCTATCTCATGAGCTCTTTCGAGAAATTACCATGTGTATGAAACTATAGTTATGAAATATGTATACAGAAAATATTTATTCCATGCTTAGGTAGGCTGGCGACAGTATAAATGTATTTACATATTTGATAAATTTAAAAAAATAAATGATTCACTGGGGCTATTTACTTAAGTGATCATTTTGACGTTGTTCATCAATTTTCACATACCGGTCTTGGTTTGAAAACCTGAATGATCTATAGATTGACTAAGTCGTTACAGGCGCTTCGTAGTTGCAAATATGCAGTAGCCGAAAGAATAGTGTCGGAAACTTTATATAAATTCAGGATAATGTGGCCACCAGTGACACCAAGTTTGAAACTTGAACCCGGATGGACAGGTTTTATCACAAAGAACCTAGCCATCTGAACTATGTTTAGTTCACTTTATTAGATACCCAATAGTGAGGTAAAACTAGCCTAAAATTTTTCTTATATTTTGAGACGGATGTATTATTTTTATTTTATTTTTGCGAATAGGAGGTATTATATATTAGGAGCATGTACAATGGTCCTTCGTTGGTGATGCCATCTAGAATAATCAGTGATGTGAAAGATATAGAGAAATGAAAGAAGAAGTGTGTGTTCTCATAGCTAAAATATGATACTTTAATAAGAAAGATAAATCATTTTTCTCCATTATACAAAAATATTTTCAGGTGTTTTCTAGTTACCATGTAATCTTCATAACTTTAGGTTCTTCATACTCGGAAGGAGGACTATGATATACTTTTTGTCTCCTGGTTGGATTTTCCGGTGCATTCCTTTGTATTCCTCATGTTTATCAAATAAATGTAAATGCCAATTGGCCGAAACGAAAATTGCCGAAGAAAATGCCAAGTCGTCTGAAAAAATGCCACCCTTCATCACTTCCTCACAACTAAAACTGCCACAAAATCGGTCACATACGCCACCCTTTCCGGGGGCGTTCGCCAGCTAACGTCGTCCTATATCTAAATGCCAGTTGGCCAATTTATAGCTAGCCCTCCTTTCAAGTGTCACATGCCCGACATCGTGGGGATGGAGGAGAATGCCCCTCGCATGCTACTAGTACTGTTTATGATTATCAAGTTCTAGCTACATGAATGGGACTGAGATAATTCCATCCATATTATTAATTATTCACAAAGACCATACAAGGTGATACATCAATAAGTCTGAAGTCACCATCTTGGCAACATCGTTGCTACTCCTATCCATCTGATGAAGGCGTGCCGAATGTCCGGGCCTAATACCAAACAGACATTGCATCAAAGCCTAACATCTAAAGCCGGGTGTCCCATCCAAGACACTACCTGGATTAGGACCCACACCGGTCTGGCACACTCCCAGTGAGCCGCACGCTGCAAGGGCCGTCACCTCCATCATCCCTCGGTCCATCCTCAAAGCAGAACTGAAGCACCGCCCTTGCCAGGCCTATCTGCCATCAACGCCACCATGACGCCGGACAGCTTCCTCCTCCTTCACGAGTCCATCTCCAAGCGACGCCGAAGTCTCCACAGCGCCACGCCCGCCGAGATCCGCCACCATCAATGTGAAAGATGAAGCACCGCTCCACCAAAGTCTCCGTCCTCTAGTCCCTCGAGCCCGTGTGCACCTCCAAGAATGACGCCCCCAGGAGGGAAACGACACCAAGAGCCACCGTCATCCGATCTATTGATCTAGGGTTTCCCCCGGAGGTAGCAAAGAGTGGCCTTGAACTTCTCCACGGTGATGCCTTCAGGAAGGAAACGACGCAGACAGCATCGCCATCGCCGGCCTTGGCAATAGCCAAAAGCAGGTTTTCACCCAGATCTGATCGAAGACCTTCATCTCTCGTGCACGGGTCGCCGCCATCCTTGCCGGGATCTGGATGATCCCGCTGCCAGATCTCAGTAAGGAGAAGCCCCCACCGAGACCGCCGACCGAGTAGGGGAGGCCGAGACCGCGCCCGCAGACCAGATCCGCGATGGATCCGTGCCCGCGCCGCCGCCCCGGAGTCAGCCCCGCTCGCAGCCGCCAGCATGCCCGCGCCCGCCACCGCCGACGAGGCCTGCCACTCGCGCCAAACGCGGAGCGCCAGAGACACCGCCGCTGCCGCCTAGATCCGCCGCCCGCGGAGGAATGGGAGACGGGAGAGGGAGTCCCCCCGCCGCCGCCGTCTGCCACGCGGGTTTCACCCGGGGGCGTCATCCGGCGACGGCGCGAGGAGGGGAGGAGGAGAGGGCGGCGGCGGCGCCTAGGGTTAGAGAGCCCTCGAGTCGCCCAGGGCGGGGGCGACGCGAGGGATAGTTGTGCACCTTCTCTACTCCTAACACAGAGCTGGGACTGAGATAATAATAGCAACCAAACATAGGCAGCCGAAGACACATCGTATTCAACGTGGCTGCCAAGTTCGTTACGTACGGTCCTCCTGCATATAGAACTGCGTGTTTTTTGAATGACATCATATATAAAACGGAATTGCTCCACACACGACACACTCTGGCCGATCTATGCACGACCAGCAATCCAGCGGACGTGCATGGCTATGGACGAGATTTGCTGGCTGGATTTTATCGTCGTGCGCCGGTCGTCCATCGTTTGTCGTCCGCCAAGCACTGCTCTATATATAATTTTCGAGCATAACCCCTTTCCATTAATTGAGTAATGAAAATACATATCAAACCAGTCAGAAAGGGATGGAAAAGGGGAAAGCGAGTTTAACGCATCGCCGGAAAACCCACCACGAGAACTCGCCTACGAGACGCGAGGTTTCGCGCGAGCGCGCGTCTTGGGCGGCTGGGCCGGAGTGGCTCCAGCGCGAGGAGCAGGAGCGCTCAGCTGCTAGATCTGGGTCGGTGCTGCCTGGATCTGGTGGCGCGGAGGCGTCGGGGCCGGATCCGTGGGAGGCTGCTGCTGCTTCGGCTGGTGGTGGCTCTTCCTCGTCGGAGTCGCGTCCGGCTCCGGGTCCGGTGCCCCCACCTCGGCCGCCTCCTCGCTCTTTCACGGCTGGTGCTGCCTCCCGCTCGGGCCCGCGTTTCGGCCCTGGTTCTTCTTCTTAGCTGGTCAGAGATCGTCGTGCGCCTTCTTTTGCTCCGGGCGCCTCCTCTGCGGGCCTTGGTGATGGCATCCTGCCCCCGCCGCCGCCTCCCCCTCCCCGCCAGCATCCTGTTGCTTCATGCCCCTCTCCGTCCCTGACCTGCTTTGCATGTCATCGTCCGGGCCACTTCCAATCCAGATGCACCAATCCCCCCTTTTGCCTCATCTGTCGCTCGGATGGACACCTGACAATGGATTGCCGCAATCGTTCCAAGACTCCTTCCTTCATCCAGTTTGGGATGGGGTTGCCAGGCTACTCTTTCTTCACTTTGGATTCTGATGTTCCTGTGGTGATGGATGCACCCTCTCTCTCTAACGCGGCCATCATAACTGTTTGTGGCCAGAAGATTTCCCCGCAGACTCTCCTGGATGGCCTGAAGAATTGGGATGAGGGAGGTTGGGACTGGCAGGTGCATCAACTCTCAGAGTTCGAGTTTGCAGTGGTTTTTCCCTCCAAGGAATGTCTCGGGATGATCTCCTCGTGTACGACCTTTACTCTTCCTCTAAACCAATTGGTCGTATCAGTCAAAGCGGCTACTTGTGGTGCGAAGGCGGTTGGCCCTCTGTCCAAGATTTGGGTGTTAGTTGATGACGTGCTAGTTGGCCTACGCTCTGTTGAGTTCGTGATGGCATTTGGGAATCTCATTGGCAAGCCAATTGAAGTTGATGCGGAGTCTTTGGGCAAGGTTGGTCCGGTTCGTCTCAATGTGTGGTGCATTGATCCTTTCTGTGTTCATGGTGCTGTGGATGTTTTCCCATCTCCTGAAGGTGTGCGCTTACGAGTCCGGGTCGAGGGTGCTGATCTCCATGCTCCTCCTTCGCCTCCTCCTTCCAAGCCGTCTGATCAGGATGACAAGCAGGATGATAGTTCGGCTGGTGGGCAAAACCCGAGTGGCGGCATGGATCCCTGTTTACTCAGTCTGAATGGGATAGAATGGAACCATAGGAACATGAATTGTTCAAGGACAATGCCCCGGCTGCTAATCCTCAGAAGGATGATCTGGCTCCTCGTGTGACTGCTGCTAGCAAGGGTACACCCTTTTCTGGTGTTTGCTCCAACATGCATGTCCATCCGCAGTCTCCTTCATTCTCTGGGATCGAAGACCTTCCTGCCTCCCCCCTCCCCCCGTGATTCTCTGAGCCCACTACTAAGAAGAAGAAGAAGTCGTCGGTTCGGAAATTTTCTGCTAAGATTAGGGAATCTTCTGGCTCCAAGCAATCTATGGCGGGTCTGGCTCATCGTCTGGATAAGGACTTGGGAACTGCTTCGGGATCAGGCCCCGGTCCGGCGTCGCCTGTGCGGTGCTCCCCGTTGCTGCGCTCTCTTGCATCCACTACGCGCAAGGGCCGGCGCGTGCGTGACTCTGGCGTGTCGATGGCGGTGAGGGCTGAGAGGCGCGCTGCGGCCAGGGATCTTCCGGCTTCAGGTTCGTCTGTCCATTCCCCTCTCCCTGCTTCCCCTATTCGCCTTGTTTTGTGATACGTCTCCAACGTATCTATACTTTTTGATTGTTCCATGCTATTATATTATCTGTTTTGGATGCTCAATGGGCTTTATTATACACTTTTATATTATTTTTGGGACTAACCTATTAACTAGAGGACCAACCTAAATTGCTGTTTTTTTGCCTATTTCAGTGTTTCGAAGGAAAGGAATATCAAACGGAGTCCAAACGGAATGAAACCTTCGGAAACATGATTTTCTCAACAAACGTGGTCCAGAGGACTTGGAGTGGACGTCAAGCAATCAACGAGGAGGCCACGAGGCAGGGGGCGCGCCTACTGTCGTGGTTCTAAGTCTGACAGTAGAATGGGGGGTAGGAACGGAGAGGCAAGATCCTAGCTATGGAGTAGTTGTATACGCAAGGGATTTACGAGTCCATGCCCTTCTCGGAGGAAGTAAAAACCCTACGTCTCGGAGCCCGGAGGCGGTCGACTGGATTATATGCGTATGTGTTATGTGGGTGCGAACCCTTCTACGTGGAGGGTGGCTTATATAGAGTGCGCCAGACCCCACCAACCCACGAAAGCGAGAGGGTTTAAGGTATGCGTTAAGGCTAGGCGTTATGGTAACGCCTTACATAAAGTGTCATTATGACCATAAAGACTATTTAACTACAGCACCGCTTGGACACCGAGTGGCTCTTGGACTCTGGTGGTCGAGTGGGTCTTCATGGTCGAGTGTCTTTAAATCATCGAGTGGAAACCTACCAGTCGATCGAAGGACGCTTCTTTCGAAAGTGTCCTTGGGGAGGGTACCTTTGTGCAGGTCTATGACCCTACCCTGTGTACATGACTTCATCATTAGCCCCGAATGGATCGAGGTTTGAGTGAGGAAGGAGTTGATAATCTTTCGACCTGTTCTTCATGTTGCGAGTGTGTCTTACTCTGGATCAACGACCTTTAGTGATGGCGCTAACTTCTCTTTCATCGCTTTGATCCATTCTTCACATTTGTCGAGTGAACTTTGTGAACTTGAGGATTTCGAGCGACGGATCGGAGGAAATCTGCTATCTGACAGGTTGCTCCGCGGTTAGCGGATTTCACGGGATCTGAATTTTGGGAAGCGCGCGAAGTGGAGAAAACTGCGGCACTCGGATGGGATAAGACGATGACGCTCGATCTTCAGGCCGCCTTTTTCGCCACGTATCGCGTGCGGCGCTATTATGGATTTGACGGGATTGCTCAGGCCTACGGTCAGCCACTGAAGCGGCCTCATATAAAGCATCGGACGGGTGTTTTGAGCAGTGTGACCTCAATCTTCCCTCCCTCGCCCTAAATCTTCTGCTGCGCCCTTAGCCTGCTTTCATTGCCGCAAGATCTCAAGACTGTTTTGCGGCTGTAACACCGGATGATTAGGGAACAAGAATCACCCGGTTATGTTAACTAACCTCTCTTTGATTCGAACCCGTTCTAAAACAAAAATCAAAACTAAAAAAACGGTAAAAAGTTTCAAAACAAAATCTAAAATGTTCGGGGTTGTCTAAAATAGCTAACCTAATATTGGTGGGTGCACTAATTTTTGTAAAATGCTCGCATTTTAAATAAACTAAAACAGAAAAAGAAAATAATAAAAGAAAAACAAAATAAAAGAGAGGGGAAAACCCCTGGCCCAGCCCCCTCCCCACTAGGCCCCTCGCCCTGGCCCATTCCCCTCCCTCTGGCCGCCCATCGACCCACCGCCCGCCACATACCCCCCCCCCCGCGGCAAACCCTAGCCGCCCCACTTCCCCGCGCCCCCCCTCTCCTCGCCTCGATCTGGATCGGGCGGAGACCCCCGACGAAGTCGCCCCGCAAGGCCCACCCACCTGCTGGCCCCGCCCGCCACCGCCCGCCCGACCCCCCTCCTCCTCCTCGCCACCGCCTGAGCTCCCTCCTCCCCTCCGTCGCCTCGAGCACGAAGGACCGCCCGCCATGATCGATCCCGACCCTCCGCCTCCCGGCCTTGGAGAAGGCTGCGCCCGCCTCCTCGCCGGTCGCCACCGGCCTCCACTGAGCCGCCTGCCTAGTCCCGACCCTCCTGTGAGGCCCGCTCCTCTCTCCTCCTCCCGAACCCAGTCTGACGCCAGTGGCCCGTCTGGCTCCGTCGCCCGGCTTGACCAACCGAGGCTACGCCCGACCCCCCCGTTCCTCTCTTCTCCTCCCTGTCGACGACGCTCCGGCCGCCCGGACGCCACCTCCGGCGCCTTCCCCCACGGCCGCCGAACCAACTGCCCTTCCGACGCCAGGGGCCTCGCCGGCTCCACGCCCGCCCCTCGCGCCCGTCGCTCGCCCCCCCAGAGCTCGTTTCTCCCTCCCGTGGGGTCTGAACCCCCCACCTCCGTCGCCTCCGTGGCTTTCGCTGCTGGCGGTCGGGCGCCGTGGCTCTGCTGGCCCCGACCGCCGACTTAGCCCGCGCCCGGTCCCCGTTGGTCGCGGGTTGAGCTTCGCCACTGCCCTTTGCCCATTACGCCCGATCCGTTTGCCCCTCGGGCCACTTACATCGGGCCCCAGCATAACGCGTTTTATAAAAATAAAGAAAAAGGAATAAAAATAAAATGAAAATAAATTAAACTAATTAACTAATTAATTAATTAATTAATTAATTAATTAAGTAATTAATTAATCTAATTAACTCGATTAATTAACCTAATCACTAATTAACCTAATTAATCAATGATTAATTAACTTTGATTAGGCTAATTAAATTTAATAGAGAATGACATGGGACCCATTGTCAGAGGTTGACTCATCAACCCTGTTGATCTGATGTCGGCATGACATCATCTTGATGTCATAAATGCATTTTCGAAATTAATTAAATAATTAATTAAATTTCGAAATTAATAAAATCTTTTAAAATCATATCTTTTAATCCGTAATCCGATTAAAATATTTTCAACATGAAAGTTGCTCGAGCAGCGAGACGAATCCGGATACGCCGTCCGTTCGTCCACCACACACCCCTAACCTATCGAATCCTGCAACTTTCCCCTCGCCTCCTCGCTGAAAATCCCTAAACACCGGAATACCTTCCGGATGTTTTTCCCCCTAACCAGTACCCTTCATACCACGTTAGGGCACGCCTAGCATCGCTTCTTGGCATGTCATGCATCGATATGCATCTGTTTACTTTGTATTCATTGTTTCTTCCCCCTCTTCTCTCCGGTAGACTACGAGACCGACGCTGCAGGTGGCCAGTTCGACTACGGTGTTGACGACCCTCTCTCTTGCCAGAGCAACCAGGCAAGCCCCCCTTGATCACGGATATCGCCTACTCTTATCTACACTGCTTGCATTAGAGTAGCATAGCATGTTCTTGTTTTGGATACTCCTATACCGCTGCATAGCTTTGTCCTTGTAACTTCGTTGTTACCTTACCGCAATCCTATATGCTTAGTATAGGATGCTAGTACTTTCATCTGTGGCCCTACTTTCTTGTCCGCTGCGCGTGCTATACTATCGGGCCGTGATCACTCGGGAGTTGATCACGGTATATACTATATACTTATACATGATACATGTGGGACTAAAGTCGGGTCGGTGATGGAGCACCATGAGTGGATCTTTGAGGCGGGCGGCAGGCAGGTTGAGACCGCCTAGGAGAGAGGTGGGCTGGCCTGTTCGGGCGCTCATGTTACTTAACACGCTTAACGAGGTCTTGGTATTTGATCTGAGTTGGCTACGAGCTTATACGCACTAACCATCTACGCGGGAGTAGTTATGGGTATCCCGGCGTCGTGGTATCGGCCGAAATACTTCAGACGTCGTGACGGAGCGGCGCTACCGGATTGGACTGGAACGCTTCATTGGGCTAGGTCTGCTTCGTCACAGCGCATAACGCTTGCAGTGTGCTTTCGAGGCGATGGGCCCTGCACCCTGCGGCGCTTAGGTTTAGACCGGCGTGTTGGCCTCTCTGTTGTGCCTAGGTGGGGCTGCGGCGTGTTGATCTTCCGCGGCGGGCATGACCCAGAAAGTGTGTCCGGCCAAATGGGATCAAGCGTCTTTGGGTAAGATGGTGCACCCTGCAGGAAGTTAATCTATTCGGATAGCCGTGATCTTGATAACAGGACGACTTGGAGTTGTACCTTGAGCTTATGACAACTAGAACCGGATACTTGATAAAACACACCCTTCCAAGTGCGGATATAACCGTGGTCGCTCTCGCTCGAGGGATATGAGTAGGGATCGCGGGTAGGATTATTGCTATATGATGTTACTTGGAGGACTTCCGTTGTCCTCTTCGTCTCGTGCAAGGCGGTGTCCGAAGTGTAGTCTTCGTTAAGACTAGCTATCCCCTCTTATTCGGCATTCTGCAGATTCGGTCCGATATGGCCTTTACACATATATCCATGCATATGTAGTGTAGCTCCTTGCTTGCAGTACTTTGGATGAGTACTCACGGTTGCCTTGTTCCCCTTTTCCCCTACCTCTACTCGATTGCTGCAACAGACGATGGAGCCGGGGCGGACGCCACCGCCTATGACGACTACTACTCGGAGGTGCCTACTACTACGTGCAGCCCGGCGGCGACACGGTGAGTAACCTAGGAGGATCCGAGCGGGAGGCCTGCTCCTCTTCGATCTCAGTATCCCGCTTTGTGCTAGCCATCTTATGGCACCTTGTTTAACTTATGTCCGTACTCAGATATTGTTGCTTCCGCTGACTCGTCTATGATCGAGCACTTGTATTCGAGCCCTCGAGGCCCCCGGCTTGTATTATGATGCTTGTATGACTTATTTTATTTGTAGAGTTGTGTTGTGATATCTTCCGTGAGTCTCGATCTTGATCGTACACATTTGCGTGCATGATTAGTGTACGATTGAATCGAAGCGCCACAAGTTGGTATCGAGCCCATTGCTGTAGGAATCCCCTTCCACACTCCTTGGCGAAGTCGAGTCTAGACATTGCAAAAACTTTTACTAACTTGGCTGTGTGCCTTACGGGCCCACGTCGCCATCGGGTGGTACTAGGATCTTTTACTCCTCGACCTTTACTCTGGGACTCTGAACTCTCTTCTACTCGGGTTAAACGATTTTACTAACTATCACTAGGATCCCGTGACCGCATTCACCCCAAAGTTGGATATAGCCTTAGTTGTTCTTGGAATGGTATTTGAGCAATTTCCACACTGTCATTTGACTCCTTTGAAACGTCTTTGTTTTCAGATGGAACCCACGAGGCAGGTCGTGCGCCACACGATGGCCATTGGTGCCTCGGGATCACTGCGGTGCTAGCCGAGATGATGACCTATCTGGTTTATCGCTGGCACCCGAGTACACCGTCTATGAGGAGTACCAGACTATAACCAGGAGCGATGAGCGCCATCGTCCACCTCTACTCCCGGAGTACGAGTCCACTCTTGGCCGCACACCGCACATGGTGTTGGAGTGACTATCGATATGGCAGTCCACGATGCTGCTTATGCTGCTCGACACGCCTTCGCAGCGAGTATCGAGAGTTGGACACCTCCCCTTCGAGGCACATTGCTATCGCGTCGATGTTGGTGAGGAGGGTTACTACACCGCTGCCTACACCACTCGTCACCAGAGAGCCCTTCCACCATCGTAACTTTGTTACGCATGCGATGGGCTGGATCGAGCTAACCGAGCTCTTCGCCACGAGTTGTACATCACCCGTCGGCACCTCTACCGTGCTCGACGCTGATGCACCCTTTGTCCGATCCGAGAGCTGCTGCGTTCTGCGATCTACCCAGCCAGACCGTGATGCCCCTGGGTGTCGGTTGGCGGGCGACGGGAGGCTACTCTCCCGACTTGGCCCTTTTCTCGCCACGGACGCCGGATTCAGCACCAGAGTATCCGCGCCCCTGTGTCACCGACGTGGAGGACTATCCGCTGCCAGACTATCACTTTCAGGCTCTGACTACCTCCATGCAGCCGCGTGGGACTGATGTAGGCTTGCTTGTTAGTATTTGATGTATTCGCCATGAGCCCGTGTGCCGCCTATGATGTAGTAGTCTATGTCTTTGGACTCTATGTATCGAACTCTATGCATGATTCCTTTTGTAAGATATGCCAACTACTATGTAGTTCCCATCATGCTTGCTTTCATTATGCATGTTTCATCATGAATGATTCTGTCTCTTGCTTAATTTCTCAAATCTGAACTACCTGTTATATAATAGCGGGATGGTTAGGCCAGCAGGTCGTGGTCGTGGTACCAACTTCCCACCACCGCCTGAGTACATGGCTGGTATGATCCAACAGCTCGAGATGAATCGCCAGTTCATGGAGAACATGATGGCTCAGTTTCCTCGCCCCAATATGAACCAGCACCCAAACGGAACAACTCGCAGGATTTCATACGCTGAACCCAGCGTGTACCGCAGCTCAACCCAGCCACTGGATGCTAATGAGTGGCTCCGTGACATCACCTATGAGATGGAGTCTGCTGATGTAGCCCCTGCCAGCTATGTCACTTTTGCTTCCTTCTTCCTAAAGGGACCCGCAGCTCAATGGTGGGACAGCCACGGCGTACTCGCCAGCTTGGAACACTCATCACTGGCGGACTTCCAAGCTGCCTTCCGTGCCGCTTCATCCCTCAAGGGTCATGGACCGAAGAAGCGTGAATTCATAACCTCACCCAAGGCAACAAGACTGTTGAAGCTTATCGGCGAGAGTTCTGGACTTGTCTCGCTATGTCAAGAGGATATTGCAACCGATGCACGCAGACAGAGAAGTTCCGTGATGGTCTTCAAGTCGACATCAAGCTTGCACTTCTAGTGCACGACTTTGCTGATTTCGCCACCTTGGTGAACAAAGCTATCAATGTCGAAACTGGTCTGCAGGAATACCAGAGCTCTAACAGCGCAACCGTGACACGGGCTCATCTTGGGCCCGTCCTCATGAAGCGCAAGATATGGATTCCCAACAAGATGTACCAGCCGAATGCACTGCTTCAAAGCAGAACTATGCTACACCTCGCCCGCCTACAACTAAGCAGCCAAGCTTCCAGCTCCACCACCCCAAGCTCTGCTCCCACTCCCAATAATGGTTTGTGCTTGGTGTGGACAACCAGGCACCGTGCTAGAGAATGCAACGAGAACCGAATCAGTGGCCCTTCCAAAGAGCTGGCCGTGGAAACACCTGACCGCAACAACACTTCCAAGTCTTATGGGCAAGCTCGGGCCAACCACGTTGATCCGAACGAAGCTCAAGACCAGCCTGCCATCGTGATGGGTACACTCCTCGTAAATTCAAGACTGCATCTGTTTTATTCGATTCAGAGCATCGCATTCATTCATGTCTCAAGACTTTGCATACAAGCACGACGTTAAGTGTGAAGAGATGAACTCTTGGTAGTGGTAAAACCCCATTGGGACAATGTCAAACCTCCATGGTTGGCGCCGACGTCCCGTGGAAATCGAAGGGCTGGAATTCTATGCCTCCCCATTATCCTCAAGACGTCTAACATCGACCTCATTTTGGGGATGGATTGGTTGAAAGCGCATACTGGCGTCAATCGTTTGCGCCACTAAGACCGTCCATCTGCTACACCCTTCGATGAAATAGTGCTACAATGCTCGTGCGGTTCAAGATGCCGAGGCAAGGCTCTATGCATTGAATGCATTGAACGCCGCACCCCTCGAGGGCATTGAGAACATTCCTGTCGTTTGCGATTTCCAAGACGTCTTTCCTGAAGAACTTCCAGGGATTCCCCCTGCTAGAGCTGTCGAATTCATCATCGACTTGAAACCAGGCACCACTCCTATAGCCAAGCGACCCTACAAGATGCCGCCGCATGAACTCCTTGAGCTAAAGGAGGAAATCGACAAATCTCTTCAAAGTGGCTTCATTCGCCCAAGTTGCTCACCTTGGGGAGCACCTTCTCTCTTTGTCAAGAAGAAGGATGGGACAAACCGATTGGTCCAAGACTACCGTCCTATAAATCAAGCTACCATTCAGAATAAGTATCCTCTTCCTCGGATCAATGATCTTTATGATCAATTGGCTGGTTCGTCAGTGTTCTCGAAACTCGACTTGAGGTTGGGTTACCACCAGATCCGTGTTCGCGAGGAGGATATCCCCAAGACCGCATTTGTGACTCGTTATGGTTCATACGAGTACACCGTCATGTCTTCGCTTAACCAATGCCCCAGCTACCTTCTCTCTTTGATGAACTATATATTCATGGATTACCTCGACAAGTTCGTCGTGGTTTATCTGGATGATATCTGATCTTTTCCAAGAATGAAGAAGAACATGCTGAACATCTTCGTCTTGTCTTTGGAAAAGCTACGAGAGCATCAACTCTATGCCAAGTTCTCCAAATGTGAATTCGGCTTCCAAGTAACCTATCTTGGGCATGTCATTTCTAAGGATGGTATTGCCGTCAACCCCGAAAGAGTTCAGGCTATTCTCGATTGGACTCCTCCGAAGAAGCGTTAAGCAAGTCGAAGTTTTCTCGGTCTCTTGACTATTGCCGTCGATTCGCCGAGAACTTCTCCAAGATTGCCAGCCTCGACTAACTTTGTTGCATAAGGCGTCAAATTCAATGGACGAGATAAATGTCGGGAAAGTTTCCGAGCACTCAAAGACAAGTTGACGTCGCCCGATGCTAGCTCCTCCCGATACTAAGAAGGACTTCGTCATTTATCGCGACGCATCTCGTCAAGGTTTAGGCGGTGTCCTAATGCAAGAGCGCAAAGTGGTTGCTTATGCCTCTCGGCGATTCGCCCTCACGAAGAGAACTACCCAGTTCACGACCTCGAACTTGCTGCTGTCATTCATGCATCAAGCGATGGCGACATTACCTTCTCGGTAATCGCTGCGAGATCTTCACCGACCACCAAAGTCTGAAGTATCTGTTTACTCAGCCAGACCTGAACCTCCGTCGGCCAGAGATGGATGGAGACTGCAGACTTTGATTTGGGTATTTCCTATACGCCGAGCAAGGCTAATGTAATGGCTGATGCCTTGAGCCGCAAGTCTTCATTGCAACCACCTTGAGTTCACAAAGTTCAGCCCACTCTTGTTGAAGAATTCAGAAAGCTGAACCTCCATATTGTTCCTCGGTGCACTCGCTCCCCCCTCCGGAGTTCCAAAGATGAATCTCCGTGTTGTTCCCCGTGGTTCCTTTATACCTGGCTGTTGAACCCGATCTCGTGGGCACCATAAAGACAATGCAGGATTTGACTCTGAAGTCTACAAGCTTAAACAAGACATCGGAAAGGAAATCCTCATCCTTCACTATTCTTCGATGATGGCGCCTTGTACTTCAAAGGCCGCCTAGTGGTGCCGTGTAAGAAGGAAAACCTGAATATGACTAAGAAGGTTATGAAAGAAGCTCATGATCGCCTCTATGTATCCACCGGCAGTACAAAGATGTATCAAGACATTCGTCAGAGATTCTGGTGGTCTAATATGAAGCAGGACATTGCTCGCTATGTTTCTGAGTGTGACGTTTGCCGTCGTATCAAAGCAGAACATCAAAGGCCTGCTGGAACTCTGCAACCTATCTCTATTCCCGAATGGAAATGGGACCATGTTGAAATGGACTTCGTCCTTTGGATTTCCCAAATCAAAGAAAGGTAATGATGCTATTCTTGTCGTCATTGACCGGCTTTCTAAAGTTGCACATTTTCGGCGGTCAAAGAAAGCGATCATCGCTAGTCAGCTTGCAACGCTCTATATGTCCGAATTGTTTCACTTCACGGTATTCCATTGGTTATCGATTCGGACCGTGGCAGCTTATTCACTTCAAGATTACGGGCAAGTTTTCAAGAAGCTATGGGGACTCATTTATCTTTCGAAGATGCGTTTCATCCGCAGTCCCAAGGGCAAGTTGAGCGTGTCAACCAAATTCTCAAGACATGCTTGAGCTTGTGTTGTTTCCTTCGCAAGAAATGGGAGGAATCTCTCCCGTATGCTGAGTTCTCTTATAATAATAGCTATCAAGCTAGTCGAAGATGGCCCCTTGAAGTGTTATATGGACGAAAGTGCGAACCCCTCGAACTGGTCGAAGCGGGAGCGTCCACTCTTGGTCGGATATTATCCAACATGTCGAAGAACAAGTCCGCATTATTCGCGAGAATCTCAAGACTGCTCGATCGCGTCAAAAGAGTAATTATGACCGTCATCACAAAGACATGGTCTATCAACTTTGGCGAAAAGGCCTATCTTCGCGTTACACCAATGAAGGGTGCTCACCGCCGGGATCAAGGGCAAGTTAGCTCCTCGCTATATTGGCCCTTTCACTATCTCGGAAAGGCGTGGAAAAGTGGCTTATCAAGCTGGAGCTTCCGTCGAACCTTTCTCGGGTTCACGATGTGTTCCACGTGTCCCAACTCCGACGCTGCTTCAAGGACCCAATCCGAGCAAATGGACCATGAAGTGCTCGAATTACAACAGACCTCTCCTATAAAGAGCATCCGGTCCGTATTCTCGACCAAGCTGAACGCCGCACACGTCATAAGGCGATCAAGTTCCTCAAAGTCCGATGGTGAATCACTCGAAGATGAGGCCACACAGGAACGCGAGGATCGTCTTGAGATGAATACCCGCACTCTTTCCTTCTACCTCCTAAATCTCGGGACGAGATTTCTTGTAATGGAGGAGATTTGTAACACCGGATGATTAGGGAACAGTAATCACCCGGTTATGTTAACTAACCTCTCTTTGATTGAACCGTTATAAAACAAAATCAAAACTAAAACAAACGATAAAAAGTTTCAAAAACAAAATCTAAAATGTTCGGGGGTTGTCTAAAATAGCTAACCTAATATTGGTGGGGTGCACTAATTTTTGTAAAATGCTCTGGCATTTTAAATAAACTAAAAACAGAAAAAGAAAAATAATAAAAGAAAAACAAAATAAAAGAGAGGGGGGAAAACCCCCTGGCCCAGCCCCCCCCCCACCAGGCCCCTCGCCCCTGGCCCATTCCCCCTCCCCCCCCTGGGCCGGCCCATCGGCCCAGCCGCCCGGCCACATACCCCCCCACCCCCGCGGCAAACCCTAGCCGCCTCCCACTTCCCCCCCCCACGCGCCCCCCACCCCTCTCCCTCGCCCGATCTGGATCGGGGGCGGAGACCCCGACCGAGTCGCCCCCGCCGCGCCTCACCCACCTCGCCGGCTGGCCCCGCCCCCCACCGCCTCCCCCTCCTCCTCCTCGCCACCGCCTGGAGCTCCCTCCTCCCTCCGTCGCCCCGAGCACGAAGCGACCGCCCTTGTGTCGATCCCGACCCTCCGCCTCCCTCGCCTTGGCCGTGAAGCTCGCCCGCCCGCCTCCTCGCCGGTCGTCACCGGCCTCCACCGAGCCGCCTGCCTAGTCCCGACCCCCTGTGAGGCCCGCTCCTCTCTCCTCCCTCCCAACCCCGTCTGGCGACGCCAGAGCCTCTGCCCTGCTCCGCTCGCGTCGGCTTGGCCAACGAGGCTACGCCCGACCCCCAGTTCCTCTCTTCTCCCCCCCGACGACGCCCAGCGCCTCCCGGACGCCCACCCTCGGCGCCCCTTCCCCCGGCCGCCCGAACCAACCGCCCCTTCCGACGCCCCGGGCCTCCCGTCGCCGGCTCCACGCCCGCCCCTCGCGCCCGTCGCTCGCCCCGGCCCCCGTGCTTCGTTCTCCCCCGTCGAGCCAGAACCCACCACCTCCGTCGCCTCGGCTGCCGCTCGCCGCCGGCGGTCGCGCCGTGGCTCGGCCCCCGCCCGCCGACTTGGCCTCGCGCCCGGTCCCCGTTGGTCATGGTTCGGGCCTCCCGCCTCTTTGCCCATTACGCCCGATCCGTTTGCCCCTCGGGGCCACTTACATGCGGGCCCCGCGCATGAACGCTTTTATAAAAATAAAGAAAAAGGAATAAAAATAAAATGAAAATAAATTAAACTAATTAACTAATTAATTAATTAATTAATTAATCTAATTAACTCTGATTAATTAACCCTAATCACTAATTAACCTAATTAATCAATGATTAATTAACTTTGATTAGGCTAATTAAATTTAATAGAGAATGACATGCGGGACCCACACATGTCAGGTTGACTCATCAACCTCTGTTGATTCTTGATGTAAGCATGACATCATCTTGATGTCATAAATGCATTTTCGAAATTAATTAAATAATTAATTAAATTTCGAAATTAATAAAATCTTTTAAAATCATATCTTTTAACCGTAATCCGGATTAAAATATTTTCAACATGAAAGTTGCTCGAGCAGCGAGACAAATTCGGATCGCCGTCCGTTCGTCCACCACACACCCCTAACCTATCGAACCTGCAACTTTCCCCTCGGCTCCTCCTTGAAAACCCTAAACACCGGAATACCTTCCGGATGTTTTCCTCCTAACCAGTACCCCTCATACCACGTTAGGGCACGCCTAGCATCGCTTCTTGGCATGTCATGCATCGATATGCATCTGTTTACTTTGTATTCATTGTTTCTTCCCCCTCTTCTCTCCGGTAGACTACGAGACCGACGCTGCAGCTGGCCAGTTCGACTACGGTGTTGACGACCCTCTCTCTTGCCGAGCAACCAGGCAAGCCCCCTTGATCACGGATATCGCCTACTCTTATCTACACTGCTTGCATTAGAGTAGCATAGCATGTTTCTTGTTTTGGATACTCCTATACCGCTGCATAGCTTTGTCCTTGTAACTTCTGTTGTTACCTTACCTGCAATCCTATATGCTTAGTATAGGATGCTAGTACTTTCATCTGTGGCCCTACTTTCTTGTCCGTCTGCCGTGCTATACTATCGGGCCGTGATCACTCGGGAGTTGATCACGGGTATATACTATATACTTATATATGATACATGTGGGACTAAAGTCGGGTCGGTGATGGAGCACCATGAGTGGATCTTTGAGGCGGAGCGGCAGGCAGGTTGAGACCGCCTAGGAGAGAGGTGGGCTGGCCTGTTCGGCGTTCGCGGTTACTTAACACGCTTAACGAGGTCTTGGTATTTGATCTGAGTTGGCTCTGAGCTTATACGCACTAACCATCTACGCTGGAGTAGTTATGGGTATCCCGCGTCGTGGTATCACCAAGAACTTCAGACGTCGGTGACGGGCGCTAGCGCGGATTGGACTGGAACGCTCATTGGCTAGGTCTGCTTCGGCAGCGACAACGTCTTGTGTGTGCTCGAGGCGATGGGCCTGCACCCTGCTGCGCTTAGGTTTAGACCGCGTGTTGGCCTCTCTGTTGTGCCTAGGTGGGGCTGCGGCGTGTTGATCTTCAGCGGCGGGCATGACCCGGAAAGTGTGTCCGCCAAATGGGATCAAGCGTCTTTGGGTAAGATGGTGCACCCTGCAGGAAGTTAATCTATTCGGATAGCCGTGATCTTGATAACAGGGACGACTTGGAGTTGTACCTTGAGCTTATGACAACTAGAACCGGATACTTGATAAAACACACCCTTCCAAGTGCGGATACAACGGTGGTCGCTCTCGCTCGGGGATATGAGTAGGGATCGCGGGTAGGATTATTGCTATATGTTGTTACTTGGAGGACTTCCGTTGTCCTCTTACATGCATGCAAGGCAGGTGTCCGAGCGTAGTCTTCGTTAAGACTAGCTATCCCCTCTTATTCGGCATTCTGCGATTCAGTCCATCGATATGGCCTTTACACATATATCCATGCATATGTAGTGTAGCTCCTTGCTTTGTAGTACTTTGGATGAGTACTCACGGTTGCCTTGTTCCCCTTTTCCCCTACCTCTACTCGATTGCTGCAACTGACGATGGAGCCTGTGAGCGGACACCACCGCCTATGGCGACTACTACTCTGGAGGTGCCTACTACTACGTGCAGCCCGGCGACGACGCACTGGGAGTAACCTAGGAGGATCCTGTGCGGAGGCCTGCTCCTCTTCGTCAGATCCCGTTTGTGCTAGCCATCTTATGGCACCTTGTTTAACTTATGTGCGTACTCAGATATTGTTGCTTCCACTGACTCGTCTATGATCGAGCACTTGTATTCGAGCCCTCGAGGCCCCGGCTTGTATTATGATGCTTGTATGACTTATTTTATTTGTAGAGTTGTGTTGTGATATCTTCCCGTGAGTCCCTGATCTTGATCGTACACATTTGCGTGCATGATTAGTGTACGATTGAATCGGGGGCGTCACACCGGCGACCATGGTGAAGGAGAAGACCGCAGCCTTGGAGCGGGTGAAGAAGGCGGCGGCGAAGGCAAAGGGGAGAGCGCCCAGTCGGGGCGGATCTTCTTCGCGGTCCAAGCTGCCGCAAGGTTGGGTCCAGGAAGATTGGATCCGCTCGACCATCACCGAGAAGGACCTCAACGATCTGGCCAACGAGGGACTGGTCCTCCATGGGTCGGCGAGGCTTCCAGGAACGGAGTGGCAGCCGCAGCCTGAAGAGGGTGAGTGCGTCCTCCTAGCCACTCACGTAGATCGGGGATTTTCTCTGCCGCCGAATCCTTTCTTCCGGGGGTTTCTGAACTTTTTTGGAGCGCAACTCCATCATTTCACTCCCAACTCCATTGTCTATCTTGCCGCTTTCGTGTCGTTATGCGAAAACTTCTTGGGCTGTCGGCCGCACTGGGGCCTCTTCAAGCATATATTCACTTGTCGCTCTCAGACGGTGAAGAAAACGAACCCGAATGACGAGAGAACCCAAGTAATCCAGATGTGTGGGGGACTCGGGGTCCAGATGAGGGGGAAGAGCGCTTTTCCGGCTATGACTCTCCCGACTCGGTTAGAGGGTGGCAGTCGACCTGGTTCTACTGCCAAGACCAGCCGACGCCGGGGCAGTCGACTGGACTCCCTCCTTTCTCCATGAGTCGAGTGAACAAGCCATCTTCCCTGAAGGTGCTACCAGAGGAGAAGGCCCAAGTAAAATTGTTGATGGAACGCGTAGTCCAGCTCATTCGCGATGGGGTGACCGACATGGATCTTCTGGAAGTTTTCCTCCGACGGCGTATTCAGCCACTCCAATACCGAGGCCATCCGATGTGGATGTATTCCGGTACGGATGATAGCACTCAGGTCCACCCAGAGGAGGTCGATGACGCCACGCTGGAGAAGTGGATGACTGCCATTACAAGAAACAAAGATAACCCTCGCGGAGCTAGGAGGATTCCACCACTCGACCAGACTTACGAAGCGGACAAGGTATAACCACTTATCTCCGACTGGGATTCGGCTGCATTAATTCTGTTTAGATGCCAATTCGTCGACTGACTTTTGCCTTGTTTTGTTGTCTTCTAGGTCACCATTGAGATGTACTCGATGACCAATGGGGCGCAGGAACCAGTCGAAGAAGAAGAAGGAAGCGGAGGTGAAAGCCAGGAAGAATGGGAGTCCAACGGTGAGGAGGATGAGGGGGACGACAGCTCTGATGAAGAGGAGGAGGAGGAGGAAGAGGAGGAAGACGTCGATCCTCCCCGCTCGGAAGGAAGGTCCAAGTTGACGCATGACCCGGCGGCCGGGCGCGGTAAAGCTGTTGCGCCCACTGGGCAGTCGATGAAGCGACCTCGGACAACTTCCCCTGCGCCGACTGAGAAACCGCCGAAGCAACCTCGAGCAACGTCGTCAAAGCCGGCGAAGGCCCTGCCCAAGATGCGGATGGTCATTCCCACCATCTCCGGGTAACCAGCAGAACTTGTATTTCCCTATTCAACATGAGTGTACTTTTGGTCGACTTGATGACTGATCAGCCGATTCTTGAAATCTGCAGTGCTGCTACCTCCGAGACCTCAGCCAAGCACGAAGATCAGGAAATGGAAGATGCCGCCACCTCCAACCTTGGTATGATCTCTATAGTTTCGCTTTTAGTCGATTGGATTTCCATGTTTACTTTTGAATCTTTCTTGTAGTTCCGCCTCATGTCATTGATCTCCCCGATGATGACGAGGAAGCGCCGTTGAGGAAGAGGAAGAACAAGAGGGTGCCTGCTGGCAAGGCTGCTCCAGTTGTGACGATACCTGAGACGCTTGTTTCCGAGGGAGGCAACCCCACTCGGGCTTCTGTGTCTTTTGCTGTACCGCTGACAAGTGCCCGACCCACTTCGTCGACTGCTGATCCACCATCCCTCTTTGTTATACACCATGTCCCGGAAGACCAAGTGAGTGCTGCTAAGGAGGCTATACGCCAGGCAGGGATCATGATGGAGCAAGTGAAGGCAGTCCGAGAGGCCAGCCAGGCGGCCTATGATGCTAGTTCAGCTCTCCAGAGCAATGTCCAAGTAAGTCGATCGTTGCTTGCTCTATTAGGATATGCTACCTGAAACTGCTTGCTCTGTTAGGACATGCTACCTGAAACTGCTTCTTTCTGAAGATTTCCATATCTGTACACCCACTGGGTGGGTGTGTCGATTGAGTTTTTGTGGGGGCACGCTGAGTGCACCCACTGGGTGTAGTCCCCGAGACTATGGTGGACTGCGTGCAGTCGACTATAGTCTTTATACTTTGAACTTCTTCACTCGGCCTGGTCGGACCAAGTCGAATGGAACCGTAAAACCGGTGGGGGCACGCTGAGTGCACCCACTGGGTGTAGTCCCCGAGACAATGGTAGACTGCGTGCAGTCGACTATAGTCTAAAGAACTGGTTTTTTACATGGTGACCACGACAATTAGCCATGGTTTTAGAATCATAACCTTTTTGCCTCTTTTGGTCGACTGGTCGAACCAAATTGGTAAAACCAGTGGGGGCACGCTGAGTGCACCCGCTGGGTGTAGTCCCCGAGACTACTGTCTAATGTTTTGATTCGACTGTAGTCTTAGAAATGCTACAATTTTCCTTAGTCACTCGGAAGTGATCTGTCTTTGATGTCTTTTGTTGATTGACTCTTTGTAGAAATCTTGCGAGCTTGTGCCTCGCTATACTGAGTTAGAGAACAAACAGATCCAACTCAACCTCGACTTGAAGCTTGCCCAGGAGAATTTGCAGAAGGCGAAGGATGAAGCAAAAGGTATGGCTGGTGAGAACTTTGACGACTGTCTTTGTTTTTCTGTTCATTCTCAACTCAGTTCTCATTGTTGCTTTGCAGATAAACTGGAAGAGACTTTGAAGAAGAAGGACCTTGACCTTGCAGAGGCACAGAAGGCGGCTTTGGAGAAAACAAAGCTTGCTGAAGAGAAGCTTGCCTCAGTCGACAAACTTGAAGATGAAAATGCCAAGCTGAAAGCCGCTCTTGACGCGGCCAACAAGGAGGTTAGTCGACTGAAGAACGACAAGATTGCTCTATCTGACAAGGCTGGCCAACTGGCGGGGAAGCGAAATGACCTGGAGATTTATCTTGGAGGGCTCGCCAAGAAACTGTTTCTCATGCTTGAAGGTAATCTCTTTTACCCGACTCTCTTGCTATCATCGGCTCATCGCATGATTGTTATTTTGAGTCTGAGTCGTGTTTTCAGAATTCTGTCAAAACTTTGAAGAAGAAACCGGTCGAGTGGAAACCAGCCTGGACCCCATCAACTCTCCTGTGAAGGACGAAGCTGCCATGAATGTGCTCCGACTGGAGTCTCGCGTTGCTAGCGTGGTGGATTATCTTGCTCGACTGAAAGCTGCGGTGCCGCGGATCGTCTCAACTCTCTGGCCAGATCAGACACTTCAGAATGACCTTCAATCCTTAATGACTCGACTGAATGAGATTCCAAGTCGAGTGCAAGAATGGAAAAAGTCTTCTGCCAGGTGTGGTGCTGATGTTGCTCTGTCTCTGGTTCGCGTCCACTGCAAGGAAGCGCAAGAGGACAAGCTGGCATCCCTCAAAGTTGCCAAGACCAGGAAGTATGACTTCCGATCTTTCATGGAGACCTTCATCGCTGCTACTACCCGTATTGCCGACGGAATCGACCTCGACCAGTTTGTTGCACCTTCCAGTCCTCCACCGGAGGAGTAAAAAACTTCTAAGTCCCACCTTAAATTTGCCTCGGAATGCCGAGTGGTTTTTGTAACCGACAAACTTTAACAGGCTTAACGCCTGAGCACTTTTGGATCCGTAGGACGTTTATCCGAACTTGATCTATCCTTGAACATGCTTTATTTGCCTTCGAGAGAACTTTGCTCTTCATTCGGAATATATTTCATTGTTGTAAGTAGTATCCTTGAGGTGAAACTCCAGTCGACTTGTACTTCATCTATCTTGCAGGTAGAGATGGAACATGATCGCGGATCGACCTCGTCGTTCTTGCGGATTGGGATGGACCGCATGTTGTACTTGTGGCGAAGCTCCGAAGGAGAAAGTAGCAGTCGACCTGCACCTCGTCGTCCTTGCGGATTGGGATGGACCGCATGTTGTACTTTTGGCGAAGCTCCGAAGGAGAAGGTACCAGTCGACCTGCACCTCGTTGTCCTTGCGGATTGGGATGAATTCCTTACATAGGAGAGCACTGGGCTGCAGCTAAGCCTCCGAGCGGGAGGTGTGCTCTCCACTCGGTAGGATTTTTATCACTTAGGCGAGCACTGGGCTGCAGCTAAGCCCTCGAGTGGGAGGTTTGCTCTCCACTCGGTAGGATTTTTATTACTTAGGCGAGCACTGGGCTGCAGCTAAGCCCCCGAGTGGGAGGTTTGCTCTCCACTCGGTAGGATTTCTATTACTTAGGCGGGCACTGGGCTGCAGCTAAGCCTCCGAGTGGGAGGTTTGCTCTCCACTCGGTAGGGACTTTATTACTTAGGCGAGCACTGGGCTGCAGCTAAGCCCCCGAGTGGGAGGTTTGCTCTCCACTCGGTAGGAGTTTTATGGTGTAGCTTTTAAGGAGAAGGTAGCAGTCGACCTGCACCTCGTCGTCCTCGCGAAGCGTTCATTATTTTGGATGTTTAGGCGAATCCTTGGGCTGTTGCTAAGCCCCCAAGTGAGAGGCTAACTCTCCACTCGGTAGGATTTAAATACTTAGGCGAGTACTTGGACTGCAGCTAAGCCCCCGAGTGGGAGGCTGGCTCACCACTCGGTAGGATTTTGAATACTTAGGCGAGTACTTGGACTGCAGCTAAGCCCCCGAGTGGGAGGCTGGCTCACCACTCGGTAGGATTTTGAATACTTAGGCGAGTACTTGGACTGCAGCTAAGCCCCCGAGTGGGAGGCTGGCTCACCACTCGGTAGGATTTTGAATACTTAGGCGAAGCGGATTCGCAGCTAAGCCCCCGAGTGGGAGACTGGCTCGCCACTCAGAAAGGATTTTTTTTTTACAAACTTAGGCGAACCGGATTCACAGCTAAGCCACCCACTTGGGGAAATTTCAACAAAAAGTAATAACAATCACTGGGAAAATTATAACATTCTCGTCTTAGATAAACAAACTACAAAAGTACTTTTATTACATCTCAACCGAGTGAGTATTTAAGCATAAAAGGGGCGGAGCAGCTCCGCATTCCAAGCTCGAGGCTCGTCGATCTGGCGATCAATGTTGTAGAGATGATACGCTCCGTTGTGGAGAACTCTTGTGATGATGAAGGGACCTTCCCAAGTGGGAGCGAGCTTGTGTGGTTTCTGTTGATCCACTCGGAGGACCAAATCACCCTCTTGGAAGGCTCGACTCTTCACATTTCTGGCATGGAATCGACGCAAGTCTTGCTGATAGATAGTCGAGCAGATCAGGGCCATCTCCCTCTCCTCTTCCAAGAGGTCGACTGCATCTTGCCAGGCTTGTTCTGCTTCTTCTTCAGAGTATAGTTCGACTCGAGGCGCATTGTGAAGCAGGTCACTCGGCAAAACTGCTTCAGCTCCATAGACCAGGAAAAATGGAGTTCTCCCAGTCGACCGATTAGGAGTGGTCCTCAATCCCCAGAGAACTGATGGAAGTTTGTCGACCCAAGCTCCTGATGCGTGGCTGCTGCGTGCTTGAGACCACGCATCAGCCATGGTTTCAGCCCTTTGAGAATGAGGCCGGTTGCACGCTCTGCTTGTCCATTCGACTGAGGATGAGCAACTGAAGCATAGTCGACCCGCGTGCCCTGAGAGGCGCAAAAGGCTTTGAACTTGTCATTATCAAAGTTTGACCCATCGTCGGTGATGATGCTATGCAGAACTCCATATCTGAATATCAATTCTCTGATGAAACTGATAGCAGTGCATGCATCAAGGTTCTTGATGGGCTTGGCTTCGATCCACTTGGTGAACTTGTCGACTGCTACTAGCAAATGAGTGAAGCCGCTTCTGCCAGTTCTCAGCGGTCCAATCATGTCTAATCCCCAAACAGCGAAGGGCCAGACGAGTGGAATGGTCTTCAAGGCTGAGGCGGGCTTGTGCGACATGTTGGAATAGAACTGACACCCTTCACACTTGTCGACTATTTCTTTTGCCATTTCATTTGCTTTCAGCCAAGTAAAATCCCTTCGGTATGCTTTAGCCACAATGGTCCGAGAGAACGATGATGGCCACAGGTCCCCAGTGGATATCTTCAAGAATTATCGACCTTCTTACGGCGTGATACACTTCGGCCGACTCGATCGCGCTTTCTCTGTACAACTGCCCTTGATCCTTTGAAGGCCTTGGATCAGCAGACGATCCGTCGAGCCTCTTCTTCATTCTCTGGGAGCTCTTTCCTTAGGATATATGCGATGTGCGGCCTTTGTCCAATCGGGAGTGATGACCACAACTTCCATAATCAGGTCGACCACGGCTGGGACCTCAACTTCAGTCGGATCATTGGCACTCTTTTGCTGCGGGGCTTCTTCTGTGAAATGATCCTCCTGCACTGATGGTGCATGAATGTGCTCCAAAAATAAATTGCTGGGAATGGCTTCCCTCTTGGACCCCATCTTCGCCAAATCATCCGCAGCTTGATTTTTCAGTCGGGGTATATGATGAAGCTCTAACCCCTCGAATTTCTTCTCTAGCTTTCTCACTGCATTATAGTAACATGTCATAGCTGGGCTTCTGACATCCCACTCCTTCATCACTTGATTAACAACCAGATCCGAGTCACCGTAGACAATAAGGCGACGGACGCCGAGTGAAATGGCCATACGCAACCCATACAGGAGTGCTTCATATTCTGCTTCGTTGTTGGAAGAATCAAAGTGAATCTGGAGAACATATTTGAGCTTATCTCCTCGGGGAAACCAATACAACCCCCCTTTTGAACCGTTCAGCATCTTGGAACCATCAAAAATATAGTCCGATGCTCGAGTGAACTTGAGTCGAAGCTGCTGTTGATCCACTCGGCGAGGAAGTCTGCTATTGCTTGGGACTTGATGGCTTTCTTTGCCTCAAATTTGATATCAAGGGGAAGGAGTTCAATCGCCCATTTAGCCACTCGACCAGTTGCATCTCTGTTATGAAGAATTTCCGACAATGGGGCGTCGCTGATGACTGTAATGGAATGATCAGAGAAATAATTAGCAACCTTCTTTGTGGTCATGTAAATCCCATAAACAAGCTTCTGATAGTGAGGGTATCTTTGCTTTGATGGGGTCAGCACTTCAGAAAGATAATAAACTGGGCGTTGAACTTTGAAGGCTTTTCCTTCTTCTTCCCGCTCGACCGTAAGTACGGTACTGGCGACTTGTCCAGTGGATGCAATGTAAAGCAACAAAGGCTCTTTGCTGATAGGAGCAGCAAGCACCGGCTGGGTGGAGAGCAGAGCTTTTAGCTCGCAAACGCTGCATCAGCTTCGAGTCCACTCGAACTTGTCGACTTCTTCATCGATCGGTAAAGAGGCAATGCCTTTTCACCGAGGCGAGATGAATCGACTTAAAGCGGCCAAGCATCCAAAGAAGCTTACGGACATCGCACACGCACGTAGGCGCTTCATTCAGAGTATAGTGCTAACCTTTTCGGGTTAGCATCGATTCCTCGCCGTAAGCGAAAACCGAGTAACTTTCCACCGGGAACTCCAAATGTGCACCGATGGGTTAAGCTTGATATCATACCTCCGAGATTGGCAAATGTTTCAGCAAGGTCGGTCAACAGGTCGGAACCCTTTCGTGACTTGACAACTATATCATCCATATGCGCTTCCACATTCCGACTGATTTGGTGAGCAAACACTTCGAATCATCCTCATGAATGTGGCTCCGGCATTCTTGAGACCGAATGGCATGGTGACATAATGAAGCACCGAATGGAGTGATGAGCGCTGTTTTGATCTCATCGGGTCCATCTGACGGATCTGATGGTACCCGGAATAGGCGTCTAAAAAAGACAACCTCTCACATCCCGCAGTTGAGTCGACTATTTGGTCAATGCGAGGAAGAGGGAAATGATCTTTCGGGCAGGCCCGATTGACATGCTTGAAATCGATGCACATGCGCAACGACTTGTCCTTCTTGGGGACCATGACGACATTGGCGAGCCACTCGGAGTGGTAGATCTCTCGGATGAACTCTGCCGCTAAGAGCCAAGCCACCTCTTCACCAATGGCCTTTCTCTTATGGACGGCGGACCGTCGAAGATATTCTTTAACCGGTTTGACTTTTGGGTCGACTCGTAGGCGGTGCTCAGCCAGCCCCCTGGGAACACCCGGCATGTCAGCAGGCTTCCATGCAAAGATGTCCCAGTTCTCACGGAGGAACTGGATGAGCGCTTCTTCCTATTTTGAGTCGAGTGTTGTTGAGATGTTGGTCGGAGCAGCATTGGGATCAGTCGGGTGAATGTGAACCTGTTTCGTCTCACCGGACGACTGGAATGCTGACTCCGTAGCGGGCTTCTTAGCTCGCAACAAATCACTCGGATCTGCAGTTTTCTGATACTCTTGTAGCTCTTAGAGCCCTTCTGGAAGCACTCTTCTGCCTTCTTCCGATTGCCCGTAACAGTGATCACGCCCTTGGGACCAGGCATCTTCAGTTTAAGATACACGTAACATGGTCGGGCCATGAAGCGTGAATATCTTGGCCTTCGAATAGCGTGATAAGCGCTCTGGAAATCCACGACCTCAAAGGTCAACTTTTCTTTCCGGAAATGCTTCGAATCACCAAAAACTACATCAAGAGCAATTTGGCCGAGTGACTCAGCCTTCTTTCCAGGAATGACTCCTTGGAATTTCCTCCGCCGGCCTCATTGGCGGCCGATTTGTATTTACCACTTCGGAGCCGATCCTCTTCTTCACCATTTGCATACTTGGTGGCAATCTCCATCATCCGACTCAGGGTCATATCTCCGGTTCGACCGAATTTCAAACTCAACTCTCTGATCTTGACACCTTCTTTGAAGGCACAGACTGCCTGGTGATCAGATACATTCTCAACTGTGTGGTGCAAAGTGATCCACCTCTGGATATAATCTCTCAAAGTTTCACTCGACTTTTGCACACACGACTGCAACTCCGTCAACCCTGCTGGTCGTTTGCAAGTCCCTTCAAATGTCTTGACAAACACTCGGGCAAGATCTTCCCAAGTGTAAATACTGCTGGGTGCTAACTGATTCAACCACGCTCTGGCTGAACCCTCCAACATAAGAGGCAAATGCTTCATGGCTACCTCATCGTTGCCGCCGCCGATCTGAACAGCCACTCGGTAATCTTCAAGCCAAGTGTCAGGCTTGGATTCACCAAATGAACTTATCGACTCGATCGCCAACCTGAAGTTGGGAGGAATCACCGCGCTCGATGGCTCTGCTGAAACACTCTGGCCCTGAGACATGAACTCTGCTGCTGGAGGGAACATCTCTGTCATGGTCGTCTCGGTGAGCTCTGTTCCTGTCGACCAAACCTTGAACGATAATAGATCTCGCATCAAAGCCTGGTTCCCTGGGGTCGACTGGAACTCTTCGCCCAACACTGTTACAAGGCGTCGTCGTCCTGCTGCCGAGGGCGTATGATCCACCCCTTGGGGAGGAGTGGGCACTCGACGTCGATCATTGCGATCGAATAGGTGCTCATACTGCTCGCGGCTCTTGTACTGATCATCACGCCGGCCCCTACGTTCCTCACGCCTCGGTGGCGATCTCGGACTATGGGCCGACTGGACTGAATTCGCAGCGACGGATCGGCTGTGAATCCTGTTCCGCGACTGTGATACGACTGAGTTTTGGTCTCCTACCGCCCGGAGCAGATCTCTGATTTGTAGCAAACCTCTACCCGCCTCCGACTGGGAAGGCTGAATTGACTCTGCTATACGGTCGGCAGCTGCTAAATTCTGGATCGGAGTTCGATGTACCTGAGTTGGTGGCTGGAAGAGCTGGCGTCGACTGGATTCTGGAACCCTTGGTCGCGCGCGCTCGTCGAGTACTCGCTGAAGGTTCTCCAGTCGAGTGCGCTCAGCCAGGTTGGCCAAGCGCGCATCCTCCAAGGCACGAGCCTCGGGGGTTTCTCCAACGATAGGAGTGTGAAGCGCATCCATGTTCCGACGGCGAAGCTCCTCCCTCTGAAGCGAAGTGAGGGGCTCGGGCAGGTACTCTTCATGGGCTTGTTCCGGATCGCCTCCACCGTCGCCTCCGTTGGTGCGGGTGAATCCGGGGAGACTGCGTGGTCCATCGGCCATCAGAACCTCTGCCGCCGGGTCACCGCTATCGCATTCGGATGCAGCCTCTGCGGAGCCAGTCGAACAGGCCGTAGAGAGATTCGTCGGGCTCGATCGCCACGACTTAGGGGGTGGCCGACTGGCGGGCCACCGCATGCCTCACCCACCGCTGAAGCCTTGACCGACCGAAACGCTTGCTCCGGCGGGAGACTGGGGGCGAGGACAGCACAGGAGCCGACCCATACTGGGTCGACGGTTGCCGCAGGAGGATGCCGCGGACACACGCTGAAGTCGTCGCCCATGGACGGGGAGCGCGCCCACGTCGAGTGGAGCCTCCTGAAGCCAAGCGGAGTCGTCGGCGACGAACGTGAGCGCACCGAGATGGATCTCGCGGCCCTCGACCAGAACTCCACCTGAAACCATGATGTAGGAGATCGAAAGAATGCCAACTTCTCCAACAAATCGCTAGAACACCTGCCCCAAGGTGGGCGCCAACTGTCGTGGTTCTAAGTCTGACAGTAGAATGGGTTGTAGGAATGGAGAGGCAAGATCCTAGCTATGGAGTAGTTGTATATGCAAGGGATTTACGAGTTCAGGCCCTTCTCGGAGGAAGTAACAGCCCTACGTCTCGGAGCCCGACTGGATTATATGTGTATGTGTTACAGGGGTGCGAACCCTTCTACCTGTGGAGGGGGGTGGCTTATATAGAGTGCGCCAGGACCCCAGCCAGCCCGTAATGAGAGAGGGTTTAAAATGCGTTAAGGCTAGGCGTTCGTAACGCCTTACATAAAGTGTCATTATGACCATAAAGACTATTTAACTCTGAGACCGTTTGGACACCGAGTGGCTCTTGGACTCCTGGTGGTCGAGTGGGTCTTCATGGTCGAGTGTCTTTAAATCTATCGAGTGGAAACCTACCAGGTCGACTGGAAGGACGCTTCTTTCGCGAGTGTCCTTGGGGAGGGTACCTTTGTGCAGGTCTATGACCCTACCCTAGGTACATGACTTCATCACCTACCCCCCTGGGCGTGCCCTCCACCCTCGTGGGTCCCACGTAGCTCCACCGACCTACTTCTTCCTCCTATATATACCTACGTACCCCGAAAACATCAGAACAAGATCCAAAACCCTATTTCCACCACCGCAACCTTATGTACCCGTGAGATCCCATCTTGGGGCCTTTTCTGGCGCTCCGCCGGAGGGGGCATCGATCACGGAGGACTTCTACATCAACACCATAGCCTCTCCGATGATGTGTGATTAGTTTACCTCAGACCTTCGGGTCCATAGTTATTAGCTAGATGGCTTCTTCTCTCTCTTTGGATCTCAATACAAAGTTCTCCTCGATTCTCTTGGAGATCTATTCGATGTAATCTTCTTTTGCGGTGTGTTTGTCGAGATCCGATGAATTGTGGGTTTATGATCAAGATTATCTATGAAAAATATTTGAATCTCCTTTGAATTCTTTTATGTATGATTGGTTATCTTTGCAAGTCTCTTCGAATTGTATTGGGTTCAATCTTTGATCTTTCTTGCAATGGGAGAACTGCTTAGCTTTGGGTTCAATCTTGCGGTGCTCGATCCCAGTGACAGTAGGGAAACGACACGTATTGTGTTGTTGGCATCGAGGATATAAAGATGGGGTTAATATCATATTGCCTGAGTTTATCCCTCTGCATCATGTCATCTTGCTTAAAGCATTACTCTGTTCTTATGAACTTAATACTCTAATTGCTTGCTGGATAGCGGCCGATGTGTGGAGTAATAGTAGTAGATGCAGGCAGGAGTCAGTCTACTTGTCACGGATGTGATGCCTATATACATGATCATACCAGAATATTCTCATAACTATGCTCAATTCTATCAATTGTTTGACTGTAATTTGTTCACCCACTGTAATACTTATGCTCTTGAGAGAACCCACTAGTAAAACCTATGGCCCCCGGGTCCATTCTCTATCATATTAATCTCCTGTGAACAAGCTATTTCTATTACCGTTTATTTTGCTTTCTCTACTTTTAGTCTTTATCATAAAAATACCAAAAATATTATCTTATCATCTCTATCAGATCTCACTTTTGCAAGTGGTCGTGAAGGGATTGACAACCCCTTTTATCGCGTTGGTTGCAAGGTTCTTATTTGTTTGTGTAGGTGCGTGGGACTTGAGCGTGGTCTCCTACTGGATTGATACCTTGGTTCTCAAAAACTGAGGGAAATACTTACGCTACTTTACTGCATCAACCTTTCCTCTTCAAGGGAAAACCAACGCAGTGCTCAAGAGGTAGCAAGAAGGATTTCTGGCGCCATTGCCGGGGATTCTACTCACAAGTCAAGACATACCAAGTACCCATTACAAACTCTTATCCCTCGCATTACATTATTTTCCATTTGGCTCTCGTTTTCCTCTCCCCCACTTCACCCTTGCCGTTTTATTCGCCCTTTTTGTTCGCCTTCTTCCCGTATGTATCTTTGTTTGTGTTTCCATGCGCCTTCTATTTGCTTGCATCTTTGCTTGGTAAAAATCTATTGACATGGATCCACTTAAAGTGTACTACTTGGATCATCTTCGATCCTTATGCGCTCGTGCTGAAACCCCAACTAGCCTAGTTGATGGGAAATCTTTAGATGAGCATGCTCATTTTGTGCGTCATTATTTGTCTGAAAAGGGGAAGCTCTTATGGTATCATATAAATAGTTTGCTATGCTATGCTTGGAATCTTTGTGAAATTTGTGATTTTACTTGTTGCTCTAAGAACCCTAAAAAACACCTTCCCTACCTATGTGAGTTTAATGATAACGAAATCTTATCTTCTTATGGAAAGGGAGTTTATAGTTACTATGATATCGAACAAATTAAAGAATTTGTCGTTTTTAAGAGTGCTCATGAAGTTGCTTCTTTGATTGAAAAGTATGATATTACTCTCTACAAATTTGAAAATTCCGACATACTTAAATATTGCTATGAAAACTATTCTCATAATGTCTATGTCAAAGAATTTATTGAGAGAATGACCGTTGCTTTGGAAGAAAATAATTATATGCATGAATCTATAGATAATGATGATTCCGATGATTTGGTTGAAATATCCCTTGATGAACATGATGCTTCCTATTCTTGTGCCCATGATGCCAATATTTATGAAGATGAATTTGCTATAGTCCCTTATGTTAAACATGAGATCGTTGCTATTGCACCCATACTTGTTAGTTCCTTCGATGAAAAGCATGATGATGTTGCTATAAATTATCTTGATGTCAATTGTGCTAATGATATGCAAAACCCTAAGCTTGGGGATGCTAGTTTTGCTATGTCTACTACTTGTTGCAATGACCATGATTGGGGTGATTCTTCTTATGATCTTGAAAAATTATTTAAGCCCCATGATGAATATTAGATTGATAATAGTGTTTGCAATATTATTAAAAGTGGGTTTGGAGAGGTCATGACTTTAGTTAATGTTAATCCCACTATTTTAGAAGAGTGTCAACTTTGCATACATGTGGATCGTGTTAAGCATATGTTTTGTGATAGCTATATTGTTGAATTTGCTTATGATCCTACATGTAATTATTATGAGAGAGTAAAATATGGTTGTAGAAATTTTCATGTTACTAAATTATCTCTCGTTATGTTGAGATTGTTTTTGTTTCTTCCCGCTTCCTTGCATATGTTAGTTTTTGCTTGCCTTGATAATTTGTTTTCCTATAAGATGCCTATGCATAGGAAGTATGTTAGACTTAGATGTGTTTGTCATGTGTTTTATGATGCTCTCTTTGTGCTTCAATTCTTGTCTTTCTTGTGAGCATCATTGAAATCTCAATGCCTAGCTAAAAAGGCTTTAAAGAAAAGCGCTTGTTGGGAGGCAACCCAATTTTATTTTAATTTTCTTGCTTTTTATTTCTGTATTAATAAATATTTGATCTAGCCTCTGGTTAGATGTGTTTTTATGTTTTAATTAGTATTTGTGCCAAGTGAAACATATAGGATCTTCTTGGATGATAGTTATTTGATCTTGCTGAAAATTCTAGAAACTTTCTGTTCACAAAAAAAATTGTTTAAAATCACCATAATGTGATAAAATACTGATTCCAATTGCAGTAGATAAATAAGAAAATTATCTAGGTCATCCTATTTTGGTAGATTTTTCTGAGTTCCAGAAGTTTGCGTTAGATACAGATTACTACAGACTGTTCTGTTGACAGATTCTGTTTTTCGTGTGTTGTTTGCTTATTTTGATGAATCTATGGCTAGTAAAATAGCTTATAAACCATAGCGAAGTTGGAATATAGTAGGTTTAACACCAATAAAAATAAATAATGAGTTCATTACAGTACCTTGAAGTGGTGTTTTGTTTTCTTTCGCTAACGGAGCTCACGAGATTTTCTGTTAAGTTTTGTGTTGTGAAGTTTTCAAGTTTTGGGTAAAGATTTGATGGATTATGGAACAAGGATTGGCAAGAGCCTAATCTTGGGGATGCCCAAGGCATCCGAAGGTAAAATTCAAGGACAACCAAAAGCTTAAGCTTGGGGATGCCCCAGAAGGCATCCCCTCTTTCGTCTTCATCTATCGGTAACTTTACTTGGGGCTATATTTTTATTCACCACATGATATATGTTTTGCTTGGAGCTTCTTGTATGATTTGAGTCTTCGGTTTTTAGTTTACCACAATCATCCTTGCTGTACACACCTTTTGAGAGAAACACACAAGATTCGGAATTTATTAGAATACTCTATGTGCTTCACTTATATCTTTTGAGCTATATATATTTTGCTCTAGTGCTTCACTTATACCTTTTAGAGCACGGCGGTGGTTCTATTTTATAGAAATTATTTATCTCTCATGCTTCACTTATATTATTTTGAGATTCCTTTAGAACATCATGGTAATTTGCTTTGGTTATAAATTTAGTCCTAATATGATAGGCATACATAATAAAAACTTCCATATTGAGTTCATTGAATACTATGAGAAGTTTGATGCTTAATATTGTTTTGAGATATGAAGATGGTGATATTAGAGTGATGCTAGTTGAGTAGTTGTGAATTTGAGAAATACTTGTTCTAAAGTTTGTGATTCCCGTAGCATGCACGTATGGTGAACCGTTATGTGATGAAGTCGGAGCATGATTTATTTATTGATTGTCTTCCTTATGAGTGGCGGTCGGGGACGAGCGATGGTCTTTTCCTACCAATATATCCCCCTAGGAGCATGCGCGTAATACTTCGTTTCCATAACTAATAGATTTTTGCAATAAGTATGTGAGTTCTTTATAACTAATGTTGAGTCCATGGATTATACGCACTCTCACCCTTCCACAATCGCTAGCCTCTCTAATAGCGCGCACCTTTCGCCGGTATCATACACCCACCATATACCTTCCTCAAAACAGCCACCATACCTACCTATTATGGCATTTCCATAGCCATTCCGAGATGTATTTCCATGCAACTTACCACCGTTCCGTTTATTATGACACACTTCATCATTGTCATATTGCTTTGCATGATCATGTAGTTGACATCATATTTGTGGCAAAGCCACTTTCATAATTTTTTATACATGTCACTCTTGGTTCATTGCATATCCCGGTACCCCGCCGGAGGCATTTACATAGAGTCATATTTTGTTCTAAGTATTGAGTTGTAATTCTTGAGTTGTAAGTAATAAAAGTGTGATGACCATCATTATTAGAGCATTGTCCCAAGTGAGGAAAGGATGATGGAGACTATGATTCCCCCACAAGTCGGGATGAGACTCCGGACGAAAAGAAAAAAAAGAGAAAGAAAAAAGAGGCCATAAAAAAGAGAAACAAGGCCCAAAAAAAATGAGAGAAAAAGAGAGAAGGGACAATGTTACTGTCCTCCTGCCACACTTGTGCTTCAAAGTAGCACCATGATCTTCATGATAGAGAGTCTCTTATGTTGTAACTTTCATATACTAGTGGAAATTTTACATTATCGAACTTGGCTTGTATATTCCAATGATGGGCTTCCTCAAAATGCCCTAGGTCTTCGTGAGCAAGCGAGATGGATGGACACCCACTTAGTATCTTTTGTTGAGCTTTCATACACTTATAGCTCTAGTGCATCCATTGCATGGCAATCCCTACTCACTCACATTGATATCTATTGATGGGCATCTCCATAGCTCGTTGATACGCCTAGTTGATGTGAGACTATCTTCTCCTTTTTTGTATTCTCCACAACCACCATTCTATTCCACATATAGTGCTATGTCCATGGCTCACGCTCATGTATTGCGTGAAGATTGAAAAAGTTTGAGAACATCAAAAGTATGAAACAATTGCTTGGCTTGTCATCGGGGTTGTGCATGATTAAATACTTTGTGTGATGAAGATAGAGCATAGCCAGACTATATGATTTTGTAAGGATAACTTTCTTTGGCCATGTTTTTTGAGAAGACACGATTTCTTTGTTAGTATGCTTGAAGTACTATTATTTTCATGTCAATATTAAACTTTTGTCTTGAATCTTTAGGATCTGAATATTAATGCCACAATAAAAAGAATTACATTGAAAATTATGCTAAGAAGCATTCCACATCAAAAATTCTGTTTTTATCATTTACCTACTCGAGGACGAGCAGGAATTAAGCTTGGGGATGCTTGATACGTCTCCAACATATCTATAATTTTTTATTGTTCCATGCTATTATATTATCTGTTTTGGATGTTCAATGGGCTTTATTATACACTTTTATATTATTTTTGGGACTAACCTATTAACCGGAGGACCAGCCCAAATTGCTGTTTTTTTGCCTATTTCTGTGTTTCGAAGGAAAGGAATATCAAACGGAGTCCAGACGGAATGAAACCTTCGGGAACGTGATTTTCTCAACAAACGTGATCCAGAGGACTTGGAGTGGACGTCAAGCAATCAACGAGGAGGCCACGAGGCAAGGGGGCGCGCCTACCCCCCTGGGCGCACCCTCCACCCTCGTGGGCCCCTCGTAGCTCCACCGACCTACTTCTTACTCATATATATACCTACGTACCCCGAAAACATCAGAACAAGAGCCAAAACCCTATTTCCACCACCGCAACCTTCTGTACCCGTGAGATCCTATCTTGAGGCCTTTTCCGGCGCTCCACCGGAGGGGGCATCGATCACGGAGGGCTTCTACATCAACACCATAGCCTCTCCGATGATGTGTGAGTAGTTTACCTCAGACCTTCGGGTCCATAGTTATTAGCTAGATGGCTTCTTCTCTCTCTTTGGATCTTAATACAAAGTTCTCCTTGATTCTCTTGGAGATCTATTCGATGCAATCTTCTTTTGCGGTGTGTTTGTCGAGATCCGATGAATTGTGGGTTTATGATCAAGATTATCTATGAACAATATTTGAATCTCCTCTGAATTCTTTTATGTATGATTGGTTATTTTTGCAAGTCTCTTCGAATTGTATTGGGTTCAATCTTTGATCTTTCTTGCAATGGGAGAAGTGCTTAGCTTTGGGTTCAATCTTGCGGTGCTCGATCCCAGTGACAGTAGGGGAAACGAAACGTATTGTATTGTTGCCATCGACGATATAAAGATGGGGTTTATATCATATTGCCTAAGTTTATTCCTCTACATCATGTCATCTTGCTTAAAGCGTTACTCTGTTCTTGTGAACTTAATACTCTAGTTGCATGCTGGATAGCGGTCGATGTGTGGAGTAATAGTAGCAGATGTGTGGAGTAATAGTAGTAGATGCAGGCAGGAGTCGGTCTACTTGTCACGGACGTGATGCCTATAGACATGATCATACCTAGACATTCTCATAACTATGCTCAATTCTATCAATTGCTCAATAGTAATTTGTTCACCCACCGTAATACTTATGCTCTTGAGAGAAGCCACTAGTGAAACCTATGGCCCCCGGGTCCATTCTCTATCATATTAATCTCCCGTCAACAAGCTATTTCTATTACCATTTATTTTGCTTTCTTTACTTTTAGTATTTATCATAAAAATACCAAAAATATTATCTTATCATCTCTATCAGATCTCACTTTTGCAAGTGGCCATGAAGGGATTGACAACCCCTTTATCGTGTTGGTTGCAAGGTTCTTATTTGTTTGTTTAGGTGCGTGGGACTTGAGCGTGGTCTCCTACTGGATTGATACCCTGGTTCTCAAAAACTGAGGGAAATACTTACGCTACTTTACTGCATCACCCTTTCCTCTTCAAGGGAAAACGAACGCAGTGCTCAAGAGGTAGCATTTTGCCGGCGCTTTCGGATGACCATTTGCTTCATATTATGTCCAATGTTGGGGTGTCTGTTGAACCGGGGCTAGGCTCTCCTTCTCATATTCTTTCTATCATTCAGGCAAATGAGGTTGCCCAGGCAGCTATTGCCAAGGCCATGGAGGCCGCGGCTATTGCGGGGCCTGCCGGGGCCTAGGGTCAGTCTGGGGAGGCTAGAGTGATAAATGGTTGTGGCCAGTCGCCTCCACCTCCCATTCAAGTGAAGAAAGGCCATTCCAAGTGCTCTAAGCCTTTTCTGGCCCCGTGCAGATCGAGCCTCCGTATTAAATACATTTCCTATAAATGAAAGCCCTTTTCTGGAATGTTAGAGGTTTCGGCGCTAGGGGCGTCGAGACCAAATTCATGACTTGGTTTGTGGATAGCACATTGAAATTTTAGGACTTGTTTAAACTTTTAAGGAATCCTTTTCCCATTCTGAACTATCTGCGGTGGCAGGCATGTACATGTTTGACTGGCACTTTCTCCCTGCCTCTGGTCATTCTGGGGGCATCTTGATAGGGTCTAAACGGGATGTGTTTGATTTCATTACCTTTGATCATGGCATCTTTTGGGCTAGTTGTGTGGTTCATCATCGCCAGCTAAACACGTTTTGGGAATTTTTGGTGGTCTATGGCCCCGCTGACCACTCTGTCGCTCCTCTGTTTCTGGATGAGCTTTCTATCAAGATTGAATCCTGTAATATTCCTCTACTTATTGGTGGTCATTTCAACCTGCTACGTTCCCCGACGGATAAAAATAGCCCTAATTTCTCCTGGCCCCTTGCCAATGCCTTTAATGAGTTCATTAGTAACTGCGCGCTCCGTGAGCTCCCTAGGGTAGGGGCGCGGCTCACTTGGTCTAATCATCAAACTTCTCCTGTTCGGTCGGTGCTGGATCGGGTCTTTGTCTGTGACAAGTGGGATTCGCTTTGCCCTCGTGCGGTGTTGAAAGCCAGGCGTGCGGTGGGCTCCGACCATGTTCCCCTAGTCGTTGATGCGGGCCTGCTTTCTTCTGTGTCACCTTCCCACTTCCAATTTGATGCCTCCTGGCTTGTAGTGGAGGGATTTTGTGAGATGATGGCTTCCAAGATTTCCAATCTTCTTATCTCCCCTCGCCGCTCCTTCGGCCCTATGGATGACTGGCATAAGGTGTCTTATGAGCTACGTAAATTCCTAAGGGGTTGGTCTCGTAACAGGGCTGCTGATCAGCATAGGGAAAAAGAGGCCCTCGAATCCCAACTCCGAGATCTGGACCAATCTGCGGACCTGTCTGGTCCCTCTGCTTCTCAATGGGCCACACGTTACTCCCTGGAAGATGCACTGATGCTGTTGCATCAGCAGTCGGAAATTTACTGGCGTCAACGCGCCTCCCTTAATTGGACCTTGAAGGGTGATGCTATGACGGCTTATTTCTTCGCGATCGCCAATGGTAGATGCAGGAGATGTTTTATTGACAGTCTTATTATTGATGGCGTTAGGACCTCAGACCAGTCTCTCATTTTGAACCACATTGTCGGGCTCTACTCCAATCTCCTCGGCTCCAAGCCGGACACTGGGCTTGCCTTCTCCTTCGACTTCTGGGATGTGGGTAGTAAGATTTCTCCAGATGAAAACATGGGATTGATGGTCCCTCTATCTGACGAGGAGATCTGGCAGGTGATTAGTTCGGCTAATCCGAACGCTGCCTCTGGGCCTGATGGTTTATCTATTCCCTTCTTTAAGAAATTTTGGCCGCAGTTGCGGGTCCTTGTGTGAAAGATCATCCAAGGTTTCTGGTTGGGGACTGTGGATATTTCTCGTATTAACTACGCTGTCATTTCTCTCATTCCTAAAGTCAAAGGGGCTGACTTGATCTCGCAGTTTAGGCCTATTTCCCTCATCAATAATTTCTCCAAATTTCCTGCCAAAGGGCTCGCCACGCGCCTATCTCCCATTGCCGATCGTACTATCAGTCCTTTTCAATCAGCCTTTATTAAAGGTCGTTTCATCTTGGATGGGGTTATTTGCTTACATGAAATTGTGCATGACCTTAAGATTCTTAAGTCTAAAGCTGTGATTCTTAAGCTTGATTTTGAGAAGGCTTACGACTCGGTGAGTTGGCCTTTTTTGCGAAGGGTCTTGTTGGCTAAAGGGTTTGAGGGGCACTTTGTTCATAGAATCATGCAGTTGGTCTTGGGAGGCCATACTGCCATCTCTGTTAATGGTCAGGTTAGCAATTTCTTTGCCAATGGTAGGGGCCTTCGGCATGGTGATCCTGCCTCGCCCATTTTATTTAACTTCGTAGCAGATGCTTTATCCCGCTTGCTTTCTAGGGCTGCTTCTCATGGGCACATCTCTCCGGTCAGTTCTAATCTTCTCCCTGAAGGGGTGACCCATCTTCAGTATGCGGATGACACTATCATTATGGTTGAGTTGAATGAGGCTTGCCTCGCCAATCTCAAATTTATTCTCCTCTGCTTTGAAGCGATGTCGGGCCTTAAGATCAACTTTGCCAAGAGTGAAGTTATTGTTACTGGTGTGGACGAGTCTGAAGCTGTGCGAGTGGCACATCTTCTTAATTGTAAGCTAGGATATTTTCCCTTCAAATATCTGGGCCTTCCCATATCTCCGGACGTGCTTCATGCAAAAGATTTTGCCCCGGTGGTAACCAAGGTGGGCAACAGGGTCCTTCCTTGGCGTGGGAGATATAATACCAATGCGGGTAAAATGGCTTTGATCAATGCGTGTCTGTCTTCCCTTCCCATGTTCCTGATGGGCTTCTACCTATTATAGGGTCAGACACATGCGGGTTTTGATAAGCACCGTGGGGCGTTTTACCGGAATGCGGCCGATAACCGTCGTAAATATCGTTTTGTTAAATGGAAGCTGATGTGTAGGCCCAAAAACCTTGGGGGGGTTAGGGATTATTAATAGTTCCATCATGAACTAGTGCTTGCTGATCAAATGGTGGTGGAAGATTATGCGTGCTGAGGACCAGCCTCTCTGGCTGTCTATTCTTAAGGCTAAATATTTCCCCTCCTCGTGCCCGATGTTCGCTACCTCTCATGGTGGTTCTCAGTTTTGGAAGTCCTTGGTTAAAGTTAGGCCTGTTTTCCAGTCTTTTGTTAAGTTTGTAGTTGAGGATGTCTCCTCTATTAGGTTTTGGCTTGACTGCTGGTGTGGATACTCACCTCTCTCTGTGACCTTCCCCACCTTATTTTCTTACTGCCCTGACCCAGATATTTCTATTGCGGAGTTGGCTTCCCATGGGTGGAACCTGGCCTTTCGTCGATCCTTGTCGCCTGAAGAGTTTGAAGACTGGCAACGCCTTACTGCCTTCTTCCCCTCGCTCCCGACGAACAGGGATTCAGTGATTTGGCTGCTTTCTGCCTCTGGGCGCTTTTCTGTTAAGTCGCTTTATGCTAAGCTTATTGGTGGCACTCCTACTAATCGTTTCTCCTAGATTTGGAAGGCCCGGATTCCTCCTAAGATTAAGATTTTCTTATGGCAAGCCTTTAGAGGCCGGTTGCCTTCAGCTGATCAGATTCGCAAGAGAAATGGGCCGGGTTCCCAATTCTGTGCTTTGTGTGGTGCCTTGGAGGATACAGAGCATATTTTTTCCACTGTGTCTTGGCTAAGCTCATCTAGAGTTGCGTGAGAGAATGGATTCTCGTTCCTTGGGCCCCTACCTCCTTTGCCGAGCTGCGCAGCTTGGCAAGTAACCTGTCTGGCGTTTCCAGGCGTATCTTTTGGGTGGGCCTGAGTGCTCTATGCTGGTCCCTTTGGACGACTAGAAATAAATTTACTATTGAGCATGTGTTTCCGGCTAAACCTGCTGATTGCTTATTTAAATCGTGTGCTCTCTTGCAGCAGTGGAAATCATTGACTAAGGTCAACGACCAGGAAGCGCTCTCTGTGTTGATCTCCAAAGTGCGGGCTTCGGCTTCTCAGTTATGCAGACAAGAGCAGGAAGCTTAGTTGTTTTTCTTTTGTGTTCGGAAAACTAGTTTAACTTGGGCGTTCTTATCCGGCCTGCGTGTCGTGTACCTGACTGTCTTCTATTTTGACGGACCCATGGTTGGGATCTGGCTGGTGTGTGGTGCGAACAGTTATGTGGTTGCTACTTGCCTTATGGCTTTATTTATAAAATCGAGCATATGCCTTTCCTCTAAAAAACCCGATGACACCTAAGCCTCACAAAAGGACCACACTTATAAGTTCAGGGAACATGCTCCCCATCCGAGCACTCCAAGCGCTCACGCATGAGCTAAGGATCCAAACAGTTTATAGCTAAATGACACAACCGACTAGCAAAAGATCAACGGGAACCCCTGGGACAGAAGAACGAAGGCAGCGATGCAGCACTTCCAATTTCAGGTCGTCACCTCGTCATCCATGGCTGCCGCGCAGATCATCATCTTGTTGCTGGTGTTGTCTCTCAGCATCTTTGCATCCCGCTCCATCGCTTGACGATCTCCTCCTTTCATGAGTCATGCCCAGTAATTCATATACATACTGGCAGATAAAACAATCTCAAATGGAGTTTTAGGAAGCTTGAACTCAAAGGTGGCCCGGTCCCTGCTGTTCCAGATAGCCCAGCAGATCGCTGCCAATCCAAAGGTAAAATACTAAAAGCACCATAAGCATAGTACTGCCACAGATTGTTAGGGCACTACTCAGTACCCATACACATATATAGAACTATGCGTTGATATACCTTCAGCCGCTCGCTGAGGGGGATTGCGATGAATAGTGCGTCCTTGGGCCGGCTCAATAGAGCTACTTCTCTCCAAGAGAAAAGCGTACGATTTACGTGTCCCCAGAAAACCGGTGGAGTTTTTTTTTGCCATTTTAGAACCGATTTCTGGGTAAGGACGACTGCAAGCCCCACTGGTTAAAAACTTGCAGCTCCCTTTAAAAGAACTGATTTTCCTGAAAAAATATGTTTTTGAATAAACAAAATGTTTGTGAAGTATGAAAAAAGTTCATATATTCAAAAAATCTTCACGGGCCTATAAAATGTTCATGACTTATAAAAAATGTTAATTGACTAAAAACTAGTCACAAAATTTAAAAATTATCATGATTTTTAAAAATTTCTATGAATTTTATAAAAGTTCATAAATTATAAAAATAACAAATTTTAGAAAAATGCTCATCGACTTTTCAAGTTTTCACAAATTTTAAAAATATATGAGTTTTAGATTTCTTTACAAATTTTAAACATGTGTTGCGGATCGCAAAAAATAAAATCATAAATTTGAAAAATATGTGAAAGAAATAAAAGGATAATGAAAAAGAAAAACAAGGAAATTAAAAAGAGAAAGAAAAAACCAATGGATAATTGAAGAAAAAACGTAGAAACGAACCGAGTGAAATATTCTAGCCAAAAACCGCCCATGCTAGCTCACCCATTGAAAATCACTGGTACCAGTAACCACTCTAAAGAAAACCTCCTTACTGATAGAATACCGCCTGGTTAGCATAGAATATGATATTTATACTTGTTGATAGCTTTGGTAAAATTGACTAATTCACTGACTCTTGAGATGGAACTTAAAACTGATGTGAGTCATATTTCATACATGACAAGTTGAACACAAGGTGTTTCTGGGATAGCACAACGCTACAAGCCCCACGTGACCCATGTGCCTTCATTTGCAGACTAACAAGAAAAGTGCATCTACAAGGGGATGCACCCCTCCCCCACCACTAACCATCCTCGGACATCACTGGCTTGTCGGCCAAACCATCCTTCCCAATGGCATCTCCCATCTGGAGCCCAACATTCTCAACACATTCACCAATAAATATTAGGCACACATAATTCAATAATTTGAACATAGTAAAAAATCTAATGAATCAAAGATCATGGTACATATTAAATGTCATTTCACATCACGTGGAACTACTTGTTGGCTTCAGGGTCCAAGATGCATGTGGGCAACATGATCCTCGACTCATCGGTGATCCTGATGAGCCCAACTTACTCGGCCTCGGTTTCACTCTCTTTGCTACAATGTTTTCTTTCTTTCTTTCTCTGTCGCTCTCAAGTCTCAACCTCTCCCTCACCTTCTTCCCAAGCTCTAGCTTCTCCATTTGGACATTGCGAGCTTGTTTGTGGGCGTGTCTCTGCATGTTTAGTAACCATGCCATCATCTGCCCCCAAACTTTGCTGAGTCGATATCCATGCGGCAGGACAGGCGACATAGGCACGACATTGGGAGCGGTGGTAAACAACAAGGAGGGAGGTGGGCAGCGAAGAAAGACGGAAGGGGAGGTGGAGATTGGGCATGGACTGGGGATGTAGCACTCATGCAGAAACACTACTAATGGCGTGCCAGAAAGACTATTAATGGCGTAACGGTGGAACGCCACTAGTATCATGCCACTAATAAATGTTACTAGTGGCGTGGATTCCACATTACACTAGTAACCCCAATACTAGTGGTGTGGCCATTTTGACACGCCCCTACTAGCACTTACACTAGTGGCGTGCTACACGCTGGCATGCCAATAGAATTTTTTGTAGTTCTTTTCAACAAATAATTAGTAGTTCTTACTAATGTCATGTATATATAACGGAGCATGCCACTAGTGATGAGGAACATTGCATGCCTTTGCCGCCACACACCTCTAATATATTTTCCAGGCCTAGAAAACAGTACCACGATAGCAGAACTTGACGAGATAATGGTTCAGTTTCAAACACGTCACTCCCACTATGACAAAGTTCATTAATTTACTCCTTGTTGGCTAGGAGACTTGTTTGACCTATAGTCCTATATAATCAGACAGCTCTAGATGCAAGCATACTTATATGCTTCGTACCATGAGCTATCCTTCAACAACAAGAAATGAAGAAAAATATAGTGTTCGCAAATCCAAGCATTATCTAGGATGCTCACGTATACAAGCATTAACAAACATGAAAATATCATAATTTTTCCCTTCAATAGAGAGCAAGTCTGCTTCTCCCTGTACAATTTCTTCCTTCTGAACTACTGAAATAACATCGATTAACTTAATGTTACATATATTTTGTAGGTTTCTTTGGATTCTTGTTGCTATATTTGTGGATGAAGGGAAAGTATAGTATTTGGACTCTTATATGTATAGTCAGTCAAAGTCTAGTTTTGAGGACTTAGAAAAGCTACTTGATAGGTACATTTCTGCACGCATCACTCTTTATGACATATAAATTTGATACTAAATGAATATTATCTCACATTTCTTGTTTGCATTTTCAAAGCATTTCAACTATATATTCATGAAGGTGGGAGAACGAATTTAGCCTTACATGAGTTTATACATGTCTGCAATGTTCCAATGAGTATCCTCCTAATGTTCCAAAAGCATTTTGTAACATAGTGTATTTTATTTAATGGATAATATCATCACACGTCTCTGCAATATGTATCAGTGCCACTCACAGCTAGATGCGACACTTCTGTGTGGGTTCCATGTTGCGTGCCACATGAACCTTCAACGGGTAGGCTTCGGCAGGAAAGTGTGTATGCAACGATGTATTTGAATTGGAACTTACTTTATTATTTTTAGTTCATGACTTTCTCGTTGTTCGATGATAATGGCTCATATCAATCATTGCAGCTTTTCCAAAACATCCCTGAAAGGAGTTTGCGGCTAAGTGACACAACGTCAATACGCGTCATGGTAGCTTATTTCTTGGTTGAACATGTCACCACAGAAGAAGGAGAGTTTCACCACCATGCAACTGACTCCCGGTGAATTTTTGGTACTGGTGGTTGTTATGACTCATAATACACTCTTTCATTCTTACTACATTCAAATTGTTGTTTGTACATTGTAAAATGTCATAGTTTTGATCCTTGGGTCTACTGTCATATACTTGTGTTATTTCAGATGTGGTACTTGATCCTTTTCAACAAGTTTTATGTGATGTGAGATGACACTTGAGTTGTATGTGTTGTGATATGATCCTTGTATGTGATGTTGTATGAGTTTTGGCTGCCAAATCAAAGACTTATATGTAGGGTGGTGGCTACAACAGCTATTTTGAACAAATGATCTGTAGACAAACTGTGGTGCTCCGACTTAATCATGCAGCAATCATACACGCAAATGCGCACGATCAAGATCAGAGACTCACGGGAACATATCACAACACAACTTTAGACAAAAAATTATAGTCATACAAGCTTTATATTACAAGTCAGGGGCCTCGAGGGCTTGAATACATAAGCTCTAATACAAATGAGAAAGCGGAAGCAACAATATCTGAGTACAAATATAAGTAAACAAGTATACTTTAAGAAGGCTAGCAAAACAAAGACAACTGATCGAAAAGGCGCAAGCCTCCTGCCTGGGAGCCTCCTAACTACTCCTGGTCGGCGGCGGTCTCCACATAGTAGTAGGATCTGTCGGGGTAGTAGTAGTCGTGGCTAGATCAGCAGGCTCCTGGACTCCGTCATCTGATCACAGCAATCGGGTATAGGGGAAAGGGGTACCAAAGCAACCATGAGTACTAATCCAAAGTACTCGCAAGACTTACATCAGATCTATACTAAGTATGCACCAATATCAAAGCAATGGGGCTATATCTTTGGATTGAACTGCAGAAATGCCAGAAGAGAGGGAAAGACTAGCATATCAAAGACTAGCATCTTGAAGCATCTTGCAGCATTAGAAGAGTGCAGATTAGCATAACATAAAGTAACAAGTATGTTGTAGTAAAGCCCAGAGAGCCTTCCTTGACTCCCTGCGAGAAAGCAATCTCGGGGCCATCATATCCATTTAGTGCCTCCAGTATATAGTTCTAGTTGTATAGATCGGGATACAACTCTGAGCGTCCGTTACCATGGACACAACTATTCGAATAGATTAACTTCCCTACAAAGGTGCACAAACTTACCCAACACGCTTGATTAACTCTGGCCGAACACACTTTCCTGGGTCATGCCTGGCCTCGGCTGATTGACATGCCGCAGTCCTACCTAGGCTCAACAGATAGGCCAGCCGCAGGTCTACATCCTATGCGTGCAGGGGTCTTGGGCCCATCGCCGTTTTCACTCCTGCATGTTGCGTACGTGCCCTGGAGCGGACACACCCCCTTATACAAGCACAGGTGGTTACCGTCCAACCGGGTGCGCACCACTCAATCGCTGACGTCCTAAGAGTTTTAGGAGAATCGTACGACGCCGAGTGCCCATAATTATTCCTGCGTGATGGTTAGTGCGAAAAGGACAGAGGCCTACTCAGATGACATATCCAAACCCGTTAGTGTCTTGGGAGCGCACGAAGGCGATCAATGATCCATGATTTGTGGTCCCATTGCCCTGTCTCGCAGACTTACGACAAGGGCTAACACTACAAAAAAAGACATGTCCATGACATTTTGGGCTGAACGAATTTTCCCCCTGTCATGCTTATGACACTTCTATGACGATAATTGTGACAAAACCACGTATCATCATAGATGTGGTTGGCTCCTACTTCTATGACAAAAAATCATGACCGGAAATGGGCTTTTCGTCATGGGCGGGCCAGGGACGCACCTACATGACATTCTTGGGGCCGTCCATGACGAAAAAAATTGTGGTAGAAGCGAGGGCGAGGAAAATTTCAAGGAGTTGCCGGTTACAATGGGTGGTCGCGGCCGAGCGATGCACGGAGGGATTGCGCGTTTCTCTCGTACACATACGCAGGTGTGTGCAATGCATTGGGCTCTAACTGAACCTGAGCGAGGCGTTCACTTACTGATCCCGAGCGATGCACTAGCTACGTTACTGAACCCGAGCGATCGATCCCTTGGCTGTTAACTGAACCTGAGCGATTCCTTCTCTACTGCTGCTAACTGAAGCCGATCGAACTTGCTGCTACCTCTTGATGAACAGTGACCGTTGTTGGGGGTTGGATGAACAGTTCCTGGTGGGGTTTGGGTGAACAGGACCCCATGGTAGTAGAGGTCGTTGCCGCTGGATGAACATGACCCCGATCGAGAGGAGGCCGCCACACACCACCGGTTGAGCCGGTAGGGGGTGGATGAACAGGACCCCGTGGAGGGCTAGTTGAACAGTATCCAGTGAAGGGTGGATGAACAGGACCCCGTGGAGGTCTGGTTGAACATTAGCCGGTGGAGGCTGGATGAACAGGACCCCGTGGATGAACAGTAGCTGGTGGAGGTAGGAGGAAGTCGACAGTGGATGAACAATAGCAGGTGGAGGCTGGACGAAATCGACGGTGGATGAACAGTAGCCACTGGAGGCTGGAGCGAGGCAGTAGACGGTGGATGAACAGTAGCCCGTGTGTCCCGTTTTGCGGTACGCCACACCCCTCCCGATGAACATGACCCCGTTTCGACCGTAGGCTCTCCAACACAAGTCCGTTTCCTCCGTTTTGTGGTACACCACACCCTTCCTGATTAATAAGACCCCGTTTCGACCGTAGGCACTCGAACAGAAGTTCATTTCCTTCATTTTACAGTACGCCAGACCCTTCCCGATGAACCAGACCCCGTTTTGACCGTACGCGGTCTAACAGAAGACCGTTTTCTCTGTTCCGTGGTACGCCAGACCTCGTTTCGGCTTTTCCTTCCAAGCTGGTTGGCTCCCGATGAACACGCGCTGCTGTTTACTCCATTCCGACCTAGCCGGTTGGTTGCTGATGAACAGGACGACGCCGCTGTACGCGTTAGAGACCCCGCCCATATGTACGTACGTACGTAGCTGTATTTACTATCTTGCAGCATGGCTGTACGTACGTGTACACGATATAGACGGGACTGCGACATGCTACGTCGGCGCCTCTACTTCAACACGTGCCGCTCCTTACTCGGCCACGGTACATCGCCACAGAGAGATAGATCGACCGCTATGTACGTACACGTTTGCGGCCAGACAGATAACGCTACCTTCGCTTCAACCTGGTGGGTCTCGGCTGTCTGGGGGTAAAAGACACTTCCTTCCATGCGAAGATAAAGCCAGTGGGTCCCAGCTGTCAGGAGGGACGTTTTTTCATGAAATACGGAGGCCCTTCCGGTGGGCTCGAGCTGTTAGGTGGAGGAATCATTATTTTGCGCATAATAAAGAGGCACTTCCTTGTGTGCAGCCATGGACCCACCTGTCAGCCTCTCCATGTACACTCCTCTTCTGATGGCTGTCATTCGTTGACCGCGTTGACGACACCGTACCGTCCGAGAGCACCAAGGTGGTGGACGACGGCGTGACCTAGGAAGGGAACGACCCGGAGCCGGGGAACACGCGGAGGGTAGCACGAGGGTTGACTGGTTCGGCTGCATTGTGAGGCTACCATCGCCGCAGAATAATAGGGGGTGTGGGTGAGTAGAGGGATGGCCTGGCCAGCGGTGGGAGTAGTAGAGGGCGGTGGGCCCTGCGCGGCAGCACAGCCGGCCACGGGAGGTAGGAGCACGCGGTGGTTTGGACGGCTAGAGCAAGAAAATCATAGGTTGAAGAAGCAGGACGACCGTTGGATGTTAACAATCCAACGGTCACTAGTGATAGAATCGTTTGTTGACTAAGTTGACAAAGCCCTGCACACGCGTCAACTTAGTAGGGACATAAGTCAGCCTCCAAATCTGGTGGGCCCCAGCTTTCATGGGGAGCACTCATTATTTTTCACTTAATAAGGAGTCACTTCCTTCCGTGCCAAGATATAGCTCGTGGGTCCTAGCTGTCATGGGGAGGATTCATTCTTTTTGGCGTAATAAGGAGGTACTTGCTTGCGTGTGGCCATGGACCATGTGGGTCCCAATTTTGAGCCTCTCCATGTACATCCCTCTTCCGATGTTGTCGTTTGTTGACAACGTTGACCACGCCATGCCAAGAAAACCAACGCGATGGACGAGGCGAGACCCAGGAGGGGAATGACCCGGAGGCGGCGAAGCCACAACAGTGGAGGGATGTGAGTGAGTAGATGGATGGCCTGTCCAGCGGTAGGAGGAGTAGGGAGCGGTGACGCCTGCGCGGCAGCACAGCCGGCCACGGGAGGCGGGATCAGGCGGTCCCGCCGGCGCTAGATTTGGTGGCTGGAGCAAGAAGATCAGAGATTGAAGAAGCACGACGGTCATTGGATTGACATCCAACGATCACGTCTGCTAGAATCATTTGTTGATGTATGTAATAAGTAAAAAAATCTTGCATACGCGTCAACTTAATAGGCCCACAAGTCAGACCATTTCCTGTTTTTTTAATAATTTATAGCTCATTGCAACTTCTTATGCAATTTATTGTAGTCCATTTTTTTGTTGGCCAGGGCCAGGGATAAAAATTTAAACTAAATTTTGCATATTTTGGTGGGGTCCAAACTATTTTTAATACCGAAATGTCGAGCCAGATTTAAAGTATTTTGAAGATATATTTAAATTAGGTTAAAGCCCAGTGAAATTGGAATCTGAAAATGTGAAAAAATTCAGAAATTTGAAAGTGATTGCCAATTTGTCGTGTGTTTTTTATATTTACAGCCCATTTCATATTACTTTTAAGATTTGCAGCCCTCTTGAAAGAGTTGCAGCCCAGCAGGGCAGAGAAAAATAAGTAGGCCTGGATTGGGTATTCTTCAGAAAAAATAAACTGGGCTAGCCATTTTCACAAAGAAAAAAAATAGCTGGGCTGGTCATGTGGTGAACGTAAAATAAAAGCCTGGGCTGGACGGGCCACATCCTAGTTGAAACTCTGCTCCGTCTCAAAAATAACAAAAAAATACTGCTCGAGCAGCTACGTCCAAAGTGTCAGCCGATCTTGTGTTGTTCTCTTGTCTATTGACTATACACTAACAATGTCGTGGGTCCCAGATGTCAGCAAACCACTAGGAGGAAGCATTTTCTTTTTCTATACGTTGACAATGGAGTATATAACCAAAAATGAGGAACTTGCTTGCGTACGACCATGGACATGGTGGGTCCCTACTGTCATCCTCTCCACGTATAGTCATCTCCCGATTCCTCTTGTTTCTTGACCATGTTGACAACGCGAGAGGGTGGCGCCGCGACGAGTGCACCAAAGCGTGCGGAGGACGATGGTGAGGCCTCGGACGTCGGCATTAATGATTTAGGAGACGGTGGGGCGGCGATGCGTGCGCTGAGGTGCAGCCAGCCTTGGGATGCGGAAGTAGGCGGTCCCATCGGCGCTGGTTTGGTTTTGGCGGCTGGAGGAAGACGAGACTGAAGAAACACAATAGACTTTAAAAGCAGCAGGAGTACTTAAAAACCTTAACTGAAACCAGCAGGGGCACTTAACAACCATAGTTGAAAGCAGTATGAGTACTTATATAGGTTCAACCGTACAAAGCACACCTCGAACAGTGCTGCTTTGCCTACAGTTAACCAAGGGTGAGGCCACCAAGACCCAGGCGCCACCCCACGCATCCAGAACCTTCTGAAAGCGGCTTCATCTCGCAATGTGGTCAATAAACATGATATTCGCTTTAGAGCCATGGAAAAGCATGAGCATAACTTCTGTCCTATTCTCCAAGATGGACGGGCCTTCATTATTTGAGACCACCCATGAATAAGTATATTTTCACCTCCAAGGGAAATGGAGTAGGTCGACATAAACTTCATGTTGTGACCAAGCACAAGTCTGGCCCGACCATGGTTAGGCATCTGTATAGGAACAATAGAATTGTGTAGTTTCTGTTTCAAGAAGATCATAGTTGTAAAACTGTGTATAAGCAGGAGTTTATGAACAACATATATAACAGAAAACAACTCGCACCATAAGTTTCATGACACAGTTGGACCTGTTCAATGTGTGCACCAGTGGCACACATGATAGAGGCAAAGGTGTCCCGTCTTTCGATGAGATGTTGGTTTTCGCTTTGGAGGAAGTCGACTTTGACGATCCGACTACGAACGTGCGAGGACGTCGCGCCTTAGCAATCGCTAAACCAACTCCGAGAGGTTATTGACCACGCCGAGCACGATCAACGACCACGAGGGTCATTTCCTGCGAGCAAATGAAGAACAAGCAAGAAACTGAGATTGCAATCTGGATATTGCGAATATAAGATGAAAGCTTTATTGATCAAGGTGGGGTTACTGTGACGCCTTTGTGCGGTCGTTGAACACAAACGAAATGCAGCGAAGTTGCAGCTATGGCGAACTTTTAATCTAAACAAAACCCAAAGTCTAAACGACGCCCTAAGGGCTGTATATATGGAGGAAGAGGAGGAATTTCGTGGCCCTTGAGGGAGGGGTCCAAACCAACCCTAACTCTTGTTTCCCCACACATACGGACTCTAAAACAACCTATACTTAAGTACTTGAAATTACATGGGCCTGGCCCAATAATAAGGTGACGCAGCACCTAGAATAGCCTATGGACGAATATTATGAAGTGGCATCTTGTATATTTCGTCCAAGGCCTCATGCACTCATTAAGGTGGCTTCAAAGTCCTGGAATCATCACTTGTAACTCCGTTCTTGTTCCCCTGCGCATGCCAACATCTCCATGCTTGAGCTTGCTCCAAGGTTCATCTTTCTTGTCCATGGTAGGCCCTTCATTTGTAAGCAAAACAAATGTATCCAATTTAGGCAGCATCATATTCTCATGAACATTGGAATCGTTACCAAGAAACGAAAGTACCTGATAATTCAATTGGCGTGCGCGAGCTCTAGTAATTGGTCCAGTATGTATAGCAGCAGGGGTTGTGGGTGTAACAATAGTATTGATGTCCTCATCATCCTCCCCTTCTTGAAATGAAGTCGGCCTCGACGGAAGCTCATCTTCCTCACCCAAATAAGGCGTCAAATCTGCAATGTTAAAAGTGGGACTAACCCCAAAATCTGCAGGCAGCTCAAGTTTATATGCATTATCATTTATTTTCCCTAACACCTTAAATGGACCACCAGCACGTGGCATTAGCTTTGATTTTGCAAATTAGGAAACCTATCCTTACATAAATGTAACCAAACAAGATCTCCAGAGCAAAGACAACATGTTTTCTACCCTTATCTCCAACAAGTTTATATTTAGCATTCATACGCTCAATGTTTTCCTTAGTTAACTCATGCATTTTTAAAATCAATTCAGCACGTTCTTTAGCATCAAAATTAACCTTCTCCGAAGATGGAAGAGGCAACAAATCAATAGGTGCACGAGGTAGGAAGCCATACACAATTTCAAAAGGGCACATCTTAGTAGTAGAATGCAATGAACGATTACAAGCAAATTCAATATGAGGCAAGCATTCTTCCCACATTTTCTTATTATTCTTCAAAACAGCCCTAAGCATAGTAGACGATGTTCTATTGACTACTTCAGTTTGTCCATCAGTTTGGGGGTGACAAGTTGTACTAAAAAGCAGTTTAGTCCCCAACTTAGCCCATAAACATCTCCAAAAGTGGCTAAGAAATTTAGTATCACGATCTGAAACAATAGTATTTTACACACCATGCAAGCGAATAATTTCACGAAAGAACAAATCAGCAACATTAACAGCATCATCGCTTTTATGACATGGTATAAATTGTGCCATTTTCGAGAATCTATCCACGACAACAAATATGCTATCCTCCCTTCTTTGTTCGAGGTAAACCTAAAACAAAGTCCATAGATATATCCTCCCAAGGAACACTAGGTACAGGCAAAGGCATATATAAACCATGAGGATTGAGTCGTGACTTAGCTTTTTGACATGTAGTGCAGCGAGCAACAAAACGCTCAACATCCCGCCTCATCTTTGGCCAAAAGAAATGTGTAGCAAGTATATCCTCCGTCTTCTTCACGCCAAAGTGTCCCATTAATCCTCCTCCATGCGCCTCCTGCAACAACAAAAGACTAACAGAGCTAGCAGGAATGCATAGCTTGTTAGCACGGAACACAAAACCATCATTAATAACGAACTTGTTCCATGTTCTTCCTTCTTTACAATTCTGCATTACATCTTTAAAATCAGCATCATGCACATATTGATCTTTGATGGTCTCCAAACCAAATATTTTGAAGTCAAGTTGTGAAAGCATATTATAGCGACGAGACAAAGCATCAAGAATAACATTTTCTTTACCCTTCTTGTGTTTAATGACATAAGGGAAAGTCTCAATGAATTCAACCCATTTAGCATGTCTACGATTCAGTTTAGCTTGACTTTTAATATGCTTCAAAGATTCATGATCAGAATGTATAACAAATTCTTTGGGCCATAAATAATGTTGCCATGTCTCTAAAGTCCGAACAAGAGCATATAATTCTTTGTCATAAGTAGAATAGTTCAGACTAGGCCCACTCAATTTTTCGAAAAGTATGCAACAGGTTTGCCATCTTGTAATAACACACCTCCTAATCCAATTCCACTAGCATCACATTCAAGCTCAAAAGTCTTATTAAAGTCAGGAAGTTGGAGTAAAGGAGCATGTGTCAACTTATCTTTCAATACCGTGAAGGCTTCTTCCTGTGCGGTACCCCAAACAAAAGGCACATCCTTCTTTGTAAGCTCATTGAGAGGTGCAGCAATGATGCTAAAGTCTCTCACAAAACGCCTATAGAAACCAGCGAGTCCAAGAAAACTCCTCACTTGTGTGACCGTTTTGGGCTGCGGCCAACTCTCAATAGCTTCAATCTTGGCTTTATCAACTTCAATTCCTGTGGAGTAACAACATAGCCAAGAAAAGATACTCGGTCGGTGCAAAAGGTGCACTTCCCAAGGTTACCAAACAAACGTGCATCACGAGAGCATTAAAATAGCACGTAAATGTTCCAAATGTTCTTCCAAAGATTTGCTATAAATCAGTATATCATCAAAATAGACTACCACAAATCGTCCAATGAAAGCACGTAAAACTTCGTTCATTAGTCTCATGAAAGTACTAGGTGCATTAGTTAACCCAAAAGGCATGACTAACCACTCATATAAACCAAACTTAGTTTTAAATGCTGTTTTCCATTCATCTCCCAATTTCATACGAATTTGATGGTATCCACTACGCAAATCAACTTTGGAGAATATTGTAGAGCCACTCAATTCATCAAGCATATCATCTAGCCTAGGAATAGGATGATGATAACAAATATTAATATTATTAATGCCTCTACAATCAACACACATACGCGACGTACCATCCTTTTTAGGCACTAGTATAATAGGAACAGCACAAGGACTAAGAGATTCGTGTATATAACCTTTGTCGAGCAGCTCATGTACTTGACGCATAATCTCCTTCGTCTCCTCTGGATTGGTACGGTATGGTGCACGGTTGGGTAGCGATGCACCGGAATTAAGTCAATTTGATGCTCAATCCCTCGAATAGGTGGTAATCCGGTGGCACGCCTTGTGGGAAGACGTCGTGAACTCCTGCAAAATGTTAGTGACAGCGAGGGGCAAAGAGGAAGGCACGTCCTCGAATGAAAATAATGCCTCTTTGCACACAAAAGCATAGCAAACAGATTTGCTAGAATCTAACTCATCAATATCAGATTTGGTGGCAAGTAAACATGCACTTTTCAGTTTAATTTCAGAAGAAACATTAGATGGTTTATTATTAGGCTTCATTTGTTGCTCAAATTCTTTTGCCACAATCTGATTTTCACTCTTATTTTTCTCCTGTTTTGTTTTATTAGCTCTATTAATATCATCTTTCAAAATGGAATCAGGAGTCATAGGAAGCAAAGTAATATTTTTATCCTTGTGAACAAGAGTATACTGATTGTTTCTACCATGGTGTACAGAATTTTATCAAATTGCCATGGTCTACCAAGTAATAAGGAACATGCTTGCATAGGTACCACATCACAATCAACATAATCAGCATATGTAGAGATACTAAAATACACACGAACGAAGACGTGTTACCTTAACCTTGCCGCTGTTGTTGAACCATTGGATGTAGTAAGGATGTGGATGTGGTCTTGTGGTGAGAGAAAGCTTCTCCACCATATCCATGCTAGCCAAGTTGTTGCAGCTCCTCCATCTATGATGACGCTTGAATAGAACGTTCCTTCACAACTCCCTTTGTATGGAACAAGTTATGCCTCTGATTTTGCTCAGCTTGTGTAACCTGCACACTCAAAACACGTTGAGCAACTAAACATTCATACCTGTCAAGATCTTGACAGCCATGTATTGCGTCTCATGATCGAATCATCTCCACCGTGTTCTTCATGTGTAATAAGAGCCAAAGTCTCTTCATCATAGTCACTAGCGGACTCATACCCACCATCCTCGGTAGCAATCATCACACGCTGAGATTGGCATTCTCTATAAAATGTCCTCTTCCCTTACAACGACGACAAATAATATCACTTGTGTGCCCTGTTGACGCCATGGAAGAAGAAGAGCTCTGTAGGCCCAGCAGGTGTGCTCTTGGCAAATAGTGGTGGTTGTGCTGCTTTCTTGTATCACGGTTGGAGGTGGCAGCCGACGGAGGTGCCGTGTAGTAGAACGTGTGGAAGTAGATGATGCACGTGGTGTCCATGATGAAGGTCGACCTGCAGAAAATTTAGTCCGCGCCAATGCCTGTCGATCCTGCACTTCACGTTCAGTTTTACAAGCAAGATGGAATAATCGAGTGATATTATTATAATCCTTGTAGTCTAGAATGGTCTGAATCTCTCTACTTAATCCACCCAGAAAACGTGCAAGCATAGCTTCATTCTCGTAAACAATACCACATCTAATCAAGCCAGTTTGTAATTCCTGATAATATTCTTCTACCGAATTTTTTCCTTGTCTTAAGCGCTGTAATTTTGAAGTAATTCACGTTGATAATATGGTGGAACCCAAGAGCACGCATAGCAGTTTTCAAAGCAGCCCAAGTAGCTGGAACAAGATATAATCTACAATGTTCGACCACCAAACACATGCAAAGCTAGTGAAAGCACAAACAGCAGCAGGAACACGTCTCTCCTCAGGATATTGTAAACATGTAAATCGTTGTTCAGTTTCTAACTCCCAAGTAAGATATATATCAGGAACATATCTACCCTCAAATGGTGGAATATTCAATTTCAGTTTAGGGAGATGGTCATGATCTCGTACCTGAAGGGGAGCCCTAACATTGCCATTATTTGCATGTGGACGACCGGTGGTTGTGGTGCTGGTGGTTGCACGTAGTTCGATGTTGATCAACCTCATCCTCGTAATCTCCCACATAATCATCCTCCCCACATCAGCAGCAGGAGCCACGAAGTATCAACACAACAACACCAAAGAGCTTGGCCGGCTGAAGAGGGACACGGAAGCTCGGCGGAGGGCTGTTTCGTGATGTGGAGGTAGTCCTTGTTGTTGTAGTAGAGGTGCGTTAGGTGCCGCCGGTGGTGGTGGTGGTAGACGCTCGAGCAATTCATTAAACTTGTTATCGAGCTTTGTTTCGAACGCCTTCTCAATGCCATCTATCTTCTCCATGGCCTCTTCAAATCTATTTAGCACATCTTCCACCTGCCCACTCATCATTTGTTGAAACTTATCATGTAGCGCTTTGTTTGTCATGTTCTCCCGATCGATCACGTCGGCTTGTGATCCTGCCATGGTTAGCAGCAATAGCAACACACAAGAATATGATTGACGGACTACTAGGAAGTGGTGGTGGTGGTGTGGTGGACTGTCACAAACCGTCAAGAAAATCTCAAATTCTTACCAGTTCTTACCCAAAGAAGAAAGCGGTGATCGGCAACCGATGTAGTCAAAACTCTCAAAGCTTGGATAGAGCGATTACTAGGGAGAGTCAAACGCACGATGTAGATGTATGCGCTGCTCTTTTTTTTTTTGCGAAAAATCACTATAATGGCGAGTGTCTCAAAACTCTTCCCAGGTCAAACTGACAGGATGGGCACGAAATTTTTTCGACCAAATTTTTTTTCTTTTTTTTTGCCGGACCCAAAACTGAAACGGGTCAAAAAACTTTCTATAACGGCGACTTTCTCAATACACTTAGAAACACCTAAAAATAGGATAGCCGAAAATTTTTCGACAAGTGCGTTTTGGAAAATTTTGGGCCTAAACGGAGGGTGGTTTCAGACTTTTTTTTTCGAAACCTACTCCGCAAGGAAACACGAATCGAAACTAGATGGATCTCGAAAACAAACCTAATATGCAAGGAACTCGGATTGGTGGTGGATATATGGTGGTGGTATATGCCAGCGGTGGTGGTAGCGGTGGTAGTATATGGATATGGATCGGTGGTGGTATATGGACACGGATTGGTGGTGGTCTATGGATACGGATTCAGAGCGGTGGTGGTAGGTGGCGGGGCGGCGATGATGGTCTTGTTGGCGGCGTGACAACTTATGACCGAACTCGAAACTCTAAAAGACTAGACGCTAAGACCAGCAACTAGACACGACGATGCAACCGCAAATTCAACATAGCAAAACCCTAAAAAGATTATGCAAAGGCTCAGATTGGTTCCGATATGATGAACTAACCCTAATTTTTTTGTGGCTTTTTCGTGGACTTTAGGTATGAAGAACATATTCGATCTAATCTACGAAAAACTGTAAAATCTCACCAAGCAACCTGAAAATCTGATACCACTTGATAGAGGCAAAGGTGTCCCGTCTTTCGATGAGATGTTGGTTTTCGCTTTGGAGGAAGTCGACTTTGACGATCCGACTCTAACGCGGCGAGGACGTCGCGCCTTAGCAATCGCTAAACCAACTCCGAGAGGTTATTGACCACGCCGGAGCACGATCAACCTGACCACGAGGGCCTGTTTCCTGCGAGCAAACGAAAAACAAGCAAGAAACTGAGATTGCAATCTGGATATTGCGAATATAAGATGAAAGCTTTATTGATCAAGGTGGGGTTCTGTGACGCCTTTGTCTGGTCGTTGAACACAAACGAAGTACGCGAAGTTGCAGCTATGGCGAACTTTTAATCTAAACAAAACCCAAAGTCTAAACGACGCCCTAAGGGCTGTATATATGGAGGAAGAGGAGGGAATTTCGTGGCCCTTGAGGGAGGGGTCTGAAACCAACCCTAACTCTTGTTTCCCCACACATACGGACTCTAAAAACAGCCTATACTTAAGTATTTCGAAATTACATGGGCCTGGCCCAATAATAAGGTGACGCAGCACCTAGAATAGCCTATGGACGAATATTATGAAGTGGCATCTTGTATATTTCGTCCAAGGCCTCATGCACTCATTAAGGTGGCCTCAAAGTCCTGGAATCATCAATTGTAACTCCGTTCTTGTTCCCCTTGCGCATGCCAACATCTCCATGCTTGAACTTGCTCCAAGGTTCATCTTTCTTGTCCATGGTAGGCCCTTCATTTGTAAGCAAAACAAATGTATCCAATTTAGGCAGCATCATATTCTCATGAACATTGGAATCGTTACCAAGAAACGAAAGTACCTGATAATTCAATTGGCGTGCGCGAGCTCTAGTAATTGGTCCAGTATGTATAGCAGCAGGGGCTGTGGGTGTAACAATAGTATTGATGTCCTCATCAACACATATCTCACGTGGCCTTCCATGATTGAAACGCCCCACAAGGACCTCAAGATGATCAATAAAGTGTAGGAACTGGTGGATGTCGTCCCAGTCAACTTCAGTGCCATCAGTAACAGTCGAGTTCTTATAGAATAACAAATGAGTAGCTTAACTTTGAAATAACCTACACATGCCACCAATTATAAGAAATATTAGTTAGAAGTAGCATCTCCGTGAGAGAAGGGAATCACAAATCGTTGCTACTTCTAAAGTCAAATTGTGATAGTTACACAGAATAGGTGGATTAAGAAGTAAACGAGGCAACATGCAAGAACCAGATACAAAACTAACATGGATGAACTACTGGAACGACGTCGAGGTGGAAGATCACAGTGAAGATGAGACCAGGTTTTGCTATTTCCATCAACATTCGTGCGCCAACTTTTTGTCCATAACACTTGAGAAAGTTCATGTAAGTTTGGCCATAAAAAACAGCAATCTTCTTGGTTCATGAACCCAACTCAAAACTTATATCCATGGGCTTGTCTTCAATGTGACCATTAAACTGGTGTATTCAGTTATGGCAAGGCCGAACATCTTGAGTACATGTGTTCTGGCAGAGCAAGGAATGCACTATAGGAAAAATAATATGAGAACACAATGTATTCGCTATCCAAATCTAGAAATAATTTCCTAGTTCACGTCAGTGTTCACCATGGTACTAGTACCATTTATCCAAATATAGCAATCCAAATTTCCAAATTAGCCGACAACATGTTCAAAAACCCCCCTCCCTCCCGGATAGAAAAGAGGATTCTAGGAACATACTATGCACGTTTTAAAATCTTGTGTTAGGATGAGAAGGAACAAGTGTGGCATCTCGCCGAGGGCGCAGAAACCTGTAGGGTCCTCGCACTTTGGGAACTGCAAATGAAACACACTAGATTCAGTAGGAAGAAAAATGCATCAATGGCGGCAGCTACCATCCTAGGATCACCCGCAACCTAGGGACTAGGATTTATCGGGGATGGATGAAGAATTCGTACCTGGTTCTCCATGAGAAAACCTAATGCAATCGCCGAGAGGAGGTCTTCTCTGAACAAGAAGAGGAGGGAGAAGGGGATTCAGACCCAGTGAAATATTGCTGCTTCATTAGTCCAGCTTACTGCTACTGCTGGAAGGTGGGGTTTTTGTGATTTGACGGCTCATTGGGCATTACTGCAACGCTACGACTGGGGTGAGTCTAGCGTGCAGTTGGGCACTCTAATTTGGTGCATGGCACGTGGACCCCATTGCCGGATGCCCCGCATACCAACGAAAGGAAGTAGAAAGGTAGGAGTAACTAGTTACACATAAATATATTTTTGATAGAGACATACTCCCTCTGGAAAGTAATACAAAAATCTTTTATATCACAAATTTATATATAACATAATATGGGGGTTCAGATGAGAATATAATACACTTATAGGCTGACGGTTCTAGACTTTGGGCCACAGGTCGGTGGGGCAGCATGTTTGGGGGCCCATGTGTTCTAACTCAGCGCATTTGATATTGCAAGCGATCGGTACATCGCTGGTTTTAGACGCTGCCACAAGGCGAATATAGAAAATTAAATAAAGCACGACATCTGTGAGAATGAAATCGAACAACAGTTCCTAACCAGCAATCAGAGTTGCAATTCTTTCATGATATCCTACATGATAAATAATCTTGTCGCACTGCTTATACACACAGGACACTTGTTTCATTATGCCATATTATTACATCAAAAGCTCTCAGAGGATAGATCAGTTCGGAAGTTGCGTGCTGCTACTGAAGAATTTCAAAGTTGATTTGGACCAGCTCTCCTTGCCGAGAAAGTTCATTTTTGACATCATCCCCTACCGCAAGATATGATAGAGTTTTGAACCTTGAGCATCCTTTAGCATCAATCATCATGCAACCATCGTTTGTACTTATGGTATATTGAGCAGGTTCATTCACACCAAGATTGCGCATGGTAAGAGAAACTTGGCCATGGTCGCTCGGATTATTGAACGAATCCCTTGTTGCTCTAGGAATTCTCTGTTTGCAAACAAGAAGACATACATGGAAAGAAAAAAGAACGAAGCACTTGGGCTGCCAATGCTTACCAAGAAGGTCGAGATGTCGATTTTTGTAAGGACTTTGGTATATGCAGTGTGAACTGCAGCCCAGTCTGTTGCTGGTGCAAGTGCTGGTTCCGTTGCCGCTGCATGGGTCAGAGCAGATGCAAGTGCAACTTCAAGTATTGGTGCAGGTGTCGGAGCCGTTGCTGGTGCGACTGGTAGTGCCGCTGTTGCTACCGGAGATGGTATTCCTTACGGAGTTGGTGCCGGTGTCGGAGCAGGTGCCCGTGTCGGTGCCCGGTCCTCTGGTAGATCAGCCTGATCTACTGATGCGGTCGGTGCCCAATCCTCTGGTGGATCAGAATGAGCTGCTGTGCCGCTGTCAGTGCTAGAGCCAGTGCCGTCAGATAAGGTGCCAGTGCTCGATCGATGCTAAAGGTGGTACCGATGTGCGAGAGAGCAGCGATCGTCTCTGGTCTGCTATGATTTCATACTTCAGCTTTCTAACTTCACTAAGCTCCGTGACCTTCATCCAATCTTTTTCTTCACTTCTTTTAAACGTGAGAAGGACTAATTATGGCATGTTTGTTAAACAAAACTGTAGTTCATCATAGGGCTTCATATTGTACTCAGACAACAGATTGATCCAATTGTGTCCAGGAATATAAGTGATGGACAATGCCTTCGTTACTGACACGACATAAGAAGTGAAACCTGCAAAAATAACCATCATAGAGCAAACCAAACGGTTTATTCTGTAACGAATGTCACATGGAAAAACTTGCATCGTAAAATTGCAGCAAAAGTAAGAAAACATGATATAAATCAATAAGATTTAGACAGTAAATCAATAAGACTTACTTAATGTGGCACAAGTCAATCCTTACCAAGAAATCACTATGTTCAAGTTCTAAATTGAAGGTTGATCGTCCAATTACGTGTGGCATGCAGGGCCCCCGCTTACTCCCACAAGCAGGACAGTCCAAAAGTCGTGACAAATCGTATGGACCAAACATCCATGGGACTGGAAATCCTGGTGGGTGCGATAAACCCTGCAATGCATACAGATATTGGAGTGTAACCATAATTGATAAACCATCCTCACAAAAAAGATGATCTGGATACTTCAAAATATACAGACTGAATTGAGTGGACAGACATTAACATAGATTGTTCTCAGGACTCACCACACCACAAAAGTGGCAATACTAAACAATACAGGGTTCACACACACAAATCAAGTACTGAACAATAGTACTTACTACAGACAAGCAAAGTTGCGCTAATTAAACTCTGTAGACTATTTCTAGCCACCAACCTACAAGATGTACCCCACATAACTAACTAGGCCATGGACGTCGTGAGAGATGTCTACCGGCACCATCGCCATCACGTCAACCTTGGAGAACCTAACAGAGTGGTCTTTCCACTCATAAACATGACGATGAAGACAGTCCGCATCAGATTTGTTGAGAAGCTTTACAAGAACCACACCCTTCATAATCGAAGGCACAACTAGGAAATTGTTGTGCTGAAGTACACCCTCAAGAACACGCCTGACAACAATGCTACCGGCAAACACTTGTTGCTGACACGTGGCGACAAGGACACGACAGCTGGATAGTTTAGTAGTAGAACTCATCCTCAGGTCTTCCAGTTCACACGGCATGACTTTGAGAACTTCATCTCCACTGCGGACCTGGTTCTAATTAAAATATAAACCAAATATTTTATTACTACCTCCGTTCAGAAATATAAGATGATTTTCAATATTTTAATCCATATAAGACTACATATACGCACAGAAATGAGTGATCAAAGACACTAGAGCATGCCTTCAAAGGCAAGAGAGCAGAGGGATTACTTGCAATATCCATAACACAAGTTACTGAGGCTACTATACTCTCTTCAAAGGCATGAGAGCTAAAATCTTGCATTTCCTAAAGCTAGCATTAATGTTAATAAAGTAGTTGAAAGTAATCTATAAGAAATCAATGTTATGTGCAATAATCATATGTATGTCAACCTCTCGCATGTTTTGGTCAAAACAGAAATTTAGAACCGTCATTTCACACACAAAAATCACATGCAAGATCACCCAGAAAGTTGTATTACTAGTACTAGTATTGCGTGTTAGGTGAAAAAACATGATCAAGATCGCCAAATAGATCGTCAAGAAGAGATATTACATGTACTTGCTTAACGAGGGATTCCGGAGAGGGGGGCTTGGACAGGGCGATGGCCTTGAGCTTGTCTACGGTAGTCACGGCGGGGTGCCTGCGATTCTTCATACCCTGAGCCTCGACGGTTTTGGCCAGAGCCATATACATCACTTTGGCCGGTGCTCCAGGGTACATCAAGAAACTGTCAAATAGAAATAAAAGAAAAGAAGCCATAATCACAAACCCAGAAGAAGAACAGAGAGGGAGTTACAGACCAGTCTCAGGGTTGCAAGACCGGGCCTTTGCCAGAAGCAACACTGTCGTGAATTGTCACGACAGATGTACTAGCAGAAGGACTTAGTCGTGGAGCCATCTCTACTAGGTTAGCTTAAAGGGGTTAAACAGGACAAAGGACACATGAAGTTTATACTGGTTCGGCCCCTTGTAGTGAAGGTAAAGGCCTAATCCAGTTTGAGGTAGTATTCCTTAGGATTCGATTACCAGGGAGCGAATACGCTTGACCTAGCTTTCGATCTCTTTTTTCTTGCCCTAAACCGCCGCCTGGTCGTCCCTTTATATACACAGGTTGATGCCCAGCGGCTCATGGTGTCCCAACCGGCTCATAAACAACGTGTCTGGCTCATAAACAACGTGTCCGGCTCGGTGACTAATTATACTTGCATTACAATACTAGTCATACATATATGGCGGTTTACACCTATGGGCCTTAATTCGCCTTTGGGCTTAGGGCCCTTAGCAAGTCTGCTTGATGATCCGCCATCTTCAACATCTTCATGGGCTTTGTCTTGATGAACCACCATTGGTATAACCCGGCCCCTCCTAGGCGGGTCATACCCAATAGTCATATCCCCAACATTAGGCCCCAGAGTGATTTGAACTTGTTCATGTCGATCTTCAACACTTAGAAAAAATCCTTCTTCATTTACTCTTGCGAGATCTTGTAACCCGCCATGACGTCATCTCCTGCGACTATGATAACCCGCCATGACATCACCTGTCATTAATACTACACAAAGCCCAAATCTTAATAAATATTCTCTTTTAATGAACCTCCGAAAATCGAGGCATCTGCGCCGTCACATATCCATTTTTTGGTCTCCTCGATTCCAGCGCATGCCACTTATCCTTCCAACCTTATAAATAGGGCCAAGGGTCCTTTTCACTCTCCCCCTTTACCTTCTCGTCTTTAACCTCTCTCTCACAGCGCATCTGCACATCTGCACACCGCCGCCGTCGACCTCGTCAACTTCCTCGACCCCGGCCGCTGCATCGACCTGAACGAGACCAGAGAACTATGGCGCCTCGCCATTGCTCGGTAGATCTAGTAAGCATCTTATATTCCTCACCACATATCTCCATTAGGGTTTCTGTAGTTCTTGGGAGTTCATCATCGTTCTTCATCACACCTCTATTTAATCCTTACTTTGATCCAAAGATGGCCTTTAAAACATGTGAAATCTATTTCTACACCTTTTCTTAATCATTGAATATGGCTCCCAGATGCAGAAATCTCGCCAATATATTAGCTCTTCCGCTGCTGTGATACTAGGTTTCGATTTTATTTTCTTTTCCGAACAGCGTCAGATCCAAAATTGACCACATCAATCTATAAAACCTGTTTATTCAACACTTAGTAGAATTTGCTCTTGATAGATCTTAGTATTGTCATGGCGGCTTACATCACCAGTTATAACTAGTCATATGTCATTAGGCCCCATTTAAGCCGCCATTGTGAATATTTACTGCAGCACTCATCTCTGGCTTAATAAATCAACTTAAAACGGCAATATTTCTTTCTCTTAGGCTTCTTCCCTTACGATGCCAAAGACAGTTTCCTCATGTAATTGGGTTCCTTCAATTGTCACCGAAAAAATGCTCAAGGACTTTTTCAAAGTCGACTTTTTACCAGCAAAAAACATCATGCATTGGCACGCTCCCAAACCAGACGAAGAAAGACCTCAACCGCAGGATGGTGAGGTCATTGTTTTCACTGATCACATGAATCGGGGCTTCTCTCCACCCAGATCCAAGTTTTTCCGGGATGTACTGCATTTCTTCCAACTTCATCCTCAGGACATCGGACCCAATTCCGTGTCAAACATCTGTAATTTTCAAGTCTTCTGTGAAGTATACCTTCAAGAGGAACCTAGTGTTGAACTCTTCAGAGGATATTTTTATCTGAACCGACAAAACGAGTTTACTAACGGACCCAGCTTAGAACTTGGCAGGGTCTCAATTCAACGAAGAAGAACGCTATCTTCCCTTATGCTCACCTACCAAGTCACCCCAAAGATTGGAACCAGACATGGGTTTATTGTAAGGATGCTTCTCCAGCTGATGAGAATCCACTGCCGGGTTATCGTGTCCAGCTGATGACCACAAAGCTGCCAAGAAAGCCAGGGCGAAAGCAAGAGCCACCAAAAAAGCCGCCAAGAAGAATAAAAATAAATTAAGCCAGGGCGAAAGCAAGATCCAACGAAGGCACGTTTCATAGCGGGCTGAACTTGGGCGGGTCGTGCACGCTGAGCCGTCTCGATGATGTCGGTGCAGATGTCCAGCTCAGCGCCCGGTTCGCCGATCTTGCCGATGAAGACATGGATTCCGCCGAAGGGGACCCGGTACCCGTACCTCAATTGAGCTGGCCTCGGGGCCCCAGCCTGCATCATCGATGTAGAGCTTGCCGCGACGACTCTTGGTCATCCGGCCCACAGCGTATCCCTTTATCCCTTCGAAGTTGCCCTTTAAGAACTCGAAACCACGATGCGCTGGCCCCATGGTGGGCGCCAACTGTCGTGGAATTGTCACGGCAGATGTCCTAGCAGAAGGACTTAGTCGTGGAGCCATCAGAACTAGGTTAGCTTAAAGGGGTTAAATGGGACAAAGGACACAAGGAGTTTATACTGGTTCAGCCCCTTGCAGTAAAGGTAAAGGCCTAATCCAGTTTGAGGTGGTATTGCTTAGGTTTCAATTGCCAAGGAGCGAATACGCTTGACCTAGCTTTTGATCTCTTGTTTCTTGCCCTAAACCGCCGCCGGGTCATCCCTCTATATACATAGGTTGACGCCCAACGGCTCATGGAGTCCCGGCCGGCTCATAAACAACGTGTCCGGCTCGGTGACTAATTATACTTGCCTTACAATACAAGTCATACATATATGGCGGTTTACACCTATGGGCCTTAAGTCGCCTTTGGGCTTAGGGCCCTTAGCAAGTCTGCTTGATGATCCGCCATCTTCAACATCTTCATGGGCTTTGTCTTGATGAACCGCCATTGGTATAACCCGGCCCCTCCTAGGAGGGTCATACCCAATAGTCATATCCCCAACAAACACCATTGATGCGCTCACCTTTCCTTCTTTGGGAGAGAAGAACAATGGCATAAGCGCATCGGGGTTTTCTTGAATAAATGAGGAACAAGATGGGAGAAGCGAGTTGGGGTTTTCTTGAAGAGAGGAAGATGAGGGAGAAGAGTGAAGTGATGGTAGCTTCATCCGTCCAACTTACTGCTGGAAAGGTGGGGTTTTTGTGATTTGATGGCTCATTGGGCATAACTACGACGCTTCGACCGGTGTAGTCTATCGTGTAGTTGTGCACTCTCATACGGAGTAATTCAGCCATGGCAAGTGGACCCCGATGTTGGCTATCCCACACGTCGGCGAAAGTGAGTAGCAAGGTTCCCGACGACTGTCGAGGAGGATCCACACGGTAGAGCGTGTCCACTGTTTCTGAAGAAAAAAATGATTACAGCAAGCGTTTCCACTCTTACGATGGAGGAGTGCGAAACCCGACAACCACTTGAACTTACACAGTACTCCTACTACTAGGCACATGTGCGGTGGTTCATATGTCAGTACTATATAATCTTGTTGCTAGTGTAGTAGTAAGATATGATGATAACAAATGATGTTGTGCGCATGTCAACTATATGAATTGTAATGTAATATACCCCTTTTTTGACTGTCTGGTCGAGAACGAACGATGAGATCAATGTTAACAGAACTAGGTCACAGAGAGTACGGTGCTATAGTACTCCATGGAACATGAACCATATGAAGCACGAATCAGTGTTAGGCAGGGTGTATGAAGGGTGCATGGGAGAAAAAAATTTCCCTTCTCGACCCACTTTTGGGTGTTTGGCAGAGTGCATGAAGGGTGCATGAATCCACACTAGTAGGTTAACACAAATACACTAGGAGCATGCATGAAGAGGGGTGCTGAGATGAGCATGCACGAAGAGGGAACAACTATGTTGAGATGAGAATGCAACCAAACACACCCACACGCTTTGTGCTATAGTGACTGATCTACGCCGTCTGAGTTTGATCCAACGGTCATGTTGCGCCGAGACATGGACATGCCCATGCAGAGGACGCCTAAACACCACCAAAGTCCCTATGCTTCTTGAGGCACACGACGTTGGTGATGCAGGGTGCCACCGCCCGCCGAGCCCGCTCCCAGTCGACGGGAGCCAGCTCGTCAAAGACGACGTCCAATGTCACGGATGGATTTCGGTGACAAAGACTTGAGAGGATTCGCTCGGCAACAGCGACGGCCGCCCGCAACCCCTCCTTGTCCAGCTCCTCCCCCACCATCGCGTGGAGACGGCTCAGCTCAGAGATATAGGTGAAGAAGGAGACTAGGTTAGAAAGCCACAGCTCATTGAAGTCAACGGGGTGGTCGAACGGGTTTAGCTTGACGGCCGGCATGGTCGCGGTGGAACGATGGTAGGCATTATGCCGCAACACATGCGTGGCAACATGGTCCACCAACTGGTTGAGGCGATCCTGGACCTCGTCACGATTGGCCCACTTGCGCTCCAGCCGGCTCGCCTGACCGCCTATCGTATCTCCCGCTTTCTGCAGCAACGCCGCCGATGCCTCGACCATATTTGTGGTGGACGCCTGCCGCTTTTGAAGCTCCGTGAATTCCCACACATAAAGGAGGAGCATGGCACTTCTCTCCTCCTTGAGCTCACGGAGCTCCACGTCCTTGGCCCGTAGCTCCACATCCTTGGCCTGGACCTCCTGCGTCAGGCGCCTCACCTCAGACTCCGTGATCTGGTGCGCCGCCATGGAACCAGGTAGAAGCAATGGGGAGAGGAAGCAAAGTGGGCGAAACGGCTGAAAGGCAATGCAATCTACGGGAAGGCGGAGGGAGCCAGCCGAGGAGCAAGGTGAATCTTTTGATTTTCACCAAGGGAAAACACCGGTCGATGACTTTTCACATCTGGGAGCAGTCGGTTTTACCGCCGAAGTCAACATGACTAATTGCTTCCGCGCCTGCTCTCGTCAATCATAAAATAAAAATCCTACTACGCCGGCCGCACCCAAAGACCAGAGCAACGCCGCGGTGGATATTTAAATTTACCTGCCGGCAAGGAGAGAAAAAAGGGGTGAAAAAACAAATGTGGCGGCGGCCTAGCTAATCGTTCGTACTAGCCCAACTAGCTAGTGACCATGCTTCATTGATGTACTCGGCGGGAAAGGTGGGCTTTTGTGATTTGATGACTCATTTACTTGCTTCGGTGCTACGACCGAGGAGGACCCAGAAAACGTGCGGTAGGGCGTCCCATGTCTCGGCAAGGAAAAAATATGCGTGCGCTACCCGGGAGGACCCAGAAACCGCGTGGTAGGGTGTGCCACGTCTCGACTCGGAGGAAAAATGAGCATGTAAAAATATATTGTATCAGACGTACTACCTATGGTTCGACCTCGGGACCCAGCTAGTCGGTCAAAAACACCCCACTAGCCACATAGCTTCATCATGCGAACGTGGCACGGAGGATAGGTGTGGTTAGCTCCGTCTCAACCAGCCACAACGTCTCTTGTTCTAGGCGATTCTTCTATTTTCCAAGCATTTTTTAGTTATAATAACACCACGGCAAGCTCGCGACGCTCTTCGTGTGTGCTTGTGTGTCTAAAGGTTACTAGATGGAGAGGAGAGAGAGATCGCAGACATGGGACCCACCAGTAAGTGAGTCAATGGTCATGCACGTCTTGATGAGCAACTCCCTCTACTCTACTCAACATAATACTGTACAAAATAAAGTTATGCGACAAAGCCAATAACCGTTGTTGTTTCAGGCTATCGACGTACGCTTTGTAGTCCAGGTTGCCAGTTCGAATCTCATCTTTCAGATTTGTCAGTTTTAGGTCCAAATTTGATCAATGACAAGTGGGACCCCCGTGTGTTGTTTCAATATTTCAGTGTAGGATGTTTTTTTGCACAAACACTTTGCGTGGTTAGACAAGTTACGACACCAGTTACACGTATTTTGCAAGTTTAGGAACAAAAATGACAGCGGCATAGAATATTACATCCACCCCGCAGGAAAATGCTACGGTGATACGAGTTTTTACGTCGTTGGATCTGAGGTCCAATGACTTGGGAGTAGTCTTTGTAATTATGCGCAATTTCCAAACTCTCCAAGTTTTTTTTGCAAATAAAAAATTTAGGCCTCATGTGTGCCGCTGCGTCTTGCATCCAACGGCTCCGAGTAGCTCATATTAGGTGCTCCTCGCAGCTTAATTAGCCGCTACGGTGATACGAGCATCTAGGTCGTATGATATGTGATCAGATGCCACATGTGTAGTACTTGTACTTTGTGCGCAAATCCCAAACTCTTTGAGGCCTATATTGCAAAAACATTCAAACCTCCTACTGCGAGCCGTTAGATCTCCCGGGAACTCGTATCACCATAGAATCTACGGTGTGGGAGCACCTCATAATGTCCCCTGCGAGAAAACATCAGGTGCTCTCGCAGCTTGGATGTTACGGTGATACGAGCTTTGAGGTTGTTCGATCTGAGATCCAATGGCATCTGGGCAGTCTTTGTGCTTGTGAGCAGTGCCAAAACTCTTTGGGGGCTTTTCTGTAAAAAAAAACATTGGAACCACCAAGGATTTGTTGGATCACAGATCCAACGGCTCCGAAGAGCTTATATCACATCTAAGGTGTGGTAGCACATGATACTCTTACATACAAGAGGATACGAGGTCCTCCCTCATCTTAGATGCTATGGTGATACGAGCTTCGAGGTCGTTGGATATGGGATCCAACGGCATCTAAGTAGTTTTTGTACAAATTTTATGCAATTCTCAAACTCATTAAGGTTTCCTGTAAAAATATTAAGACATCCTGTGAGCTATTATATCTCAGATCTACAAGCTCCAAGGAACTCGTATCAGCATATTGCTTCTAAGGTGTGGGGGCACATGATATTCTCCCAGGGAGGGGGGTGCACAACCCATCGGTGTTTGGGAGGGTGGGGACAAATATATTGTTCAAAAAATATAATCTAAACAATCCTAGACAAAGCTTCACAATTTTATCTAAGGTCGAGGGGTCAACCCCCGACAATCTACATAGCTCCACCTATGCAAGAGGTGTAGTGCGAGCATCTATGTGTGAGAGAGATGATGCCAAAAAGCAAGGTCAACTGAGTCATTTATAGAGGGAGAGATCGAGGGAGTGTGGCCTAGCGTACACTCGAATGTTAAAGACGATACACAGGGATATCATGCGGCGAAGCTGTGGTGGGCTGGAGGGAGATAGTTACCGAGAGAGTGGCCTAGATAGACTTTATGTGTGAGCGCCCGGTGAAGGTGTTTCAAAAAGGCAACACATGTGTCTTGAGAGAGAGAGGGAGTATTTTTCATGGAGGGCACGACGAGGTTGTGTGTGAGAAATACATTTGTTCAGAGTATGAGGGCGACAATGACATAAATGGAGATCGAAACGTGAAGAGAAATAATGAGCGTGCGTGTGTCAGATACCAATAGCTCTATTATCAAAGAAATGAACATCAATCGATACATGAAGTATGTGTGTGGGGGGGAGGTTCGATGGAGAGACCTAAACATAACATTTGCATGTATGTAATACTAGACCTAATATTCAAGTTTCAGTTTACTGTGCATTTTAAATATTGAATTGAGGACCATGCATGGCTTACATTTTACTCCCTTCATTCCTAAATATTTGTCTTTTTAAATATTTCAAATGGACTGCCAGATATAGATGTATATAGACATATTTTATAGTGTAGATTCACTCATTTTGCTCCGTATGTAGTCACTTGTTGAAATCTCTAAAAGATAAATATTTAGGAACAGAGGGAGTATTTTTGAATTCGTGTCATACATGCATGGTCTGGAGATGCACTATACTTACTATATTGTTGTTGTACTCGTGTGTGTGTGTGTGTGTGTGTGTGTGTGTGGTCATATGCTTGATATATACACAGTTTTCTCACCACCATACCGTTCATCTTTTAAATTTGAATTTGCAATGAAAAACTTACTGGGGATACCATGAAATGTGAAATTCACGTTAAGATCACTATATCGCAAAATCACTCTAATTCAAGAACTCGTCATAAATCAATTACCGTGCCTTTTGGAATGACCAGTAATTTGCAAGGAAAATACGGGCATTGTAATACATATAGGTTCGTCCGGCAATTTAAAAGATTCCTTTCGTATTCTCGAATGGTTGCACCCGACGGCGTACCAGCCAGACTCGGGCTCGTGTTGATCCTAAAAAAAGACCCGGGCTCGTGTCCTTCTGGTGGCATGCGTGGTATGCACATTAGCCAACCCCAACTACTTGAGCCTCTGCGTTTTGAGTCGAAATATCTGGCGGCCAGAAGTCCAGCCCTAGGAAATTCCCCTCATGTCCCTGGTCCATAATGACTACCGATGAACAATGGAGGGATGCTTTTGTAACCGTGCCGAGCATGGTTCAATTCCCTCGGTCGCCGCTACCCAAGTTTACCCGTCAACTCCATTACCTAGTACTACTAGCAATGTGCCCGTGCGTTGCAACGGATCCAAAGTAGAATAGTACTTGTTCACAAACTTGAAAGGAAACACTCTTGTTTTGATATACATATACCACTAAAAATATATTAAGTTTAACTCAAAATATATTTCCCAGGATATTTTGATGAGGTGAGGGAGGGATGTGGGTGCTTTCAAGATAATAAGGGGTTTTCTGCTAATTGGAGCAGAGAAGTGGGCTATTGTTGCAAAAATGCCAACACTTACCTCGCAGTAGCTAGATGCAGATCTAATGGTAAAAAATGATGGATGGCAGACACACCATCGTGACCAACTTAGTCTTTTATAGGAGTACTACACCAGGATGAGCATAGAATTGAGCCCCCACTAGTACAGCGAGGTGTGATAATCCACAAGTATAGGGGATCAATTGTAGCCACTTTCGATAAGTAAGAGTGTCGAACCCAACGAGGAGCTAAGGGTAGAACAAATATTCCCTCAAGTTCTATCGACCATTGATACAACTCTACGCATGCTTAACGTTCGCTTTACCTAGAACAAGTATAAAACTACAAGTGTTGTGTGATAGGTTTGCAAGGTAATAAAGAGCGCGTAAATAAAAACTAGGGGCTGTTTGAAGTAAATAAGCAATAAAGTTAGTATAGCGAGTGTGGAAAAGTGGTGGTAGGAGTTGCGAAATTTTCCCTAAGCAATTGACTATTTTACTAGACCGATAGCAAGTTTTATGTGGGAGAGGCCACTGCTAGCATGTCATCCCTGACTGGGAATTCTATGCACTTATGATTGGAACTATTAACAAGCATCCGCAACTACTAACGTTCATTAAGGTAAAACCCAACCATAGCATTAAGATATATTGGTCCCCCTTCAATCCCGTATGCATCAATTTCTATGCTAGGTTGAAGCTTCTGTCACTCTTGCCCTCCAATACATAGTCCTATCAACATACAACTAACCCTATGGTGTGATCCACACGCGTGCTCATATGATGGGCACCAAAGGACAGCAACATAACCACAAGCAAATTAAACCAATCATAGCAATTCACCAATTACCGATAGGACAACGAAAATCTACTCAGACATCATAGGATGGCAACACATCATTGGATAATAATATGAAGCATAAAGCGCCATGTTCAAGTAGAGGGTACAGTGGGTTGCGGGAGAGTGAACGGCTGTAGATAGATGGGGAAGGTGATGGAGATGTTGGTGAAGATGACAGAGGTGTTGGTGTAGATCGCCGTCACACGATGATGGCCCCGGCGGCATTCCGGCGCCACCGGGAGAGAGGGGGAGAGGGCCCCCCTTCTTCTTCTTTCTTGACCATCTCCCTAGATGGGAGAAGGGTTTCCCCTCTGGTCCATGGTCTCCTTGGCGTGGGAGGGGCGAGAGCCCCTCCGAGATTGGATCTGTCTCTCTCTGTTTCTGCGCTCTAGATTCTGCCCTTTCACCGTTTCTTTTATAACCGGAGATTCGTAACTTCGATTGGATTGAAATTTGAACACGATTTTTATCCGGATATTAGCTTTCTTGCAGCGAAAGAAGGGCAACAACTGCCTTACGGGGTGTCCACGAGGGTCAGGGGCGCGCCTACCCCCATGGGATGCGCCCCCTGCCTCATGGCCCCCTCGGGCATCATCTCGCGATGATTCCACTTCCCAAAATTCATAAATATTTCAAAAAAAATCTCCGTCAATTTTTATTCCGTTTGGACTCCGTTTGATATGGATTTTCTGCGAAACAAAAAACATGCACCAAACAGGAACTGGCACTGGGCACTCGAGTATATAAAAGTTGTAGAATATTGGCATGGAACAATCAAAAATTATAGATATGACGGAGACGTATCAGCATCCCCAAGCTTAATTCCTGCTCGTCCTCGAGTAGGTAAATGATAAAAAGATAATTTTTGATGTGGAATGCTACCTAGCATAATCTTGATCATGTAATCTAATCATGGCATGAATATTAAGACACGAGTGATTCAAAGCAATAGTCTATCATTTGACATTAAGACAATAATACTTCAAGCATACTAATAAAGCAATCATGTCTTTTCAAAATAACATGGCCAAAGAAAGCTATCCCTACAAAATCATATAGTCTGGCTATGCTCCATCTTCATCACACAAAGCATTCAAATCATGCACAACCCCGATGAGAAGCCAAGCAATTGTTTCATACTTTTGACGTTCTCAAAACTTTTCAACTTTCACACAATACATGGGCGTGAGCCATGGACATAGCACTATAGGTGGAATAGAATATGATGATGGAGGTTGTGTGGAGAAGACAAAAAGGAGAAAGTCTCACATCGACGCGGCTAATCAACGGGCTATGGAGATACCCATCAATTGATGTCAATGTGAGGAGTAGGGATTGCCATGCAACAGATGCACTAAGAGCTATAAGTGTATGAAAGCTCAAACTGGAAACTAAATGGGTGTGCATCCAACTTGCTTGCCCATGAAGACCTCAGGCATTTGAGGAAGCCCATCATCGGAATATACAAGCCATGTTCTATAATGAAAATTCCTACTAGTATATGAAAGTGATAACTCAAGAGACTCTCTATATGAAGAACATGGTGCTACTCTAAAGCACAAGTGTGGTAAAAGGATAGTAACATTGTCCCTTCTCTCTTTTTCTCTCAACTTTTTATTTTTTGGGTCTTTCTCTTTTTTTTCTTTTTTTATATTTTTTATTTTTTCATTCGGAGTCTCATCCCGAATTATGAGGGAATCATAGTCTCCATCATCCTTTCCTCACTGGGACACTGCTCTAATAATGATGATCATCACACTTTTATTTACTTACAACTCAATATTACAACTCGATGCTAGAACAAAGATATGACTCTATATGAATGTCATGTGTGTACAGGATGTGCAATGATCTAGCGTAGCAATGACATCAAAAAACGGACAAGCCATGAAAACATCATGCTAGCTATCTTATGATCATGCAAAGCAATATGAAAATAAATGCTCAAATCATGTATATGATGATGATGGAAGTTGCATGGCAATATATCTCGGAATGGCTATGGAAATGCAATGATAGGTAGGTATGGTGGCTGTTTTGAGGAAGATATAAGGAGGCTTATGTGTGAAAGAGCGTATCATATCACGGGGTTTGTATGCACCGGCGAAGTTTGCACCAACTCTCGAGGTGAAAAAGGGCAATGCACGGTACCGAAGAGGCTAGCAATGATGGAAGGGTGAGCGTGCGTATAATCCATGGACTCAACATTAGTCATAAAGAACTCACATACTTATTGCAAAAATCTATTAGTCATCAAAACAAAGTACTACGCGCATGCTCCTAGGGGGATAGATTGGTAGGAAAAAGCCATCGCTCGTCCCCGACCTCCACTCATAAGGAAGACAATCAATAAATACCTCATGCTCCAACTTCGTTACATAATGGTTCACCATACGTGCATGCTACGGGAATCAAAAACTTCAACACAAGTATTTCTACAATCCACAACTACCCACTAGCATGGCTCTAATATCACCATCTTTATATCGCAAAACTATTGCAAGGAATCAAACATATCATATTCAAAGATGTACAAGTTTTATGTAGGATTTTATGACTAACCATGTAAATGATCAGTTCCTGTAATCTCTCTAAATAGATATAAGTGAAGCAAGAGAGTTTAATTCTTTATACAAAATATATTCCCACGCTCTAACAAATATAAGTGAAGCAAAAGATCATTCTACAAATGGCGGTCTTCTATGTGAAAAGAAACAGGCAATCCAAACTTCAATAGATATAAGTGAAGCACATGAAGCATTCTATAAAGCCATAATCAAAAGATATAAGTGAAGTGCAAAGAGCATTCTATAAATCAACCATGGAATATCTCATACCAGCATGGTGCATAAAAGAAAATTGAAAACTAAATGCAAAAGACGCTCCAAGATTTGCACATATCGCATGAACGAAACGAATCCGAAAACATACCGATACTTGTTGAAGAAAGATGGGATGCCTTCCGGGGCATCCCCAAGCTTAGACGCTTCAGTATCCTTGAATATTTACTTGGGGTGCCTTGGGAATACCCAAGCTTGAACTCTTGCCTTTCCTCCTTCTCCTCACATCGAGAACTCCTCGATCTTCGAACACTTCATCCACACAAAACTCAACAGAAAACTCGGTAAGATCCGTTAGTATAATAAAGCAAATTACTACTCTAAGTACTGTTGAAAACCAATTCATAATTTTTTTTGCATTTTAGCTACTGTAATATACTTTTTCATGGCTTAATCCACTGATATAAATCGATAGTTTCATCAAAACAAGCAAACTATGCATCAAAAACAGAATCTGTTTTTAAACAGGACAGTCTGTAATAATCTGAACATTCACCATACCCATGGTGATCCAAAAATTCTTCCAAAATTATTAAAAATAAACAATTTGTATAGAAAGACAGTGAAAAAAGTTTCAGAACCATTTGACGTTCCAGTAAAAAATGTAAAATCGCGCACTACAGCCAAAGTTTCTGTCCTGCACCGCACAGACCAACAAGTAGTCTAAAACATCCTAAAGGCAAACCTCAGCACACTATTTTTATTTTTAAACTTTATAAAAGCACACAACAGAAATAAATGACTCTCTAAAACTTCCGGGTTGTCTCCCTGGCAGCGCTTTCTTTAAAGCCATTAAGCTAGGCATATAGTGCTCAAGTAATGGATCCACCCGAATCCCAAGGTATATCAAAGCCAATTTTAATTAACAATGATTTGTAATTTAGTAGTGAGCACAAAGTGACATATATCATGTAATGACAAAGTCTAACTCTCTTCCTATGCATCGGCATGTCATAGAAGAACAATTCATGCACACATAGTAAAGGCCAATGCATAGTATAAACAGTTTCTTGCAATTTTATCATGTGGGAAACATAGAGAGGTGGAGATATAGTTTCTCTCTCACAATAATTGAAAGTAGGAGCAGCAAGCACATGCATATTATATTCATAAAAATCATCATGTGCAACGGTAAAAGGCAACCCATCAATATAATCCTTAATAAGGGCAAACTTCTCCGATATAGTGTAGTCGGGAGAATTCAAAATGATAATAGGACTATCATGTGTGGGTGCAATAGCAATAATTTCATGTTTAACATAAGGAACTATAGCAAGTTCATCTCCATAAGCATAATTCATATTCGCATCTTGGCCACAAGCATAGCAAGCATCATCAAAAAGGGATATTTCAAAAGAATCAACGGGATCATAACAATCATCATAGCATTCATCCTTCGGTAAGCACGAAGGGAAATTAAATAATGTATGAGTTGAAGAGTTACTCTCATTAGAAGGTGGGCACGGGTGATCAATCCGATCTTCCTCCTTTTGTTCTTCTCTCTCCTCATCATCTTTTTCATCCAATGAGCTCACAGTTTCATCAATTTCTTCTTCCATAGAGTCCTGCAAAATATTATTCTCTTCTTGGACAGCGGAGACTCTCTCAATAAAATCATCAATATCGGAATTGAATTCATAATTCTCATAGCAATATTTAAGTATAGCAAAAATTTCAGGTCTATAAACTGAATCATCAAAATCTTCAAACTCTTCAAACAAAGATTGAATTTCATAAGCACCCATAAAAGCAACGAATTCTTCTATTTGTTCCACATCATAGTAATCATATATACCATTAGCATAAGAAGCCAAGGTTTTATCATCATTAAATTTGCATGAAAAGGGAAGGTGTGGAGCCTTCATCCTAGAGCAATAAGTATAATCATATCTCAAGCATAGTTCCCAAGCATACCAATGCAACATATGAATTTGATCCCATAATAGTTTCCCTTTTTGAGTCAAGCGATAATCCCTAAAGTATTCACGTTGATCCAACGTGTCTCCCATTACATAATTTAATGGGGTTTTCTCAGGATTATCAAAGTAGTACATAATATTTTTCACATAACCAGCATCGAGGGTTTTAGGAGGTTCCCCATCTCCATGAGTAGCAAGTATACCTAATTTTTTTGGTATTTCATGTTCCACATCCATAACTAAAGATAGAGAACAACTTAGAACAACAAATAAAAACTACTTAGTGATAAAGAAAACAAGCACACACGAGAATATTCACCCCACGCTATGAGTCCCCGGCAACGGCGCTAGAAAAAGGTCTTGATAACCCACAAGTATAGGGGATCAATTGTAGCATCTTTCGATAAGTAAGAGTGTCAAACCCAATGAGGAGCTAAAGGTAGAACAAATAATCCCTCAAGTTCTATCGATCACCGATACAACTATGCGCACGCTTAACGTTCACTTTACCTAGAACAAGTATAAAACTACAAGTGTTGTTGGATAGGTTTGCAAGGTAATAAAGAGCGCGTAAATAAAAACTAGGTGCTGTTTGAAGTAAAGAAGCAATAAAGTTAGTATAGCGAGTGTGGAAAAGTGGTGGTAGGAGTTGCGAAATTTTCCCTAAGCAATTGACTACTTTACTAGACCGATAGCAAGTTTTATGTGGGAGAGGCCACTCCTAGCATGTCATCCCTGACTTGGAATTCTATGCACTTATGGTTGGAACTATTAGCAAGCATCCGCAGCTACTAACGTTCATTAAGGTAAAACCCAACCATAGCATTAAGATATATTGGTCCCCCTTCAATCCCGTATGCATCAATTTCTATGCTAGGCTGAAGCTTTTGTCACCCTTGCCCTCCAATACATAGTCCTATCAACATACAACTAACGCTATGGTGTGATCCATGCGCGCGCTCATATGATGGGCACCAAAGGACATCAACATAACCACAAGCAAATTAAACCAATCATAGCAATTCACCAATTACCGATAGGACAACGAAAATCTACTCAGACATCATAGGATGGAAACACATCATTGGATAATAATATGAAGCATAAAGCACCATGTTCAAGTAGAGGGTACAACGGGTTGCGGGAGAGTGGACCGCTGTACATAGATGGGGGAAGGTGATGGAGATGTTGGTGAAGATGACAGATGTGTTGGTGTAGATCGCCGTCACACGATGATGGCCCAGGCGGCGTTCCGGTGCCACCGGGAGAGAGGGGGAGAGGGCCCCCTTATTCTTCTTCTTCCTTGACCTTCTCCCTCGATGGGAGAAGGGTTTCCCCTCTGGTCCATGGTCTCCATGGCGTGGGAGGGGAGAGAGCCCCTCCGAGATTGGATCCGTCTCTCTGTCTCTCTCTATTTCTGCGCTCTGGATTCTGCCCTTTCACCGTTTCTTTTACAACCGGAGATCCGTAACTCCGATTGGATTGAAATTTGAACACGATTTTTATCTGGATATCAGCTTTCTTGCAGCGAAAGAAGGGAAACAACCGCCTTATGGGGTGTCCACGAGGGTCAAGGGCGTGCCTGCCCCCTGGGGCGTGCCCCTTGCCTCGTGGCCCCCTCGGGCATCGTCTCGCGATGATTCCACTTCCCAAAATTCATAAATATTCCAAAAAAAATCTCCGTCAGTTTTTGTTCCGTTTGGACTCCGTTTGATATGGATTTTCTGCGAAACAAAAAACATGCAACAAACAGGAACTAGCACTGGGCACTGGATCAATATGTTAGTCCTGAAAATAGTATAAAAAGTTGCCAAAAGTATATAAAAGTTGTAAAATATTGGCAGGGAACAATAAAAAATTATAGATACGGCGGAGACGTATCAGCATCCCCAAGCTTAATTCCTGCTCGTCCTCGAGTAGGTAAATGATAAAAAAGATAATTTTTGATGTGGAATGCTACCTAGCATAATCTTGATCATTGTCGGTGGGAGCGACACCTATGGGATCACAAGAATCCCTACTACGGTCGCGGGGCGCAGGGTCGTGAGAACAACGGATCAAACAGATTGCACACGGTTTCCTTATCCAGGTTTGGGCCGCGAGGATGCGTAAAACCCTACTCCTGCTTTGGTGGTTTGTTTATCTGTGTTCTTGAACTAGCAATGGGGCGTGAGGAGCTCCAAAGCGAATCCCCTCCGGTGGCCTTGGGCCTCCTTTTATAGGGAAAGGGTTGCCACAGTGGGCACAGGAGGTGGAAAGGGCAGTGATGCGAGTTTATCCTCTCATTACATGACAAGGCGCCTTTAATGCGTCTTGCTTAGGTGTCCTTGCTTTATCGGGACGGGGAGAGCCTGTCTCGTCCGTCGCCGCTCCCTTCAGGTGTCGACGCGCATACAGCCAGCGATGCCTGTGGTGCCATGTAGGCAGGCAGGCAGCTGAGGTGGCGCTGTGGTGGGTCTACACGAAGATCCGCTTGCCGCCACTGTAACATCCCAAAATTCTAAATTTTGGAATGTTATAATAAATAAATAGTTTTGATTGATTGATTGTTTGTTGTGTGATTGATTGAGTGAAATTGAGCGGAATTTGAAACTTTTTTTTGAAAGTTGAATGAGAGGGAATGAAATGACTTTCCCCGACTTTCACTTTGCCTTTTGATATCCATGAATTCAAATTCAATTCAAACACAAAACCCTAGAGAGAAGATGATATGACTTCTTCCATTTAAATAAATGAAAAGGGTTTTGAAAAGATTTGAATTCCGTTTGGAAATATTTCCAATTCTGAAACTTTATGCAACTCAATGATTTTCACGAGAGAAGATAAAATGACTTCTTCAAATTAAATGAAATATGAGTTGGGAGTTTTAAAAGAATTAAATTCAAAGTTCTTTTGAATTTATTTCCAATTTGGAGTTATTTGAGTTTTATTCAAATTATTTTTCTCCAAAAACAAAATATATGGAAAAATAGGGTAACATGATTCCCTACATCAGAAAATTGGAGAGAAATTAATTTGAAGTCATTTTGGTATTTTAAAAATGATTTTTATTGGATTTTATTGGACCGGTAGCACTGTGTGAATTATTAAAATTTGTGTGTATTTTATTTGAAGCTAAAATAGTGTTCATGTTGTAGAAAATCTTTTTCTGAAAATTTTGATATATTATATGCCTATATAAAAATTTTATTTATTTTTGTTTTGTTGTCTCTGTCAAAAAAAATTTCTCTGCGCCCCGTCGGGCCAAGGGCCAAGGCCCAAGGCCAAGCCAGCGGCCGGCCGGCCAAGGCCAACGCCCACGCGTGCACAGGGAGCCAGGAGGGAGCCGCTCCTTTCCTTTTCCTTTTCCTTTCCTAGTAGGACTTTTTTCCTACTTCCGTTTATTCTGATTTGTTTCTAGATCTTTTCCCTTTTGTTTCCTAATCCTAGTCTATTTCTTGTCCCCTACCCCAAGCAAAACCCTCCCCTCCCCAATATAAATACCCAAGCACCCCCCCCCCCTCCAACACATCAAACCAACACCTCTCCTCTCCTCTCAGCAGCAGCAGAAGCAGCACCACCGCCGCCGCCAAGTGCTCCCTTGCCGCCTCGACCTCTCCTGAGGTTTATATGATCTCCTCTCCACCGTCCCGTGATCTCCTTTCCTCTAGGAGCAACCGCAACATCGGATCCGATCTTCTTCCCCAACTCCGACGACTACTCGGTGAGATCCACGAAATCCCGTAATTCATTTTTTCAGAAAATAGCAATCTTAGAAAATTCATATCTTTTAGAGTTTTAGTATTTTGAGTGATTCCAATTGCTATGTGTCACAAATTTGCTGAAGTTTCTGTTAGTGTCTCTGGATTTCAAATTTGAGTAGCTTAAATTTGAATTTGATAAATTTTGTTCAAATTAGTATTTTGGCCATAACTTGAGTTTAAAAATAGGTTTTAATTAATTCTTTTTGCTCCTGGTCACTTGTGATATTGTTTAGCTGTAGGATTTAGTTTGGTAATTTTGGAGTATTTTAAATTAGGTATTTAGCAAAACAGTACTGTTTTATTATTAGTTCTGATTTAGCTTTTTCTTTATTGTTTTATTAGTTTTAAATTATTTCTTTTTGTCACTTTTGAAAACATTAGTTGTGTTTCTGTTAGACAACAGGAGGAAAATTTATTTTATTTTAAAAATTTATTTTACTTAGTTTTGTATGAAAACTTGTTTAGGTCATAGTTAGTGTTTCATAAAAGCTTTTATTTGTTTCTTTTGCAAATAAAATTTTATGGGAAAAATACTTTCTGCTCAATTAGTTATTTTACATTTTATTTTCTGTTAATTTATTAGTTTAGTATTTTAATTGTTGTTAAGTTTTTACTTACGGCAAAACTATATTAGATGTTTGTAGCAAAGTCATAGATCTTCATTAGTAGTTTTTCTTTGTAGTTTTATTTGAAGTTTCTTTTGATTTTGTTTGAGTTTTATTATCGATTTTCCTTGTTGTTTTGATTGTTATTACGAGTGTTAAAATTGTTTGCTAGGATGTTTGCTTATGTGAATGCTATGTTTGACTATATAGATTTTCAACGGAGTGACGATTAGTTCTACCAAGTCATTTTCTGACAGCGTTGTTATCTTCATCAAGTATTACCAGGCAAGTTCACTTTGACCATGTTTTTCATACCTATGTGCTTTATTGCATCTAGTGTCATCTTCGCAACAATCCCTCCAGTAGTAATATTGAATCCTTGTAGTTGAGTAGTATGCATGAGGTAGGAACCCATCACCCTGTTACCAAGCCCGGGACGTTATTTATTTTAATGCTACGCTATAGTAGACGGGGATGGTATGAGTGCTCGGGAGTGGTGTGAGAATGGAGGATCTACGTCAATGACGACAACTCCATGATGGAATCTGCGAGGACTGCATCTTCAAGGCCTCAAGACTTCAAGACTCGAGACAAGAATTCAATACACACTCTTTGGGTGAAGGATGGTTGACGGGCACCTGGAGAATCCAGTGGTTGGCGGGATGCATGGAGAAGCGCCATGACATCTTGCGGAAAGCTTCACCCAGACTCGAAGAGACGGAAGAATACTTCATGCCCGAAGCTTACTGTGCAACCGCAAGTCACTATGGGCTCTGGCTTGGTTGACCTTAGTTGTGACTCTGGCTGGGGCGGTGCTAGCAGATGTAGAACTACGGTAGGATTGGATGAGCACGGACGGTGGTCGAGGAACTCTTCGAAGACCATGTTTGATCGTCTTGTTCTCAAACACCCGAAGTGCGAGAGCGTAAAAAGAGGATCGAATCTTGCGGGTAAAGTGTACAAACCTCTGCAGAGGGTTTAAACCTAATCGATTAGCCGTGTCCCCGGTTACGGACAATTTGAGCCTCTGGACTTGGATCTATCTCGGAACTCTCAACACCGGATTGATAACTTAATTGTGGGCAATTTATGATGATTTTGGGCTATGAGACATCGGTTAGCGGAACCATGTCATGATAGAAAACTCCATAGTACAGACTTCATTTATTCCTTTGTTGTAGGGAAAATAAAACCAGCTTTTACGCAAACAAAACTCAGACCCAGAGCCACAAAGCCATATTGCATATAGTATAGTTTTATCATCTGTTTTCTCATGTTGTGATCTTGCCGGTACATTCAATGTACTGTACTGACCTACACGGCTGCAACGTATCATGTTGCAGATACTTTCTTCCGACGAGTAAGAGTACGGTACAGGGTTACGGTCTACACTCAGACTGCCGATGGCGTTGATGGGACTCCACACCCGTTTGATTGTTTCCGCTGAGTATTATGAGGTATATATCATTTTACGTTATTTATACATGTGATTGCACTTTGATATATACATTGATGTCTGTGTGTGCAAAGATATCTTGATCCGAGGATGGCACAGATACACAGAGGCTTGACCGTCTGAGGTCGGGTCGCTACAGATATGGTATCAGAGCACATGTTGACTGTAGGACGTGACCCTAGAAATCGGAAAGCCCCTAGGACAGGATATCTCAAAAACTTTATTTTCAAAAAGACTCTTACTTCTCATCTTTTCTGATTTTATCAAATAGACACTCTCACCTCAAATTGTTAGAATATACCCTTTTCCCTTTTGATCACATGAAGAATCAATCAAGCCGCTCCAAGAAGGACAAGATATCGGATAAGCGATGGCCTCTTGAGTAAAGAGGATTTGACCATGCATTAGAAGAGTTGAAGCTACAACAATTGAAGACTCAAGACTAGAAGAATTTGAAGAATCTGAAGAATTATTTGACCTTTAGAAGACCAAACCCCTGTTACACACTTACGTTAGATGCGGCGATTTGTGAGCTGTCATTTGTTTGATGTTTTCCGACAGCCACAAAGTAAAACTTGTTTCTTCAAAACTATTGTTTGTATTGTGTGTATATCCTCCCCACCTCTCTCATATCTCATCCCAAAACTTTTGGACCCATTAGATGATGAATGAAGTTGGACCGGTATTCTTTGGACCGAAAACCCAGCCGGAGGCAGAGCTATGGATTCAGAACATGGAGAATCACTTCAGGAGCAATTTGGTTTCAAGGAAGAATGAAGTATCTTACGCTCTTCAGTACTTTGAAGGAAGTGCTGCAACATGGTGGCAGATGCATCAAGCTATACAGGGATGGAATGGAGCAAAGACTTGGGAAGAATTCAAGAAGACTCTGACAAGATCTCGTCTTATCCGGAAGCACCATGATACACCAAGAAATAAACCTTGTGCCTGCAAGATTTGCGGAGAAATAGGACACACCCAGGAGGAACACAAGGATGGATGCCCTCATTGTGAGGAGAAACACCCAGCTGAGGAATGCCCAACTAGTCAGGTGACTTGTTTCTTGTGTGAAGGAACCACCCACTACCCGACTCAGTGTCACATTTACCCCATGGTGCAACAAACTATTCAGGAGCAGGAAGAAGGAATGAAAGAAGCCCTCCGAGAAGTTATGAAAGAACCTGTGATGAAGGAATGTGTTGAAGACCCTGATGGAGAAGGCCTCAACAGATTTTACTCCAACGCTTGCTATTCATGTGGAGAAGAAGGACATTTTTCCCAGTATTGTACCAAGCAAAGAGAAGAATATTTCAGAGATTTCCGACAGCAGAAGTGAAGTTTGACCCTCGGAAATAGAAGCTCTGATCATTCTAGAGAAATCCAGAAGAGAAAAGAAGGCAACCCAGAACAACACAATTTTCACAGAGAAGGACCTGAGTCATATCACTTGTTACAGGTGCAAGGATTTAGGTCATTACGCTAGTAAATGTCCAGAAAAGAAGCCAAGAATCCAAGGAGCCTACATAATCACAAAGAGGCCCCGAGACATGTCGGAAGTCTTTTGTTTTCGCTGCAAGGAAGCAGGACATTATGCTACTAAATGTCCCGACAAGATGAAAGCTGGAGTTGAGTAGTTGGAATTTTGATATTGGAAACAAGAGTAGTAGAAAACAATTTCATTTTCATGAGCTCGATGAGTTGAGTTATGTAATGAGTGCTCAGAGATTATAATGAATTCGTGAAATCAATAAAGTTAACGTGTCATGATTTCATACGTGGATTGTTTTTTGAGTTGTTACTCTGTGAACAAAGATTTTGACCATTTTCGAGAATATGAGAAATATGGTCTATGGATGGATTTTTGAATTTCATTTTAAGGGTGGTAGTACCCTGTGAAGAAGACTAGACTAATGGATAAGAAAATATATATTCCACGGACTGTAGTTCGAAGGAAAACAAAAAAAAGTTGGAGTTTTGCTTTTGATATGATGGTATGAAGAAACAGAGTACTACTGGATTTAAAGGAGGTGTAATATGGAATAAGAGAGTTACTCCAAGGATGAGTTAAAGCTGCACTAGTGTTGAAGTGGGCCATAACCCACAGGCCCAGCATTTTTAAAAGGAACAGATCTAACCTTGATGAAGGAAGAAATTTGGAAGAATCGGTGATTCAATCAGCATACGTTTTGTAGGAGGTTACGCAAAAACCCGAGAGTTGTGAAGAAACGATAGATGTTTTGTTCAGCTTGCAGAATCAATGGAATTATCCGAACTAAGTTCGTTGAGAAAGAAATTCTGCAACGCTTGCGAGAATGCCCGAGTGTTAGAAATGCGATATTCGCTAAACCTTATACAGAGTAATGATTTGGGTGCGGAATGGATTGATCACCATACCGACTTACTCTTGTCATTCGCTCTTGCTATTTGGAATGGTAAATCTGAGTGACTTACCCATAGTAGAGAGACGACGATGTCAAAACCTTGTTTAAACCCTAGAATGGTAGGACGGTTGATCCATGTACGAGCAACCGTTGCCAATCGTAGGATATCGATGAGATTTAGCGAGACCCATTTCTGTAGAAGAAACCATACATGGTTGACCGCCACGAGATTTTCAATAGTTGTTTAGTATTGGCGCCAGATCCTCAAGCGAGAAGACCCTGTCTCGGAAGAACCTTAATTACCATGAAGGACTCATGATTTTGATAAAGAGGTTATGCCCTTACCGGGAGAGCACCAGTGAAAGAGTTACCCTGGAGAATATGAGAAGACTGACATTGTCAACCCAAAGGAATGGAGTACATGAGTTTTGTCGGAACAATAACCATGCTTCTAAGTGTGGTAGCACACTAGACCATACAGATCAATGGATTTGCTAGAAGACCCCCAAACCCTAACCCTTTTCTTGCTAGCCTCTTCGAATCTCGAGGACGAGATTCATTTTAAGTGTGGTAGGTTTGTAACATCCCAAAATTCTAAATTTTGGAATGTTATAATAAATAAATAGTTTTGATTGATTGATTGTTTGTTGTGTGATTGATTGAGTGAAATTGAGCGGAATTTGAAACTTTTTTTTTGAAAGTTGAATGAGAGGGAATGAAATGACTTTCCCCGACTTTCACTTTGCCTTTTGATATCCATGAATTCAAATTCAATTAAAACACAAAACCCTAGAGAGAAGATGATATGACTTCTTCCATTTAAATAAATGAAAAGGGTTTTGAAAAGATTTGAATTCCGTTTGGAAATATTTCCAATTCTGAAACTTTATGCAACTCAATGATTTTCACGAGAGAAGATAAAATGACTTCTTCAAATTAAATGAAATATGAGTTGGGAGTTTTAAAAGAATTAAATTCAAAGTTCTTTTGAATTTATTTCCAATTGGAGTTATTTGAGTTTTATTCAAATTATTTTCTCCAAAAACAAAATATATGGAAAAATAGGGTAACATGATTCCCTACATCAGAAAATTGAGAGAAATTAATTTGAAGTCATTTTGGTATTTTAAAAATGATTTTATTGGATTTTATTGGACCGGTAGCACTGTGTGAATTATTAAAATTTGTGTGTATTTTATTTGAAGCTAAAATAGTGTTCATGTTGTAGAAAATCTTTTTCTGAAAATTTTGATATATTATATGCCTATATAAAATTTTTATTTATTTTTGTTTTGTTGTCTCTGTCAAAAAAAAATTTCTCTGCGCCCCGCCGGGCCAAGGGCCAAGGCCCAAGGCCAAGCCAGCGGCCGGCCGGCCAAGGCCAACGCCCACGCAGCGCCTGAGGGAGCCAGGAGGAGCCGCTCCTTTCCTTTTCCTTTTCCTTTCCTAGTAGGACTTTTTTCCTACTTCCGTTTATTCGATTTGTTTCTAGATCTTTTCCTTTTGTTTCCTAATCCTAGTCTATTTCTTGTCCCTACCCCAAGCAAAACCCTCCCTCCCAATATAAATACCCAAGCACCCCCTCCAACACATCAAACCAACACCTCTCCTCTCCTCTCCATGCAGCAAGCACATCAGCAGCACCCGCCGCCGCTTGCCACCGCCGCCGCCAAGTGCTCCCTTGCGCCCTCGACCTCTCCTGAGGTTTATATGATCTCCTCTCCACCGTCCCGTGATCTCCTTTCCTCTAGGAGCAACGCAACATCGGATCCGATCTTCTTCCCCAACTCCGACGACTACTCCGGTGAGATCCACGAAATCCCGTAATTCATTTTTTCAGAAAATAGCAATCTTAGAAAATTCATATCTTTTAGAGTTTTTAGTATTTTGAGTGATTCCAATTGCTATGTGTCACAAATTTGCTGAAGTTTCTGTTAGTGTCTCTGGATTTCAAATTTGAGTAGTTTAAATTTGAATTTGATAAATTTTGTTCAAATTAGTATTTTGGCCATAACTTGAGTTTAAAAATAGGTTTTAATTAATTCTTTTTGCTCCGGTCACTTGTGATATTGTTTACCTGTAGGATTTAGTTTGGTAATTTTGGAGTATTTTAAATTAGGTTTTAGCAAAACAGTACTGTTTTATTATTAGTTCTGTTTTAGCTTTTTCTTATTTTTTTATTAGTTTTAAATTATTTCTTTTTGTCACTTTTGAAAACATTAGTTGTGTTTCTGTTAGACAACAGGAGGAAAATTTATTTTATTTAAAAAATTATTTTACTTAGTTTTGTATGAAAACTTGTTTAGGTCATAGTTAGTGTTTCATAAAAGCTTTTATTTGTTTCTTTTTGCAAATAAAATTTTATGGGAAAAATACTTTCTGCTCAATTAGTTATTTTACATTTTATTTTCTGTTAATTTATTAGTTTAGTATTTTAATTGTTGTTAAGTTTTTACTTACGGCAAAACTATATTAGATGTTTGTAGCAAAGTCATAGATCTTCGTTAGTAGTTTTTCTTTGTAGTTTTATTTGAAGTTTCTTTTGATTTTGTTTGAGTTTTATTATCGATTTTCCTTGTTGTTTTGATTGTTATTACGAGTGCTAAAATTGTTTGCTAGGATGTTTGCTTATGTGAATGCTATGTTTGACTATATAGATTTTCAACGGAGTGACGATTAGTTCTACCAAGTCATTTTCGACAGCGTTGTTATCTTCATCAAGTATTACCGAGCAAGTTCACTTTGACCATGTTTTCATACCTATGTGCTTTATTGCATCTAGTGTCATCTTCGCAACAATCCCTCCAGTAGTAATATTGAATCCTTGTAGTTGAGTAGTATGCATGAGGTAGGAACCCATCACCTGTTACCAAGCCCGGACGTTATTTATTTTAATGCTACGCTATAGTAGCGGGGATGGTATGAGTGCTCGGGAGTGGTGTGAGAATGGAGGATCTCGTCAATGGCGACAACTCCATGATGGAATCTGCAAGGACTGCATCTTCAAGGCCTCAAGACTTCAAGACTCGAGACAAGAATTCAATACACACTCTTGGGTGAAGGATGGTTGACGGGCACCCTAGAGAATCCAGTGGTTGGCGGGATGCATGGAGAAGCGCCATGACATCTTGCGGAAAGCTTCACCCAGACTCAAGAGACGGAAGAATACTTCATGCCGGAAGCTTACTGTGCAACCGCAAGTCACTATGGGCTCTGGCTTGGTTGACCTTAGTTGTGACTCTGGCTGGGGCGGTGCTAGCAGATGTAGAACTACGGTAGGATTGGATGAGCACCGGACGGTGGTCGGAGGAACTCTTGGAAGACCATGTTTGATCGTCTTGTTCTCAAACACCCTGAAGTGCGAGAACGTAAAAGAGGATCGAATCTTGCGGGTAAAGTGTACAAACCTCTGCAGAGGGTTTAAACCTAATCGATTAGCCGTGTCCCGATTCACGGACAATTTGAGCCTCTGGACTTGGATCTATCTCGGAACTCTCAACACGGATTGATAACTTAATTGTGGGCAATTTATGATGATTTTGGGCTATGAGACATCGGTTAGCGGAACCATGTCATGATAGAAAACTCCATAGTACAGACTTCATTTATTCCTTTGTTGTAGGAAAATAAAACCAGCTTTTACGCAAACAAAACTCAGACCCGAGCCACAAAGCCATATTGCATATAGTATAGTTTTATCATCTGTTTTCTCATGTTGTGATCTTGCGGTACATTCAATGTCTTGTCTTGACTACTACGGCTGCAACGTATCATGTTGCAGATACTTTCTTCCGACGAGTAAGAGTGCAGTGCACAGGTTACGGTCTACACTCAGCCTGCCGATGGCGTTGATGGGACTCCACACCCGTTTGATTGTTTCCGCTGAGTATTATGAGGTATATATCATTTACGTTATTTATACATGTGATTGCACTTTGATATATACATTGATGTCTTGTGTGTGCCAACATCTTGATCCGAGGATGGCACAGATACACGAGGCTTGACCGTCGAGGTCGGGTCGCTCTGAATATGGTATCGAGCACATGTTGGTTGTGAGGACGTGACCCTAGAAATCGGAAAGCCCCTAGGACAGGATATCTCAAAAACTTTATTTTCAAAAGACTCTTACTTCTCATCTTTTCTGATTTTATCAAATAGACACTCTCACCTCAAATTGTTAGAATATACCCTTTTCCTTTTGATCACATGAAGAATCAATGAAGCCGCTCCAAGAAGGACAAGATATCGGATAAGCGATGGCCTCTTGAGTAAACAGGATTTGACCATGCATTAGAAGAGTTGAAGCTACAACAATTGAAGACTCCGAAGACTAGAAGAATTTGAAGAATCTGAAGAATTATTTGACCTTTAGAAGACCAAACCCCTGTTACACACTTACGTTAGATGCGGCGATTTGTGAGCTGTCATTTGTTTGATGTTTTCCGACAGCCACAAAGTAAAACTTGTTTCTTCAAAAACTATTGTTTGTATTGTGTGTATATCCCTCCCCACCTCTCTCATATCTCATCCCAAAACTTTTGGACCCATTAGATGATGAATGAAGTTGGACCGGTATTCTCTGGACCGAAAACCCAGCCGGAGGCAGAGCTATGGATTCAGAACATGGAGAATCACTTGAGAGCAATTTGGTTTCAAGGAAGAATGAAGTATCTTATGCTCTTCAGTACTTTGAAGGAAGTGCTGCAACATGGTGGCAGATGCATCAAGCTATACAGGGATGGAATGGAGCAAAGACTTGGGAAGAATTCAAGAAGACTCTGACAAGATCTCGTCTTATCCGGAAGCACCATGATACACCAAGAAATAAACCTTGTGCCTGCAAGATTTGCGGAGAAATAGGACACACCGGGAGGAACACAAGGATGGATGCCCTCATTGTGAGGAGAAACACCCAGCTGAGGAATGCCCAACTAGTCGGTGACTTGTTTCTTGTGTGAAGGAACCACCCACTACCCGACTCAGTGTCACATTTACCCCATGGTGCCACAAACTATTCAGGAGCAGGAAGAAGGAATGAAAGAAGCCCTCCGAGAAGTTATGAAAGAACCTGTGATGAAGGAATGTGTTGAAGACCCTGATGGAGAAGGCCTCAACAGATTTTACTCCAACGCTTGCTATTCATGTGGAGAAGAAGGACATTTTTCCCAGTATTGTACCAAGGAAAGAGAAGAATATTTCAGAGATTTCCCGACAGCAGAAGTGAAGTTTGACCCTCGGGAAATAGAAGCTCTGATCATTACAGAGAAATCCAGGAAGAGAAAAAGAAGGCAACCCCAGAACAACACAATTTTCACAAAGAAGGACCTGAGTCATATCACTTGTTACAGGTGCAAGGATTTAGGTCATTACGCTAGTAAATGTCCAGAAAAGAAGCCAAGAATCCAAGGAGCCTACATAATCACAAAGAAGCCCCGAGACATGTCGGAAGTCTTTTGTTTTCGCTGCAAGGAAGCAGGACATTATGCTACTAAATGTCCCGACAAGATGAAAGCTAGAGTTGAGTAGTTGGAATTTTGATATTGGAAACAAGAGTAGTAGAAAACAATTTCATTTTCATGAGCTCGATGAGTTGAGTTATGTAATGAGTGCTCAGAGATTGTAATGAATTCGTGGAATCAATAAAGTTAATGTGTCATGATTTCATACGTGGATTGTTTTTTGAGTTGTTACTCTGTGAACAAAGATTTTGACCATTTTCGAGGATATGAGAAATATGGTCTATGGATGGATTTTTGAATTTCATTTTAAGGGTGGTAGTACCCTGTGAAGAAGACTAGACTAATGGATAAGAAAATATATATTCCACGGACTGTAGTTCGAAGGAAAACAAAAAAAGTTGGAGTTTTGCTTTTGATATGATGGTACGAAGAAACAGAGTACTACTGGATTTAAAGGAGGTGTAATATGGAACAAGAGAGCTACTCCAAGGATGAGTTAAAGCTGCACTAGTGTTAAAGTGGGCCATAACCCACAGGCCCAGCATTTTTAAAAGGAACAGATGTAACCTTGATGAAGGAAGAAATTTGGAAGAATTGGTGATTCAATCAGCATACGTTTCGTAGGAGGTTACCCAAAAACCCGAGAGTTGTGAAGAAACGATAGATGTTTTGTTCAGCTTGCAGAATCAATGGAATTATCTGAACTAAGTTCATTGAGAAGAGAAATTCTGCAACGCTTGCGAGAATGCCCGAGTGTTAGAAATGCGATATTCGCTAAACCTTATACAGAGTAATGATTTGGGTGCGGAATGGATTGATCACCATACCGACTTACTCTTGTCATTCGCTCTTGCTATTTGGAATGGTAAATCTGGTGACTTACCCATAGTAGAGAGCGACGATGTCAAAACCTTGTTTAAACCCTAGAATGGTAGGACGGTTGATCCATGTACAGCAACCGTTGCCAATCATAGGATATCTGGTGAGATTTAGCGAGACCCATTTCTGTAGAAGAAACCATACATGGTTGACCGCCACGAGATTTTCAATAGTTGTTTAGTATTGGCGCAGATCCTCAATTGAGAAGACCCTGTCTCGGAAGAACCTTAATTACCATGAAGGACTCATGATTTTGATAAAAGAGGTTATGCCCTTACCGGGAGAGCACCAGTGAAAGAGTTACCCTGGAGAATATGAGAAGACTGACATTGTCAACCCAAAGGAATGGAGTACATGAGTTTTGTCGGAACAATAACCATGCTTCTAAGTGTGGTAGCACACTAGACCATACAGATCAATGGATTTGCTAGAAGACCCCCAAACCCTAACCCTTTTCTTGCTAGCCTCTTCGAATCTCGAGGACGAGATTCATTTTAAGTGTGGTAGGTTTGTAACATCCCAAAATTCTAAATTTTGGAATGTTATAATAAATAAATAGTTTTGATTGATTGATTGTTTGTTGTGTGATTGATTGAGTGAAATTGAGTGGAATTTGAAACTTTTTTTGAAAGTTGAATGAGAGGGAATGAAATGACTTTCCCCGACTTTCACTTTGCCTTTTGATATCCATGAATTCAAATTCAATTCAAACACAAAACCCTAGAGAGAAGATGATATGACTTCTTCCATTTAAATAAATGAAAAGGGTTTTGAAAAGATTTGAATTCCGTTTGGAAATATTTCCAATTCTGAAACTTTATGCAACTCAATGATTTTCACGAGAGAAGATAAAATGACTTCTTCAAATTAAATGAAATATGAGTTGGGAGTTTTAAAAGAATTAAATTCAAAGTTCTTTTGAATTTATTTCCAATTGGAGTTATTTGAGTTTTATTCAAATTATTTTCTCCAAAAACAAAATATATGGAAAAATAGGGTAACATGATTCCCTACATCAGAAAATTGAGAGAAATTAATTTGAAGTCATTTTGGTATTTTAAAATGATTTTTATTGGATTTTATTGGACGGTAGCACTGTGTGAATTATTAAAATTTGTGTGTATTTTATTTGAAGCTAAAATAGTGTTCATGTTGTAGAAAATCTTTTTCTGAAAATTTTGATATATTATATGCCTATATAAAATTTTTATTTATTTTTGTTTTGTTGTCTCTGTCAAAAAAAAAATTCTCTCGCCCTTTGCGGGCCAAGGGCCAAGGCCCAAGGCCAAGCCAGTGCCGGCCGGCCAAGGCCAACGCCCAGCGCCACTGAGGGAGCCAGGAGGAGCCGCTCCTTTCCTTTTCCTTTTCCTTTCCTAGTAGGACTTTTTCCTACTTCCGTTTATTCGATTTGTTTCTAGATCTTTTCCCTTTTGTTTCCTAATCCTAGTCTATTTCTTGTCCCTACCCCAAGAAAAACCCTCCCTCCCCAATATAAATACCCAAGCACCCCCTCCAATACATCAAACCAACACCTCTCCTCTCCTCTCCATGCAGCAGCAGTGCAGCACCACCGCCGCCGCTTGCCACCGCCGCCAAGTGCTCCCTTGCGCCCTCGACCTCTCCTGAGGTTTATATGATCTCCTCTCCACCGTCCGTGATCTCCTTTCCTCTAGGAGCAACCGCAACATCGGATCCGATCTTCTTCCCCAACTCCGACGACTACTCCGGTGAGATCCACGAAATCCCGTAATTCATTTTTTCAGAAAATAGCAATCTTAGAAAATTCATATCTTTTAGAGTTTTTAGTATTTTGAGTGATTCCAATTGCTATGTGTCACAAATTTGCTGAAGTTTCTGTTAGTGTCTCTGGATTTCAAATTTGAGTAGTTTAAATTTGAATTTGATAAATTTTTTCAAATTAGTATTTTGGCCATAACTTGAGTTTAAAAATAGGTTTTAATTAATTCTTGTTGCTCCTGGTCACTTGTGATATTGTTTAGCTGTAGGATTTAGTTTGGTAATTTTGGAGTATTTTAAATTAGGTTTTAGCAAAACAGTACTGTTTTATTATTTGTTCTGTTTTAGCTTTTTCTTTATTGTTTTATTAGTTTTAAATTATTTATTTTGTCACTTTTGAAAACATTAGTTGTGTTTCTGTTAGACAACAGGAGGAAAATTTATTTTATTTAAAAAATTATTTTACTTAGTTTTGTATGAAAACTTGTTTAGGTCATAGTTAGTGTTTCATAAAAGCTTTTATTTGTTTCTTTTTGCAAATAAAATTTTATGGGAAAAATACTTTCTGCTCAATTAGTTATTTTACATTTTATTTTCTGTTAATTTATTAGTTTAGTATTTTAATTGTTGTTAATTTTTTACTTACGGCAAAACTATATTAGATGTTTGTAGCAAAGTCATAGATCTTCGTTAGTAGTTTTTCTTTGTAGTTTTATTTGAAGTTTCTTTTGATTTTGTTTGAGTTTTATTATCGATTTTCCTTGTTGTTTTGATTGTTATAAAGAGTGCTAAAATTGTTTGCTAGGATGTTTGCTTATGTGAATGCTATGTTTGACTATATAGATTTTCAACGGAGTGACGATTAGTTCTACCAAGTCATTTTCTGACAGCGTTGTTATCTTCATCAAGTATTACCAGGCAAGTTCACTTTGACCATGTTTTTCATACCTATGTGCTTTATTGCATCTAGTGTCATCTTCGCAACAATCCCTCCAGTAGTAATATTGAATCCTTGTAGTTGAGTAGTATGCATGAGGTAGGAACCCATCACCCTGTTACCAAGCCCGGGACGTTATTTATTTTAATGCTACGCTATAGTAGACGGGGATGGTATGAGTGCTCGGGAGTGGTGTGAGAATGGAGGATCTACGTCAATGACGACAACTCCATGATGGAATTTGCAAGGACTGCATCTTCAAGGCCTCAAGACTTCAAGACTCGAGACAAGAATTCAATACACACTCTTGGGTGAAGGATGGTTGACGGGCACCTGGAGAATCCGGTGGTTGGCGGGATGCATGGAGAAGCGCCATGACATCTTGCGGAAAGCTTCACCCAGACTCAAGAGGCGGAAGAATACTTCATGCCGGAAGCTTACTGTGCAACCGCAAGTCACTATGGGCTCTGGCTTGGTTGACCTTAGTTGTGACTCTGGCTGGGGCGGTGCTAGCAGATGTAGAACTACGGTAGGATTGGATGAGCACCGGACGGTGGTCGAGGAACTCTTCGAAGACCATGTTTGATCGTCTTGTTCTCAAACACCTGAAGTGCGAGAACGTAAAAGAGGATCGAATCTTGCGGGTAAAGTGTACAAACCTCTGCAGAGGGTTTAAACCTAATCGATTAGCCGTGTCCCCGGTTACGGACAATTTGAGCCTCTGGACTTGGATCTATCTCGGAACTCTCAACACCGGATTGATAACTTAATTGTGGGCAATTTATGATGATTTTGGGCTATGAGACATCGGTTAGCGGAACCATGTCATGATAGAAAACTCCATAGTACAGACTTCATTTATTCCTTTGTTGTAGGGAAAATAAAACCAGCTTTTACGCAAACAAAACTCAGACCCAGAGCCACAAAGCCATATTGCATATAGTATAGTTTTATCATCTGTTTTCTCATGTTGTGATCTTGCGGTACATTAAATGTCTTGTCTTGACCCTACGGCTGCAACGTATCATGTTGCAGATACTTTCTTCCGACGAGTAAGAATGCAGTGCAGGGTTACGGTCTACACTCAACCTGCCGATGGCGTTGATGGGACTCCACACCCGTTTGATTGTTTCGCTGAGTATTATGAGGTATATATCATTTTACGTTATTTATACATGTGATTGCACTTTGATATATACATTGATGTCTTGTGTGTGCCAGCATAATGATCCGAGGATGGCACGAGATACACGAGGCTTGACCGTCGAGGTCGGTCGCTCTGATATGGTATCGAGCACATGTTGACTGTAGGACGTGACCCTAGAAATCGGAAAGCCCCTAGGACAGGATATCTCAAAAACTTTATTTTCAAAAGACTCTTACTTCTCATCTTTTCGGATTTTATCAAATAGACACTCTCACCTCAAATTGTTAGAATATACCCTTTTCCTTTTGATCACATGAAGAATCAATGAAGCCGCTCCAAGAAGGACAGGATATCGGATAACCGATGGCCTCTTGAGTAAAGAGGATTTGACCATGCATTAGAAGAGTTGAAGCTACAACAATTGAAGACTCAAGACTAGAAGAATTTGAAGAATCTGAAGAATTATTTGACCTTTAGAAGACCAAACCCTGTTACACACTTACGTTAGATGCGCGATTTGTGAGCTGTCATTTGTTTGATGTTTTCCGACAGCCACAAAGTAAAACTTGTTTCTTCAAAACTATTGTTTGTATTGTGTGTATATCCTCCCCACCTCTCTCATATATCATCCCAAAACTTTTGGACCCATTAGATGATGAATGAAGTTGGACCGGTATTCTCTGGACGAAAACCCAGCGGAGGCAGAGCTATGGATTGAACATGGAGAATCACTTGAGAGCAATTTGGTTTCAAGGAAGAATGAAGTATCTTACGCTCTTGATTACTTTGAAGGAAGTGCTGCAACATGGTGGCAGATGCATCAAGCTATCTGAGGATGGAATGGAGCAAAGACTTGGGAAGAATTCAAGAAGACTCGACAAGATCTCGTCTTATCCGGAAGCACCATGATACACCAAGAAATAAACCTTGTGCCTGCAAGATTTACGGAGAAATAGGACACACCCAGGAGGAACACAAGGATGGATGCCCTCATTGTGAGGAGAAACACCCAGCTGAGGAATGCCCAACTAGTCAGGTGACTTGTTTCTTGTGTGAAGGAACCACCCACTACCCGACTTAGTGTCACATTTACCCCATGGTGCCACAAACTATTCAGGAGCAGGAAGAAGGAATGAAAGAAGCCCTCCTAGAAGTTTTGAAAGAACCTGTGATGAAGGAATGTGTTGAAGACCCTGATGGAGAAGGCCTGAATAGATTTTACTCCAAAGCTTGCTATTCATGTGGAGAAGAAGGACATTTTTCCCAGTATTGTACCAAGGAAAGAGAAGAATATTTCAGAGATTTCCCGACAGCAGAAGTGAAGTTTGACCCTCGGAAATAGAAGCTCGATCATTCTGAGAGAAATCCGGAAGAGAAAAGAAGGCAACCCCGAACAACACAATTTTCACAGAGAAGGACCTGAGTCATATCACTTGTTACAGGTGCAAGGATTTAGGTCATTACGCTAGTAAATGTCCGAAAAGAAGCCAAGAATCCAAGGAGCCTACATAATCACAAAGAAGCCCGAGACATGTCGGAAGTCTTTTGTTTTCGCTGCAAGGAAGCAGGACATTATGCTACTAAATGTCCCGACAAGATGAAAGCTGGAGTTGAGTAGTTGGAATTTTGATATTGGAAACAAGAGTAGTAGAAAACAATTTCATTTTCATGAGCTCGATGAGTTGAGTTATGTAATGAGTGCTCAGAGATTGTAATGAATTCGTGAAATCAATAAAGTTAATGTGTCATGATTTCATCGTGGATTGTTTTTGAGTTGTTACTCTGTGAACAAAGATTTTGACCATTTTCGAGGATATGAGAAATATGGTCTATGGATGGATTTTGAATTTCATTTTAAGGGTGGTAGTACCCTGTGAAGAAGACTAGACTAATGGATAAGAAAATATATATTCCACGGACTGTAGTTGAAGGAAAACAAAAAAGTTGGAGTTTTGCTTTTGATATGATGGTATGAAGAAAGCAGTACTCTGGATTTAAAGGAGGTGTAATATGGAACAAGAGAGTTACTCCAAGGATGAGTTAAAGCTGCACTAGTGTTGAAGTGGGCCATAACCCACAGGCCCAGCATTTTTAAAAGGAACAGATGTAACCTTGATGAAGGAAGAAATTTGGAAGAATCGGTGATTCAATCAGCATACGTTTCGTAGGAGGTTACGCAAAAACCCGAGAGTTGTGAAGAAAACGATAGATGTTTTGTTCAGCTTGCAGAATCAATGGAATTATCCGAACTAAGTTCGTTGAGAAGAGAAATTCTGCAACGCTTGCGAGAATGCCCGAGTGTTAGAAATGCGATATTCGCTAAACCTTATACAGAGTAATGATTTGGGTGCGGAATGGATTGATCACCATACCGACTTACTCTTGTCATTCGCTCTTGCTATTTGGAATGGTAAATCTGAGTGACTTACCCATAGTAGAGAGCAGCGATGTCAAAACCTTGTTTAAACCCTAGAATGGTAGGACGGTTGATCCATGTACAGGCAACCGTTGCCAATCGTAGGATATACGGTGAGATTTAGCGAGACCCATTTCCTGTAGAAGAAACCATACATGGTTGACCGCCACGAGATTTTCAATAGTTGTTTAGTATTGGCGCCAGATCCTCAACTGAGAAGACCCTGTCTCGGAAGAACCTTAATTACCATGAAGGACTCATGATTTTGATAAAAGAGGTTATGCCCTTACCGGGAGAGCACCAGTGAAAGAGTTACCCTGGAGAATATGAGAAGACTGACATTGTCAACCCAAAGGAATGGAGTACATGAGTTTTGTCGGAACAATAACCATGCTTCTAAGTGTGGTAGCACACTAGACCATACAGATCAATGGATTTGCTAGAAGACCCCCAAACCCTAACCCTTTTCTTGCTAGCCTCTTCGAATCTCGAGGACGAGATTCATTTTAAGTGTGGTAGCCTTGTAACATCCCAAAATTCTAAATTTTGGAATGTTATAATAAATAAATAGTTTTGATTGATTGATTGTTTGTTGTGTGATTGATTGAGTGAAATTAGGCAGAATTTGAAACTTTTTTTTTGAAAGTTGAATGAGAGGGAATGAAATGACTTTCCCCGACTTTCACTTTGCCTTTTGATATCCATGAATTCAAATTCAATTCAAACACAAAACCCTAGAGAGAAGATGATATGACTTCTTCCATTTAAATAAATGAAAAGGGTTTTGAAAAGATTTGAATTCCGTTATGAAATATTTCCAATTCTGAAACTTTATGCAACTCAATGATTTTCACGAGAGAAGATAAAATGACTTCTTCAAATTAAATGAAATATGAGTTGGGAGTTTTAAAAGAATTAAATTCAAAGTTCTTTTGAATTTATTTCCAATTGGAGTTATTTGAGTTTTATTCAAATTATTTTCTCCAAAAACAAAATATATGGAAAAATAGGGTAACATGATTCCCTACATCAGAAAATTGAGAGAAATTAATTTGAAGTCATTTTGGTATTTTAAAATGATTTTTATTGGATTTTATTGGACCGGTAGCACTGTGTGAATTATTAAAATTTGTGTGTATTTTATTTGAAGCTAAAATAGTGTTCATGTTGTAGAAAATCTTTTTCTGAAAATTTTGATATATTATATGCCTATATAAAATTTTTATTTATTTTTGTTTTGTTGTCTCTGTCAAAAAAAAAATCGCTGCGCCCCGCTGGGCCAAGGGCCAAGGCCCAAGGCCAAGCCAGCGGCCCGGCCGGCCAAGGCCAATGCCCTGCGCACACTGACAGGGAGCCAGGAGGAGCCGCTCCTTTCCTTTTCCTTTTCCTTTCCTAGTAGGACTTTTTCCTACTTCCGTTTATTCGATTTGTTTGAGATCTTTTCCTTTTGTTTCCTAATCCTAGTCTATTTCTTGTCCCCTACCCCAAGCAAAACCCTCCCCTCCCCAATATAAATACCCAAGCACCCCCCCTCCAACACATCAAACCAACACCTCTCCTCTCCTCTCCGCAGCAGCAGCAGTGCAGCACCATCGCCGCCGCTTGCCACCGCCGCCGCCAAGTCCTCCCGCCGCGCCCTCGACCTCTCCTGAGGTTTATATGATCTCCTCTCCACCGTCCCGTGATCTCCTTTCCTCTAGGAGCAACCGCAACATCGGATCCGATCTTCTTCCCCAACTCCGACGACTACTCCGGTGAGATCCACGAAATCCCGTAATTCATTTTTTTCAGAAAATAGCAATCTTAGAAAATTCATATCTTTTAGAGTTTTTAGTATTTTTGAGTGATTCCAATTGCTATGTGTGACAAATTTGCTGAAGTTTCTGTCAGTCTCTCTGGATTTCAAATTTGAGTAGTTTAAATTTGAATTTGATAAATTTTGTTCAAATTAGTATTTTGGCCATAACTTGAGTTTAAAAATAGGTTTTTAATTAATTCTTTTTGCTCCTGGTCACTTGTGATATTGTTTAGCTGTAGGATTTAGTTTGGTAATTTTGGAGTATTTTAAATTAGGTTTTTAGCAAAACAGTACTGTTTTATTATTAGTTCTGATTTAGCTTTTTCTTTATTGTTTTATTAGTTTTAAATTATTTCTTTTTGTCACTTTTGAAAACATTAGTTGTGTTTCTGTTAGACAACATGAGGAAAATTTATTTTATTTAAAAATTTATTTTACTTAGTTTTGTATGAAAACTTGTTTAGGTCATAGTTAGTGTTTCATAAAAGCTTTTATTTGTTTCTTTTTGCAAATAAAATTTTATGGGAAAAATACTTTCTGCTCAATTAGTTATTTTACATTTTATTTTCTGTTAATTTATTAGATTAGTATTTTAATTGTTGTTAAGTTTTTACTTACGGCAAAACTATATTAGATGTTTGTAGCAAAGTCATAGATCTTCGTTAGTAGTTTTTCTTTGTAGTTTTATTTGAAGTTTCTTTTGATTTTGTTTGAGTTTTATTATCGATTTTTCTTGTTGTTTTGATTGTTATTACGAGTGCTAAAAAGTTTGCTAGGATGTTTGCTTATGTGAATGCTATGTTTGACTATATAGATTTTCAACGGAGTGACGATTAGTTCTACCAAGTCATTTTCTGACAGCGTTGTTATCTTCATCAAGTATTACCAGGCAAGTTCACTTTGACCATGTTTTTCATACCTATGTGCTTTATTGCATCTAGTGTCATCTTCGCAACAATCCCTCCAGTAGTAATATTGAATCCTTGTAGTTGAGTAGTATGCATGAGGTAGGAACCCATCACCCTGTTACCAAGCCCGGGACGTTATTTATTTTAATGCTACTCTATAGTAGACGGGGATGGTATGAGTGCTCGGGATTGGTGTGAGAATGGAGGATCTACGTCAATGACGACAACTCCATGATGGAATCTGCAAGGACTGCATCTTCAAGGCCTCAAGACTTCAAGACTCGAGACAAGAATTCAATACACACTCTTGGGTGAAGGATGGTTGTGGGCACCTGGAGAATCCAGTGGTTGGCGGGATGCATGGAGAAGCGCCATGACATCTTGCGGAAAGCTTCACCCAGACTCGAAGAGACGGAAGAATACTTCATGCCCGGAAGCTTACCTGCAACCGCAAGTCACTATGGGCCCTGGCTTGGTTGACCTTAGTTGTGACTCTGGCTGGGGCGGTGCTAGCAGATGTAGAACTACGGTAGGATTGGATGAGCACCGGACGGTGGTCGAGGAACTCTTCGAAGACCATGTTTGATCGTCTTGTTCTCAAACACCACGAAGTGCGAACGTAAAAGAGGATCGAATCTTGCGGGTAAAGTGTACAAAACTCTGCAGAGGGTTTAAACCTAATCGATTAGCCGTGTCCCGATTCACGGACAATTTGAGCCTCGGACTTGGATCTATCTCGAAACTCTCAACACCGGATTGATAACTTAATTGTGGGCAATTTATGATGATTTTGGGCTATGAGACATCGGTTAGCGGAACCATGTCATGATAGAAAACTCCATAGTACAGACTTCATTTATTCCTTTGTTGTAGGAAAATAAAACCAGCTTTTACATAAACAAAACTCAGACCCATAGCCACAAAGCCATATTGCATATAGTATAGTTTTATCATCTGTTTTCTCATGTTGTGATCTTGCGGTACATTCAATGTCTTGTCTTGACCTACTACGGCTGCAACGTATCATGTTGCAGATACTTTCTTCCGACGAGTAAGATGCAGTGCAGACAGGTTACGGTCTACACTCAACCTGCCGATGGCGTTGATGGGACTCCACACCCGTTTGATTGTTTCCGCTGAGTATTATGAGGTATATATCATTTTACGTTATTTATACATGTGATTGCACTTTGATATATACATTGATGTCTTGTGTGTGCCAAACATAATGATCCGAGGATGGCACAGATACACGAGGCTTGACCGTCTGAGGTCGGGTCGCTACAGATATGGTATCAGAGCACATGTTGACTGTAGGACATGGCCCTAGAAATCGGAAAGCCCCTAGGACAGGATATCTCAAAAAACTTTATTTTCAAAAAGACTCTTACTTCTCATCTTTTCTGATTTTATCAAATAGACACTCTCACCTCAAATTGTTAGAATATACCCTTTTCCCTTTTGATCACATGAAGAATCAACTGAAGCCGCTCCAAGAAGGACAAGATATCGGATAACTGATGGCCTCTTCAGAGTAAAGAGGATTTGACCATGCATTAGAAGAGTTGAAGCTACAACAATTGAAGACTCCGAAGACTAGAAGAATTTGAAGAATCTGAAGAATTATTTGACCTTTAGAAGACCAAACCCCTGTTACACACTTACGTTAGATGCGGCGATTTGTGAGCTGTCATTTGTTTGATGTTTTCCGACAGCCACAAAGTAAAACTTGTTTCTTCAAAAACTATTGTTTGTATTGTGTGTATATCCCTCCCCACCTCTCTCATATCTCATCCCAAAACTTTTGGACCCATTAGATGATGAATGAAGTTGGACCGGTATTCTCTGGACCGAAAACCCAGCCGGAGGCAGAGCTATGGATTCAGAACATGGAGAATCACTTCAGGAGCAATTTGATTTCAAGGAAGAATGAAGTATCTTACGCTCTTCAGTACTTTGAAGGAAGTGCTGCAACATGGTGGCAGATGCATCAAGCTATACAGGGATGGAATGGAGCAAAGACTTGGGAAGAATTCAAGAAGACTCTGACAAGATCTCGTCTTATCCGGAAGCACCATGATACACCAAGAAATAAACCTTGTGCCTGCAAGATTTGCGGAGAAATAGGACACACCAGGAGGAACACAAGGATGGATGCCCTCATTGTGAGGAGAAACACCCGGTGAGGAATGCCCAACTAGTCGGGTGACTTGTTTCTTGTGTGAAGGAACCACCCACTACCCGACTCAAAGTGTCACATTTACCCCATGGTGCCACAAACTATTCAGGAGCAGGAAGAAGGAATGAAAGAAGCCCTCGAGAAGTTATGAAAGAACACGTGATGAAGGAATGTGTTGAAGATCCTGATGGAGAAGGCCTCAACAGATTTTACTCCAACGCTTGCTATTCATGTGGAGAAGAAGGACATTTTTCCCAGTATTGTACCAAGGAAAGAGAAGAATATTTCAGAGATTTCCCGACAGCAGAAGTGAAGTTTGACCCTCGGAAATAGAAGCTCGATCATTCAGAGAAATCCAGAAGAGAAAAGAAGGCAACCCCCAGAACAACACAATTTTCACAGAGAAGGACCTGAGTCATATCACTTGTTACATGTGCAAGGATTTAGGTCATTACGCTAGTAAATGTCCAAAAAAGAAGCCAAGAATCCAAGGAGCCTACATAATCACAAAGAAGCCCCGAGACATGTCGGAAGTCTTTTGTTTTCGCTGCAAGGAAGCAGGACATTATGCTACTAAATGTCCCGACAAGATGAAAGCTAGAGTTGAGTAGTTGGAATTTTGATATTGGAAACAAGAGTAGTAGAAAACAATTTCATTTTCATGAGCTCGATGAGTTGAGTTATGTAATGAGTGCTCAGAGATTGTAATGAATTCGTGAAATCAATAAAGTTAATGTGTCATGATTTCATACGTGGATTGTTTTTTGAGTTGTTACTCTGTGAACAAAGATTTTGACCATTTTCGAGGATATGAGAAATATGGTCTATGGATGGATTTTTGCATTTCATTTTAAGGGTGGTAGTACCCTGTGAAGAAGACTAGACTAATGGATAAGAAAATATATATTCCACGGACTGTAGTTCGAAGGAAAACAAAAAAAAGTTGGAGTTTTGCTTTTGATATGATGGTATGAAGAAACAGAGTACTACTGGATTTAAAGGAGGTGTAATATGGAACAAGAGAGTTACTCCAAGGATGAGTTAAAGCTGCACTAGTGTTGAAGTGGGCCATAACCCACAGGCCCATGAAGGAGAGGTGGGAGGAATGGCGTGGCCGGTGGTGCTAGATTGAAGACGAAGACCCGCCGGAATTCTGCAAGGTCCGCCGAGCGCCGCCGGTCCGCGGCAGCGATTGGAATGATGTCGATGCTGCCGACGGGAGGCTTACTGTCGCCACCACCAGGATCCTCCGGCTGACCCGGGCTGGGCTCACCCTGGAGATGATCGGGGCGGATTTCATTCGCCGCCGGATCGCCCCGTTGCATAATAAGGGGAGGCCAACTTGGCTTTTTACGAACCCGGCTGACATTATGCGTCTCCGCCCTAGCCTCGACCACAACTTCACGGTGATGGTGCATGCCCACTTCTGCCAGTGGCTTTTCCAGCTTGATGTGGGTCGCGACGGCGAGGTCGAACGGACCGGCAAGGCCGCGAGGGCTGCCGCAAAGGTCGGCAAGGCCGTCAAGGTGCCGTTCTTCAAGTTGCCAGTGGGGGTGGTCCCGTTGTGCAATAACTTACGCCGGTCCGAGATTATTGCTATGATGCCGGACTGGAACGCGCACGACCCTGTCCCGAGCTGGAAGGAGCAGACGGACGCAGATGTGCAGCAATTCTTCGAGTCCTTGATCGAGGTATACGTCAATGCTGTCGTCGAGTGGTGGCTTATCATGGAAACCACCCAGGCGGAGCTGGACTACATCGCCACCAGGGCGAGGGAGGCACAGCTTGCCATGGAGGCCGGCAACACCGAGGGCGTGGAGGACAAGGCCGCGAAGGCTGCGGAGGAGGAGCAGTTCACCCTGTGGGCGGCGGCTACCCAGGAGGTCAGCAGCGTCGATGCTGGGGCTCCGCTTGTCGAGGATGCGGCCGACGAGTCGTCGTCGGAGGAGGACGTGGCGGCGGCCTTGACGCCAGCCAGGGGAAGAGGGCGAGTCCTGCGGTGGTCTGGCTCCGGCGAGCTGGTCCGGCCCGGCAGGGCTACGCGGCCTCAATTGACCCTGGAGGGGTCCGGGCGCCACATGAGGGACACGGTAGCGAAGGGGCTGACGAAGGCCGCTGAGAAGAAGAAGGCGACAACCCCTTCCTCATCCGGGCACGCACAAACCCCGCCGCCTTCTTCGCCTCCTCCGGCAGGCGTCGACCCGGATGATGATGTGGAGCTCCCTTTTGATCTCGGGCCTCTCAGCCCGAGAGAAAAAGGAAACTGGTGGAAGAGGAGGAGGCGGATGGCGAGTAAGTACTCCGTTCCTTCTTGTCATTTCCATTTCCCGAATCGGGTCGTTTGTCTTGATCCATTTTGCTTTTGCAGGAGGCGAGACGCTGGCCCGAGGGTGAAGAGGCGAGGACCTCGGCGAGCAGTCAGTCCCCGGCTGGGGCTTCTAAGACACCACTGGTGGTGCTGAGTAGCCCGGACAGCAGCCCCCGGCGCAGCCCCCAGCGTAAGTTCGTCACCCTCTTCTTACTCGACATGTGGCAGGCGCTCGATGCTATGATGCTGACCTTGCGGGTTTGCGGGGAGGGAGCGGCAGCAGGAGGAGCCACAGAGGGCTACTCCTAACACACCACCCCATCGACTACGCCCGCCGTGGGGCGCCCCTAGCAAGGGCATCGAGCACGGAGCCCACACCCATGAAGGAAGAGGGAACTTGGGGCTGGTGACTGCCACGGCGCCAAATCTTTGGCGGAGAGGGACTTCTGCTTCACAGCACCTGCTTTGGTGAGTCGCCTGTCCTTCGTCTCTGTTTTTCCCTTATTCTTTTCTTGGCTTCATTGCTCCCATTGCTGCCCAGGCCCTCCTTCAACAGACAAGGAGGACGTAGACACTGTTGTTGGACACATTGCTGAGGAGGCCGCGGCGGAGGCCAGCAGGATTGCCGCCGAGGAGGCCGCCAAAGATGCTGATGAGGCCACCGCTGACGAAGCCACCAAGGGTGCTGCCGAGGACGCCGCTGTGGGGGCCGCCAAGGCGACCGACGAGGTTTCTGCCGAGGGCGCCAGCGGTGGACCTGTCGGTGAGGCCGGCAAGGCCTCCGCCGAGGAAGAGGTGGCGGGTGACCAGCCTCCCTCCTCCTCAACCTCGGGCCCCGGCAGATATCTGAAGGTGGGCAACGATCTTTTCGTCCATCTTCCAGGGGCGTCAAGCCGGGCGCCCGCCGAAGGGGAAGCTTTTGACGGCGAGGTGCTTGCCGCCACCGAGATTGAGGTGGTTGATGAGCCGGGCGTTGGCAGCGACGGTTCTCCAGAAGAGCAGCTTTTCCGTGCCATGGGGGCCGATTTCCGGAAGCTCCAAGTGCTCTACCGTGCCCGCCTGGACAAGGTCAAGTCCAGGATGGCAACGGTGGACAACGCGGAGGTGGACTTCAAGGCGCGCGTCGCTGAGACGCAGACCTGGTTCCACCAGACTCGCGAGGAGCAGAGGGCCTTTCAGGAGGAATTGGCCAAGCGCAATGTGGAGCTCACCATGAAAATGGCCGACATCGAGAAGGCCCAGGAAAAGGCGGCGAACTTGGCTGCCGCGGCCGAAGCCGCCCGGAACCAGCATCAAGCCGCCTTGGATTCCCAGGAAGAGGACCTCTCCGCGCGTGAAGCGAAGCTTATCGCAATGCTCCATGGCAAGGATGAGGAGCTCGAGGCCCTTGTCGCACGACGGACTCGCGAGCTGGAGCAGAGGCACAAAGAGGCACTCGATGCCCAAGCTCTGGCCCATGCCGGCAAGGTGAAGGAGCTCGAAGCAGAGCGGGACGAGCTGAAGGAGCAGGCCCTCAAGCTGTCCGGCGAGAAGAGCATGCTCAACCGCGCCTTGGTAGAGGCGCAAGGAGTAGTCATCAGCAGGACTGGGGAGCTCTCCGACACGCAGAACTCCATCAGAGACCTCAAGCTGAAGCTGGAGGATCTCGAGAAGATGTTGTCGGAGAGCAGGGCTCGTGAGGAGACCTTGACCAGGAGCCTCGAGGAGGAGAAGCAGCTGCGGGCAAACGAGGCCGCCTCCCACCAGGAATATGTGGTGGGTGAGAACAGGTGGATCAGCCATCTGGAGGTCGTTGCCGGCAGGGTCACCTCGCAATTGGCCACCATGGGGATGCCAAACGTGAGGTACGCCCCCGAGCGCAGCGGGACCGTCAACGCCAAGCTGACCCAGTTCTTCGAGGGCGTCCTTGGAGCCTTGGCCTATCTTCACTCCAACAGGATGACCACGCTGGCCGAGGAGGCCCGGCGACTTTGCCGGAGGGTCGTGACCAAGGTCCTCACCAAGATGGCACACTGGAATCCCGACCTTGACTTCGCGGCCGCGATAAAAAGCTTGCCGGATGGTGTTGACCTCACGGTGCTCAGGGAGCGCATCAAGCCCATCACCGACTGCATCGACGAAATCAAGAGGGTGGAAGGCCAGCGCCGGGATTAGGCATCCCGTTCTTCTTCGCCGCTGCGGGTTCTCGACCAAGATAAATTTTATCTTTAGTTAGAACCGCAGCTATGACGCGATGTAATATAACTTTGAAGTACTCTTAATTTTCATGCATGTTATTTCCCCGTTCGATTCCTCTTTATATGCGTGCCCCACGTCGATCGGGTAGGCTTGCGGCTGAAGCCCCTAAGCGGCGTTTGGGGACGGATCCCGGGGCCTGCGAATGCGCGTGCTGCCGGACGAGCCACCTTTCCATTCCGAACGCGGCTGCTCGAACTGTCGAGCTTGACTCAAGTCAGAATCGAGGGCGTTGTTGATCGCGGAAGGTTACTCTGCCATTCTCGACGCAGCTGCTTGAGCTATTGAGCGGACTCGAAACAGGGCAAGGGCGTTGCCGATCGTGGGAGAGCCCCCTGGCGTGCAGGTTTCTCATACAAAGGCGTGACATCTCCGGGGGGGGGGGGGAATAACCTCAAATAACAAGGGTAGCACAAATGAGGGTTCAGTGCAACTTAGCTTCTATTTGCGATCGCTCGAGTGTCGATCTTCTGGCCTCCTTTATTCTTCAAGGGTCACGAAGATGAAGGAGTGCCGGGCTAACTGCTAAAGCCGATCCTCACAACTGCGCCCCCTACCTGGCGCGCCAAAGATGTCGGTGGGAACGACACCTATTGGATCACAAGAATCCCTACTACGGTAGCGGGGCGCGGGGTCGTGAGAAGAGCGGATCAAACAAATAGCACACGGTTTCCTTATCCAGGTTAGGGCCGCGAGGATGCGTAAAACCCTACTCCTTCTTTGGTGGTTTGTTTATCTGTGTTCTTGAACTAGCAATGGGGCGTGAGGAGCTCCAAAAAGCCGAATCCCCCTCCTGGTCGCCTTGGGCCTCCTTTTATAGGGAAAGGGGTTGCCACAGTGGCACACAGGAGGTGGAAAGGGTACAGTGATGCAAGTTTATCCCTCGCATTACATGACAAGGCGCCTTTAATGTGTCTTGCTTAGGTGTCCTTGCTTTATCGGGGACGGGGGAGAGCCCTGTCTCGTCCGTCGCTGCTCCCTTTCGTGTCGACACGCGCCCTGGCCAGCGATGCCTGTGGTGCCATGTAGGCAGGCAGGCAGCTGAGGTGGCGCAGTGGTGGGTCTCCACGAAGATCCGCTTGCCACCACGCAGGTGCCTGCCCAACTGGTTGGGTCGGCAGCTGCATGCGAACGGTGGTGGAGGTTTGATTGGCGTGGGCCTGATGGTGGCCCTACGGGTGTTCTTGGCAAGGGCCTCGCCGTAGCCCCGGCAAGGGTCTTGCCGGGGCCCCGGCAAGGGCTTGCCATGGCGCCTGCTGTCATCCCCGGCAAGGCTCTTGCCGGGGGCCTTGTGGTCCTCCTTGGCTGGGATCCCGCCAAGGGTCGTCATCTTCTATAGTGTGTATCTGATCTTGAATGTCTTCACAAAGATCTGCATGCCACCACGGGGATGTCTCCCGAATCCTTGCCCCATGGGGCAGTGGACTCAAGGGTGATTCGCTCCGTAGGTGTGGGGCGAGCTGCCACGGCAAGGGTCTTGCCGGGTTTGCTAAAACCGCCTCCCGGCAAGGATCTTGCCGGGGGAGTCCGCTTTGTCCCCTTTGCTCTTTGTGGTCTTGGTCTTGGCGTCGTTCTGCTCCTTTCGAGCTTCGGCCTTACCTTAGGTCACCTCCCTTGTCTTGCTCAGTGCAGTGGTGCCCGCGGCTCAGACTGCCCGTGCACAGTTATAGGGGTACAAAAAGTGTACCTATCTTTTTGTACACCGACAATCATGTAATCTAATCATGGCATGAATATTAAGACACGAGTGATTCAAAGCAACAGTCTATCATTTGACATTAAGACAATAATAGTTCAAGCATACTAATAAAGCAATCATGTCTTTTCAAAATAACATGGCCAAAGAAAGTTATCCCTACAAAATCATATAGTCTGGCTATGCTCCATATTCACCACACAAAGCATTCAAATCATGCACAACCCCGATGAGAAGCCAAGCAATTGTTTCATACTTTTGACATTCTCAAACCTTTTCAACTTTCACACAATACATGGGCGTGAGCCATGGACATAGCACTATAGGTGGAATAGAATATGATGATGGAGGTTGTGTGGAGAAGACAAAAAGGAGAAAGTCTCACATCGACGCGGCTAATCAATGGGCTATGGAGATACCCATCAATTAATGTCAATGTGAGGAGTAGGTATTGCCATGCAACAGATGTACTAAGAGCTATAAGTGTATGAAAGCTCAAACTGGAAACTAAATGGGTGTGCATCCAACTTGCTTGCTCATGAAGACCTCGGGCATTTGAGGAAGCCCATCATCGGAATATACAAGCCAAGTTCTATAATGAAAATTCCCACTAGTATATGAAAGTGATAACTCACGAGACTCTCTATATGAAGAACATGGTGCTTCTCTGAAGCACAAGTGTGGTAAAAGGATAGTAACATTGTCCCTTCTCTCTTTTTCTCTCATTTTTTTGGGCCTTCTTTTTTTTTGGCCTTTCCCTTTTTTTTCATTCAGAGTCTCATCCCGACTTGTGAGGGAATCATGGTCTCCATCATCCTTTCCTCACTGGGACAATGCTCTAATAATGATGATCATCACACTTTTATTTACTTACAACTCAATAATGATGAGGTCGTGTGCGACCGGCGAGCGATCAAATACGGTTATACGTACATTAGTGCTAAAAAATTCAATTATACAGGCGAAATCGTTTCCGGTCGTAAGTTCATCCCACACAGTCAGTTCCCGCTAAACGTTTCCGTTCGTATATACATCCCACACAGTCGATCCTAGGAAAATGTTTCTGGTCGCAGGTACATCACACACAATTTTCCCCGTTAAATCGTTTGGGATAGCATTTCCATTTCACACGCTATTAACTATTTTATCGTTTGCGTTATTGAATGCATCACACACGGTGCGGAGAAGAAACTGTGTGGCAAAGGTTGTCCATCACACACAGTTTTTATGTGGTAAACGTTTGCGCCAGGTGGCCTAACGCAAACAGTTTTCAAGAGGATGTCGTGTGTGATTGTTCATTAATCCAACACGGTTTATTCCTAGAAACTGTGTGCGTTGCCTGAGGTCATCGCCCACGGTGTTTTCTCAATAACCGTTTGCAATAGAAAAACCCAATTAGCAGGATAATTATCCTATTATTAATAATCCATTTATTAATCTAATTGACATTTCGTATTAAGCACACAATATATTTCATTTTCATAATTGAAATACATCAGAGTACAATATGATATAGCTTCAGCACTTAGCTACCCCATTACACAACTGCACCAGCACCAAGTTTCACATGCAACATCTATAACCTTGCGAAATTAGCATAATAGACGGTACATAGACAGATGTATCTCATCTAGAAAACTGCTGAAGCAGAAGGTGAATATTGAGCCTTCATTGATGTTGAAGGTCTTTGTAACTTTAGGCCAGTGCATGTGGATGATTGACCGTCCATCCTTCGTCCTCTTCAGAAACTCTTCAATATTGAACCGTGGGTGTTGTATGAATACCTTCCTCGCCTCCTAACCATACAGGTGGTTTGAGAGGCAATCATCAGTCAACTTCTTTGGAAAGGCCTAAAAATAAGAATGTGCATAAATATCTTCTCTATATTGGAAATGGGGCAAAGGAATAAAAAAGGCAAGGTATAATAGTTAGTACCATCCTGTAGTGAACTGATGTCTTCTTCATTGTGCGGACAAAGATCTTGTTGCTTTTTGTCGCTAATTTCTTTATCCTAACAATCTTTCTGGGTTTCTTGACTTGACTGATATTCATGGACAACTCATTTCCCCATATGCAAAAAGGGTCGAACAGTGGGTCAAAACCTCTGACAGCAGGACCAACATGTGCAAGACCAAATTGTTAAAAACCTAAATATTAGAATGGTTCCTGCAATTACACAATAATGTGCTATTAGACAGAGGACCATGCATGTGCAAACCTCGATTGTAAACCTCAGTGCTTCCCATTGTTTCCCTGCAACACATATAATATAGTTAGTGATCAGGTTAAGTGATGGTTCGCATGCTATTAGTAAAATATGTTCATGAAAAATAAGCACATTGGAGATTCATCAGATTAATTCAAGCCACATGGAAAACCCATTTATCCAAACCAAGCATGATTAAGAACTAGGAAATATAGCAATAGTATATGTTTCTCATGTATTAAGTGCAACCAAATTCGATTATTCCTCACATGCATAAAAATAAAAAATTCAACCCACGCCAATTGGACATCGCGTTGCAGAATTGAACCAAGCAGTTAACTAAACACCACAACAAATGAACCAACATTAACTAAGCACCACATTGCACAATATAACGTACTCCTAATAGAAGATCAGACAATTAACCAAATCAAGCATGCTTAACAACTTCAAAATATAGCAATTATATTTGTTTCTCATGTATTTAGTACAGCCAAATTCAATTTATTTCTCACATGGTATAGAATAACAGAATGCACCCACAAAAATTGAACATCGCATTGCAGAATTGAAACAAACAGTTAACTAAACACAACAACAAATGTACCAAACGTTAACTGAGCACCACATTGCACAATGTATAACATACTAGAACATCAGAGAGTTAACCAAACCAAGCATGCTTGACAACTTGGAAATATATCAATTGGATTTGTTTCTCATGTATTTTGTAAAGAAAAAATTGATTTATTTCTCACATGGAAGACAATACAAAATTGCACCCTGAAGAATTGAATATCACATTTGCAGAATTGAACCAAATAGTTAACTGAAGACAACTAATTAACCAAACAGTTAATAAGTGAGCACCACATTGCACGACATATAGAACATATACACTAGAGCAACAGATCGCATGGTAAAAGTAGATAGCACAATTCACTAGAATTTGTTAAGGAAAGGCAGTAGCTAGCAAACTGAACATGGTCCTTATAGTGAGCTAATAAGACAAGCTACTCCTCATTGTTGTAGATATCGATGATGATTGGATCCTTGGGCATGGAAGAGGGCGAGGCCTCCGCATGGTGGGTGCCCTCATCATAGTGTTGAGTTGCCTGAGCCACTCCGGCCACCAACCTGCTGGCTCTCGAGTTGAGGTAAGAACGTGCACGCTGAGAAAACAACCCGTAGTCTTCGTTGAAGGCACCAAGGGTGGCCTCGAGAAAACGCCACGAACTGTTGTTTAAAGCAGCCAACCGTGTCACGGAGTCGATGCACGAGGCGTCGACGGTGGACTCGACAGCGAGGTGCTCCTCAAAGATCTGGGGGTCGGCACGAATGGCAGCCATCACGACCTCATCCGCGCGTGCCGCCGCGATTTGCTTCTCCGCTGCCAAATGCTCCTTGAGCTCCTGGCTATACTACGTGCACCATGGCTTAGGGTGGTGCTTATTTGGTGGAGGGGTCGGTGATTTGGGTGGAAGGTGTCGCGCCGATGGTCGGGGCATGTGGGATGTGGAAGGAGGAAGAGGAGGATGGGGGTCAGGTGTGGATTACCTGCCTGGATAGACGAGGCCGAGTAGCATGAAGGAGGGTCGCCGGCAAGGAGGCGGCGCTGCAAGCAACGAGTGAAGGTTTCAACTTGGAAAGGAAGACGGAAACAGGGGAAATGTGGCTTTTGGTAAGGGGGAGGGGCGGGGAGGTAGATATTTCCGTGGCGCGCAAAGTGTCATCAGGCACGGTCCCTTATTCAGCACTGTGTATGATATGTGAACATCAGAAACGATTTAGATAGCTTAACCCGTGTGTGATGAGTTTGAATGTCAAAAAATTTGGTTCGAATTTCCTTGGTTACAGTGGTCATCCACGTTATTGCATAATTTGTGTACACAAAGGAGACTACAACACACCAACACTTCTTAATCAAGCAAGTTCAGCAATTAAACAGAGCTAGCTGACCTAAACATTACTCTAACAAATTAAAGACCGACGCTCTTAATTAAACAAAACGAAGAGAACTACTATGGCTGGTGCTTGTTGATCTCCGCCACCTTCTCAATGTCCAGCTCGCGCCCGACGATCTCCTGGGGAAAGGGCTCCATGGCGTCCATCACACCATACTCGGCAATCATCTCGCCATCTGCATCCGCTATATCTTTGGAATAGGCCGCCACGAGCTTAGCGTGGGCGGCCGCGATCTTGGCTTGGGCGGGCTCCGCCGTGGCAAGGTATGCCGCGCAGGAACATATGACTTCTTGAACACTCTCGGTGATTGCCAAGTCTTCGGCCGTGGGTTGCCGACTGTTGACGGAGAAGCTTCGCTCGATTTGTGTGATGACCGCCATGAGCTGGGCATGGGTGGCCTCGACATGGTCGTGGGCAGCCTCCAACATGGCAAAGGCCGCCACTGCGGAACGGACAGCTGCTGTGCCACTCTTGCCAGTTGCTATATCCCCGAGGCAGATGTTGCTGCCGCCACCTGAGAAGCAACAGCGGTCGTTTGGGTTGCCTTGGATGCCCGGTCGCAGATTGCGGCCGCGCTCACAAAGCATGTTAGCACGCGCCTGGCGGCTGCGATCGCGCTCTCGCCGGAGTGGGCCGCCGAAGTTGCCCTCATGAAGCGGGTCCACATACCCATCTTTCATCGGCGATGATTGAACAGTGAAATGATATTTGGGGAGAGAGCTAGTGTGCTTGAGACACCGGCTGTGGACTGTAGCCGACACACCTTCTTGCATAAGCCGTATGCTTACTATACACCGACGGTGCTCCAGGATATTTTGTACCGCGTCTCACATGGTTGGTGATAATAAACTGTGTGCAAACTACTTGATTTTTCGTCTTGATTTGAATTACATAATGGGGTCATAGCTGCAAAGGGTGGTGTTTGAATTGCTAGAACTTTTATCTGCAGTGAACATGCAACTATAGGTGTGTCGTCAAAAAAATTGGACTTATTCAGGGTTCGTTTGGACATTTTTATACATTAACTTGGTTTTCTAGGCATTTCAGGTGCACAATTCAAAGTTAAACTACATGCACATGCTCCAGTGCACAAAAATGGGTTGTAAAATGATATATGTGTCCATGGGTTGATGCTTATGTCCCATTCAAGAAATGGGGATGAATTTCAAACACCACGGCACCGTGGCTCTCCGGCAAATGTTGAGGTGCTTGCTTTTGTAATTCTAGTAAATACAAAACTTGTCTAAAATTCATGAACCTTGGCATGCTATCATGGAACGACATCAACATGCTGGGGTAAAAAAATAATGTACCGTTTGGGGCAGGTTATGGTATAAGCTTCTCACAAACCAGAGATTCTCTCACAACAAGCCTGATGGTTTCGGTAGGGAACGTGCCACCTTGGGGGACGAAACGATATATGTTGCCTCTTCTCACTTTCAAATTTTTTCTTGTGTCAATATAGAACAACAGGAGTGTTGTGCAATTTTTGGGATTTTTCGGGGTTCTCTTGGACATTTTTATACATTAACTGAGTTTTCTATGCACTCATGTGCATAATTTAGATTTGAACTACATGCACATGCTCCAGTGCATATAAACAGATTGAAAAATCAAATGTGTGTCCTTGGTTGCAACCTTAGGTTCCATGCAAGAAATGGGAATGAATGTCAAACGCCTTTGCCACCGTAGCTCGGCCGCTAACATTGAGATACATGGTTTTAAAATTGTAGTAAATCGAAAACTCGTCTGAAATTCATGAAACTTGGCATGCTACCATGGAATGGCATCAACATGAAGTGGTAAAAATATTGTCCCATTTGGGGCAGGTTGGGGTATAAGCTTCTCACAAACCAGAGCTTCTCGCAACAAGCCTCATGGTTATGGTAGGGAACGTTTGACCTTTCTGGACGAAACGATATCCGTTGCCTCTTCTTGATTTCAATTTTTTTCTCTAGTGTCAACATAGAACAACAGGAGTGTTGTGTTAAATTTTGGAATTTTTCAGGGTTCGTTTTGACATTTTTATACATTAATTTAGTTTTCAATGCATTTATGTGCATAATTCAAGTGTGAACTACAAGCACATGCTCTAATGCATATAAATTGGTTGAAAAATTCAAATCTTTGTTATTGGTTGCATGCTTAGGTCCCGTGCAAGAAATGGGAATGATTGTCAAACACCTTGCCACCATCACTCGGCCGCAAACATTGAGATACTTGGTTTTTAAATTCTAGTAAATCCAAAACTCGTCTGAAATTCATGAAACTTGCCATGCTATCATGGAGCGGCATCAAGATATCATGGTAAAATTTTTGTCCCATTTGGTGCAGGTTTGGGTATAAGCTTCTCACAAACCAGAGCTTTTCACAACAAGCCTGATGGTTTCGGTAGGGAACGTTTCACCTTTCTGGACGAAACCATATCCGTTGCCTCTTCTTGATTTCACTTTTTTCTCTAGTGTCAACATAGAACAACATGAGTGGTGTGTTAAATTTTGGAATTTTTCGGTGTTCCTTTGGACATTTTTATACATTAATTGAGTTTTCAATGCATTTATGTGCATAATTCAAATTTGAACTATAGGCACATGTTCTAATGCATATAAATTGGTTGAAAATTCAAATCTGTGTCCTTGGTTGCATGCTTAGGTCCCATACAATAAATGGAAATGAATGTCAAACACCCTGCCACCGTCACTTGGCCGCAAACATTGAGATACCTGGTTTTTAAATTCTAATAAATCCAAAACTCGTCTGAAATTCATGAAACTTGGCATGCTATCATGGAGCGGCATCAACATGCCATGGAAATTTTTTTGTCCCATTTGGGGCAGGTTTGGGTATAAGCTTCTCACAAACAAGAGCTTCTCACAACAAGCCTGATGGTTTCGGTAGGGAACGAGACGATAGTCGTTGCCTCTTTGCTTTCAAAAAAAATTCTAGTGTCAACATAGAACTACAGGAGTGTTTTGTTAAATTTTGGAATTTTTCGGGGTTCGTTTGGACATTTTTATACATTAACTAGGTTTGCTAGGCATTTTATGTGCATAATTCAAATTTGAACTACATGCACATGCTCCAGCGCATATAAATTGGTTGAAAAATCAAATATGTGTCCTTGGGTGCATACTCGGGTCCCATGCGAGAAATGGGAATGAATTTCAAACACCAGGGCACTGTTGATTGCCGACAAAACATTGAGATACTTTGTTTTTAAATTCTAGTAAATCCAAAACTCGTCTGAAATTCATGAAACTTGGCATGCTATCATGGAATGGCACCCGACATGTTGTGGTATTTTTCGTGTCCGTTTTGAGAGAAGGCGCAATCGAATAACAGTCAACAAAGGCATTTTGAAACAAATAGCTGCCACTCAAACATCGCCAACGTTTTAGATAGAACACCCGTATGTAAACCAACAGCTTCCGCAGTAAGCCAAGGAAAATGTGCCGAGCAGGATTTGTGCAGCTCTTCATCGCAAACGTTTTAGATAGAACACCTATATGAAAAGTGAGAGCTATGGTCTTCCATAGCAAGACAAGGGAAAATTCGCCACGCAGGATTAGTGCATCTCTTCAACGCAACCGGTTCAGATTGAATAAGGTATGCAAAGCGGGACTTCGGTGCTAAGCCAAGAGAAAATTTGGCAAGCAGGATTTCTACCTCCCTTCAATGCAAACGGTTCTTTCGGATAAGCCGTGTGCAACCATGTACAGACAATTTGGTAAGATTTGCATCTGTCATATTGGGTATATTGCCATTTGTCAAATTGGAAAGTTTGATATTTGTTGATCTAGTAACATTGCCATTTGTCAATCCTTGTAACACTGCGATTTGTCAAAATATGCAGCTAAAAATCACTAGCACTATCTAATTTTTGCAACTAAAATTCAGTAATTAAGCATAGATTTCATTCACAGATTAAGCAGTTATTCTTAATTTATACAAACAGTTCAACTCGAAAGCTGAACTAACCCAACTTTACCCCAATTGTTGCCAACCATGTACTGAAATAGCTAGCTCAACTATATATACTAGCTAATTTTAAGTACGTTGTACAGTTCCACCACATCTATAGTCAGATGGACTGAACAAAATAGCCCCTAAATACTAATACTACCATGGAGGGGCTTTGTAATACTTCCGGCAGCCTCTCCTCTGCCGAGCGCGCTCAGTAAGAGGAAGAGGAGGAGGAGCCTACCGATGATACGTATCCAACGTATCTATAATTTTTTATTGTTCCATTTTGTTATATTATCAATCTTGGATGTTTTATAATCATTTTATAGTCATTTTATATCAATTTTTAGTACTAACCTATTGACATAGTGCCAAGTGCCAGTTGCTGTTTTCTGCATGTTTTTTTACAGGAAATCAATATCAGACAAAGTCCAAATGCAACGAAACTTTACGGAGATTTTTTATGGACCAGAAAGAACGTAATGGGCCCTAACTGTGCCTGGGGGGAGTCCCGAGGAGGGGACAACCCACCAGGGCGTGCCAGGAGGCCCAGGCGCGCCCTGGTGGGTTGTGCCCACCTCGGGTGCCCCCCGGGCCGCCTCTTTGCTCTATAAATACCCCAATATTCCGGAAACCCTGGGGAGTCGACGAAATATTCATCCAGCCACCGCAGAGTCCAGAACCACCAGATCCAATCTAGACACCATCTCGGATTGGGTTCACCACGTCCATTGGTGCCTCTCTTATGAGGCGTGAGTAGTTCTTTGTAGACCTTCGGGTCCGTAGTTAGTAGCTAGATGGCTTCCTCTCTCTTTTGATTCTCAATACAATGGTCTCTTGGAGATCCATATGATGTAACTCTTTTGCGGTGTGTTTGTTGGGATCTGATGAACTTTGAGTTTATGATCAGTTATATATTTTTATATCCATGAAAGTTATTTGAGTTTCTTTGATCTCTTATATGCATGACTACTTATAGCCTCGTATTTCTTCTCCGATATTTGGGTTTTGTTTGGCCAACTCGATCTATTTATCTTGCAATGGAAAGAGGTGCTTTGTAGTGGGTTCGATCTTACGGTGCTTGATCCCAGTGACAGAAACGGAACCGACACGTATGTGTCCTTGCTAGTAAGGATAAAACGATGGGGTCTATCTCTACATAGATATATATTGTCTACATCATGTCATCGTTCTTATTGCGTTACTCCGTTTCTCCATGAACTTAATACACTAGATGCGTGCTGGATAGCGGTTGATGTGTGGAGTAATAGTGGTAGATGCAGGCAGGAGTCGGTCTACTAATCTTGGACGTGATACCTATACAATGATCATTGCCTGGATATCGTCATGATTATTTGAAGTTTTATCAATTGCCCAACAGTAATTTGTTTACCCACTGTTTGCTATTTTTCTGGAGAGAAGCCACTAGTGAAACCTATGGCTCCCCGGGTCTTCTTTCTCATATATTTGCCTTTGCGACTTTTTACTTGCATTTATTTTTAGATCTACTAAACCAAAAATACTTTGCTGCACTTTATTTTATTTGTGATCTATTTATTCAATCTATTACAACTTTCTCCCGTCCGCACGTCCTTTCTGGCGCCGTTACCCAAAAGGGATTGACAACCCCTTTAACACGTCGGGTTGCGAGGTGTTGTTATTTGTGTGCATGGTCTGTTTATGTTGTGTTGCTTGGTTCTCCTACTGGTTCGATAACCTTGGTTTCATATCTGAGGGAAATACCTACCGCCGCTGTGCTGCATCATCCCTTCCTCTTTGGGGAAATACCAATGTAGCTTCAAGCGATATCAAAAGGAAATTTCTGGTGTCGTTGCCGGGGAGGATCTTCAACATATACCAAGTTCCTAATCACAAATCTCATCTCCTTGCAATTTACATTATTTTCCATTTGCCTCTCGTTTTCATCTCCCCCACTTCACAAAAAATATTTCTGTTTATACGCCCTCTTTTTCGTTCGCCTTTTTCTCGTCAGATCTCATGTTTGCTTGTGTTGCCATGTGCCTTCTATTTGCTTGCATCTTTCCTTGCTAAAAATCTGTTGATATGGATCCTCATCCATTGGCTAATCTTTTTAAGAGATCCGATTATCAAGAACCAATTGCTAGTGATTTGAATGCACTATATTATCTTTATTAAGTTTTTCTTGAGATTCGTGAATCTGAAAATTGTGATGAAGAAATTTAGGAAGTGATTCATGATAGCTCCTTGAATGAAAAGCATGATTGCAATGATTTTACTATAAATTCTATTACTGTCAATTGTGTTAATACTATGCAAAACCCCAAGCTTGGGGATGCTAATTTTGCTATGTCCACTACTTGTTGCAATGATCATGATTGGGGCGATGATTCTTATGATCTGGAAAATTTATTTAAGCCTCATGATGAGACTTTTTGCAATAATATTAAAAGTGGGTTTGGAAGAGTGTCAACTTTAGCTAAAAATAATCCCATATATTTGGAGAGTGTTCAATCTTATGATTTTTTTAAATAAAAGTGGGTTTGGAGAGGTCATGACTTTAGTTGATGGTAATCCCACTATTTTGGAAGAGTGTCAACTTTGCATGCATGTGGATCATGTCAAGAATTTTTTACGTGATAGTTATATTGTTGAATTTGATTATGATCCTAGCTAAGGGCATAAAACTATAGCGCTTGTTGGGAGGCAACCCAATGAATAAAATTTATTTTGCTTTTTTGCTTTCTGTTCTTGTGTGTTTGCACAATTATGCTACCGGTATGATTGTGTTTTTTGTGTTTTAATTATTTTTTGTGCCAAGTAAAGCCTTTAGGATCTTCTTGGGTGATAGTTGTTTGATCTTGCTGAAAAACAGAAACTTATGCACTCACGAAAATAATTTTCGTACATCACAGAGAAGTTCTTTTGCCCTGATTCTTTCCAAAGAATATTAATATACAAATTACCCTGGTCTTCCTAATTTTTCAGAATTTTTGGAGTTACAGAAGTATTCGAAAGAGTCAGATTGCTACAGACTGTTCTGTTTTGACAGATTCTGTTTTATTTGTGTTGTGTGCTTATTTTGATGGCTCTATGGTTTTCTTTGATGAGTTTTTGCCATAGAAAAGTTGGAATAGAGTAGATATAATACAAAAGAAAAATATGAATTGGTTTGATACAGTACTTATAGTAGTGGTTTGGTTTCTTATACTAACGGATCTCACGAAGGTTTTGTTGAGTTTTTTGTGATCGAAGTTTTCAAGTTTTGGGTTATCTTACGATGGATAAAGGAAGGATAGAAGAGCCTAATCTTGGGGATGCCCCGGCATCCCAAGCTATTATCCAAAAATGAGCAACCAACTAAGCTTGGGGATGCCCCCGAGTGGCATCCCCGCTTTCTTCCAACGACTATCGGTATTTTACTCGAAACTATATTTTTATTCGTCACATGGTATGTGTTTTGCTTGGAGCGTCTTGTATGATATGAGTCTTTGCTTGTTTTATTTTGTGTTTTAAGTCATCAATCCTTGCTGGAAACACATATTTGAGAGAGCCAAAATTATGTCATGACTTGTTAGAATTGCTCTCTATGCTTCACTTAAATTTTTATGAGCAATGGACTTGCTCTAGTGCTTCACTTATATCTTTTTGAGCACGGTGTGCTTAGCTATTTTTGAAGAAATGCTCTCTTGCTTCACTTAGATTTATTTGAGAGTTAGTAAAATTTTCAAGAAATTCTCTAGTGCTTCACTTAAATTATTTTGAGAGAAAGAAACTTTTTTATGCTCATGATCTTCACTTATATTTGTTTGAGCTTATGAAAAGCAACACATGAAAATTAGTCCCAAACTGATAGATATCCAAGAAGGATATAATAAAAACTTTCATGAAGATCATTGGACAAAATAAACTTGATTGTTAGTAATAGTTTTGAGATATGATGATGTGATATGTGAGTTATGTTGATGAGTAATTATGCTTTAGTAAGAATATTGGTATTAATGTTTGTGACTCCCTATGCAAGTACGAAAGTCAATAATCATGCAATGAAATTATATCCTACTTGTGGTGCATTATTGGTGTTAATTAAGCTTAATGCTTGCTTATGAGATTATTCGTTTCTTGGGTTCTCGCTTCTCAATCTTTTGCTAGCCTTCATTTTGCACTAAGTATGATCTCTACTTGTGCATCCAAAATCCTTTAAACCAGTTTTGCCACATGAGTCCACTATAGCTACCTATATGAAGTATTATTTTGCTGTTCTATGCAAATTTGCATGTTCCATCTCTAATTTTCAAAATAAACTTCTCTTTTGTGTGTTTGTTTCTCTCGCGGAGCGGTGAGGGGTGGCTAATATTTTCCATGCTGGATGTGTTATTCTCACGATGAGTGTTTATTGACTTGTCATTGCATGAGAGTAAGGCAAAGGTTTTAGGGATGCCCATTCGTGAAATGCAAAAATGAATTTACTTTATGTTGTCAAATAATAAATTCCTTGGAAAGTGTTGGTATGGAGGGCAACCGTGGATACGGCTAGCCATGGAAAGTGAAAGTATGGTGGAAAAAGGAATAAACTTTATTTTTTGTTTGGGAACCACCTATGATATATCTAGCATGGAAAGTGTTGGGAACTCTAAGTCGTTTTCGTTGGTGGGATGGATACACCTCCCAAAATGTTTTTATCTCTAAGTTTTTCGCTTTGAGATCTGGCACCTCTACAAATCCGTACTTCCCTCTACGAAGGGCCTTTCTTTTACTTTATGTAATTTTTATTTGTAATTTGAGTCTTCATCTTATCTTATAAAAGCACCAACTAGGAGGTAATATGATCGTACTTAAGTATTGGGTGTAGTTAATATTCGAGTGTGCTTCATGAATGGATCAATGGTTGGGCATGATGGGCTAGGGATAACTTATTTTAGTTTTGATATTTTCAAAGACATGGTTGCTTCTTGATATGCTTGAGTATCTAAATTATTATGTCAAAACTAGATTATTGCTTTGAATCACATAAAAGTCCAATTGTCCATGCTATAAAGAAAAGAACATGATATGACATGTTAGGCAACATTCCACATCAAAAATTCTGTTTTTATCACTTACCTACTCGAGGACGAGTAGGAGTTAAGCTTGGGGATGTTGATACGTCTCCAACGTATCTATAATTTTTTATTGTTCCATGCTGTTATATTATCAATCTTGGATGTTTTATAATCATTTTATAGTCATTTTTTGGTACTAACATATTGACATAGTGCCAAGTGCCAGTTGCTGTTTTCTGCATGTTTTTTACATCGCAGGAAATCAATACCAGACGGAGTCCAAATGCAACGAAACTTTACGGAGATTTTTTATGGACCAGAAGGAACATAATGGGCCCTGGCTGTGCCTGGGGGAAGTCCCGAGGAGGGGACAACCCACCAGGGCACGCCAGGAGGCCCAGGCGCACCCTGGTGGGTTGTGCCCATTTCGGGTGCCCCCCGGACCGCCTCTTTGCTCTATAAATACCCCAATATTCCAGAAACCCTAGGGGAGTCGACAAAATATTCATCCAGCCGCTACAGAGTCCAGAACCACCAGATCCAATCTAGACACCATCTCGGATGGGGTTCACCACCTCGATTGGTGCCTCTCCGATGATGCGTGAGTAGTTTGTTGTAGACCTTTGGGTCAGTAGTTAGTAGCTATATGGCTTCCTCTCTCTCTTTTGATTCTCAATACAATGGTCTCTTGGAGATCCATATGATGTAACTCTTTTGCGGTGTGTTTGTTGGGATCTGATGAACTTCGAGTTTATGATCAGTTATATCTTTTTATATCCATGAAAGTTATTTGAGTTTCTTTGATCTCTTATATGCATGATTACTTATAGCCTCGTATTTCTTCTCTGATATTCGGGTTTTGTTTGGCCAACTCGATCTATTTATCTTGCAATGGGAAGAGGTGCTTTGTAGTGGGTTTGATCTTATGATGCTTGATCCCAGTGACAGAAAGGGAACCGACATGTATGTATCGTTGCTACTAAGGATAAAATTATGGGGTCTATCACTACATAGATAGATCTTTTCTACATCATGTCATCGTTCTTATTGCATTACTCCGTTTCTCCATGAACTTAATATACTAGATGCATGCTGGATAGCGGTCGATGTGTGGAGTAATAGTAGTAGATGCAGGCAGGAGTCGGTCTACTAATCTTGGACGTGATGCCTATATAATGATCATTTCCTGGATATCATCATGATTATTTGAAGTTCTATCAACTGCCCAACAGTAAATTGTTTACCCATCGTTTGCTATTTTTCTCGAGAGCAGCCACTAGTGAAACCTACGGCCCCCCAGGTCTTCTTTCTCATATATTTTCCTTTGCGATCTACTTTTTCCTTGCATTTATTTTCAGATCTACTAAACCAAAAATACTTTGCTGCACTTTATTTTATTTGCGATCTATTTATTCAATCTATTACAACTTTCTCCCGTCCGCACGCCGTTTCTGGCGCCATTACTCGAAAGGGATTGACAACCCCTTTAACATGTCGGGTTGCGAGGTGTTGTTATTTGTGTGCAGGGTGTTTACGTTGTGTTGCTTGGTTCTCCTACTGGTTCGATAACCTTGGTTTCGTATCTGAGGGAAATACCTACGGCCCTGTGCTGCATCATCCCTTCCTCTTTGGGGAAATACCGACGTAGCTTCCAGCGACATCAACCGACGAGCTGGACAATTGCAATACGGTGCCTGCCACTGGTGCACCTTCAGCGACGGTCACCTCGAACGCCCTTTGCCGCTCCAGACGACCCCTCCCGAAGCGGCCGGATTAATCGTAGATCTCCTCATTCCTCGCCTCTGCAACGGCATGTGCTGCGGCCACGGCTGCGGTAAGGCTCTTTGCGTGCTCGAGGAGGCGCTCCTCCTCCTCATGAGGCAACTCGATGTAGCGCGCAAGGTCGCTGACGCACGTGGGGGCCTCCACCTACGCGTCCCTCCTTCGGGTGGCGGTGGCGGAGCGGGTGATGATCCCGGCGGTCGACGGTGAGATGGCGGCCACGGCGGCCGACGATGGGGTGGCGGCCACGAGGCCACCTCCCGCCTTCGGGCCGTGGTGGCGGAGCGGGTGATGGCCACGGTGGCCGGTAGTGCGGTGGCGGCCACGACGACCACCTCCCGCCTTCGGGCCGTAGCGGCATAGCGGGTGATGGCCCTGGCTTTCGACGGTGGTGTGGCGGCAACGGCGGCCTGCTACAGGTGCCGACGGGCAGCGGTGGAGCGTATGGTGGGTGTCTCGCGCACACCCAACAGGGAGCCACGCGCATTACACTACGCCGGGGTGATACGTCTCCAACGTATCTATAATATTTGATTGTTCCATGCTATTATATTATCTATTTTGGATGTTTAATGGGCTTTATTATGCACTTTTATATTATTTTTGGGACTAACCTACTAACCAAAGGCCAAGTGCAAATTGTTATTTTTGCCTATTTCAGTATTTCGCAGAAAAGGAATATCAAACGGAATCCAAACGGAATGAAACCTTCGGGAGAGTTATTTTTGGAACAAACGCAATCCAGGAGACTTTGAGTGGACGTCAAGGAAGCAACGAGGTGGCCACGAGGTAGGGAGGCGCGCCCAGGAGGGGTAGGCACGCCCCCCACCCTCGTTGCTCCACCGACCTACTACCTTCGCCTATATATACTCATATACCCCGAAAACATCCAAGAGCACCACGAAACCCTATTTCCACTGCCGCAACCTTCTGTACCCGTGAGATCCCATCTTGGGCCCTTTTTTGGCACTCCGTCGGAGGGGGAATCGATCATGGAGGGCTTCTACATCAACAACATAGCCTCTCAGATGATGTGTGAGTAGTTTACAACAGACCTTCGGGTCCATAGTTATTAGCTAGATGGCTTCTTCTCTCTCTTTGGATCTCAATACAAAGTTCTCCTCGATTCTCTTGGAGATCTATTCGATGTAATTCTTTTTGCGGTGTGTTTGTCGAGATCCGATGAATTGTGGGTTTATGATCAAGATTATCTACGAAGAATTTTTGGTTCTTCTCTGAATTCTTATATGTATGATTTGATATCTTTGCAGGTCTCTTTGAATTATCAGTTTGGTTTGGCCTACTAGATTGATCTTTCTTGCAATGGGAGAAGTGCTTAGCTTTGGGTTCAATCTTGCGGTGTCCTTTCCTAGTGACAGCAGGGGCAGCAAGGAACGTATTGTATTGTTGCCATCGAGGATAAAAAGATGGGGTTTATATCATATTGCTTGAGTTTATCCCTCTACATCATGTCATCTTGCCTAATTTGTTACTCTGTTCTTATGAACTTAATACTCTAGATGCATGCTAGATAGCGGTCGATGCGTGGAGTAATAGTAGTAGATGCAGCATCATTTCGGTCTACTTGTTGCGGACGTGATGCCTATATACATGATCATGCCTAGATATTCTCATAACTATGCGCTTTTTTATCAATTTCTTGACAGTAAGTTGTTCACCCACCGTAGATTATGCTATCTTGAGAGAAGCCACTAGTGAAACCTATGTCCCCCGGGCCTATTATCCATCATATAAGTTTCCGATCTATTTTATTTCGCAATATTTACTTTCCAATCTATATCATAAAAATACCAAAAATATTTATCTTATTATCTCTATCAGATCTCACTTTAGCAAGTGGCCGTGAAGCGATTGACAACCCTTTTATCGCGTTGGTTGCAAGGTTCTTATTTGTTTGTGCAGGTACAAGGTGACTTGCATGTAACCTCCTACTGGATTGATACCTTGGTTCTAAAAAACTGAGGGAAATACTAACGCTACTCCCTTTCCTCTTCAAGGGAAAACCAATGCATGCTCAAGAGGTAGTAAGAAGGATTTCTGGCGCCGTTGCCGGGGAGGCTTACGCCAAGTCAAGTCAAGATTTGATCTCCCAGCAACTAGCCATTTCTGGCGCCGTTTCCGGGGAGATCTAAGCACAAGTCAAGACATACCAAGTACCCATCACAAACTCTTATCCCACGCATTACATTATTTGCCATTTGCCTCTCGTTTTCCTCTCCCCCACTTCTAAAACAATTTTTGAAAACCCTTGCCTTTTCTTCGCCCTTCTTCCCGTATGTCTTTTTGTTTGAGTTTCCATGTGCCTTCTATTTGCTTGCATCTTTCCTTGCTAAAAATCTATTGATATGGATCCACTTAAAGTGTTCTACTTGGATCATCTTCGATCTATTTGTGCTCGTGCTGAAACCCCCACCAGTTTAGTTGAGGGAAAATCTTTAGATGAGCATGCTCATTTTGTGCGTCATGGTTTGTCTGAAAAGGGGAAGCTCTTATGGTATCAAATAAATAGTTTGCTATGCTATGCTTGGAATATTTGTGAAATTTATGATTTTACTTGTTGCTTTAAGAACCCTAAAAAATACCTTCCCTACCTATGTGAGTTTAATGATGAAATCTTATCTTCTTATGGAAAGGGTGTTTATAGTTACTATGATATCGAACAAATTGAAGAATTTGTCGTTTTTAAGGGTGCTCATGAAGTTGCTTCTTTGATTGAAAAGTATGATATTACTCTCTACAAATCTGAAAATTCCGACATACTTAAATATTGCTATGAAAACTATGCTCATAATGCCTATGCTAAGGAATTTATTGAGAGAATGACCGTTGCTTTGGAACAAAATAACGATATGCATGAATCTATAGATAATTATGATTCCGATGATTTGATTGAAATACCCCTTGATGAACATGATGCTTGCTATTCTTGTGGCCATGATGCCAATATTTATGAAGACGAATTTGCTATAGTTCCTTATGTTAAAACATGAGATCGTTGCTATTGCACCCATACATGATAGTTCCTTCGATGAAAAGAATGATTGCAATAATATTATTAAAAATTCTCTTGATGTCATTTGTGCTAATAGTATGCAAAACCCTAAGCTTGGGGATGCTAGTTTTGCTATGTCTTCTACTTGTTGCAATGATCATGATTGGGGTGATTCTTCTTATGATCTTGAAAATTTATTTAAGCCCCATGATGGATATGAGATTGATAATAGTGTTTGCAATAATATTGAAAGTGGGTTAGGAAGAATGTCAACTTTAGATCCCACGTATTTGGAGAATGTTCAATCTTATGGTATTTTTGATGAAAGTGGGTTTGGAGAGGTCATGACTTTAGTTAATGATAATCCCACTATTTCGGAAGAGTGTCAACCTTTCATACATGTGGATCGTGTCAAGAATATGTTTTGTGATAGCTATATTGTTTAATTTGCTTATGATCCTACATGTAATTATTATGAGAGAGGAAAATATGGTTGTAGAAATTTTCATGTTACTAAATTACCTCTCGTTATGTTGTTGCTATTGTTTCTTTCCGCTTCCTTGCATATGCTAGTTTTTGCTTGCCTTGATAATTTGTTTTCCTATAAGATTCCTATGCATAGGTAGTATGTTAGACTTAGATGTGATTCTCATATGCTACATGATGCTCTCTTCGTGTTTCAATTGCTATCTTTCATGTGAGCATCATTGAATTTATCAATGCCTAGCTAGAGGCGTTAAACGATAGCGCTTGTTGGGAGGCAACCCAATTTTATTTTTGTTTCTTCATTTTTGTTTCTGTTTAGTAATAAATAATTCATATAGCCTCTGGTTAGATGTGGTTTTATGTTTTAATTACTGTTTTTGCCAAGTAGAACCTTTGGGAAGACTTGGGTGAAGTCTTTATGATCTTGCTGTAAAAAACAGAAACTTTAGCGCTCACGAGATTAGCTGCAATTTTTTTTACTGGAGAGTGATTTCAGGTTGATTCCTTTTGAAGAAGATTAATAGAAAAATTACTCACGTCCAAAATTTTATTTCATAATTTTTGTAGTTACAGAAGTATACATTTGATACAGATAACTACAGACTGTTCCTGTTTTTGACAGATTCTGTTTTTGTGTGTTGTTTGCTTATTTTGATGAATCTATGGCTAGTATCGGGGGGTATGAACCATAGAGAAGTTGGAATACAGTAGGTTTAACACCAATATAAATAAATATTGAGTTCATTACAGTACCTTAAAGTGGTGATTTGTCTTCTTATACTAACGGAGCTCATGAGATTTTCTGTTGAGTTTTCTGTTGTGAAGTTTTCAAGTTTTTGGGGTAAAGATTTGATGGATTATGGAATAAGGACTGGCAAGAGCCTAAGCTTGGGGATGCCCAAGGCAATCCAAGGTAAAATTCAAGGACAACCAAAGGCCTAAGCTAGGGGATGCCCCGGAAGGCATCCCCTCTTTCGTCTTCGTCTATCGGTAACTTTACTTGAGGCTATATTTTTATTCACCACATGATATATGTTTTGCTTGGAGCGTCTTGTATGATTTGAGTCTTTTCTTTTAGTTTACCACAATCATCCTTTCTGTACACACCTTTTGGTAGAGACACACATGAATCGGAATTTATTAGAATACTCTATGTGCTTCACTTATATCTTTTGAGCTAGATAATTTTGCTCTAGTGCTTCACTTATATCTTTTAGAGCACAGTGGTGATTATATTTTATAGAAATTATTGATCTCTCATTCTTCAATTATATTATTTTGAGAGTCCTATAAAACAGCATGGTAATTTTCTTTGGCTATAAAATTAGTCCTAATATGATGAACATCCAAGATGGGTATAATAAAAACTATCATATAAAGTGCATCGAATACTATGAGAAGTTTGATACTTGATAATTGTTTTGAGATATGAAGATGGTGATATTAGAGTCATGCTAGTTGAGTAGTTGTGAATTTGAGAAATACTTATTCTAAAGTTTGTGATTCCCGTAGCATGCACGTATGGTGAGCCGTTATGTGATGAAGTCGGAGCATGATTTATTTATTGATTGTCTTCCTTATGAGTGGCGGTCGGGGACGAGCGATGGTATTTTCCTACCAATCTATCCCCCTAGGAGCATGCGAGTAGTACTTCGTTTCGATAACTAATAGATTTTTGCAGTAAGTATGTGAGTTCTTTATGACTAATGTTGAGTCTGTGGATTATATGCACTCTCACCCTTGCACCATTGCTAGCCTCTCTAATACCGCCCACCTTTCACCGGTATCAAACACCCACCATATACCTTCCAAGCCACCATACCTACCTATTATGGCATTTCCATAGCCATTCCAAGATATATTTCCATGCAACTTTGCACCGTTCCGTTTATTATGACACGCTCCATCATTGTCATATTGCTTTGCATGATCATGTAGTTGACATCGTATTAGTGGCAAAGCCACCTTCAGAATTCTTTCATACATGTCACTCTTGATTCATTGCATATCCCGGTACACCGCCGGAGGAATTAACATAGAGTCATATTTTGTTCTAAGTATTGAGTTGTAAGTAAATAAAAGTGTGATGATCATCATTATTAGAGCATTGTCCCAAGTGAGGAAAGGATGATGGAGACTGTGATTCCCCCACAAGTCGGGATGAGACTCCGGACAGAAAAATAAAAAAAAGGAAGAGAAAAATAGGCCATAAAAAAGATAAAAAGGCCCAAATAAAAAAATGAGAGAAAAAGAGAGAAGGGACAATGTTACTATCCTTTTACCACCCTTGTGCTTCAAAGTAGCACCATGATCTTCATGATAGAGAGTCTCCTATGTTGTCACTTTCATATACTAGTGGGAATTTTACATTATAGAACTTGGCTTGTATATTCCAATGATGGGCTTCCTCAAATTGCCCTAGGTCTTTGTGAGAAAGCGAGTTGAATGCACACCCACTTAGTTTCTTTTGTTGTGATTTCATACACTTATAGCTCTAGTGCATCCGTTGCATCACAATCCCTACTCACTCACATTGATATCTATTGATGGGCATCTCCATAGCCCGTTGATACGCCTAGTTGATGTGAGACTATCTTCTCCTTTTTGTCTTCTCCACAACCACCCTTCTATTCCACATATAGTGCTATGTCCATGGCTCATGCTCATGTATTGCGTGAAGATTGAAAAAGTTTGAGAACATCAAAAGTACGAAACAATTACTTGGCTTGTCATCGTGGTTGTGCATGATTTAAATATTTTGTGTGATGAAGATAGAGCATAGCCAGACTATATGATTTTGTAGGGATAACTTTCTTTAGCCATGTTGTTTTGAGAAGGCATGATTGCTTTGTTAGTATGCTTGAAGTATTATTATTTTTATGTCAATATTGAACTTTTATCTTGAATCTTTCAGATATGAACGTTCATGCCACAATAAAGAAAATTACATTGAGAATTATGCCAAGTAGCATTCCACATCAAAAATTCTGTTTTTATCATTTACCTACTCGAGAATGAGCAGGAATTAAGCTTGGGGATGCTTGATACGTCTCCAACGTATCTATAATTTTTTATTGTTCCATGCTATTATATTATCTATTTTGGATGTTTAATGGGCTTTATTATCCACTTTTATATTATTTTTGGACTAACCTACTAACCAAAGACCCAGTACAAATTGCTGTTTTTTTTGCCTATTTCAGTGTTTTGCAGAAAAGGAATATCAAACCGAATCCAAACGGAATGAAACCTTCGGGAGAGTTATTTTTGGAACAAACGCAATCCAGACTTGGAGTGAACGTCAAGGAAGCAACGAGGCGGCCACGAGGTAGGGAGGCGCGCCTAGGGCGGTAGGCGCGCTCCCCACCCTCATGGGCCCCTCATGGCTCCACCGACCTACTTCCTTCGCCTATATATACTCATATACCCCGAAAACATCTAAGAGCACCACGAAACCCTATTTCCACTGCCGCAACCTTCTGTACTCGTGAGATCCCATCTTGGGGCCTTTTCCGGCGCTCCGCCGGAGGGGGAGTCGATCACAGAGGGCTTTTACATCAACACCATAGCCTCTCCGATGATGTGCGAGTAGTTTACCACAGACCTTCGGGTCCATAGTTATTAGCTAGATGGCTTCTTCTCTCTCTTTGGATCTCAATACAAAGTTCTCCTTGATTCTCTTGGAGATCTATTAGATGTAATTCTTTTTGTGGTGTGTTTGTCGAGATCCGATGAATTGTGGGTTTATGATCAAGATTATCTATGAAAAATATTTGGTTCTTCTCTGAATTCTTATATGTATGATTTGATATATTTGCAAGTCTCTTCGAATTATCAGTTTGGTTTGGCCTACTAGATTGATCTTTCTTGCAATGGGAGAAGTGCTTAGCTTTGGGTTCAATCTTGCGATGTTCTTTCCCAGTGACAACAGGGGCAGCAAGGCACGTATTATACTGTTGCCATCGAGGATAAAAAGATGGGTTTTATATCATATTGCTCGAGTTTATCCCTCTACATCATGTCATCTTGCCTAATGTGTTACTATGTTCTTATGAACTTAATACTCTAGATGCATGCTGGATAGCGGTCGATGTGTGGAGTAATAGTAGTAGATACAAAATCGTTTCGGTCTACTTCTCGTGGACGTGATGCCTATATACATGATCATGCCTAGATATTCTCATAACTATGCGCTTTTCTATCAATTGCTCGACAGTAAGTTGTTCACCCACCGTAGATTATGCTATCTTGAGAGAAGCCACTAGTGAAACCTCTGGCCCCCGGATCTATTTTCCATCATATAAGTTCCCTATCTATTTTATTTTGCAATCTTTACTTTCCAATCTATATCATAAAAATACCAAAAATATTTATCTTATTATCTGTATCAGATCTCACTTTTGCAAGTGGCCGTGAAGGGATTGACAACCCCTTTATCGCGTTGGTTGCAAGGTTCTTATTTGTTTGTGAAGGTACAAGGCAACTTGCGTGTAACCTCCTACTGCATTGATACCTTGGTTCTCAAAAACCGAGGGAAATACTTACGCTACTTTGCTGCATCACCCTTTCCTCTTAAAGGAAAAACCAACGCATGCTCAATAGGTAGTACGGGGACTGCGCCGCCATCGCGGTGTTGCCTCCAAGATGGAGCTATCCTCGGATGTCGGCGGAGTGGCTGAGCAACGACGACGGACCGGTTCCATTGGCGATTGTGGGAGAAGCAGACGAGATAAGCTATAGGGAGGGAGGGCAAAATGCGACGCAGGGACTTGCCGGCCGTGAGGGTTTATATAGTAGGCTGGTAAGCATTGGGATTTTGGGGAATTTCACCGAGTCGGGTGGGAAGCTTGCGCGGGAACCTGCCCGGTTGTGCGGGAATGGGCTCAACAACGTTTGGCCAAAAGAACACCCCTGCGCGCTGCTCAAGCTTGCGCTCAAAGCCGTCTACGGCAGCGGGGTGACAAGACGTGCAAGAGGAGGACGAAAGGACACGTACACATACGGTTAATAAAAAACGCTTGCTATTTAATTACCTACTATACCCCCATCCTCGTTTATAAGTAGGATTTAACTAATAAAATATGAATGCATGTTGCCAAAGATTATATCGTTGGATTCATATTTGAACATAGTTTCCAGTTATATAATTTTTGTAACATGCATTAACATTTTGTTGGTTAAATTTAAGGTTATATACCAGCAAGCGTTTGCCCACAACACACACGGCTTATTTCATCACAAACAGCTCAGATGGATCAACTGTATGCCACGTATCACACACGCAACTCTAATCTGATTCGTGCTTGATATCTCTGAATCGCTCGCACAGTTCGTCTTATTTGCCACGTATCACTGTGCTGGCCTCTACTTGTGTCCCTCGGCAAGCTCTGCTCGCCGTTAGGCGCCGCGGCGCGCTCTCTTCGCGTCCGTCGGCGTGCTCGGCTTGTGGACAACTTTTCCTTGCGTGTTTAACTGCTATATGCACATATATGGTTGCTCGCCGTTGAGGTGACCGCGGAGCGCTCTGCTCATGCCCCTCCGCGCGTGCTCTGCTAGCGGTTGGGCCTGCACACGATCACGTTGAGGGCACCATATGCATGCGGTTGCGTCGCGCGCGTCGCCACACTATGCAGTTACGTGCGGCATGATGGAGTTACGCATTGCAAATTATAATGCCATCAGGGCGTGACGATATTCCAGGCCGTCCGGCTTCCCCTTTAATTCCCGCGGCCATTATAACCCTAGTCTCTTCAACCTTTCAATCGCGCCCCACAACACAACAAGCACACCCGCGACGACACATAGAGAGGGGATGTCTAGCGGCGCTCCAATGGAGTTCGGCAAGCATAAAGTGAAGACCCACACGAGGGAGACGGATCTCTCGGTGGTGTACACCATCGACCCGGCCATGGTGGACGACTACATCAACACCGTTGGGCAGTTGCTTGCTCAAGACAAGTACAAGGTGGTCGACATCGACCTCCAGTACACCGCCGATCGTCCCAACATAGATCAGAAGGTTGCCGTCGCCCAGTTGTCGACCATCATGTCCTCATCTACCACTACTGCATGGCCACAGAGCCTTCCGACCGTTTCGCCAGGTTTGTCAACAGCATCGACTACGAGTTCACTACGGTGGAAACCACCGAAGATGTAAAAGCGCTCAGGGTTATGGGCTTGGCCTGCAAGAACCTTGTCGAAATCCATGAGCACTACAGGGTCTGGGGCAACATGAAGAAGGACTCCCTGGTTGAACTCGCCTCGACCATCATCGACCCATACTACGAAAAGATGAAGCAGGATGCCAATAGAACACGTCCCGTATCTTGGCACGGGGCCTGGATGAGGCAACTGGATGAACCTCACTTAAGTTCATGGCTAAGAGCATGTACACATGCTACGAGATGCACAGGTGGATCGTTGACATGAGGAAGTGCCTCATTACCCAAATCGACGAGGACGGATCAAGCCACAAGCAGAGCAAGTGTCACAAGAAGTAGATGATGACCAGATGATCATTTATCCTAGGTAATCATGCATGTAATATATAGTTTACTTTGGTGTGTGGAAATGTCATGTGTGTAGTAGCCACCTATGTAATTATGCATGTAATAGTTTAGTTTGGTGTGTGCAAATGCCATGGTTGTAGTAGCCACCTATGTAAGTGGATGTTTAATTTGGTTATGCAACCATGTCCTTGTAAGTGTGTGTGTGTGTGTGTGTGTGTGTGCGCGCGTGTGTGTGTATGTTGTTGTTCTATATGCAATCCCATCGCACAACACACCCATCTTATTAGCAGCAATCATCTGTGTTATTATTGGTCTTCGCACACATTTCTGATTACAAACCTGTTTGCTGCGTATCACACACATCCTGTTATATTGAACCGTTTATGTTCTCTTGTCTCAACGCAAACAGTTCATCTGAGTGAACCGCATGTCGTATATCGCACACACCTTGATCTGGCTGACCGTTTCTTTGTGTTGCCTAATCACAAACAGTTCATCCGAGTGAACCGTATGCTTTATATCGCACACACCTTCATCTGGCTGCCCGTTTCTTTTGTTCCTCCTCATCGCAAACAGTTAATTGAACTGAACCATATGCCCTGCATAGCATACACAACTAAAACCGGACCATGTTTGATGCATCCATCATCGCAAACGTTCTGCACCTTTTTATGGTTTTTTACACCACCGTTTGTGATTATTGCATTGCAGACAGTTTCGTCGAAGGGTCTCTGATCGTAGGGTCGCGTTAGCAGCATCCTGTAGTAGTGCCCATTTGTTCAGGCCTAGTACTAGAGTTACTATATTAGGCAATGAACTGGTACAGAGGGATTATCCTTTTACTCTACATATATAACTTGTCTGAAGTCTAACTAAGCAAAATGTTTGACCAAATCCTTTCTTAAGAAATATTAACATCTATAACAGTAAAGATGTAGCGCTTGAAAATTTATTTCACGATGGAGGTTATGATATTGTTTCGAATCCTGGATTTTAAATTTCAGAAAATTCAAAGGTGACCTGAAATTCATGAAACTGAGCATGGTCTCGTGATATGGCACAAATATGCTATCGTAATTTTTTTGTTCAATTTGAGACAAGCTGCTTATGAAAAGTTGCACAAATGAAGAGCCAAGGTATTTTGGAACAAAGAACTTTCACTGTCGGCGTTCTGGGAACGGGGGTACCCAGACTTGCCTGCCTGCGGCCCAGGGCATGGCTCATCCAGCGGCCTGGTATGGCCCATCTTCATCAGCAAACGCTCAAGACCCTCGCGAGGAGCCAAGCCTCGTGAGGCGGATGACGCAAGACCTCCTCAGGGGCAGCCTCGCTAGGCTGGCTCGCGAGAAGCGGAGACATCCATGCAAGAGGCACCTCACGAGGAGTGCGTGACGTGAGCCATGACGACCAAGGCCAGGCGGGCACCAGGCGGGCGCCAGCAGGCGTAGAGTACCAGTTTCCTCTTTGGTGCTAAAGAGGCAAGCGCAGGCAAGGAGTCGTGAGGCGTCAAGCAAAGGTTTACATATTGGTGCAACAAGACCAAGACCAGCAGGACGACAGGATGGAGGTCATCGTGGAGGCCAGGACGGCGTCACCACCAGAGCCTTTGGCAGGCGAAGACTACTTTTGTCATGATAGCTTGTACTAGCTATCCCCCTTCAAATCTGGCCGTTGTGGGATCCCTTCCCACCTAATATTTGGGAAGAGGACCAGGGTCTCTATAAATAGGACTAGCCACCACCACAGCAGGGGACGGATCATTCGGACCATCCTTGCACCCGCCAGCTCATGGAGCCCAAGAACACCTCCCCTCAGGAGCTCGTTCTCCCCTTGTACTAGTTCATCCTCAACCCACGAGGCAATCCACTACGCCACACTGGAGTAGGGTATTACACCACAACGGCGGCCCGAACCAGTATAAATCCTTGTGTCCCGTGTTCTTCGAGTTCGTCGAGCTAGGCCGTGGATCGTTGAGCGAGCAAGCTAGAGAGAGAGAGAGAGATCTTTGTGCGCACCCCAGTGTTCGAACCTCAAGGGTTTGCCGGAACCCGTAATCCGACAATCACGATAACGCGAACGGTTTCACTATTCAAACCGTGGGCGTTTACGTGCCGCCACGAGTCCTGCTTCTCATCGACAGGTGCCGTCCGAGCAAGCATCTGAGTCGACGGGAGGCGTGAGAGCAGACCACTGCGCCGGCTGACCGGGAGTCATGTGAGAAGGCCGTTGCGCAGGCTCATCGAGAGGCGAGCCCTTTGACCAGGCTCCGCTACTTCTTGAGCTTGCGTTGGTTTTCCTTGAAGAGGAGAGGGTGATGCAGCAAGTGTAGCATAAGTATTTCCCTCAGTTTTGAGAACCAAGGTATCAATCCAGTAGGAGGCTCCTCAAAAGTCCCACACACCTACACAAACAAACTGAGAACTCGCAACCAACGCAATAAAGGGGTTGTCAATCCCTTCACGGCCACTTGCGTAAGTGAGATCTAATAAAGATAGTATGATAATATAAATATATTTTTGGTATTTTATAGCATAGATGCAAAAAGTAAAGATGCAAATAAAAGTAGATTGGGAGCAAATATGATAAGAGATAGACCCCGGGGCCATAGGTTTCACTAGTGGCTTCTCTCAAAATAGCATAAGTATTACGGTGGGTGAACAAATTACTGTCGAGCAATTGATAGAAAAGCGCATAGTTATGAGATTATCTAGGCATGATCATGTATATAGGCATCACGTCCATAACAAGTAGACCGACTCCTGCCTGCATCTACTACTATTACTCCACACATCGACCGCTATCCATCATGCATCTAGAGTATTAAGTTCATAAGAACAGAGTAACGCATTAAGCAAGATGACATGATGTAGAGGGATAAACTCATGCAATATGATATAAACCCCATCTTGTTATGCTCGATGGCAACAATACAATACGTGCCTTGCAACCCTTTCTGTCACTGGGTAAGGACACCGCAAGATTGAACCCAAAGCTAAGTGTCGGTGTCAAAACCGGCGGATCTCGGGTAGGGGGTCCCGAACTGTGCGTCTAGGCGGATGGTAACAGGAGACAAGGGACACGATGTTTACCCAGGTTTGGGCCCTCTTGATGGAGGTAAAACCTCACGCCCCGCTTGATTGATATTGATATTGTGGATGTTTACAAGAGTGGATCTACCACGAGATCAAGGAGGCTAAACCCTAGAAGCTAGCCTATGGTATGATTGTAAGGGTTGTTGTGATTGTTGTCCCACGGACTAAAGCCATCCGGTTTATATAGACACCGGAGAGGGCCAGGGTTACATAGAGTCGGTTACAATGGTAGGAGATCTACATATCCGATCGCCAAGCTTGCCTTCCACGCCAAGGAAAGTCCCATCCGGACACGGGGAAGTCTTCAATCTTCTATCTTCATAGTCTTGGAGTCCGCCGATGATGATAGTCCGGCAAATGATAGTTCGGCTGATGATGGTAGTCCGCCATCCGGACACCCCTAATCCAGACTCCTCGGTAGCCCCGAACCAGGCTTCAATGACGATAAGTCCAGCATGCGTGTAGTCTTGGCGTTGCAAGGCGGGTTCTCCTTAAGTTCCATGTACCGCGAACAGTGTCCGCTTCCTCATCAATGTTATGCGTCTTGGCTTCCACGCCCAATAATGGTCTTCTTCCACGCGTCGTGCGAATGTGAAAAGCCGTGGTGTCTTTTATGTTTTACCCCTAGTTGTGCGAACAATCTGCCTATAAGGGAGGCAAGAATCCAGATCCAAATCACCATCTTCCTCTCCCAAATACTCATCGGAGCGCTTTCGACCAAGAATCCATTCCATCATGGACCGTCAACGCGGCTCCTCTTCTCGGCCCCAGCCCTTTGCGGGAGATTGGAGGAGATGCTCTGTTTCGCACAACGAGCTGGTAAAGCTCCAAATGGGGGGATATCTCCCTCCGGCCTTCATGGTTCCGGTTCGAGCCGGGCTCGCCACCTACAAAGGTGGGAAGCAAGCGGAGGTTACCCCTAATCCCAACAAAGGGGAGCGGGTACGCTTCGTCCCCTATCTGATAAGGGGGCTCGGATTTCCTGTACATCCATTCCTCCGCGGGCTCCTGGAGTTCTACGGACTCCAGCTCCATCACCTCACGCCCACCTCGATCCTGCATATTGCGGGTTACGTAGCTCTTTGCGAGATTTTCCTGGGCATCGAGCCCCATTTCGCGTTGTGGAAGAGGTTGTTTTGCCTTGTACCCCGCTCTCACGAGGGGTCCATATATCAAGTGGGCGGTGCCGAAATATGGCGCATTGCCGGGACCAGTATCCATCCGGTACCCCTAAGAAGGCGTCCGAAGACTGGCCTTCGGAATGGTTTTATATAGAAGACGCTCCGCTGCCGGACCCTGTTCGGATCGGCCTCCCGGAGTTCAGCAATGCTCCTCTGAAGTAACGCCTCAGTTGGCGTCCGTGGAGCCCCCGACTGGAGGAAGACGAGAGCGTCCATTATTTAATGGGCCGAATAAGGTTATTGGCCCATGCCGGGTTGACCATGATTGGAATCATGGCAACATGCATTACGCGGGGGGTGCAGCCACTACAATACAGGGGCCACCCCATGTGGGATTTCAACGGGGAGGACGATGCCACCCGTCATGGCCGCAGGGCGGATTCGCCAAGATCCGTGTCGATCTTGTCCGGCCTGTATAAGGGGGAGAAGGAGGATTTCCTTCGGACGAACCCGTTAAATGGGTTTTAGAAAGACATATTCTGCAGGAGGAAACGCAAGGACCTCTCCTGGTAACGTATTATTTTAGAAAGATAAGTAGCGTTTGGCAGTTGCGCAAGTCTAAAAAGCGACATTGCAGGTGCTGCCGGACAAGATCCGGACGGGCAAGAACTTCTGCGCCAACTAAAGGCCGGCGAGAGGGTGCTGCATAAGGTGCATCATGAAAGGAACAAGCTCCAGGATGCCCATGCCCAGCTTGGAGAAGAGCTGAAAGGCATTCGGGCCGAGCTGTCGGGCTCCGTTAAGGAGAATCAACGGCTTCGTCGCGGCATATATAGTAAGTGCTTGAGCGAGCTCCTTTGAAAAGAAGAGTTCGGCGAGGAAGTCGATTTGACAGAATATATCTGTAGGTATGCTCACAGGTCGCCCTGCGGAGGAGATGGTCGTAACAACGGGTGATCAACTTCCCGAATTGTTGCAATTGATCGAACGAGTTCGGCAGGCTATGAGCGGCGTCATCCAGGCGTTATGGCCAGCCCTCTCCGTACCCGAGGGTCTTGGGGAGCTTGCGGAGAAGCTGCAGGGAGTGCGGCAGCGCTTCCATGTATGGAAGATTTCGGCCTGCCGCCAAGGTGCCAGGGAGGCCTGGGCCATGGTAAAGACGCGGTACAAGAAGGCGGATCCCAACCACATGGCCGAAGTCGGACCTGTGGGGCCTGATGGGAAGGAGATCCCTGTGAGTTTAGTATACGGCCAAGTTGAGTTGGCCGCAAAATTTTCCCAACAGGACTGTAAATTAGACAGCCTGTTAGACGGGATTGAAGAAGAATACAATCATTCGATTTGACAATGTATTGTAAAATGACATACAAAATGCCTTCTAGCTGGATTGTAGATCGTTTGTCTTTGCCGACCTTTTCGCTTCGACCTCGGGACTCTAGAGTCCGGAGTGTGTCCGAATACCCTCTCGGCTATAAAACAACCGGGGTATGCATGGAGACTAGGCGTAGGGGTCATCAGTGCTTTATCAGACAAGTGCCCAACTAGTTATGTTATATTACATGGTTAGTAAGAAACATCTTCCAGGGAGAATAGTTCTGTTAAGGGTTCCTTTCCGCTGGGGGTGCCATGCCCTAAAGTGCATGTCCGGACTGCGAATAAAGCAGAAAACATCTGGGGGCAGATAAATAAGTGGATAAAAAATCATCTTTTAAGTCACCGACCGAATATTCCCTTAAGAACTCTAGCTTTCGGCTTCACCCAGTCTAAGGTACACATCCGGCTGACCCGGCAGTAACAATCGCAGAGGTGCTCCTTTACCTCCTAGCCGAACAATTGGGAACGAGGGTAAGCACAGAGCCAGCAACCCAGCTTGGCCAAAACTTAAGTCATATCGATGCATATAATGGTGAATAAAAGGTACATGTGGAGGCTTGACACATGTGCTGGGCATGAAGCCCAGATATGTAAGCTTCGTAAAGAAGCCCCGGTATAATGAGTGCGGATAGCACGTCAATTGCGCTAACGCTATGCAAGTAGGCCTTTTAAGGCTTGGATGAATAGGGTTGAGAAGAAAAAGAGAAACAAAAGGCAGCTGAAATAAAAAAAAAATTGGACGGGGGAAAGGGACGAACTCTTAGTCCGGCGCTAGGCATAGAATCGTCGGAGGCGGGCTGCGTTCCATGGGTTCGGCTCGAGTCGGTTATCCGATGCATTTCGTAGACGGTACGCTCCGCCGGTCAAGACTTGATCGATGATGAAGGGGCCTTCCCATTTGGGCTTTAGCTTGTCCTTTTTCTTGTCCGGCAGGCGTAGAACCAGTTCGCCAACGTTGTAAGTCTTGGCCCGTACTTCTCTTCTTTGGTATCTTCGAGCTTGCTATTGATAGAATGCGGAACGAGCTTTGGCGACGTCGCGCTCTTCCTCCAATGTGTCCAAGCTGTCCTGCCGATCCAACTCGGCTTCTCTTTCTTCGTACATGCGCACTCGAGGTGAGTCATGAATGATGTCGCAGGGCAAAACTGCTTCTGCGCCGTATACCATAAAAATGGTGTGAATCCGGTAGTACGGTTAGGCTTTGTCCGCAGCCCCCAGAGTACGGAGTCGAGCTCCTCTACCCAGTGTGTGTCAGATTTCGTAAGGGACCGCACTAGTCTGGGTTTGATGCCGCTCATTATTAGACCATTTGCTCGTTCCACTTGACCGTTGGTTTGAGGATGATAGACTGAAGCATAATCGAGCTTGATGCCCATATTTTTGCACCATGATTTAACCTCATCGGCGGTGAAGTTCGTGCCGTTATCGGTGATGATGCTGCGGGGACACCATAACGTGTACCACCCGGATATAAAGTCTATCACTGGTCCGGACTCTGCCGCTTTAAGCGGCTTGGCCTCTATCCATTTGGTGAATTTATCCACCATGACCAATAGGTACCGTTGCTTGTGGGTTCCCCCTTTAAGTGGTCCAACCATGTCAAGCCCCTGCACCGCGAACGGCCGGTAATGGGTATAGTTTTGAGGCGGTGGGTGGCATATGGCTCGATTAGCAAAGAGTTGACAACCGACGATCTTTGGACTAGGTCCTGTGCATCTGCTCGGGCCGTCGGCCAGTAAAATCCTGTACGGAATGCCTTTCCTACAAGGGCCCAAGCTGCGGCGTGGTGTCCGCCTAGTCCGGCATGAATTTCAGCCAGGAGGTTCCGCCCTTCCTCTTCGGAGATACACCTTTGAAGGACTCCGGTTGTGCTTTTCTTATAAAGTTCTCCCTCATAGACCTTGTAGGCTTTAGACCGCCGGACAATGCTGCGGGCCTCATTTTGGTCTTCGGGAAGCTCCTGCCTAAGCAAGTAGGCGAGGAATGGTTCTGTCCACGGGGCAATTACTGCCATTATGTCATGGGCGGATGGTGTTATGTCATCGGCTGAAACGCCGGTTGGCGCGGCTTGTTCCGGTTTGTTAATTCCGGACTCCTCTTCCCATAATACGGATGGCTTGAAGAGCCGTTCCAGGAAGATATTAGGAGGGACGGCGTCTCGCTTGGCGCCAATGCGTGCCAGTACGTCGGCCGCTTGGTTATTATCCCGGGTGACGTGATGGAATTCAAGTCCTTCGAACCGGGCTGACATTTTTAGGACAGCGTTGCGATATGCTGCCATTTTCGGATCTTTGGCGTCGAAGTCTCCGTTTATTTGGGATATTGCGAGGTTTGAATCCCCGCGCACCTCTAGGCGTTGAATGCCCATGGAGATTGCCATCCGGAGACCATGTAAAAGGGCCTCGTATTCGGCTGCGTTGTTGGAGTCCGTGTACATTATCTGAAGTACATATTGGACTGTGTCTCGGTCGGGACGTCAATACGACGCCAGCCCCCATCCGCCAACATTTTAGAGCCGTCAAGTGCATAATCCAATTGGAGTATGCGCCAGATTCTTTAGGGAGTTCGCTTCGGTCCATTCAGTGACAAAGTCAGCCAATACTTGTGACTTTATAGCTCACGAGGTTTGTAAGATATATCAAATGGTAAGAGCTCAATGGCCCATTTGCAATCTTGCCCGTCGATCGCGGTTGTTTATAATGTCATTAAGTGGTACTTCAGAGGCCCTTGTTATCGAACACTCTTGAAAGTAGTGTCGAGCTTCCGGATGCCATGAACACCGCGTATGCTATCTTACGATAGTGCGGTAACGGACTTGCAAGGGGTTAACACAGATGAATCGTAGTATACTGGTTTTTGAAGAGGGAATTTATGCCCTTCTTTTTCTCGTTCGACGACGAGTACCGCGCTTACAACATGACGTGTAGCTGCGATGTATAACAACATTGGTTCGCCCAGGTTGGGCGCAGCCAGGACCGGATTTGTTGCCAATATGGCCTTTATTTCTTCGAGTCCGGCGGTGGCAGCATCCGTCCACTCGAAGTGTTCGGTGCGCCTAAGGAGGCGATAGAGGGGTAATGCCTTTTCTCCTAGACGGGAGATAAAGCGGCTTAGAGCCGCCACGCATCCGGTCAATTTTTGTATTTGCTTGAGGTCTTTTGGGATATCTAGCTGTGACAGAGCTCGGATCTTGGCTGGGTTTGCTTCAATTCCTCTACCGGATACGATGAAGCCCAGCAGCTTTCGGTGATACGCGAAAACACATTTTTCCGGATTCAGCTTGATGTCATATGCGCTGAGGTTGTCGAATGTGAGCCTCAAGTCGTCTACTAGAGTTTCGACGTGTTCAGTTTTGACTACTACGTCGTCTACGTATGCCTCTACTGTTTTGCCGATCTGGTTAGCGGACATATGTCGAATCATGCGCCGATATGTTGCGCCGGCGTTTTTAAGTCCGAAGGGCATCGTGTTGAAGCAGAATGGTCCATATGGAGTAATGAATGACGTTGCGGCTTGATCCGCTTCTGCCATCTTGATTTGATGATAGCCGGAGTATGCGTCCAGGAAGCACAATGAATCATGCCCTGTAGTGGCATCGATGATTTGATCGATGCGGGGGAGGGGGAAGGGATCCTTTGGGCAGGCCTTATTTAGGTCTTTGAAATCGACACATAGGCGCCAGGATTTGTCCTTCTTTGGTACCATTACCAAGTTTGCTAGCCAATCCGGGTGCTTAATGTCTCTGATGAATCCGGCTTCCAATAGTTTGGCTAGCTCTTCTCCCATTGCCTGTCTTTTGGGTTCGAAAAATCGTCGAAGAGCCTGTTTGTTGGCTTGAATCCTTTTAGGATGTTTAGGCTGTGTTACGCCAATCTACGTGGGATTCGGGCATATCCGAGGGGTGCCGTGCAAAATGTCCCAATTTTCCCGAAGGAATTCTCGCAGTGCGGCGTCTATATCAGGGTTCAATTGTGCCCCGATGGAGGCCGTCTCCGTAGGGTCCGTTGGGTGGACCTGGAATTTGACTATTTCATCCGCTGGTTTAAAAGAGGTGGACTTGGATCTTTTATCAAGTATCACATCGTCCCTGTTCACCGTGGAGCGCATCGCGGTGAGTTCCTCGGCCGCTAGGGCTTCGGATAGTGCCTCGAGGGCTAGTGCGGCTGTCTTATTTTCGGCGCGGAGTGCTATGTTCGGATCACTAGCGAGAGTGATAATTCCGTTGGGACCGGGCATTTTAAGCTTCATGTACCCATAATGGGGTATAGCTTGAAAAAAATGTGAATGCCTCTCGCCTAATAAAGCATGATATCCGCTGCTGAATGGAGCCACTTGAAATGTGACCTCTTAGGACCTGTAATTGTCCAGCGAGCCGAACACTACGTCCAGCGTGATTTTTCCTGTGCAGCATGCTTCCCGGCTGGGGATTATTCCTCTAAAGGTTGTGCTGCTTCGCTCAATGCGATTCCAGTCTATTTCCATTTTTTGGAGGGTTTCCTCATAGATGAGGTTTAGTCCGCTGCCGCCATCCATGATTACCTTAGTAAGGCGAAAGTCGTCTACTATTGGGCTGAGGACCAATGCGGCTGGTGCCCGGGCAGTTCGGAATTTAGGTTAAATCACGGCATTGAAGGTAATAGCCGTGTCGCTCCATGGATTTATTGTTGCTACTTGGTAGACTTCGGCAAGGTTGCGGAGTTGTTGTTTTTGCATGTTATTGGATGCGAAACTCTCGAAGACTGTTAACACCGTACTGGTGTTGCTGGGCTGGGATTCTGAAGCTAGAAGCTCTTCACCACTTTTGGCCACCTGCCGTAATATCCAACATGCTCGAAGGCTATGAGTTGGAGTGGCACCCTCTGCGCTATGAATTTTGCAGGGTCCGTTTTGCCAGCCCTCCAGTACGGTTCCGTACCCTTTAGGGGGTTTTGGTTTTTTGGTATTCAGCCCAGGTGCTTGATAATGATGCACTCTTTGGTTCCGGACTAGGGATGTATTCGGGACCGGATTGTCCCAAAATTTACTTTCGATTTTCCAGGCGCTCTCCATCGCGCAGTACTTTTGTACGATGGTCTCCAAGTCAGCAAAGCGTGTAATGTCGCGGCGACTTATGGCGTTTAGGATTCCCTTGTCCGTGCAATTATTGCAGAAGACTGAGATTGCATTTTCCTCTCGGCAGTCCTTTATCCTGTCCATAACGGGAGGAATCTGGCCCGAGAGTGATGTCTTGTCTCGGCGGGCTCTTGCCGTATTAGAGTTAGATCGCATATGTCCGGGCGGTGGGTGGAACTAAGTCCGAACCCTACCCATCTCAAGGCTCAAGGCCGAGGAGTTTCCAATTTTGGAAGCTTGGATTTGGATGTTGTCCAACGAGTGCAGTCCGATGCGACTTTAAGTTCAGCGTTTGATCGAAGCCCGTCCCTCCGCGGGAATCCAGCATGGGGGGTTCGGGTATCCGGACATGACTAGTTTTCAATACAGGAGAAGCGTCGCCGCATTGTTCCTCTACCACTGCAGCGTGGTGGGTGACCTGGGGAGAGTTAATTTCTCTCAGATCGGTTTGAAGCCCGATCTGATCATAGTCTGTAGCGACTCCCAGGGCGGCGATGCAATCCAAGAGCTCGTTTACGGACGAGAGCTCTATTGGATCCAGCCGCTCGGCGAATTTCGAGCTGACGTGAAAATTGCTTTTGACGACTTGAGAGGTCGTTGTCGAAGCGATGGCCGGACAGGCGGTCATAAGAAAACCACCTAGCCGGATAGTTTGGCCGGCGGCCAAGGCTCCTTTGGCGAAAAGACGGGAGGAGGCATCCTTCCTATCGGTGACGGCACAGAGGAACTCTCAATGAAAGCACCAATGTCGGTGTCAAAACCGGCGGATCTCGGGTAGGGGGTCCCGAACTGTGCGTCTAGGCGGATGGTAACAGGAGACAAGGGACACGATATTTACCCAGGTTCGGGCCCTCTTGATGGAGGTAAAACCCTACGTCCTGCTTGATTGATATTGATATTGTGGATGTTTACAAGAGTGGATCTACCACGAGATCAAGGAGGCTAAACCCTAGAAGCTAGCCTATGGTATGATTGTAAGGGTTGTTGTGATTGTTGTCCTACGGACTAAAGCCATCCGGTTTATATAGACACCGGAGAGGGCTAGGGTTACATAGAGTCGGTTACAATGGTAGGAGATCTACATATCCGTATCGCCAAGCTTGCCTTCCACGCCAAGGAAAGTCCCATCCGGACACGGGGGGGAAGTCTTCAATCTTCTATCTTCATAGTCTTGGAGTCCGGCCGATGATGATAGTCCGGCAAATGATAGTTCGGCTGATGATGGTAGTCCGGCCATCCGGACACCCCCTAATCCAGGACTCCCTCACTAAGCACTTCTTCCATGGCAAGAAAGACCAATCTAGTAGGCCAAACCAAACTGATAATTCGAAAAGACTTGCAAAGATAACTTAATCATACATAAAGAATTCAGAGAAGATTCAAATATTATTCATAGATAAACTTGATCATAAAACCACAATTCATCGGATCTCGACAAACACACCACCAAAAGAGTTTACATCGAATAGATCTCCACAAGAGAGGGGGAGAACATTGTATTGAGATCCAAAAAGAGAGAAGAAGCCATCTAGCTAATAACTATGGACCCTTAGGTCTGTGGTAAACTAATCACAACTCATCGGAGGGGCAAGGATGTTGATATAGAGGCCCTCCATGGTTGATTCCCCCTCCGGCAGAGTGCCGGCGAAGGCTCCAAGATGGGATCTCGCGGATACAGAAGGTTACGGCGGTGTAAATTGTGTTTCGTGGTGCCCCTGGATGTTTTCGGGGTACGTAGGTATATATAGGAGGAAGAAGTACGTCGGTGGCCGCCCGAGGGGCCCACGAGACAGGGGGCGCGCCCTATAGGGGGGGGGGGCGCCCTCCTATCTCGTGGAGGCCTCGGCTGCTTCTTGACCTGCACTCCAAGTCCTCTGGATCACGTTCGTTCCAAAAATCACGCTCCCGAAGGTTTCATTCCGTTTGGACTCCGTTTGATATTCCTTTTCTTCGAAATACTGAAATAGGCAAAAAAACAGCAATATGGGCTGGGCCTCCGGTTAGTAGGTTAGTCCCAAAAATGATATAAATGTGTAAAATAAAGCCCATAAACATCCAAAAGGGGTAATATAATAGCATGGAACAATAAAAAGTTATAGATACGTTGGAGACGTATCAAGCATCCCCAAGCTTAATTCCTGCTCGTCCTCGAGTAGGTAAATGATAAAAAGAGAATTTTTTGATGTGGAATGCTACCTAGCATAATTCATATTGTAATTTTCTTTATTGTGGCATGAATGTTCAGGTCCAAATGAATACAAAATAAAAGTTCATATTGATAAAAGAAATAGTAATACTTCAAGCATACTAATCAAAGTAAGCATGTCTTCTCAAAATAGCATGGCAAAAGAAAGTTCATCCCTACATAATCATATAGTTAGGCTATGCTTCATTTTCGTCACACAAAGATGTTCCCAACTTCTATACCCCCAATGACAAGCCAAGCAATTATTTCATACTTAAATAATCTCAAACTTTTTCAACCTTCACGCAATACATGAGCATGAGCCATGGATATAGCACTATAGGTGGAATAGAATATGATGATGGGGATTGTGTGGAGAAGACAAAAAAGGAGAAAGTCTCACATTGACGAGGATAATCAGCGGGATATGGAGATGCCCATCAATTGATGTCAACATGAGGAGTAGGGATTGCCATGCAAAGGATGCACTAGAGCTATAAATGAATGCTCAACAAAAGAAAACTAGTGGGTGTGCATCCAACTTGCTTGCTCACGAAGACCTAGGGCATTTGAGGAAGCCCACTGTAGGAATATACAAGCCAAGTTCTATAATGAAAAATTCCCACTAGTATGAAAGACAACTTATGGCCTCTTCTTTTTTCATCCGGAGTCTCATCCCGACTTGTGGGGGAATCATGGTCTCCATCATCCTTTCCTCACTTGGGACAATGCTCTAAAAATGATGATCATCACACTTTTATTTTCTTACAACTCAACAATTACAACTCGAAACTAGAACAAGATATGACTCTATATGAATGCCTCCGTGTGTGCGGGATGGTGCAGTGAATCAAGAGTGACATGTATGAAAAATAATGCATGGTGGCTTTGCCACAAATACGATGTCAACTACATGATCATGCAATGGCAATATGACAAAAGTAAAGTATGTCATGATGATGATGAACGGAACGGTGGAAAGTTGCATGGCAATATATCTCGTAATGGCTATGGAAATGCCATAATTGGTAGGTATGGTGGCTGTTTTGAGGAAGATATAGGGAGGTTTATGTGTGATAGAGCGTATCGTATCACGGGGTTTGGATGCACCGGCGAAGTTTGCACCAACTCTCAAGGTGAGAAAGGGCAATGCACGGTACCGAAGAGGCCAGCAAAGGCGGAAAGGTAAAAGTGTGTATAATCCATGGACTCAACATTATTCAAAAGAACTCATATACTTATTGCAAAATTTTAGAAGTCATCAAAAATCAAGTACTACGCGCATGCTCCTAGGGGGATAGATTGGTAGGAAAATACCATCGCTCGTCCCCGACCGCCACTCATAAGGATGCACAAGCCAGGTACACTTCATGCTTCAAATTTGTTACACAACTTTAACCATACGTGCATGCTACGGGACTTGCTAACTTCAACACAAGCATTCTTTAAATTCATAATCGCCCAACTAGCATGACTTTAATATCACTACCTCCATATCTCAAAACAATTATCAAGTATCAAATTGATCATAGCATCCAATTCACTTCCTATGATAGTTTTTATTATACCCAACTTGGATGCCTACCATTCTAGGACCAATTTTATGACCATAGCAAATACCATGCTGTTCTAAAAGACTCTCAAAATAATATAAGTGAAGCATGAGAGACTAGCCATTTCTTCAAAATTAAGACACCACCGTGCTCTAAAAGATATAAGTGGAGCACTAGAGCAAAAACTATCAAGCTCAAAAGATATAAGTGAAGCACATAGAGTATTCTAGCAAATTCTAATCAAATAGGCTTCTCCTAAAAGGTGTGTACAGCAAGGATGATTGTGGTAAACTAAAAATCAAAGACTAATATAATACACGACGCTCCAAGCAAAACACTTATCATGTGGTGAATAAAATATAGCTCCAAGTAAAGTTACCAATGAACGAAGATTTAAAGAGGGATGCCTTCCGGGCATCCCCAAACTTAGGCTTTTGGCTATTCTTGAATGTCTTGGGGTGCCTTGGGCATCCCCAAGCTTAGGATCTTGCCACCCTTTATTCCATAGTCCATAAAAGCTTTACCCAAAACTTGAAAACTTCACAACACAAAACTCAACAGGAAATCTTATAAGCTCCGTTAGTGAAACAAAACAAAACCACCACATAAGTTACTGTAATGAAATTATTCTTTATTTATTTTTGTGTTAAACCTACTGTATTCCAACTTCTCTATGGATTATAAACTATTTTATTGGCCATAGATTCATCAAAATAAGCAAACAACACACGAAAAACAGAATCTGTCAAAAACAGAACAGCCTGTAGTAATCTGTAACTAACGCAAACTTCTGGAACTCAAAAAATTCAGCCAAAATATGAAGACCTAGGCAATTTTTTTATTGATCATCAGCAATTGGAATAACTATTTTATCACGTTCTGGTGATTTTTAACAATTGTTTTCGTGAACCGAAAGTTTCTGGAAATTACAGCAAGATCAAATAACTATCATCCAAGAAGATCCTATAGGTTTAACTTGGCACAAACACTAATTAAAACATAAAACCACATATAAACAGAAGTTAGATGGATTATTTATTCCTAAACAGAAGCAAAAACAAAAAAATAAAAATAAAATTGGGTTGCCTCCAACTAGCGCTATCGTTTAACGCCCCTAGCTAGGCATAAAAGCGAGGATAGATCTAACGAGTGCCATCTTTGGCACTAAACTCATAAGTAGCACGCATGATAGATTCATAAGGTAATTTAACTTTCCTTCTTGGAAAGTGCTCCATGTCTTTCTTTAATGGAAATTGGAATCTAATATTCCCTTCCTTCATATCAATAATCGCACCAATCGTTCTAAGGAAAGGTCTACCAAGAATAATAAGGCAAGAAAGATTGCAATCTATATCAAGAACGATAAAATCTACGGGCACCAAATTTCTATTTGCAACAATAAGAACATAATTGATCCTTCCCATAGGCTTTTTAATGGTGGAATCCGCAAGGTGCAAATTTAAAGAACAATCATCAATATAAATGAAACCTAGAATATCACATAAAGTTTTTGGAATCGTGGAAACACTAGAACCCAAATCACACAAAGCAAAACACTCATAATCTTTAATTCTAATCTTTATAGTAGGTTCCCACTCATCATTAAGTTTTCTAGGTATAGAAACTTCCAAATTAAGTTTTTCATCATAAGATTGCATCAAGGCATCAACAATATGCTTGGTAAAAGATTTGTTTTGACTATAAGCATGAGGAGAATTAACTACGGCTTGCAACAAGGAAATACTATCTTTTATAGAGCAATTATCATAATTAAATTCCTTGAAATCCGAGATAGTAGGTTCAACATTATTAGAAATTGAGGATTCTCCAATCTCACTTTTACCAAATTTAACATTAAGATCTAAAGATGCCGAAATCTTGGGACGCCTTCTAGGCAAATTTGATTCATCATCAGTCCCATAATCATCAAAATTCATATTGAAAAACATAGATCTAATCGGAGACGCATCAATAACTTTAAGACCCTCATCATTATTTTTATGGAAACTAGAAGAACACGCCTTTATAAAGCTTTCTTTCTTAGCACGCAATCTAGCGGTTCTTTCCTTGCACTCGTCAATGGAAATTCTCATTACTTTGAGAGACTCATTGATATCATGCTTAGGATGAGAAGATCTAATTTTAAGAGAATCAACGCCAAGCGAATGTCTATCAACATTCCTACCTAAATCATCAACTTTGAGCAATTTTTCTTCAAGCAAGGCATTAAAATTCTTTTGAGAAATCATAAATTCTTTCACACTATTCTCAAAATCAGAGGGCAACTTATTAAAATTACCATAAGAATTATTGTAGGAATTTCCATAATTATTAGAGGGATTACTAGGGAACAGTCTAGCATTAAAATTTCCTATATAAGCATTGTTTCCAAAACTATTCCTACCAACAAAATTCACATCCATAGATTCATTATTATTCTCAATCAAGGAAGACAAAGGCATATCATTGGGATCAAGAGGAGTATTTTTAGTAGCAAACATCTTCATAAGTTCATCCATCTTTCCACTCAAAACATTGATTTCTTCTATAACATGCACTTTTTTACTAGAAGATCTTTCGGTGTGCCATTGAGAATAATTAGCCATAATATTATCAAGAAGTTTTGTAGCATCTCCTAACGTGATTTCCATAAAGGTGCCTCCCGCGGCCGAATCTAAGAGATTTCTAGAAGCAAAGTTCAATCCGGCATAATTTTTTTGAATGATCATCCATAAATTCAAACCATGAGTAGGGCAATTACGAAGCATCAATTTCATTCTTTCCCAAGATTGGGCAACATGCTCATGATCAAGTTGTTTAAAATTAATAATATCGTTCCTAAGAGTGATGATCTTAGTGGGTGGAAAATACTTAGAGGTAAAAGCATCTTTGCACTTGTTCCAAGAATCAATACTATTCTTAGGCAAAGACGAAAACCAAACTTTAGCACGATCTCTAAGTGAAAACGGAAATAACTTCAATTTGACAATATTGTTATCCGTATCTTTCTTCTTTTGCATATCACACAAATCAACAAAATTGTTTAGATGAGTAGCGGCATCTTCACTAGGAAGGCCGACGAATTGATCTTTCATAACAAGATTCAACAAAGCGGTATTGATTTCACAAGACTCGTCATTATTAAGAGGAGCAATCGGAGTAATAAGGAAATCATTATTATTGGTATTCGAGAAGTCAAACAATTTGGTATTATCTTGCGCCATGGCAACAAGTAATCCAACACACAAGCAAACAGAAAAACGGCAAGCGGAAAGAGAGGAGGAGATTGGGAAGGAGAGGGCGAATAAAACAGCAAGGGTGAAGTGGGGGAGAGGAAAACGAGAGGCAAATGGAAAATAATGTAAATGTGAGGGAGATGGGTTTGCGATGGGTACTTGGTATGTCTTGACTTGAGCGAATACCTCCCCGGCAACGGCGCCAGAAATCCTTCTTGCTACGTCGTGAGCTTGCGTTGGTTTTCCTCGAAGAGGAGAGGGTGATGCAGCAAGTGTAGCGTAAGTATTTCCTTCAGTTTTGAGAACCAAGGTATCAATCCAGTAGGAGGCTCTTCAAAAGTCCCATGCACCTACACGAACAAACTGAGAACTCGCAACCAACGCAATGAAGGGGTTGTCAATCCTTTCACGGCCACTTGCGAAAGTGAGATCTAATAAAGATAGTATGATAAGATAAATATATTTTTGGTATTTTATAGTATAGATGCAAAAAGTAAAGATGCAAATAAAAGTAGATTGGGAGCAAATATGATAAGAGATAGACTCGGGGGCCATAGGTTACATTAGTGGCTTCTCTCAAAATAGCATAAGTATTACGGTGGGTGAACAAATTACTGTCGAGCAATTGATAGAAAAGCGCATAGTTATGAGATTATCTAGGCATGATCATGTATATAGGCATCACGTCCATAATAAGTAGACCGACTCCTGCCTGCATCTACTATATTACTCCACACATCGACCGCTATCCAGCATGCATCTAGAGTATTAAGTTCATAAGAACAGAGTAACACATTAAGCAAGATGGCATGATGTAGAGGGATAAACTCATGCAATATGATATAAACCCCATCTTGTTATCCTCGAAGCTAACAATACAATACGTGCCTTGCAACCCTTTACAGAATCGGGTAAGGACACCGCAAGATTGAACCCAAAGCTAAGCACTTCTCCCATGGCAAGAAAGACCAATCTAGTAGGCCAAACCAAACTGATAATTCAAAAAGACTTGCAAAGATAACTTAATCATACATGAAAGAATTCAGATAAGATTCAAATATTATTCATAGATAAACTTGATCATAAACCCACAATTCATCGGATCTCAACAAACACACCGCAAAAAGAGTTTACATCGAATAGATCTCCACAAGAGAGGGGGAGAACATTGTATTGAGATCCAAAAAGAGAGAAGAAGCCATCTAGCTAATAACTATGGACCCGTAGGTCTGTGGTAAACTACTCACAACTCATCGGAGGAGCAAGGATGTTGATATAGAGGCCCTCCGTGGTTGATTCCCCTCCCGTGAGTGCGTGAAGGCTCCAAGATGGGATCTCATGGATCTGAAGGTTCTGGCGGTGGAAATTGTGTTTCATGGTGCCCCTGGATGTTTTCGGGGTATGTAGGTATATATAGGAGGAAGAAGTACGTCGGTGGCCGCCCGAGGGGCCCACGAGATAGGGGGCGCGCCCTCCTATCTCGTGGAGGCCTTGGCTGCTTCTTGGCTTGCACTCCAAGTCCTCTGGATCACGTTCGTTCCAAAAATCACGCTCCCGAAGGTTTCATTCCGTTTGGACTCCATTTGATATTCCTTTTCTTCGAAACACTGAAATAGGCAAAAAAACAGCAATATGGGCTGGGCCTCCGGTTAGTAGGTTAGTCCCAAAAATGATATAAATGTGTAAAATAAAGCCTATAAACATCAAAAATGGGTAATATAATAGCATGGAACAATAAAAAATTATAGATACGTTGGAGACGTATCAGGCTCCGCCGCCCACCTTCATCCCAACTGCCCCCACTTTTAATGGCGTCGGCGCTGCCTTTTAAAATCACCCCCGCACTACCCGGTATCGCTACAATCTTCTCTCTTCCTCTCCGATTCTACTATCGTCTACCTCCAACCAGCCTGACCTAAACGTACGCCATGCCGCATCATGAGGGGCTGCCCTTAGTCTTCCAGTTTCCTGAGGAAGACACCCAACCCGAGTCTCAAAAACATAAGGCTTTTGGGATGAGCTTGAACTGGCCTTGCGGGATGATGTCGCGCCTGTCCCTGCCCTAGTTCTAGCTCCCGTCGCCCCGACGATGCCAGCGGCATTGATGGCCTGGGAGCTGCACATTGTCGCCGAGCTTGAAGCCACGGGGTTCCACAAGGTCCCCGCTGACTTTCACTCGCATGTGCACCTACCAGCGCATGCGCTTGCCGTGCACTGACACGCACACCCGTGCCAGTGCCCGTGCACACGAATATCTCCGCCGCGCCGATGCCAGAGCCTGTCCCCGCGCCGGTGCCCCCTCAGCGGCATGGATCGCCACCGTCGACCGCTTCCTTGCACCAACGCTAGTCGCCTCCTCCCGCCAGTTGACTGGCTCCTGGAGACCGAAGTCCAGAACATTCTGGCCTTCCTTGAAGCTAGGGCCAACATCCAAAAGTATGCCAATAATGACGCAAGGCCGCCGTCGCTGCCGGTCAGTGGCCCGATGACAGACAGAGCACGATAGAGGAGCCGCTTCCCGTCGCAAGACGCCTCCGCTGCCGCAGCATGATCTAAATATGCCATGAAAAACATTCTGATTGCCATGCTTAAAATCCGAATGTTTGGGATTTATCATTTGCGTTTATTTTAGTTCAATCGTGGTATGAATGTAAAATCTCAGTTAGACTGAATGAAATCTATATGGTTTGATCGATTGAATGTTTTGCTAGAGCCGTATCAAATTAAATATAAAACACCATCAAGCGACATGTATTGCTTCTCATCGCAAACATTTCATATTAAATACCATGTCAATTCCAATTTTTTTAGGGAAGTTGGTTCCAAATACTTGTAGGGCGCGAGCAGTCTCCTTGTTCGAGCACTAGGCAATACATCTATTTATCCATGCATTTAATTGTTAGTACATACTACAAGCCTAACTTGCCCGTCACAGTCACTTTTGTTCCTAAACTTGTTACATATAATACTAGTACTAGTATTACATGAAACTGGTGTCGTAACTGGTGAACGCGTCCATATTCAGTCAACGGCCACACCGCCCACGCGTTCTTCGTGTTTGCTCGTGCATCTTAACGTAGAAGGGGAGGAGAGAGAGCAGACATGGAACCCACCAGTAAGTGGAATAGTACGTGCTCACGAGGCGGTCCCACTAATGTACTAAAGTTAATATAAAAACATGTTGTCCATTAAATGGGCTGTGGTAATGTAAAAACATTATATCAACAAAGGGGAGTACAACAAACGTTGCTACTATATTGCCTATTGACGTGCGTCTTGAAGGCCCTAGTCGCATGTTCGATCCTTGTCCTTTTTCATTTTTAATGTATACTAGTAAGGTACACGTGCATTGCACGCATGAGATTTGGCAACAAAATTATGAATAAATCCACACCATAGAATGTAAGCTTTAATTCATATAAGCATGATGCAGATGTTCATTTAATTCTTATAGTTCATCTCATTCAAAATCAATAAGTTTTATAAAAAAGTTAATCTATTTCAAGATTCATGGAATTGTGCATTGTAGAGCATAAAGTAAAAACAAATAATGGCAATTCATTTAGAAAAAAAAAGAAAATTGGGCAATTATGATACATAATATTCTAGAACAAAGGAGAAGTGATTGTGTTTTGAGGTTTGTGCATTATGCTTAAGTTCAACCATGCAGTCTTCTAGATTGTACATGTGGCAGAATGTGGTGGAATGTAGAAGATATCCAACGGGCAATGGTGCTCGGATTTGCCATCTCTGCACCGTTGGATTGGCTTCATCCAATGACCATCTTTCACAATTATTCACACACTATATAGGGGTGTAGATATGGGTCTAAATTTACTCCATGACAATTGCCACCCCCCCCCCCCCGGTGTGTAGTTTGTAGCACTTTAATTTCTGGGTCGAAATTTGTTCCATTACAGGTGGACTCTAGATGTGTAGTTTGTAGCTTATTTGTAATAATTAAAGAGAACACCAGAGTTTTTTGTTGCAAAAATACCATGGTGCGACGTGGAAGGTTAGAAAGGGCGTGCGAGAGAGTGGTGACCGACCCAGAGGGAAAACAATTGGGGGCGGGGGTTGCAACGGTGTTTGGAGTAGTTGTGGGGTGAATGCTACAAAAATACAATCTGAACCCACCAAAATAAATGCCTTGGAAAATTAATCGAAGGTTGGAGTTCCCTTCGCAATGTAAATAGCTCCGGCTCTGCGAGGGATGGAGAGGTAGCTTCAATGTGTGGAAGAGACGGCGTGAAAAAGTTAGGTCAGTTGAGACATAGATACAGAGACAAAGTGAGTGTGCCCGACATTCGTTGAAAAGATATATATGTTGTGGATAGATATTGTCCGATTCAGCTTTTGGGAAGGGTGAGGGCTGTAAGAGAGAGCTTGAGAGATGATCCAGTCATAGACAGCTACATATATCATTTGTGCGTGGGAGGAAGCAAGGTCAATCGATACATAGATAAAGAGAGAGAGAGATTGAGCGCGTGTGGGTCATCATGCGATCGAAAGAGTGAGACGGGTTGGAAAGAGTGACCTAGATAGACAATGTGCGTGTGAGAGTATACACTATGAATATGTCGAATTACGCCCAAACATGGAGATATATCGTTTGTGCCATGAGGTCAATCGAGACATGCATAAAGAGAGAGAGAGAGAGAGAGAGAGAGAGAGAGATTGAGCGAGCATGGGCCACCATGAGGTCAAATGAGTGGAACGGCCTTGAGAAACTGATCTAGATAGATAATCTGCGTGAGAGAGTATAGAGTGTGTCAATCGAGGCCTGAACAGGAAGATATATCGCTTGTGTGTGAGAGAAAGCGAGGTTAATCGAGACTTAGATAGAGAGAGAGAAAGAGAGAGAGATAAAGAGAGAGAGAGAGAGAGAGAGATTAAGCGAGTGTGGGCCGTTGTTCGGAAGAAAGAGTGAGACAGTCTCTCGAGAGTGACCTAGATAGACAATGTGCATGCGTGCGCACGAGAGGGAGGGGGTCTAGATAGGCAATGCATGTATCTACCAAGAGAGGGTGGGGGGGAGAGAGAGCTCGGCATGGAGTGCAATGGCGGATGTGTGGGAGTTAGATATTGAAACATGGGGAGAAAGAATGGACGTGCTGAAACCAATAGCTTTGTAAGGTGGTTAGGAGAGGAAGATAGATCAATAGAGGAAGCATGTAGCGTGTGTGCCGAGGGGGGGGGGGAACCTAAAAACAACAATTGAATGTAGATAGTACTAGACTTAATATTTCCATTTTAATTTAGTGTACATTGTAAGCTTTGAATTGAGGACCATACATACAGCTTCCGTATTTATTTAGAATTTGTGCCATACTAGGTTTTGAAAGGTTGATATTGACTCGATTGTTGTGGTATTTTGTATGTGTGTGGTCATATGCTTGAATCCATCCCAAGTTTTCTCACTACCATGGTGTTCATCTTATACATATATGATTTTGTATAAGAAAAAGTAGCGTGGATACCATGAAATGCGAAATCCACGTTATAATTGGAGATCGCTATGTGACGAACTTACTCTAATTCAAATAACTCCTCATTAATTAATTCATAGTATCTTCTTTCGAAGGACTAATTATTTGCAAGGAAAGCACGGGCATGGTAATACATGGTACATGATTCGTTTGCATTCTGAAATGCAGGCGCACGAGGCAGACTAGGGTCGTGTCGTGGTGGTCGCGTGTGTTGTACGGAGGCTAGCACCTCCTCCTCCTCCCCCCCCCCCCCCAGAAAAAGAACGGCGACAAAAAAAGTTTGCGCTTCCATGTTTCGGATTGAAATATTTAGCGGCCCCAATTCCAGCCCTGCAAAATCTCCCCCGTCCCCTTCCGCGCCCAGAGCTCTCAAATCCCTAATTCGCCGCCAACCCAATAAAAATTCGAATCGCCCTTTGTCGGTGTCAAAACCGGTGGATCTCGGGTAGGGGGTCCCGAACTGTGCGTCTAATGCAGATGGTAATGTATATGGGGACACGATGTTTACCTGTGTTGGGCCCTCTCGGTGGAGGCAATACCCTACTTCATGCTTGATTGATCTTGATGATATGAGTATTACAAGAGTTGATCTACCATGAGATCATAGAGGCTAAACCCTAGAAGCTAGCCTATGGTATGATTGTTGTTATCCTACGGACTAAACCCTCCGGTTTATATAGACACCGGAGGGGGATAGGGTTACACAAAGTTGGTTACAAGGAAGGAGATCTACATATCCGTATTGCCAAGCTTGCCTTCCACGCCAAGGAGAGTCCTATCCAGACATGGGACGAAGTCTTCAATCTTTTATCTTCATAGGTCAATAGTCCGGCCAAAGGATATAGTGCGGCTGTCCGGATACCCCCTAATCCAGGACTCCCTCAGTAGCCCCTGAACCAGGCTTCAATGATGATGACTCTGGCGTGCAGTTTGTCTTCGGCATTGCAAGGCAGGTTCCTCCTCCGAATACTCCATAGAAGATTTTGAACACAAGGATAGTGTCTGGCTCTGCAAAACAAGTTCCATATACCACCGTGGAGAGAATAATATTTCCACAAATCTAATCTGCTGACGACCCTTCATAACATGACATCACACCACGGCCCGTTCTTTACATGAACCGTTTTTCCCAATCAGCCTGCCACCACATGCTTTGCGAGGCGATTTTATTGGCACGTCTTGTCGGAGCAGAGATCGTGTCCCCCTTATTACGGGATTCTCATCAACACGGACGTGGGTAACCCAATCGTGCCCATTGGTATGACTCCTCGATTGTAGGCAAGTCCCAAACGGTCACGTGGAGGACGCTTGGTATTCACCCTCTTTATAAAGAGACCAAGGCCTATCCTTTTTCCTTCTCGAACTCAATCGAATCTTTCCCCCTCCGCCTCGAGTCCCAACACCCGAGGCCTAGGTTAGGCGCTTCAGACCTTCAACCATGTCCGGATCGAACCTTCAAGGTCGGTGGATGTCTTCCTCTGTCACAGAGGAGGACGTCAAGAAGCTAAGAGAGGCCATGTTTCTGACCGACGAGATCTTGCACAGGCTGCCTGCTCCAGAGCAGGTCATTCCCACTCCCGAACCCGGCGAGAGCGTTGTATTCATCTCTCACTTCCTCCAAGGGGTAGGCCTCGCTCTATATCCTTTTGTCAGGGGGCTCATGTACTACTACGGGCTGGACTTCCATGACCTGGCCCCGGATTCAGTCCTTCACATTTCATCCTTTATCGTCGTATGTGAGGCCTTCCTTGCATTACCCCTCACTTCGTCCTGTGGCTCAAGAATTTCAATGTGGAGCCGAAGATAATCGAGGGGCGACACACAGAGTGCGGAGGTGCCGTAATAAGAAAAAGTGTCGATGCCCCATGGCCAGAGGGTTCCTTCCAGGAGGTGTCCAGCTTATGGCAACGGGAGTGGTTTTATATCACAGCTCCCCGAGGTACCAAGTGGGTGGCCGCCCCTGCCTTTCGCTTGGGCCCCCCGCCACGACTGACGTCTTGGATCAACAAGGGGCTGGACTGGGGGCCAGTAAAGGATGTACCGACATTGCAGAGCCGCATCCGAGATCTCCTCGAGAGAGATCTCAGTCTGGCCACGGTAATGCAAGTCATGTTAGTTCGTCGAGCCCTGCCCTGCAAACGTCGACCCCTCCGTATGTGGGAGTGCAACCCGTAAGGACCGCGGGCTATTCAGCACTTCCTCGACATGACGCTCGAAGAGATGTACAAGTTGTTCTTTGGACCACAAATAAGGTGTCCAGACACCACCGAGGATGCGGGTCTGAGATGAAATCGTCCAGATACCCAAGTAAGTAGTCCCGTAGCTGAACACGTTATCTTTTTATTTATCACAACATCATTCTGAAAAGTCACTCTTTGACCAGGACTGGGTAACAAAGGCGAAGATGATCAGGTGTCCGGCCCCCCTCCTTGAGGTCTCACTGGATCCTGTACTAGCCAGGATGCTGGAGCTTGCGCCTTATCAAGCGCCCTCAGGGGAAGATAAAGGGGGGAATAAAGAGGCTGAAAGCGGACCTCGCTCACTGTTCATCCAAAACGGGGGAGTTAGCGCCTCCACGAAGGAGGATAACCGGGGAGAAGAATCGGAAATTCCCTCTCCCCAAGAAAGGAAGAGGACCGCCTCTGAAGACCCGGAAACAATGGTTTCCAAACGGGGGAACAAATCTTCGCCAGTGGGTCCTGCCCCGGGGGGTACCCTTTCCGCACAACGCCCGTAAGGGGATCAGCCCTCCACCGAGCTGTAAGTAAAAAGGTACTTAATAGTAGAAATATCCTGCCTTACTTCTGAGGATAATAACTGAAGCATTTATCTTGTAGTTCAGATCGTAGCCCTTCTCGACAGAGTTCATCTTCGGGGGATCTTCTTCCGGAGATGATGGAGAGCGAAACACCTCCCCATGCCACCCCGCCTCATGAGGCGGATGACCCTGAAGTGTCGTCGCGGAGGGTTTCTCCTGATCCGGCAAGGCCCGAGGGTAATCCTTCGGCCACCCGAAGTCCTCAGTATTCGGCTCCTGAGGAGAGCAACCGAAAGAGTCCGGCACCGTCCGGTGTGTGATCGGACACACTGAAGGATCTGCTAGAGCAAGAAGCTATCTTAGAAGCGCATCGTACGCTAATGGGTACGGTGATTGAGAGGATTTCATCCGCCGAAAGCGGGTTGCATGAAGCTTTTATGAGTCTGCTGAAAGGCTTTGAGGTACGTGAAATAGTATATGTTTTTTACGGTACCGCACACATTAGATGTACCCTGTGCAGATAGTAGCCCCTGAGACTCTGGTTGCTGTCGAGAACTGCGGCAAACAGAGGATCATGGTCCCAGGTAATAATCAGGCCGCTTTCATATGCAGGTGGCGGAAGGTCCGGTGGCTAGCCGGACTGGTGAGTTTGCCGAGCTAAAGCGGCAACTTGATGCGGCGGATGCCGACATCGTGCTTGTTAATGAACGGCTCGACGAGGCACATGGTATGTGATTTCTCCTGTGATCAACACATAGTAAGAGGAGCATAATGCCAGTATCTTTAATATGTTGTGACTGCAGAGGGAGCTGCGGCCGTGGAGACCCTTCGGGCGGAACTTTCCCGAGCCAAATAACAAGCCAGGAATAGTGATGCGGCCGCTCTAAAGGCGGCCGAAGAGCTGTGGGCCGAACAGGCTACCCATTGCCAAAGCAAGGAAAAAATGGCCAAGATGGTCGTTGAGTTGAAAGATGCCGCCGACCGTTACCAGCTTCTTGAAGAGGAAAAACGAGCGAAGGCGACGGAGCTGGAGAAGGCCATGGTAGCAGCCAAGGAAGCCCGCTCTAAGATCAGAGCGTCGAAGGAGGAGATGCGTCAAGCTGGAGATATCGCGGCTGGGAAGCCCTTCTTGTTGCGGACGAAGATCAGAGATCTGAAGTATGCCCCTCTTGATCAACTATAGACTTCTGCGGACGCATATGCGGATCTGGCAGCCAGTGCTCCTGATGCGGCCGAGTACTTCAAGGATCAAAAATATCGTGAAGTGGAAAAGCTATTCTGGTCACAGTTCAATGGTCCAGTGCGTCTGCTGCTGTTAAACGAGCGAATGACCGAGTGGGCCGAACTCCATAGGTTGTCCGGGCTTGCCATGGGGTCTGTTGTGGATCATCTGTGGCCGAGAGGGCCATGGCCTAATAGTTATTTTGGTTTGGTGCAATGGTTCCTTGGTGCTATGCCACATATCAACGCTATGAAGAGGTCGGCGTGCATAGAGGGTGCGCGGATGGCACTTTCCCGTGTGAAGACATACTGGGCAGACAAGGAGGCCACCGCTATTGCAACCCAGTGTTCGGCCGGGGGACGAGTATCTGCCGAGCACTACTTTGAAGAAGTCCTTGAAGGCGCTCGTTCAATAGAGTCTCAGTGCTCGAAGAATATTATGTTCTAATGACATGTATTCCCATTGTAAAAACAATGTTTATTAAATTATAAAGGTTGCGTTTATACTTTTTGCCTGAAAGTACTATGATGCCTCTGTGCGGCCGCTTGTGTATATATGTATATAACCTGAAAGTTTGCGATCGTAAACAAAGCCCCCACGCATATAATGCGGGGGTGTTTGCAGAAGACGCATGTTCACACTTGATCCAACGTCTTGGTCCATTAAGGAGGTGATAGCGCAACGAACTAGGCAATCATACTATATTGCTTTAACACTTTCACTTAGCCATAGGAGTTTGACGGTGGGGCTACTATATAGCCCCTGGTGGCTCCGTGCTCGTCCGAATACGGGGCGCGTACATGCCTGGCCGGGAAACGGCACTTTTTTAATGCGGAGGAATCCCGAAGATTCCGCTTAGTCATCGAGTGGTTGACCAGTCTCATGCTTTATCATGACAGTCAGTTTTCGGCTTTCTCTACTGAGGTGCTCGTCTGAATGAACCAGGGCACAATCGCAGTAGTTCTCCTAGTGCCACCTTAGCCGATAGAGCGGAACGTAAGGTAGCAAAACACAGGAGCCGGGCGAACCCAACATTTGACCAAAGACATGATTTGGAGCTGATGCATATAAGGCCAAACTCGCGACGTCGAACACTCCCTAAGGTATTCGGTCTTTATAACATATGCCGGGCTGAGCAATGCCCTTGATAATGAACCCCGAGTGTCCAGGTATGTGCAATATTCTGACGTGGCCAAATGCCAATAACGTCAGCATCCTTCTCGGTTGTACTGAGAATCCGGAGGATGTGAACAACAAGAGACAGTAAAAAAGGTTTACACAGGGTCTTAATCTAAAAAGAAACCTTTGAGCGGGTCCCTGCTGCACGTCTGCGCCTGTGCCTCTGTTGTGCCGTATCCTGGACGGGTGTAGCACGATTGTCATCTGTAAAAGAGAGGAGCTTAGTTGAAAGTTGTCGTGCAAAAAATTGGTTATTCTAAATAAACCATTTAAAATTCAAGATAAGTAAAGTTGAGCCAAACTAGCGCTGTTTACACGTGGGCAGCCCCTGGTACCGTCTATAAGGGTATAACCATCAAACCAATCTCAAGTATATATAATTATGCGCCGGACTCGTCTAACCGTGTCTGTGGTCTTAACGACCGGTCATTTGTTCTGGTTGGTGAGGCCGTCTAGTGTTTGGCTGTTAAAGCAGCCGCAAGTTCTTCTGCGCGTAAGGAATGCTCAGTATTTTCCATTAACTGTGATGGTGCCGCGCGGACCATGCATCTTAAGCTTAAGAGAAGCGTAATGCGGTATAGCGTTGAAACGAGCGAAAGCTGTTCTTCCGAGTAGTGCTTGATAGCTGCTTCGGAATGGAGCGATGTCGAAGTGTAACTTTTCTCTTTGGTAGTTGTTTGGTGAACCGAATACGACTTCTAGTATTAGAGAGCCCGTGGAGCGGGCCTCTGGGCCAGGTATTACTCCATTGAACGTAGTATTACTGTGGCTGATCTTTGTCGGGTCTATCCCCATTTTGCGGACTGTGTCCTGGTATATCAGATTTAGACTACTGGCGCCGTCCATAAGGACTCGTGTGAGATGGTATCCGTTTATTATTGGGTCTAACATCAAGGCATCCAATCCTTCGTGCCAGATGTTTGTCCGGTGATCCCCGCGATCAAAAGTGATCGGGTGGGCCAACCAGGGGTTGGGCTTACGGGTGACGGGCACTACGGCTTGTGTGTTTCGGAGTGCATGTTTTCTTCTCCTCTTCGTCACATGGATCATGTTCACTGTTTTGACCTCTGGTGGGAATTTTTCTGTCCCCCAGTGCTTTGCTGGCGAGGCTCGTCCTCGTCTTCACTTGGTGTCTCCCTCCCCTTGTGTTCGGTGTTTAGCTTACCGGCCTGCTTGAAACCCAGCATTCTCTGTGGGTATGATTTGTAGGTTTATCGGGGGTGCCATGAATCTGACATAGTTTGTCTAGAATGTTGTTTAGGCTGGACGGTCCATCTCTGTTGCCTTTGAAAGGCTTTTTCCGCTGACCTGGTCGAGAGCCCCTGAAGCCGGCGTTTACCGCCGTGTTATCTGGGATGTCTTCTTTATTCCGGCGCTTGTTTTTACCGCGTCGTGGTTTACCATTGCCATCCCTGACTTCGGATGTGCTTGGGTCGCTGGTGCTACTGCGGGCTAACCAGCTATCCTCGCCCGCGCAAAAGCGGGTCATGAGGCTTGTTAGGGCTGCCATTGTCCTCAGTTTTTCTTGGCCGAGGTGTCTGGCGAGCCATTCGTCTCGGACGCTGTGTTTGAAAGCTAGTAAGGCTTCGGCGTCCGGGCAGTCAACGATTTGGTTCTTCTTAGTGAGAAATCTGTTCCAAAGCTTTCGGGCTGACTCTCCAGGCTGTTGAACTATATGACTTACATCGTCTACATCTGGAGGTCGGACATAAGTCCCTTGGAAATTAGCCCGAAAAGCATCCTCAACCTCCTCCCAACTTCCAATTGAGTTGTCGGGGAGGATTTTCAGCCAGTGCCGAGCTGGTCCTTTCAGCTTGAGGGGCAAGTACTTGTTGGCGTGGAGATCGTCTCCGCGAGCCATGTGAATATGGAGGATAAAGTCCTCAAGCCAGACTCCAGGGTCTGTAGTTCCTGAAGGAAATATGCCCTAGAGGCAATAATAAAGTTATTATTTATTTCCTTATTTCATGATAAATGTTTATTATTCATGCTAGACTTGTATTAACCGGAAACATAATACATGTGTGAATGCATAGACAAACAGAGTGTCACTAGTATGCCTCTACTAGACTAGCTCGTTGATCAAAGATGGTTATGTTTCCTAACCATAGACATGAGTTGTCATTTGATTAATGGGATCACATCATTAGGAGAATGATGTGATTGACATGACCCATTCCGTTAGCTTAGCACCCGATCGTTTAGTATGTTGCTATTGCTTTCTTCATGACTTATACATGTTCCTATGACTATGAGATTATGCAACTCCCGTTTACCGGAGGAACACTTTGTGTGCTACCAAACATCACAACGTAACTGGGTGATTATAAAGGTGCTCTACAGGTGTCTCCGAAGGTACTTGTTGGGTTGGCGTATTTTGAGATTAGGATTTGTCACTCCGATTGTCGGAGAGATATCTTTGGGCCCACTCTGTAATGCACATCACTATAAGCCTTGCAAGCATTGCAACTAATGAGTTAGTTGTGGGATGATGTATTACTGAACGAGTAAAGAGACTTGCCGGTAAGGAGATTGAACTAGGTATTGAGATACCGATGATCGAATCTCGGGCACGTAACATACCGATGACAAAGGGAACAACGTATGTTGTTATGCGGTTTGACCGATAAAGATCTTCGTAGAATATGTGGGAGCCAATATGAGCATCCAGGTTCCGCTATTGGTTATTGACCGGAGACGTGTCTCGGTCATGTCGACATAGTTCTCGAACCCGTAGGGTCCGCACACTTAACGTTATGATGACAGTTATATTATGAGTTTATATGTTTTGATGTACCGAAGGTTGTTCGGAGTCCTGGATGTGATCACGGACATGACGAGGAGTCTCGAAATGGTCGAGACATGAAGATTGATATATTGGAAGCCTATGTTTGGATATCGGAAGTGTTCCGGGTGAAATCGGGATTTTACAGGAGTACCGGGAGGTTACCGGAACCCCCCGGGGACTTAATGGGCCTTAGTGAGCCTTGGTCGAAGAGAGAGGAGGCGGCCAGGGCAAGGGCCGCGCCCCTCCCCCCTAGTCCTAATAGGACAAGGAGAGGGGGGCGGCGCCCCACTTCCTTCTTCTCCTGCACCTCTTTCCCCTCTCTCTCCTAGTCCAACTAGGAAAAGGGGGGGAGTCCTACTCAAGGTAGGAGTAGGACTCCTCCCGGCGCGCCTCTCCCTTGGCGAGCCGCACCCCCCCTTGCTCCTTTATATACCGGGGCAGGGGGCACCCGATAGACAACAATTGATCATTGATCTCTTAGCCGTGTGCGGTGCCCCCCTCCACCATAATCCACCTCGATAATATCGTAGCGGTGCTTAGGCGAAGCCCTGCGTCGGTAGAACATCAACATCGTCACCACGCCGTTGTGCTGACGAAACTCTCCCTCAACACTCGGTTGGATCAAAGTTCGAGGGACGTCATCAGGCTGAACGTGTGCTGAACTCGGAGGTGCCGTGCGTTCGGTATTGGATCGGTCGGATCGTGAAGACGTACGACTACATCAACCGCGTTGTGCTAACACTTCCATTTTCGGTCTACGAGGGTACATGGACAACACTCTCCCCTCTCGTTGCTATGCATCACCATGATCTTGCGTGTGCGTAGGAATTTGTTTGAAATTACTACGTTCCTCAACAGTGGCATTCGAGCCTGGTTTTATGCGTAGATGTCATATGCACGAGTAGAACACAAGTGAGTTGTGGGCGATATAAGTCATACTTCTTACCATCATGTCATACTTTGGTTCGGCGGTATTGTTGGATGAAGCGGCCCGCACCGACATTACGCGTACGCTTACGCGAGACTGGTTCTACCGACGTGCTTTGCACATAGGTGGCTGGCGGGTGTCAGTTTCTCCAACTTCAGTTGAACCGAGTGTGGCTATGCCCGGTCCTTGCGAAGGTTAAAACAACTCCAACTTGACAAACTATCGTTGTGGTTTTGATGCGTAGGTAAGAACGGTTCTTGCTAAGCCCGTAGCAGCCACGTAAAACTTGCAACAACAAAGTAGAGGACGTCTAACTTGTTTTTGCAGGGCTTGTTGTGATGTGATATGGTTAAGGCATGATGCTATATTTTATTGTATGAGATGATCATGTTTTCTAACCGAGTTATCGGCAACTGCCAGGAGCCATATGGTTGTCGCTTTATTGTATGCAATCCAATCACCCTGTAATGCTTTACTTTATCACTAAGTGGTAGCGATAGTCATAGAAGCATAAGATTGGCGAGACGACAACGATGCTACGATGGAGATCAAGGTGTCGCGCCGGTGACGATGGTGATCATGATGGTGCTTCGGAGATCGAGATCACAAGCACAAGATGATGATGGCCATATCACATCACTTATATTGATTGCATGTGATGTTTATCTTTTATGCATCTTATCTTGCTTTGATTGACGGTAGCATTATAAGATGATCTCTCACTAAATTTCAAGATAAAAGTGTTCTCCCTGAGTATGCACCATTGCCAAAGTTCATCATGCCCAGACACCACGTGATGATCGGGTGTGATAAGCTCTACGTCCATCTACAACGGGTGCAAGCCAGTTTTGCACACGCAGAATACTCAGGTTAAACTTGACGAGCCTAGCATATGCAGATATGGCCTTGGAACACTGAGATCGAAAGGTCGAGCGTGAATCATATAGTAGATATGATCAACATAGTGATGTTCACCATTGAAAACTACTCCATTTCACGTGATGATTGGTTATGGTTTAGTTGATTTGAATCACGTGATCACTTAGATGATTAGAGAGATGTCTATCTAAGTGGGAGTTCTTAAGTAATATGATTAATTGAACTTTAATTTATCATGAACTTAGTCCTGGTAGTATTAGCATATCTATGTTGTAGGTCAATAGCTCGCGTTGTTGCCTCCCTATGTTTTATATGTGTTCCTAGAGAAAACTAAGTTGAAAGATGTTAGTAGCAATGATGCGGATTGGATCAGTGATCTGAGGTTTATCCTCATTGCTGCGCAGAAGAATTATGTCCTTGATGCACCGCTAGGTGACAGACCTATTGCAGGAGCAGATGCAGACATTATGAACGTTTGGCTAGCTCAATATGATGACTACTTGATAGTTTAGTGCACCATGCTTAACGGCTTAGAATCAGGACTTCAAAGACATTTTGAACGTCATGGACCATATGAGATGTTTCGGGAGTTGAAGTTAATATTTCAAGCAAATACCCGAGTTGAGAGATATGAAATCTCCAACAAGTTCTATAGCTAAAAGATGGAGGAGAATAGCTCAAGCAGTGAGCATGTGCTCAGATGTCTGGGTACTACAATCGCTTGAATCAAGTGGGAGTTAATCTTCCAGATAAGATAGTGATTGACAGAATTCTCTAGTCACCATCACCAAGTTAGTATAACTTTGTGATGAACTATAATATGCAAGGGATAACGGAAACGATTCCCAAGCTCTTCGTGATGCTGAAATCGACGAAGGTAGAAATCAAGAAAAACATCAAGTGTTGATGGTTAACAAGACCACTAGTTTCAAGAAAAGGGCAAAGGGAAGAAGGGGAACTTCAAGAAGAACGGCAAGCAAGTTTCTTCTCAAGTGAAGAAGCCCAAGTCTGGACCTAAACCTGAGACTAAGTGCTTCTACTGCAAAGGGACTGGTCACTAGAAGGGGACTGCCCCAAGTATTTGGCGGATAAGAAGGATGGCAAAGTGAACAAAGGTATATTGGATATACATGTTATTGATGTGTACTTTACTAGTGTTTATAGCAACCCGTCGGCATTTGATACTGGTTTAGTTGCTAAGAGTAGTAACTCAAAAAGGGAGTTGCAGAATGAACATAAACTAGTTAAGGGTGAAGTGACGATGTGTGTTGGAAGCAGTTCCAAGATTGATGTGATCATCATCGCACACTCCCTATACTTTCGGGATTAGTGTGGAACCTAAATAAGTGTTATTTGGTGTTTGCATTGAGCATGAATATGATTTGATCATGTTTATTGCAATACGGTTATTCATTTAAGTTAGAGAACAGTTGTTGTTCTGTTTACATGAATAAAAAACCTTCCATGGTCATACACACCAACAAAAATGGTTTTTTGGATCCCGATAGTAGTAATACACATATTCATAATATTGAAGCCAAAAGATGCTAAGTTAATAATGATAGTTCAACTTGTTTGTGGCACCGCCGTTTAGGTCATATTGGTGTAAAGCGCATGAAGAAACTCCATGCTGATGGGATTTTGGAATCACTTGATGCTTGCGAACCATGCCTTATGGGAAATATTACAAAAACTCCGTTCTCCGGAACAATGGAGCAAGCAACTGGCTTATTGGAAATAATACATACTGATGTATGCGATCCGATGAGTGTTGAGGCTCGCAGCGGGTATCGTTATTTTCTGACCTTCACAGATGATTTGAGCAGATATGGGTATATCTACTTGATGAAACATAAGTCTGAAACATTTCAAAAGTTCAAAGAATTTCAGAGTGAAGTGGAAAATCATCGTGACAAGAAAATAAAGTTTCTACGATCTGATGGCGGAGACAAATATTTGAGTTATGAGTTTGGTCTTCAATTAAAACAATGTGGAATATTTTCACAAATTCACGCCACCTGGAACACCACAGCATAATGGTGTGTCCGAACGTCATAACCGTACTTTATTGGATATAGTGCAATCTATGATGTCTCTTACCGATTTACCACTATTGTTTTGGGGTTATGCATTAGAGACAGTTGCATTCACGTTAAAAGGGCACCATCTAAATCCGTTGAGACGACGCCATATGAACTGTGGTTTGGCAAGAAACCAAAGTTGTCGTTTCTTAAAATTTGGGGTTGCAATGCTTATGTGAAAAAGTTTCATACTGATAAGCTTAAAACCCAAATCGAACAAATGTGTCTTCATAGGATACCCAAAGGAGACAGTTGGGTACACCTTCTATCACAGATCCGAAGGCAAGACATTCGTTGCTAAGAATGGATCCTTTCTAGAGAAGGAGTTTCTCTCGAAAGAAGTGAGTGGGAGGAAAGTAAAACTTGATGAGGTAAATGTACCTGCACCTTATTTGGAAAGTAGTACAACACAGAAATCTGTTCCTGTGACTACTACACCAATTAGTCAGGAAGCTAATGATAATGATCATGTAACTTCAGATCAAGTTACTACCGAACCTTGTAGGTAAACCATAATGAGATCCGCACCAGAGTGGTACGGTAATCCTGTTCTGGAGGTCATGTTACTTGACCATGACAAACCTACGAACTATGAGGAAGCGATGATGAGCCCAGATTCCACGAAATGGCTTGAGGCCTTGAAATCTGAGATGAGATCCATGTATGAGAACAAAGTATGAACTTTGATTGACTTGCCCAATGATCGGCGAGCCATTGAGATTAAATGGATCTTCAAGAGGGAGACGGACGCTGATAGTAGTGTTACTACCTACAAAGCTAGAATTGTCGCAAAAGGTTTTTGACAAGTTCAAGGCGTTGACTACGATGAGAGTTTCTCACTCGTATCTATGCTTAAGTCTGTCCGAATCATGTTAGCAATTGCCGCATTTTATGAAATCTGGCAAATGGATAAACAAAACTGCATTCCTTAATGGATTTATTAAAGAAGAGTTGTATATGATGCAACCAAAAGGTTTTGTCAATCCTAAAGGTGCTAACAAAATATGCAAGCTCCAGCGATCCATCTATGGACTGGTGCAAGCATCTCGGAGTTGGAATATACACTTTGATAAGTTCATCAAAGGATATAGTTCTATACAGACTTATGGTGAAGCTGTATTTACAAGAAAGTGAGTGGGAGCACTACAGCATTTCTGATAAGTATATGTGAATGACATATGTTGATCGAAAATAATGTAGAATTATTCTGCAAAGCATAAAGGAGTGTTTTAAAGGAGTTTTTCAAAGAAAGACCTCGGTGAAGCTGCTTACATATTGAGCATCAAGATCTATATAGATCAAGATGCTTGATAATCTTTTCAATGAGTACATACCTTGACAAGATTTTGAAGTAGTTCAAAATGGATCAGTCAAAGAAAGAGTTCTTGCCTGTGTTACAAGGTGTGAAATTGAGTAAGACTCAAAGCCCGACCATGGCAGAAGACAGAAAGAGAATGAAAGTCATTCCCTATGTCTTGTCCATAGGTTCTATAAAGTATGCCATGCTGTGTACCAGATCTATTGTATACCCTACACTGATTTTGGCAATGGAGTACAATAGTGATCTAGGAGTAGATCACTGGATAGCGGTCAAAATTATCCTTAGTGGAATAAGGATATGTTTCTCGATTATGGAGGTGACAAAAAGGTTTGCCATAAAGGGTTACGTCGATGCAAATTTTGACACTGATCCAGATGACTCTAAGTCTCAATCTGGATACATATTGAAAGTGGGAGCAATTAGCTAGAGTTGCTCTGTGCAGAGCATTGTTGACATAGAAATTTGCAAAATACATACGGATCTGAATAGGGCAGACCCGTTGACTAAACTTCTCTCACAAGCAAAACATGATCACACGTTAGTACTCTTTGGGTATTAATCTCATAGCGATGTGAACTAGATTATTGACTCTAGTAAACCCTTTGGGTGTTGGTCACATGACGATGTGAACTATGGGTGTTAACCACACGGTGATGTGAACTATTGGTGTTAAATCACATGATGATGTGAACTGGATTATTGATTCTAGTGCAAGTGGGAGACTGAAGGAAATATGCCCTAGAGGCAATAATAAAGTTATTATTTATTTCCTTATTTCATGATAAATGTTTATTATTATACTAGAATTGTAATAAACGGAAACATAATACATGTGTGAATACATAGACAAACAGAGTGTCACTAGTATTCCTCTACTAGACTAGCACGTTGATCAAAGATGGTTATGTTTCCTAACCACAGACATGAGTTGTCATTTGATTAATGGGATCACATCATTAGGAGAATGATGTGATTGACATGACCCATTCCGTTAGCTTAGCACCCGATTGTTTAGTATGTTGCTATTGCTTTCTTCATGACTTATACATGTTCCTATGACTATGAGATTATGCAACTCCCGTTTACCAGAGGAACACTTTGTGTGCTACCAAACGTCACAACATAACTGGGTGATTGTAAAGGTGCTCTACAGGTGTCTCCGAAGGTACTTGTTGGGTTGGCGTATTTTGAGATTAGGATTTGTCACTCCGATTGTCGGAGAGGTATCTCTGGGCCACTCAGTAATGCACATCACTATAAGCCTTGCAAGCATTGTAACTAATGAGTTAGTTGCGGGATGATGTATTAAGGAATGAGTAAAGAGACTTGCCGGTAACGAGATTGGACTAGGTATTGAGATACCGACGATCGAATCTCGGGCAAGTAACATACCGATGACAAAGGGAACACCGCATGTTGTTATGCGGTTTGACCGACAAAGATCTTCGTAGAATATGTGGGAGCCAATATGAGCATCCTGGTTCCGCTATTGGTTATTGACCGGAGACGTGTCTCGGTCATGTCTACATAGTTCTCGAACCAGTAGGGTCCGCACGCTTAACGTTATGATGACAGTTATATTATGAGTTTATATATTTTGATGTACCGAAGGTTGTTTGGAGTCCCGGATGTGATCACGGACATGACGAGGAGTCTCGAAATGGTCGAGACATGAAGATTGATATATTGGAAGCCTATGTTTGGATATCGAAAGTGTTCCGGGTGAAATCGGGATTTTACCGGAGTATCGGGAAGTTACCGAAACCCCCCGGGGACTTAATGGGCTTTAGTGGGCCTTGGTGGAAGAGAGAGGAGGCGGGGCAAGAGCGCGCCCCTCCCCTAGTCCGAATAGGACAAGGAGAGGCGGCGCCCCCTTCCTTCTTCTCCCCACCTCTTTCCCCTCTCTCTCCTAGTCCAACAAGGAAAAGAGGGGGGAGTCCTACTCCCGGTAGGAGTAGGACTCCTGCCAGCGCGCCTCTCCCTTGGCCGGCCGCACCCCCCTTGCTCCTTTATATACGGGGGCAAGGGGCACCCCATAGACAACAATTGATCATTGATCTCTTAGCCGTGTGCGGTGCTCCCCTCCACCATAATCCACCTCGATAATATTGTAGCAGTGCTTAGGCGAAGCCCTGCGTCGGTAGAACATCTACATCGTCACCATGCCCTCGTGCTGACGAAACTCTCCCTCAACACTCGGCTGGATCGGAGTTCGAAGGACGTCATCGAGCTGAACGTGTGCTGAACTCGGAGGTGCCGTGCGTTCGGTACTTGATCGGTCGGATCGTGAAGACGTACAACTACATCAACCGCGTTGTGCTAACGCTTCTGCTTTCGGTCTACGAGGGTACATGGACAACACTCTCCCCTCTCGTTGCTATGCATCACCATGATCTTGCGTGCGCGTAGGAATTTTTTTGAAATTACTACGTTCCCCAACAGTTCCGTCGTACGCCTCTATGTTCACTGTTTTGAATTCTTCTGGAAATTCGTGGTCCAGCACCTCATCGATGAAGCATAGGGGGTGTGCGGCGCCCCTGTATTTTGTTGTGCCGAGGCATTCTGACGGTTGTAGTGTTCAGTTTTGGTTGTGCGCTGGAGCGCATTTCCTTGATCCGTAGATGGATCTGGTTGCGCCGGTCTTCTGATGTGAGTCTTCATGTGCGACATGTGCAGACTTATGTGCGGCCTTGGTAGCCGCTCTATCACCGCCACAAGGTGGTTGATCCGACCGGTCGGCCGTTTTATTCGTCGGCTGTGTGGGCTCTAAGGCCTCGTCATCAAATTCAGGCAACATCTTGCACTTTGGATAGCTCTTCGTGTGGTAACTACCACCATACTTTTCTTCGTTGTCGAGCACTTTATTCCATCTACTGTTGAGCGTATTCTGTGTGGCTTTAAGCCTTTGCTTTTGCTTCTTCAGACTCCTCGTGGTGGCAATAAGCCTTCTGCGGAGGTTCTCTTGTTCCAAGTGCCTTTCCGGGATGATGTGTGCCTCTTCGTCCGGACTGTTTTCCTCTTCGGAGGGAGGTTTATGAGCTATATTCTCGGCGTCGCCGTGTCTGGACAGCGGATCCGTACTACGTTCGCCGGTTGCTGGTTCACTGCTGTTATCACTGTTTTTGCTGAGGCGGGTTTCGGAGCGGCGCCTACGCCGACGCTTTGGTTGCTTCTCGAGGGAGCTATCCTTTGCTGCATCCTCCCATTCCTTGTCATCGTTTTCTTTTGGTGTATCCACCATGTATATGTCGTGTGATGAAGTGTTGGTCCAGCGCCCTGTGGGCGGTGGTTCCAATTCGTCGCCTGCATCGTCGTCCATACCATCGATGTCTTCGGAGTCGAAGTCGAGCATGTCGGTTAAATCGTCGACAGTGGGTACTAAGTGGGTGGTGGGTGGGGAGCGAATTTCTTCATCGTTCGCATCCCATTCTAGCCGGACATAGTTCGGCCAAGGTTCTGCTGACAAGGAGAGAGACCTTAACGAATTTAGCACATCACCGAAGGGCGAGTGCTGAAAGATATTCGCGGAGGTGAACTCCATGATCGGCACCCAATCTGATTCGATAGGCATGGGCGCAGGCGGCTCGGAGTCCATGGCCGGAGATGAATCTAGTGGTTCGGCATCATGGCTCACGTGGGGGGTAATGTCAGTATCCGGCTCTACCGCCGCTGAGAGTATAGCCTCCATGGCAGGGTCTATCCACCCGTCCCTGGATGGCTCAATTTGAGCCGGATTGAAAGCCGGTGTAGTTGCCGGTGTGATCTCCCGAACACCATCCAACGCCAGAACTATATCATGCTCGTCGTGATCGTGCGGTGCACCTGGAAAGGGCTCGAATCCGTCGAAGATCAAGTCTCTGCGGATGTCGTCAGTATAATTCAAGTTTCCAAACCTGACCTGGTGGCCAGGGGCGTAGCTCTCGATCTGCTCCAGATGACCAAGCGAGTTGGCCCGCAGTGCGAAGCCGCCGAATACAAAGATCTGTCCGGGGAGGAAGACCTCACCCTGGACCGCATCGTTACCGATGATCGAAGGAGCCATCAAGCCTTACGGTGACGCCATAGTGGAACTCTCAATGAAAGCACCAATGTCGGTGTCAAAACCGGCGGATCTCGGGTAGGGGGTCCCGAACTATGCGTGTAAGGCGAATGGTAACAGGAGGCGGGGGACACGATGTTTACCCAGGTTCGGGCCCTCTCGATGGAGGTAATGCACTACTTCCTGCTTGATTGATCTTGATGATATGAGTATTACAAGAGTTGATCTACCACGAGGTCGTAGAGGCTAAACCCTAGAAGCTATCCTATGGTATGATTGTTGTTGTCCTACGGACTAAACCCTCTAGTTTATATAGACACTGGAGGGGGCTAGGGTTACACAGATTCGGTTACAAGGAAGGAGATCTACATATCTATATTGCCAAGCTTGCCTTCCACGCCAAGGATAGTCCCATCCGGACACGGGACAAAGTCTTCAATCTTGTATCTTCATAGTCCAACAGTCCGGCCAAAGGATATAGTCTGGCTGTCCGGATACCCCCTAATCCAGGACTGCCTCACCCTTCGTCTCGTCTCTTTCCCCACCTTTGTGTCGGACGAATACGACGGTCGCGCTTCACCACTACACCGGACCTACCTCATCTACCCACTCGTCCACCGCCCAGGTGGTCCACCCACATTGTCGGCCGCCGCAACCGATGTGCCTCACAGACACCGACTTCCACCACATAAGGTGCGCTTCACCGATGTCGTCTCCCACCTCACCGGTGCTACTTCACCAAGAACATCATCACACCTCCATCCCCCCACCGACGTCGTTGGTGCTTCCCCAACGACAACGTCCACTGCATGATAGTGCTCCGCTGCCGCTCGAGATCTGCATCCGTACGCTGCCAGCCAACACCAGCATGTCACCCTCAACGGCTCTGAAGTGACCCACACTCTAGCTAGGCGAGCATGCCCAAACGCCGGCCCGAACTAGGTATACACATATCACTCCCTTGTGCACTGTTCCGACGATGTTTGGATATCCTTTTACTGCTCTCTTAGCTGACACGCCTATGCAACGCTGACTTTAACTCTTATTTCCTCCAGAAACATCATCTGAAACAAGCAAAGCCATTTTTTAGCGAAGCATGACAGCACTACGAGATCTGGTACACATCCTGCACGCCTGTATAACCTTGTAAGTACCTGTCCTCCGGTACAATAGCAAGGTCGACTCCTCTCATTTGATCAACCATTCGCCGTGTCAAAATGCAGAGGGGGATGCAAGGAGCACAAGGCCTGCACATCCAAGCAAGTGGTAACATGGACTTGTACATGGAACATCCCAAGCGCAAGCAGAGCTGAAGTGAGCTTGTACAATGAGCTGGCGTGAGTCCCTACATTTCATTTAATTGGCACTGGCCTACGTGTATGATTTGTGTGTAGTGGCAGATCCATGAATTCAAGTTACCAGGAGCAAAAATTTAACTAAAAAATACGAAGGCACTTGCACTCCGGAAATCAACATAACTTGAGAAATGTGAAGCTACATGCACTTTGAAAACTAGCTAATGATCCAAAGTAATTCCAGATTATAAAACCTAAATGATCTAAGCACCAAAAAGAAACAAAATGCGACATGGTGTACAAGGACTACAAACATAGACTGTACCTGCTTGAATTATTTGTTCTTTGGCCGAAAATATCCAAGTGTAATTGCACCTATAACCACTACGCAAACTGCATATCAATATATCTATCCTGCACAAGTATGCCAATAGTTTCAAAAAATAGATTAGAAAAGTATTTATGCTAGGTTGTCATGATACGGGATCTTTCTGGTAGATGGTTGTCGGTGTCAAAACCGGCGGATCTCGGGTAGGGGGTCCCGAACTGTGCATCTAAGGCGGATGGCAACAGGAGGCGGGGACACGATGTTTACCCAGGTTCGGGCCCTCTCGATGGAGGCAATACCCTACTTCCTGCTTGATTGATCTTGATGATATGAGTATTACAAGAGTTGATCTACCACAAGATCGTAGAGGCTAAACCCTAGAAGCTAGCCTATGGTATGATTGCTGTTGTCCTACGGGCTAAACCCTCCAGTTTATATAGACACCGGAGGGGGCTAGGGCTACACAGATTCGGTTACAAGGGAGGAGATCTACATATCCGTAATGACAAGCTTGCCTTCCACGCCAAGGAGAGTCCCATCCGGACACGGGACAAAGTCTTCAATCTTGTATCTTCATAGTCCAACAGTCTGGCTAAAGGATATAGTCCGGCTGTCTGAGGACCCCCTAATCTAGGACTCCCACAGTAGCCCCTGAACCAGGCTTCAATGACGATGAGTCCGGCGGACAGATTGTCTTCGGCATTGCAAGGCGGGTTCCTCCTCCGAATATTCCATAGAAGATTTTGAACACAAGGATAGTGTCTGGCTCTGCAAAACAAATTCCAAATACCACCATAGAGAGAATAATATTTCCACAAATCTAGTCTGCTGACACATTTGGCAGCATGACATCATACCATGGCCCGGTCATTATTCGAACCGTTTATCTCAACCAGCTATCGCACACATTGCGAGGCGGTTTTCTTGGCACGTCTTGTCGAAGCGGAGATCGTGTCCCCTTA